>CM048750.1:222859044-224109044 GCA_026315105.1 Locusta migratoria | reverse complement strand
GTTTAAGCGAGTTCCAAGGAGCTTATTCCTATATGCAATAACATTTTTAATTATTTGAAGTCTGTAACCAAATCAAACATTGCTTTTTTGTCGTTCCATTGCTGGGTCATATACGCATTTTAAAAACAAAAGAAATCATGGAAAGCCTTTTCTGAGCTTCTGTTATGCATTGCAATAGTGTAATGTTCAATATCACTGACATTTTTGCATGGACAGGTCGTGAAACATGCGGAACAAGCAATCCTCCATAAGGGCCTGTGAGTGTTTGGACAAACATGGCTGCCGACCACGCCTATCGGTTTCAAGCAGAACAACAGCAGACGTCCATAGTGACCTCTCCCCTCTCTTTACCTCCATGAGGTAAACAGAGACCGTCAAGAGGAGCATAGGGATTTTTTTTTTTTGGGTGGGGGGGGGGGTGGGGGGTGGCGGTGGGAGGAGTTAGAAAAGTAGAGTTTTCGCTGATTATGATAACATCACTAATCGACAATCCTTATACTTCCAGAGGATAAGGAAAGAAGGAAGATTAGAGGTTAACGCCCCGTCAACAGCGTGGTCATTAGTGACGCAGCACCAGCTGCGATTGTTTTGGTAAAGATGTGGAAGGAAATCAGGCTTGCTTTTTCAAAGGATCGACCCGGCATTTGCCTACAGCGATTTAGGGAAATAACGGAAAACCTAAATCTGGATGGCCTGAGACGAATTTGAACCACCGTCCTCTCGGATGGTAGGTGTGAATATTACTGAACAACTAGTTTAAAGCGTCAGGATCGTAAAAATAGTGACTCGAATCATTTACAGAAGAATGGAAAGAAATCGAGTAGAAGCCGCCGTTGGGAAAGATGTGTTTGTATTCCAGACAAATTCAGGAAAACAAGGCAGTACTGACGATACGACATATCTGAAAAAGTACGTTGAAGAAAGGCAAACCTAGGTGTACAGCGTTTGTACATTTAAGTATATTTGCAGTGTTGACTTGTAACATTTCTATATATTCATCCCCTATATTTCTACCCAATAGTTCAGTCCGAAATCTTAATACATTTCTGTTCCAAAAACCTATACCATTAGTCTAAAGTGATATTAGTAACCATATAAAAGTTCTAATTAGCTGTTTTTCATTTTGATACCTTTACTAAAACTCGAATGTAAACGATTTCTATTTTTCAACTCAAAAAAGTTTAAGTAATCATAAACAACATAATATATAAAATAGTATTCTGAAACCCATTTACGTACTACACACGTATACCACAAACCTATTTATTAACTTTTAGTAGTATTTAATGATTCAATCATTATTGGCATATGATGCAAATAAGCAGGTACTATAAATAATAAGTTGGCCAACAAAACCTATTATCTTACTAGAATCATTACGATGCACTGACAAATATCACTCTCACAGATGCAGTTAATGCTAATCACACGAGTAATTACTAAATAAATAAATATAACGGTACTTTTCAAATCCAAGTAAATCTTGATCACAAACAAACGAAATAGCTACACCAAAATACTCTCCATAAAATAACACACCAATTGATAACACACACAACTTGACTGAACTGTCACGCAAAATGTTGGCAAAACATATTTCTGTTGATAAACAAAACGACGTCATTTATCCAAATCCAAATAAAACACATGTCAACAACAGATTTCAAAATGCATTTACGACCACACAAGACAACACACACCGAATTAAAATAAGAATACAAAATACTTAAGTTATAAACTTTCTTTACGTAAATATCTTTCTATGTTCAACAGTCTTTAAAAATTGTTTATTTTATTGACACTCATTTGTATTGAGAGATGAAAGAGGTGTGGAAGACAAAGTTGCCATTACTGACACTGTTTTCTTGCATGTGGAGAGTGAGAGACGCTTTTGTAATGACTTGTAGCATACATGTTTGTGAACAGCAAACGTGTTATAGAAAATAAAATTTTTAAGAGCGTAAAGTGTAGTTTATTATTACAAGAAAAGTATCCACATTAGATAGACTTCCTGCAAAATTTACAAGTTTTAGCTCTAGCAGAACTCACAAAGCAAGGCCAAGAATAAAAGAAGAATAAGCAGAGCAACGACAAAGAAGAGGCCACCAAAAACAATATGAGTATCAATTAATATGCTTTATAGTTTCACTTTAGTTTATTTTTGTGGGCCCTTCTTGCACAAGCCAACAACAAAAACCTTCGACTTGCCCAAAACTACATACATGTAGAGGACAAGTTAGGAGGAGAATGACAGACAAAGAACAGGAAACGCCACAGACTGGAACACACTCTTTCAGTTTTCTGTGGTAACGAGGATGTACTACTGAGCACTAAAGGTTATTTATAATTCGTACAGATTACCTGATCGAAGTATATGAAACTAAGGCAGTAACTGAGAGTGCGTTGTATCTACCCACTATGTTTTTCACACTTAAAGTTGTGAAGGAAATCGAAGAGTGAGAAAGAGAATTAAATTTCAGGGAGATGAAATAAAAACTTGTAACCTCGCTAGTGGCATTGTAATTGTTTCAGAGACGACAAAAGACTGAGGAGAGCATTTGAATGGAATGGGTAGTACCAGACGACAAAGAACGACGCGCAACATTCACAACTCCCTCATGGATGCAGGTTAATGAGTAGAACCGTACGAAATAGCAGCAGACATTATTTCAAGACGTCTTTCTCCAAGGCTGTTTCACGGGGATTGGTGCCCCAATGACGAAATTGCAGATATTTGAATAAATGACCAAAAGATTGAAAATAAATTGAAATGGCTAAACAGAATTAATACCAAGGGATTTGACGGGATACCTATTCGATCCTCCGTAGAGTATGTCAAGCTACCTATCCTCCTCCTAACAGCTGTGTGCATTAGGTCTCTAGAGAAGCGACACGTTCTTACTGACTGGAAAAAACGCAGGTCATTCGCTGTTATCCAACAGATGCGCAAAACTATAGGCGAGTACCTCTCACGTCGGTATGAAACATGTTTTGTGCTTCGGAGACTGAAAATCTCCCTTGTAGCAACCAATATAGTTTCCGCAAGCAACGGTTGTGTTAATCCCAGTTCGCTCTATTCAGACCCAGGAAGCGGTAGATAAGGCTCCTAAGTAGACACTTCAATAAAAGTATTAGATGAGTTTTACTATTTGGATAGCAAGATAAGTTCTGATGGCCGTAGTGAAGAAGACATAAAATGCAGAATGGCTATGGGAAGAAAAGCGTTTCTGAAGAAGCTAAATTTGTTGACATCCAATATTAGATTAAATGTTATGAAGTCCTTTGTGAAAACATTTGTCTGGACTGTAGCATTGAATGGGAGTTAAACGTGGACGATAAGGCGTTCAGACAAAAAGATGATAGAAGCTTATGAAATGTGGTGCTAAAGACGAATGATGAAGATTACATGAGTACGTCATGTAACTAATGTGGACTTACTCAACAGAATTGAGGAAAAAATAATTTTCTGGCATATCTTGACTAAGAGAAGGGTTAGGTTGGTGGGACACATGAGACATGAAGGAATCATCAACTTAGCATCAGAAGAAAGTGGGTGGGGTAAAAATCGTAGAGGGAGACTGAGGGACTAATTGAGTAAGCAGATTCGAAAGGATGTAGGTTGCCGAACTTATTCTCAGATGAAGAGACTTGCACAGAACATGGTAGTGTGTAGACCTGCATTAAACCAGTCTGCGGACTGAAGACCACAACTACAACAATCTTAATTTAGTCTAACTTGTATCAGTTATCGAAAATGGCTAAGAAAATTACTTTCTGCTGTCTAATATACCAAATATCGCAAAGAAATTGGTGCTGTAAATTCAATCCTAATTATAAGTCTATAATGGGAGAAGGAAAATACAAATTTAGGACAGTGGATGTCGATCGCAGAAATAAAATACAAGATTTTTAAAAGTCTACCTTCGTTGGTGTTTGTTCAGGCTTTTCTTTTTAAAACAGAATACAGCTCTTTCAGCTGCCGTACGGCTGTTTCTCCTGTCTCATTAGAAGAATTGTAAAATTTTGTGACATCTTCTGAGGTGTTTGGCTTCTCTAAAATAGTCGAGCTCTCTGTATTTCTATTCTTATTTCTTTCCTTTCTAAAACAAGGTCGCTCAAAATGTTTTTCTCAAATAAAAATGTTTTCTTTGCTTGTCACCCTTTGCGCTTTCAGACAGAAAGTGACAGCTAAACAAAATATGACGTAAGTGTCTTCCATATTCCATTAATAATCGATAAACTTCGAGTAATGGACAGTTTCGTTAGAGGTGCCACCTGTAATTTTTGCAGACATGCTATTGCAGTGATAGGAGTATTTACCTCAAAGCTACCTAATGAGCGTAGAAATCGGCTCGGACAAACCCAAGGAATCATCTGGTATGTTAAATTATAACGCGATGGTAACTGTGGTCTCCCAGAAACCGGGAATAAGACTTCCCTACTAGCCAACACCTTAGGTGCCACCTGCAAATCTTAGTTGGACACTTTATTTTTTACTTATTTATTTATTTTTTTCATTTTATGAGGTAGGCAGTCTTTGATTCCTGCCGGCCGCGGTGGCCGAGGGGACTGAGGCGCTCCAGTCACGGTCTGCACGGCCACTACGGTCGGGGGTTTGAATCGCCCCCTCGGGCATGGATATTTGTGCCGTCCTTAGTCTTAGTTAGTCCATAAGTAGTTTGTAAGTTTAGGGACTGATGACCCCGTAGTTAAGTCCCATACGATATACAAACATTTGAACATTTTCTTTGATTCCTACGCGTCACTTTGACACGTTGGGTTTCGGATGCAGCCAGCAGACGCAGGTACAGCGACGATGCAGCACTCAGTTCAGCGGTGTCGAAATGGTTGCCTGCTACTCAGGCGCCTGGGGTTCCGTTCTCCGAGTCTTCAGTCCTACGACTGGTTCGACGCTACCCGCCACGAATTTCTTATTCTCCTGTGCCAAACTCTTCATTTCAGAGTAGCGCTTGCACCATACGTTCTCAGTTATTTGCTTGATGTATTCGTCTTTCACTTTCTCTTTACTTTTTACTCTGTACAACTTCCTCTAGCACTATGGGGGTTTCTTCCTGATGTCTTAACACATGGCTTACCAATATCCCTTCTTCTTATCAGTGTTTCCCATGTTATTTCTTCGTTGATTCTAAGGAGAATTTTCTTTATCTTAGGGCCAGCTAATTTTCAACATTTTTCTGTAGCACCACAAGTCGGACAGTAACTAAGGCTAACAACGACATTGGTAGTTCCTTTTTTGTCCAGTCTTCCAACAGTTTTTTTTATTATAATGGAGATATTTATGTAATCCGTCTATTCAATTGAATAATAAACGTTTTATACTGCCAAATGCTTTTCGCCTTTATTTGTAAGACATAGTCAGTGGCCTGTAATATATACATGATTATGTTTTACAATATTTAGTTTTTCTTTACGTCTTCAGTGTTTTAGACTATAAACCGTTCTGACGCGTTATCTAAGTATAGTTAACGATATTTAGATGTTATTACTTACAATTTTTGTTGGTGGATGCTGGTCTATATGTAGTGCTGATTGGTGCCTTTGGGTTGTTTTGATTCCAATTTTTTTTTCCATGGCCGTTTTCGTTTTAGCACTTCACCACTAGCAGGACAAGGTAGAAGCCATTTTGTTTGTGTTTGTCCTACCTTTGCTTTATGTCAGCGGGTGCGCTAGCGTATGTGTTTGTGTGCGTGTGTGGTGTTTCCGATGTAACTGCGTAAATACCAGTTATTGATATTTTTATTTTCTATTTAATGACTCCTACTGTCTGTCTCTCTATAGATATACGACTACGAGTCATTAAATAAATAAATAAAAATATCAATAACTGGTGCAGTTCTTTACCCATTTACATCGAAAAACACACACACACACACACACACACACACACACACACACATACTGCCATAATGCAAAGATAGATAGGATTCAACAGTTGGCTACATTACTACAATGAAATAGTGCAGCTATGCACTTTAAATTATTTTCTACAACAACGGTTGGCATCACAAGATGACGGGAGTGTAAAACATTTTTGACCATAAAATAATGGCAGGGACCATCGAAACTCGTCAAAATAAGATTATATTCTATCGACCTCGACTTTAACCTTTTTGGAACCTATCACAAAACAAAAACACAACACTACAAAATGGGTTGTGCCTAGTGATGCTAGTAGTGAAGTGCTAAACATGAAAACGCCAATGGAATAAAATTGGAAACAAAACAACGTAAAGTCGGCAATCAGCACTACATGTACACCAGCATCCACCAAAAATTGTAAGTAATAACATCCAAACATCATTAACTAAGATAAACCGAGCGAGGTGGCGCAGTGATAACGCACTGGACTCATATTCGGTAGGACGGTGGTTCAAATCCACCTCCGGCCATCCAGATTTAGGTTTTCCTTGATTTCCCTAAATCACTCCAGGCAAATGCCGCAATGGTTCCTTTCAAAGGACACGGCCGATTTACTTCCTCATCCTAACCCAAAAACTCCGAGCGTTAGCTCCGTCTCTAATGGCCAAGCTGTCGACGGGACGTTAAACCCTAAGCATCCATCCATCCAACTAAGATAACGCGCCAAAAAATGATGGCGGTTCCGTCCTCTCGACACGCCGGAAGAAACGAAAGACGTGCGAAAAACCTTTCCTCAGATAAAATATTTCGAGGAGGAGGGAAACACGGTGACAAGTATCGCTGATTGATAAAAAAATTAATTTAATTATGTATCGTTACAGTGGTCTTATGAGTCTCGTTTCTAATTGTATTGAGCAGATGGACGTGTGAGGAGGCAACTTCATGGATACATGGACTCTGCTTGTCAGCAGGTGACTGTTCAAGCTGGTGCGGGCCCTGTAATCATGTGCAGTTGGAGTGCTATGGGACTCCTGATACGTCCAGATACGACTCTGACAGGTGACAGTACGTACACATCCATTCACGTCCACTGTGGATTGGGCAGTTGTAACGGGACAAAGCGACGTCCCACACGTAAAGAATTGCTACGGCGTGGCTTCAGGAACATTATTCTGTGTTTAATCACCTGCACTGGCCATCAAACTCCAACGTATTGAGCATATCTGGGATGCGTTGCAAGGTGCGGTTCGCAAGAGATCTGCACCCTGTCGAGTGTTAGATTTTTATGGACAGCCCTGCAGAATGCGTGGTGTCGATTCCCTCCAGCAATACTTCGGACATTACTCGAGTCCACGCCACCTCGTGTTTTTGGCTCTTCTGCGGGCTCCCGGGGCCGCTATACGATATTAAACAGGTACAACAGTTTCTTTGGTTTTTCATAGTAGCCGAGAAAAGGACAGAAAGAGGGTTTATCACCATGTTGTCTTTGCAGATCGTCAAAATTTGTGAACAACTGTGATCGATAAAAGTGTGCCACAAGCTGGGCATAAAATGGCATTGTTTGGAATATCAACATATCGCCGTTCTTTTTCTTTCTCTTATTTTGCTTTTTTCCCTGGAATTGTATTCCGTCTTTGTTGCAACTAAATAAAAGTCGTTTGTTTATGCCAAACGATCGACGCAGAGGATACCGCGCTTCCGGGTGAGGTTCCTCTAGGGAGACGGTTGCCCACTGTTCGTCGAGCTGATCTCTATGAGTTTTACGAGAGTAACTCGGCGTCCGATCTTTGATTGTCGTGAGTGCACTCGCGCTTCCACGTTAATCCATTTTTAGTCTGGGGCAACGTCCCAGAAATAAATTAAATTGGTCCCAATCCCCCGGTTCCGACCAAGGTTTTCCGGAGGTTTTCCTTGATTTTTTAGGATTTATGCCGGAACTGGCAAGTCCCTCTCATTTATTCCCAGTTGGGATCCCCCCTTTGCCCCACTATCAGCTTGTCTGATAATTGGCTGAATAGAACCGCGATTCTTTATGGGCCGGATCTGAAACAGCCCGCTCCACTCCTCAGAGTGAAGAATGAAAGAATAATTTTTTTTTTTATGCCAAACAAGTTTCTCTTCGAAACTTCCTGGCAGATTAAAATTGTGTGCCGGAACAGAAGTTCTCCTGCGAAGTTTGCAAAGTAGGAGGCGAGGTACTGGCGGAAGTAAAGCTGTAAGGACAGACGGTGAGTCGTGTCGAGATAGCTCAGTGGTATAACGGCTGTCCGCGAAAGGCAAAAGTCCCAGGTTCGAGTTCCGGCACACAATTTTATTCTGCCAGGAAGTGTAATATCAGCGTACACTCAGCTGCGGAGTGAAAGTTTCATTCTAAGTTTCTCTCCTTTTCATTTAAAAAGATAATCTGTGGTGAGTAATACAATTTAGATTTTTTACATTTCTACTGTAAACACTATGCGACAGGACGTTGAACCCTAAATTTCCTCCTTTCATTTTTAACACAATTAATTTACTATATTACTGTTTTTCTTATTTTGACCTACTAGGTAGTAAACAATTTCTGTAGTACAAAATATTTCAAAATAAGATAAACTAGCCGCGGCGGATTAACCGTGCGCCCAGGGGCGCCGTGCTGAGGTGCGTGCGGCTGTTCGTCGTCGGGGGGTTCGAGTCCCCCCCTCCCCCCCCCCGCCCCTCCGTCCAGCATAGGTGTTTGTGTTGTCCTTAGGTAGTTTAAATAGTTTGCAAGCTACGGACTAATAATCTAGCAGTTAAGTTCAATAGATTTACAAACATTTGAATATTTAAGCGAAACTGTAACATAGTAAACAAAAGAAATAACATACAGAAAAAGGAACGTTTATTAATGACGACTGTTGATTCTTACCAATTGAAACTTCTTTCAATTGGTAAGAATCAACAGTACTCATTAATAAACGTTTCTTTTTGTTTCGTACCTAGTAGGACAAAATAAGAAAAACAGTAATATAGTAAATTAATTGTGTGAAAAATGAAGGCAGCAAATTTAGGGTTCAACATCCCGTCTCACGCGAATGGCAAAACAAGCACCTTTCATTTAGTTGTAAAGACGGGAATCATCTCCACGAAAGGTAAACGGATAATGTGACGCCATTGTTGGAACACTTATGACGTATGACTCTGAGTTGTGAACTAACACAAAGATAAAACCGCGGTGGAATGGCAGAGCGCTCTAAGGCAACTTCCTGTGGAGTGCGTGGTTGCTCCCCATCTGAGGTTCGAGATCCCCCTCGGGAATGTGTAAGTGTGTTGTCTTTACTTTAAGAAGTTTGTAATTCTAGGGACTGATAACCACAGCAGTTAAGTCCAACAGATGTACAGGCATTTGAACATTTGAAATTTTGATAAAGAGCACTGTTGAGATGAGTGTTTGGAGACGGTAATGGATTTCCAGGCTTTATTGTGTTAGAAACTACAGAATTGGAGCGATCATGGACGGTGAAACCACAATTCTGGACTACATAAAAAGAATGTCGTGATCACTTACAGCGTATCGCAGACATAATGTGACGATGCAGCAATGAACTCCATATCAATGAAGAATGTGTGGAACACCTCCGAGATGCTAGAAAGATGACGTAATAGCAGATATGGCGGCGAGACTGGAACGGCCGCAGACGATGGAAATTTGTGATGCTTTGGGCAGCTACAGCCGCAGGAAACTCGCTGGTGTAAATTGGGGCGAGGCCGGAAGTATGGGGTCTGATAAAAGAAATTGGAAAGTTTTTTTGTAAGTTATCTGTCTCTCTAACACTTTCCCTCGGAGGTGTTCCACCACACTCGTGCCGATGTCGCAATGTTTAATTATGTAGCACTGCACGTGAGGGCCGAAGAACTACAAGCATCGTCAGTAATGCAGTTAAAGTTTCTGTTGACTAACCTGGCTTTTTCTTTTCCGTTGTTGTTCCCACGCAGAAGCAGCGCACAGGTCGTTGATCCTTGTACCTTGAAGTGCTGTGGAACTTTTAAAACTGTGGCTATTTTTTAAAAATAAGAACGGATGCCATTTGTTTCATAATATTTATTTATATGCCGTGAAACAACAAGTGACATAAGTAATACTGCCAATGATCCTAGTACACTTGAATTCTAATTGCAGTAGCCGGCCGCGGTGGCCGAGGGGACTGAGGCGCTCCAGTCACGGTCTGCACGCATACTACGGTCGGGGGTTCGAATTCCCCCTCGGGCATGGATATTTGTGCCGTCCTAGTTCGTAAGTAGTTCATAAGTAGTTTGTAAGTTTAGGGACTGATGACCCCGTAGTTAAGTCGCATAAGCTTAACAAACATTTGAACATTTCTAATTGCAGTAGTTGAAAAGTATAAAGTTTGAACTGCCTGACAGACTGTTTTAAGAGCGCGATTGTGATAGCTGTAACGCGAGAGCCGTCTGTGCTGGACTGCTTGCAACTGGGCACTGCTGGTCCCGCGTACTACCAATTTAGGCGCGAAGGGCATTTTCTGGAACTTCTACATTCAACTGGTTTTGTTAACTGGAGCATAATTACATGAATAAAACATACCATAATATAGCTTCATTTAAACACAATAATTACACATAATCACGTTAACTTCTATATTATAGTTTATCTACTATTTATAATTAAATAGTCACAGTGGGGTTCTCAGACAGAAATGTGGAAAGCCATTCAGAATACGTCTAGGCAGTATTGGCGCAATTTCTCATAGGTATTCGGTATCTTGACCACATGTCATCTTTTCCCACCCATTCCACCTACGACGTGATCTACTAGTTATGAAATTTTGTAGCAGCTCAATACCTATGGTCATGAGCCAGACATCCTACAAAATGAATATTTATCGCGATAGAATGTTCTGTGATTTAGGCGGTTTTTAGGCTAATTTATGGCAATTTGATGCGTTTGCAAATAATTTATGAAGGAAGGAAAGGGAGAAGGATTAGGAAGGAAAGAATTGACAGTGGCTGCATTAGGGCATTGAAATTAAACAATGGCGACAAGTCAAAATGTGAGCCGGGCCGAGAATCGAACTCGGGTCTCTCGCTTCCAGTCACATTTTTTATCTTTGTTCCTCATGTAGATCTATGATTTGCGGTCGTTATTTCGGATTGTTCTTGATTGTTCATTGAATATTTGGCTCGGCTTTTTTATTACAGACGGCGTTTAGCCCCCTTACCGGGCGCGCTGAGCCACGGCGCCCGGCGAACCACATGGCTACCCTTGCTCGCCTCCCGATCGCGGCAAACTTCCACAAGTCGCACGCTACGGCTGTTGCGCCCCTATCGTCCATGCTCTCATACATTCGCCGTTACGGATTTCCATGCGAGGACGAACGTATGACTGCATCTGTGGTTAGAAACTCATTCACCAAAGAAGAGAAACCAAGATTCCAGATTTCGAATTACAAACAGAGACCGTAATGAGTGACGTAGAAGTAGATATTCTCGGAGTAGTGAAGCAACTAAAATCACTTAACAAAAACAAGTCTTCTGGTCCGGACTGTATACACATTAGATTTCTATCTGATTATACTGAAGCTATAGCTCCTTACTTAACAGCCATATACAACCGTTCGCTCAAAGAAGGATCTGCACCAAAAGATTGCAAAGTTGCACAGATCACACCTGTATTCAAGAAAGGCAGTAGGAGTAACCCACTAAACTACAGACCTATTTCATTGACGTCAATTTGCAGCAGGGTTTTGCAACATGTCCTGTATTCAAATATTATGTATTATCTAGAACAGAATGATCTATTGACCCAAGGTCAATACGGATTTAGAAAATATCGTTCATGCGAAACACAACTAGCTCTTTATTCACACGAAGTGATGGGTGCTATCGACAAAGGTTCGCAAATCGATTCCGTATTTCTTGATTTCCAGAAGGCTTTTGACACCGTACCTCACGAACGGCTTTTAATCAAATTGCGTGGTTATGGTATATAGCCCCAAATTTACGACTGGAAAGGGGATTTCCTGGCAGAGCGGACATAGTTTGTAGCAATCGATGGTATGGCATCGACTAAAACAGAGGTAATATCGGACGTTCCACAGGGTAGTGTTATTGGGCCTGTGCTATTCCTTATTTGAATAAACGGTTTAGGGGAAAAACCAAAGTAGCTCTCTTAGGTTGTTTGCAGATGACGCCGTCACTTACCGTCTAGCAAAGTCAACTGAAGATCAAAACCAACTGCAGAACGATCTGAATAAGATATCACTATGGTGTGAAAATTCCCAATTAACTCTGAATAATTAGAAATGTGAAGTAGTCCACATGAGTACGGAAAGAATTCCGTTAAAAACTGTTTACAAGATAAATCAATCAAAAGTGAAGGCCGTAAACTCCACAAATACCGAGGAATTACTATTACTTCAGCCTTAAACTGGAAACAACGACCAGAGACTGCGTTTTATTGGCAGAACCCTTAAAAGATGCAAATGAACTTCTAAAGAGACTGCATACAGTACGCTTGTCCGTCCTTTTTTGGAGTATTTCTGCACAATGTGGGATCCGTATGATGTGGGTTTGACGGAGGACATCGAAAGAGTCCAAAGAAGAGCAGCTTGTTTCGTATTGTCCCGATACAGGGAAGACAGTGTTACGGAATTGTACAGGATCTGGGTTGGGAATCATTACAACAATGTCGCTTATCTCTGCGGCGTGGGCTACTTACGAAACTCCAATCGCCAACATTCTCCTCCAAATGCGAAAATATGTTGTTGACTCACACCTACATAGGTAGAAATGATCATCAGAATAAAATACGATAAATCAGAGCTCGAACAGAGAGATTCAAGTGTTCTTTCTTCCCACGCGCTATTCGAGAATGGAATGGGATATAAATATTAATGGTGGTTCGATAAACCCCCTGCCAGGCACTTAAATGTAATTTGCAGAGTGTCCCATGTAGATGTAGAAGTAAATGAACCAAACGCCGTCTTCACGTGTGAATACTTATTATTATATTGGTGTGGTGTCTCTCCTTTCGGGCGTGTGTGTGTGTGTGTGTGTGTGTGTGTGTGTTTGTGTGTGCGTGCGTGCGTGCGTTATGTGGCTGGTGATTGATAGCATCAGATAATAATAATCCATCATCCATAAATATCATCCTGCCAGATAGAAGGCAAATGGCGAAGTTTCTTCATAATCCCGGCTTACAATAACAGTTAAAGTACTGATGAAACTACTGGAGCGTACAATAAGGAAATATATGTATAATCCGATTTTATTGCTATTGGCCAGTTTAAGATACAGTGGGTTATCCCTCGTCGTTATATACGCCATTACTGTATCATTATTAATCTTTCTGGATGTCAGATATGGTGTTAACTCGTTACGAGCAAACAGAATAATCAGTTTCCAGTGAAATTCGGCCTCACAATCAGGATAATTTTTTAGCTGTTCGTGGAGGTCTGGTTGAAAGTATACAGCCATGCAACAGGGTCGTTGTGAAAATAATGCTTTTTATATTTATTCGCGGAGACTACGGCAGACAGATAACTCACAACTGTATAACTAAACAGAGCAGTATTTCAGCTACAGACTCATTTTTCCACATATTATCCACTGTTCGTTGAACACTTTTGTCAACGGTGGATCAAGGCCTGCTTAACCCCTTCATCCCCCTTCACGCGCAATTGTGCGGTTTTGGCTTTGCTCACTTTCTTTCTTTGTAATTCACGCTAGGAAGTTCGGAGCTGCATACACAATCCGTGGATGGACTGTGGTAACGTGCGAAACGTGTTTTAGTTCCGTGTTTCTACACTGTGTGGTACCAGCAGTCGGCAAACTTCCAGTACACTTACAATGGCGGCGAGAAAGACCTGTTGATATTCTTGCTTTGAGACGTATATGATTCTGTGTTATTATGTCATTTCTTTCAAATGCATGTTACTGGAAGATGGTGTAGATGGTATAAAGGTGGTTCGATGAACCTTCTGTGAGGCGCTTAAATATGAGTATCCCATGTCAATGTAGATGTAAATGGATTTATTACTATTTATTGTTTTTTTACCACATCTACCGTTATCGGGCCTTTTTTCTTTGAGGAACTGCGGGATTCTGGTTTTGTAACTGCTACCGTGACGGGTGAGAGGTACGCCGGTATGTTACTGAATCGCACCATTCCCAGCCTGGCTGATAAACACCTGCTTGAACGTACGACTTTTTGAAGGGTGGCGCTCCACCCCATATTGCTAGACGCGTGAAAGATCTCTTGCGCGCGTCGTTTGGTGATGATCGTGTGCTCAGCCGCCACTTTCGTCATGCTTGGCCTCCCAGTTCCCCAGACCTTAGTCCGTGCGATTATTAGCTTTAGGGTTACCTGAAGTCGCAAGTGTTTCGTGATCGACCGACATCTCTAGGGAAGCTGAAAGACAACATCCGACGCCAATGCCTCACCTTAACTCCGGGCATGCTTTACAGTGCTGTTCACAACATTATTCCTCGACTACAGCTATTGTTGAGGAATGAACATATTGATCATTTCATCTTTGCTTTGTCTTAATTTGTTATGCTAATTATTGCTTTTCTGATCGGATGAAGCGCCATCTGTCGGACATTTTTGAATTTTTTTCCTAATAAAACCCCATGTCATTCCAAGTATGTGTGTCAATTTTTACCTTCCTATCTGTAAGATGGTGTAGATGGTATAAAGGTGGTTTAATGAACCCTCTGTGAGGCGCTTAAATGTGATTTGCAGAGTATCCCATATCGATGTAGACGTAAATGGATTTCTTCCTACGTAGGGCCTCACACTATTTATTGTTTACAGCCAACTGGCATTTTTCGGACCATATATATATATATATATTATTTTTGCATTCTGCTTTAATCTTCGGGTGACTTTTTAGACGGTAAACGACAGCACCATTATTATATAGTTTATATAGTTGCTCACCATCTTCTGCTAAATTGTTTTTATAGATTGTAAATGTAGAGGGCTTATAAGAGTTATTTTGGCAACGGAAGATATCATTGTCACTCCGCTCTTTCTTACTACGAATCATGAGCAATGTGACATGAAATCAAAAATCCTAACGCACAACTGAGACAATATTCCACAGGCTCATAAGTACATTGATGCCGCTCGTCAGGAACTATGTCAAAACTCTAGAAAATACAGAGTACATATGAAAAGAGTTATCAACAGCACGCATCCCTTAGTGTGAATAATGAGCTAGTTGTGTTTCACAAGAGTGCTTCACACTTGCTAAGATGAAAAGGATCACAATGCCTCTGCTGTAATGTATACATGAGGGTGATTTGTGCTTTAGGGTGCTCAACAGCGAGGTCATCAGCGTCCGAAGTGTATAGTGCCTGCAAAGAAGGAAAGTATTCCTAGTTTTTGAAATTCCACTACAATGATTAGATTGGATGCAGAAGGTGAATCATTGGTCTCCGTGACGCTTAGGTTTCTCCATGCCTCATCAAACTACAGTAAAAGACATGCCCGCAAAACAGTGGCAACACACTCGTATGACCATAATCTCAGTTGCGGTAATCACGTGCAAAGCCACGCTCGCAACGATCTTAATCACTACTTTAATTACAGTGTATTTTACCTCCTGCAAGCTTAAATCGGCCCATCTCCCAGCACACGATGTAACCTCCTTACTCCTGTGAAATTTTTTTCCAGTATTTTTGTATTTTGTTTGTATTTTATGATTAATAATATCCCAGAAATGCATAAAAATATTTAAAAAATTCCTCACTCTTTATTACTACAAAAACTCATATCCCCTATAGGGGACATCAGGACACTAGGTACCACAAGTGATATTTCTCTATTCAGTTTATGATCATATGCTTTTATTTATTTATGTTATTAATAGTATAAGTCGATTTTACATTAACTGAAGAGGTCCATGGAATTTTGAGTACTCACATAGCCACAAAACGACTTTCCATTCTGTCAGCCACTTTAGTACTGCTACAGAGTGAGCATGTCGCAAGTAGTGTGTCTTTTTCAGTTCCAAGATTTGCTTCCACCTTCCATTTCTGCGTTGAGATGCCCAGCACTGCGACCAACATTTGAATATTGTCGCCAGATTTATTTTGTTTTATGTTCCCTACAGGGGATGCAGGGACTGAGCACTCTTGGATGTCAATGAAAAGAGAAGAGTATTAAAGCTTAATGTCTCACCGACAGCAATGTAATTAGCTCAGAAGATTAGCCATGCGCACTGGTCGCCGTGCTGTCGTGCGCGCGGCCGTTCGCCGTCAGAGGTTCGAGTCCCCCCTCGGACATGTGTGTTTGTGTTGTCTTTAGGTTAGTTTACCGTCGTATGAGTAGTTTGTTATCTACGGGCTAATGACCACGCAGCTGAGTTCTATAGATTTACAAACATTCGAACAACTGAATTTTATTTTCGTTGTTGGTTGGTTGGTTGGGATTTTAAAGGGACCAAACTACTATGGTCATTAGTCCCTTTAGTTGTTGGTGTCAAAACATTTCTTTTTCTCCCCGTCTATTTTTATCTGGAACCAACTCATCGCATAGCCGAATAAAAGTCCGTCAGATGGTGTTGAGCCTGTATGCATTACGCGGGAATAGTCATTTCGTTTATCAGAAGACAAATCTATTACCCAATACACCAGTCGTTTCAACATGGTCTGTCATTCCATTCGTCACTAAAGCTGGAAGAAATATGGCATTTGTGTTGTGGCATGAAAACATTCCTTTACTATTTTTCTTGATGGTAATAAATAATTTATGAAATTTTTTGCTATTGATATGCTGTCCTCAGTCTCGACATTTCATTTTCTTCATTTAATAATTTTTCTCAGAGCTGCAGTAATATTCTCAAGGACTGCAATGGCATTTTGGACGTAGCTACGACTTCAGTTAGTAGCCTTTGTATCATTTCCGTTTTATGGTGATAAATTGAAGCTAATGTAACGTTCCAAAAAAGTTGGGATGTTCGAAACGTCTTGACGACCAAACCGGTTATAATTAGGGTATGTCGCTTTGGGATAACGTAGTGAGACATGCGTGACTATGTCTCCCTAACAAATTCTTGGCTGTGCCCACGGAAGGAAAAAGTGATGCTCACCGTCTTGTTTCGACGCCCGAAGTCCGATACTCATCGAATTGATCCAGCACGGAAAATCTGTTAACAGTGACATGTACTGTCAGACACTCCGTAGACTACGCAAGGCCATCAAGAGCAAACGGCATGGGCTCATAACGGATGGAGTGATTCTGCTCAATGATATCTGCCATACAGCCCTGTGACTTCCATCTGTTTGGTTCGTTAAAAAAAAAGAAAGAGAGAGAGAGAGAGAGAGAGAGAGAGAGAGAGAGAGAGAGAGAGAGAGAGAGAGAGAATAATAATAAATCAATGAAATAAATCGCAGTTTGCGATCTCTTATTGCTTCACTGTACTATATTTAGATGGAATACCAAAGTATAGCGAATGAAAATTTGTGCTCGGCCGGGATTCGAACACGTGATATCTCCTGCTTACTAGGCAGACGCGTTGACCACTGCGCCACCGTGGACACAGTGACCAGCCCCACTCCAGAGGTATCTTCCCTGCACCTCTCCCGCCACACGCAAATCTCCATTCGTCATGCTGTCTCTTTCCTATACCACAGCCTAAGCAGGAGATCCCGGGTTCTAATCCCGGCCGGGCACAAATTTTCATTCGCCACCCGTTGGTAATCCATCTAAACCTAGTACAGTGAAGCCATAATTGAATTGCGATTTATTTCATTCATTGAACGCTTTAACGTCGTTAAAAAATATTGTATACAAGCCGAGGCTGGGCTTTGTGTCTGGATACCTCATGGTCTGTTCTCACTGATGCTGGAATACAGTATTGTGGCTGTGAGCATTACAGAACAAATATGCAGCATGGCGAATGGAGATTTGGGTGTGGCGGGAGACGTGCAGGGAAGAGTCCTCTACAGTCGGGTTGGTCACTGAGTCTTGGGTGGCGGAGTGGTCAACACGTGTGCCTAGTAAGCAGGAGATCCCGGGTTCGAATCCCAGCCGGGCATAAATTTTCATTCGCCTCACTTTGGTATTCCATCTAAACCTAGTACAGTGAAGCCATAAGAGATCGCAAATTGCGATTTATTTCATTCATTGAACACTGTAACGTCGTCAAAAATATATAATTGTAATAATAAATCATGTCAGAGGGAACCGCTTCTCCTGGGACAACTGAGGGGCACAGTAGAGGACTGTGTCTCAGGCACAGGCATTCTGGGGACAGGGAACCCTCTGGCTCGTTAAACAGTGGGATAGCTGGTCTCAAGCCTCGGGTGAATAAAGACTTCAGTTGTACTCACAGCGTCGATTCGCACCTTTCACCCCTCGCAGTAGTTGAGAAAGGAACTGTAGTTCCAAAAGGCGATGAACCAAAAAAAAAAAAAAACGTGTTGTGTCTGGTGACTTCAGATTAATAATAACGTTAAATTGAAATTCTTCTGAGCTATTTGCTGCGTCATGATGATATATTTATCCAACGTTTCGGATCCGAAACGTTGGAGAAATATATCATAATGAGGCGGCAAATAGCTCAGAAGAATTTCAATTTTAACAATAATGACAGCGAAAGCATATGTTCTTAAATAATAACGTTATTCCCAACGTATCCTGTTTACGAAGATTCACACAAACGTTTTCTGTCTTTGTGTACACTCGCCATTATTTGTAAAATGTACAAATGTTAGTAAATCTAAAGGACTTAACTGATGCGGTTATCAACCCTTACATTTACAAACTAACTTATGCTAAGGACAACACACACACACGCACACATACACAGACCCATGCCCGAGGGACGACTCGAACCTACGACGGCGAGCAACCGCGCGTTTCGCAACAAGACGCCTTAGAGCGCTCGGCGACTACACCACGGCCATTATTTGTAACCAGCGTCGCTTTTACACCGTTTCACAATCATCCTCTGTAGCAGGCAAACCTCTTCATATAAACAACAGTGTGCATTATTTCTTGTTTGAGTAAGATTTGCGAGCAACGTCTGATGACATGACAGAAAAGCGAGTGGTTGTTAATCTGCGCTACCAGTAAAACCAGGCGGATCATGCAGCTACTCGTGTAAAACCTGTGTGGATAATCGTCTGCTTAGATAAGGCGCACATCTGCGTGTACTCCGAAGAGAAGGATGTTACTTCGCCATTTTTAGCATATTTGTTTCATTACCTCGGCGACATTCTAGAGTCTTGATGTGAGCGAAAATGTCTATTTACGTAATAGTGAGGCGTTTACTTTTCTTTTGGTTATTTGTACATTTCGGAAAGGATGAATGTACACGTTTTGACCAGAAATCTATATGTTTTATTTTTAATTTATTTTTGCATTTTGTTAAACCAGTTTTTCATTTTAGAGTCAACACATGAGAATTTACGCTTAGGAAATCTGCCGCGATCGAGCTCAATCTTAATGAAGAGGACAGAATATTGTTGTTGTTGTGGTTTTCAGTCCGGAGAATGAATAGATGCAGCTCTCCTCCATACTCTATCCTGTGCAAACCCATGTATCCCCGAATAACAACGGCAACTCACATCCTTTTGTACCTGCTTACCGTATTCATATCTCCTTCTGCGATTTTTATCCCACCACATTTCCCTCCAATGGTAAATTGACTATTCTTTCAACTGTTCAACTGTTTGTTGAGCTTATGGGACTTAACTACCGGGTCATCAGTCCCTAAACTTACAAACTACTTATTAACTAGCTAATGCTAAGGACGGCACAAATATCCATACCCGAGGGGTATGGACCGTGCAGACTGTGACTGGCGCGCCGCAGACCGCTCGGCCACCGCGGCCGGCGACGATTCGTTGATGTCTGAGACGGTCCAACCAATTGATTCCTTGTTTTAGACAAGGTGTGCAAAAATGTTTGTAAATTTAAGGTACCGAACTGCTGAGGTCATCGGTCCCTAGACCCAAACTACTTGACTAACTTATGTCCGAGGCAGGACTTGAAAATCCGACGGGGGCGGTCGCCCAGTTCGCGCCTTGGCGCCCAAAACGGAACGGCCATTCCCTCTAGGCAGTCATGGTGTGCCAAAAACTTCTTTCCTCCCTAACTCTGTTCAGTAACTCTCATTAGTTAAGCAGTTATGCGGTGTACCCACGTTATCTTCAGCATTCGACTGTAGCACCAAATACCAAAACTTCTATCCTCTTCTTGCTTAAACTATTTATCGTCCATATTTCACTCCCGAACAATTAACGCTCCCCATAAAAGCTTCCAGAAAATACTTTTTAACACTTAAATTAATATTCAATGTTAACAAATTTCAACTGCTGAGAAATGCCATTTTGCATTTTTATATCGTATGTACTGCGACCATCGTATGTTATTTTACTACTCGGGTAACAAAATTCATCTAACAACTTTATTGTCTGGTTAACTAATCAAATTCCTTCAACAGTGCGTGATTTTCTTACACTACATTCAATTATTTATTTCGTTCGTTTTAATATTCATCTTATACACTACTTTCAAGAGTGCAGTAGAGTAGATTAGATTAGTACATTAGATTGTTCCATAAATCATAAAGACGACATTTCGCAATTATGTAGAACGTGTCAGCCTAATAAAGGTGTCCATACATGACACTCAGTTTTTAAGGATTCTTTTATTTTTTTATTTTCTTTTATTTTTTTAGCGAAATTACTGTCTAAAATTTTTTAAATATTATTTCGCTATCTGTCAGACTTTTGATGCTACTTGGTAAGTGACCAAAAACTTTTGTGGCTGCATAATTCACCCCTTTCTGTGCTAAAGTTAGATGTAACCTTGAATAGTGAAGATCACCCTTTCTTCTTCTAGTGTTGTAGCTACGCTGCTATCGCTTTTGAATTGGGTCGGATTGTTAATAACAAATTTCATGAGAGAATATATATATTGTGAAGCTACTGTGAAGATCCCTAGATCCTTAACCATTTTGGACCTGTCGTCCAGTATGTTGGACAGCGACATTTTATTGTTTTTAGAACACTATACGATTTCGCTTGCGTTTGAGACCCGGTGGTCTCTTTACTGGACATCTGTCACTTTTAGTTTCGTATTTCTTGCTGCCATCTAGCGTGGTACAATGAAATACAGTGAACATGGACGACCTACTGTGAAGTGCCGTGGTACAATGAAAAACAATGAACATGGCCGACCTATTGTGAAGTGCGTCAGACATGTAATTATTTTATGTATTAATTTATGAATTTTGCACAACTTCCACTTTGAGAAATAAGTTCCACAATAAATACTATTGACTTCTTATTTCACATCCTTAACTGTCTTGCAGACCCGGTAACCAATTTATTTAGTATTTCTTATTTTGTAAACCAAGTATGAAAAATTTTAATTTTGCTCAAATATACAATAGATGGGGCCTTTTAGACATGAAAAAGTGCAAGAAAACGTTCTATTATATTTTTAAAATAATTCAGGACTGAAGGGTTAAGCAAATGTATGCAGGATGATGTTGGGTGGGCTGCAGCAATTATTCTGATTAAACGCTTTTGTGCAATAACTACGTTTTTACTCAATGTTGAATTTCCCCAGAATGTGATCTGATATGAAAGCAGTCAAATAGGCACAGTAAGCTAAATTACTGAGACGTATATCACCAAAATTTGCAATGACCCTTATAGCATAAGTAGCTGAACTCAAACGTTTCAGCAAACCTGTAATGTGTTTCTCCCAGTTCAGTTCCTCATCAATACAAACAGTTAAAAATTTTGAATTCTGTTCATAGTCCATTTCTATTAATGGTGTCATGTCGTTTACTGTACGAAAGTGTATATACTGGGATTTATCAAAGTTTAACGAGACCTCATTTGTAGAGAACTACTTCATAATTTGTGAAAGACATTATTTACATTTTCATCATTTAATTCCCGTTTGACAGGCGTGATAGCTATACGTTTATCGTCAGCAAACAGAACCAGCTTAGCACATCCATGAATATAGAAAGGCAAGTCATTAGTATATATTAAGAACAGCAAAGGACCCATTTTTGGAGTCTCCCCAGTTAGAGGAATCTCCTGTTTTTTTGTTTTTTTGTCTTTTTTTTTTTTTTTTATGTAAATAATATGTGAACTACTTATTTCAACTTTCTTCTGAACTCTTCTAGTTAAGTATGATTTTAAACCATTTGTTCACTATCCCACT
Source organism: Locusta migratoria (assembly GCA_026315105.1). Taxonomy (NCBI): domain Eukaryota; kingdom Metazoa; phylum Arthropoda; class Insecta; order Orthoptera; family Acrididae; genus Locusta; species Locusta migratoria. The sequence goes on along the minus strand of CM048750.1, from coordinate 224,086,990 downwards.
CACACCACAATAATTATCTAGAAGAATTCCATAGTTTTCACAATCAAAAGACTTTGAGAGATCACAAAAAAATGCATTGTGTGTTTCTATTTAATCATAGCATTTAATATTTCATCAGTGACTGCCTATATAGCTTTTTCTGTTGAAAAGCTTTTCTGAAAACCAAACTGCCATTTCGTTACAACTTTATTTTTATTAGAATGTGCAGCGGCTTGAGAATAGCTAAATTTTTCGAAAAATTTGGATAAAGCTGTCAGAAATGAGATTGGGCGGTAGCTGTTGCCATCAGGCATATCCCATTTTTATGCAATGTTTTAACGATAGCATATTCCACTCTATCAGGGAAAATACCCTGATTTAGAGAGCTATTAGATATGTGGCTAAGAATCCTACTTATCTCTTGGGAACAAACTTTTAATGCTGGAAATGCCTTCAATCCCATGCTAGCTTTTACTCTTGAGAGAGTTTATTATTTTCCTAATTTCAGAGGGAGTCTTGGGTGAAATTTGAATTGTATCAAATTGTGTAGATATGGCCTCTTCCTTTAACTGCCTTGCTTCTTCTAATGGACATTTAGTTCCTATTTTCTTCACAACATTTAAAAATAATAATTAAATTTTTTTAACTTCTAACTTTTTTTCGTAAACTATTCATTTTCTTTGATGGTAATACTGTCTTCCTGTGCTGTTGGTTGCCCCATCTTTCTTTTAGCCACGCGAGAGCAGTCGAGCGGTCTGAAGCGCCACGTTGCGGATCGTGCGCCCTCCCGCGTCGGAAGTTTGAATCCTCCATCGCGCTTTGATGTTTGTGATGTCTTCATTACAAGTTAGTTCATAAGTAGTTTGTAAGTTTAGGGACTGATGGCCCCGCAGTTAAGTCCCATAAGAGAAGGAGGCGAGGTACTGGCGGAAGTAAAGTTGTGAGGCGGCATCGTGAGTCGTGTCGGGATAGTTCAGTCGGTAGAGCGCTTGCCCGCGATAGGCAAAGGTCCCAGGTTCGAGTCCTGGTTCCGGCACACAATTTTAATCTTCCAGGAAGTTTCAGGTCCGAGAAGCATTTGATTTCTCCCTTTCAATAATATTACAAATTGCTTTAATCTTATTATTAGAGGAACTATATGTGTGATGCACGACCTTCTGGATTTTTTAAATAAATTTCCTTAATGTAGCACAGTAGTTTTTATAATATTTGATTGTTTTTGCGTCATTTTTCTTGCAGATAGATATAGTCCCCTTTTCCAGTTACATTTTTATTCCCTTAGTGAGCAATGGTTTTTTGCACTGTCCATCCCATTCATTACAATAATAACTCAGAATGTGTACGGGTATATTTTGAATTCTTTTCTATCTCCTCTACTATTTTATATATTCTATTTGCCCAATTATTGTCCTCGCTCGGCTGGAGAGTAGTGCCTAGGCCGCTACCAGCCTCCTTACCAGGATCTTCAAAATAAAAAAAGTAAGTTAATAAAAATCGCCCTCTGTATCTTTTCTCTGAGCGTGGATTCATCCCAGAGGTACAAACCTCTAAACAACCCTGATCCTCAGTCCTACACTCGATATTTGGTGACTTTTGACAGCTCAATCTACGTTGTTCTTTACTCATTGGATGACTGTTGATTTAAAGGTGACCACTACCAGTTCGTGGAAGTGAAGGCTAAAATATGAATGACTAGGTTCAATACGGTGTGGCTACCACAGAACGCGTTAGACAGAATGGACACCCCAGGAGGCTCACTGTTCTTTCGTGAGTACGTGCGTGGCGAGCACGAGGCCTCGAGCTAATGCAGTCTTCCTTCCTTCTTTACTTCCCGGACTGCATTTCCTTTCCCCTTCCCTTCCTTTCCTATCCTCACTCCTTCCGCTCCCCACCGGGGAGACTGATAACCTTAGCGTTTTAATCCCTCCTATTCCAAACAAACAACCCAACCCAACACAGAATCGAGGTATGCAATTCATCCAAGAGGAATTGTTTTCATTATGCGGTGTAGTACCTGGTTACTGTAATAATAGAGAAGGGATTAACCCTGCGTTACTAAATTGAGTATTTTGTAAGCTGTCATGTTTTTAACTTGTGTATTTTTTATATAGTGACTAAGTGCAATGTTGCACTTGTTATCTTATACCCAATTTTTTTTAACAAGATGACCAGCTTGTAATATACATGTGACCAGATAATGGTGACACAGTGCACTGAAACCGGTCGTCATTTAATAAATTATTAATGTGCGATCTTGGCTTTTCATTTTGAAAACTATAAAACGATCAGATCGCCTCCAAACCCGACTGTGTCAGGTAATCTTACTAACATTTGTTTTTAACGCTCGCTATTAACACCCGTCTTTCAGGGGATTTTGAACTTTTGTTAGTAACACCCGTCAATTCGGTGAGTGTGATTCCAAACCAACACTGTACCCATGTACGTTTGTTCATCAGTTGTTCCTCAAAACGTCACAGCTCACTGGCAATTTGAACGGATGTTACTAAGCTAGGGTTAATGAGCGGAGGGTTCATACTCGAATCCCAACTACGGAATTTGATTTCGCTGAACGAGCCAAGGAAAGTGTAGATGACCGTCTGCATAGCCATGAAGACACGCCTATTAAAAAAAAGTACGGTAGCAGTATGCACTACATGATGAGAACTCGGAAGGCGGCGGTCTTGTTATGGAACCGCAGTTATACATTAAGCACAGGGTTATCTGAAATGGTGCCATTATACTTGCCCAGTAACAACGGGACCAAGGAAATACGACGGACAGGCAACGCGCACTATCGCGTTACTGTCTCCATCATTACATAAAATTTTAAAGGTCTCCCGGCGGCAATGTTTGAGTTCTACCGGGCAGTAACATGAAAATACGATGGATAATCAGGTTTTATTGGTGCAATGCAGACAGAACGTGTGTTTTACTGCGTACTATTAATCTAGTTTCACATTGCTGTTTCTGCGCTTCTAATTGACAAACAACTGCTTATTTCTCCTGTAGCGTACCTTATCTGTATTGCTACAATTCGCCTAAGAGCCTACAGTCGTCGTTAATCCTAACGCTTATCACCTTAATCCCCGCGAGGCATTGTCGTACGTTGTCAGCTGTTTCGTAACGCGTTCTTTTAAAACTTACCAGCACTCCGTCACCTCGTCCAAGGTCCCTCTGTCATACGCAGCGCAGTTCCTAAGGTAACACAACATTTGTTCGGAAACACTTACGGGTGAAGCTTTCGTCTGATCACAACCAGATGCGTCGACTCTTGAAAATCAGTGTGGGTGCTCGTGGTTTCATTTTTAATTACCTTTTCGGCCACAAGGTTCAAAGAATGGGCCAAGCAGTGCTCAATTTCACTGATTTTTGCTTTCGAACTAGAAAACGCAACAGTCATGTTTGTCGCTCTGTCAGTAGTAATAACATTGCATGATTTGATGTCTGGAGAAAAACGAGAGAGATCATCCACTGATATTATTAACAGTACTTAATAGCAATAGGTATTTCCGGTGTAGAGAAGCAGCTGAGAGAGCTAAATACGAAAACGTCTGCTGGTCCGGATGGAATACCAGTTCGGTTTTACAAAGACTATTCAGCGGCATTGGGCCCCTACTTAGCTTGCATTTATCGCGAATCTTTAATTCAGCTCAAAGTTCCTAGTGAGGAAAGAGAACTGACCCACACAATTACAGGCCAATATCGTTGACATCAGTTTCATGTAGAATTTTAGAGCATATTCTCAGTTCGAATATAGTAAATTTCCTTGAAACGGAAAAGCTTTTTTCTATGAATCAGCACGAGTTTAGGAAACATCGTTCATGTGAAACTCAGCTTGCCCTTTTCTCACATGACATCTTGCGAGACATGGATGAAGGGCAACAGGCAGATTGTGTTTTTCTCGACTTCAAAAAGGCGTTCGACGCGGTGCCGCACTGCAGACTGCTAAGGAAGATACGAGCTTATGGAATAGGTTCACAGATCTGTGACTGGCTGGAAGACTTCCTAAGTAATAGAACGCAGTACGTTGTTCTCGACGGCGAGTGTTCATCAGAGACGAGTGTATCGTCAGGCGTGCCCCAGGAGAGTGTGATAGGACCGCTGTTATTTTCTATCTATATAAATGATCTGATGTACAGAGTAAGTTGTAATTTGCGGCTGTTTGCTGATGATGCTGTGGTGTATGGGAGGGTGTCGTCTGTAACTGACTGTAATAGTATACTCGATGACTTAGACAAAATTTCTAGTTGGTGCGAAGAATGGCAGCTAGCTCTCAGAGTAGAAAAATGTAAGGTGTTGCGCATGAGTAGAAAAAGCAATCCCATAATGTTCGAATACAGCATTAGTAGTGAGCTTCTTGATGCTGTCGCGTCGTTCAAATATCTAGGCGTAACATTGCAGAGCGATACCAAATGAAACGATCATGCAAGGACAGTTGTGAGTAAGGCGGACAGCCGACTTAGGTTTATTGGGAGAATTTTGGAAAGATGTACTTCACCTGTAAAGGAGACCGCGTATAAAACGCTTGTACGACCACGTCTTGAGTATTGCTCAAGTGTTTGGGACCCGCAGCAGATCAGTTTAAAGGAAGACGTAGAGGCGGTTCAGAGGCGAGCAGCTAGATTTGTTACCGGTAGGTTCGACCAATGCGAGAGTGTCACGGGAATGCTCCGGCAGCTCAATTGGGGATCGCTGGAAGAAAGACGACGTTCTTTTCGTGAATTTCTGTTAAGTAAATTTAGAGGGCCGGAATTTGAAGCTGAGTGTAGTACGATTTTGCTGCCGCCTACTTACATTTCGCGTAAATATCACAAAGACAAGAGAAATTAGGGCTCTTACGAAGGCAGATAGGCATTCTTTTTTTTCCTCGTTCGATTTGGGAGTGGAATAGGAAAGAAAATACCTAGTAGTGGTACAGTGTACCCTCCGCCACGCACCTTACGGTGAATTGCGGAGTATGTATGTAGCTGTAGATGTACTTCAACTGTAGTAGATTCAATATTATAGAAACAACAAAATAAGAAACAAAGAATGATTAATTTGAAAATTAGCAACACTGGTACGTTCAGGAAATTTTAAGAAGTTTAAAACGAATCAGACGATTGAAGTACGTTACAATTTCGTTACATATTTGCCTCTCAGATAGACCAAACTCTTTCGTAAACACTTTGATTTGGTCCTTCATCTTTATTATCAGATGCTCTTAGCCCTGCAATGACTAATTTCTTAAAGTGCATAGTTATGTGGGTATGGAACGTTAAATTAAATATCCAGTTTTAATCTATTCGACAGTGAACTTTGCCCCCTTTTTTTTGGGACAGAAAAGGCATTTCGCAGATTGATTTCTTGCCACGAGGCCAACTAGCTAATACACATGGTTACTGCGAGATCAAGAAATTGCGCCGAGCAATACGGAACAAGCGTCGAGGATTACTGTCAAAAGATGTTTTTTCTTTTTCCTTTTTTTTCTTGTTTTACGATAATGCTCGACCCCACATGGCGAACGGGACCAAAGAACTCTTACGGAAATTTCACTGGGACGTGTTTGATCATCCACCGTACAGCCCAGACCTCTCTCCTAGCGACTTTCATCTCTTCTTACATCTAAAATCTGTCCTTGGTGGTCAACACTTCAACGATGACGACGAGCTGAAAGAACACATTGCCACTGGATTGAATACACAGGCGGCAACCTTCTATGAAGAAGGCATACAAAATGTTTTACTACGCTATGACAAGTGCCTACAAAATTTTCGAAAGATATGTAGAAAAGTAGTTGTGTACAATATTATTTCTGTATCTGTACACGTTTGTTCCACTCCCATGAACCACAGACATTGCCGAGGTGGGGTGGCTTGCGTGCCTCAACGATACAGATAGCCGTACCGTAGGTGCAACCACACCGGAGGGGTATCTGTGGAGAGGCCAGACAAACGTGTGGTTCCTGAAGAGGGGCAGCAGCCTTTTCAGTAGTTACAGGGGCAACAGTCTGGATGATTGACTGAGCTGGCCTTGTAACATCAGCTAATGTGGCTTTGCCACACAGCTACTGCGAACGGCTGAAAGCAAGGGGAAACTACAGACGTTACCTTTCCCGAGGACATGCAGCTCTACTGTATGAACATATGATGATGGCATCCTCTCGGGTAAAATTTTCCGGAGGTAAAATAGTCCCCCATTCGGATCTCCGGGCGGGGACTACTCAGGAGGATGTGATCATCAGGAAAGACAATACTGGCATTCTACGGGTCGGAGCGTGGAATGTTAGATCCCTTAATCGAGTAGGAAAATTAGAAAATTTAAAAAGGGAAATGGATAGGTTGAAATTAGATATGGTGGGGATTAGTGAAGTTCGGTGGCAGGATGAACAGGATTTCTGGTCAGGTGAGTATAGGATTATAAATACAAAATCAATTGGGGGTATCACAGGAGTAGGATTGATAATGAATAAGAAAACAGGAATGCGGGTAAATTACTATGACCAGCACAGTGATCGCATTATCATTGTCAAGATAGATACGAAGCCAACACCGACAACAGTAGTACAGGTTTATATGCCAACTAGCTCTGCCGACGACGAAGAAATCGAAGAAATATATGAGGAGCTAAAGGAAATTATTCAGACAATTAAGGGAGAGGAAAACTTAATTGCAATGGGAGACTGGAATTCGGTAGTAGGAAAAGGAAGAGAAGGAAAAATAGTAGGTGAATATGGACTGGGCAGAAGGAATGAAAGAGGAAGCCGCCTGGTAGAATTTTGCACGGAACATAATTTAGTTATAACAAACACCTGGTTCAAGAATCACAAAAGAATGTTGTATACGTGGAAGAGACCAGGAGACACCGGGAGATACCAGATAGATTTTATAATGGCAAGACATAGATTTCGGAACCAGGTTCTACAGTGTAAGACATACCCAGGGGCAGATATAGATTCTGACCATAACTTGTTGGTTATGAACTGTAGGCTGAAACTAAAGAAACTACAGAAAGGTAGGAAAATAAGGAGATGGGACCTGGATAAATTGAAGGAACCTGAGGTTCTTAAGAATTTCAGAGGGAGCTTTAGGCAACAATTGACAGAAACAGGGGAAAATAAAACAGTAGAGGAGGAATGGGTAAAATTGAGAGATGAAATAGTGAAGGTAGCAGAGGACAAAATAGGTAGGAAGGAAAGAGCTACAAAAAACCCTTGGATATCACAGGAAATACTAAATTTAATCGATGAAATGAGAAAATATAAAAATGCAGTAAATGAAACAGGCAAAATGGAGTACAGACGACTAAGAAATGAGATTGACAGGAAATGCAAAATGGCTAAGCAGGAGTGGCTAGAAGGCAAATGCAAGGATGTAGAAGAATGTATAAATAGGGGAAAAATAGATACAGCCTACAGGAAAATAAAAGAAACATTTGGAGATAAGAAAAACAGCTCTATGAATATCAAGGACACTGATGGAAAACCAGTTCTCAGCAAACAAGGGAAAGCTGAAAGGTGGCAAGAGTATATAGAGCGTCTCTAAAGGAAATGAACTTGGAGACAATATTGTAGGAAGGGAAGAGGGTGTAGATGATGCTGAAATAGGAGATACTGTACTGAGAGAAGAATTTGACAGAGCCCTGAAAGACCTAAGTCGAAACAAGGCCCCTGGAGTAGATGATATTCCCTCAGAGCTACTGAAGTCTCTGGGAGAACCAGCCATGACAAAATTGTTTCACCTAGTGTGTAAGATGTATGAGACAGGTGAAGTACCATCAGACTTTAAGAAAAATGTTATAATCCCCATCCCTAAGAAAGCAGGTGCAGACAGGTGTGAAAACTACAGAACCATCAGTTTAATAAGTCATGGTTGCAAAATATTAACGCGAATTATATACAGAAGGATGGAAAAGCTGGTAGAAGCCGACCTCGGGGAAGATCAGTTTGGGTTCAGGAGAAATGTAGGTACACGGGAGGCAATACTCACTTTACGGCTTATCCTAGAAGATAGATTAAGAAAAGGCAAACCTACATTTCTAGCTTTTGTAGATTTGGAGAAGGCTTTTGACAATGTTAATTGGAATGAACTCTTTCAAGTTCTGAAGCAAGCAGGAGTAAAATATAGGGAAAGGAGAGTTATTTACAACTTGTACAAAAGCCAGACCGCAGTTATTAGACTCGAAGGGCATGAAAGGGAAGCATCAGTTGGGAAGGGAGTAAGACAGGGTTGTAGCCTTTCTCCAATGTTGTTCAATTTGTATATTGAGCAAGCTGTAAAGGAAAGCAAGGAGAAATTTGGTGAAGGAATTAAAGTTCAGGGTGAAGAATTAAAAACATTGCGTTTTGCCGACGACATAGTAATTCTGTCAGATACAGCAAAGGACCTGGAAGAGCAATTGAACGGAATGGACAGTGTGCTGAAAGGTGCATATAAGATGAACATTAACAAGAGCAAAACTAGGGTAATGGAGTGCAGTCTAAGAAAATCAGGTGATGCTCAAGGAATTAGATTGGGAAACGAAGCAATAAAAGAGGTAGATGAGTTTTGTTACTTGGGCAGTAAAATAACAAATGATGGTCGCAGTACAGAGGATATAAAATGCAGAATGGCAATGGGTAGAAAAGCGTTCTTGAAAAAGAGAAATTTGTTAACCTCGAATATTGATTTAAGCCTAAGGAAGTCCTTTCTGAAGGCATTTGTATGGAGTGTTGCCTTGTATGGGAGTGAGACATGGACGATAAACAGTGCGGACAGGAAGAGGATTGAGGCTTTTGAAATATGGTGCTACAGAAGAATGCTGAAGATTAGGTGGGTGAATCGCGTAACTAATGAGGAGGTACTGAACAGAATTGGGGAGAAAAGGAATTTCTGGCATACCTTGACTAAAAGAAGGGATAGATTGGTAGGACACATTCTTAGACATCAAGGAATTGTGAATTTAGCGTTGGAGGGAAGTGTATGGGGAAAAAATCGCAGGGGAAGACCAAGAGATGGATACAGTAAGCAGATTCAGACAGATGTAGGTTGTCGTTCTTATGTGGAGATGAAGAGGCTTGCTCAGGATAGGGTATTGTGGAGAGCTGCATCAAACCAGTCTCCGGACTGAAGACCACAACAACAACAACAACACGTTTGTTTTATATAAACAAACAGAATTTACTTTGTGGACATACTTCGTATTAACATAAAGTCAATATATAAATTTTCATTCGCCGCAGTTTGGCATTCCATCTAAACTAGTACAGCGAAGCCATAACTGATCGCAAATTGCGATTTATTTCATACAGGGTGAATCACCTACCACTTGCACCGCTAATATTGCGGAAGCGGAAAGTTCGATTGATGTGGGGTTTTCACAGAATGGATTGGTAGTAAAGGGCTCGTATTTTAAGCCAACAAGCAGATTGTAATATTACTTAGAAAGTATATTTTTATGCAAACATGCGGTTTTTAAATGGAATAATGGTTGTTTTCTATCATGCACTGGAATTTTTGACACCAGGTGTGTAGAAAGAATTTTGAATGACATTTTTATCACGTTTAGTTTGGGAGCTACAACCATTGTAAGTTTTGGGGGCGGAGGCTACGACAGCGTATCTGCTGTCATGAGACAGTGGGCCGTGCCCATTCATCATCAGCCAGTCATCTACGCTATCGCAGCCTCCACCCCCGAAACTATGAACAGTTGTAGCTACCAAACTCAACGTGATAAAAATGTCATTCAAAATTATTTGTACGCAGCTGGTCTCAAAAATTCCAGTGCATGATAGAAACAACCATTATTCCATTTAAAAAACCGTATGTTTGCATAAAAATACACTTTCTAATATTACAATCTGTTTGTTGCATAAAAATACGAGCCCCTGTGGTGTCGCACAAGTCCAAAGTGCGCGCCACCTACTAGAGGTCTGCAAATCGCCGGTTTCGCTCGCTCGTATTCGGTCGAGTGCGCAACGCTCGGCGGTGGCGCGGCGAGTGTGTACGCTCGGAGCGAGCGTGTTGACACTCGAGCGAGGCTGCGTGGTGCGGGGCGAGCAGAGGCCGCGCAGCCGCTGTACTCACAAGAAAACCTACCCAAGTGTCACTCTCCGATTTTTATGAAATTTGCATATGTTACATAAAAACAAAAACTATGGGACTCGTATTATTTTTTAGCGGTGGAGAAGCATATTTAAGGGGTGAAACGGTCCCTCCAAAATTGTCGCTAAAATAGAAACATGGCGAAAACTTAGAGATATTAATGATGTTTGATATGAAAGCATCTTTTGATAAAAGACAAATTCCATAGAATCAACTTCGATAAATTCAAAATAATTTTTTGAGATGTCCCCCTAATTATCACTCCCCCTGCCATGTACCTAGGCCGATCTCTTATCAAGACACGGAAGAAAGCGAGGATCCTATATATTGCACAAAAGCATGCATACGTTCTTTGTTATGATGATAAGAAAGACGACAGTGGCAGTGGGAGATATATGAATGTTGCAACTGAAAAAATTCCCGTTAAGGACTCACTCGGAAAAGGTAGAGGCGCAGCAATCACGCACAGTGCCAAAATGCTACGGAAATATATATTAACGAGGTGCAACAGAGAGAGAGAGAGATGCACAGAACTAATCTAAAGGGTGTACATCAATATCGTGTATTTAATATCAGTATAAAAGACGAAAAAGTATTCAAGGACTTGAGAGTGATAAGAGGAATGTATATAAAATACAATCACGTCCTCGTTAAGACGGCAAGTAACACCTACCACTAAACAGGCACTAACAGTCCGCAAAATGGGAACAAGAAAGAAAGAAAGATCCTGGAAAACTCATTTAGTAAATGACCTTAGCACAGAAACTTTATGTTAATCACGCATAATAACATGTATGGTAAAGTATAAAATGCGAAACTGAATGGCTAGTTCAACTGGATCGAGAGAACAGCTTTCGAAGCACCCAGGAAAGGAAAAAATTCCAAATTTCTCAGTCAGGATGTATTCTCAAGCATCTAGTTTCGCCTTGCATTCGAGTGTCGCTGCGGTCGGCGACCGAGTGGCGAGCGGGCAGTGTGGACGGTCGGGCCAGTCGAGCGTGCGCCGCTCGAACGAGCGAGGAAAAAGTCGAGCGCAGCCACACGCCATGCCGCAAGCTGCAGTACCGACACCTGTCGGACTGTCATAGAACGACGAGTATCACGCGATTCGAGCGAGCAACCGAGCGAGGTGCAGACCTCTACCACCTACTTTCGCCGCGCGCCGCCATGCACGCACGGCGCGGCGTTCTTGCGACGTCAGCCACGAGCGCCCTGTGCTACAACTCCACTCGTGGCCACCACTGAACGACATCGTTCACTTGGGACTGAGGTAGGAACCAGTTAACACTTCGGAATCAGATAGGCACCAAGGAAGACTTGGCTATCGGATAGGCACTAGACAGGTCTCTAGCTCAACTATGAATCAGCATTCTGCAGTACTGAGCTATGTAAAAGTTAAGTATTACTAAGTTTCTAAAGAAATATATATCTCGTTCTAATTTACTCTAGTGTTTCCAGTTTCTGCTGTCCCACTGGCTGCTCACCTTCGTACCTGCACAAGCGTGCATCCTTTATTCCTGTGTCGGTCTCTTTCTACTCGGCCACCGACACCTACGACGGAAACGAGACACAAAAGCGGCGACGAGGCTGGGACACAAAAAGTGCCAATCCCTTCTGTGAAAACAGCACATCAATCGCACTTTCCGTTTCCACAATATTTGCGGTGCAAGTGTTACGTGATTCACCCTGTATAAGTCCCGACTGACTCAGTCGGTTAGACGCTATGGGTTGTTTTTAACTTTTATAATTCCACAATTCTGTGTATTGACGTACCCTGTCAGTTGGAAGTGGGCTTCGTCTGTCCACAAAATCTTTCGCGGCCACTTATCGTCCATTTCCAAGCGAGAAAGAAATTCTAAACCAAAAGTCTCTCTTGCTGGTAGGTCAACAGGAAGCACTCGTGCACATGGGTAATTTTGAATGGATAGCATACAAGAACATTTCGTAGGATTTTATGCACCTTGCTCACGGGTTTGCCCACTGTTCCCGCATTGCTGTGGCTACTTCTTCCACTGACATAGAATCAGTTCCCTTTCTCCCTTTACCAGGTTGTACAGAAAAAAAGAAAGGAAAAAATACCTCTTTTAGAATTTCCGAATAATTTTGTCCAAACCACGCTAATCATCGGACCCACGCTTTTTTTTTAAACCCTTCAGTGTTCGGAACTTCTGCAGACGACTCGTGTACAGTCATCATTGTTGAAAAACAGCTTTACAAGCAGAGAGCAATACTTATTGAGACAGTGACGGAGAAAATCGCAGACGCGAAATGAAGAAAAGCTGTGGTTATGCCAACTTCAATGGGTCGTCCACATGGCAGGTGTTTTCATTTACATATTCTGACACATACAGCGCTATCTATTGATCAATTTTCACACTATATATTTTTCTTCTGCTATACTTTTACACCCTTCTCCGATAATATACTGTTGCAGTTTGACGTCATTCGGACCAGTGGTGTTATTTTTAGAGTGTTTTGAAAGTTTAACTACAATCACCCTGTATATTGCATGGCAGCATCCAAACTTTTGTTTGTCAATTGTCCACTGCGGCCGTATCCCAGAGTTAACGTATCTGCAGTGTACACCAAGATGTTTCGTACCATACTATGCTCATATTATTTTGTCCACCGCCATACTTCCTGCACTGCTGCACTACTTCAAGTGTTACCTGATGAACATAATTACAAGTAAGCACGATGCGTTCCTGCATGTCCTCAAGAGTTGTTGGAACATCGAGATAGACAACGTTTTTAATGCATCCCCAAAGAAAAAAAGTCTGGAGGATTTATATCAGGAGACCAAGCAGGCTAAGTAACTATTCAAAATGTTCAAACGTAAATAGTTGCAGAAGAACGGGTTGGTGAGGATTTGCTATTGCGCCCACTGACAGAACGGTACACGATTCTGGAAATCATTCCCATACAGTTCTTTATGTAAGTGTACATGGTAAGGATGGAAACGGTGGCGTGTAAGAATACCATTGTACTGTGGTTTTAGGAATGCGAACCTCGTGTTCATGCTGTCGTGCGCTCACATGTGGATTCATAGCAACGGAGACGAGAACAGCAACTTCGGCAGCTTCGTCTGTGCGAGTACTACGGCGATTGCGTTTGTCGTCTTCTGAAACTTCCCGTTTCCTGAAGCGTCGCAACGAGACGAGAAAACATCCGTCGGGAAGGTGGGTTCTTGTCCGGATATCGCTCTCTGTACAGTTCATCTGCCTGTGGAGCATTTTGCCTAACTACAACAAAAATAAAAGAAACGTTATGTCGATGCTGTTCGTAGGAAGGACAGGTTTCACTGTATGCCTACTCTACATAACAGTATTTAAAAGGACTAACCTACTGTACTGAATGTACCCGTATTGTACATAAGAAAATGGCATTGAAATTACTGTTCTGCTGACTTACATTCCCCAGCGATGAGTAGCATTTCTACCTTCTCTTCGTCGGTGAACATCCTACTTTCAGAACTCTTCAACTGACGATGTTTGACGAAATGACGGGTGTGAATTTTACTTATGTTTACATTTGTCCTCTGTCAATGTCAGAACGTGGATGTGTTCCATTACCCCGAATACCTACACTAAGCGCTGGGAGCGTCAACGTCAGTGTTGTGTTATGTAATTAATAAAGATGTGTTTTAGTGAATGGTACTCTGTGATATATTTTTGAATAGGTCTTTAGGAGAGGAATTGAATTACTGAATAGAAAATACAGGGTGCCATTTAAAATAGTCATATCGCTGTTCAAATCCTTGTAAAACAGAAAGCTAAAAAGAAGGCATTCATGCTGATTAATCTTCCCCGGATGGCTAAAGAAAGCAACGGTTAAAAACAAACAATTGTTTAGGATGTAGACTGAAAGAAAGTACCAGGACCTGTGTTTACATTTTTAGTTAATTTAGCGATCGATTTCGGTGCTACATTTAAACCATCTTCAGGCCCCCGTTGCGCAACTGTCACAAGAACCAGTAATAGATTAATTACGTTTGATACCTGCCATGCAAGGACGAAGAAATTTACTGTTACCGGTGTCAACGGCCACCCCTTTTAAATGTGCTATTACTTGCTACAGTTACGCAACGGGGCCCTGAAGATGGTGCGGATAAATAGGGTGCCCAGAAAAGGACTCCCTGATTTCAAAATTAAATATCTCGAAAACAAAGCTCGATAGAGGAATGCAGTAAACGATATGTTTATTGTGAAAGCTGTAAGAAGTTTATACAGCAGTTTGAAATGTCACTGTAATCACCATACGTAATGCCTAGTATAAATAGTGATCCGAAGCCTAGAGCGATCAGTTCCACTATTGAAACGTGATAGGTTAGCGTACCGAAGGAAGAGATTAAAACCATGTACTCCATTTAACAACGCGTTTTTCTGGTGCTAGAGTACCGCAGGTTAGAAGTGAGTCCTACGGCAACAAGGCGAAGTTTTCAAGCACGATTTAATGTTCCAAAAGGACCCGATGCGAAAACCATTCGTACGCTCTTCGCAATATTTCAACGAACAGACAGCGTAACTGATGATCTAGTGGGGCATGTTGGCCGCAAGCAAACCGAAGTTACGTCTGAAAATATCGCCACAGTTTCTGGAATTATTCAGCAAAATCCAATGTCATCTGTCCGTAGAATTGCACCTGAGACTGGTTTGAAGGGTTCCAGCACGCAGAAAATACTGAGAAAGAGCCTACACATGTTTCCATTCAAAATTCAAACGCACCGGGCCATACCGGTACGAGCTGTGCAACAAAGAGTTGCCTTTGCTAATCAGATGCTCACAATGATTGATAGTGAAGGATTTGATGTTGGCTGCATCTGGTTTACAGATGAAGCACACTTCCACCTGAATGGATACATCAATAAGCAGAACTGGCGATTTTGGGGTTCCGAAAAGCCATATTGGTGTGAAGCGAAACCCCTGTATTCTCCTAAAGTTACTGTGTGGGCTGCAGTATGCAGCAGAGGCATTATTGGTCTTTTTTTCATTCGAGAAACGGTCACTGGTGCACGTTACGTTGCAATTTTGGAACAATTTGTCGCCACACACAGAAGATATTGAACACTTCCTCGTAGTTAGGTTTGTATTTCTGTGACGCTTATATGTATACATCTCATTTTAAATGATATTTTAAAAATATAGGTTCACCGGAAAAAAATTCTAAAACATTCATTTTGACGTCCTTCAGAAAGAAGGGGAATATGGCAAAACTGAAGGCGTCATCGAGAAAAAAAATTACTTATAACGATTTGTGCAGTCGTACGAAGGTAATTAATAGCTCAAAAATGTTCAAATGACTGTAATTCTAACGGACCAAACTGCATGGTCATCAGTCAGTAGCTTACAAACTACTTAAACCTAGGTAAACTAACCTACGGACAGACACACACACACATCCATGCCCCAGGGAGGACTGGAACCTCCACGGCGTGCAACCGCGCGCTCCGCAGCGAGGTGCTTTAGACAGCTCGGCTACTCCACCGCGGCAATTAATAGCTTATGAAAATAAAATTAAACCAAAAATAATTCCATTCTATCTGGGTTAAAGTAATACCACTTCATCGTCACCGAGATGGCTTTGAGCCTTGAAAATGACAGGTGGTAATCGAAAATGGCATCTACATCTACATGGGTACTCTGCAAATCACATTAAAGTGCCTGGCAGAGGGTTCATCGAACCACCATTATACTATTTATCTCCCATGCCATTCTCGAATAGCGCGCGGGAAGAAAGAACACCTGAATCTCTCCGTTCAAGCTCTGATTTCTCGTATTTTATTCTGATGATCATTTCGATGCAAGTGGTAGTCAACAATATATTTTCGCATTCGGAGGAGAATGTTGGCGATTGCAGTTTCGTAAGTAGCCCACGCCACAGCGATAAACGCCGTTGTTGTAATGATTGCCATCCCAGATGCTGTGTCATTGCAGTAACGCTGTCTCCCCTGTATCGTGACAATACGAAACGAGCTACCCTTCATTGGACTTTTTCCGTCAAACCCACCTGCAAAGGATCCCACACTAAGCAGCAATACTGCAAAAAAGTACGGACAAGCGTAGTGTATGCAGTTTCTTTAGTAGTTCTGTTGCAACTTTTAAGGGTTCTACTAATAAAACGCAGTCTCTGGTTCGCCTTTCCCACGACATTATCTACGTGTTCTTTCCAGTTTAAGTCTGAATCAATAGTTATTCCCAGGTATTTTGTGGAGTTTACGGCCTTCACTTTTGATTGATTTATCTTGTAAACAAAGTTTCACGGATTTCTTTTCGTACTCATGTGGACGACTTTACACTTCGCATTATTTAGAGTCAATTGCCAATTTTTACACCATAGTGATAGCTTACTTTGATCGTTCTGTTGTTGGTTTTGATCTTCAGATGATTTACTAGACGGTAAATTACGGCGTCATCTGCAAACAGCTACTTAGATTTTCTCCCAATCGTTCATGTAAATAAGGAACAGCAGAGGACCAATCACACTACCCTGTCTAATGCCCGATATCACCTCTGTTTAAGTCGATGCTTTACCATCGATTACTACAAACTGTGTCCTCTCTGACAGGAAATCCCCTATTCAGTCGCAAATTTGGGGCGATATACCATAACCATGCGATTTGATTAAAAGCCGGAGACGTTCTTCTAATTATGTGAATAGTGATGCTACTTCGACAAGGAAGCTTCTACAATGTACGGGCACGATGCGTGAAGAGAACTGTCAAAACAAAATAGAATGGTGTTCTTGGTTTTGAGGTTGCGGACGCGGAAATACATGACGAGGGGAGCCGACTCGAACACGACTGCCCACGGCCGTATACTTGAGCCGTCAGCTGGTGTGGGTACTTGCCGTAGACGTGGCTGCGCAAAGTGCAGAGCCGAGTACCTGCCTGTATGCCCGCTGAGCACCGCTGATTCATTCTCCGTGTGGCACTTGAGCGACCTTTGCAAACAGGAGGAGTTTCTGTTAGTGACTAAAGTAAGAAGCCTTTTATTGTTGTGATTTACCACATTAACTACTAAACCTTGTACTACACGCCTCGAATGGCCCATCAGCTACCGCCGAAGGCATTGGCAGACCCGGATGGTAACCCATCTAAGTGCTAACCAAGCCCGACAGTGCTTAAATTCGGTGATTCAACGGTAACCAGTAACCAGTAACTGCGGCACAACCATTGACACTTACGTCTAACATAGATAAGTGAAAAGTTATCGAATCATTAAAATAAAGTTTTTTTAGCTACGT
Source organism: Locusta migratoria (assembly GCA_026315105.1). Classification (NCBI taxonomy): domain Eukaryota; kingdom Metazoa; phylum Arthropoda; class Insecta; order Orthoptera; family Acrididae; genus Locusta; species Locusta migratoria. The sequence continues at coordinate 224,069,708 of CM048750.1, read as the reverse complement.
CGTAATACAGAAATTAATACATCACCTGATACTCTTCTGTCAGCTCACCTGCAATCATTTTGTAATGTTTGTAATCATTATTTATAATTCTTCCTGGAGTCTTGAACGTCAGAGGAACTACAAAGTGCGACTACGTGTCATATTGCGTCGGTGACTATTCACAAAGACTGACTTGCCCTGTGACTACTTCATCACTTGTGTGTCGAGTAAAGACTGCTCGCATGCCATCACTCACGCGTATATACAAACCATGTTTATTTCCAGAATGTTCATGAACAAAATTAATACAATTCAATTTCCTAATTCGATCTTCGCTAAACACAGTTTGGTCCTTTAAAGCCGGCCGCGGTGGCCGAGGAGACTGAGGCGCTCAAGTCACGGTCTGCACGGCCACTACGGTCGGGGGTTCGAATCCCCCCTCGGGCATGGATATTTGTGCCGTCCTAGTTCGTAAGTAGTTTGTATGTTTAGGGACTGATGACCCCGTAGTTAAGTCCCATAAGCTTAACAAACATTTGAACATTTTTCCAGAGACATACGAGAGCCTTGGCAACACTGATACATATTTATATAACATACAAGTTTCCAGACAAGATTTAGTTTTTTTATTTATGGATGACCGGTTTCGACGTTCACAGACACCATCTTCTGATCTATATTTTTCAGTATGCGTTCCCCATTTCAAGTAAAAATATTCTGGCGACCCCTTGCCCCACCCGTCCTCACCGTACAGTAATATAACAATGTACGTGAACTCAAAGACAGCGAATATTATTCTGTAGATAAAACCTTGCCCTAAAAAAAAGGAAGAAAGTACACTATTCTACATTATAGGGTGAATAGAAAACATAATCCTATTTTTACATTAATTTCGACAGAAAATATTTGTTGCATGACGAGTGTTTCGTGTTGCACCTGTCAGAACCGAATTATGCTCCTTAAGTCCCACTGTATAGGTAATTTCTAAAGAAGTTGGCGTTTCTTTTCGAGTTTATTAAAATTACTTATTGCCTCTTTGTTAATTTGGCTATCGATTGATTCCTGAAAGCAGTTTTCAAGGTTTTCGTGAATTTATCGTTACATAGCATATTTATTTTTAAAAACGTCCTATTCAATCAGAATTTATGATAATAAGGAATTACGTAATTTTAATCAGGTAAAAAGGGAAAGCAGTCAACAATCCGAAGATTGGTTTGAACACCACAGTGCTTTACTAGGCAAGGTCCTGTTTGGAGGTGGTATGCCTTTGTCTTCCTCCGACCTCCCAACTGACTAGCCCTGCCAGTTATAGGGGGACCTACAGTTTTACGTGGGTTCCGAACCACGGTGCTACTCGATATTTTCCACATGAGCAACACTGCCAGAGTTGAAAGAAGTGGAAAGTGAGAGATAAAAATCCTAGGACCTGGCGGGGCTCGAACCCACAACCTTTGTATTTGTAGTATGGCACTCTACCACTGTGCTATCGAGCCACACACGTAATTTTAGTATCAAATAAATTTCACTTTTCTTAAGCTATTTTGATATTGAGGAGCTCCCAATACCCAGAAAAGCACTGGACTGGATGTTTTATGCTGCAAATACTTCCGCCATTGACCGCGAGCCTCCGGAAAAGACTTTGCACGTGTTAAGTGTATTCCAGAACATGCTAAATCAGGTTTAAGTCCGATGCAAAAGCTGGTCACTCCATTCAATTCTCCCAGCTTCAAGCATATTGTCCACCGGTGCAGCTCTGTAGGGACAAGCGTTATCGCCCAGCAGACGGAACCCATCTCCTATGGCACCAGCGTATGGCACAAATAAAGGTCGAAGGATCTCGTCTCTATATCTCTGAACAGTCAAAGCGCTGTTCTGAACGACACAGAAGCACAGACCAATGTTACTCTGTGACAGAAGTCGGTACATTCGCCAATACTGACTCTTTCCCACACCATTCGCTCATCAATATGATATGGTGATGTTTCTGCACATAAGCAGGATTGTGATTAGTTCCACGACCTCTCCATATGAGGCAACGACGATTGTCCGGCTCATCTGACTCAACTGTGAATAGAACCCAGTGCCAATCATTACGACTCCATATCTGATGTTCCTCCTCCCACTTTCTGAAAACTAAACGGTGTCGTGGTTTGAATGGGACACACACCACAGGCCACAGTCTCGAAGGCAATTTACGACCGTGTTGATATTGCGCTCTCGTGTTCCTACCTGGAGGGTGCGTTAGTTGCATTCAGCCTCCTGTCTCGGCGGGATGTTATCCGAAGATAACGGTCATCTCTTGCTAATTTTACCCATGGACGAGGTTGGCCTTGCCTTCTTTTAACGGTTTTTGTTATCTAAAATCGCGTCCAGGTCCTGGAAATTACACTTTGGAACACTCCAATAGCTGCAGCCACCTCCCTCAGTGTCTGTCCCGCTTCCTACCTTCCTACGGCTCTCCATGCCGTACCTTTCGGTAGGTTGCTTTGTTGTTGCATTGCACTACCTGCTCATGCCAGTATTTGAACCCAACTGATTGTGTAATTCGTGTGGTAGTGCAAAAAGAAGTCAACAAGAATCCCCCTGTGCATCTCCTCTCTGGAATTATCACTATCTCAGTTGCCGTAATTTTGTTGTAGAACGCTTTTAGTTCATTCTATCGATTACAATACTTCAGCTCAACTGATCCCCAAATGTTTTGGCCAGTGTATAAAGAACTGTACATCATTCTATTGCTCGATAAAGTTATTATTATAGGTCTGATAAGATCTTATCATATACCATAGCAAAAACACCGACCAAAGAACGCAGTAACCTATTGTTTGCCTATTCCTCACTCTTGTCACGTGACTTTTTAGCTTTAGGGAGGGGGTGGGGTATATGCATGTCTGCCGCACGGGAGTAGCTGAGCGGTCTGGAGCGCAACGTTGCGGATCGCGAGGCCTCCCGCGTCGGAGGTTCGAATCCTCCCTCTGGCACGGATGTGTGTGTTGTCCTTAGGTTAGTTTAACATAGTTTAAGTAGTTTGTAAGACTAGGGACTAATAACCTAGCAGTTAAGTTCCACAGAACTACAAACATTTGATATGCATGTCTGAAAAAAAAAGTTCAAATGTTTGTATAGTCTATGGGACTTAACTACGGGGTCATCAGTCCCTAAACTTACAAACTACTTATGAACTACCTAAGACTAAGGACGGCACAAATATCCATGCCCGAGGGGGGATTCGAACCCCCGACCGTAGTGACCGTGCAGACCGTGACTGAAGCGCCTCAGTCCCCTCGGCCATCGCGGCCGGCATGCATGTCTGACCACCGTTCTCTTACACAAGCATTTTTTACGAACGTTAAATATTCCTATACATGATGTTAGAAAAACTTTCGAGTACTTAAAGAGGTGATACACATCGAAACAAAACAAAAAAATTAAACAAATAAAAAAATGAAAGACAATAACTCTTTATACGGCACTGGTAAGTATACTTACCATCCGGTTCTTGGTACAGAAAAATATGTTTACTATAAGAAATCACTTCCTTTAACGCTCTCTGGCACAAATAGTTACAACTTTTTGATTTTCCGCCTCATAGACTTTTATGAATGTAGTAAGTATGGAAAGTGGTAAGCATTCTTACTGTTGAGACTCGCTGGATCTAGTATTATTTAAATTAGTACAGTACACAGTGAACAATAACATATGCAAGTCTGAAACGCTTGAGATTAGTTCATTTCTGTGCAAATTGTAGTATGTATTATTTACTTGCGTTGTATTACGAAAATTTGCTGATGCTTTGAGCAAGGCAGAAAGAATACCCGAAAGTTGTTCATTTCTGAACTAATATTTCTCGGATTTTCTAATGATTATCGGCTAAGATACAATAAATTTCATACTATACGTTGCATGAAATTGATAGTCGTTCAGTTTAAATTGCAGTTTTAGCTGAGGGCGCTGAGAACTGTTGCATGTTCTGCTATTGGCTATTTCTAATGACACACGAGCGCTATAACTATGCTCAATTAAAATGTAACACGATGCCTGCACTGAACATGATCTTAAACAGCAGATAAAACAAACGTAGAAAACAATGGAATGAACAACAAAAATTAACTGTTGTTTTGTGATCAAACAATGGAACAGCGCGTTTACAAAACAACGGTACTTTCGATTTTAATGTATTATTCTGGAGAATAATATATATTAAAGAACTGTAGTGTTACTATCGAATAATTGAAGCCGCGGTGGAATTGCCGTGCGCACTGAGGCGCCCTGCTACGGTGCGCGCGACCGTTCCACGTCGGACGTTCGAGTCCTCCCTCCACCATGGGTGTTTGTGTTGTTCTTAAGATAAGTAAGGTAGCAAAGTATTTAAATAAAGAATGTGAAAGTTGGGCGCAAATATACTAGTTGAAACACCAATTAAAATTGCTTGTATTCCCAGTATTTATTGGTAGTGTTACTTTTTAGCTAAGAGTTATGTTTTGTTGTAGACCGTATCATTTCTAAGCAGAGAACATTATATAAAATACAGTATCACAAATGTTCCGCCGTGGCGGGTTAGCCTCGCGCATTGGAACGCCGTGCTGCGGTGCGCGCGGCCGTCCGCCGTCGGGGGTTCGAATCCCCCATCGGGCATGGATGTTTGTGTTGTCGTTAGGTTAGTTTACCTTAGTTTAAGTAGTTTCTAAGCTACGGACTGATGACCACGCAGTTAAGTCAGATATATTTACAAACATTTGAACGGTAAAAGTGCAGTTATGAGTCCGCGAGTGGTGCTTCATGCGTAGACGTTGGTACGTCGCGATGAATGACGCAGGTGAAGGCGGCCAATCAGATTCCGCGTTTCATGTGTTGTGAATTTGGCCTTTGTTCACATGCTTTTTCGTTCAGATTTAATAATTTCTTGCTGTGTAAATTCAATGAAGTGTTTCTCCCTCAAGTAATACGACTGCATTTTTCCAGTGAATTGCAATACGTGAATAATGAACGTTATTAAAATTAGTGTTCACTTCCCTAAGAAAAAACTAGATGTTGGTTAATTTGGAAGAATCCATGTATCTCGAAGTTACGGTTCTGAACTGGAGATTCGGGCGCTACGCGCCCTCACGTACTAAAGAAAAAGTTTCTTGTTTAACTTATACCTAACCATCTGAAGGCTACGCTACAGATAACTTTTTTAAATGAAAGGATGTTTCCGAGACACTTTCAGACTACTCTTTAACACACTATTGATAACTTCAAAAACAACAGGCCTGCGCAGCCTTAAGGTTAGGTACATAGGTTACACAAGAAGTTTTGTCTGGTAGTACCGCCTGAATATCCGGGTCAGAACCGCTCCGTATAAGTAATTGTGCTCGTGAAGGCTGCGAAAGTCATGCAATCATCACAACTAAAGTCACTGGTGAAAATAAATGTTGACTACATTTGACTACATAGTACAGCCAGTACGCTCAATCTCCATAACAGAATGTAAATATAAATCTCACATTTATTGCAATGCAATATGTTGATCTAAAGAACTTTACATCCACTACGCCGATTTATTTACAAACCATAAAGAGAAAGCTATTTCCAGAATGAAACTTTCACTCTGCAGCGGAGTGTGCGCTGATAAGTAACTTCCTGGCAGATTAAAATTGTGTGCCGGAACCGGGACTCGAACCTGGGACCTTTGCCTTTCGCGGGCAAATTCACTACCGACTGTGCTATCCCGACACGACTCACGATGCCGCCTTACAACTTTACTTCCGCCAGTACCTCGCCTCCTCCTTCTCCACTATATCCTTTCTTCCAGGATTGCTAGTCTTGCATGGTTCGCAGGAGAGCTTCTGTGAAGCTTGGAAAGTAGGAGGCGAGGTACTGGCGGAAGTAAAGTTGTGAGGCGGTATCGTGAGTCGTGCCGGGATAGCACAGTCGGTAGTGCATTTGCCCGCGAAAGGCAAAGGTCCCAGGTTCGAGTCCCGGTTCCGGCACACAATTTTAATCTGCCAGGAAGTTTCTTATCAGCACGGTAGTGCGCTTGCCCGCGAAAGGCAAAGGTCTCAGGTTCGAGTCCCGGTTCCGGCACACAATTTTAATCTGCCAGGAAGTTTCTTATCAGCACGTTAGTGCGCTTGCCCGCGAAAGGCAAAGGTCTCAGGTTCGAGTCCCGGTTCCGGCACACAATTTTAATCTGCCAGGAAGTTTCAGAAAGCAATTTGTTTACAAACCATAATGAGAAAGCTATTTATTATCGGCCGCGCGAACGCGACTGCTGATTGGCTCCGGCGCCGTTGCCAACTTCGAAACATGAAACGCCACTCGCGGACTCATAAACTGCACTTCAGCCTATTTGATTTGAACAAATGTTCCATGGTAAGTATTGTTACCACCCCATAGGACACCACGCATTAAAAAATGAAGAAAATAAACATGTTATACGAGTAACCTCTTGTCATGAAAGTCTTTCATTATACTGACCTGTAAAAGGATAAGCAACGGACCGGAAAGGCATATTTTCTGAGATTAACATTTATAGGAAGAGCTGCGAGACGCTTGTTTGTGGATGTTAGCTTCCACAAAGGTTGACTGGAAAGCATTGTCTGAACTTTTTCATTAATATATTGCTTTCCTTGCTGGAGGACGGTCCATGTCACCAGAGATAGCAGATGTGGTTCATGCATGGTGGTACATAAGAACATATGCGTCACAATGTGCGCAAACGAGGCCAACGAGGAAGACAGTCTGAGTCGCGTACGTCACGTTACGTCACGTCAGAGAAGGTTGCCCGCTAGCTGCCCGCTATGAGGCGGTGGGCTGTGCGATCGCGTTGTCTCAAGCCTTCTCTGACGTAAAGTCACGTAGCGTGATGTACGCGCCACACACTACGTTTACACGCAACACATCTTCCGGAAGACGAAAACCGATTTTCGTAAACCGTTTTTCGCTGTCGTGTTTACATGGCATAGCCTGAATCGGATTTCCTAGCTCACTTAACATGGCGGCTGGAAAACAGCTGATTCAATTCCTTATTTAGTCTGCACAATCGTTATTTTTCTTTATTTAAATACACAGATTTATGTTCACTCTAATATTTATACTTTTATTTCACATTAGAAATATCACTCTTTCCATATGTGCCGAAAATTCTTAACAAAAAAACACAATCTGACAAGCCAAGAACGAGTCAAAAACGGTTGCGTTTACATGGGCACGAAAATCGATTGTAGAATCGGAAAACAGCTTTAGAGAAGTGGATTTCCAGAATAGATTTTGGAGTGTTGACATGATCAACCAAAAGCGGAATTGGGAAATCGGTTTTCGAAATCCGGTTTTGGGAGCGCATGTAAACGGCGTGACAGACTGTCTCTCTCTCGTTGGACAGGATACGCGAACATCTGACGTAGACGTTTTAGGACCGCTGGATTTGTCGAGGAGCCCCCACACCTTTACCTGCTCGTTTCCCGGACGTCATCCAGTTTTAGAGTTTTGGTTATTTTGGTGGTAACTTGATGGAAGTGGTGGTCTACGCAGCTCCAACAAATGTTTTGCACATACTACAGGATCGCGTCTTCAATGCGTGCAAGCCAATACTACAACAATGACCATGTGCGTCATTCCTTGCGCTGAATGGTAGACGGATGCACTGACATGAATGGATGTTACGTGCAACACCTTTCATAAACACGTGTTTATTTCATAAAGTATGCATTTCTGGACCAACGTTTATTGGGCTTTTTTGTTTACATAAGTAATGAAACCTCTCAAAGTACTGAACACTACTTTGAACACCCTTTATGTATGTTGAACATATTTGAACAACTGCATATATCATTTCAGTACAGCAAAGTAGTGCAATACAGTTAACTCAGGTTAGTTACATTTTGCACGTATACTAGCTGGAGCCGGCCGCGGTGGCCGAGGAGACTGAAGTGATCCAGTCACGGTCTGCACGGCCACTACGGTCGGGGGTTCGAATCCCCCATCGGGCATGGATATTTGTGCCGTCCTTAGTATAAGGTAGTTGATAAGTAGTTTGTAAGTTTAGGGACTGATGACCCCGTAGTTAAGTCCCATAAGCTTAACAAACATTTGATTTGAAACTAGTTGGAACGGCAATCACTAGTCCAATGTGCTACTTTATTTCCTGTTATAGCTATGACTTTCACACTAAGTTGTAAACGTAACCTCCTTATACATGTTAATTCGAAATGTTATGTTATACTAATAAAAATATTACCAGGAACAATAGCATAAATAACTGATGTAGAGCTTTACCTTAACGCTTCACTGTGAAGAACATTTTTTGACGCTCAATAATAAAATTCAATGTTTTGTTTATAATAAATTGTTCGGCTGATGGTCGATATGTCAAAGATGCTCATCATGTATCTGATTCGAATATCTGTTCAACGGATTTGTTTTATTTGGATGTTTTGTTATAAAGAACTTTGAATATATGCATAAATAAATTTCATACTATACGTTGTATAAAATTGATATTAGTCGTTCACCTTAAATTGCAGTTTTAGCTGAGGGCGCAGAGAACTGTTGGCATGTTCTGCTATTGGCTATTTCTAATGACACACGAGCGCTATAACTAAGCTCAATTAAAATGTAACACGATGTCTCCACTGAACATGATTTACGAACAGCAGATAAAACAAACATAGATTCTATTAACTCTTTCTTGTACAGAAAAACAATCGAATGAACAACAAAAATAAACTGTTGTTTTGTGATCAAACAATGGAACAGCGCGTTTAAAAAAGAATGGTACTTTCGATTTTAATGTATTATTCTGGAGGATAATATATATAAAAGAATTGTAGTGTTACTATCGAATAATTGAAGCCGTGGCGGAATTGCCGTGCGCACTGAGGAGCCCTGCTACGGTGCGCGCGACCGTTCCACGTCGGAGGTTCGTGTCCTCCCTCCGCCATGGGTGTTTGTGTTGTTCTTAGGATAAGATAGTTTAAGTACATTGTAAGTTTAGGGACCGATAACCTCTGCAGTTAGGGTCCATAACTTTACAAACATTTGAACATTTTTGAATAAATGAAGCGAACGCGTAATAAATTTGCTATAAATACATTGTTGTACAGCAAATAGCACAAAATTAAAAACAAACTGTTGTTTTGCAATCTAATAACTTGAGTTGGGCATGTAGGTGATACAAAAACATTTGCTATTAATACGTAATTCTACGTAATGCGCAAGGAAAAATAAATAGAAATTTTGATGTACGATCTAGTAACTAAGAAGAAAAGGTGCCCACTGGGAGGATCGACGTGTATAATATATTATACACTGATGTAGAATGGTATTTCATCTTGGTGAGCTTTCATTTATGGGTAATCGACGAAAAAAATTTCTAGAGTCTTAAAGCAGGGAAGACAATCAGATAGGTGGTGAAGTGCCTCTTTACGTGTAAACGCCGAAAAACAATTTCGAAATTTCTCTTGAGAGTGTAGAACTATAATTTAGGAATATAGCTTTGACGATTGCTGTAGCGTAGTGAACAGCGGGTCTGTTGACCTAAGTTCAAATCAAATGTTAGTAGAACTTATGGGACTTAACTACGGGGTCATCAGTCCCTAAGCTTACAATCTACTTATGAACTAGCTAAGACTAAGGGCGGCACAAATATCCATGCCCGAGGGGGGATTCGAACCCCCGACCGTAGTGGCCGTGCAGACCGTGACTGAAGCGCCTCAGTCCCCTCGGCCACCGTGTTGACCTAAGTTGTATAGGTTCGAATCTCTTTAACTTCTCTAATAATTTTCATATCGAAATCTTTATCGAAAGTACTCTGATGACTCTTTTTATCCAGTTACTTTGTTAAAAAGACTTTTATTTATAATAATAATAATAATAATATTTAAGTAAATGAATCGAACATAATACACAAAACTAATTAAAAATTCACACACAAGGGTTCCATATAAATAAAGAATGACAGGAAGAAAAAAAATGTGACTTAATGACAAAAGGATTTATACAATGTTTACAATAATGTGAAAAAGGAAAATCACATTTAAAACGACAAATCAATAAAGATTGTGATCAAAGTCGTTTCGATAAAGATTTGACAATTTATGAAAAAAAATTTAAGTACAGGATAAGATCTGAACCTCTTGCACATCACGCAGACGAGATATGCACTGCGCCTTGCTAGCTACTGCAGTACGCGTTTTGTTCTGAAGCTTTATAATCTTGGCCAAAATTGTGCAATTTTCTTCGTCGATAACATTCGAACGATGGCCGACTGCAGTCTGAACAGCATTACGTCTTAGAACTTTTCCATATGACCGCGCGGGAGTACCGAGCGGTCTGGAGCGCCACGTTGCGGATCGCGCGGATAGCATTGAGTCGCTATGCTCCGATGCACGAGGCCGTTCCCCGTCGAGGGTTCGAATCTTCCCTCGGGCATGGATGTTTGTATTGTTATTTCATAAGTAGTTTGTAAGTTTAGGGGACTGATGACCCCACAGTTAAGTCCCATGTGCTTCACAAACATTTTAACAATTTTTGTTTCCATATGAGCTACTCTTTGATTACATCCATTTTCGCGATGCCTATCCGATTCCGCTGACAATACGCAGCCGTACCAGGACAATAGCGTGACGGTACAATGCCGAGCCATGTGCGTCCATCTTTTAGTGTCGAGTATTGTCGGATGCCGTCGGCCCCATCTGGGCGTAAACAAAGTTGGGAATTGTAAATTGAACGGATAATACTTATTTTATCCATGTCGCCTCTTACTATCTGTTTCGATGTAGTCATATTTTCTGTAGCTTTACTGAAAGTGGTTCTGGTATTTTGTGGAATATACCGGGTGATCAAAAAGTCAGTTTAAATTTGAAAACTTAATAAATCACGGCATAATGTAACTAGAGGTAAAAATAGACACACATGCTTGGAATGAAATGGGGTTTTATTAGAACCACATCTACCGTTATCAGGCCTTTTTTCTTCGAGGAACTAAGTGATTCTGGTTTTGTAAGTGTTGCCGGACGGGTGAGAGGTACGCCGATGTGTTACAAAATCGCATCATCCCCAGCCTGGCTGATAAACACCGGCTGGAACGTACGATTTTTTTTTTGCAGGATGGCGCTCTACCCCATATTGCTAGACCCGTGAAAGATGTCTTGCGCGCGTCGTTTGGTGATGATCGTGTGCTCAGACGCCACTTTCGTCATGCTTGGCCTCGCAGGTCCCCAGACCTCAGTCCGTGCGATTATTGGCTTTTGGGTTACCTGAAGTCGCAAGTGTATCGTGATCGACCGACATCTCTACGGATGCTGAAAGACAATATCCGACGCCAATGCCTCACCATAACTCCGGACGTGCTTTGCAGTGCTGTTGACAACGTTATTCCTCGACTACAGCTATTGTTGAGTTATGATGGTGAACATATTGAGCATTTGCTGTAAAGAACATCATCTTTGCTTTGTCTTAATTTGTTATGATAATTATTGCTTCTCTGATCAGAAGAAGCGCCATCTGTCGAACGTTTTTTTGAACGTATTTTTTTTTTCTAATGAACCCCATGTCATTCCAAGCATGTGTGTCAATTTTTACCTCTATATCTACATTATTCCGTGATTTATTAAGTTTTCAAATTTATACTTTTTGATCACCCGGTAGTTCAGTAGACTGCCACGCAAGGTGCGCGGGTTCGAGTTCGGATTGGTGCTTTTCTCCACTCGGGGACTGGGTGTTGTGACGTCCTCATCATAATTTCATCATCGCTCAAGTCGCCCATGTGGCGTCACCTAAAGACTTGGACCGGGCAGGCCGAACACGATCGCTGCTAGCGTCTAACGGTCAACAATGCAACAAGAAATCAACATTTTGAATACATTTGCTTAGTTTTCGATACCGTCAGAACTCATTATGATGCATACACAGCGCCCGTAACCAGTCGGCGCCAGTCTTTCTACCCCTAGCCCCAGGGTTAGGCGCCTCCGACTTTCCGGCACGCTAGACGCTTACCCACATTCCTGCCCTGCTCGCTCCTCACTTGCCCCGACAGACCACCACCGCCTAGAGAGAAGGCCGCGGCCCCCTCGTGTGACGTCAGGCAGAGTAGGATGCGCGCGCATAGCTGACTGGCTCGCTGCTTCGGCATTGTGGGCCGTGCCCCAGCGGCTACCCAGTCAGCTATGCAAGCGCAACCTACTCTGCCTGACGTCACACAAGGGGGCCACGGCCTTTAGGTGGTGGTGGCCAGACCCAGACCACTACTCTAACTCGCCAGCTATATCTCGCTCAACCATAAATCTCGAAAAGCACTTCACTGTTGCACTTCAGATTTTCAAACGGTACTCTAATGAACATTTGGACGGACATAGATCGTATATTAATATTTCTATTATGTAACATATAAAAATGAATGTTTGTGTGTTTGTTCCTATGTGCCGTGCCGTTCATCTGATTCCGATACAACTTTGTTAACGTATTGATTGAACTTTCGCGTAGGTTAAAACTATACCATTGTACGACGCATAGTTCAGATTCTATGATGTTATAAACAATGAAATGCGTGAAAAACTGCTGCGTATCACACAGTGGCGTACCATTCTTTAGAAAAGGGGGGGGGGGCGCAGGGTAACCTATTTACTGACTTCGGGGGGCTAGGTTATGAAGCTTTTGACTCTGCATTTGCATTGGTCTTTCAGCAACCGTTAAGGATATTAGTATACCGATAATAGTATAGTATAGTTAGCTAATCAGCACCATCTTATCCGACAGAAACAATTGGTCGTGCTCAAGAAAACAATTCCGTTGCTTTCTTATTTCTAAAAAGATTTCATTTTTATTTCGAGATCATTTACGAAAATGAGTTTATATTGACTATAGACTGTGATTTCAATTGGCTACGGGGAAACCTTTTGTTATTATTACTATTTTACCAACAGTGTGCATCACATTTAAGTTCTGTGAATGTTTGTATAGCTTATGGGACTTAACTACGGGGTCATCAGTCCCTAAACTTACAAACTACTAATGAACTAGCTAAGGACGGCAAAAATATCCATGCTCGAGGAGGGATTCGAACCTCCGACCGTAGTGGCCGTACAGACTGTGACTGGCGCGCTGCAGTCCCCTCGGCCACCGCGGCCGGCTAAGTGCTGTGGGTCAGAGATAATCTACTGTGACATTTCGCTAACTATACAGGAGAGCCACAAAGAAGAAAGTGCTGCGGGTCGGATTAATAACACAGGTCGACAAATGTTGACTTTTTGTCTGGGGTTTGCATGAAAATATGAATCTCTGACTAAATTTACCCTGCTGATCACAAATCTGCAGCCTGTTTCTCCGTAGCACGTCAGGTTTTTGCACCACCACTATCATCATCATATTCACCATTGTCTAACTCTACGCCCGATGAAATTGGAAAGCAATTACAGGATAATGGAAACGAAATGGAACAGTAAATTGGTTAAAAAAGAATTGGAAGAAAGGCATGTGAATTATAAGAAGCAAATATTATGGTGGGCACTTACTTCCATTTTCGTTTGCCTGTGAATGAACGCTTGGTATCCTTCCTCTTGTGTGTCACGTCTCCTTCACGTGTGATGCACCAACAGTAGTCAGCCATCATGTTTATTCCCCAACGACCTTGGAAACGATGTTCCATACTTTTAAGTTCCTGATGAAATCGTTCACCATGTTCCTCTGAAGTGTCAGCCAAATTTTCTTGAAAACTCTTTAAGTGTGACATTAGAAAATGTAGTTTTAGAGAGACCTTGCATCCTAACTGTTTAAAGGACTGTATCATGTCTTCCACTATTTCCTTGTAATCAGGCTGCTTAGTCTGGCCAAGGAAACGATGCACAACATTTTTTTTAAACTTCTCCAAGCTTGAAGTTCTATTTCCATCATAGAACTTTCAAAGTGCTCATCAGACATCAACTTCCTTATATCTGACCCAACAAATATCCCTTCTTTCAACTTTGCAGCCGATAGATTTGGTAATTGCCTACACAGGTATTGGAAAAAGTTTTGTCCAGTGCTTTAACACACTGCTTCAAGAGTCCTAATTTGATGTGCAGTGGAGGCAATAAAATATGATCTGGATTAACCAAATGTTCAGTCACTATGTTCTTTGATCCCACTGTCAGATTTTGCCTCTTAGGCCACTCTCTACTACTCCAATGCTCATGATAAGCTCTACTGTCCCATTCACACATTTAGCAAAGCATCTTAGTGTACCCTGCTTGCTGACCAAGAAGAATGCCAATCACTTTAAAGTCACCACACACACACGCCAATGGTGTTCTTCGTACTTCACATTCTATAGAAGTATTTTCATGGTATTGTATGTCTCTTTTAAATGTACTGAATACGCAATTGGAATTGATCCTAGGTCATTTCCAATATGTAGCAACACTGATTTCAAACTTCTCTATGAAGAATCTATAAACAATCTCCATTCCTTACTCTCATACTTCTGAGCTCCCATTTTCATCACTAATCCGGCAATGTCTTTGCAGAACACCATTACACCATCTTCAACAAAAAATTCCCTGAAATCTTTATCACGATTTCTGTACAATGAATATGATGTACTGTGTCCAAGTAAGTTATTTTCACTGAGACATGATCCCAGTAGTTGTGCTGCATCTTTTGAGAGTCCTAAGTCTTTCACCAAATTGTCAAGTTCTTTTTGAGTAAGAGGTTTTGGGCTACTATCGGTACCACACTCAGAATAGTCGGATTCATTGCTTTCTTGACTTACATCTGGTTCAGAGAATTCAAAAGAATCCATTGATGTTGGTGGAGAGGGGATTGGTAGCCCAGGGCCATGAGGAACAGGTCTAATTGCCGAATCTAAGTTTGAATACGATATGTTTTTCTTGTTTCTTCTGTTGTATCGCGTTACATTCGTCATACAGAAGTCACAGTCATCAACATGATTCTTCTGTTCACACCATACCATAGGAATTGCGAAGTTCAAGCACTTGATTTTACCTTCACTCCATTTCATTAACTGCTCCACACATGTATGGCACATAATGTGTGGAGCAAATGACTTGTCCTGATCGCCGAGCTTCATGCCGAAATATGCAAAATATGACTTCTGCACAAATTTTGTTATTTGTCGACGTCTTGCACGTATCACATAATTTCCACAGATATAACAAAATGTATCTGGGCTATTCACATACTGCCTTCCTGACATTTTTAACAAACCTTCAGTGAAATACCACCACTCACAACAAAGCGCGAAAGCATCTCCTTGTAGCTGTAACACTCACTCACTGATTTCTGTGGCGATAATGGAACGTCAGCTCCAAGCTCATTAGCCCCCTCTGCCTCACCTTCACACAAAAATGCAGCGTTGTCACATTTCTGTAGTTGTGGACACTGCATAACATACATTTCACAACCAACGGTAGGTTTGAAGGGAGGGTAGTTGTGCAGAAAAAACTGAGGGTGATGGAAAAAAACTGATATGATTTTCATATTCAGGGGTGCAAATTTAGTAAAGAACACCACTTACTTTCCAAACTCCAGAATCCATGTCGACCTGTGTAATGTGTATAACAATGTAACTCTGAGAGGTTGAAGTATCGTAAAATTGCTAAGCGATAAAGTGCGCGGCGAACTACATTCGGGTCAATATGGTTGTATGATCATTTATCAGTCCCAACTACTGGATTCTGAACTGCACATACGATAGTATCGTATAGATACAGTTGAATATCCCTAAGGAGATATGAAAGAAAGCCGGCCGCGATGGCCGAGGGGACTGAGGCGCTCCAGTCACGGTCTGCACGGCCACTACGGTCGGGGGTTCGAATCCCCCCTCGGGCATGGATATTTTTGCCGTCCTTAGTATAAGGTAGTTGATAAGTAGTTTGTAAGTAAAGGGACTGATGACCCTGTAGTTAATTCCCATAAGCTCTACAAACATTTGAACATTTTTTTATGACTAAAACAAGAGTCATGCGACCAAAATAAAACCAATTTTTACAGTCAACGTTTCTACATTATGTAAGACGCCCCTCCCGCAATTCGGCGAAATGACATAGTAAGGGCGTCCATATAATAGTTTATAGGGGGGGGGGGGCAAGATTTGATCGTTTTTTTAAATACATGTAAGACGAATTGCAAATAGCCATTAAAAAAGGCACAGTTCTGTATTGTCACGTGGGCTTGTATAGGTTTAGGGCAGAGTTCGGCAAGTAATCTTAGATGGGGTCCGGATACTTTTGAAAATTTCTATCGAGGTTCGCAAGTAAATTCTCTTAGTACAACAAATAGGCATTTTTGTATTGAAAAACCCAGAAAAAGTAATATTGTTCACATTTTTTTTTTAAATTTTCACTCTCAAATTAATATGAAATACAATACATGTAAATAGAAATGTATAAAATATCCAAAAAAGCTTATATTATTTTGCAAAGTACCTTCAGGCTTTCGTTCGTTAGGAGCACACAAATGGTGTTTACATGGATTTGCCCTGACCGCTGAAGTAGACGTTTCGAATATCAAGTCGATTTATAGAATTTCATTGTACATTAAATAAAGTTCCGGTGCTGCATTCGTGTGTACAGAGCTTTTATGCGACCCACCTTTTGCCGCCGCGCGTCAGTGTACTCTCAGGCCTTGCACATTATAACAACTATTTATTTAATCTACCTATAATAATCATAAAGGGTTCTAATTATTCAGCAGTTAATTGTAAAATTCTAGAAAAATATATAAGGGTGGCTCTCATAAGAATTGTTATCCACACAATTTATTTATTCATTTATTTTTTAAGTATGTAACTTTAAAAATATTTTTGGCGGTCCAGTTGTTGGCCTTCCACGGTCCGGACCTGGACCGCGGTCCGCCAATTTCCGACCCCTGGTTTAGGAAGTGGAGAATGTCTCGTCAAGGACGTTGCGTTCGCGTGCTCATTTTCGCTGTACTCGGCGCCTCGAGATATAAAATAAATAAATAAATAATATATTTCTGTCATGTAATATTTCGTGTAATGTAATATCTAGTACAGACACCTTTTATTAACCTGACACATTCGACATCATTACGAAGTGTCGTATTCATGATCTATGGAACAAGTATTAATCTAATCTAATCGAACTAAAATAAAACTGAAGTCCCAGGCATGATCGCCTGAGCGCCCTAGCGACTCAGCGCCCCATCACTCTGAGCTACAGTGCAGAATTTGCTATGCATACAGATGTTGTCACAGACTGAAAAATGGGACGAAAGAAGAGGTCAGAGTGTGGTAAGTGTTACAAGATGCTTCAGTCAAAGGTAAAAATGACTGCCAACAAAAATACTGATAATTTAATTACTGACGGCAGCGAATATGGAGGGGGGAAAACTGGCTTTCGCCCTCTCCCCCAGAGTTGGGGCCACGATGCTCCTCCTGCAACCCCCAGTTGATACGCCGTTCATCTCACAACAGTGCTATATAAAAGAGTTCAAATGTTTGTAAATCTATCGGATTAAACTGCTTTGTTATTGGTCCATAGCTTACAAACTACTTAAATTAAGGTAAACTAACCTACGGAGAACAGAAACACCCAAGCCCGAGGGGTGACTCGAACCCCCGACGGCGAACGGCCGCATGCACCGCAGCACGGAGCCCCAGTGCGCACGGCTAATCCTCCGCGGCAGTTCTGCAAATTTCCTCGTAAACCACTAGACCGATTATAAACAAATTTTGCGTAAATATTCTTCACCGAGGGAACAATTGCAGTAGGTGTAAGAACTACCTAAGACAAGACACCATAGACACATAGATATGACGTCATTAACAATGAAATGCCCGATAAACCGGCCCTTTGTGCGTTTGTGTGTCTGCAGTTCATACAAATCTGCAGTTTTATTCTAAGCTTGATGATATTTTGCACACTTTATCTTCAAAACAAGGAAAAGGTCTACATAACATTTCGAACGGTGCATGGCGGAGGGTACATTATTTACAGAATTAGAAAAACTCTACAGTTTCATTCCTTTCTTGAAAGAAAATAAAAAATAAAATAAAAGATGAAAGACTGCAATCTAATTTCACATCCAAATATTTAGGCTTATTCTCGGGTTTAATCTGCTGACCATTCAGAGAGAGCTGTAATTTTTTACGTGCTTCTCTGCTTTTAAGGTGATTATGTAGCAGTATACACTGTTTAACAGATGTATGTGATGTTTCATACACAGAGAAGGAGACGAGGTGAAGACGGAGCGCAACAGAGATGGACAGAAAAGGAAAGAGGGGGAAGATGGGCGAAGAGAGGGAATGCGAAGATGAACAGAAAGAGAGAGAGAGAGAGGAGAGCACAGGAGAGGAAGGGATGAAAAGAGAGAAATGAGGGGAGATGGACTAAAGAAAGTACGGGATTAATAACATGCAACGCCGAGTTTTCAGCTAGTATAAACATACTTATGTATGGTATATAAAAGGAAGCGATGTCACCAAAATTTCTCGATAATTACCTGTTTCACCTCAAATTTCTAAACGATACTATTTGGCAATGTTGATTGTTGAAGTCAGCAGGGGTAAAATTTAGGGAACGTCACTCACAGTTTGTACAAATATTAGACAACAGTTATTAGAGTCGTAGGGCAAGAAACGGAAGCATTGGTTGGGAAAGGAGTAAGACAGTGTTGTAGCCTTTCTCCAGTGTTATTTAATTTGTATATTAACCAAGCTGTGAAGGAAAGGAAGGAGAAATATGGAGAAGGAATTAAATTTCATGGTGAATAAAAAAATATAAATGAAATAAAATAAAGCGTTTTGCTGATGACATTGTAATTCTGTCAGAGGCAGCAAATGAACGGAATGATGAGTGTCTTGAAAGGAGTTATAAGATGAACATTAACAAGAACAAAAGAAGGGTAACAGAACGCAGTCTAATAAAATTAGGTGATGCTGAAGGAATTAGATTAGATAACGAAACAAATAAGGTGGTTGATGCGTTTTCTTACTTGGGCAATAAAATATGATGCTGGCAGTACAGAGGATATAAAATACAGAACGGCAATGGGAAGGATAGTGTTTCTGAAAAAGAGAAATTTGTGAACATCGAATTTCAATTTAAGTTCAAGGAAATCTTTTCTGAAGGCATTTGTGTGGACTGTTGCCTAGTACGGGAGTGAAACATGGACGATAAATAGTTCAGGCAGGAAGAAGATAGAGGCTTTTGAAAATTAATGTGGTGTTACTGAAGAATGCTGAAGATTAGTTGAGTAGATCGCACAACTAATGAGGATGTACTGGAATTGGGGCGAAAAGCAATATCTGGCATACCTTGTCTAAAAGAAAGAATCGTTAATTTATTGTTCGAGGGAACTGTATGGGGTAAAAATCGCGGAGGGACACCAAAAGACGAATACAGTTAGCAGAGTCAAATTGATGTCGGTTGCCGTTCTTATGAGAAGATGAAGGGATGGGTAGGGTGGGGTGGAGAGCTGCATCAAACCAGTCTCCGCACAGAAGACCACGAGAGCAACAGGTATTACGTAGGTTTAGAAGTACCTAGGCAATATATGATTTTAGTTCGGAAAGTAATTTCCGTTCGGCAGTAAAAAAGGAATCGAGTACATAATAAGGAAAGTATTTATTTCACAAATGTATATAATGCTTGCACTACTTTTCAACATACGCCCCGTAATTTTCCAGACAGTTTGCAACGGGACTGGTTGAGATGTGAGTGGAGCTACTTAATATATATATATATATATATATATATATATATATATATATATATATATATATATATATATATATATATGTGTGTGTGTGTGTGTGTGTGTGTGTGTGTGTGTGTCTGTGTGTTGCCTTCAGTACTAACAGAGGTCTACAAAACTGAAAGATCGTATCGGGCTACTAAAATTATGGATCTGACTGCAATACTACTAGGAGAGTAACTTGACAATTAGTGCGCAACGTAATGCTGACCTACGTAAGGCAAGTTTGCTTGGTTAGCTGATAGTCACTTTACGAGAACGATAAAAGAATATCGTACTGTTTTGTACTTGTTGGCCCTGTCTTAGTATTGCTATATAATCAGTCTGCATACACAATAAATAAAGGAGTGCAAGAAATATTATTTTGTTGTAAAAAGGGGAGTGATACCTCGCTTCACACCAACACACATTCTTCACTTCATATCGTTCATGTCATCCACTTGCTACAATGTAATTAATTACCATTAACTTACAATCACTTACAGCGTCAAGAATGATCACAAACAAAATTAAACCAATAAAACTGAATAAATCTGTATTAAAGAAAATTAGCAATCAGGGACTGTAAAAACTGTAAAAATAAAGAATGTGCATATTATTGCGAAGTCGTGCAATGAGGCAGTTTCTAAAACAGGGATGCAGCCCTACCCTCAGGAAAGGCTGAATTATAAAAAAAATCAAAATGTCAAATAGTGAAAGGAACAGCTTTTTTTATTATTACGTTTGGTTAATGCTCTATATATGTTATTAAGAGAATTACAGTGACGAGCCCCGAATTAATCAACGTTGTGTATAGCTTCCTACTGAATGGAAAGTGATATAAAATAGAATAAAGTGAAATGAGCGACTTGCGCAATGCGAAAAACATTTAAAGTAAATTACCAAACAAATTAGCAGCATCACGAAGAACTCCGGGCTGTGTCCACCGCGAGCTCCAGAGCAACCGTCACGCTCCGCTACTACTCTCCGACTCTCCGCACGGCAACACCGAGCAAACCCCGCCTACCGGGCGCCAAAGATAATCCTTGCGGACCCGACAAAGATGTTTATATATATATGTTGTTGCCGACATATATAATCCCAAAAGTTAAGGTAGGAAATGTCCATTCAGTAGCCACCTTACAAGTTCTCAAAGTGTGATACGAGATTATGGATACCTTACTAATAGAATGTTTCCGCCTGTGTTGTCAACCATGTGGTAACATGTTCTTTCATCCATTCATCTTCTTTGAGGCACTTACTGTTTTCAGATGCCGAAATAGACGAAAATCGGTAGGAGCGACTTCCGGACTGAATCGAAGACTGCTAAAACTGTCCCAGCCAAAGCTCTGACGAAGTTCTTTCCTCACATTCGCAGTAATAATAATAATTTCGGTTGGCTAAGATCCCTGGTGCATTAATTGGACGTCACTTCGGCGACTTGCGTGACCCTATCCTACCCGAGTTATCCACCCGGGGAAAGCGGACCTTCAGTTCTATGCGGAATCCAAACCACGTGTCGTTTCTTGCGACGCCTCACATCGCTGAGAGGTGGATGGGTTAAAACGCTGACTGAAAAATTCCGTGATCCGACCGGGCTTAGAACCCAGTGACCATTCTCTTTTCAGTCAAACGCTTTACTCCGAGTTTCCCAGTGTGTGGTGGCCATTATCGTGAATGAAAAGCATAGCTTTATAGAGAAATCCTCTGGTCTGAACAAGCAGCACCTTAAGTGATTCGCAATAAATATCTTTACTGATTGTTTCACCTAAGGCTACAAAAAATAAATAATATGCCTTGTCCCAAACTTTCCAGTGATTGTCGTTTTGTTTTAAGTGTGTCATAAGAAACACAAATTTCATCCCCCGCGACTAAGAGGGATAAAATTTTCTTGCTATCGTCATTGAATCGCGTCATAAATGAATTGCGCTGTCCATCAGTGCTTGTTATTTGTGTTGTTTACCAAGAAATTTAGACATCAACTTGTGCATAGTTTATGAGAACCCAGTTTTCATTCACAATCTCGTAAATTAATGTTCGTGAAATTTAATGAAGTTGAAGAGCAAGAGCATTAATAATTAAATTACGGGTTTTGTTAATAATTTCTTCCAGTGCACAAACCAAGATATCAGAAACCACGGACGACCACTTCGTTCTTCGTCATGAACTTGATCACGCCCTCCATGGTGCCTCAAAACATGTAATGTGCTCCATTTATTCTTTTGTCTCTGATTTTTCAAACAATCTACCCATTCAATACACCTACCCTTTATCAACCACTTTGGCCAGATAATTTAGTTGATTTAGCATAATCCATAATGAACTATATTCTAGGTCCATATCTTTGTAGTTGCAATGCCGAACAAAGTACTGTTTCATACTAAGAGACGCCTTGTACAATCATTCATGCTGCTTTTAAGCAGGTATCATTTCTTCGCTTCGTTAACTAAAGGCATCCCAGTTTTGATGTTACATTACATGCGTGTTGCTTCTTAATAATTTCGTATTTTTTGTGTTCAGTGTCAGAATATTGTGTGTCCGGTGTACTGTTCATTCTATATAACAAGTCGTGCAGTTCTAGACCTTTCAGATGTTCAAATGTTTGTATAGTTTATGGGACTTAACTACGGGGTCATCAGTCCCTAAACTTACAAACTACTTATGAACTAATTCTAACTAGAACTACTTACGAACTAGGACGGCACAAATATCCATGCCCGAGGGGGGATTCGAACCCCCGACCGTAGTGGCCGTGCAGACCGTGACTGGAGCGCCTCAGTCCCCTCGGCCACCGCGGCCGGCAATCTAGACCTTTCACAAATTTTACTAATTTCACTAATTTTATGATTCATATCCCAGCACGCGAACTGTAATCCTACTTCTGAAGTTAGTTTTAATTTGTTACATTTCTTCCTACAGTTGAGTCGGTGAAGTTGATCCCTAACAACTTGCAATTCCGTTGAAAGCTTTAAAAAACGAAGCACAAATTGCTTCAGACGAAAACATGTTCTCGCATAGTCATTCACAAAATACCATTACAACACTGGTAAAAATAGGCACATGAAGTTGTAGCAGCCAACTTTTTGTAGCTGCCAGGGAGCAATTTATAGCGACTCAACTTTAGATACAGATGTTTCAGTTGATTCATTCAGAAGATTCTTTTAAAAGTTACTTTTCATCATCACCAGATTATGATATGGGTTTGTTCCTGGCTACACCTTAGAGACCAGTTTCTGATTTAGAAATATATTTTACTCAACATTATGGCATTCGGTGGGTATTTTTCTGTATCACCTAGCCGTTTCTAAGCATAAAATGTTTCTAACGTTATGGGAACAGACTGCAGTAGTCATCAGTCCTTAGACTTACAGATTACTTTAACTTATGCTAAGGACAACACACACACACACACACACACACACACACACACACACACACACACACACACACACACACGCCGGAGGGAGGACTCGAACTTCCGACAGGAGCAGACGCGTACTCCGCAGCAAGGCCATTCTCGGGTGGCTTTCCAAGCATACTTCCTTGTCTTATTATTAGAGTGGAACTCGAGGAAAAGTCGAGGTGTGTTGATTCCAACCAACCACAGGGTCGTACTCTGCCTACGGATTCTGCTAACACCCCAAAACGACGGAACACTTAAAGCCAGGTTTTCCAGATGAAGCCATGACGTCTCTTAAGTAGTTTCCCTCTTGGCTTAACGAGGCAGTACACCACATTCGATCGATGAAGCATCGTTTATTTTACCGAAACTCTCCGGCGGTAGCCCAAAGATTGACGGTCAGGGGATCTTAGAAGCGCACTACTACGACGAAGGGTGGTTGCCAATAATCGCGTGAAATCAACTGAAGGTAACACCCGTGAATTCCAAAGTGGTATCAGCAGTCCGTGTATGGCTCGGCGCTGACAACGGAACTCCCCTAGTAAGCTGGATCAGTCACTAGCTCGTAAAGAATTGGACACAGAGTATGAGAACAGGAAGAAGCTATACGGAGTAATGAAAAAAAGAAGCAATATTGAAACAGTTAACGGTACCGCATACACAGAAAATGAATTGATACTGTCGTGATTGTATGGACATAGTGTTTGATTGTGAGGCAGAAGATCCGTGTTCAAACTCCCCTTGAGCTCTGCTTTATATATATATATATATATATATATATATATATATATATATATATATATATATATATATATATAATTGCTCGTCCTGTCAATAACGTGTCTTTTCGCTGTAGGACACCTGTATATAGACTGCTGACATGCACATCCTCCATTTTTGTTCCTTCGCGTCGACGAGAAGCGGCAACATAGGGCAATCAGCGTGGTGGTACATCTTCGAATGGTTCTAATTGTTCAGAAAATGGTTTTGTTTCTCCGTGGACCCTGAAAGCCGCAAAGTTTTGATAATAAACTGCCATCATGAGAAACAGACACGATGAGGACTTCAAAACTATGCGAATTGGACTAAATCATTCGTAATTAAGCACGATTTCAACACATTGTAATCGGCATGTTTCAACACTTATTTTTTAACGAAAGGTCCGACACAACAACTTTTGTTACCGACTTAATTTATACAAATATTGGCGATTACAAACATTATCAAGTATAGGCTAAACCACTATTAATTACTTTTAAAGGTTTTATACTAATTACGATGGTTCATACAGCTAGTAATTGCAAACCATGTTAGAAACTACTGCGAAGTTAAAATGTACGAACTTCTGTGAGTCTACGTCGTAGATAGGTTGTAGTTTACTAGCAATGTGTCTTCTAATTGGACCCTTCTTATTCTCCTATTGGAGACAATCGGTTTTATGACTTAATTAGGTGCTTTTTGCCATAATCCGTAACTGAAAACCCTTTTAAACACCCACGTTGTTTCGTATTAAGTTATAATAACACTAATTTTAATTTCATTTTGAAAAAATTGAGCGAATCGTTGGTAATGATCGAATTGGACAGCAATACCAATTTCTATGATCCATTCCTTTATTATTCATAAATCTTTTATTGCATCCTAGTTTATAATGGAAATATACTTTCATAGCTTGTCCATTGAAAAAGCATTTTATATGAATTTTGAAAAGTATTCCGTAAAAAAAAGCTCAGACCTAGGATGGTATTCTGATAAAATTTATCACAACACGTTCGAAAACCTAGAATTACCACGAAAATATTGAAGTGCATCTGGCGTCCAATAAAACTGAGTTGTCAAATGCGAAAAATTGCTCTGGATACACAAGTAGGAGGGTAAGTTCAAAAAAAAAAAAAAAAAAAAAAAAAAAAAAATATATATATATATATATATATATATATTTAACGAATTTTTAAGCTGTATTAATATAATTTATATGCCTAGAATAATTTTAATCAAAATCTTTATTTCTTGACACATGTGTTACAAGTGAAGCAAGCGATTTTTCAAAGCAATAACAGAAAATAACTCTGAGAAGCTCACGCTGTCTACCTCTACATAAATACTCTGCAAATCACATTTAAGTGCCTGGCAGAGGGTTCAATAACCACTTTCATAACCTATCTCTACCGTTCCATTCTCTAATAGCGCGTGGGAAGAAAGAACACATAAATCATACCGATTTCAATCTCATTTCTGTTATTTTATTGGGATGGTCATGTCTTATGTAGGTGGGTGCTAGCAAAGTATTTTCACTTCCAGAAGTAAATATTGGTGTTTGAAATTTCGCAAATACAACTCGCCCCAACGAATAAGGCCTCTCTTTTAATGATTTCCAACTTAACTCGTGCATCATTCCCGTGACATTCGCCTGAATTGCGCGAATATGAAACGAGCTGCCCTTCTCTGAACTTTCTCTATTATCCTCCATGAGTCCCACATGGTGGTGATACCACAATGTTCAGCAATACTCTGAAATAAAACGCACAAGTGTGGCGTAGGCAGTTTCTTTAGTAAAACTGTTGTATGTTGTAAGCGTACTGGCAATGAAACGTAGCCGTTGGTTTGCCTTCCATACAATATTTTTTATGTGTTCTTTCCTATTTAAGTTGTTCGCCAGCGCGGGAATAGCCGAGCGGTTCAAGGCGCCTTGTCAGGGACTGTAAGAAGGCTGCTCCCACCGTAGGTTCGAATCATCCCTCGTGCATGTTTGTGTAGATATATATATATATATATATATATATATATATATATATATATATATATATATGTGTGTGTGTGTGTGTGTGTGTGTGTGTGTGTGTGTGTGTGTTGTCCTTAGGTTGGTAAATAGTTTGTTAGCCTAGGGACTGACGACCACAGTACTTTGGTCCCATAGATTTACAAAACATTTCATTTTCACAGTTGTTCGTAATTGTATTTCCTGTGTATTTAGGAAAATTTAAGGCCAGTAGATTTGACTGATTTGTTGTGTAAATGAACGGAGAGGTTTTTCACCGTGCAGATATGTTATCTAAATCGTTTTGCAGTTGCTTTTGATCATCTGGTGACTTTAGTAACAGATTAACGACAGCATCAGCCACGTGCAATCTAAGACAGCTGGTCGAATTGTCTCCTACACCGTTTAGAAAGATAAGGAACACTTCCCTGGGAAACGCCAGATATCGCCTCTGCTTTACTCGATGACTTTCCGTCAATAACTACGCAGTGTCCTTTCTGACAGGAAATCACGAATAGAGTTACACTACTGAGACGATATTCCATAAGCATGCAATTTGTTTAGAAGCCGATTTTCGGGTATCGTACATAGTTTATTATACCGGGTGATCAAACAGTCAGTATAAATTTAAATACTTAATAAGTGACGGAATAATGTAAATAGAGAGGTATAAATTGCCACACATGCTTGGAATGTCGTGGGGTTTTATTAGAACAAAAAAAAAAGTATTGCTAGACGCGTGAAAGATTTCTTGCGCGCGTCGTTTGGTGATGATCGTGTGCTCAGCCGTCACTTTCGTCATGCTTGGCCTCCCAGGTCCCCAGACCTCAGTACGTGCGATTATTGGCTTTGGGGTTACCTGAAGTCGCAAGTGTATCGTGATCGACCGACATATCTAGGCATGCTGAAAGACAACATCCGACGCCAATGCCTCACCATAACTCCGAACATCCTTTACAGTGCTGTTCACAACATTTTTCCTCGACTACATCTATTGTTGAGGAATGATGGTGAACATATCGAGCATTTCCTGTAAAGAACATCATCTTTGCTTTGTCTTTAT
Source organism: Locusta migratoria (assembly GCA_026315105.1). Lineage (NCBI taxonomy): Eukaryota > Metazoa > Arthropoda > Insecta > Orthoptera > Acrididae > Locusta > Locusta migratoria. The sequence continues at coordinate 224,042,840 of CM048750.1, read as the reverse complement.
TTGTTATGCTAATTATTTCTTTTCTGATCGGATGAAGCACCATCTGTCGAACATTTTTTAACTTTTTTGTTTTGGTTTCTAATGAAACCTATGTCACTCCAAGAATTTGTGTCAATTTTTAACTCTCTGTCGACATATTCCGTGATGGATTAAGTATTCAAATTTATACTGACTATTTGATCACCCGGTACATCGTTTAGAAAGATAAGGAACATTTACCTGGGAAACGCCAGATATCGCCTCTGCTTTACTCGATGACTTTCCGTCAGTAACTACGCACTGTGTCCTTTCTGAAAGGAAATCACGAACAGAGTTGCAGAACTGAGACGATATTAGCATGCAATTTGTTTAGAATCCGCTTTAGAGGTACCGTACAGAGTTTATCATATGTTTGAAATTGTATTTATGTTGCATAAAAACGCACGTAACAGTGAACTGGCGTGATTTTACAACTAATGTAATCGATGAAACTTTCAAATGCCTTTTTTTTTTTTTTTTTTTTTTTTTTTTTTTTTTTTTACGAGGGGCATTTAAAGAAAAGGTAAGAAACGTCTTAACAACCAAACCGGTTGAAAATTGAGTACGCCGCTTTTGGATAACGTAGTAGGCTACGACATCTATGGTCGCGAAGCACGTCTCGTCACGTTTCCCTAAAATATTTATTTTAATAATTAAAATAGGACAGTCGAGATCGCAAGTTGTTGCAGTTATTACTGGCAACCGGTTTCGGTTGTATATAACCATCTTCAGGCCTTTGGCACTGTAATATAACAAAGATACCAGTCAGCAAGACAGCTAGAAATAATACATCGACAGAAGTCACTATGTACTACTGCAGCTCCCACAGTGTTTACTGGCGCACCACAGCCCCTATGCTGCGGCGCATCGTTGACGTCGGCTGCCACCCATCTTCTGCAGTATGTATCGATACTTCATCACTATGGAAACCTTGCGGCGTCCTGACAAGTTTCATCTTTGACTCAGCGTGTTTTTATAAACTTTCTGTAAATGACCATAGAGGGCAATGGCTCCACATATAGCCGATTTTAATCGGCAGTTTTATTCAATGTTTCGTATATATTTTTAATGTTATGAACAAACCATTTTATACAGAATCAAAGTAGAAGATTTTACGAATAATTTTAAGTATTGTATTTTATTATATTAACACCTAATCTTTACAACACTTGTGATTGACTTTTGTGATGAGCGGTGGGCGGAGCATCGTGTATTTAACTGAGAGCCTCAGCCGCCCTCACCAGCAGTTGACGCCTGCTCCGGCCACCGCCACCGTCCACCAACAAGGCTAAAAACTATTGTCAATTTATGAAATAAATCGCAATTTGCGATCAATTATGGCTTGACTGTACTAGGTTTAGATGGAATACCAACGTCTGGCGAACTAAAAATTGTGACCGGCCGGGATGCGAACCTGGGATCTCCTGCTTACTAGGCAGACGCGTTGACCACTCCGCCACCGAGGACACAGTGACCAGCCTCACTGCAGAGGACTCTTCCCTGCACGTCTCCCGCCACACAAATCTCCATTCGCCACGCTGTCTCTTTCCTATACCACAGCCTAAGCAGGAGATCCCCGGTTTGAATCCCGGCCGGGCACAAATTATCATTCGCCACATGTTGGTATTCCATCTAAACGTAGTACAGTGAAGCCATAATTGAATTGCGATTTATTTCATTCATTGAACACTGTAACGTCGTCATAAAATATTGTATACAAGCCAAGGCTGGGCTCCTGACGGCAATTGTGTCTCGATATCTCATGGTCTGTTCTCCCTGATGCTGGAATACAGTATTGTGGCTGCGAGCATTGCAGAACAAATAGGCTGTGGTATAGGAAAGAGAAAGCGTGGCGAATAGAGATTTGGGTGTGGCGGGAGACGTGCAGGGGTCCTCTGCAGTCGGGTTGGTCACTGTGTCCTCGGTGGCGGAGTGGTCAACGCGTCTGCCTAGTAAGCAGGAGATCCCGAGTTCGAATCCCGGCCGGGCACAAATTTTCATTCGCCACGCGTTGGTATTCCATCTAAACCTAGTACAGTGAATTAATCGCAAATTGCGATTTATTTCATTCATTGAAGCTGTAACGTCGTCAAAAATATATTGTCATTTTATTGACCATTTTACTATTTAATGTAGAATGTAATTATTGGTATCACTTAAGTCTCTCTGTTTTATATTACAGTGCCAAAGGCCTGAAGATGGTTCTATAGAACCGAAACCGTTTGCCAGTAATTAACACAACTTGCGATCTAGACCGTCTTATTTTAATTATTAAAATATTTTTAAGATCGCTGTTACAAAAAAAAATGCTTTTAAAAATTACTAAAATATTTATGGCTATTCCTTCAGCAAGCAATTTGATGCTCTCCGTCTTTTTTCGACGTTCGAGGTTCGGTACTTATCAAATTCTTCGAGCACGCAAAAATACATTAACAGCGACGTGTACTGTGAGACGCTCCGTAGTCTGCGCAAGTCCATCGAGAGCAAACGGCTTGGGCTGCTCACGGAAGGAGTGATTCTGCTCCATAACAACACGCATCCACGCGTCTCCAGGGTCACACTAACTGTACTGGCCAAGCTCAAGTGGGAAAGTGGGAGCAGCTTGAGCAACCGCCATACAGCCCGGACATGTCGCTCTGTCACTACTATCTGCTTGGTCCGCTATATATATTTCATGACGACAGGGTTAGGCACACTATGATACAATCTTTGAAAAATAACGTACAATGTATACAGATACCTACAACATTGGTAACCATATTTACGTATCAGGCACATACATGGTATCTTAGAGCATTTATACATTAACAGAAGTGCTCGTCATTGTAGTTGTTGTTAGTGCAGATGGGAAGTCAAACATATCAACACAAATATACACAATAAAATACACCATACACCATCTTATACACAATAAACTACAGCATTATATATGTGCTGTTGACTGTACAGAGCGACTTCATTATACTGGTTAATAACTAGTTACTCGTGTTTTTTTTTTATTATTTCTGATTATTTGATAGAATTATTTGAATTTTGTTTTAACGTTTTCACATACCAAAATAATCAACTATACACAAATTATTGTATATCTTCACTGCACTTTAATTTTTTTATGAGCTTATCACGTAATCCAATTTTATATGATGCCACCAATACCTGGAATTACGTAACTATTTACTGGAGCAAATGTCTTAGTTTTTTGACGAATAAAATGTAATTTTGCTCAAAGAAGTTTCGGGCGTGCAGCCGCATAAAGTTTACTTCTTCTAATATTTCGGCTGCAGTCTGCAGGACGAGCTTCTACACCTGAAGAGAGTCTTTGAAGCAAACGGGTACTCTCCACGCCGGCCGCGGTGGCCGAGGTGACTAAGGCGCTCCAGTCACGGTCAGCACGGCCACTACGGTCGGGGGTTCGAATCCCCCCTCGGGCATGGATATTTGTGCCGTCCTAGTTCGTAAGTAGTTTGTAAGTTTAGGGACTGATGACCCCGTAGTTAAGTCCCATAAGCTTAACAAACATTTGAACATTTTTTTGTACTCTCCACAACAGATACATAAGGCACTACATACGAAGCCAACGGTACGTGCAAAGAATACAGAAGATGATTCAAAAAGTTTTAAATCTATGGCTTTTTTGCCATATGTTGGGAGCCTGTCGTCGAAAATCGGACGGATTATGAATAAACACGACGTTAAAGTAATTTTTCGACCCCCACCAAAGACAGCAGCACTTTTGGGTTCTATAAAGGATGATTTGGAGCTCCGGAAGGCCGGGGTTTACAAGATTCCCTGTGAATGTGGCCTTTCGTACATAGGACAGACGACACGTACAGTCCAGGAAAGATGCACGGAACACCAAAGATATACACGTCTTTTACAACCAAATAAATCGGCAGTGGCAGAGCACTGTATTGATACTGGACACTCTATGACGTACGAAAACGTCAAAATTTTAGCTTCCACTTCATCTTTCTGGGACTCAGTAGTGAAAGAAGCAATAGAAATTCGCTTGGGGACCAATTTAATTAACAGAGACAGTGGCTTCAGTATAGATAAATCATGGAATCCGGCACTTTCTATAATAAATTTACAAAGACGCCGCCACAGCACAGATCATAATACATCGATTTCTCCACAGTAATCGACCATGCAGCCACAGACATAATTTACACATACGTGTACTTCCTTGCCGCCGAGTAACGTCTTTGGCGCCTTGTATCTGTGGCCGCATGCGCAGAAGCGCGGCCCGCGCGTATATAAGGACGAAGCGTGTGCTGGAGCGTCAGTCTTCGACTCGTCTCTGAAGATGGCTGAACGTTTCTCAGCCGAAATATTAGAAGAAGTAAACTTTATGCGGCTGCACGCCCGAAACTTCTTTGAGCAGTCATTGCGCCGCGAAAACATGAAGATGCACAAAATGTAATTTTATTTGACGGATTGTATTGATAAGATGATTTCACTATTTTATATTTTTAAATAGCATATAAAGAAAAAACAATGAAAGATATAGCCACATACGATTTAGAAGTGTCTAATTTTGTATACCTGTAAACATTCCGCTGTGCATAAATAAACTTTATAACAATTGAGTTAATTTTATGTAATGACATGGATGCGTTTTTTATTGAATGGCATATGGGATAATATTACATATATTGTTATGAGAAAATAAATCCTCATGAGAGTGGTATAGCTGTCACAATAATCTCACCTAGATCTTGAGCTACCCATATATATAGCACAATACATATACCTGTATACGCACGTATTTACTTTTAGACCACACTGATGTTGAGGCATAATGTTACAATAAATGTCTTTCAGTTTTTAATGAGTAAGTATTTTAAACTGTTTTAAAATTGATTTTTAATATATACGAGTGTGGCAGCTGCTGTTGTCCTTTTACGACAATGAAGTTTTCACCAGAAATTGTAACTTTTCGCAAATTTTATGTTCAAACGAGAAGTAATACAGTACTGAAAAAGAAGTCGCTATAAAAATAATAACTTTTTAAGAAATGGAGTGTAGCTTATCTTTGTTCTTCAGAGATGAAACACACTGGTATATAGTAGCACACACTAGCAGGAAATTTAGGTATTTTTGCTGCAGTTGCATCACCGCTAGCCAGTCTTATCAAGTCGCTCTAAGAGTCAACACCACATGTAAAGGCGCTCAGAAGCAAAGGGATGTAAGTGCCTAACTCCAGTTTTTTGAATAATTTGATTCCAAAGTTAAGCTAAATTTGGAAGTTCCAGTTACATTTTATTATAATTTGATTGATAACGTCCCATTCTATGTGTACTTCTAGAAAAAAAATATCATAGAATAATAAGATGTTGTTAAGCTACAATAATTGTCTTTGCTAGACCATGCATGAACTTGCACCCCTTTGCTTCCAAATTTATCACTTAAGACCCTTTTGCGTCCAGAGGTTTATTCCGTATTGTAGATATTTTCTATGGGAAAAGTAAGAAACCACTAAATGAAGAAGTTCTATTTCACAGTAAACGCTGCAACTAACGTGGTGTCATCACGTAATGAAAATAGACAATTAAGTGCTAGAGAAAAGTGTTTTTATTGTCATTTCTACACAAAGTCGTGCTCCGACATTAGGACAATGTTTTCATCCGCCGCTGTAGCAGAGGTTCGCTGTTTGGACGTCTTCTTCTTCATCTTTTCTTCCATGTTCGAGGTTCTTACAGAAACTGATGAATGGGTGGGACAAAATCAAGTAGTGACTGAAAATCTTTGTGTATTTCTTTGTATCAATTTTAACTGGTCAGTCGTATAGAGTCTTCAAGGTAAATAATTAGGATGAACCTTACGATTTCTTGCATCATAAGATTTGAATTCTTCGGCGTCCGACAGAATACTTGCGCAACACAGTACGTCAATCGCTCGTCTGGAACCTGAGCCTTTGAAATTTTGCTGATCTCTGTTACGGAGCTGTGGAAAGTAATTTTGGTTTAATGAATCGATCAGGATATGTCGCCTAGAAAACTAAAATTATTGTTATAACAAATATGCCTTCTTGTACTCATGTAAACGAATAAGACACGAAGTTAGCAAAAGATTCGTTTTCCATCGTTGTATATAGGAGTGGCACATTTGGGTGGTTTGCTGACTATGTGTGTAGACGTAGGTTATTTCTATGCTGTATACAAAGTTTTCTTTTTAATTCAGTAAGTCTTCGTCGAGTAAATAGTCACTGATCTCCTTTTCATTCACTGCATAAAATTGTTACTCAAAATTCCTCTCCAGTAACCGCTCGAAAATCACTGAAAACAGACCCCTACAAATTGCTGTGATATAACTTACTCGCGAATATCGGCAAACCGGTCTGCTGGCACAGGAGTGTCTTGTATCCGTCTTCTTTCAAACAGGTGGGTGAATTGACGAAGTTGCTTTCAGAAAACTCGTCTGTCAATGAAGCTATTTATATCCCTGTGCCACTAAATAGAATGGGATAACCTCTTCCACTTGCATCAAATAACTACTTAAAAAATTGCTACTTACACGCCTTTGCTTCTAATTGCCTCATATATAATGGTGTATTTTATTGCGTATATTCTGGTGTATTTTATTGTGTATACTTTTATTGATTTTATATTTGACTCAGCATCTGCACTGACAACAGCAATGTCGAGTACTTCTGTAAAGGCATGAAAACTTTAAGATATAAGTATATGATTTATATGCGAAATATGGTTAGAAATATTATGTTTTAGGCATCTGTGTACATTGTACTTCATTTTTCCATTGATCAGAAGATGGTACCTCAGTGTGGGAAAACCAGTCGTCAAGGCATTTTTTTATTTTATTTCTTCCGATCTTGGCATAATATTAATTTGATTTCAAAAGAAGATCGCCTATCCCAAACATGAGCAAATAAATTTTAATCCTCATCTGGTATATATATAGTTAACACAGTACATTCAAATATTTATGTGACTTTTATAATTTCGACAACAAGCTCTATGTCATATGAGGCGCTAGTTGGTAAAAATTTAGAGATCTAAAGATGACACCTGGGATCGTCGAGGCCGGTCATCTAATCATCATTATCATCATCATCAGCAGCAGCATTAGAGACTGATTATGCCTTTCAGCGTTCAGTCTGGAGCGTATTCCCCCTAATAAAATTCCTTCATGATCCCCTATTCAATGCTAACATTGATGCCTCGTCTGATGTTATGCCTTTTACGTCAGAAACATTCTTCACCGAATCTAAGTACTTTCTTCTTGGTCTACCTCGACTCCTCTTACCCTCCACTGACGAGCTCATGAGTCTCTTAGGTAACCTTGCTTCTCCCATGCGTGTAACATGACCCCACCATCTCAGTCTGTTCGCTCTAACTGCTTCATCTATGGTGTTCATTCCAAGTTTTTCTTTGATTGCCTCATTATGGACACCCTCCTCCCATTGTTCCCATCTATTAGTACCTGCAATCATTCTTGCTGCTTTATAAATAAGGTAACCTGTATCCACCCAGCTTTCACTCCCATACAAGAAAGTTGGTTGAAAGTTAGACTGCAATTCGAAGTAAACGCCGAGGATTGCTGTCAGAAGGTGTTGTTTTGTTGCACGACAATGCCCATCTGAATACTGCTGTCCACATTGCTGAAACGCTCCAGAAACTCAAATTAGAAGTATTGGATCATGCTCCATATAGTCCCGATCTTTCCCCTTCTGACTATCACTTGTTTGGTCCACTCAAACAGGCATTAAGGGGCCGTCGATTTGACTCGGACGAAGCAGTGAAGGAAGCGGTGCATTCCTGGCTCGCAGCTCAACCGAAAACCTTCTTTTATGAGGGCATAAGGAAGCTTGTAGAGCGATGGACGAAGTGCATTGAAAAGCACGAAAAATGATGTTCTTGTAAGTTTCGTATTTTATTACAATAAAATTTTATAACTACTTTGTGGATAATAGTTGACTTACCCACGTAAATCGAATAATCGTTTCGGTCATTTGCTGGTCGGTGGGACGAGGACACGAAGCGGCAATCGGCGCCAGTGACTTGTGGCGCCAAGGTGTGCTGAATACCTGAGCCGCACTATCTGCAGAGCGCGCGTTCTGAAGGCCGTGGCTGGGCGCTAGCGGGTCAGCCCCCCCCCCCCTCCTGCTGCATATATAGGGGGGACTGTGGCGCGCCGCCTCTCGTGTCTGCAGTCTCTGTGCGCGCGGCGGAGGCGGCGGCAGCGGTAGTGGTAGCAGCAGCAGCGCCGGAGACCTAACAGGACACACGGCTGACGCCCACCTACCTGCTGCACCGCCGCTTACGTCACCACAACTCGCTCACAACACCATTACCGGCCAGCAGCTTCCGGAATCGCTGAAGAGATCGACGACACCTCGCCGCCAACATGCTAACCGGATGGAGAGCCGCCCTCGCCCGAGGTGAGTGCAGCTCAGGCCCGAAGTACCGGAGAAAGCGACGAATTTTTTGATACAGTCGCGTCCTTAACAGAAGTGGTGTTCCCCAGGGAAGCGTTATAGGTCCTCTACTCTTCCTAGTGTTTATAAACGGAGACACTCTGAATAGCTCCCTTAGACTGTTCGCGAATGATTCTGTCTTTTACCGGTTACTGAGGTCAACAAAGGATCAAAAGCAACTGCAAAGCGATTTAGACACAATTTCTACATGGTGCGGCCGCTGTGGTCGAGGGCATCGATGTTTGTGCCGTCTTTAGTATAAGCTAGTTCACGAGTAGTTCGTAAGTTTAGGGACTGATGACCCCGCAGTTAAGTCCCACAAGTTTATCAAACATTTGAACATTTTTTGACATTAAAGAATGAAAACTGTGAAGTAAAACACATGACCACTAAAAGAAATCCGCTGAACTTTTACACCATAAATCAGTCAAACTTTAAGGTCGTAAATTCGACCAAATACCTAGGAGTTAACAATTAGGAACAACTCAGACTGGAGAAAACACACAGAAAATATTGTGGGGAAGGTGAACCAAAGGTTAAGTTTCATTGGCAGAATGCTTCGAAGATGCAACAGCTCCATCAATGAAACTGCCTACATCACACTTGTGCGTCCTCTCCTGAAGTACTGTTACCCAGTGTGGGACCCTCACCAGGAGGGTCTGACGGAAGAAATTGTTTCAGAGTTTGTAAATCTTAAGGGACTTAACGTCTGTGGTTATCAGTCTCTAAGGCTATAAATACTTAAACTAACTTAAACCTAAAGACAAAAGACACCCATGCCCGAGGGAGGACTCGAACCCCCGACGGCGAGCAACGGCGCCCGTCGCAGCATGGCGCTTTAGACCGATCGGCCACTCCACCGCGGCACTGACGAAAGACACTGAGAAGGTTCAGAGGACAGCTCGTTTTGTTTTATCACGTTATAGGGGGAAAAGCGTCTCGGAAATGTTGCACGACTTGAGGTGCAAATCATTGCAAGAACGACGTTATTCGTTGCGGCGGGATTGCTAAATTTCAATCACCGACTTTTACTTCTGAATGTGAAAATAGCTGGCACCCACCTACATAGGGAGACATGACCATTCCAAGAAAATAAGAGAAATCAGATCGAAAACGGAACGATTTAGTTGTGCTTTCTTCCCGCGCGCTATTAGAGACTGAAACGGCAGAGGAAGGTTATGAAAGTGGTTAATGAACCCTCTGCCAGGCACTTAAATGTGATTTGCAGAGTATCTGTGTAGATGTAGATGGAATATCTGGGCGTAACACTGCAGTGCGATATGTAATGGAACGAACATGAAAGGACAGTTGTGAGTAAGACGGAGAGCCGACTTCGGTTTATTTGGAGAATTTTGGGAACATGTACCACGTACATCATCCGTAAATGACACCGCGTATAAAACATACGACCACATATTATTGCTCAAGTGTTTGGGACGCACAGCAGATCCGTTAAACCCTTTCAGTCCCATATTATGTATTCAGCTTTGGAAAAATAAAAATTCAATGCTTTCTGTATTAATACAGTGCAGTAAACATCAAAGTACGTTTTACAATTTCTGGCCGAACTATTGATTTTTATGTCTGTATTTCATGCATAACACAGACGTTTGTATCGAGGTATTTTATTACTTGGACGTTATTTTGTTTATAGTTGACACTGCCAGATCAATAATGCTAGTATAATCTTCGCCACAGCATCAAATACTAGACAATTCACTGCTGGAAAATGAAATAAAAGGAACCACACTCACGCTCACACTCTCAGCCACGCACAGACGGCAACGCAACACATCCTCCAAGATGGACAGATTAATGCCTCAGAAGTGGTTACACGCCGTACCATGCGGCAAAATGTCGTACTAGAAGCATGTTGTTCATCAACAAAAATGCATCCTTAAGTAGTGAACAAACACGGTATAAATCAACTTTTAATACGTTCTTGTCCAGGAACAATACTGGGAATGAAAGGGTTAGAGACATGGAAGCAGTTCAGAGGCGAGCAGCTAAGTAGGTAGGTTCCACCAATGCGCGAGTGTCACGGAAATGCTTCGCGAACTCATATGGGAATCGATGGAGGAATGACGACGTTCTTTTCGAGAAATTCTGTTGAGGAAATTTAGAGGGCCGGAATTTGAAGCAGACTGCAAAACGATCTTGCTGCCGCGTTTCGCGTAAAGATCACAAAGACGTTTCGCGTAAAGATCACAAAGACAAGAGAAATTGGGGCTCGTACAAAGACATACAGATTCATTTTTCCGTCTTTCTATTTGGGAGTTGAATAGGAAGGGGAGTGCCTAGTGGTGGTACAGTGTACCCTCCGCTAAGCACCTTACAGCGGATTGCGCGGTATATATGTAGATATAGATGTAGAATCGCTCACAAGAAAGCGGATCAAGTTGCTGTTCGGGTCTTTTGTCAAAAACACTGTTTTGGTGCTGCTTTCCACTCTACCCTATCCTGTGCAAGCCTGAATAAGAACAGCAAACTACATCCCTTTGTCTCTTGGTGTCCAACTGCGTTGTTTAAACCACACACCTCCCTCCAACGCTAAAATCCTTGATATCTCTTCAGATTTGCAACTCTACATTTTTTTTTTTTTTTAAAAGCACATCTCTCCATACATAATTTACAACTATTACAGTTCAATCGTTTTTGGTGTTGAGCTAAAATAATTTGCATCTGCTCTTCATTTAATGTATCTATAATGTCATATAAACTAGATGTGTCATAATTTAAAATCACACAAGACAATTTTCCCACATGTTTCTTCTTCTTCATCTACATGGATACTCAGCAAAACACACTGAAATGCATGACAGAGGGATAATTGAACTACTATCATAATATTTCTCTTATATTTCCACTCTCTAATACCTCGCGGGAAAAAGGAACATCTATATCTTCCTGTTTTCGATCTGATTTGTCTTATGTGATTATTATGATCATGTCTCCCTATGTAGGTGTGTGCTAACAATATATGTTCGCATTCTGAAGAGGAAGTTGGTGAAAGAAATTTTGCAAATAGATCTCGTCGCAACAAATAATGCCTTTCTTTTAATTATTTCCATCCCAACTCGCGAATCATTTCCGCGACACTCTCTCCCCTGTATCGCGATACTAGAAAACGAGCTGCCCTTCTCTGAACATTCTTTAAATCGTCTGTCAGACCCACTTGGTGGGGATCCCACAATGCGCAGCAATACTCCAAAATAGGACGCACTAGTTTACTGTAGGCAGTTTATTTAATAGAACTGTTGCATCTTCTAAGTGTTCTGCCAATGAAACGTAGTCTTTGGTTCGCCTTCTCTACAATATTTTCTGTGTGTTCTTTGCAACTTAAGTTGTTCGTAATTGTTACTCCTAGGTATTTAGTGTCATTTACGGACTGATTTATCGTGTAATTGAAGTTTAACGGATTTCTTTTAGTTTTCTTATGGATGACCTCACACTTATCATTATTAAGGGCCAATTGCCAATTTTTGCACCATGCAGCTTCATGGTTTATTTTACCATATTTGTTTCCACAAAACTTGAGCTTATAACCAAACTTCCTTATTCTACCCATTCTGCTATAACTTTCACAAAAGCACTATGTTTGTATCACGAAAACACTTACAACAAAGATGTAAGATTACTTTTTTAAAGTGAAAGTTAGGTTAGGTATAGGTTAAACAAGAAGTTTTCTTTTCAGTACGTGAGAGCACCTAGCGCCCGAATCTCATTGGCTGACAGCTAGCGACTTCTCATTGGCCGGAGCCAGGAATACTGGGGTGACTTCGAATTTTCAATGGTCGATAGTGCAGAGAAGTAAAGCAGAGAGGATGTCAAATATCAAAGCAACCGAAATAAGAATATCTCTGGAGCGTTTCAAATGTTCAAATGTCTGTACAACTTATGGGACTTAACTACGGGGTCATCAGTCCCTAAGCTTACAAACTACTTATGAACTAGCTAAGACTAAAGACGGCACAAATATCCATGCCCGAGGGGGGATTCGAACCCTCGACCGTAGTAGCCGTGCTGACCGTGACTGGAGCGCCTCAGTCACCTCGGCCACCGCGGCCGGCTCTGGAGCGTTTCCTGCAACATAATCAATGCTGAGCAAGACAGAGCGAAAACAGTGCATGGCAACATTTACTGCACATTACGAAAACTTTAATCTCAAAATCAAATCGTCAAATTCGCATGAAATAAACGGCAATTTGTAGCTAAATAATTGGAACATTGAATAAAACAAAAAATAAAAAATCGATTTTCTGAGTCTGTTCGCAATCTACCCATCGAATCTTCAGCATTCGTCTGAAGCACCACATTTCAAAACCTTCTATCATCTTCTTTATCTGAACGTTTTATTGTCAACGTTTCACTGCCGTAAAATGCTACACTTCAGACAAATGTTTTAAGAAAGGACTTCTTAACATTTAAATTTATGTTGAATGTCAACGAATTTCGTAAAAATTATTTTTTCTCCATGGCCATTCTGTATTTTAAATCTTCTTTACTTCGGCCGTTAAAAGTTATTTTGTTAGCCAAATAACATAACTGGTCGACCACTAATCTAATTCCTTAAGCATCGCCTGATTTTCTTGCACTACTTTCCCTTGTTTTGGTCTTTTAATGTTCTTCTTATACCCTCATTGCAAGACTGTTCATGACATTTAATTTGCTCTTCCAGTCCGTTTGCCGTCTTTGACAGAATTTCAGTGTGATCGGCAAAACACAAACTTTTAATTTTTTTCCATCTCAGAACCTGAACGCATTCTCCAAATCTCTCCTGCTTTCGTTTACAGCTTGTTCAATGAATGGGTTGAATAACATTGGGGAAAGTCTTCAACTCTGTCTTACTCCCTTCCCAATAACTGTATCCCTTTCTTGCTCTTTGATCATATAACTGCTGTGTAGTTTTTGTACAGGTTAAATATAATTTGCCGTTCCTTATATTTTACTCGTGATACCTACAGAATTTGAAAATATTCCAGTCAATTCTCAGAATCTGGCCATCCGAAATTTACTACGACGGCGGAGTGATACAAGTATCGTTACTCATAGACGTCGTGTCGAACATCTCCTGTGAGAAAGAGTTGCATGTCCTTTGGTGAATTCTGTTCTTGTGTGATTCTCTTGATTACTGTGTTGGAGACTGTGAGGTATAACATGGAGTCAAAGCGTTTCCGGACCCATCTTGATATAACATAGTCTTCATCGAGGTGTGAGAACTGTATCATGCAATTCATGCTGCACATTTTTTACGCACTGTATAAGCAAGTGGAAGCAATACATTGATTTTCTTTTCAAAATATTCATGTTGGATTACGAAGTGCTATTGTGTTGTAAATTGGAGATTTATTTTGGTAAAAATATGCAACCTGCTTTTTTGGGGGTGTTTTATATTCGTCCATAACTACGTTTCGAGCCAGTACAGGTTTATATTCAGAAGATAACTTACATTATATTAACTTGCACAAAGAGAAGGTTCACGCTGTGATGGGTACTTATGTTTATGTTCTCACATAATGTTGCTACTCTTGGAGTCACAACTTTTTACATGACATGTACAATGTAAGTACAGGTCGATAAAGTATCCAAATACTGCGCATCGAAAAAGGTTTCTGGGATTTTGTAAACGGGATTCCTACCTGGACGCAAAAGAACCAAGACTGCTCGTATTGTAAAGGAGTTATTTGTCGTGACGAATTCGACCTTGAACTGAGCTCCTGTACTGTGTCAAGTTTTATCGACACCATTGTCCTCAGTGTCTCAGCAGTTTGCTATAGATCATGTCCTTGCTTTCTTCCGGAAGACATGACTCGACCGAGCTCCTGCGCAAACTCAAGGAAAGCGAGATGCATGAAAGGAAATGCAGTCCCGTATAGATATCAACTGTCTCAGGTTTGAAGGCGACCACCACATTTCAGTAAGTATGCTTATTTTTAACACCAATCGCAATTCTCGTCCACTGCTAAGGAGATGATCCTCCATTTCCAATGAATTGATCGGTTTCGACGGAAATTTTAGTGGCTTAAGTACACAAATAATGACGTCAGTTTTATGTGATCGTAGATGAAGGTGATTTGCAGTTTCCGAGTACGAATCGAAGCCTAACAGTCGCTTTAGCTACATTTGTATTCATTGTACAGTGTTAACTTCCGTTAGTTATGACAGTTAACTACACCTAATCATCTTGTTTATTTATTTATTTTTGTACAAATGTACAAATGTTTGTAGAGCTTATGGGACTTAACTACGGGGTCATCAGTCCCTAAACTTACAAACTACTTATGAACTAGCTACTACTAAGGACGGCACAAATATCCATGCCCGAGGGGGGATTCGAACCCCCGACCGTAGTGGCCGTGCGGACCGTGACTGGCGCGCCGCGGCCGCGCGCCGCGGCCACCGCGGCCGGCATTTATTTTTGTTACAGTATCAGAACATAAGGAGAATTACTTAAATTTCTAAGTTCTAGTGAGTATTAATTAGGCAATTGCAGATATAGGAACTATATGCTCCAGCGTGATTCTCAGTTACTCTCTATTCGTAACCTTTGAGATGTTTTCTAAAGTAGTTTGTAATTTTTACCTTGAAATTTGATCTCTGTGTCGCTTTTGAGGTATAACCGAAGTGAGAAAACTTCGAAATGTTTTTCACCTCGTTGTTGTTGTTGTTATTACCGTTCCCGTTGTGATCTTCAGTCCGAAAATTGGTTTGATGCAGCGCTTCACGCTACTCTATCCTGTAGAAACCACATCCGACTAACAGCGGCAACCTGCATCCATTTTTACATACTTAACTGGAATCGTCTCGTGGTCTCACTCTGAACTGTTTACCCCTCACAATTCCCCCTAATAGTAAAACTGATTTTCCCTTGATGTTTCAGAATGTCTCCTGTCAATCGATCCCTTCTTTTAGTCAAGTTATGTCACTTTTTTCTGCCCAATTCTTGTAATTACCTCATCATTAGTTACGAAATCTACACATCTAATCTACAACATTATTCTCTTGCACCACATTTCAAAAGCTTTTGCTCTATTCTTGTTTGAACTGCTTAACATCCACATTTCGCTCCCGTACACAAGTAAGTCCACTCTTTAGACAAACGCCTTCAGAAAAGACTTCCTAACACTTAACTTGCCTCACGTTTCAGAAGCTACATCTTTACAGCTACTGCAGCACTTAAAAATATATTGCGTTCTCTGATTAGATTAACCACTCTGTAAGAGCTATACACACCTGCAGCTGATAGCGATATTATCGATTGAGGCAGTTAGACGACACAGGTCACGAACAGGTTTAGTTCCCCATTATCAAGAAACTGACAACCATTACTATCCAAATATTTTCATTCTTCAGTTTGTTCCTTTAATCTGTTCAAAATAATATGTCTGTAAAGCTATGGGGTCAAACTGCAGTGGTCTTTAGTCCCTAGACTTACGAACTACTTATGCTAAGTACAACACACACACACACACACACACACACTCTCACAAGGAAGGACTCGACCTACGACGGGGAGCAGTTGCACAATCCGCACAAGGCGCCTTAGAGCGCACGCTCATTCCCGCTGGAACTTTATAATGTGAATACAATTTTTCAGTACTTGCACAGTGCATACTTGAAGGAAAACGTGTGTGTGTGTGTGTGTGTGTGTGTGTGTGTGAGTGGGGCGGAGGTGGGGAGGAGGGTGTGGAAATTATACAGATAGACCGAAGTATTAGTACAGCAATCAGGTTCAAAAGTTTATACATTGTAGTCGTTATGATGAGGTGCCTAGGATTGTACACCATATACTAGCATTAACAACTACATCAGACGACACTGAAGATCATAACAATAACAAAGTATCGATAGTATTAGAATAAAATATCATCCTTTAGCTGAAACTTCTTGGTTTTTAGTGTACCATTATTGGTAACGTGCTTTATGGTAACTGTTGTATCATGAATTATGACACATCATGCCATATTTATTTAAAGGCCGGCCGTAGATGCCGGGCGGTCTGCGACGCGCTAGTCACAGTCTGCACGCCCGCTACGGTCGGGGGTTCGAATCCTCCCTCGGGCATGGATGTTTTTTGTCGTCTTTAGTATAATGTAGTTCATAAGTAGTTTGTAAGTTTAGGGACTGATGACCCCGCAGTTCAGTCCCTTCAGCTTAACAAACATTTTAACGTTTGTTATTTAAATGTGCAGAAAAGATCACACAACTTGAGCTTTAGGCAGCATTCACTAATACGATGTGTAGAATCGGCATGATCCCGACTGCGCAGTGTCTCCACAGCTAGCGCGCAGGTCTGTTGGGATCAACATACCTATTATAAACCAATAGACGGCAGTGGGAATACGGACTCGTTTGCAAACAAGATTGACTCATGAATATGAAAAAATAACTGCGTTTTGTGAAACTTCCAATTCGTAGTACGTACATACGACATTGTAGTCTCTCGTATGGAAGAAATGACGCTATTACTGAATAATAATGTTCATAGTCATGGTAATCATGTCATGGTAATCCTTAGAATACGATGCACGATCCAGATAGACATTAGCAAACTAGGTCACGCTCAATTTAACCCGACTTCCAAACGTCGCACGAAAGATAAATTAACATGACGAAACTGAGAAAGCCGAAGTTCTTACGTGAAAACCAAGAGAATGAGATGACATGTAATATAGTAACGTATTGTAATTACTCTATAAAACAAGTATTATATACACTCCTGGCCATTAAAATCGCTACGCCACGAAGATGACGTGCTACAGACGCGAAATTTAACCGACAGGAAGTAGTTTCTGTGATACGCAAATGATTAGCTATTCAGAGTATTCACACAAGGTTGGCGCCGGTGGCGACACCTACAACGTGCTGAAATGAGAAAAGTTTCCAAACAATTTCTCATACACAAACAGCAGTTGACCGGCGTTGCCTGGTGAAACGTTGTTGTGATGCCTCGTGTAAGGAGGGGAAATACGTACCATCACGTTTCCGCATTTGATAAAGGTCGGATTGTAGCCTATTGCAATTGCGGTTTATTGTATCGCGACACTGCTGCTCGCGTTGGTCGCGATCCAATGACTGTTAGCAGTATATGGAATCGGTGGGTTTAGGAGGGCAATACGGAACGCCGTGCTGGATCCCAACGGCCTCGTATCACTAGCAGTCGAGATGACATGCATCTTATCCGCATGGCTGTAACGGATCGTGCAGCCACGTCTGGATCACTGAGTCAACATATGTGGGCGTTTTCAAGATAAATACCATATGCACGAACAGTTCTACGACGTTTGCAGCAGCATGGACTATTAGATCGGAGACCATGGCCGCGGTTACCCTTGACGCTGCATCACAGACAGGAGCACCTGCGATGGTGTACGAAACGACGAACCTGAGTGCACGAATGAAAACACGTCTTTTTTTTTTTTTTTTTGGATGCATCCAGGTTCTGTTTACAGCATCATGATAGTCGCATCAGTGATTAGCGATATCGCGGTGAACGCATATTGGAAGCGTGTATTCGTCATCGCCATACTGGTGCATTACCCGCCTTGATGGTATGGGGTGCCATTGGTTACACGTCTCGGTCACCTCTTGTTCGCATCGATGGCACTCTGAACAGTGGCCGTTACATTTAAGATGTGTTACGACCCGTGGCTCTACCCTACCCTGCGAAACCCTACATTTCAGCAGGATAATGCACGACCGCATGCTGTAGGTCCTGTACGGGCCTTCCTGGATACGGAAAATATTCGACTGCCGCTCTGGTCAGCACGTTCTCCAGATCTCTCACCAACTGAAAACGTCTGGTCAATGGCGGCCGAGCAACTGGCTCGTCACAACACGTCAGTCACTACTCTTGATGAACTGTGATATTGTCTTGAAGCTGCATGGTCATCTTTACATGTACACGCCATCCAAGCTCTTTTTGACTCAATGTCCAGGAGGATCAAAGCGATTATAACAGCTAGAGGTGGTTGTTATGGGTAAGGATTCCTCAGGATCTATGCACCCAAATTGCGTGAAAATGTAGTCACATGTTAGTTCTAGTATAATATATTTGTCCAATGAAAACCCGTTTATCATCTGCATTTCTTCTTGGTGTAGCAATTTTAATGGCCAGTAGTGTATATTCAACAATCATGTATTATAGGGCGCTGAATATGCTCCACAAACCAAAGAAGTGAAAGTCGCAAAAACCAGACTGCCCCCCATTTAACTGTAAAGACAGAATATACCGCAAAGAAATTATTAACATTTGGAACGATTATTTCTCCTTTAAGTGTGAACCTGGAAGTAGTATACATGCAAGCGAATGTAGCCACCAATTCTTCTTCGTCATCAGAATGGCTCAGGTTTTCGCTGCTGTCGATTCCCCTGATACCATCTGAGATTTCGTGTTTCGTCAGGATGAGTTGATACCAATCACTCGACAGTGGTTGACGAGTTAATTACGGCATATCCCTCCTAATTACCCAAACGCTAATTACCTAGTAGTTGTCTTAAATGATAGCGTTCCAGTGCTGTAATATAATCACTGACAACTTTTAATCAATGCTAAACTAAGTCGAGGTCATAAATGGAATGATGTTGGTAGATAGACTTCATATTGGGTTCACCATTTCCTCCTGCCTGATGCCAAGAATATGACAGGTAAGCAAACAAAGAGGTAACTTTCTTGGAAAAGCCCAGAGCACGAACACCAGTGACGCGTTAGTATGGGGTATCTTGGGTGCTTTCTCTTTTGCGTGTCTCACGAGAGCAGTGAATATTATAAGTGATTCACTGTAGGTAGATTCATGCTTCATAGGCTTCTGCATTAGGAAGTGACACAGTGTGTGATTTATAGCTTGAAGTACATTTTGTTACATGAAAGTCAATTTGTTGTAAAAGTAGTGGTGGATAAATGCCAAACATTCGTCCAATATTCAGATATGACTGATTATCAAACGCATCTACATATCTCCGATACATAAATTTGTCTGCTGCTCACACTACTGATTGTCTTACACTGCATACTTACTGCGTGTGTCACGTACAGTGTGTGTTCGCTCACTTTACAGATGTTAAGATGCCTTACTGATCTATTTTGACATTTTAATTTTTTGACTTACTCGGTGATTGTTTTTTCTCAATCCTCAACTGACTCATTTTAATATCGAAGAAGGAAGGAGGTTGTTTTATTGCTGCCCACAGCCCTCTGAAAGTACAACAGTTCATCCATGTGTCTTTAAATAATCTGATGCGACGTTGAAAGCTTTGCTATAAAGGAGCGTGCACAGCAGCACAACAGGCACTAGTAAGTAATATAGCTTACGGAAAACCGGCTTCAGTCCTGCGAAACCCGGCTCCAGGTCTGACAAGTCACTTGTGGATGCAACTAGCTGCGGATTACGCCACTTGCACGCTGTTTCCGTCTTTCAACACGTCCTATTGGGCGGAAAGTGAAGCACGTCCT
Organism: Locusta migratoria; assembly: GCA_026315105.1. Lineage (NCBI taxonomy): Eukaryota > Metazoa > Arthropoda > Insecta > Orthoptera > Acrididae > Locusta > Locusta migratoria. Next base: position 224,022,933 of record CM048750.1, on the reverse strand, counting down.
CGCAGTAACCTCTGTTTCCTCCTGTGTTCTTGAGGTACGCTGCTGTAGTGGAACATACCACTTCCAACACAGCAAGATGTGGCAGACGCGGTACGGTATGGTAGATATCCCAGCTGGGGCTGGAGGAAGGAAGCTACTATATTCGGTTTGAAAAGGATGGGTTAGATTTTTTCCCTAATCATTCTAAACGAACTTACAAGGAGAGAAATTTCCCTCCGAACAATCTTCTAAATGACTTTTCGCCACTTTTCTGTGTTGACAAAAACCGTATGATGAAAATGCTAGTACGAGGTTGGAACATAAATAGCGGCAATTATTTATTATCAGCGTTACATGTTTGCACCTGTTACTGTCCTTCAAAGTAGTCACCAGCGAATGCCACGATGTGGTTCCTTCATCTTCGGAATCAAAGCAAAGTCACAAGGATATAATTCCGGAGAATATGGTGGATGGTACAATACTTCCCAGTTCCATCAACCGAAAGAGCAGCAACAGCTTGCGCTGTATTCGCTCGCGCATTGTCTTGCAAAATGATGGGTGGTGGGTTGCGCAGAAAGTGTTGTCGCTTCTTTCGCAAAGCTGGTCGCAGGTGATGCTCCAAAAACGAACAGTAATACTGTGCATTGACGGTCTGCCGTGGAGGAACGTAATGCGTTAGGATAACACCATCACAGTAGTACACGAGAATGGCCATAACTTTCACCATACTGGGGCTCTGACGCACTTTCAACGCCTCTTGGATATTGTTGACACTGTCGTGCTGTACGATCTCTGGCACATTCAATCTTAATCCAACTCCGTTGTTCCTGTTTCGAATACATAGTGACACCGTTACGTTAGACTGCTCGCTCACAAGTGACTGTGTTTCCGTCGATTGTGCGCACGCCGGTGACGTGGGACGAGACATTTGCTCGGAGGTAAGGTAGGTATGTCAACAACGTGTTCTATCGGCGACAATAGTAGATTCCATTGCATAGTGGTTCCACAGCAGTGTTGCCACTATGTAAGTTCCAACAGTCTTATGTTGTGTATCACTTATAAGGAGTTTTATGTGCTCTAAAACACATTCTTTTGGGAATTTGACGATGGGGTTCTCGAAGAATTGGAATTCTATTCAAAGCCGATGGTGGGACAACTCCTAATTAATAGATAAATGTTGTGATTATGTCAGATATTCATGTTATTTTGCGCGTCCCTTGTACAACAGAACTTTGGTATAGCTAAATACGGCAAAAAGTGGTACATAGCGTTGTTCAGGGTAGCCATTCAGTTGCACAAGGGGTTCCTAATGTCCTATCACGTGGAAACGAAGTGGTGCGAGAATACAGTTGAGCTGTCAACATGCTTTACTTTGAAATGTCTGTTCTACAGAAACATGGTCCGCAGTTGTGCTACATATTCAGATAGTTATTTGTAATCTGCGAAATCTCCCGCCTTTAGCTCTACTTGATAAGATGGACTATCTTTTTTATGACGTTTGAACATTTGTGTCCGGCCGGGACTCGATCCTGTACTTCCCACTTACCGCGAACCGGGCCTTGACCACACAGCCAGGCCACTGTTACACAAAAAATTTGCGTCGCTCATAGCCAACAATACGTTCTGTCAGACGTCAGACGATGGTCAACGTGCTTCATAAGCTGGACAAAGAAAAGGTGCGCCTTTCGCAAAATCTTGTTTAGATGGCACCGATTCTTACTTGTCCAACGGTGCATAGTATTCCAGTCACAGTTGTATGTGATAAATGCCGTAACAGTTACTGGTAGACAATGAGACGAACTACGACACAGTTTTCTGGTGATGTTTGCGTCGCATGTTTAAACGAGGTATGTGCACAAAGTAAGTTCCGTTTTGTTATATAAAACAAACGTGTACAGATACAGAAAAAAATATTTATTGTACAAAGATCTACAATTGTTAAACTACTTCTTAACATAGCTTCCGAAATTTTGTAGGCACTTCTCATAGCGTGGGTCAAGTTTTTCTATGCCTTCTTTATAGAAGGTTGTCGCCTGTGTATTCAGTCATGTGGTTACCTGTTCTTTCAGCTCGTCATCATCGTTGAAGCGTAGACTGCCAAGGACAGGTTTTTAGATGTAATAAGAAAGTCGCTAGGAGCGAAGTCTGGGCTGTATGGAGGATGATCAAACACGTACCAGTGAAATTCCCGTAAGAGTTGTTTGGTCATATTCGCCGTGTGAGTTCGGGCATTATCGTGAAGAAAAAAGAAAGAAAGAAAACACCCTTTGACACTAATCCTCGGCGCTTGTTCAGTATTGCGCGGCGCAGTTTGTTAATGGTCTCGCGGTACCACGTGCATTGACTGTTTGGCCTCGTGGTAGTTGAATACTGGAATACTCTCTTTCAAAATCTGAAGGTGCAGGGGTAAAACGTACAGAAAGAAATGAAATAAATCGCAAATTGTGTTCACTTATGGCTTTCACTGTACTAGGTTCCTAACCAGTACGTTTATTTCATGCCCTCCGTCTCATATAACTGCTGTCTAGTTTATGTAGAAATTGTATGTAACATTTCATTCTCTTATATATTTTTGACGCCGTTACAGCGTTCATTTTTAATGAAATAAATCGCAATTTGCGTTCACTTATGGCTTTCACTGTACTAGTTTTAGATGTAATACCAATGTGCGGCGAATGAAAATTTGTGCCCGGCTGGGATTCGAACCCGGGATCTCCTGCTTACTAGGCAGACGCGTTTCCGCTACCGAGGACACAGTGACCAACCCGACTGCAGAGGACTCTTCCCTGCGCGTCTCCCGCCACACCCAAATCTCCATTCGCCACGCTGTCAAAAATATATAAGAGAATGAAATGTTACATACAATTTCTACATAAACTAGACAGCAGTTATATGAGACGGAGGGCATGAAATAAACGTACTGGTTGGGAAGGGAATAAAATCAGAGTTGTAGCCTTTCCCCAATGTTATTCAGTTTGTATATTGAGGAATCTTTGTAGGAATGCAAAGGAGAAATTTGGATAAGGAATTAAAGTTCAGGGTGCAGATACAATAACTTTGCAGTTTGCCGATGACACTCCAATTCTGTCAGAGACAGCAAGAACTTGGAGTAGCGATTGAAGCCGGCCGCGGTGGCCGAGGGGACTGAGGCGCTCCAGTCATGTTCTACACGGCCACTACGGTCGGGGGTTCGAATCCCCCCTCGGGCATGGATATTTGTGTCGTCCTTAGAATTAGTTAGTTCATAAGTAATTTGTAAGTTTAGGGACTGATAACCCCGTAGTTAAGTCGTCCCATAAGCTACAGAAACATTTGAACATTTTTTTTTTAGCGATTGAAAGGAGGTAATAAGATGAACATGAGCAAAGCAAGAGTAATGGAATGCTGTCTAAGAAAATCTGGCGACGCTGGAGGAATGATGTTAGGTATAAATGATAGGATGTCTATTTTGAAGGCATTTATCTGGTATGTAGCCTTGTACGCGAGTGAAATGTTGGTGGAGTTCAGACAGCAAAATAATAGAAGCTTTTGAAATGTGGTACATTTTGCACTGCACTAGAGCCACATTATGTATATTTCACCTTATTTTTCTAGGTCGTTCAAAGATCTCGTAGATTTCGTAGCTCGCCTGCCTTTAAATCATTATGAAAACATCAAGCCGTCGGGTTCTAAGCTGTATAACTAAAACAATGTGACCATTTTTATTCACAAAGACATTTATTAAAACAAATGACTGGAACTTTATAAACACTGAACAAGGACTGGCTATTACTGACTCATGACTGACTTCTAGACTAACTTCACACTGCTTTAAGACTGACTGTGTTCGCGCCATCTCGCGCGTATTAATACACTGTTTTTTTCGAGAACATTCTAGAACACATAACTAATTAAATACAGTTTTATGAAATGTGTAAATCTAGTAATATGAAATTGTTAAATGTAAAATCATTACAGTTATATTAAAAGCATTTTCATGACAAAGCTAAATCAATAATGTGAAGTATTTTACGATTACAGCAGTACAAAGGTTTGTATATGATTTTTATATTTCCGAATTTACAATTAAAAATTATCATCAGGTTAAGCAGATTATGACATAAAGCTTAATGCTATTCAATATGTGTCTGAAACTGTTAGTGACGAAATTTGTTTTAAAATTACATAGTTACGTAATATGGGTGTTATGATTTTTATAATCAAACATTTTCATAAAATTGCAGTCTTTTATCGTATTATGTTTTATGAATAATTTACTAATTATACATGAAAGAAAAGGTTTAGTTAGAATAGGTATCGAACACTGCAATTGTCCAAACAAACGGGATTTTCTAGGGTATATACATTACAAGGGGAATGATGAAGATTAAGACTAATAAGAGCTTCTGGACAGAATTGGGGAGAAAATAAAATTGTGACAAGAGTTAGAATAGTAGGATACATTCTTAGACATCAAGGATTCGTCAATTTAGCTTTAGAAGACAGTGTGTAAGGGGGAAAAGTACCGACCGCAGTGGCCGAGCGGTCTGCGGCTCGCCAGTCACAGTCTGCACGGCCGCTACGGTCGGGGGTTCGAATCCCTCCCCTCGGGCATGGATGTTTGTGTCGTCTTTAGTATAAGTTAGTTCATAAGTAGTTTGTAAGTTTCGGGAATGATGACCCCGCAGTTAAGTCCCTTAAGCTGAACAAACATCGATACACGGACATAGTAAGCAGGCTCGAAGGATTGTAGTTTGCTGTTCTTATTCAGAGATGAAGAGACAAGCGCAGAGTAGGGTAGCTGGAGAGCTGCACCAAAGTAGTCCATGGGCTGAATACCACAGCAACAATAATGTATTCGCCATTCTTACGTTTCTAATTCCACCATCGAATTCGTAATCAGCGATTCCCAAAACTTAAAACGAAGATTTTTTGTAGTATTTTGGGTACATTTATCTATTACGTCCAGGTTTTAGAGTGAGCTGGCTCTTTGTGCAGTAACGAGCGGGACTTGGCGCGATGTCACGGAGACTTCGAGGACGGACGAAGCGAACGTTTCTATGCGTCACCGCAGCAGCTAATTGCGGCTTTCAAACTTTCTGACAGCTTAAAACTATGTGCCGGACAGTGACAGGTACTCGCACACAAGAACCTATCTACTCGCTGACAATGCTCTTATCTACGAAGCTATGCATGCATTCCCTGACGTCACATTGGCAGTCTTGCAGGAGTATCTGCCTCCTCCTTCTCAAACTGCACACAACCTATCCTGCGAGGTTGTTACGAGGTTCATGTACTAATTAAAATTTTCGCAATTTTGCAATTACTAAGTGGAAATGAGATTTAGACTAAATTATTAATTTTAGAAAGCATATTAGAGATAAATAACGATCTTGATATAATAGTTGGGCCGCGGCGGATTAGCCGTGCGTACTGGGGCGTCGTGCTGCGGTTCGAATCCCCCCCCCTCCCTCGGGCATGGATGTTTGTGTTCAACTGCGAGTGGGCAAAGCTGAAAATGTGTACCCAGCCGGGATTCGAACCCGGGTCTCCTGCTTTCTGTATCTTGTATCTGAGGGGAGGCGTGCATAGGTAGTCCTTGCAGGTGCGGTGATCACTGTGTCCCCAGTGGTGTAGGGGTCAGCGCAACTGCCTAGAAAGCAGGAGACCGGGTTCGAATCCCGGCTGGATACACATTTTCAGGTTTGTCCAATCGCAGTTGATGTCATATATTCCTTGAATATTAGTTTACCTTAGTTTAAGTAGTTTGTAAGCTACGGACTAATAACCTAGCAGTTAAGTCCGATAGATTTGCAAACATTTGAACATTTTTTTATAACAGTTGAAATTGAAATTAAAATTTGAAAAATCCAGATCACAAAAATTGTAGTTTTTATGTCATTGCCGGTTTCAGTCTATATATACCATCTTCAGATGAATACCACCATGATGGCAGCCGATGGCGGTGGCCACAGCAGGCCACACAAACGTGAATTATGATGCGATGAGTGAAAGAAAATTGAAGAATAAAGAAGCAACTATAAAATGTCAGTCTAACGTCGAAATAATTTTATATCAGGATTAGGATAGCTGAAGAAACTCGCTATACGAGGACTCAGCTGACATCAAAGCGTTTTTTCGTGGCTGCAGGATCCACGGCACGGATGCCTCGTCCATTATATCCCAAATATGGGCTTCAAATCCTCCAGGGTGGCTATCTCGGGCATTGGACATCTTTGAATGTTTCCGGAAACATCCTAGGTCGCCTTTGAAGTGGTATGGTGGCGCTTTGTCATCTTGTAATGCCGCAGATTCGTCATGATTTTGGAAGGCCAAAAATGGACGGAGATGGCATCCGAGCAGGGTAATTCGAAGTCGTCCTGTGACTTCCATCTGTTTGGTCCACTAACAGAAAAGAGAAAAAAATAGAAATAAAAACTGATGACGAACTAAAGAACACAGTAGAGGACTGGCTCTTGTCACAGCCACATGAAGTCTGCTATCAGGGAATCCTTTCGCTCGTTCAACAGAAGGATAGTTGTGCTCAGGTCTCTGGTGATTACTTTTGAATAAAGACTTAAATTTTACCCACAGTCGTTTCGTACCTTCCAGAAAAACTAGGAGTTTACAATGGATTTACCCTAGAGATCACGTTTGTCTGGCTTAAGGAAGTATTCGATGCCATTTACGTCCATGTATGTGAAACTACGAGGCGCGTCCAGAAAGTAAGTTCCGTATGGTAATAAAATGAAATTGAACACAGATACACAAGATATTTTTATTGCACAAAATTCTACAACTCTTAAACTACTTTTCCACATAACTGCCGAAATTTTGCAGGCATTTGTCATAGCGAGGCACCAGGTTTTGTATACCGTCTTCATACTAATCTGCCGCCCGTGTCTTCAACCAGTTGGAAACAGTTTCTTTCAGCTCGTCGTCATTGGTGAAGTGATGAGCACTAATTGTAAACCTACGGTTTTTCTGGATCTTGTCATCAATTACGTGAACCAGTTCTTATGTAACCAAAGGTGGACGCCCACTTCGTTCTTCATCGTGCACATCACTACGCCCGCCATTGAACTGTCGGACCCATCTTCTCACCATCGAATCACTCATCGCATTTGGTCCATAAACATGGGAAATTTGCCTATAAATTTCACTTGGTTTCACCTTCCTGGCATTCAGAAACCGAATCACCGAGCTGATTTCACAGGCGGCGGGATTTTCAATCAACGCCGACATTTCAAACAAGCACAACAAAGCGTACGTAACTGACAGCGATCTCCAAATGGCGCACGTTCTTCTCCTTGATACACATCGTCTACAGCGCATGTGCGGAACTGCAATCGAAGCGCTGCATCGGAGGTAAATTGAAATGGAACTTACTTTCTGGTCGCGCCTCGTATAAGGTCGACTAATGTGTAGTTATTTTCTATATCCATTGGCTACAGGTACTCAGTTACTATAATTTTGTGTATATCATGATTACCGGTTGGTTACCATGTTGACACTTTTGGTCTCACAAGCCCCTCATCCGTGCTGTGGTAGCTGTTCGATCTGGCATGTTAGCGGACCTCTGTGCTGCCTACAGGTTGGAGAACATGTGAGCGCTGAAACCAGTAACGGTGCACAACTGACGCAGCTTCAGTTTATTTAAATACGCATACCAGTTTCAGCGGAAATCGCATCATAGAGATTTTTAATTCTTAGCTGTTGCATGTTGTCAGTGGCGGAATAAGGTTGTTGGAGGCCCGGGACAGCGGTAAAAGAAATGAGCCCCCTCCCCCTTCCCCCCGTCCACTTGGAAATACATGTCTCACTATAAAATAGTAACTTATGAGGAAAAAATAAAAAGAAAAAAAAGGAAAATCAGTATCTTGCCCGTGAAGGCATAGGAGTACTATGATTAATGAATTTTTACTGTAGTCGGCATAATCTGTATGCGAGAGTCAGCAACTGCACTAATATTTGAAATAATCTATTGTCTGATTATTAGTCAACAGTTGCAAAAGTTTTTGCATGTTTCGAAACATTAGGATCATCTCCAGAATCTTCGTAGTTGCGACTGAAGATGATCCTGTTCGATCGAAACATGTAAATGCAAACTTTTGCAACTGTTGACTAATAATCAGACAATAAATCATTTAAATTCAATGAATTTGCTGTAGGTGGCCTTTGTAACGCTAAAGTAGCACGACTACGATAAAGTGGCACGTTCTCGGATATCATATGTTTTCGAGTAAGACAATGTTTTCAAAGTTTTCAAGTAACATAATGTTGTCACGCCTCTGATAGAAAACGGCCTGCTTGTTTCAGGCGCGTCCTCGGAATATTCCAGCTAAAATTCCTCAGAATGAAACAAACATTTCACACCTGTCACGCATTCGCTGAAGTTTTCCAGAGATGAAGAACAATCACACACGTTACGTTTCACCTGCGATAACTGTGGGAAGTGAGAAACCGATGCAGGAGATAAGCCGACCTGATCACCTCATCAAGACGGATGGCTCATATCTTCGATAGCAATTCGTCATAAAACGACGTCCGGGTGTTTGATTAATTGTTACTGAATGCCATAAAACTGAAATCACCTTTACGAATAATCTTTATGCAAGCTGATCAATACTTCCAATTTCGACACTATAAGAAAGAGGAAAAGATGGAAAAGCTGGTAGAAGCCGAAGAGAAATGTAGGAACTCGGGAGGCAATACTCACTTTACGGCTTATCCTAGAAGATAGATTAAGAAAAGGCAAACCTACATTTTTATCTTTTATAGAGTTGGAAAAGGCTTTTGACAATGTTGATTGGAATAAACTCTTTGAAGTTCTGAAGCAAGCAGGAGTAAAATATAGGGAGCGTAAGGTTATTTACAACTTGTACAAAAACCAGACAGCGGTTGTCAGACTTGAAGGGCAGGAAAGGGATGCAGTGGCTGGAAAGGGAGTAAGACAGGGTTGTAGCCTTTCTCCAATGTTATTCAATTTGTGCATTGAGCAAGCTATAAAGGAAGGCAAGGAAAAATTTGGTGAAGGAATTAAAGTTCAGGGGGAAGAATTAAAAACATTGCGTTTTGCCGACGACATAGTAATTCTGTAAGATACAGCAAAGGGCCTGGAGGAGCAATTGAACGGAATGGACAGTGTGCTGAAAGGTGCATATAAGATGAACATTAACAAGAGCAAAACTAGGGTAATGGAGTGCAGTCTAAGAAAATCAGGTGATGCTGAAGGAATTAGATTAGGTAACGAAGCAATAAAGGAGGTAGATGAATTTTGTTACTTGGGCAGTAAAATAACAAATGATGGTCGCAGTACAGATGATATAAAATGCAGAATGGCAATGGGTAGAAAAGCGTTCTTGAAAAAGAGAAATCTGTTAACGTCGAATGTTGATTTAAGCCTAAGGAAGTCCTTTCTGAAGGCATTTGTGTGGAGTGTTGCCTTGTATGGGAGTGAAACATGTACGATAAACAGTGCGGACAGAAGAGGATTGAGGCTTTTGAAATGTGGTGCTACAGAAGAATGCTGAAGATTAGGTGGGTGGATCGCGTAACTAATGAGGAGGTACTGAACAGTTGGGGGGAAAAGAAATTTCTGGCATACGTTTATTAAAAGAAGGGATAGATTGGTAGGGCACATTCTTAGACATCAAGAAATTGTGAATTTAGCGTTGGAGGAAAGTGTGTGGGGTAAAAACCGCAGAGGAAGACCAAGAGATGGATACAGAAAGCAGATTCAGACAGATGTAGGTTGCCGTTCTTATGTAGAGATGAAGAGGCTTGCTCAGGCTAGGGTATTGTGGAGAGCTGCATCAAACCAGTCTCCGGACTGAAGACCACAACAACAACAACAAGAAAGAGGCAGGTGAGAGCCACCCGAGCTGAAGTCATCCACTGTAGAGCAAAAAATTTACACTCCAGTAAAAAATGATAATAATAACAATAATATACCTGTAAAGAAGTCACTTTTGATGCGATTAGATGCCACCTGAGGGATATTAGATATGAAGGTAAAGCAGTCAACAATCCGAAGATTGGTTTGAACACCACAGTGCTTTACTAGGCATGGTACTGTTTGGAGGTGGTATGCCGTTGCCTTCCTCCGACCTTCGAACTGACCTATCCAGCCAGTTATAGGTTTAACGTGGGTTCCAAACCATGGTGCCACTCGGTATTTTTCACATGAGCAATACTGCCAGAGGTGAAAGAAGTGGAAAGCGACAGATAAAAATCCTAGGACCTGGCGAGGATCGAACCGGCGACCTTTGGATTAGTAGTCTGGCACTCTACCACTGTGCAACTGAGGCGCCTGTAATGATTTCAACGTCGTTCGGCAACATAAGTGTAATGACAAAGCTGCAAGAGCACTATCTATGTGTATCTTCAGAAGGCAGTGCTTACAAGCAAAAGAAACGTTGTGATATCAATGTGTGAAGCAATTTAATGTCGTGGTTCCTAGAACCAACTGAGCATCTTTGGAACGAGATGGTCCTTTCGGAGAATTGGCACCCAATTAGACATGATCATTGTAATTTTAAACCCTTCTGTTAGTCCGTGTTTGAGTTACAAATGTGTGGATGTGGGTCCGCCTTAATGCAAAACATTTATTTAGATATTCATATTATTTTCAGCGGAAATCCCACCATAGTGATTTTTTTATTGTTTATGTCGTTTAGAAATTGCACATTTCACAGTGTTTATTGCCGTTTTTTCGGCATAAAGCATGGCATATTAATCGGACGTTTCTCTTGAGGAGTCGGATGAATGTTCTCACGTCGCAGACGTATACCTTCCGCCTATGGTAGTTGTTTTTCATAGGTTGCTCTCCAGAAAACCGACCAGTTCGACCAGTTAATATGACACGTTGTATGCCGAAAAAAAAAAAAAAAAAAAAAAAAAAAAAAAAAAGAAAAACCGGCAGCAAACACTGTGCAATGTGCATTGAGGCGCTATGCTACGTTGCGCGAGGCCGTTCCCCGTCGGGGGTTCGAATCCCCATAGATGTTTGTGCCGTATTTAGTATAAGCAAGTTCGTAAGTAGTTTGTACGTTTAGGGACTGATGACCCCGCAGTTAAGTCCCTTAAGCTTAACAAACATTTGAACATTTAACCAAGGTTTTAAGAACATAACTTCACCGTTTTTCGAGCTATGGATTTTTAACATGCTCTTAGTGGTATTCCAATAAACTAACTTTCGGTTCTCACGCCGCAGTTGGCACACGGAAGATTTTGTAGGTATATTCACAAGACAGTTCAACGGTTCTGAGCTTTCATCTTATGATAAATATTAATCACTTGCTTTTCGTGTTTGTTTCAAATTTCAACCTTAAATTTTCTGTAATTATTGGTACTTAAATGTGTCGATAAAATAAATTACATGTTCGACAGCCTTAATGCAAACACATAAAGACTACTTCCTGCAAAAATTTCATTCAGACTGGTTGATACTGATGATAAAAAGTTGGCACTGAATTATTGAAAATACATACACCCATTAACATTTACCTACGTATTAACGTTTTCCCTACTTACTTGTATGAGGCTTCATCTAATTTCCACACCAGGGTAACCTTTTCTGAATAAAAATCCAATCACACACTTCTAGAGGAGGTCCAGTGGTACAGATATCTAAGTGAGAGCGGTTGCTTATTTCTTTGGAGTTCTTTCACTGTAATCAACAAGATTTCAGTGTATTCCATACATATGATTACACAGTAAACACGCAATGTAATTGATATCCAACGTTTGGCTACCAATTGTTTCGTCAGTTTTGCTAGAAATCAAGCTACTTGTTTCTCCCTGTTTGAGTTTATGCCAAGTTACGAATAAAAACGGTTCTGTTTCATGGTGCTATAAATCAGCAAATATGTGTGATACAGTACCTTGCACAGTCAGTATTTCAAATATTTCTTAGACAGATTTGTAGCTAGCTGAAAACCCGGAGTTACCCGGATTTTTATTTATTTAAACCTTAAGTTAGTCTGATTGATTTTTTGAAATCAAACGTTTGTAAAGCTATGTGACCAAACTGCAGTAGTAATCGGTCCCTAGATTGACAGACTACTTAAACTAACTTACGCTAAGGGCAACACGCAGCCGCAGCGGAGTGACCTAGCACATTGAAGCGATATGCTCCGATGCGCGCATCCTTTCTCCGTCGGAGGTTCGAATCCTCCGTCGGGCATGGATGTTTGTGTTGTCTCTAGTATAAGTTAGTTTATAAGTAGTTTGTAAATTTAGGGACTGATGACCCCGCAGTTAAGTCACTTAAGCTTAACAAACATTTGAACTTTTTTTATGTCAACACGCACAGCCCTGACCGACCCTTGAGTTGGTACTTTTCTTATCCCTTCTCTCTTTGTCCATCCCCTTTTTTTCTAAAAACATGTTATATTTATAATAGAATATATAAAAAAATAAGGCTGTTCTGCGTAATGTACAAAATTGTAAGCAAAGATAGGTATAATCAAAATACAATGATATGTAACATTCATACATTCATATAATTCAAAATTTGACTATAAACAATATATGTTGTTACTTGTCCAGGATATAGCATGAATAAATTCTTTGGTAATCTCACCGCTGAGCAAGCGACATAAAATTGTCTGTGTTAGAAGATATGAAATCCACTCCGCAGTATTTAATAGAGTGCCCTGTGATTAATAAATCGCGTGTTCGATCCCCGCCAGGTCCTAGGATTTTTATCTGTCACTTTCCACTTCTTTCACCTCTGACAGTAATGCTCATGTGTAATATACCGAGTAGCACCGTGGTCCGGAACCCACGTTAAACTGTAGGTCCCCCTATAACTGGCTGGGTAAGTCAGTTCGAAGGTCGGAGGAAGGCAACGGCATACCACCTCCAAACAGGACTATGCCTAGTAAAGCACTGTGGTGTTCAAACCAATCTTCGGATTGATGACTGATTTACCTTTTTTTTAATAGCAAGTGCAAGTCTCACTGGAAACTGCAGTCTCTTGAAGTTAAAGGGTAGATTTGCCGGAAATATTGGCTACTCGTTGGATGTAATTTCATTCTCTTCCTTTCCTTGTAGCTCTATTGAAGTCCATTGCTTTCGCCTGAGCCACATGAGCTTGTCAACAGCACAGTCAGCTTTCAGACATTTTCTTAGTTTGACAGGAATACAGAGTGTCTTAGTACTAAACAAGAAATGGATTAAAACGTGATGGGTGATGAGACATATTTATTGAATTATGTGTTGTATAACTCTATAACTGACTAGGTAGATATTCATTTGTAAAAGTGCTGTACGTTTATAAAATCTGTTGCGAGTAGAGTTAGTTGTTAAGAAGTAATATATTGAAACCTGATGTGTGATAGGGTAGTTTTCCATGAACGTTACTGTTTGTCTGCATATCTCGTGAACTATGTGTCATACTGTAATACAATTTCGAAGGTACATCAGTTGCCTGTGTGTATAGTGTCTGTAACATTTTCTCCAATTACTATATGTATTGTAGAAGTTATAAAATGTAACGTCACACTGAATGCCGTAGTTTTACTCCAGGAATAGCGGAAAAGTTGTAAGCGAGAAAAAGTTTAATAAAGGTTTGAAATTACGTTTAAAGTTTGTTGCAAGTCGCTAATACTCTCATTCTCATATAGTGTATTTTGAAAGTCTCGTCGCATTATGTTGCAGTTTCTTAGAACTTCTACTGTTTATGACTTATATCTCCTCAATCATGCGCCGTATTTGTTTCTTACCCACACAGAACTTGTTACCTCACGGTAAGGAATATGTATATCAAATTTGGTTGAAATCGGTCCACTGGTTTAGGAGGAAATGTGCAACATTTGCGTGTGTTGCAGCATTTTTTCGTGGATATCATTGTTTATGACGTCATATATGCTGAACTATGTGTTGTACGTGATTCTTACACTTACAGCGATCGTCCTCTGGGTCTGAAGGTCATGTGTGAAAAAATTCATTAAGTTTGGAACAAAACTGTAGATTTGTATGCAGTACGTACACACAAACAAACACACAGACACACTGCTTTATATATAAAGAAGATTCGAATATAGACAAATCGTTTTGGGATCTAAAATTAAACACTCAAAATATGTGAAACAGTCAATTTTTTAAAAATTGAAGCTTTAGGGTGTAGTCTTCTGTTAAAATGAAAAGTAGCTGTTTTAGAGAGTTGAAAGTAGTATGATGGTTGTGTAACTACAAAGTAGTCAGATACGTGAACATTTCTGTTCCGTATGTCTAATATATTTATTCTGTGTAATAGAGTCTTCATATGCTTAATGTTATAAATAAAATGCTTTTAAGAGGTATGACGGAAGAAAGTCATCATTATATGATAGCAGTTATATAGACGTCTCAATAATTTTGCAAACATTTTCACTGTGAAAATACATTTTTATTTTCAGGAGGAACGCTCATCGAACTATTTTGTAGTAAGATCAAGTTACTATATTGTTCTTCAACTTGCATAAGGTTGTGCCTTTTCGCTGATTTTTGCGTTATGTTTACAGAGTGGAAACTTCTCTACAACTAGAAGTTATACAACTATAGCGCGGAGTTGGCGCAATTACTTTCATTGCAAAATGAATTTCTTAGATTTAAGTATTACTACGTACATTTGCAGCTACGATTATGGCGATGTTTAGATTTGCATGTACATGCTGCTTTTTTTATTTTATTTATTTATTTTACTTCTAGAAGCTGACTGTCAGGTTTCAACTTAAGAGCTTGTCTTCGAATTAGCATTTCTGGAATAGTGGTATCAGACATTGATCCTTTAGTGAAAAGGAAAAAAATATGAATTGATATTCTTTGTATTTTTAATCTAATATATAAAGCAGAGTGTCCATATGTTTGTACGTGTTGCATACAAATCTACAGTTTTGTTCCAATCTTTATGAAATTTTGTACACGTAAGCTTCAATCCATGAGGACGGTCGCCGTAAGTGTAAGAATCACATACGATATATAGTTCACGAGATATGACGGCATAAACAAGGAGATGCGCGAAAAACTGCTGCATTTTGCGACAATGCTGCTCATTTTCTCCTAAACCATTTGACCGATTTCAACCAAATTTGGTACACACATTCCTTACCGTGAGGTAACAATTGCTGCATGGTTAAGAAGATATTACGTCATAACCAATAGAAATCGTAAAAAATACAATACAATGCGGCGAGACTTCCGAAATACACTGTATGAGAATGACAGTACTTATCGACTTGCAACAAACTTTAAACATGATTTCAAACCTTTAGGAAACTTTTTCTCGCTGGCAACCATAGTAAAATGATGAAAGGAAAAAAGTTACTCGCTTACTACTTTTCCGCTGTTTATGGAGTACAACTACGGCTCTCGGTATGACGTTACAATTTATAATTTGAACACTACAAATTGTAGCGACAGGAAATTTTACAGACAGTATACAAATATATAGTTGAATGTAGCTTCTAAATTGTATCACATTCCTACACGTAGTTCATGAGATATGAGCACGTAAACAGTAACGTTCTCGGAAAACCGCCCCATCAAGCACCAAGTTTTAATCTATTACTTCTTTACTATTAATTGTAATCCCAAGAGTACAGACATACAGCCCTTATACAAATGAAAATATACCTCAAAATGCAGGAATAAATAAATACCCGGACAAAGCCAGGTTTTCGGCTAGTATTTAACTAAAATTACAACGAAATATAAATTTGTCAATTTAAATTTCGTACTAAAACGGCAATTTTTCGGCAATTTTCCTAAGGCTGTAACAGTCGTAAGAAATACGATGTTACGTACTTCGCTGCTCCCCTGTCTGTGCATGATCAAAATTGCTACAGCCGGCCGCGGTGGCCGAGGGGACTGAGGCGCTCCAGTCACGGTCTGCACGGCCACTTCGGTCGGGGGTTCGAATCCCCCCTCGGGCATGGATATTTGTGCCATCCATAGTATTAGTTAGTTCATAAGTAGTTTGTGGGTTTAGGGACTGATGACCCCGTAGTTGGGTCCCATATGCTACACAAACATTTTTGAAAATTGCTACAAAAGTCTTCAAAATAAATTTGCCACGAAACGCGCTAGTGAGCCACCTCGAAGCGATACACGGATGCTCAACTGGAGCGGTGTGAGCGCCAGCCAGCACGCCGGAGCGGTTGTGCTGAACTGCTGGACTCTCCACTACGATCGGGGGTTCGAATCCCCCCTCGGGCATGGATATTTGTGCCGGCCTTAGTATTAGATAGTTCGTAAATAGTTTGTAAGTTTAGGGACTTATGACCCCATAGGTAAGTCCCATAAGCTTAACAAACATTTGAACATTTGATTTTGCTGGACTTCTTAGCGCGCCTGTACCTGTGAAAAGCCGGCAGAAGACCCGCTCTCCGGTCAAATGTCACTCTGGGCAAGTGTCACCCCGAGCAACTGTTCCAACCCCGAAGAAACAGCCTTATTATGCATAATCTTGTACCGGGTGACCAAAAGTCAGTATAAATTCGAAAACTTAATAAATCACGGAATAATGTAGATAGAGAGTAAAAATTGTCACATGCTTGGAATGACATGGGGTTTTATTAGGTCAAAAACAAAGTTCAAAAAATGTCCAACAGATGGCGCTTCATCTGATCAGAAAAGCAACAATTAGCATAACAAATTAAGACAAAGGAAAAATGATGTTCTTTACAGGGAATGCTTCCTCAACAACAGCTGTAGTCGAGGAATAATGTTGTGAACAGCACTGTAAAGCATGTCCGGTGTTATGGAGAGGTATTGGCGTCGAATGTTATCTTTCGGCATCCCTAGAGATGTCGGTCGATCACGATACACTTGCGACTTCAGGTAACCCCAAACCCAATAATCTCACAGGCTGAGGTCTGGGGACCTGGGAGGCCAAGCATGACGAAAGTGGCTGCTGAGCTCACGATCATCACCAAACAACGCGCGCAAGATATTTTTCACGCGTCTACAATATGGGGTGGAGCGCCATCCTGCATAAAAATCGTACGTTCCAGCAGGTGTTTATCAGCCAGGCTGGGGATGATGCGAATCTGTAATATATCGGCATACCTCTCATCTGTCATGGTAGTAGTTACAAAACCAGAATCATGCAGTTCCTCAAAGAAAAAATGACCGATGATGGTAGATGTCGTAAATGCAACCTATACCATGACTTTCTCGTCGTGCAATGGAGCTTCCACGACAGTTCTAGGATTTTCGATAGCCCAAATTCTGCAGTTGTGGGCGTTAACAGACCTTCGGAGCGTAAAATGTGCTTCGTCGGTCCACAACACGTTACTCAACCAAACGTCATCTTCCGCCATCTTTTGAAACGCCCACACCGCAAATGCCCTACGCTTCACTAAATCTCCAGGTTTATGATGCCGATGGATACTGTAAGGATAGCATCGGAGGGTACAGCTAAGTACCAACCAAACAGTAGTGTACGGAATGCCGGTGCAACGTGCGACTGCACGAGCGCTGACTTCCCCGTGCATAGACGAACCCGCTACAGTCTCCATTTCTTTCTGAACTGTCTCAGCAGCATTACGCCTTGAGCTCAGTCGGCCACTATGGGGTCTATCGTCTAAACAACCCGTGGCTTCGAACTTCGAAGTCATTCTCCCCACAGCTGCGTCAATGGACCTCTACCCGTTCGAATTCCCTTCCTATGGCGATAGGATCGTAACGCTGAACTAGCACATTCCCCATGCTGATAATACAGCTTCACTAAAAGCGCCGTTTCAGGTAACGTCAACATGCTGCGACTGCTGGTGCATTTGATTCTCTTTCTCATTACTACTTTTATACACGATTTTGATGCGAAGTCACTGACGTTTGCTGTCCAGCGCCATCTGTCGGACATTTTTTTGAACTTTGTTTTATTTATTTATTTGGTTCTAATAAAACCCCATGTCATTCCAAGCATGTGTGTCACTTTTTACCTCCCTATCTATATTATTCCTTGATATATTACGTTTTCAAATTTATACTGACTTTTTGATCATCCGGTAATTTAGACTCTACTACAAATTGTATTCGCAACTACCTCACAGTGTTTCCTAATATGCCACTATAAATACCTGAATAAATATATTACTGCACCACACACAGGATGTGACGTCATAAGAAATAGTCCGAGAATGGGGTACGAGGCGACTTACAGGTGAACTCACATAAAAATGGAATGAATGCAGTCTCAGACAAAGCCGAGCACTAATGCTAGTAATCAATAAAAAATGTTTGTTTGTTAAGTTTAAGGGACTTAACTGCGGGGTCATCAGTCCCTAACTACTTATGACTAACTTATACTGAAGACGACACAAACATCCATGCCCGAGGGGAAATTCGTACCCAAGGCCATAGCGGCCCTGCAGACTATGACTGGCGCGATTAATAAAACCACTAAATGTATTGTGTATTTGTAAGTTCAGCATGAGTTGTGGGATAGAAGTCCTTTGAATGACATGGTATTGAGCAACGGTTAGCGCTGAGCCTTGGCTGCAGCAAGTGGGATTAGAGGGGTGTCCTCTCTGACGTTTATCGCCGTTTGTTGCCTCACTGAGGGCAAACTTGCTCCCCCGACAGCTGCGTTGCAAAACATCTGTTAAAAGTCGCAAATCTTCTACTTGTGGTTGAGCTTAGTCACGATCATAAATTAAGACTGATGTAAGGGTTTGAGTTTTACGTGACTGCCGGTATAGCCAACCGTCCCTGCAATTTGTGTTACAAGAACCATCTTCAGGGATTTTATGAGATCAGTCTGCGCTACTTTCCAAAGAAAGGAAAGTTCTTAATGAAGAAAATTCGTGTGGTTGATTGAGAAGCAACGTGTGCGTATTTTCCCAGTCTCTTCCACTGATTTATACCAATGAAGGCACGGAATAAAACAGCTTATATAAATATTATACTTAAAATATAAAAGAATTGACGGCGGGCTTAACACAAACAATACCTTCACTACGTGATAGCAATCGCAATGCTACCGATGACAGTACTGCTAAAGCAGAATCGCTAAACACAGCTTTCAGGAATTCTTCCACCAAAGAAGACGAAGTATGTGATATTTAGAAGTAGATGTTCCGGAAGTAGTAAAACAACTTAAGTCACTAAACAAAAACAAATCTTCCGGGCCAGACTGTGTACCAACTAGATTCCTCTCTGAGTATGCTGATGCAATGCCTCCATACTTAGTATCATATATAACCGATCACTCAGTGAAAGATCCGTACCCAAAGAAGGTTTCCCAGGTCACTCCAATATTCAGGAAAGGCAATAGGAGTGATCCCCAAAATTACAGGCTAATCTCATTGACGTCGAGTTGCAGTAGGATTTTGGAACATACACTATACTTTGTTCGAACATTATGAACTACCTCGAAGAGAACGACCTATTAACGAATAGTCAACACAGATTCAGAAAGTGCCTATCTTGCGGAACACAGCTCGCCCTTTATTCATATGAAGTGATAAGTGCCATCGACAAGGGATCTTAAATCGATTCCATATTTCTAGATTTCCAGAAGGATTTTGACACTGTAGCTCACGAGCGGCTTCTAATGAAATTACGTGCTCATGGGATATCGCCCCAATTGTGCGATTGGATACACGAATTCCTATCATAAAGGACACAGTTCGTAGGAATTGACGATAAGTCATCGAGTAAAACAGGGAAGCGTTATAGGTCTCCTAGTGTTTATAAACGATTTAGGAGACAATCTGAATAACTCCTTTAGACTGTTCGCGGATGATGCTGTCGTTTATTGGTAAATGAAGTCAACAGAGGATCAAAAGCAACTGCAAAGCGATTTAGACAAAATTTCTACATGGTGCGAAAATTGGCAATGAACACTAAATAATGAAAAGTGTGAAGTAATAAACAAGACCACTAAAAGAAATCTGCTGAACTTCAATTACACGATGAATCAGACAAACCTTAGGTTATGAATTCTACCAAATACCTGCGAGTTACAATTACTGGAGAAAACACACGAGAAATATTGTAAGGAAGGCAAACCAAAGGTTACGTTACATTGGCAGAACGCTTCGAAGATGCAATAGCTCCACCAAACAGACTACCTACATCATAATTGTGCGTTCTCTCCTGGAGTACTGTTGCCCAGTGTGGGACCTTCAACAGGTGGGACTGACGGAGGACAATGAGAAGGTTCAGAGAAGGGAACCTCGTTTTGTTTTATCGCGTTATAGGGGGGAAAGCGTCACGGAAATATTGCACGATTTGAGGTGGAAATCATTAAAATACGTTATTCGTTCCGGTGAGATGTATCTGCGAAATTTCAATCAACGACTTTTACTTCCGAATGTGAAAATATTTCGCTAGAGATATGACCATCGCAATAAAAAAAGAGAAATCAGATGTAAAACGGAACGATTAGAGAATGGAACGGTAGAATGTTTATATGTTTGTAAATCTATCGGACCAAACTGCGTGGTCATCAGTCCGCAGCTTACAAACTACTTAAACCTAGGTAAACTAATCCAAGGACAAAACACACACCCATGCCGCAGGGAGGACTCGAACCTCCATGGCGAGCAACTGCACGCTCCGCAGCGAGACGCTTTAGACCACTCGGCTACTCCACCGCGGCGGAACGGTAGAGAAAGGTTAAGAAAGTGGTTTTGAACCCTCTGCCAAGCACTTAAATGTGATTTGCTGAGTATCTACGAATTAGTGATGTGATGAAGGGCCTGGGTAAGGTCACAGACAAATGTATACAGACGGGAAACCTTCGTAAGGGCCCGGTCCCATGCTCAGGGGTGCCGGGCGGGGGGTGCTGAAGCAGTTCCGTAAGATGTCCCATGATGGCGCTGCGGTCAGAAGCAGCCCTTTAAACTGGCCAGAGAAGGGGCAGTTAGCGGCTGTCCCCACCACCACCTCCCCTCAAACGCCAGCAACCCGGACCACACACCCCGTTTACATGGGCTCCCAAAATCGGATTTCGTAAACCGATTTCCCAATTCCGCTTTTGGTTGGTCATGTAAACACTCCAAAACCGATTCTGCAAATCCACTTCTCTAAAGCGGTTTTCGAGTTCCACAATCGATTTTCGTGTCCATGTAAACGCAACCGTTTTTGAAGCGTTCTTGGCTTGTCAGATTGTATTTATATGGTAAGAATTTTCGGCACATATGGACAGAGGGATATTTTCTAATGTGAAATAAAACTATGAATATTAGAGTAAGCATGAATCTGTGTATTTAAGTAAAGAAAAATAGCGATTTTGCTGACTAAATCAGGAATTAAACAGCTGTTTTTCAGCCGCCATCTTAACTGGATTAGGAAATCCGATTCAGGCTGTGCCATGTAAACACGACAGCGAAAAACGGTTTACGAAAATCGGTTTTCGTCTTCCGGAAGACGTGTTACATGTAAACGTAGTGACAGACAATGTTACTCTGTGGCCGGACACAGCCGTGTCCTCGTGGCAGACGGCACGAGCTCTCCCCTCAGCCTCCCCTCCACGCTACCCTCTGACGTGCGAGAGGCACCCTCAGTAGTGCCTCTAGTGTGTGCCTCTAGTGTGCTAGCATCTTAGGGAACTACGAGGGGAGCGTCGGGCAGTGGTTTAGGGAGGGCTGCTTCTCTGTATATGTTACTCTGTGGTACGGTTTATCTGGCTGAGAGCTACGGTGCTCGCTGCCGGCTGTCAGCTGAGAAGTCAAGGGTCGATGTTCCGGTGTTGCGTCACAGCGGGACGCGCCTCACGCAGGGACGCGGTCTCCGTGGCTGCGCCGGCGCCGCCGCCAGGCGAACCTGACCTACAAACCGGTCCTGGCGGGCGCCCGCGCGCGCTCACTTGCTCCCGCCTGCAGTGAAAGTCCCGCCGCGCGGGAACGCGGGCAGGCTCGTGCTCTCAGCAGCTAACAACCAAGCAGACAACAAGAATGTGCTGACAGGGTCACCAACCGTCCCGCATTTTATTTTGTAAATGTCCCGCGCGGGTCCTTACTTGTCCTGTAATTGATTCGTTTTAGATGTGAACGTATTTTCGTGTAACTTTCATAGTTATGAGTTTTCATTACACGAAACAGTCCTACCATCTAGCAGCAACTGAACATCAGTGTAACCGCTGCCAACAGTATTGCAGAGAATTAGGTTGTAGCATCTTTGGAGAAGTTGTAACGCTGTAACTTGGTGAAGTATGAAAGATATGTGGCCGCGGCGGAGTGGCAGTGCGAGATAAGTCTAGCAAGGGGAACACCAAATATATTTACAACGAATTTTGATGACCACCAAGCTAAAAGGATTGGTTCCAATGCCCCTTGGTTTCCACGAAAATCGCGATCGAAGTCCAGCGCGTAACAGCTATACCTGTACTGACTGATCGGGAGCACGTGGTATAATTAGTAAGGCGCTAGTGTGTCGCGCATACGACCCCAGTTCAAATCCTGCTTGGAAACAATTTTTTTTTCACTTGTCCGACGAATGATTGTGCATAATTATACGCTTTAATAGCCAGTCTCAGGTTAATGCTTCAGTAATTGGCCGTGATAATAGCTTATGTTAATTGCTCAATATGTCATGTATTGCGCACGATTATTTTATTTCATTCGTTATTTTGAAGCATACTTTAACGGCGACTGAAAGATCAGTAAACCGTCTGTAGTTATCAGCTGTAACATTTGCTAGCTGCGTTTCCACTCCCCGGCCCCACTGTTGTTACACCGTCGAATGCAGTGTGTGCCCACTTGACGCGTCCCAGTGGATTATTATGCTGCAGCAAGGCGGTTAGTCATTCGTAGCGTATCGTTCACATTAAACTGTAATTACTTGATATAACTTTATCTTTGCAATAAGAACTAAGGAATATAATTATACACAATCGCCGGACAAGTGAAAAAAAAAAAAAAAAAAAAAAAAAAAAAAAAAAAAAAAAAAAATTCCGAGCGGGATTTGAACTCGGGTCGTATGCGCGACAGGCTAGCGCCTTTGCTAATTATACCACGCTGGCTCACAAAGCTCCTGATGACTTAGTACAAGTATAAATATTACGCGCTAGACTTTGATCGCGATTTTCGTGGAAACCAAGGCGCATTGGAACAAATCCCTTTAGATTGGTGGTCTGGAGGAGTTACCTCACAACATATCTGTGACCCATCAAAATTCGTTGGTACCATACTTGGTGTTCCCCTTGTAGGAACTGATGACCATAGATAGAGGTCTGCGTTGATGCGGATATCCGCAGTATTTCTCACTTTGCGGATAAAATTATGAACGACGCGGATATCTGCGTGTTATATGCGGGTAAAGAGCGATGTATCTGCCTAGTACGTCTGTCGAAATAATAGCTGAAAACTTCCTGTGGACATTCTTGGAATCCTTGCAGGGCCCAGGTAGAGCGGAAATCTGTTGTTCTCATCCCCTGGCCACAGCGGACGTATCTGTAACCGAGGGGCCTGCGCCTAATCCGTTTACGCGACCGTGTGTTATCTGCGGTCTGTCCAACGAGGTTAGAATAAAGAGAGATGGCATTATCAATGAACACGTACTTCAGTTGAAGCCTGTCTGCCATCTTGGTCAGTTTTGGAATGCTATTTATCCGTTAAAACTATGCGTTAAGTCGACCGTTTTACTGTTAATGCACTGAACTGACAGTCACTGCGCATACGTAGTTTCAAACAATATACTTTGTTCAATAAATAGTAATAAATACTCATCGTAAACTTAATTTTTAACCGCTAATTTGCACTGTTTTAACGCGTTGTACATCACGACAAAACCGTCGGACGCTTTATTCCTCTTTTTAAGTTCCATAAAACATTTGCTTTACAATACGAACACTTCTCCAAAACTTAGAATTATGGCGGAGGCAGGCTTCGCTTTTTCAACGTAAGGGCGTCTCCCTGTATTCTAACCTCCATGGGTCTGCCAAGTGCTTTCAGCCTGGCAAACCGGCCCGTTCTGTCGGACTTTTGATGCTACTTGGTAAGTGACTGAAGACTTTTGTGGCAGCAAAATTCACTCTTTTCTGTGCCAAAGTTAGATTTAACCTTGAATAGTGAATTTCATCCTTTCTCCTAGTGTTGTAGCTATGCATACTGCTATTACTTTTGAATTGGATCGGATTGTCAATAACAAATTTCGTAAGTGAATATATATATATATATTGTGAAGCTACAGTGAAGATCTCTAGATCCCTAAATAAATGTTTGCAGGATGATTTTGGATGGGCTCCAGCAATTATTCTGATTACACGCTTTTGTGCAATGAATACTTTTTTACTCAACGTTGAATTGCCCCAGAATTTGATCCCATATAAAAGCAGTGAATGAAAATGGCATAATTGATAAGTCTGAAGCATTGAATTAAAATTTGTGGTGCGGCCGGGAATCGAACCCGGATCTCCATGCTTACTAGGCAGACGTCTTAACCGTTAGACTACCGCCCGGCCGCACCACAAATTTCAATTCAATGCTTCAGATTTATCAATAATATCTTTGACATATTTAAGACGAAAATCCGTCTCAGGGATTGTTTATTTGTATTAAATTGAGATGCATATAACCAAATTTTGCAATGAACCTGATACCATACGTAGATGAACTCAAACGTTTTAGCAGATCTTCAAGGTATTTCTTCCAATTCAATCCCTCGTCAATGCAAACACCTAAAAAATTTGAATATTCTACCTTAGCTACAGATTTATGTTCAAAGTCTAAATTTATTATTGGTGTCATGACATTTACTGTATGGAACTGTAGAGACTAGGTTTTATCAAAGTTTAATGAGAGTCCATTTGTAGAGAGCCACTTAATTTTCTGAAAGATATCATTTAAAACTTCATCAATTAATTCCGGTTTGTCAGGCGTGATATCTATACTTGTATTATCAGCAAAAAGAACTGGCGAATGTAGAATGTCAAGTCATTAATATATATTAAGAACAACGATGGGTCCAAGATCGAACCTTGTGGGACCCCATTTTTGATGACTGCCCAGTTAGAAGAATTAATTGTTTCTTCTATATTATGTGAACTGCTTATATTACTTACTAAAGGAAAACTGTTATTACGTCAGCTGAAGATAGGTATAAACCTGAAATGAGTTTTGGCATAAATAAAGACTATTAAAATACAAAAGTTGTTTAGGAGACCGCGTATAGAACACTAGTACGCCGCGTGAAATGGCCGAGCGCAATAAAGCGCCTTGCTGCGGAGCGCGCGGCCGCTCTCTGTCGGAGGTTGGAGACCTCCCTCGGGCATGAGTGTGTGTTGTCCTCAGCGTAAGTCAGTGTAAGTAGTTTGTAACTCTAGGGACACTGCAGTTTGGTCCCACAGCTTTACAAACATTTTGAACTCCAGTACGACACAGTGCTCAAGTGTTTCGGATCAGATTTGTTTCAAAGAAGATATAGAAGCATTTCATAGGGGGACTTCTAGATTTGTCGATCAACACATTAGTGCTAAGGAGATCAGTGTTTCAAATGGGAATCCCTTTAGGGAAGATTGCATTGTGTCCAAGGAACAATACTAAAGAAATTTAGAGGGCAGGCATCTGAAACGGACAGCAGAACTATTCTACTGTTGCCAACTTACATTTGGCGTGAGGACCACAAAGATATAAGCAGTCGTTTTCCCTCGCTCTATTTGGGAGATAAACAGGAAAGGAAATGACTTGCAATTGTACGACGTACTCTGCGTTACGAATCTGGCTTTAAGAGTGTGTATGTAGATGTATACGTAGATGTAGGACAAGTCTCAGACGAGTGAAAGTTAGAAAGTGGACTCCAATAGGGAAGCTTGATATTGCCCTGTCATACTGCGATTCCAGTTCACCAGCGAACATGTTCAGCTATAAATGCAATATATGTGTAGTGAGATGAGCCTGGTCGAATGAATTTTCCACGTTTCTTGTAGGCCACAGACGTGTCCTCGCCTGCTGAATTGGCTAAAAAGCATCTAGCAAGCTACAGGTGAGTTGATAAACGCATGTAGCGTTCTCCGTCGCGACCTGCAGATGTAAATAGTTTTTGCACTCTAGACTGCCTACGGAATGAATAAAACGTTGATTGTACCAACAATAGCAGTATTGAGGTTATGGCCATAAGTTTGAATACTGCTTCGAAAAATTACAAAATGAAAACGTATTCCTTTCACTTCAGCTACCTGTCTCCACACAGCTCAACTCCACACGTTCGACGACAGACAGGCCTCACTAAGTAATGTCTACTACATATGCTCTTCTGCTAACGTGAATGCGTCTGACAATGATAGTCAAAGATACTATATGCACTCAGGACGTAATGTGGTGTGATATATTATCAAAGATTCCAGTCATAATAATAATAAAATGCCGAAAATAAGCTAGAAAACATTCACTTTTGTGGCATTGAAGTTATAATGATCAGATGTGTGTGTATTATTAATAATGAGAAGTTCATAAAATCGACTGGTACGACTCTTTATCTAGGTAGGCCAAAACATTATGGGTAACACTCAGTGTTATTTGATTGTGTGACTTATAGTTCAGGAGATATGACATCATAAATAATGAAACGAATGATACACAGGGCTTTGACGCAAAAGGTTTCTTTGAAATGCATACAAATAAACAATGTTGTTACAATTTTCGAAAAAAATTGTACACAATTGACATTCTAGACAAGAGGAAGGTCACCGTGTACATAAACTTTCGTATAGTGCGTGGCGGAGGGTGTTTCACGTACGAACGTCGACAAAATTTATAGTTTTAATGCATCTTGATCAGATTCTAACACACAGCTTTTTTACAATGTTATTCCATTTGTACACAGCGCAAGCTGTGAAGTAGAGCAAGGAGAAATTTCTGGAAGGAATCAGAGTTCAGGGTTAAGAAATAAAAACATTACGTTTTGCTGATCATATTGTGATTCTGTCAGAGACAGCAGAGAGCCTGGAAGAGCAGCTGAATGGAATGGACCGTGTTGAAAGATGAACATTAACAAGAGCAAAACAAGGGTAATGGAATGCAGTCTAAGAAAAGCAGGCGATACTGAAAGAATTAGATTAGGTGACGAAACAATGAAGATCGTAGATGGATTTTGTTACTTGACATAATATGATGGTGAATTATTGAGGATATGAAAATTGCAATGAGAAAAAAGCGCTGTTGAGTAAGAGATATTCGATAACATAGAGCAGTGTGTTTCAACCTGTAAATCGCGACTTCCAGTGGGGTCGCAAAGACTTTGTCGCGAGGTCGCCTTCATACGGGGAAGTACTTGCACCATAAAACAACCACTGCATGTTTGAATGCTACGGGCACCGTAATAAAAAAAAAACACAGGTCTAAGTAAAATTTATTTTATGTTACAGGTATGTACACTACTGGCCATTAAAACTGCTACACCAAGAAGAAATGCAGATGATAAAAGGGTATTCATTGGACAAATATATTACACTAGAACTGACATGTGACTACATTTTCACGCAATTTGGGTGCGTAGATCCTGAGAAATCAGTTCCCAGAACAACCACCTATAGCTGTAATAACGGCCTTGATACGCTTGGGCATTGAGACAAACAGCTAGGATGGCGTGTACTGATACAGATGCCCATGCAGCTTTAACACGATAGCACAGTTCATCAAGAATAGTGACTGGCGTGTTGTGACGAGTCAGTTGCTCGGCCACCATTGACCAGACGTTTTCAGTTGGTGAGAGATCTGGAGAATGTGCTGGCCAGGGCAGCAGTCGTATCCAGAAAGGCCTGTACAGACCTGCAACATGCGGTTGTGCATTATCCTGCTGAAATGTAGGGTTTCCCAGGGATCGAATGAAGGGTAGAGACACGGGTCGTCACACATCTGAAATGTAATGGCCACTGTCCATAGTTCCGTCGATGCGAACAGGAGGTGTCAGAGACGTGTAACCAATACCACCCTATACCATCACGCCGGGTGATAAGCCAGTATGGCGATCATGAATACACGCTTCCAACGTGCGTTCACCGTGATGTCGTCAATCACCGATGCAACCATCATGATGCTATAAACAGAAACTGGATTCATCCAAAAACATGACGTTTTTCCATTCGTTCACCCAGGTTCGTCGTTGCGTACACCATCGCAGGTGCTCCTGTCTGTGATGCGGCGTCAAGGGCAACCGCAGCCACGGTTTCCGAGCTGATACTCCATACTGCTGCAAACGTCGTCGAACTGTTCGTGCAGATGGTTGTTGTGTTGAAAACGTCCCCATCTGTTTACTCGGAGGTGGCTACACGATCCGTTACAGCCATGCGGATAAGATGCCTGTCATCTCGACCGTGTGATGCGAGGACGTTGGGATCCAGCACGGCGCTCCGTTTTGCCCACAAACGAGAACAGCAATGTCGCGATACGATAAACCGCAATCGCGATATGCTACATTCCGACCTTTATCAAAGTCGGAAACATGATGGTACGCATTTCTCCTCCTTACACGATGCATCACAACAACGTTTCAGCATGCAACGCCGGTCAACTGCTGTTTGTGTATGAGAAATCGGTTGGAAATCTTCCTCATGTCAGCACGTTGTAAGTGTCGCCACCGGCGCCAACCATGTGTGAATGCTCTGATTTGCATATTGCATATCACAGCATCTTCTTCCTGTCGGTTAAATTTCGCCTCTGCGGCACGTCATCTTCGTGGTGTAGGAATTGTAATGGCTAGGAGTGTAATCAGGAGGTAGGCAGCAGAATAGCGGAGAAGAGGAATTTGTAGCATACTTATTCTTAGATATCAAGGACTGTTGCATTTTGCATTGGAGTGAAGTGTGTGGAGGAAAAATTGCAGAGGGAGACGAAGAGACGAATCACTCAAATGGATTGAGTGGCCGTTGTTATTCAGACATGAAGAGGCTTGCTCTGGATAAAGTAGGTTGGAAAGCTGCATAAAATCTGCCTCCAGACTGAAGAACACATGAACAACATTCTAAACAAGAGGAAGAGCACAGACTACATCACATTTCGTAAGGTGCGTAGCAGAGGGTATTTTGAAACAGACGTCAACACCGTACGACCAATTACTATGGAGGTAGGTACATTCTCACAGTTCATTATGATAGTTTATAGATACATGTAATTTTCTAAAGACAGGGCAGTCTCCACAAAATATCTAGGAATTACTATTACTTCAGATTTAAACTGGAAAGAACACGTAGATAATGTCGTGTAAAAGGCGAACCAGAGACTGCGTTTTATTGGCAGAACCCTTAAAATTTGGAACAGAATTTACTAAAGAGACTGCATTCACTACGCTTGTCCTACCTTTTTTGAAGTATTGCTGCCCAGTGTGGGAACCTTATCAGGTGGGTGTGACGGAGGACATTGAAAGAGTTCAAAGATAGACAGCTCGTTTAGTATTGTCATGATAGAGAGGAGACAGCGTCACGGAAATGATACAGGACCCGGGATGGGAATCATTACTACAACGGCGCTTGTCGCTGCGGCGTGGGCTACTTACGGAACTCCAACCAGTAACATTCTCCTCCGAATGCGAAAATTCATTGTTGACTCACACCTACATAGGTAGAAATGATCATCAGAATACGAGAAATCAGAACTCGAACGGAGAGATTCAGATGCTCTTTCTTCCCGCACGCTATTCGAGAGTGGAATGGGAGATGAACAGTATGAAGAGGGATCGATGAACCCTCTGCCAGGCACTTAAATATGATTTGCAGAGTATCCCGTGTAGATGTAGGAGATGGACAAAGAGAGTAGGAGATTGATTGAGAGAGAAGTCGAGATGGTCCGAGAGATGTGAGGGGGAGATGAACAGGCAGAGGGGAGAAAGGAGATGGTTGGAAGAAAGAGACGGACAACGCCGAGTTTTCAGCTAGTTTCCATATAAATAATTTTAGTCCTTTTGAAGTTATTACACCACAAACAATTCTAATCGTTTTCTTTTTAGAGTTAGACGATTCCACACCAGTGCAAATGAGCACGAGCCGGCAGTGCATGTGCAGACAGAGGTTCCAACCATTACGATTTAATCGTAATTGTTACGAAAATTGTTTAAAATTACGAGTTTACGAATGAAGTGGTTCGAATTCCGATTTTCAGGTTTAAATAACAAATTGGTCTCATTTGTTTTGCGACGGCAAAAATGGACTGGTTTTGAGCAACTGCTTCTAGCATGTTCTTGTGGAAATCGCCAGTGTTGACACCGACTTCTACGAACTGGAAAACTGCGTAATACGGCATACAAGATGAATTCACAAAGGCGCGCCATTGTAGAATCTAGCAGCAGCCATTGGAAATGCCGAACGTCACTTGACTCGTAGCTGCGCCCCTACAGGAAAAATCGTGAAGGGTGTGAGTAATAATAAAAGATAGTTCATCATACATCCTCCATCGTTAGCCTGTGTTCAGAAGTTGAAATTGTGTTGGTTTTGTTTTTTATTGCATCGTATGTACTGATACAGCGATTCCGTGTGTGTGATATGCTGTACCAAAGTGTGTGATATTAAAATTTGCTTCCCCCCCCCCCCCCCCACACACACACAATAGGGTATTTGACTTTTCTGGAAATCGTTTCAAATTGTTAATTATGTCATATTATGGTCCGAACATGCTTTTTTACCTCGTGCATTTCAGTACTTTTTTTTAAAAAAAAGAAATGAAATTCAAATAATTCTAAGCCCGCTAAAACGCTACATTTGAGTCACGTGATGCCTGTGACGTCATACAACACGCTGCTGCTGCCCTCGTAAGATAAACAAATACCTGTACACTGTGTGGGCCGAGGACTCGTGTTTGGGCGTTAACGTTTGCATAATGCCCTACAAATATTGCTTAGTTCCGCACTGTACCAATACATCTGTCAAGACTCCAGGAAAATTGTTCTTGCAAGTACCAAAAAATGAGAAGATACGCAAAAAGTGGTTGACACTGGCGCGAAGAGATCCAAATGAAATAGCGGCTACTTCATGTGTGTATTTCTGTGAGGATCATTTTGATGTAAGTGAACAAAATTATTCGATAACACAAATAAAATAACGTACGCCTTTTCTTCTGCACAGGGCTCTACCAAGCAATTTTCATTGCAAGTAAATAACGTTTCAACTGATTAGCGTTTTTTCTTTAATTAAAGCATGTGGCTTCGTATGTGGACGAGTAAACGTAAATGGATTAGTTTGTAGTGTCAAAAGTAGTGACACATTAATATCAAACCAAATCTTGAACATGTAAGGAAAATACTGATATGCATGGCAGAAAGTTTACACACAATCGCAAACATTCACTCACAAAAACAACAAACTAGAAAAGCGGTGTAATTTCGGCGCTATAAATTTATTCCATCGTGTCTCGCTCGCAATGTTTACATGAAAGTGACATGCCTTTTGCTACGCGAAATGTGCGTAGCCAACCTACGAGCGATATGAAAACACCGCCGACGCAACCCGCTATCCCTGTTCTAGACTATAGATATATTGTCTAACTATACACAAGGTATTTTTGCTGTATTTTACAGGTTTTGATGTTTCACTTTGCATCAGTATTGAAGTAGTTAAATAAAATTACTCCCTTAACTGCTTTACTGGGTTACATTTTACTAACTATCCCGGCGGCTTCCTGTGACTATGTTGGCAACAGATGCTGAATAGCGAGAATCATGAGACATCGCCATTATCCAATCGCGTGACAGCGCAAATATTTTGTCGTGAAACCTTTGATTTACGAGGGCAGTTACTTTTACTGACCGGACAAGGGTACATACAAGAATCATAAAGCAGGAACAGCATTATTTATTTACTTCATGGTCTGTACGATACAGTAATCTAGTCATTCTATGTGGTCTGAACATCTGGACAAAGATTTTCTGTCGTGTTGTTGATGTTGACAACATAATCATTCAAGGCCGCTTGGACAGAAGATAAAATTTCACCCTTTATTGCATAATATGGTGACTTCAGATTAAGTCTGCTGACATGAACAAATAAGGTACTTTTTTCCAATGGCATAAAATATCTCTCGAAATAATTAGCTTTAAAATGTAGGTATGCGCTACTTACAATGCAGTTTTCACGTTTCTTGTTTCTGGCACGTAAAAATTTGGATTGTTTTTAAAGAATGAAGACACCATAATTGCATCAACTTTAGGGAGGTTTCCGCTGTCAGCCTTCACATAACCATCTTCCATTGTGGCATAAAAACTGTAAACGCGTTTAGATCACGAAAACACTGAACTTAAAGCTGCGAAATGGAGGAAACGCGTACAGTAATACAGCTCCAACTTCTAGTTGCCGCGCTGTAGGTGTTCTATGACGTCACCAGTACTTCAGCCAATGACGGAGCGTTTTCGATCACGTGATCTAATCGTGAAATTTGATGATTTTTAAGCTGTAATTACGTAAAAATAACAGATGTTTTGTAAGAATTATGAGCGAAAATGCTGTCTGAATGTTATAATCATTCAGAATAACAACAATTCGAACCATATTTTTAACACAGGAAAATACCCTATTCCAACTGTACTCATCAGGACCTCATCTGCAACCTTACAGAGACTGTTTTCACAATTTTGGTGATTCCTTATTCACTTATTCCCCTTGGACTACCGCTGATACATATTACGTCGCATTACTATTTGCTGTATTCAAAAGTTGGAAATTCTGTGCAGAGCTTCGGTTTGTTGATACCGGCGCTCTTGCTCGTGGCAGCCGGAGAGCTGCGCCGGTTTGCGACAGCAGCAGCGGAGCGAAAGGAGAAACCTGCCGGCGGTGGAGGTGGCCGCGGCTGGCAACTTTCATACTCGCTGCACTCTCCCTGCAGGAGCCGCTTCTGACACTCGAGCCCAGTATACAGCCGTATACAGACACGTGACGCCATTCAGTTTCAGTGAACCCGCGCCGCGGACCAGCATTGCAATGTCGCAACTGGGGACACCGTATCGAATGACACCTATCGACGGCACGAGGCATTTGAATCTAAATGCTACACCACAACACGATAACTGAGATAATTTTTATGGCGCGCCACAAGACGGACTGTATTGGTCATGTCATGTAGTCTTCAGTCCGCAGACTGGTTTGATGCAGCTCTCTACGCGAACCTGTCCTGTGCAAGTCTCTTCATCTGAGAATACTTTCGGCAACCTACATCCCTTTGAATCTGCTTACTGTACTCGTCCTTCGGTCTCCCTCTACGATTTTTACCCCACACACTTCCTTCTAATGCTAAGTTGACGATTCCTTGATGTCTCAGGATGTGTCCTACCAGCCTATCCCTTCACTTAGAATACGCCAGAAATTCCTTTTCTCCCCAATTCTGTTGAGTACCTCCTCATTAGTTACGTGATCTAACCATCTAATTTTCATCATTCGTCTGTAGCACCACATTTCAAAAGCTTCTATCATCTTGTTATCTGAACTCCTTATTGTCCACGCTTCACTTCCATACAATGTTGGACTCCAGACAAATGCCTTTAGAAAGGACTTCCTAACATTTAAACTAATATTGGATGTCAACAAGTTTCGCTTCTTCAGAAACGCCTTTCTTCCCATAGCCATTCTGCATTTAATATCTTCTTTACTTCGTCCATCAGAAGTTATCCTTGCTACCCAAGTAACAAAACTGGTCTACTACTTTTTTTGCCTCATTACCTAATTTAATTTCTTCAGAATCGCCTGATTTTCTGACGCTACATTCCATTATCCTTGAGTTACTCTGGTTGATGTTCATCTTATAACCTCTTTGCAAGACATTGTCCATTCCATTCAATTGCTCTTCCAGATCATTTGCGGTCTCTGACAGGATTACTAAGTCATCGGCAAACCGTAAAGTTTTTATTTCTTCTCCCTGAACTTTAATTCCCTTTCCAAATTTCTCCTTGCATTACTTCACTGCTTGCTCAATGTACAGATTGAACAACAATGGCGAAAGACTACAACCCTGTCTTACTCCCTTCGCAACCTTTGCGTCCCTTTCATGCCCTTCGACTCTAATAACCGCTGTTTGGTTTTTGTATAAGTTGAGTATAACTCCTCTCTCCCTATATTTTACCCCTGCTATCTTCAGAATTTGAAACAGTGTACTCCATTCGACATTGTCAAAAGCTTTCTCCAAATCTACAAACGCTAAAAACGTACGTTTGCCTTTCCTTAGCCTATCTTCTAAGATAAGTCGTAATGTGAGTATTGCCTTCCGTGTTCCAACATTTCTATTAAATCCAAACTGATCTTCCCCAAGGTTGCATTCCACCAGTTTTTCCATTCGTCTGTAAATTATTCGTGTCAGCATTTTGCAACAATGACTTATTAAACTATAGTTCTGTAATTTTCACATTTGTCTGCACTTGCTTTTGTTTGGAATTGGAATTACTGTA
This sequence comes from Locusta migratoria, assembly GCA_026315105.1. NCBI lineage: Eukaryota > Metazoa > Arthropoda > Insecta > Orthoptera > Acrididae > Locusta > Locusta migratoria. The sequence continues at coordinate 223,988,685 of CM048750.1, read as the reverse complement.
TTCTTCTTGAAGTCGGAGGGTATTCCCCTGTCTGATATATCTTGCGTACTGCATTGGTATGAATGAAATTAATGAAAATATTACATTAACGTTGTCATGCATTTCCTTACACCTGTACAAATCACCTAAACAAAAATATCAATAACCACAGTTCACATTTATTATTTCCAAAACCCTATGAAGCCGAAACTAGTCCTTTTCCAAGCTCCAATTCTCTTTCATTTCTCCGAATATATTGGATATGTCACTAAATTGCCATGAAATCTGAATCTGTTCAACGTACAAAGGCAGTAGCTTAATGACGAGACGAGCTCACATCTTATGATTGGTTCACATCCGTTTTTCTTCGGTCCGCTTGGCTCTACATCTTCCTGTCAGTGCTTTGAGTCGCCGCGACTCCCATCGCAGCACTGCTCACTGGTGCAGTCCTGCGAAGTCACTACCGGTAATAAAATTATTACACTTTTTTAAAACTATGGTCGACATAATCGACTTGCGAGAGTTGGCAACTGCACGAATAATTGAAATGATTCTGATTATCAGTCTATAGAGGCAAGTGTTTTTTGCATGTTTCGAGTCGCCATGATCATCTTCAGAATCTAACACAAGATAGCTGCTAGGAGGCCCAGAAGTCACAGTGGCAGCACGTCAACTCACACACACACACCTATGTTAAATCTGTAGATCTTACAATCAAACTACTGTAAAAAAAAATTCAGTTAGTACATATTTTCGTTTCTATCTTGTTTTACATCCTACAGATCAACATGATAGATAGGGACATTCTTTTAGAATAAACAAGACTTACCTCTTTAGATTGTGGCAATTGTGCTTTTAATTTAGTGTCTCCTCGAGTGTTCCGGATTTGTTTATTTTCGTAGTGACGGTCCCTTGACGGTGTTCTGATATTTACGGTAGAGTGACATATTAAGCATTGTGCTTTCACATCAGGCTTAAAGAATTTTCCCACTGAGCAATAAAAATGGCAAACACATATCCGAACCTCTTGTGCTCATAATAAGATAGATTAACAGTGTCCTATTTGATAAGATTCAGAACGGATATTCCGCGCATCCAAGAAAATGCAAGAGCGAGCGCTGTCTCCGTCACACAAGCTCTGCTACACTGTATGGCAAGAGGGGGCGGGGATGGGGGGGGGGGGGGGGGAGCACCAGGCGCGCAAGCACCGAGTGCTCGAGTTGGAGGGGCCTGCTGTAGTGTCACTGGCAACCTTCGGTTTAGGAAACAAGCTGCCAATTTAAAATGAAGGAAGAAAGGTGCCCACAAACTAGATATAATGAAAGTATTGATACAGAGCAACCGACGATTATAGTAAGCCGTGGCGGCGACTAGATCACATATAAGTCTCAAGTGCCCAAGTTCACTCGAACCAAGCACTGCCAGCCGCTGTTGCTTCTGCAACACATCAATAGTAGGTTAACACACGTTCAGAACACCTTCCTCGACACAATAAAAGTTCATATGATTTGTGCCTCCACGCACAAATGCTTAGACGCAAACAGAAGACGCACTAGACTGTGTACTTAACCATTCTGACTGCTTGAGCAATCACAACTAACTGCAACACAAATACATGCAAGTTTACTGGTACGAAATGTACTCCTTAACAGGACGCCGGTTACCGCCGACACCATGAGCTCCAGCACCCAGGGAAACAACCAGAGTCAAGTATGCCCGAATCAATGGGACACGCCGGAAATGACTTGGAATCAAACCCCCATATGCGGTTACTATCGCTTTCTGACAGATCCACAGTGCGTCGCAACCAGCTACCGGTACCGACTCCGTAGCAAGCGGTAGGGTATCAGTGACGCCGATGACAGCGCTACTGAAGCAGAGTTACTAAACATAGCTTTTAGAAACTCATTCACCGAAGAAGACGAAACCAATATTGCAGATTTCGAATTACGAACAGATGCCGTAATGGGTAACGTAGAAGTAGATATCATCGAAGTAGTGAAGCAACTAAAATCACTTAACAATAACAAGTCTTCTGGTCCAGATTGTATACCCATTAGATTTCTATCTGATTATGCTGAAGCGATAGCTCCTTACTTGACAGTCACATACAACCGGTCTCTCAAAGAAGAATCTGCACCAAAAGATTGGAAAGTTGCACAAGTCACACCGATATTTAAGAAAGGCAGTAGGAGTAACCCATTAAACTACAGGCCTATTTCATTGACGTCAATTTGCATCAGGGTTTTGGAACATATCCTGTATTCAAATATTATGAATTACCTCGAACAGAACGATCTATTGACCCAAGGTCAACGCAGATTTAGAAAATATCGTTCATGCGAATCACAACTAGCTCTTTACTCACAGGAAGTGATGAGTGCTATCGACAACGGTTCGCAAATTGATTCCGTATTCCTTGATTTCCAGAAGGCTTTTGACACCGTACCTCACAAACGGCTTTTAATCAAATTGCGTGGTTGTGGTATATCGCCCCAAATTTGCGACTGGATACGGGATTTCCTGCCAGAGAGGACACAGTTTGTAGTAATCGATGGTAAGGCATCGACTAAAACAGAGGTGATATCGGGCGTTCCACAGGGTAGTGTTATTGGTCCTCTGCTGTTCCTTATTTACATAAACGGTTTAGGGGAAAATCAAAGTAACTCTCTTAGGTTGTTTGCAGATGACTCCCGTCATTTACCGTCTAGTAAAATCATCTGAAGATCAAAACCAACTGCAGAACGATTTGAATAAGATATATGTATGGTGTAAGAATTGGCAATTCACTCTAAATAATGAGAAGTGTGAAGTCGTCCACATGAGTACGAAAAGAAATCCGTTAAACTTTGTTTACATGATAAATCAATCAAATGTAAAGGCCATAAACTCCACAAAATACCTAGGAACTACAATTACTTCTGACTTAAATTGGAAATGTCGAGGAAAAGGCGAACCAGAGACTGCGTTTTATTGGCAGAACCCTTAACAGATGCAACAGAACTACTAAAGAAACTGCGTACACTACGCTTTTCCGTCCTTTTATGGAATACTGCTGCCCAGTGTGGGATCCTCATCAGGTGGGTTTCACGGAGGACTTCGAAAGAGTCCAAAGAAGGGCAGCTCGTTTCGTATTGTCGCGATACACGGGAGACAGCGTTACGGAAATGATACAGGATTTGGTACGGGAATCATTACAACAACGACGCTTATCGCTGCGGCGTGGGCTGCTTACGAAACTAAAATCGCCAACATTCTCCTCCGAATGTGAAAATTTATTGTTGACTCCCACTTACATAGGTAGAAATGATCATCAGAATAAAATACGAGAAATCAGAGCCCGAACGGAGAGATTCAGGTGTTCATTCTTCCCGCGCGCTATTCGAGAATGGAATGGGAGATAAAATAGTATAACGGTGGTTCGATGAACCCTCTGCCAGGCACTTAAATGTGATTTGCAGAGTATCCCATGTAGATGTAGATGTAGACCAAAGACCTCACAAAAACAAAGATAAAACTACTCCAGACAAACTAAGATAACGAACCCACGGTTCAGGTGGTAAATGAGTTTTGTTACTTCGGCTGTAAAATAACACAGATGATTTTAGTACAGTCAATATAAAATGCAGAATAAGAAAAAAGTTTTTCTGAAAAAGAAAAATTTGTTAACATCGAACATTATTTTAAATGTTAGGACGTCTTTTCTGAAGGCATTTGTATGGAGTGTTGCTTTGTACGGCAGTGAAATATGGGCGATAAAAAGTTCAGACAGGAAGAGGATAGAAACTTTTGAAATGTGGTGCTACGGAATAATACTGAAAATTAGGTTGGTTAGAAGATATACTGTGCAGAAATGGTAAAAAAAGGAATTTCTGGCGTACGTTGACTGAAAGGAGGTCTCGTTTGGTAGGAGACGTGGTTAAACTACTAATTACTAAATTAGTAAATCACTAAATGTATTTTTCCAAAGCTGTTTCACAGAGGAAGATTGCACTGTAGTTCCTTCCCTAGATTGCCTCACAGATTACAAAATGGCAGATATCGAAATAACTGAATCGCTCAAAAGAGGAAAGGCCGCAGGGCCTGATGGGATACCAGTTCGTTTTTACACAGAGTACGCGAAGGAACTGGGCCCCTTCTCGCAGTGGTGTATCGTAGGTGTTTAGAACAGCATATCGTTCCGAAAGATTGGAAAATGGCTCAGGTCATCCCAGTTTTCAAGAAGGGTCATCGAACAGATGTGCAGAACTATATGTCTATATCTCTAACGTCGGTCAGTTGTAGAAATTTGGAACATGTATTATGTTCGAATATAATGACATTTCTCGAGACTAGGAATCTGCTCTGTAGGAATCAGCATGGGTTTCGAAAAAGGCGTTCGTGTGAAACCCAGCTCGCGTTATTCGTCCACGAGGCTCAGAGGACCATAGACACGGGTTCTCAGGTAGATGCTGTGTTTCTCGACTTCCGCAAGGCGTTTCATACAGTTCCCCACAAACTTTTAATGAACAAAGTAAGAGCATATGGTCTATCAGACCAATTGTGTGATTGGATTGAGGAATTCCTAGATAACAGAAAGCAGCAGGTCATTCTCAATGGAGAGAAGTCTTCTGAAGTAGGAGTTATGTCAAGTGTGCCACAGGGGAGTGTCGTGGGTCCGTTGCTGTTCACGATATATATAAATGACCTTGCGGATAACATCGGAAGTTCACTGAGGCTTTTTACGGATGATGCTGTAGTATATAGAGAGGTTGTAACAACGGAAAATTGTATTCAGATGCAGAAGGATCTGCATAGAATTGACGCATGGTGCAAGGAATGACAATTAAATCTCAATGTAGACAAGTGTAATGTGCCGCGAATACACAGAAAGAAAGATCATTTATCATTTAGCTACACTATAGCAGTGCAGCAACTGGAAGCAGTTAATTCCATAAAGTATCTGGGAGTAGTTATTAGAAGGGATTTAAAATGGAACGACCATATAAAATCAATCGTCGGTAAAGCAGATGCCAGACTTAGATTCATTGGAAGAATACTAAGGAAATGCAGTCCGAAAACAAAGGAAGTAGGTTATAGTACACTTGTTCGCCCACAGCTTGAATACTGCTCACTGGTGTGGGATCCGTACCAGGTGGGATTGATAGAGGCGGTAGAGAAGATCCAACGGGGAGCAGCACGCTTCTTTACAGGATCATTTGGTAATCGTGAAAGCGTTACGGAGATGATCGATAAACTCCAGTGGAAGACTCTGCAGGAGAGACGCTCTGTCGCTCGGTACGGGCTTTTGTCGAAGTTTCGAGAACATACCTTTACCGAGGAGTCTAGCAGTATATTGCTCCCTCCTACGTATATCTCGCGAAGAGACCGTGAGGATAAAATCAGAGAGATTAGATCCCACACAGAGGCATTCCGACAATCCTTCTTTCCGTGAACAATACGTGACTGGAATAGGAGGGAAAATCGATAGTGGTACTCAAGGCACAAACATGGGGGAATCGTGAATTTAGCATTGGAGGGAAGAGTGTGGGGTAAAAACCGCAGAGGAAGACCAAGAGACGAATATAGTTGGCAGATTCAAATAGATGTGGGTTGCAATTCTTATGAGGAGATGAAAAGGCGTGCTCAGATTTGGGTAGAGAGCTGCACCAAACCAGTCTTCGGACTGAAGACCAGGACAACAACAATCCCTTTTTTTAATGTGGATGCTCACAAGGCACTGTTACTGGAATCGGGTGCATGTCGCGAGAGTTGACTTGGTGGGGAAACTACGTTAGTGGTATGTGGTGGAAGTTGAGAATTTGCTTGTTACGCTAAGCGTATAAGGGTAGTTCAAACGATTGTTAAGCTTATAGGACTTAACTGCTGGGTCATCTGTCCCTAAACTTACAAACTACTTACAAACTAGCTAACACTAAGGACGGCACAAATATTCGTGCCCGAGGGGGGATTCGAACCCCCGACCGTAGTGGCCTTGCAGACCGTGACAGGAGCGCCTCAGTCCCCTCGGCCACCGCGGCCGACGATACAGGACTAATTGCCTTGTCTAATATAAACAATACTAAGAAATCAACGATCAACATAGAACTAGCACGACACCACGTCCGCAAATTTTCAGCTCAACATTTGATGTGCACACCACGACTGTACGAATTTCAAAATCGTTAGTTTGCATCAAATAGTCGTCCTTGATTTGAAGTCGTCATTTTAGCAGGTCAAATGCTTGCATCCATAATGGGCAGTCACTAGCTTAAATCTGCTTAAATAAAGATTTAAAATCAGCGACAATCGATTGTGCCAACTATAAATTTTGTAAGATGTGTCTGACATCCTTGATTGTAAATAATAATTCACTTGTTGATTTTAGTGACCGAAACACTATAACGATCGTGTACATTTTAAAGAAACACTGATCAAGATAAGATACTGCTTATTTTCTAAGTTTTACACACGTTTTAAATGTTAATCGTACTGGCTGATTTACGAGGAGAGAACATTCTTTCAATTAGACTCATAAAATCGCAGTTAGCCGGAACTGTGCCGATTAGAGTTGTAGTAGCACAAGGTTAGCTATGATTATATCGATATTATCTTGTAACGTGTTTCTTGAAGTCACTGGGATACGATATTGTTATCTCGGCGAAAGTAGTCATTGGTTCACTGCTGCCTTGACAAGTATTATCACTTCCACACCTCGCAGCTACAAACACTTCAGCTAAAGGCAGTGTATTGCGTCTTCCAAGCAATTACAAGACCTGTTGTTCTCATATCTGGCTATCTACAGCTGCCGATTACAGTATTTCCCTTTTAGTCAGTAGCTAACAGATAACGATCGTTGATAACTGTTTTGCTGAATTTACTTGCGAAATGACAAATAGAAGTTTGAAAAAATGTCGCCCCCTACTCAACAGTTCTAGTTTCTCACATCGAACGTGAAACTATTAATGGAAGTTGTGTTGAGAACATTTGTAACTTTACGAATGATTTGTGGACTTCATAATCGTCGAAATAGACGGTTGTAAAACAGACGGTTCATTTTCTGCTCTTCAGATTTCCCTCTATTTCCGTTTTCCGGTGGTACTATAGTCCTCACAATTCACAATTACTGACCCATGCTACCCAGCATTTCGCAATACCGTCAGCGCTGGTTGAGGGTCAGTCGAAAGGTTTCCCTCCCAGTCAGCTTTTGAATGTGAATTAGAAATATCTAAAAATCTCGACTGTTTCAGGTTGAAAATTTGTGCCAAACCGCAACTCGAACCCTATTTGGTTGCTGTTTGGAGCCTTCTTCAAGGAGATTGGTTACTTGCGAACTTTGGATCGGGTTTGTTCGTCGTTAACTATGAAATTTTGGCTCAGCTTCTGACCGAACGCGCTCAGTTACCGTGTCGAAAATAAGACTATCCGAATTCGCTTCTCGTCCAGTAACCTCTTTACTCGCAGGTTCATCCGTGTGCCCGCAATGTGCATATGCACTGAAATTTTCAATGCTTCAAATGTTTGTAAATCTATCGGACCAAACTGCGTGGTCATCAGTCCGTAGCTTACAAACTACTAGGTAAACTAACCTAAGGTCAACACACACACACACACACACACACATACCCATGCCCCAGGGACGACTCGAACCTCCGACGGCGAGGCGCTTTAGACCGCTCAGCTACTCCACCGCGGTTTTCCATTGCTTGTTTGCTGATGCATACAATAGTGGTTTCACACTTTCAAAATTCTGTACAAAAAGAACCACGCGGCAGAATGACTGCTGATTTGAACTGGATATACTTGACGAAGAGCGAAACGCAATGGCACTCACAAAAAATTACAAATCAAAATAAGAAAGTAGTTCCTCTAGAAGCGACGTAAGGAAAGTGGAAGTCGATAAATGACGTCCGCGTCATGCACTACTTGTCTCCCGTCTCGGACGCACAGGATACCGTGCCCACGGGTGCGGTTCCTGTAGGGGGATGCTTGACAACTGTTGGTCGAGCTGATCTCTACGAGATTACGAGAGTAACTCGGGCGCCCGATCCTTGATTGTCGTGAGTACACTCGTGTTCTCTCGATAATCCACTTTTAGTCCGGGGCAAGTCCCGGAGATAAATTAAATTGGTCCCAATCCCCGGTTCCGACCAAGGTTTTCGGGAGGTTTTCCTTGGTTGTAAGGCATATGCCGGAACTGGTAAGCCCCTCCCACTTATTCCCAATTGGGATTCCCCCTTTGCCCCACTATCAGCTTGTCTGATAATTGGCTGAATAGAACCGCGACTCTTTATGCGCCGGATCTCAAACAGAATAAGTGTTGTTGTTTTTTTTTTTTTTTTTTTTTTTTTTTTTGCACTACTTGTGGTACTCATAGTGGAAAGCACGTACCACATCTGACGGGAAAAAGTCGGATTTTTATTGTCCTTGGGTCAAAAACTGCAGGACCTGCACGTAATGCTTCGCTTTTTAATTGTACTTCGGTCACAAACAGCAGAAGTCTTCTGGTGTAGGTAGATTTTCTTTAATACTTCTCCAAATTGAGGCCATATTGTTGTAGAAATTACTTAATTTAATCTATGGCTTTAGGAAGGTGACGAATCCCAAAATATTCAAATCTGGCAGGTTATTAATGTGCGCTCCATTTTATGTCGCATAAAAAATGTTCAAATGTTTGTATAGCTTATGGGACTTAACTACGGGGTCATAAGTCCCTAAACTTACAAACTACTTACGAACTAGCTAACACTAAGGACGGCACAAATATCCATGCCCTAGGGGGGATTCGAACCTCCGACCGCAGTGGCCGTGCAGACTGTGACTGGAGCGCCTCAGTCCCCTCGGCCACCGCGGCCGGCTATGTCGTATATACGGGGTAAATCAGCTAACACTTGCACCGCAAATATTGCGGAAACGGAAAGTGGGATTGATGTTCGGTTTTCACAGAATGGATTGGTAGTCAATTACTCTATTGTTAGCCAATAAACAGATTGTAAAAATACCTAGAAAGTGTTTTTTATGCAAACATACAATTTTTCAAATCGAACAATGGTTGTTTCTATCATGCACTGGAATTCTTGACACCATCTGTGTACAAATAATTTCGAATGACATTTTTATCACGTTGAGTTTGGCAGCTACAACCATTCAAAGTTTTGGTGGCGGAGGCTATAACAGCGTATCTGACTGGCTGGTGGTCATTAGACAGTGGGCCGTGCCCCAGGGGCTAGCCACTCGGCTAGCTATTGCAGTCTCCGCCCCAGAAACTTTGAACGGTTGTAGCTACCAAACTAAATGTGATAAAAATTTCAAAAATCTTTGTACACAGCTGGTGTCAGAAATTTCAGTGCATGATAGAAACAACCATTGTTCCATTAAAAAAAAAAAAAAAAAAAAAAAAAAAAAAAAAAAAAAAAAAAAAAAAAAGCTGTATGTTTGCATAAAAATATACTTTCTAAGTAATATCACAATCTTTGCACTTTCCGTTTCCGCACTATTTGCGGTGCACGTGTTAGCTGATTCATCCTGTTATAAGGAAGGTGATCGCACGAGGCAGCTCCGTTTACAATACTAAAGTTGACAGCCGCTGAATTGTGTGCACTAACTGAAGGAAGGATTGAAGGAAGACAGGGGTTTAGCGTTCCGTCGACAGAACGTTTATTACAGACGGACCTCATAATCGAATTTTCGAATGAGGATGGGTAAGAAATAGACTGTACCGTTTTTAATAAACAAAAAAAAAATTGTTCAAATGTTTGTTAAGCTTAAGGGACTTAACTACGGAGTTATCAGTCCCTAAACTTACAAACTACTTATGAACTACCCACAACTAAGGACGGCACAAATATCCATGCCCGAGGGGGGATTCGAACCCCCCACCGTAGTGGCCGTGCAGACCGTGACTGAAGCGCCTCAGTCCCCTCGGCCACCGCGGCCGGCTTTTAGTAAACATCTCGGCATTTGCCTGATATAATTGTACAAATGTTTGTAAATCTATCGGACCAAACTGCGTGGTCATCAGTCCGTAGCTTAAAACTACTTAAACTAAGGTAAACTAACCTAAGGACAACACACACACACCCATGCCCAGGGAGGACTCGATACTCCGACGGCGAGCACCGCGCGCTCCGCAGCGAGGCGCCTTAGACCGCTCGGATACTCCACCGCGGCCTGGGATAATTGCGAAAAATCAGTGAAAACCAATATTGAATGACCGGAGATGGATTCGTAGAATGTTGAAATAGATATAAGGAATCAAACTGGTTGAGCTAAATTAAGCTAAGGACAACACCACACCCAAGCCAGAGGGAGGACTCGAACCTCCGGCAGGAGCGGCCGAGCGATCCATGTCTTGGTGCCTCCTAACCACTGTCCTCCCGAATGCGAGTCCAGTGTGTTACCACTGCGTCACCTCGCTCGGTGGCTCAAGAAAGGATAAGGAATTCTAGGATTTTAACTTCTCTTAGGTGTAAAGATTTGGAATGCTCTTCCGAATTTGACGAGGAAAAGGCCTTTCGACATAAACTACTCTTGAATTCGTTGTAACTGATTTGAAATAACTATGAAAGCTGTAGAGTTGCCAGTTTTCTCGCAAACTGTTCAACCTTCTCGCTCCGCCACGGCAGGAAGGGCTATTTCTTATAACTCCACGTAGTCACGCCTTGTTGGAATCAGCAACAATGGCTTGGGTATCGTAACCACGAGTTTTTCCTGGAAGTGTGGCAAATAGCAAACAGCTTGTCGGGCTCAATACTGCTCTACTTTTCCTTGCTAAATAAGATTGCGCAGTGGACAAAAACAATTTCTTCTCTCATTCAGTATGTATGTTCCAGTCTGTAGATACATAGCCACAGACGGTCAACACGTCTTACGCGTTTTCTATGTACAAATAACAGTACCGAACTTCGAATACGATGTAGATTAGGTCAAGCTATGAGACCTTACGACTGCTCACGTAGTGCAAACCGTCCCGAAAAAAACGTGCTTGTTATCTTTCTGAGCACATATTGTCGAAACGGTTGGAGATATTAAAAAAAAGTTGAAATATAATTTCTATGGTTTCTACAGTACTTTACAGCCGTGAAAGTACGTCTTTAAACATTCTGATATATTTAGATATTCTCCCATTACGATTTCGCAACAAAACTACCGCCACGTATGACAAGGATCATACGGCGGACATGCGACGTAACTAAACCTGCACATTCCTCCACTAACTGCGACGGAATCCAAGCCTAGCTTCTCCAAGACGTTCTGTATGGTGGACAATAAAGTGTTACCTTGTTTGTGTTTGGTATAGCTTCTTCTGGTAACTCAGCATCTGGATTCGCAATCTTGCATCAACATCTGGATTATGCTGAATACAAGTAATTGAATTGAATTATTGTGTACGCTAGTGGTTTGAAATTATGAAGAGCAACACCAGGAAAGTTAGAATCAGTAGTTTAATCGAATACTCTAAACTTGATATACACAATAATCACTTTCAACAATGAAAAGTTATCGTGCTGACGGGCATAGTGACTGCCAAGAAATCTGGTTAAAAACTGCGACCCTCACGACCTTTGCGTGCCGCCTATATATACTGTTCTCAACAGTGGGCAGGTGGCCAGCATTGTTAGAGTAGTTAAAAGCATTAAAATATTAATTTTGCAATCAGTTATCTTAGTAACATTTAATATTCTATAAATCAAACTTAAATATGAGGTCACCTTCCATATTATATAAATAAAACTTAAGTATGAGGTCACCTTTTAATAACATTTAAACATTCATGTACGTTTCTAATAACCGAAAAGACAGTTAAATATGAAAAACATCAATGAATGTTACCTTCATCATAACTTGAAGAATATTAATAGGAAACTGTTCCTAACATTTGTGGAGCTATGATTCAAGAGTATTTTCGATTCTGTAACAAGATTAAGTGGAAAGAATAATGCAGACTCTGAGTTTATCTACACAGTGGATTTGGCTTCTATGACATATTTCGTTATTCTGTCAAAATATAATCTAAAACTGATTATTAGTAAAAGATTACGTGCTCATATGCGATCTAACGTTACATAACTTTATGGTATATGAGCTGAAAAACATGAAATCTATTCAATATTTGCAGATTTTCATTAAAAAATTGTATTTTATGTTCCTACCAATTGATAGGATATTTCATATTGTGTATTTACTTCTGATACCAGTTACATAATCCAATGTTTACTCAGATAGGTCACGTGGACCTTTGTTATGTTTTCACAGGTGTATCATACACTCAAAACAGTCGATGGAGTGGTACTTGAATGCTCTACAAATTGCTTTTGACATTAATATGTTCAAGATGAATCGGAACATGGCTCTTTTACTTATTGACGACCCACAAAATGTTCAAATGTTTGTAAATCTATCGGACCAAAGTGCGTGATCATCAGTCCGTAGCTTACAAACTACTTAAACTAAGGTAAACTAACCTAAGGAGAAAAACACACACTCATGCCCCAGGGAGGACTCAAACCTCCGACGGCGAGCAACCGCGCACTCCGCAGCGAGGCGCCTTAAGATCGCTCGGCTACTCCACCGCGGCGACGACCCACATGGTTGTGCATATGTAAACTGTTACTCTCAAGAATGTCGATTTGGTTTCCCACATGTACTAATCAACTGACTTAATTGTACAATTGAAAATAGCTACACAGCGGAAATTCGATTATGACGAAACATAACAAAATAATACAGTCAAATGGCGGTTAAATCATTTAGCAAACTGTAAAAGTTGTCAGATTTTTCTGACCAGGGCAGCTGTTGTGAGACCTGCTTTAATTGGTGAGCTTGATATGTTGCTGCAGGCTTAAAAATCAAATATGACACACGGTTCAGGAGATATGACGTCATAAACAATAGGAATCGCAAAAACTGACACATAATGCGATGTGTGACTGAGAGTACTTAGCGACTTGCAACAAACTTTAAACATAATTTCAAACCTTTATTATGCTTTTTTCTCGCTGCAAACAACATCAAAATAATGAAGAGAAAAAAATTTCTCGCTTACTACTTTTCCGCTGTTCATGGAGTAAAACTACTGAATTCGGTATGACGATCAATTTATAATTTCTACACTACAAATTGTACTCGCAGGAAATTTTATAGACATTATGCACGCATACTACTGAATTTACCTTCGAAATTGTACGACTGTACAGCGCATAGTTCATTAGATATGAGGACATAGTAACGTTAATGGAAAACCGCCCCATAAAGCATTAGTTTTAAATCTATTTCTTATTTACTACTAACCCTATTCGCGACAGTTTTTACTGACATACAGCACTTGTACAAATGATTATACACCTGCAAAATTATACAATTTTACAACATATAATTCAATAAATATGAGATCATATATATACCGCGATGGGTAAAAAGCTTTCACATCATGGACCATGTTTTAATGCACATAAATATTTACTATTACGACACTACAGAATACCATTTACCTTAAGAAAATTCCTGAAAGATGACAGTTCTGTTGACTAATTTGAACCAACTTTGAACTGTAAAGTGCAAACGCCTGAGGTAAACGCAATAGACCACCAGAGAGCTACAAGGAAATGAGTGAACTGAATAGTTTATATCCAAGGAGAACCCATTTTTTCCGATATATCTACCTTTTACCTTCAAGAAACTGCAGTTTCCAAAGACACTAAATTTTTCTTAATAAATCACAGGGCAATCTTTTAAATAGTGCGGAGTGAATTTGACGTTTCCATGTTTCTCACACGGACAACTTAATGTCACTTGCTTGGGGTTGGGCTCACCAAAGAATTTATTGATATTAGAACCTGGACAAATAACAAGAAATAATGTTTTTAGTCAAGTTTTGAATTATGTGAATGTTACATACCATTTGTGCATTGATTACTGCCTTTCTCTGTTTGGATACTGCACTTATAATTTCGTACATTATCCAAGATGGCCTTATATATTCTCCCATCAATACAACATATTTTAGAAAAGAGGATACGGGCAGAGAGAGAAGGGATAAGAGAAGTACTAACTCAAGGCTGGAATAAATAAATTCCAGAGCAACGTCGGGTATTCAGCTAGAATATATATAATTTAACTCAATTCCAAAAGACTTGTTCGCTACCACGTCATAGCACTTGTACCTGAACTGTCTCATTTCAGCATTTATTTTTGTTCCACACGTAATATCTCCTATTTATTGTGTATTTCACACACGCTCAGAAACAGTCTTTTGTTGAGAAAGACGGGTTCGTGTAAGTGCTACATCATCAGTGAACACAGAAACTTTATCTTATTATCCCATTTAACATGCAGTGTGCGAACACTGTTTGTTACTGACGGTTTTGAACATCGGTTTACGTGACAAACACATTAATAATCTGTGGAAAAGATTTCAAACTGGACTTTCGTACTCTGACTGCAAATTTAGTACCTTTTTGTTACCATCTCAGCGGGGCTGACTAGACACTGTCATTGGGGAGATAAATAAGATTAGATTAGATTAATACCTGTTCCATAGAACATGAATACGTCACTTCGTAATGATGTGGAACGTGTCAGGTTAATGAAGGGTGTCTGTACAAGACGTTACATTACACAAAATATTACATGAGAAATTTTTTATTTTTATTTTACTTTATTTATTTTTTTAGATTTACTAATTTACATCTAAAACGTCATCCAATGAGTGAAACGTTGTCATTCAGAAATTCTTTTAATTTATTTTTAAATGCTAGTTGACTATCTGTCAGGCTTCTGATGCTGCTTGGTAGTGACCAAAGACTTTTGTGGCAGCATAATTTACCCCTTTCTGTGCCACACTCAAGTTTTAGTTCTACATAGGACAGAGGTTGGTGGAATTACAATTGTACCAAACTGTGTAGGTATGGCCCCCTTCTATTAGTATCCCGGCCTCTTCTACGGAACATCTAGATTCTATTTTCTCCACAACATTTAGAAAATGATTATTGAAAATATTTTCCATTTCTGACTTATTTTTAGTACACTAGTCATTCAGTTTTATGGTAATACAGTCTTCCTGTGCTTTTGGTTGCCCTGTTTCCCTTTCAATATTATTCCAAACAGTTTTAATTTTATTGTGAGAAGTACTGATCTCACACATGATACACGTTCTTCTGAGCTTTTTAATAATTTTTTTTAGTATTGTACAATAATTTTTATAATACTGAAAACATCTGGGAGAACGTAATACGTCCCTGTACCCTTTTAACAGGATTCACATCAATGTTTGATGCTTTCGATTCAGAAGTGAAAGTGATACTGGCTGTTCTGCGACAACACAGCTACGCAGAACTTGGCCTCATTAGAAATTGGCTGCAATGCCTGCTAAACACGTTTCGCATGAGATATCGAGTTATTTGCCGCACCTGTTGATTAGAGGTTCTGTTCTGTTTGATTGGAGTTTCCGAATGGAAAGAAGAGTACATTTTATATTTTATACCTAATGAATATTCTTAATCTCAGAGAATGTCAGCGAAACAAGAAAGTACAAGGTTGTTTACATTTGACATGTGCAACAACAAGTACCACGACTAATTCTTGCTACGTACATCAGCAGCTCACCATTTACAGAAGTCAATATTACACGATATTTCAGCAATGGATGTCACATATCTTCAACAGTATCTGGGCCAGGCAATAAAAAGCGGATACATAAATAGAAATGACAAGGGTTACAGAAACAAAATGTCTCTTCCCAGCTTCACACACACACACACACACACACACACACACAGAGAGAGAGAGAGAGAGAGAGAGAGAGAGAGAGAGAGAGAGAGAGAGAGAGCTGGAGCGAGAGAGAGAGGCGCTATGCTCCCATGCACGAGGCCGTTCTCCGTCGGGGGTTCGAATCCTCCCTCGGGCATGGATGTTTGTGCTATGTTTACTATAAGTTAGTTTATAAGTAGTTTGTAAATTTAGGGACTGATGACCCCGCAGTTAAGTCACATAAGCTTAACAAACATTTGAACATATTTAAAAATGATATGTAATGTACTTTGAAACAAGTAGTCGATCCAGAATAATTGCGTTTTAAAATCTTAAATATCTCTGAGCACAGCTTCAATATACTTCACTTCCCTCTGACCATATACCATTTATACGCCTCTTGTCTGCATTTTATTCTTAATTATGGTGTTATTATTACATCTGAAATGGTCTGGTGTAATGAAAGAAACGCCGGCGTATGCTATTCAATGTTGCCAATTCTGTCACGCGTATTTATAAAGAACACTGTAGCACTTTGTGGGTAGGTTGGCAACTATTACTTCGAGGAAAAAGCAGCATTAGGCTAC
The DNA here is from genome assembly GCA_026315105.1 of Locusta migratoria. Taxonomy (NCBI): domain Eukaryota; kingdom Metazoa; phylum Arthropoda; class Insecta; order Orthoptera; family Acrididae; genus Locusta; species Locusta migratoria. The sequence goes on along the minus strand of CM048750.1, from coordinate 223,972,393 downwards.
AATGCATTCCCAAATATGTATTAACGCTTAATGTCTAACTTAAGAATACAAACAGCCAGACTTTCAAATATTATTATCAAGGTAAAGGAAACAAAATAATTTAAAATTTTGAGTAACAAATTAAAGTAAAATGACTAAATTAGTAGTAAATAATTTGATAAAGGTACCAAGTACAGTTAAGAAAACATATCCTGCCCAATGATGCCATTTGAAGTCATCCCAAATTTCCTTAAAAATAAATAAATAAATAATAATAATAAATTCAAAAAGATTTACATTATTCCAATCATTATGAATAGAAAAATGCAAAGGGGCTGTAAAGGGTGAACTTTATAACCGGAGCTTTACTGAACGATGTAATTTTATCATTTGACAAGTATCAATACAGCTAGGTGCTGCCGCGGTGGAGTAGCCGAGCGGTCTAAAAGCGTCTCGCTGCGGAGCGCGCGGTTGCTCGCCGTGGAGGTTCGAGTCCTACCTGGGGCATGAGTGTGTTTTGTTCTTAGGTTAGTTTACCTAGGTTTAAGTAGTTTGTAAGCTACGGACTGATGACCACGCAGTTTAGTCCGATAGATTTACAAACATTTTGAGCTAGGTGCTAACCTTGCTTCCCTAAGTCTTATAACGAATAAGTGTAAAATACGTTGGTATTTTGTTACATTTCTTTTTTGTATTTTTACCGTTGTCATTAATACGCACATAAAGCAAAGCTTATGTGTGTCCTACTGAAGAAGACGCTTTTACAAATATCGGAACATAAATGAAAAGGTTATTAATAAACCTTTTGCTATAAACTAGTTGCTGTTTACTTTCCTCACGGGAAAGAAGTTTGTTTATTTAGTATAACACAAGAGAACGCGTTTTCTGTGTCATGGCGTCAATTGTGACATCTCAGTGAGTGTGATTACATAAACATATCCATGTAATCATTTCCCAGGATTCTCATGTGTACTTGAATCAAGCGGAACGACACCACTTTTCCCTGCTATTGTCAGTAGGAGATGGAGTCACGTACCACACTATGATACAATAATGGAATAAATTTATTCAGTCCAATACTGTTTCCAGCAGAATTTCGTGTCATTCTTCATGCTATGCGGGGATGAGGGAGGGAATATACTCCGACATTTCTACTTTGAAACAGACCGAAGTTGATAGACCAATGCTATTAAATTATATGTATAGCAACTATTCTTTCGAACGTGCAGTTTACCTGCCGTTGTGACTTGGTTGATGGCAGATGCAAGTGATTTAGGGAAATCACGGAATACCGGATGACCGAAGACGGATTTGAACCGCCTACCTTCCGAATGCGAATCCAGAGTTCCAAGCAGTGCACCACCTCGCTCGGTGTACAGATATTCAGCTACGCCTGCTATGCGGTCTTTCTTCGACAAGACCTGAAACAAAACAAAGTTTCTCCCAATCAAGCTTGGTTACTTTCCCGCTGTGTTGTTGCCAAAGTGATGCAACTATACGACGCCAAAAGAATACCATGACATTTCTCATAACCTCTAGTTGGATGTTGAAAATGTTATGTGATTCCGGTTGTTATTAAATTTTTTCCTGTATATCTTAGTCTAAGAAACGACACTTGATAGTAGGAAACTCCCTACGCAGTGCCTGCGTCTACGCCGTGTTTCCGTAAGTGCTGTTGTACAGTTATTTTTCCAGTCCTTATCTTATCGGTGCACTAATTTAACGGAAAACACAAGTACTCTTGCTTTCTGTGTATTGCGATTACAGGTATATTCTTGGAAAACTGTTCGCAAAGAAAAATTCCTTTTTTGTTGCATAAATTGTTCTTTCAAGTAGCCAACTCTACAATATTCTTTTGTTAAGTAAATAACTGCTCATGCAATTATTTCTTTAGTTTTCTTCAATTCAGATATCTTTGGCGGCGTGAAGCTATCTCAAAAAAGTAAGGATGAAATTCGATAAGCAACTGGAGCATATCAGTAAAATTTCAGTGCAAGACCATTTTTCGATGTCACGTCAAAGATTTTTGTCAAAGAAATGGGACCATTGTTTTATCCAATTTCTTCTTCAGTAAATTTAATACTATAATGCCGGCTTAAGCAATAGCGATAGATCGAAGAACTTACTATAATTTAAAGTTTGCTGTAACAACTATCTCTACTCGGTTCTAATTGACACAGGAAACATACTGTTCTTTTTGTTATTGTCTTTTACAATCAGTTATTCGTCCCTTAGTTCGCCCAAAGTGTAGTAAAAATCTCATGATGCAGGACGGTTTTCAGAGATGTGGAAGATGTGAAGCTATACGTTCAGAGGTAAACGATTGCATGCAGTTATAACTAACATCAACCCACAAGTACGGCTAAATGACGTAAACTTGATTTTGTGTTGTTTATGTTAACAGAAGAGTATTTATTTTGTTGAAATTACTATCTCTTATAGTACTCATCCGCTTAGCATTTTTGTAACACAACGGAATGATTGTTATCAGACAAGAAAAAACATTACTATTGCAAGCAGGCTTCATCGTCTACATAGATACTCTGCAAATCACATTTAAGTGCCTGCCAGAAAGTTCATTAACCACTTTCATAACCTTTCTCTACCGTTCCACTCTCTAACAGCGCGCGGGAAGAAAGAACACCTAAATCCTTCCGTTTTCGGTTTGATTTATTTTATTGGGATGGTCATGTCTCCCTATGTAGGTGGGTGCTAGCAAAATATTTTCACATTCAGAAGTAAAAGTCGGTGGCTGAAATTTCACAAATAGAACTCGTCGCAACGAATAACGTCGTTCTTGTAATGATATCCACCTCAAATCGTGCAACATTTCCGCGACGCTCCCCCCCCCCCCCTCCCTTTGTAACGTGATAAAACAAAACGAACTGCCCTTCTCTAAACCTTCTCAATGTCTTCCGTCAGTCCCACCTGGGAGAGGACGCAGAAGTGTGATGTAGGCAGTCTGTTTGGTGGAGCTGTTGCATCTTTGAAGCGTTTTGCCAATGAAACGTAACCTTTGGTTCGCCTTCCCCACAATATTTTCTATGTGCTGTTCAAATGTTCAAATGGGACTTAACTATGGGGTCATCAGTCCCTAAACTTACAAACTGGCTAATACTAATGACGGCACAAATATCCATGTCCGAGGGGGGGGGGGGATTCGAACCCACGACCGTAGTGGCCGTGCAGACCGTGACTGGAGCGCGTCAGTTCCCTCGGCCACCGCGGCCGGCCTATGTGTTGTCTCCAGTCTAAGTTGTTCGTAATTGTAGCTCCTAGGTATTTGGTAGAATTCACGACCTTAAGGTTTGAATTGAAGTTCAGCGGATTTCTTTTAGTGGTCTTGTGTATAACTTCGCAGTTTTCATTATTTACAGTTAATTGCCAATTTTCGCACCATGTAGAAATTTTGTCTAAATCGCTTTGCAGTTCCTTTTGATCCTCTATTGATTTTACTAACCCATAAACGATAGCATCATTCGCGAATAGTCTAAGGGAGCTATTCAGATTGTCTCCTAAATCGTTTATAAACACAAGGAAGAGCAGGGGACCTATAACGCTTCCCTGGGGAAAGCCAGATAACACTGCTGTTTTACTCGATGACTTACCGTCAATTACTACAAACTGTGTCCTTTCTGATAGGAAATCGTGAATCCAATCACACAATTGGGGCGATATTCCCTAAGCACTCAGAGTGAACATATGTTTACAGAAGTTACAGTTGTGGGCGCAAAAAAAAAAAAAAAAAAAAAAAAAAAAAAATAAAAAAAAAAAAAAAAATAAAAATAAAAAAAAACTTCTTTATGGACGGCAATCTGTTGTTAACTCATTGTTACTGCATTCGAAAGAATATTGCTTTAACATTATGTTGCAGTAACAAACAAACAAAAACTCCAAAACAACACAGTTCAAGATTTCTACTCTGGGAACACTGATTACGGCTTATAACGAGTATCCCCAACGAATAATTCATGGCACATATATTGCACGATTCAGAAACAAGTAGGCTAAATCAATATGCGTGGCCGGCCGCGGTGGCCGAGGGGACTGAGGCGCTTCAGTCACGGTCTGCACGGCCATTACGGTCGGGGGTTCGAATCCCCCCTCGGGCATGGATATTTGTGCCGTCCTAGTTCGTAAGTAGTTCATAAGTAGTTTGTAAGTTTAGGGACTGATGACCCCGAAGTTAAGTCCCATAAGATTTACAAACATTTGAACATTTGAAGAATATGCGTGAAAATTTGTAAACAAGAAAGACTGCTATTACTGGCACAGTCGTAGTACAATTTGTATATTTTAATGAGAAGGTCGGTTAGGTCGATTAAATGGTACACAGACGAGTAGAGGTGTTGCACAGATAATTGTCCTCCCGCAGATAAAAAGAAGCACCGGTACCTAATTCTGTGGTAATTGTTCTCAGATTCAGATTCTCGCCGTAACCAAGACGGAATTTAGAAGGGATTCTCGGTACGGATTAACTTTGCACGTGTGGTGAGAAATGTCGTCATCATCAGACCATCTGAAGGACGTGAGATTGCGTTTTCTTTGTCGCAGTAAACGGCAGTGCTGTTACGGAGGCAGCATTAGGAAGGCGTAGTCAAGACCCAGTGATAAACTGAAGCGGAGGATCGTGATGCGTGTTCGGCTGTGTTATTCGATCTGTACACTGGGAGACCTGGAAGAGAAACCAAGGGGAAATTTGGAAAAATAGTTTGTTTTAAGATAAGTGATTAAAAAATTCGTTTTGCTGAAGACATGAAGAGATGTGATTCTTCTAGTATCTAGCAAGTACAGGGTGTCCAGAAAAGGACTCCCTGATTTCAAAATTAAATATCTCGAAAACAAAGATCGATAGAGGAATGCAGTAAACGGTATGTTTATTGTGAAAACTATAAGAAGTTTATACAGCAGTTTGAAATAATAGTTACAAAAGCTGCTAACAGATGGCGCTGTAACCGCCATACGTAAAGTCTAGTATAAATAGTGATCCGAAGCCCAGAGCGATCAGTTCCACTATTGAAACGTGAAAGGAGGTTAGCGTACCGAACGAAGAGATTAAACCCATGTACTCAATTGAACAACGCGTTTTTCTGGTGCTAGAGTACCACAGGTTAGAAGAGAGGCCTACGGCAACAAGGCCAAGTTTTCAAGCATGATTTAATGTTCCAAAAGGACTCGATGCGAAAACTATTCTTACGCTGTTAGCAAAATAAAATTTATTGTGTTATTCCGACCACAGATTCGAGTTGCCAGTAAAATTACGAACTCCCGGATACCAGTAACACAGCGGATGGGTCTGTAATTAAAAAGTACCAAAATTATATCAATTAATTTAGGTTGGTTTATTAATTTTCACAAAGGAGCATCACAGAATGATTGCTTACTTAGAGGAGAATCGAATGTAAGGTAATAAGTAATTTCTACATTACCTGTTTGGTTAATCTAGAAATTGCTCAAAATGAAGAATTTCCTGTAGCCGTTAAATTTAGAAACAAGCGGAAGCCACGCCGTGACGGAGATATACTAGCTTTGTCCCTCGCTTCCAAACAGGTGTCCCAATCTGAGTGTCCGAGACACAGTGCCGCCCGCAAGGGCTAAGCTTCCCCAACGGTTTCTCTCCCCTACCTGTAAGGTTGGATACTGGGACTATTTTTGAACATCGGAAGCATACTACGGTGCCTTGCCCGGCGAACAGCCACGCACCGCCATTCGGTTGCAGAGCTTCGAAGTATCCACCTCGGGGGCAGTCTAGGGTGGAAGTTACCGCCGTATTAGTGCAAATGTTCAAATGTTATAGAGCTTATGGGACTTAACTACGGGATCATCAGTCCCTAAGCTTACAAACTACTTATGAACTAACTTATACTAAAGACGGCACAAACATCCATCCCCATGGGGGGATTCGAACCTCCGACCGCAGCGTCCGTGCAGACCGGTCGGCACCTTATTAGTAAAGTGTGACTTTGAGGACCGTCCGCGTCTGTTACAATGATGGGCGAGTGGAATCATCCGGTACACTTACCATGCGGTTTCTAGTGAGGTACGCTTGGACGTTTGGCCTCTGCTCTGGTTACAGTATTACGACTGCATGGCTAGCAACATTCTCTCTGATTCAGCCATTCTACGCTCTCTCTAGGGCCTGCAAGTGTATCTGTATAAAATGCGCTTATTTCTTGACTATTGTTAGTAATTCCTTGTCCTACAGCAAGGTGGTTTCGTGGCAAAATAGACTGATTTGTGACACAATATTAAACATGCAACAGGGCTACCTCAATTTCGTCATATCTTTATGAATACAGATTTCACCAGACTTCTGCCTATATGTTCTGTAACTTTCCTGCTGTCCTCTTTTCAGTTAATGACTTTTCAATAAGGTGACGTAACACCTGGCAAAAGAAGAAGTCCGACGCCTTTACGTTCCAAGGACAGCAGATCAGCAGGTGAGTGTAACTTCCTGTCTGAGAGGAAAGGCGATAGGCAGCAACCCTTCTTGCTTCATCTTCGTTAGAAAAACTTCAACATTTACACCACGAAGTGGTTCCTTCAGCTTAGGAATCAAAACAAAGTCACAAGGACTTAAGTCTGGGGAGTATGGTGGATGGTACAGTAGTTCCAGATCTATCGACCGAACAGAGCAGCCACAGCTTGCGCATCGTCATGCTAAATGATGGCTGGGTTTCCCGCGCCTCTTGAACACCTTGATGACTCTGTCGTGCTGTGCGACCTCTAGCACATCAATATTGCTCCAACTCCGATGTTCCTGTTTCGAAAACATGGTTAGACTGTTACGTTAGACCCTCTATTTGCTCGGAGATAAGGTAGGTTTGTCCACAACGTGTGCTATTAGCGACAACAGTAGATTCTATTGCATAGTGTCTCCACAGCAGTGTTGCCACTATTTAAGTTCCAATCCTGGTGTTTTAAAAATCATATTTATTAATTGTACGACATGTTTCAGCTGCTCTGGGTCATATTTAAATTAAACTGCAGGAGCCATCCGTCTTGTCTACATCAGAGCTTCAAATCAGAGTACAGTCACACAGTTTCTGTGGAACATTGTCAATCCGGTGTAACCTACTGGGTTTATTAGTCAAGTATTCTTGAAGCCAATCAACGTGATAGACAATTAAATCAATCGTGCCTATTCCTTATGATCGAATCTTCGTTAGCTGTTGACAATATGGTGAATTTGCAGGGCGGGTGACAGAAATAGAATCACCAGTCTAACAATGAGCATAATACGAAGTTGCGTAGAATGTCAGAAGCCTTTTTACCAACATGGAGACCATTTTAGAAGCTTACATCTTGGATTTTCGAATGGAAGAGTGTTATGCGACGTACAACACACAGAGTCATTTAGCCTAATTTTAGTCTTTCTTGATGTAAGTAAAATTTTGTACACCACAAGATAGTAATATTAGTCGTAGGTTAGAAGATGACAACGACGCATTGTCCAGAAAGTTGTGTGGTGGATGGTAACTGCCCTCCAGTTCCTCATCTACTCCACGTGTATTGGAATACCGTACATAATAATAATAATAATAATAATTTCGTACTGATGAATGTCATTTAACTGGACGTCACCTGGGCTACTTGCCTGTCCCTAGCCTTTCCAACAGGGGAAAGGGAACCTAACTTGGATTACAAACCACGTGTCTTTTTTGGCGACTCCTAACATCGTTGAGAGGGCAAGACTGGGTTAAAACGCAAACCGAAATACGTGGTCGGACCGGTTAGCATCAATAATGGACAGTCAATATCTAACCCATGTTTCCTTCTAAACGCGGGGAGTACCGATCTAGCTGCTCTTACTGGACGGTACCGGAAGTTCCTTCGTCCATAAAAGTTTCCCATCGGCCAACTTTCCATTTGCCTGAGACAGAGCCCGTTTAGCGAAATTTCACTCGAAGTTTCACCGCCACACGGTGGGTATTGGGTTACGGATGGTTTGGATGGCGTTGGTTGAAACTCTGTACCATGTTAACGCTCACTGATCTTTTCTGACATCAGGATGATCTCCAGGCGTTTGGATTGTGTTAACGATATCAGCTTTCGCTGTAGCCGGCCTCAGATCTAGATCACTGTGTGTCTATCTACATTGAGTGACATGTACGTTCAATCATTAAGCTTGCGTATATGTACGCGTAATAAAGCTTAAACGCCGGCCGCAGTGGCCGAGTGGTCTGCGGCGCGCCAGTTACAGTCTGCATGGCCGCTACGGTCGGGGGTTCGAATCCCCCCCCCTCGCGTATGGATGTTTGTGTCGTCTTTAGTATAAGGTAGTTAATAAGTAGTTTGTGCGTTTAGGGACTGATGACCCCGCAGTTAAGTCCCTTAAGCTTAACAGACTTTTGAACAAACTACTTAAACTAATCTAAAAGACCGCGCGCGCGCACACACACACGCACACACACACACACACACACGCACACACACACACACATATAAACTTTCAGGAAACATTCCTTGCACACAAAGAAAGAAAATGTTATGTGAACATGTGTCCAGAAACGCTCATTTTATTACTTCTCTTCACATCACGTTAATCATGGAATGGAAACACACAGCAACAGAACGTACCAGCGTGACTTCAAACACTTTGTTACACGAAATGTTCAAAATGTCCTCCGTTAGTGAGGATACATGCATCCACCCTCCATCGCATGGAATCCCTGATGCGCTGATGCCCTGGAGAATGGCGTAATGCATCAAAGCCGTCCACAATACGAGCACGAAGAGTCTCTACATTTGGTACCGGGGTTGCGTATACAAGAGCTTTCAAATGCCCCTATAAATGAAAGTCAAGAGGGTTGAGTTCAGGAGAGCGTGGAGGCCATGGAATTGGTCCACCTCTACCAATCCATCGGTCACCGAATCTGTTGTTGAGAAGCGTACGTACACGTCGACTGAAATGTGCAGGAGCTCCATCGTGCATGAACCACATGTTGTGTCGTACTTGTAAAGGCACATATTCTAGCAGCACAGGTAGATTATCCCGTATGAAATCATGATAACGTGCTCCAGTGAGCGTAGGTGGAAGAACATGAGGCCCAATCAAGACATCAGCAACAATACCTGCCCAAACGTTCACAGAAAATCTATGTTTGACGTGATTGCACAACTGCGTGCGGATTCTCGTCAGCCCACACATGTTGATTGTGAACATTTACGTTTGAATGAAGCCATTTAAAGAGAAATACTAAGATGAGCTCTGACATGGAAGTTAAGCGTTTCCGGACACATGTCCACATAACATATTTTCTTTCTTTGTGTATGAGGAATGTTTCCTGAAAGTTTGGCCGTATCTTTTTGTAACACCCTGTATATATGCTCGAGGCAGAAACGTCGCCTATCTTAAATGTTCACAAAGCTCTCAAAACAGTAGCAACAATAACTAGGTTCAGTATTTATCGCAAGAAATGGCACAAAGATTTTCAATTTAGGAAGACATCCACTATGTCTGTCTCTGTCAGTGAAGAGATACAGGTCTCGCAAAGAAGCAGACACAGGACTTTCGCGCATCGACATTTTTATTGTCACAACCAGGACGAGAACTACACGAGCGCGTCAATTTACTTATGCCCGCCGAGTAGAAGCGTGCATGACGTCAGCTTCCCCACCACCGCAGCTCCGAGCTGCGGCAGTGAGCGCTTGTGTGCGCTCCTGCTCTCTGAGCAGCCTGTTGGAACAGCCTGTCGTAAGGGGTGGTATGGAGAGACCCTTCTTTAAAATCCGTTACGAAGCACGGGCATATAACTAGTTACAAAACACAAGCTTGTAGGCTTCCACAGCCGATTCATTTAGAATAAAACATTTCTGGGTATTAGGTCGGGTCATTTTCTTTTAACACTTAGGAAAGGAATTACTGACGTTTCGACCGCTATCCAATGGTCCTGTTCAGGGTGGTTGCTGCTGAAATGTTTGCCCCTATACTATGAACTTTTCGGTTACCTGATACCAGCGTCATGCTGGCGGGTGGTTGGCAGTAGCGAATCAGCGGCCTCTTACGATTGCTACCCTGGTAAATGATTGGTAGGCAAAAATCTTGTATCTGATTGGAAGGCAACAGCCACTCACCAGCTAGTGCCCAGTGGGTGGTAGCCATTCTCTCTATTCACGTTGGTAGGCCGTTTAATTATTTCGATGGCTTCTCTTATTTTGCGTTGCTCTTCCATGGTTCCCGGGCTAGCATGTGCGATTGTCGAAAGTTAATAGTACAGCCGCATTCCTTTCGGTGTTCTGCCACAGCTGACTTGTTGGCTTGTCCCAATCGAATGTAACATTCATGTTGCGAAACGCGGTTGCTGATGGGTCTCCCGGTTTCATCGACACAAACTTCGCCACATTCACATTGTAGTTCGCAAAAACCTGCAAGGTGGAGGGCGTTTATGGAGCATTCGTGGGCCTCAACAGATCACGGATCTTGCTGCCAATCTGAAAAATCGGTTTGATTCCTCCTCGGATAAGGACCTTGCCTACACGTTCGTTGACGTCTCTTACATAAGGTAAACGAGCCATAGGAAGAGTTTCTTCTGCGTCTTTGTTACTATGTCTTCGTTGTATGGCCTTGCTGCTGTATCCATTCCCGCCGAATGTTGCCTTCAGGTCACTCAGTTCATCTTGTAAGTGGTCAGCGTCGCTAATCCTGCTTGTTCGTGCTGTCAGCATATGTAGAGCAGCGTTCTTCTGTGTTAGATGATGGTGAGGTACCTATTGGTGTACGTCGGTTTCTGTAGACTGTGCCCTAATGAACGGTTAGATGTTCTGTACACTTCCAAAAGCAGGAAAGGAATAGCTCCGTTAGTTCCCATCTCCATCATAAACAGTATGTTCTTATGCAAGATGTTCAGGCAGTGGTGGAATCTGTGTAGTTCTGCTTCTCCTGTCGTCCACATACATCAGCCAACAGCGCGGGCGAAGTTAGAGAATAATATGCCACACTATTTGTCTTTAAATTACTGCTTATTAACTTTTTTGAAAGGATGATTACACTACTGGTCATTAAAATTGCAACACCAATAAGAAATGCAGATGATAAACGGGTATTCATAAGACAAACATATTGTACTAGAACTGACATGAGATTACATTTTCACGCAATTTGGGTGCATAGATCCTGAGAAATCAGTACCCAGAACAACCACCCCTGGCCGTAATAACGGCCATGGTACGCCTTGGATGGCGTGTATAGCTACAGATGCCCATGCCCATCTTGTTCAAGATACCACAGTTGATCAAGTTACTGGCGTATTGTGACGTGCCAGTTGCTCGGCCACCATTGGCCAGACGTTTTCAATTGGTGAGAGATCTGGAGAATGTGATGACCAGGGCAGCCAGCAGTCAAACATTTTCCGTATCCAGAAAGGCCCGCAACAAACGATCGTGCATTATTCTGCTGAAATGTAGGGTTTCACAGGGATCGAATGAAGGGTAACACATCTGAAATGTAACGGTCACTGTTCAAAGTGCCGTCAATGCGGAGGTGACAGAGACGTGTAACCAATGGCACCCCAATACCATCATGCCGGGTGATGCGCTAGTATGGCGATGAAGAATACACGCTTCCAGTGTGCGTTCACCGCGATGTCGCCAAACACAGATGCGACCATCATAATGCTGTAAACAGAACCTGGGTTCATCCGAAAACATTCGTGCACCCAGGTTCGTCGTTGCGTACACCATCGCAGGCGCTCCTGTCTGTGTTGCAGCGTCAAGGGTAACCGCAGCAATGGTCTCCGAGCATGTAGTTCACGCTGCTACACACGTCGTCGAACTGTTCGTGCAGATGATTATTGTCTTGCAAACATCCCCATCCGTTGCTTCAGGGATCGAGACGTGGCTACCCGATCCGTTACAGCCATGCGGATAAGATGCCTGTCATCTCGACTGCTAGTGATACGAGGCTGTTGGGATCCAGCACGGCGTTCCGTATTGCCCTCCTGAACCCACCGATTCCATGTTCTGCTAACAGTCATTGGATCGCGATCAACCCGAGCAGCAATGTCGCGATACGATAAACCGCAATCGCGATAGGCTACAATCCGACCTTTATCAAAGTCGGAAATGTGATGGTACGTATTTCTCCTCCTTACACAATGCATCACAACAACGTTTCACCAGGCAACGCCGGTCAACTGCTGTTTGTGTATGAGAAATCGTTTGGTAACTTTCCTCATGTCAGCACGTTGTAGGTGTCGCCACCGGCGCCAACCTTATGTGAATGCTCTAAAAGCTAATCATTTGCATATCACAGCGTCTTCTTCTTGTCCGGTTAAATTTGGCGTCTGTAGCTCGTCATCTTCGTGGTGTAGCAATTTTAATGGCCAGGACTGTATATGGTGGCGAACACACAGTGTTATGAAGCAGCTCTAGTGTGCGCTTCTTCGCACTGTAGTGAGAGTGTGCTGGCAAGTGTTTGTCGGTGGCTGAGAGCTAGGAGCGCGGCCAGAGTGTGGTAGCGCCTTGTCGCGCGGTGCAGTGTGGGGGCGTCGCCGGGGAAACGGGTCGCGGAGCCCGCATGCAGGAATTCGCCGGCGCAGAAAGCAGGGCAGGTCAGGGCAGAGCACGCGACACCTGCTAGACGCCCACCACAAGGCAAAGGCACGCCGACGTCAGCGTGGCTGTCAACGGAAAACCAACACCGCTGCACCAAAACACTGCCTCCTATGTGCCAGTTATGGTCTGCCAACACGTCTAAACGATCGGAGTAATATGCCGCCTTAAGTAATAGTGTTTCCCGATTTATTGTTGATTATGACTTCGTGTGGCATTTTTGGCCGTTAGACCCCAGCTGGGATTGTGTTCGGCCTCTCGGGTGCAAGTCTTTGGGTGACTTTCTCGATGATGACGAAATGATGATGAGGACAGCACAACAGCCGCGCGGGAGTAGCCGACAGGTCAGTGTGTTTCATAATTACACCAACAAACTTGTAAGAGATGTATTAGGCGTCTGGAGAAACAAACTGAGCATGGAAACCTATGCCCGGAAAAGCCATTCAACGATGCTACGGAGAGTCCAAGTTACAGGCACCAGCTCCTGCCGCTAGACATCCCCTCCTGCAACTTCGACGCCCTGACGTTTCTGGGCATGGGTTTCTATGCTCACTTTGTTCCTCAAGACACCTCCCACATCCCCTAGAAGTCTGTTGGTGTAGTAGCGTAATTCTGAAACACACAACCATCTCAATCTTAAACTTCCATTTACTGCCGGATATATGCGCAGGACGAAATTTTGTGAGACATTTTTTTCTTGCTAGCATGTGAGGCATCGCGCTGCTAGGCCCGAGTGTACGAATTTAGATTCAGCCTGTATACTGGAACTTGTCTAGCAGAGCGAAGGTTTAGTTGTTTTTCCGTTTACTTTTATATTCGAGTTATTGAGTATTCATGCAGCTGTAGTACATCTTTTTAGGAGAGCTATCAAGTGCATGTAGAAAACGAACGGCCTTGCAATGAAACAGCTTTAATAACATCGTACAGAAAAAATAATAAAGCCACTTTTCCTAGTTTTAACGGGCACCATACAGAGCGGCCATTTAAACAAAGCGGTGGCAGGTAAGGCGGAAGGGCCACTGTAGCAAAATGTTCAAATGTTTGTATAGCTTATGGGACTTAACAAACTACTTAGGAACTAGCTAATACTAAGGACGGCACAAATATCCATGCCCGAGGTGGGATACGAACCCCGATCGTAGTGGCCGTGCAGACCGTGACTGGAGCGCCTCAGTACCCTCGGTCACCGCGGCCGGTGTCACTGTAGCAACTTTGGAGACAGCCTGTGCCTTTACCTGGGTGTCCCGGATTCCTCACAACTGCCTACATATTCTATCTTTCACAACTGTGTCTTCTTACAAGTGTCACAAACTCCTGTACGAGCCCTAATCTCTCTGATCTTATCTTTATGGTCTTCAGGCAAAATGTAAGTTGGTGTCAGTAGAATCATTCTGCGGTCCGCTTCAAATTTGGCCCTCTAAATTTTTTTAACGGTGCTTCTCGGAAAGAACGTCACCTTCCCTCATTTGAGGTCCCGAAGCATTTCAGTAACACTCGTACATGGATCGAATTTACCAGTAACAAACCTAGCTGTCCGCCTCTGAACTGCCTCTATATCCATCTTTAATTCGATCTGGTGGAGGTTCCAAACTCTTGAGCAATACTCAAGACGGGGCCGCACAAGAATTTTATATGCAGTCACCTTTGCAGACGAAATACATCTTCCCAAAAGCCGGCCGCGGTGGCCGAGGAGACTGAGGCGCTCCAGTCACGGTCTGCACGGCCACTACGGTCGGGGGTTCGAATCCCCCCTCGGGCATGGATATTTGTGCCGTCTTTAGTGTAAGGTAGTTGATAAGTAGTTTGTAAGTTTAGGGACTGATGACCCCGTAATTAAGTCCCATAAGCTTAACAAACATTTCATTTTCTTCCCAAAATTGTCCCAAAAATCGAAGTCGACCTTCCCCACTCGTTACATTTCATACCGCTATGCAGCGTCACGCCTAGATACCTAGCTGACGTGACTGCCAACCAGCACACCACTAATTCTACATTCGTACATTTCGTTTCTCATTATTATCTGCATCACATTCCATTTCTAAAGTATGTAGGTAACTCCGTATTCCGAGACACACAGTGTCAAGAGTTTTCCGAGAATACCGAATTTCAGGCATTTACCTCTCACCACAGCCACAGACCGGCGGTCCGAACCTAACGAGCAAGACCAGTGGCATTGACGTGGAGGACAGTGAAAACAGACAAGCAACAGCAACACCGGAATCAGGCGTCACAGTTCCCCCAGACTTGAAACGGCTGAGTAATGTATCCTTTCATTGTGTGTTACACTTCATTCTATTTCGAGACCTATACCAGATTGTTTTGCGTCTTTTATTTCGCACCTTCTTCTGTCCTACAGATTTTTTACCTTTAAATTGTTTGTTTTTTCATGATTTTCTGTTCTTTATAGCCGATTCCCTGCTATCGGCATTTGTTGTCTATTTTTTCTCTGGCAGATACGCTGGAGTTCATGTATCACAAATCGTTTATTCACAGATATCCATCTTCTTTTACAAACTAACTTTGTATTTTTACGTAAAAATGTCTCATAGCTTTTTGTATTTAGGTTTAGCACAGCTGTATGTTCCTTACCGCCCATAGTTGATTCTCCTTTTTTGTACTTCATATTTTTTTAATTTATTTCACCGACTTCATAAATTAAAATTATGTGTATATTAAAATGCTTTACCGAATAAAAATGTTATTCTTATAGTTTTTTATTTATGTCTGCACCAGCATTTTACGATGTTACAGATAAGAAAATTTTAAACTGTATGTTTTTCTGTAATAAGCATACTGAATGTTATAAAAATTATACGTGTAATTTTTTAAAAACTTTTTTTACTTTGGCACTTTATTTTATAATACTGTAAATAATTAATTCGAAGGTTTGAGTATTTCATCAACAAAGAGGGCACTTATGAATTTTTTTATGTCTTCACAGTCTATTTTCATATTTCAGTTGTAAAAATTAGAAAAAAAGTACCGTTGTATGTATTCTATTAGTCAGCTGTGTGCTACTTGTAATATCATATGACTGTACTTGCTGACGTATGGTGAGCTTTGTTGCACAAGTTTTTGCTGCCTATATCGATTATTTAACTCTACCACTGATGATAGCTATCCTATAGCTAAAATCTGTTCGGAGTAACTCAAAATTGTTTTTGCCGCTGATCACCGTTTTTCTTTCATACTTTTCATGGAGTATACATTCCTGCCGAGAAAATGTTTACGGGATCATGTGGGGAGACGTAAGTGTAACGGCATGAATTGGTTTTATCAGCATGTAACGCACAGACTTTTTGAGGGCACACAATACACAGACACAACGGCTGTGCCACAAGAAAGAAATCAGAACAAAATAAAATTAAATATATTATTCCGACCACGGATTCGAGTTGCTAGTAAAAATAACAAACTCTCCGATACCAATAAAAGACCGTACGGGACCTTCATTAAAAAGTAGCAAAATTAAAACAATTTATGACGGTTTATTAATTTTCACCAACCAAGGAGCATCACAGAAAGATTGCTCACTTAGAGTACACTCGAATAGAAGCGACAGAGTAATTTCTACATTACCCGTTTGGTTAATCAAGAAATTGCTCACCCTGCTCTGATTTTAATATTACGACTTCATGGCTAGCAACTTTCTCTCTGTTCAACCACTCGCCGCAGTCTCTAGGGACTGTAAATGTATGTGTATGTTTTAAACTGTGTTTAATATTGACTAGTAAGTAATTCCTTGTCCTACAGCAAGGTGGTTTCGTGGCAAAATTTATTTGTGAAATAATATTAAACATATTAAACAAAGATATAGGCTACCTCATATCTTTATGAATACAGATTTCACCAAACTTGTGCCTATTTGTTCTGTAGCTTTCCTACTGTCTCTTTTCAATTAATGAATGTCCAATAGGCTAAGCCGACAAAACACCTGTCCTTTTTTTTTTTTTTTTAGAAAAACTTCATTAGTTACAAGCATTACCATCTTCCTACCTGAGGGGCATAACTACAATCTAATTAGTTATATTCTTAAAGGAGAAGGCGAGTTGCAAAGTTAATTCTGTTAGGACGAGAGAAATAAGCGAGCTGCAATATTATAAAAATCAAGACATGTTAGCGAAGGGTGCAAAATATCCACCACGGGACGTCACAGTACAGATCTCATAGCCGTGTGCAAATGTTCAAATGTTTGTAAATCTATCGGACCAAACAGCGTGGTCATCAGTCCGTAGCTTACAAACTACTTAAACCTAGGTAAACTAACCTAAGGACAAACACACACACCCATGCCCCAGGGAGGACTCGAACCTCCACGGCGAGCAACCGCGCGCTCCGCAGCGAGACGCTTTAGACTGCGCGGCTACTCCACCGCGGCATAGCTGTGTGCCCGCGCGTTCGGTTGTTGTAACTTCACCTCCAACATAACGGAAAGGTTTGATCAACAGAAATCTAAGATATCGTAAGATAATGATATTGTGTTTTTTATTTTTGTAGATAGGAAGAAGCATCGTGCCTCGAGTCCCAGTGCAAAGTCTAGATATCGGCTGCCTACCCACTTTTCCAGTCCTTGCTCCCGTTTCGATTGTGCATTTCCGCTGACGTTATCTCTGCCATGTATCTTTCCAGTCTTACGAAGAAGACTTTTTTTCCTTTGATCAGAAATGCTCCAGGTGTTCATCACATTCGCGTTGAAATTAAGGCTCTAAGAAAATCATTATTTATTTATGCTCCTTAGAGCCCTAATTTATCATCTTGAATCACGCGCAAAACTGCATTGTATCTGTAACATCATTTATCGTATCAGTCTAGTATCAAGAAATATGAATAATGATAAACCCTTCCGCACGTTAGAAATACAGGCGACCGAAGATGTAGCGACGTAGCTGCTAACACTTGTCAGGGCAACTCGAAGCACCGTACGACCAAACGTGGTAACGTCGTGAGAAGTTACAATAAATACACGTCTCTCTCTCTATTACAGTTCGGTTGTGTACCAATCTCTATAATTTGCACGGGAAGCTGTAGTAATTTCCTGAATTTATTAACTGGTTGGCGAACTCGGGAATTCTTCGCAGTTGCTAAATAGACATGGGGATTGGATATAAATTCTCCGCTCCTTACCTTTAACCTCTCTGTGTGCCTATTCGTGCCTCCCTCTATGTGTTCTTAGGCTTCTCTCTGTACTAGATAGTTGAAAACTCGGCGTTGCTCGGCTGTTTGATCTAATAGTTACTCCATGCACTCCTCCCTCCTAACTAATCATCTCTGTCTCCTCCTCTTCCTCCTTCTCCTTCTCTGCTCTTCTTCCTCCCCCACCGTCTATCCGCCCATTCATTCCCCTTCATCTGTAATTACCTACCCCGATCTCTATGAATTTCTCTCTCTCTCTCTTTCTGTGTTCATCTTCTCCCTTCCCTGTATATGCTGAAATACATATATCTACCAAATTTCATACTGTGTCTGAATCTGAATAGAAATATCGTCCACCGTGCGTCGTACGAAATCTTATGTGGACTGCTATTTTTTTTTCATAGATTAGTTATTTTGTCCTAATTTGATATAAATGAATGTTTCTTTGTAGGTCCTCTTTATGTTCATAAATCATTCATTCGATTGCAATGAAACTTTGGTGAACTGTTTACCGTACGCCCACCCAATAACAAAAGAGCACACCACATAGCTCAGTAGATATGACGTCATAAATAATGAGAGGCCACCGCGTGAGAATAACCCAGATTTATACGTCGATTATTGGAAAATGGGAGTAGTTAGTGACCTGCAACAAATGTTACATGTAATTTCGGACGTTTATGAAGCGTTTCGTAAAGCACACACACACACACACACACACACACACACACACGCAGAAAATGATGAACCGAAAAGAAGTCTACCGCTCACAACAGTTTCCTTGTAGATGTCGTAAAATTGTCGCATCAGGCATGACCTTGTATCAAATAAAGTTAGCATTATAGTTTTGCATGTTACTATTTATGTTTGTCTGCAAGTGTCCCTTAATTCTCTTGCATTCAATATTAAGTAATCTGTTTTCTTAATCTCTATCTATATAAAGGCGAAAGGACACTCATTCACACGAAATGTCGAAAACTACTTCACCTATGAAGCTGAAATTTGGCAGGATTGTAATTTTGTAACTAGAAAACGTCAGCTAAAAATAGAAAAAATTACGGCGCTTTTCTCCGAAACAGAACGTGGGTCAGGAGACATAGAAAGGAACTCTACGAAAACACAGACATCAAAGATAAATTTAGGAAAGAACACCTACAGTTCTCAAAATGTCCAATTGTTTGTAAAGCTATTGGTCCAAACTGCAGAGACTTACAAACTACTTAGACTAACTTACGTTAAGGACGAAACACTAAAACTGTGAAGGTAGCAGGGGGCAAAATATAGGGAGCGAAAAGTTATATTCTACTTGTAAAAAAGCCACACATTAGTTATAAGAATCGAAGGACATGAAATGGATGCACTCTTATTAGATCTGTACATTGATCAACTTGCGAAGGAAACGGGGAATTTGGTGAAGGAATTAAAGTTCAGGGAGAAGAAATAAAAACTTCGAGGTTCGACAATGACATTGTGATTCTGTCACTGACAGCAAAGGACCTGGAAGAACAACTTAACGGAAGTGTAAGGAGCGTATAAGGCGAACATACTGGAGGGTACTGATATGCAGTCCAAGGAAATCGGATGATGTTCAAGGAATTAGATTAGGAAACTAGGTAATAAAAGTTGCATATGAGTTTTGTTTTTTGGGTTGCAAAACAATATCTGATGGGCGACGTATAGAAGATATAAAATGCAGAATTTGTATAGGAAAAAACTATTTCTGAAGAAGAGGAATTTGTTGATATAGAATATTAATTTAAATGTTAGGGAATCCTCTCTAAGGGCATTTCTTTGAAGTGTGGCATTGTACGGAAATGAAACGTGGATGATGAGAAGTTCGGATAAAAAGACCGTAGAAGATTTTGTAATGTGGTGTTACAGACGAGTGCTGAAGATTAGGTGAAGTCGTGAAGAGAACTGGAGAGAAAAGAAAATTCTGCCATGCATTGAATGACAGAACGGATCGATTCATGGGACACAAGCTTAGGCCTCATGGAATCGTCAATTTTGCATTGGACGGAAATGTGTGGGGTAATAATCGTAGAGGGAAGCCAAGAGACAAATATAGTAAGCAAGTTCAAAAGTATGTAGTTTGCCATTCTTATTCAGAGATGAAGAGGCTTGCACAAGATAGAGTAGCGAGGAGAGCTGCTTCATACAACAACAGTATATGATTAGGAGCAGTCAGATGAGCCTAACAAGTTCTTAGAGTATTCCCAACTGCTGCTAATTTTTATTTTTTCCCCTCACAGCCTGTGTTAACAGATTTCACGTACATTACACTGTTTAGTGTCTCCATCAATTTAATCAATTTACTTACGATTACTATTACTCCAATCAAAAACAAAAACAAACATACTGATAAAAGAAGCAGGTATTCGAGCCAGTTTGTACGAAACAGTTGGATGTGCGGATGTGAATTTCGTAATACACTACTTTGTTTTCCATGTTTGTTATTCGGGAACAGTGATGCATTGATCTGGGACGTGTGAGTGCATAGAAAACAGAAATAATAAACGTATAAATAAAATACCTGATGTTAGGATTAGTTAATTTATTATCACAACAATGTAACAACACAGTGAAACACGATCTGAATTTTTTTTTTAATATTGTTGCTCACCGATAAAATTTCGCGCGAACCGCCACTGTGTAATCAACAGTATAAAGTTCGTTTCAGTACCCTTGTTGTTACGCTTTTTGATGCTGTAAATGTGTTTGTATCTTTTAAGGTATGTTAATATCCAGAGATAGGTCTATCCCATCGAGTATTTGCTGTACCACCTGAATAAGTTGCTTGATTTTTTAGTATCAACGCTTCTTGAAAGCTGAAACAGTTTGTCACTTGACATGCCAATTACAGGCTTCCTAGCGGGGAGCTGCCATTATTACAGACACACTAATAACGCCCTGCCACCCGTGGGAACAACGCACTATTACTTACAACGATGAGTCACTGCAGTTTGCACTTAATCAGCATGTAATTTTGAAGATAGTAGTACACAATTTACTGAAGTGTCTGGGAATCAAATAATTTCGACCTTGTTGCTTGAGGTCTTGAAACCCGGAGCAAGGTTAGACGTCAAGGTAGTGAACGCGTGAATGTGACTGAGAAAATTTACATACGTGCCTCCTTACTTATATTGCTTCACAGGATGTTCGTCCAATAGGCCCATAGTAAGAATTCTGCAGCATGATAACAAAATTGTTACATCAAATGACGTCATGAATCCCACACGTTTTATAAAGAACATGTATTCCAGATGTGAGATGAAGTCCTGATGAGGTATGCGCCTATTATTTCCAGTTTAAGTATTAGACATTGCTATTAGGGACGCTGTAGGAATATAAAGGCCATGCTGTGCTGCAGCTGTTCATTTATTGACCCGTTTAGTAATATCCTGATTGTGGCCTTTATATTCCTACAGTGTCCTTAATAGCACTTGTCTAATAATTAAAAAATAACATTTAGTCGTGGAATTGGTATTACTGTACATATTATTATTCTCATCACAGAGTACATTCAGTCAGGCAAACCGTCTTCAATAATGGAAACATTATTGATTTAATAAGGCCCTAAACATCGAATGGTACTTATTAAAGCGATAACTGATAAACTGCAGAGTATATGCGAAGGAGAATTAGAAAATGTTCCCCCTGTCGACTGTGGGTAGAGTTAGGTATGAAAAGAAAAATATAGAATGTGACATTAAAGACAAGACATATCTTTATTTTCTACATAATTTCAAAGAATATTGAGACATTTGTCAAACCGATTCAGGGCGCTTGCATATAACCAATGATATATGTATTCAAACTATATATAGTAAATGAAAAAGCCGGCCGCAGTGACCGGGCGGTCTGCGACGCGCCAGTTACAGTTTGCACGGCCGCTACGGTCGGGGGTTCGAATCCCCTGTCGGCCATGGATGTTTGTGTCGTCTTTGGTATAAGGTATAAGGTAGTTCATAAGTAGTTTGTAAGTTTAGGGACTGATGAACCCGCAGTTAAGTCCCTTCAGCTTAACTAACATTTGAACATTTTTTTGAAAATGAAAAAAGAACACCATGAATTCGTCGACACAGAAGAGGGTAATTTTATTGACACATTATTGAGGTTGTATACAACACACGATCACACAGGCAGAGCCGTATGCACGTGAGTAAAGTCACCAGAGCGTCCGCAAGGTTGGCGTTAGTACCATGTATACCCTCCTTTTGCAGCAATGCAAGCTGTAATTCTTTCATGGAAACGATCGTAGAGGTTCCGAATGTAGTTATGTGGGATGGCCTGACATGCAATTTCTACCCGGTGCCTCAGTTGAGCCAGATTCCGTGCCGCTCATACAAACCGCCCAACATGACGTTTCATACTCATCTGGGGATCGTGCTGGCCAGGGTAGTTGACGTACACCTTGAAGAGCACATTGGGGAGTACGGTCTACATGTGGATCTGCATTGTCCTGTTGTAAAAACATATCACCACGTTGGTGCAGCGTGGTAGGAAGACGGGTTAAATGATGGTGTCAGTGTACTCAATGTTCTCTAGACGATCACTTGAAGAGAATGGCGAGTGCAGAATACCCCTCCCCTCACGATCATGTGTGCCGTTAGAGTGTCCTCCGCTCACGCCTCAACATCGTTCAGCCCGCCTCCAATGGTGTCATGGTAGGCACTTATGAAGGGACGAATGGAGACGTGTCATCTTAAGTGATGAGAGTCGTCGCTGCCTCGGTGCCAATGATGGGCGTACGCATGTATGGTGTGTAAGGGAGTACGAAAATCTGGAGTGTACGCGGCAAAACGGCGTAGACACCAGACATAATGGTGTTAGGAGCCATATACTACACTGGCCGTTCTCCTCTGGTGTTCGTCATGGGAAAATTGAACAGTACACGGGTCACTGAAACCATCATTAACCCCGTCTTGCATCGCACCAACAAGTCGATGTACTTTTCCAACAGGACAATACAATGCACGTCCACACATATCCCGTACACCCAAGGTGTACGTCCACACATATCCCGTACACCCAAGGTGTACGTCAACTACCCTGCCCATCATTATCCCGAGATCTGTTCGCCATTGAGCCGGATGAAACGTCATCTTGGCGTGGTCTACACGACCGGCACGAGATTTGGTGCAACTGAGGCATCAGATGGAAATTGCATGGCATGCCATATCGTAAGACTTCATTCGGCACCTCTACAATCGTCTTCATGAGAAAGTTACACAATGCATTGCTGTAAAAGGAGAGTATACACGATACTAGCGACGACATTGTGCACGCTCTGGTGACTGTACTGACGTGTGTATGGTTCTGACTGCGTGATCGTGTGTTGTATACATCCTCAAGAATGTGTCAATAAAATTTCGATCAGCTCGGTTGACGAATTTATGGTGTTCTTTCTTCATTTTCCGGGAATATATATATATAGGTGTTTCACTAAGTGTGTTTGCCTCCGTAACTTATATAATAATAGGTGGCGGGAAATTTTAATGTGGTAGGTCAACACAAGAAATGTTACACTTTCTGCAGAGCTATGAACATATATAATATAAATATATAATTGAGCCGCGGGTAGTCTTCCAGCTGGTCGTATGCACGGTGGCTCTGACGCCTCACACAGGTCCCACGCCCACAGCGCTTGTCTCGACCTTCAGACTCACGAGCAGCCGCTCGCCGGGCAACTCTTGAACGCCAACCACTCCAAGACATAAACAAGACCAGCTAGTGCGCCTCCTACGCATAAAGTCTTGTCCTTCTGACCTCTACGGCCGTCAGCACTGGCTCTCAGTTGATGTCGCTTCCTCGTTTCACCAACCCCTTCATGTCAAGAGTCCTGTCTTGCAATGCGCCACTGCTTATCAGATAAACATTGGCATTAATGTGAGGAAGAAATTTCCTGAGAATGTACAGCTGTGTATGTTTATAGACTCCTCTTGGACACAGATCTTCTCTTACCCTGTGCCATTTATTATACACAACTTTGCTTCATCCGTCGTGGATTATTATAATTCCAAGGTAGCAGAATTCCTTGACTTCTTCTGTCGTGATAATAGTTATTAATGTTAAATTGCTCGATAGTTACATTTCTACTTCTTCTCATTGGGATACTGCTGTCGTATTACGGTTTACTCTTAATTTATATTCTGCACACAGTAGAATTTGTACAGCTGTTATTTATACAACATGGTTTGCTGAAGAAGTGTCAGATTTCGTTTCTGCAGAGCGATCAAATAATCGAGAGTGAGAAAGAGAGAAAGATTTGCAGTGATGATTATTGAATGTATTAATTTGGAATGAGTTTGGAAAACATATTTTCCTTTTGGAACGACAGCGAACTGACAAAAAGTTTTAATTGGAAAAAATCTGTCAAGTTCGTAAACATTATACAATTTATTTTATAAAGGTGACCGGTTTCGATCATCATCAGACGATTTGCTTCAGCACCAACTAGAAAATTATGCACACTTGTCTGATTTGTCAAGTATTAATTTGGAATTTAATTTTAAA
The DNA here is from genome assembly GCA_026315105.1 of Locusta migratoria. NCBI lineage: Eukaryota > Metazoa > Arthropoda > Insecta > Orthoptera > Acrididae > Locusta > Locusta migratoria. The sequence goes on along the minus strand of CM048750.1, from coordinate 223,948,213 downwards.
GAAACAATTGGTGGTACTGACCATATTTGTATTATATATTCGTATTTACTTGAGATGAAACGTATTTACTGCTGCCATAATTGTGCATCTCTGACCTTTTAACTGGTTGGGCTATAAGTTTATGTACAAAAACAAATTTTAATTTATGTGCTAGAATTTTTATATGTAAGCCTATGTAATTGTTGTTCTTGCTGTGGTCTTCAGTCCGCAAATTGGTTTGATGCAGCTCTCCACGCTACCCGGTCCTGTGCAAGTCTCTTCATCTGAGAATATGTTCGGCAACCTACACCCTTTTGAATCTGCTTACTGTATTCGTTCCTCGGCCTCCCTCTGAGATTTTTACCCCACACACTTCCTTCTAATGCTAAGCTGACAATTCCTTGATGTCTCAGAATGTGTCCTACCAATCTATCCTTTCTCTTAGTCAGGATATGCCAGAAACTCGTTTCCTCCCCAATTTGATTAAGCACCTCCTCATTAGTTACATGATCAACCCCATCTAATTTTCATCAATCGTCTGTAGCACCACATTTAGAAAGCATTTATCATCTTTTTTTCTGAACTCCGTATAGTCCACGTTTCACTTCCATACAATGCTACACTCCAGACAAATGCTTTCAGAAAGGACTTCCTAATATTTAAATTAATACTGGATGCCAGCAAAGTTCTCTTCATCAGAAACACTTTTCTTCCCATAGCCATTCTTCATCTTATATCTTCTTTACTTCAGCCATCAAAAGTTATTTCACTACCCAAATTATAAAACTCATCAGCTACTTTTATTGTCTCATTAACGAATCTAATTTCTTCAGCATCACCTGATTATCTGACACTAGATTCAATTACCATCACTTTACTCTTGTTAATGCTCATGTTATAACTTCCTTTCAAAACACTGTTCATTCTGTTTAATTGCTCTTCCAGGTCCTTCGCTGTCTTTGACAGAATAACTATGTCATCAGCAAACCGCAATGTTTTTATTTCTTTCCCCTGAACTTCCTTCTTCAAATTTCTTCTTTCTTTCCTTCACAGCTTCCTCATTGTATAGATTGAACAACATTGGGGGAAGGCTACAACCCTGTCTTACTCCTTTCCCAACTACTGCTACCCTTTCATGCCTTTCGACTCTAATAATTGCTGTCTGCTTTTCGTATATTTTACCCCTGATATCTTCAGAATTTGAAATAGTGTATTCCAGTCAACATTGTCAAACGCTTATTCCAGATCCACAAATGTTAATAACGTAGGTATCCCTTTCCTTAACCTGTCTTCTAAGATAAGTCGTAATGAGAACGTTGTTTCCTGTGTTCCTTCGTTTCTCCTAAATCGAAATTGATCTTCCACAAGGTCGGATACCACAAGTTTTTCCATTGTTCTGTAAATAATTCGTGTTAGTATTTTGCAACCATGAGTTGTTAAACTGATAGTTCTGTAATTTTTACATTTGTTTGCGCTTGCTTTCTTCGGAATTCGAATCACTATATTCTTTTTGAAGTCTGAGGGTTTTTCCCCTGTCTCATACATCTTGTATACCATGATACCCCTGCTACCATTTGAATTTGAAAGAGTATGTTCCAGGCAACATTGTCAAACGGTTTCTCCAGGTCTATAATGGCTAAAGACGTAGGTTTCCCTTTCCTTAAACTGTCTTTTAACATAAGTCATAACGTGAGTATTGTCTCACGTTTTCCTATATTTATCCTACATCCAAACTGATCTTCTCCAAGGTCTGAATCCACCAGTTTTTCCATTCGTCTGTGATTCTTGTTAGTACTTTGGAGTGCGGTTTAAAGCGCCTCGCTGCAAAGCGAGCAGTTGCTTGCCGTCGGAGGTTCGATTCCTTTCTGGGGCATGGGTGTGTGTGTGTTGTCCTTAATTTAGTTTAACTTAAGTAGTTTGTAAGCTTAAGGACTAATAACCAAAGCAGTTAAGTCCCACAAATTTGCAACCATTGGCATTAGTATTTTGCAACCATGACTTAATTTCACGTTTGTCCGCACTTGCAGTGCAGTGAAGTGCAAGAATGGTAACTGTATGATCCCCGAATATGTAATTCCATCTCTTCCAGCTGTCAACACTTATGATAAATTGTATTTTGAAGGGTTAGGTTTCAGAGACATGGGCAAAAGCTGGGGAATTATAGTTGGGCCGAAATGCGACGATCCCTGGCTCCGCCTACTGAGCTGGGAGACTGTCCCAGCCACGGAAACTGAATGCAACCATGTTGCCAAGTAGTTAGTTCGCTGCTGGACAGTGTAGGTAACGGCCTCTGTTGTCTGACAGGACTGGCAAAAGTGCAGAGCGCATGCTCAGAGCAAAGCTCGCGTCTGACTTACTCCAATGGTTTGCTGCCGCAGCCAGTGTTGCCAGGGGTAGTGATTTTTCGCACTCTTGGCTATCTTTTTCTTATAATAGTAGTCATTCTAGCAGTCTTGCGACTGGCGATTAATTTTGGCTATTAAAGGAATTGGTTAGCGACTTAATTGCTATTTTATTTCACTTCAAATACAACGAATATAAAGCAATCACTCTTTAGACATTGCGTCAATGATACCGGCTAAACTTCGGTAGAATGCTGCGGAAATGTAATCAACCTACGCAAGTTAGCACAAATGTTTTCAAGTATCATGGGAGAGTGTCACAGAGATATAAACTAACTCAACTTACAGTCTCTTGAAGATAGACATAAAGTACTTCATGTACCCTACTTACGATGGTTCAAGAATAGGCTTCAAATGATATCTCGAAGTATACTACAACATCGTTTGTATGGCTCCCACTGAGAACATGAGGATAAGATTATATAAATTACAGCATGCAAGGAGGCAAACAGTATTTTTTTCCGCGTTCCATACGACAACACAACAGTAATTCGTAACAACTGCTACTGTGAAGCGAGCCCTTTGCTACGCACTACACAGTAGTTAACAATGGTTTACAGAGTATAAATGTCGATGGAGAAAACGCGATTATTTCTCCGTCGTTCTAATGGCTGATTTTTCAGTTTGTAATGAGGCATTATTACCAGTTAAAGTGTATCTCACCTCAAAGTATGAAATGCTTAATGCATTATTATAAATTACCTCATCTCAAAATGTTGTAATGATTTTGTGTGTATAAAAGAAATGTTTGAAAGATTCAATAACATCTGTAAATATTTGTTTTTAAGAAGCTGAAAGTGAATGGTAATCGAATCTACTCACGAGAACATCCCTTGTGTAAGTTTGATAGCATGATTCATGAACAGTCTTGTGTTGTAATTTTTATAAGTTTTGAAATTGATAAATGTGATTGTTAAATGTAACAGGATTTCCTGAGTCTCTCTATTATATTTACAATGTGACAATATTTTGACTGCCCTCATTGTCAGTTGGTGGTGTGTCTGGGTTCAGTTCTTGGATGGACTCAAATAAATGTTTCTGTGAAGTATGAGTTTCCTTGGAAAGTTCAGTCTGATGTCTGAGAATGTGAGAGTGTCACAGTTTGTTCAAATTTTTATTGAGATGAGGTTCAACAGCAGATATTTGAGGAAATGCATACTGTAAACCATCAGCTGTTTATTATTTTTCCAAACTTCTACCGGTTTCGGTTATAAACCATCATCACGGAAGGGAACTAGACAGACTCATTAAACAGGTGCATTATATGCCTCCTTATGCATTCTGGCATGCATGTCACACAATAAAAATATATAAGACGTCACTAGACAGCAAGTCTTGGTTAAAAGCATAAAAGCAATGCCAGGCTGTGTGATGGTGAACCAAGGTCTCAAACCGTCTTCCGTGAAGATGGTTTATAACCGAAACCGGTAGAAGTTTGGAAAAATAATAAACAGCTGATGGATTACAGTATGAATTTCCTCAAATGTCACAGTTTGTGTTACTTTTTACTCAGTAACCGGCTTACTCCCTGAATTTCAGGATTATTATTGTCGAGTAACATGCCATAATTACCACAGTATAATAATGTTAACAGATTAAAGGTTGCGATATTTGGCTATTCTTACTGATGAAAAATGTTCAAATGTTTGTATAGTTTATGGGACTTAACTACGGGGTCATCAGTCCCTAAACTTACAAACTACTTATGAACTACTGACGAACTAGGACGGCACAAATATCCATGCCCGAGGGGGGATTCGAAACCCCGACCGCAGTGGCCGTGCAGACCGTGACTCGAGCGCCTCAGTCCCCTCGGCCACCGCGGCCGGCTACTGATGAAAAGATGGTTATATTTTGGCATTTTATTGATGAAAAGATGGCGATATTTTGGCTACTTTTTGTTTAAAATTTGGTGACAGAGCAATAGAAAAACCTGGCAACTCTGGCCGCAGCCGGCGCTCAAAGACGATTGGCACAAGCACCAGGGATGATCCTATTCCAGCTCGACTATAGTGTTAAAAATGTTTGTATAGCTTATGGGACTTAACTACGGGGTCATCAGTTCCTAAACTTACAAACTACTTATGAACTAGCGAACACTAAGGATGGCACAAACATCCATGCCCGAGAGGGGATTCGAACCCCCGACCGTAGTTGCCGTGCAGACCGTGACTGGAGCGCCTCAGTCCCCTCGGCCACCGCGGCCGGCGACTATAGTGTTATTTTGGAGTAATTCCTTTGTTTGGTGTGGGGAAGTATAGAGAAGCTGATGTGGCAACCCCGGCTGATGGTCGCGTGCGGTGTTGCAGGGTGCGTGCAGCAGCGCTACGTGCTGTCGGTGATGGGCTTCCTGGCGATCGCCAACGCGTACACGATGCGCACCAGCCTGTCCGTCGCCATCACCGAGATGGCGTGCAGCAAGGGCAGCGGCGGCGGCTCCTCACCGACTGGCAACAGCACCAACAGCAGCCAGCCAGACGTCGGCCTCCAGTGCCCCGCTGACGACGAGTACGAGGCCAGCTCGGTACTCACCACTTCTTACTAATTTATTTACTTATTTACAATAACAATAACAATTTAGGTCTGTTACCTGGATAACTAAAACAGACTTTTACGCTCAATTATTATACATTACAAATTGTTTGGTTGTTAGTAATAAGTTAATGACAACTCTATCCATCTCCTTTGCACCACTGGATTACTAGTCTAGATTGGATTTGGAAGGTAGCGAGGCAGCCAACACCAGCCAACTTATTCAGTGACTTCTCTCTTATACCTTGCTCACGCAAGGTGGGGAAGTCGTCCAGCTCTTCACTCCTTGCCTCAACTGACCTTCCGGTCAAATTCGGTTCCATCCGTGGTGCCAAACCGACGTTAGCCGGCCAGACGCCAGGGATAGTGATGTCAATCCGGTTTTACGTACGCAGTATATTGCTGCCAATGTATGCCTCATAGAGGCATGCACGGCTTTTCTCTCCTGTTGTTTCGCAGCAGACTATCCTCGATAGATCTGTTGCGTGTGGGTTGATACTTTCTCAGTCAGTATAGTGAGGATCTCTACTAACTCATCATTCCTTATTATTTCATAGATGTCCCTGGTGGGTATGGCTTGCCTCTCTACAGAGGCAACTCGTGCGTGTACTGGGCACTCGAAGATTACGTGTTCCGGGCTGCCTATCTCAGCACCACATTCACAAACTGCATCAGGTTGTTTCTTACTAATCCTCCACTAGCTGCAAACCCGACGGTGCCAGGCTACCTTTGGCCCACTTTAGGTTACTGTAGTAATTTTGTGTCCCAGCCTCGTCACCGCTTTTGTGTCTCTTTTCCGTCGTAGGTGTCGGTGGCCGAGTAGAAAGAGACCGACTCAGGAATAAAGGATGCACGCTTGTGCGGTATGGAGGTGACCAGCCAGTGGGACAGCAGCAAATAGAAACACTAGAGTAAATTAGAATAGATATATATTTCATACATTAACAAGAGCAAAACTAGGGTAATGGAGTGCAGTCTAAGAAAATCAGGTGATGCTGAAGGAATTAGATTAGGTAACGAAGCAATAAAGGAGGTAGATGAGTTTTGTTACTTGGGCAGTAAAATAACAAATGATGGTCGCAGTACAGAGGATATAAAATGCAGAGTGGCAATGGGTAGAAAAGCGTTCTTGAAAAAGAGAAATTTGTTAACATCGAATATTGATTTAAGCCTAAGGAAGTCCTTTCTGAAGGCCTTTGTATGGAGTGTTGCCTTGTATGGGAGTGAGACATGGACGATAAACAGTGCGGACAGGAAGAGGATTGAGGCTTTTGAAATATGGTGCTACAGAAGAATGCTGAAGATAAGGTGGGTGGATCGCGTAACTAATGAGGAGGTACTGAACACAATTGGGGAGAAAAGAAATTTCTGGTATACCTTGACTAAAAGAAGGGATAGATTGATAGGACACATTCTTAGACATCAAGGAATTGTGAATTTAGCGTTGGAGGGAAGTGTGTGGGGAAAAAATCGCAGGGGAAGACCAAGAGATGGATACAGTAAGCAGATTCAGACAGATGTAGATTGCCGTTCTTATGTGGAGATGAAGAGGCTCGCTCAGGATAGGGTATTGTGGAGAGCTGCATCAAACCAGTCTCCGGACTGAAGACCACAACAACAACAACAATATATTTCATAAAGACTTAGTAATACTTAACTTTTACATAGTTCTTGACTGCAGAATGCTGATACATAGATAGAGGCCTGCCTACATTTCTAGTGCCTACCTGATAGCCAAGTCTTAACTGGTGCCTATCTTATTCCGAAGTGTTAACTGGTTCCTATCTCAGTCCCAAGTGAACGATGTCGTTCAGTGGTGGCCACGAGCGGAGTTGTAGCAGAGGGCGCTCGTGGCTGACGTCGTAAGATCGCCGAGTCGTGCGTGCATGGCGGCGCGCGGCGAAAGTAGGTGGCGCGCACTTTAGACTTGTGCGACTCCACAAGTAACACTAAAAGTGGGCCTTTGCGATCGTCTTTTGACAGCTCGAAATTTAAATGAAAATAACGGCTTAACCATTCATCTGACACGAAAACTGAATAACCGAATTTGTAGAGGAGATAATGTTCTACAACTTTGCTCTGTTATGTTTTTTTCATATCTCGTATCGTTTCAGAGATATTTGCGAAACATTACGGCGATTTTGGGATGTATGTCTGTCTGTCTGTCTGTCCGTAACGTGTTCCCTGTTTTTAAGACGAACCGCTCAACCGATCAGCACCCAATTTTGCACACATAATTGTAGGCCGCCAGAGACCAGAGCCTCCCGTTTTCAAATTTTTCGGACAAAAAACACGGTAGTAATACCAAAAAAAGACGTTTGTAATATAATTGTAATTGCCAACGAACCATTCATCTGACACGAAAATTGAACAGCCTAATTGGTGGAGGGGAAAATTCTTTCCAACTAGCTCTATTATGGTTTTTTTTCATATCTTGCATCGTTGCAGAGATATTTGCAAAAATAACGGCGATTTGACGATGTCTGTCTGGCTGTAACGTGTTCCCACTTTTTAGGTCGAACCGTTCAACCGATCGACGCCAAATTTTACAAACATATTTTTTGGCTACCAGAGACCAGAACCTCACTTTTTGAAATATTTCCAACAAGAAATACCTTAGTAATACCAAAAAAGCCGTTTGTAGTTTAATTTTAATTGCAAATAAACCGTTCATCTGACGCGAAAGTAGAATAAACGAATTTGTAGAGAAGAAAATTCTCTACAACTTTGTTCCCTTATGTTTTTTTCATATCTCGTATCGTTTGAGAGATATTTGCAAAATAACGGAGTTTTGAAACCATTGAATTAACGAAAACTAGCCGTTCGCAGATATCATGTGACATTTCTCACCCAGAACTATGTGGCATACACCATCTTGCGTTGCGTATTTGATGATTTTCTTATTGTAACTTACACGTTGTCATTTCAAAGCAATGGCGCACTGAAGAATTAACAAAAGACGTCTTCCTTCGTACGATATATGATAATCGAGTATCTACAAATGCCATATTAGCATGTTAACAACGACCATGAATAGTATGAAATAGAAGAATAGAACTTCTAACGGTCAGCTGTAGCATAGTGGGCAATGCGTTGGAGTGTGGCGCTAAAGGTCAGTGGTTCGAAACCCGCCACTGTCTATTTTTTTCCTAAAAGGGTTTCAGACATTATTATTAATTAATTTCTTATTATTTTGGTCGAAAATGTTTGCAAAAACTTATAAAACTACAAATCTAAAGTGGGCCGTAAAACACGTCAGCGCGATTTTTTTTCTTTGTTCCGGCCTAGAGTTGGCACTTCTCCTATCCTTTCTCTGTCTGTCCATATCCTCTATTCTAAATGTCCAAATGTTTGTATATCTTATGGGACTTAACCACGGGGTCATCAGTCCCTAAACTTACAAACTACTTATGAACTAGCTAACACTAAGGACGGCACAAATATCCATGCCCGAGGAAGGATTCGAACCCCCGACCGTAGTGGTCGTGCAGACCGTGACTTGCGCGCCTCATTCCCCTCGGCCACCGCGGTCGGCCCTCTATTCTAAAAATATGTTACATTTATGGGAGAATACTCGACCAAAAATACAGTTCATTTCAAAGATAAATCCTGGCAGTTCCGTCTACCAGTCAAAAGATAGGTCACACCTATATTCAAGGAAGGCAGAAGGAGTAACCCACTAAACTACAGGCCTATTTCATTGACGTCAACTTGCAGCAGGGTTTTGGAAGATATCCTGTATCCAAATATTATGAACGCTCTATTGACCCAAGGTCAACACGGATTTAGAAAATATCGTACATGCGAAACACAACTAGCTCTTTATTCACACAAAGTGATGACTGCTATCGACAAGGGATCTCAAATTGATTCCGTACTTCTTGGTGTCCAGAAGGCTTTTGACACCATACCTCACACACGGCTTTTAATCTAATTGCGTGGATATGGTATATCGCCCCAAATTAGCGATTGGATAGGGGATTTCTTGTCAGAGAGGACACAGTTCGTAGTAATCGATGGTAAGGCATCGAATAAAACATAGGTGATATCGGGCGTTCCACAGGGTAGTGTTATTGGTCCTCTGCTATTCCTTATTTACATAAACGATTTAGGGGAAAATCTAAGTCGTTCTCTTAGGTCGCAGATGACGCCGTCTAGTAAAAACATCTGAAGATCAAAACCAACTGCAGAACGACCTGAATAAGATATCACTATGGTGTAAAAATTGGCAATTGAGTCTAAATAATGAGAAGTGTGAAGTCGTCAACATGAGTACGAAAAGAAATCCGTTAAACTTTGTTTACAAGATAAATCAGTCAAATGTGAAGGCCGTAAACTCCACAAAATATCTAGGAATTACCATTACTTCAGACTTAAACTGGAAAGAATACGTAAATAATGTCGTGGGAAAGGCGAACCAAAGACTGCGTTTTATTGTCAGAACCCTTAAAAGATGCAACAGAACTACTAAAGAGTCTGCATAACTACGCTTGTCCGTCCATTTTTGGAGTATTGCTGCCCAGTGTGGGATCCTTATCAGGTGGGTTTGACGGAGGACATCGAAAAAGTCCAAAGAAGAGCAACTCGTTTTGTATTTTCATGATACAGGGGAGACAGCGTCATGGAAATGATACAGGATCTGGGATGGGAATCATTATAGTAAAATAGTAAATGTTTGTAGAGTCTATGGGACGTAACTACGGGGTCATCAGTCCCTAAACTTACAAACTACTTATGAACTACTTACAGCTAAGGACGGCACAAATATCCATGCCCGAGGGGGGATTCGAACCCCCGACCGTAGTGGCCGTGCGGACCGCGACTGGAGCGCCTCAATCCCCTCGGCCACCGCGGCCGGCGAATCATTATAACAACGGCGCTTATCGCTACGGCGTGGACTACTTACGAAACTACAATCGCCAACATTCTCCTCCAAATGCGAAAATATATTGTTGACTCCCACTTACATAGGTAGAAATGATCATCAGAATAAAATACGAGAATTCAGAACTCGAACGGAGAGATTCAAGTGTTCTTTCTTCCCGCGCGCTATTCGAGAATGGAATGGGAGATAAATAGTATAAGGGTGGTTCGATGAACCCTCTGCCATGCACTTAAATGTGATTTGCAGAGTATCCCATGTAGTTGTAAATGTAGATGTAGATTATTAACCCATGAAATTGTTCGGCGCGAATCAGCTGGAAATTTTCAGACGTGTCCTTAAATCACTGAAAGCAAGAAAGAAATAAACTTATGACTTTGTATGCGTCTGGAGTCTCATTCATAAATTTTTTTTTTTTAAGAATTGACCGACTTTTGACTGATAGTTATATATTTATTGTCACAAGCAGGTTTCAGCCTTAGGCCATCCTCAAGTGATAAAAGTTAGTCAGACCGGTTTTTCCTATGTCGTGGTCATGATAATAAAAGCAATAAAAACATTTGGAGTTGAGTCCATGTCAAAAGCATAAAATGGATAATACATTTGTCCCCGCATTTTACTTTAAAATAATAACACATGTATGTGTTTGCCATAAGAACACAAAGGCCTTCTGGCATGGACTCAACTCCAACTGTTTTTATTGCTTTTATTATCATGACCACGACATAGGTTAACCTGTCTGACAACTTTTGACTTGAGAATGGCCTAAGGCTGAAACCTGCTTGAGGCAATAAATATATAATTATCAGTAAAATGGTGGTCAATTCTGAAAAAAAAAATGAACGCAACCTTCAGCATGGAGGTCCAGATGTTTTAAACATTTTAATTGTTTATAAGCACTGATAATGACGACACAGTGATCGAAATCTAGACCTGCTAATAAATAAATATTTTTACGACTGATTGCTGAAAAAAATTTCCACAAGTCAAATACAGTCGCGGAGCACAAATTCCACCATGGAATCAAGCCTTAAAAAGGTTACAAAACGGTTGTGAGTTACAAAAGCCACAAACCATGCCACTTCGTGAAAGTGTAACTTTTCCTGGTGGCTCCTCTCATGTCTAAAAAACCTACATTTCTCCAGGATACTATTAATATTTCTTGTTTGTTTATTTATGTTGTACAGCATAGTTAATTAAACGTGATGAGGCGGTTGTTCACGAACCTAATTGTTTATGACTTCATATCTTATGAACTGTGTGTCGTACTATGCTAAAATTTCGAACGTACCTTCAGTGATATATGTGTATACTGTCTGTAACATTTCTCGCGAATACAGTTAATATTGTACGAGTAATAAATTGTAACGTCTTGCCAGACGCCGTAATTTTACTGCATGAACGCAGAAAAAGTAATAAGCGACAAACGTTTTTCCTTTTACCATTTTTCTGTGGTTGTCATCGAATTAAAGTTTCCTAAAGGTTTGAACTTATGTTTAAAGCTGGTTGTAAGTCGCTAAGTGCTCTCCTTCTCAAATAGTGGACTGATAAAGTCACAGTATAATGTGCCATAAGACGGGGAAGTTTTCATTGTTCCTGAACTATCTGCCCTATCGCAAAATCGTTTCATAGCTGAGTCTTCTACCTATAAACTACATTCCTGCCAAATTTCAGTTTTATAGGGGAAGTAGTTTTTGAGATTTTTTGTTTAGTCGGTGATTGAGTGAGTGAATAAGTCTCCTTTAGCTTCTATATAGACAGAGATTTACGCTACTGCTAAAAAGTCTCCTCAACAAGTTTTATGTCCAAATGCCCTTATCTTTATAACTGTGGGTCGGAGGTATAGGACACTATGTCATTTGAAACTTCCTGGTAGATTAAAATTGTGTGCCGGAACGGGGACTCGAACCTTTGCCTTTCGCGGGCAAGCGCACTACCGAGGCGAGGTACTGGCGGAAGTTGTGAGGCGGCATCGTGAGTCGTGTCGGGATAGCACAGTCGGTAGTGCGTATGCCAGCGAAAGGCAAAGGTCCCAGGTTCGAGTCCCGGTTCCGGCACACAATTTTAATCTGCCAGGAAGTTTCATATCAGCGCCCACTCCGCTGCACTATGTCATTTACTAAATTTTACAGGAGAGCAGTTCGAAGGTGTTTTACCTGTTCTCCCTTACATCTATCTTGCCTATTTATAGCATCACTATAACGAAATTTGAGAAGTTTGCACTTTGGACATTAACTATAATGTTGCTTCACATGTAAAGCCTTTTTTTTAATTTTGTACCACTTTTGCAGATATACAGGATGTCCCATTTGTGTTTGCCACCCAAAATATCTCTGGAACAACAACGGCTATTGTAAAACGACTTTCACCGGTATCAATGTAAGACAGGGGCTCATGAATGTAAATATTTTGAAACATTCTAAAATGAAAGCATAAGTCGAATTTGTCTATTTATATTGTGAGGAGGCGATCCAATATTATAATAGGTTCCGAAAAGGCTAAACCCAAGATCACTAGCATATAATTTTATTTCGACGATCGGTTTCGATGGTCCTTCCATTATCTTCTGGTATAAATTTTTTTGTATGAAGCCGTCATCTTCTGATGTCAACTGTTGTTGTATAAAATAATTTAAAGTGAATAGATGCACTGTGTCGTTCAAGTTTACATATCAATATAAGCGACAGTAGGATACTGTCAAATTAAACAAGTCAAAGATATATATTTATACTGATATGTAGAATTTAAATAGAATGGCATAATGCATTTATGCACTTTAAATTATTTTATACTAGAACGATTGACGTCACAAGATGGCGGCATTGTAAAAAATTGTTAGAAGAGGATGACAAAGACCACGGATACTGGACGTCGAAATTTCTATATATAAAAGGTAATGTCCCGACTGACTGACTGACTCATCATCATTGGCCGAGGGGACTGAGGCGCTCCAGTCACGGTCTGCTCGACCACTACGGTCGGGGGTTCGAATCCCCCCTCGGGCATGGATATTTGTGCTGTCCTTAGTTGTAAGTAGTTCATAAGTAGTTTGTAAGTTTAGGGACTGATGACCCCGTAGTTAAGTCCCATAGACTCTACAAACATGTGAACATGTGACTCATCATCGCCCAGGCCAAACCACTGAAGATAGAAACTTGAAAACTGTAGAGGGTGTTGAACTTACTCCGTAGGCGTCAATTAAGAAGCGATTTTTCGATGTTCCGTCCGTAAGAGGATGAAATAGGGCATGAAACGGTTTTGGAAAATACGTTACTATTTAGGCAATTTTGAAGCTAGAACTACAAAATATCGGATTTTAATTCTGGGTTCGAATGTAAAAGACACGTATTTAGGCATTTTTTGAAATTCGACCAATAAGACGATAAAATAGGGGAGGTAAAAAAACGATTTTCTAAAAATGTTGCTGTTAACTCAAATTTTAAGCTACAACTACGAAACTTCGGATACGGAATCTTGGTGGGATAAAAAAAAAAAAAAAAAAAAACACTAGTTTCAGTACTTTTGGAAATTCAACAAGTAAGAGGGTAAAATAGGGGATGAAAAGTTTTTTTTGAAAACACGTTGCTCTTAAAGACAATTTTGAAGCTAGAGCTACAAAAATTGATATTTGTATTGTTGGTTAGAATTTAAAAAATAAGTGTTTTGGTATTTTTGGAAATTCAACCATCAAAGGAGTTAAATTGGAGAGGGGATGTTTTTCGAAAATCTATTGCTAATTAGGCAATTTTGAAGCTACAACCACCTAAACTGGTATAGGTTTTTTTGGTCAGAATTAAAAAGATACGTTTTTCGGTATTTTCAGAAAATTAATCATGTAGGGGGTGAAATAGGGATGAAACGCGTTTTTCAAAATTAATGTTTGAACCTAGAATTACAAAAAATATTTGCATACTTGGTTGGAATTTAAAAGACACATGTTGGGGTATTTTTCGAAATTCAACTATTAAAGGGTGGCATAAGAGGTTACAAGTAGTAAAATGAAATGTTCAAATTGTTGTAAATCTTAAGAGACTTAACTACGGGTCATCAGTTCCTAAGAATTACAAACTAATTAAACTAACTTAGACTAATTTATGCTAAGGACAACATAAACACCAATGCCCAAAGGGGCGAATCAAACTCCCGACGGCGAACAGCAGCGCGCACCGCAGCATGGCGCCTCAATACGCACGGCCATTCTGCCGCGGCTACAAGTAGTATCACAACATTTCATTATGATAGTACTTAAGCTATATCTATGAAAATTTGTATTAAGAGAGATCAACAACTGGTGCAGACCAACCAGCCTACGCATGCGAAGCAGGGGGCGATCTTGGCTTTATACTTTTTGTAACCTATCGAAAGCATTGTGTTTTTAAATGGACACCCAATATTATTTCATTGGCAATGTATAGCAGACAAATCACATAAACAATGGCGTTGACTGCATTGCAGTACCCCAATTACATCCCGAGATATTGCGAAGATGACGCTTGAAATACGCGGAACGCGCAACTAGCGCACGTCCTCAGCACCATGGGGTTCTCGCTTGAGTCTCAGAGTGTCCATTTAAAAGCACATAAGAATGGGTTGAAAACACAAATGATTTAGTTTTAGAATATTACAAAATATTTACATTCAAACCCCTGTCTTACATTGATACCGGTGAAAGTCGTTTCACAATAGCTGTTGTTGTTCCAGAGATATTTTGGGTAGTCAAGGTAAATGGGAAACCCTATATAATGGACATGGTGTTGTATACCTCTCATACACATGTTGCCTTCTGTGGCATAGAGCTCTTGGTAGTTAACGAATAATATTACTGTCACATTAATTTCATTGTAAGAATATATTACATGCACAGAACATTACTAACATTGTGGTACAATTTGCTGTACGAACAGAAAAGCCACATTTGGTCCTAAATCCCATTTGTGTCTTCTTCTGTATAGTATGTTATGGTTATATTACGTGTACTAGGTTCTTATAAAATGCACGACAAACTGAAGGGATATATGGCAACAGTGCCATTAAATCATTATACTTCTGCAGCGAAATAGTTCTTGGGACATCTGAGAGTTGCTTCAAATTTGCTCACAATATAAGTTTATGTCGACCTGTTTGTTGTCACCAACAAAAGACGTTTTCAAATACAGAATTCCCGTGTTTTCTTGTTAACCTTGAACTGCACACACGTTGATAACAAAAATGACCGTTTCTCCATATCCATTTCCCTCTGAATAAGGGAAGGCCTTTCAGGGTCTTTTGAAATCTTGAAGTTCCAAATTATGAACAATGTACTTACGGGAAGCGTGTCTTACCTCTTGTTGCCAGCCCCAGGGTATTAATATACACTCATTTTATTCAACTACTTACGTTTCCTCTCTCTATCAAGGCATGAACACTGTCAGTCTCAATTTGGGTATGGCCTTTTAGTAGAAACTTCTGAGTTATAGTCTTAATTCGTAGATACTAATGCATTATACAATGTAATATTCACTTTCTTATTTTGTCCTCAGCAGTCGTTTGTCCAAAGTGTGATTTCTTCCACGCCACTGTCAGGTATGCCACTGTCCACTTCAAAACTGCTGATGCAATTTCGTTTCCGCCTTGCCCTCCTATTGATTCATCTCACATCACACAGTGAAGTGGGGAATCTGATGCATCATACAAGGTAAAAGTTAAGGCGCAAAGTTTCTTTTTATAGAAACTAAAACTGCAATGTGCAGAAGTATACAGCATTATATCCAGATGGTGTTATATACTTCTAAGGTGTTATTTCATTGCACCAGAACTCTGCCAATATTCTATGTAGGACATATTGCCAATAATCTCATTCTGGCCAAAAATGGGCATAGTATACTATTACCTCCGACCCACACATACATAAACCAGAGTGTCCGTGTGTTTGTGTTTTTTTGTGCCCACGTATTGCTTACAAATCTACAGTTCTGTCCCAATCTTTATCAAATTTTGCACACTTAAGTTACAATCCATGTGGACGGTCGTCGTTACGCCCTTTTCATACGGGAGGCCATGCACCTGGATGCAGTGAGCCGCTTCTTGCCGCTGGTCTTCGGCGCACAGAGCCCAAGTCCTGCTCACTACAACCTGTGTTCGACTCTCGCAGCTGATCGCCCTCCTGCAGCTGTCATGTGGTACCTAACTGCTGCTAGCTGGCGTGCAGTTTCTTCAACTAGACCTTAACAAATTTTGCATTTACACGAAGTACATAGTACTAGTTGTTATTACTGCTGCTGGAGTTGTTACACGGCTCGAAATTAAATGGTAGCAACAATGCTGTGGAGACACGTGCAATGGACTCTACTATTGTCGCTGATAGCACACGTTGTTGACGTACCTACCTTACCTCCGAGCAAACGGACTCTCCGGTCCGTCACCAGCGTGCGCACAAACGAGGAAAACACAGTCACTTGTGAGCGAGAGGTCTAACGGAACGATGTCACTATGTTTTCGAAACAGGAACCTCGGAGTTGGATCAAGATTGAATGTACAGCACGACAGTGTCATCAAGGTCTTCAAGAGGCGTGCGGAAATCGGCATTGTCGTACAGAACAGTGGCACGTCGCGTAAAAGCCTTCAAGGAAGGCCGGCAAACTGTGGCCGTCCAAGTGCTTCTGAAGAAGAAGTGAAAACTTCTGCCGTGTTAGTGGACAGTGATCGACGCCAGACGATTGGTGAGCTTGCCACCGAATTAGCGCAAGCTGTGGCTGCTCTGTTCCTGTTCGGCCGATGGGACTGGGAAGTCCTATATCATCCACCATCTTGCTTGGACTTAAGTCCTTGTGACTTTGATTTGATTTCGAAGATGAAGGAACCGTGGCAATCACTTCAGAACTGTTCCAGAGTTTCGACAAGTAGTTGACCGCTCCATTCGCACCATCAGCAGAACAGGCTCTGCTAACGGTATACTACGCCTTCCACATCGCTGGCACCGGGTTCTAATCAAAACTGGTGACTACGTTGAAGGATAATAACAGGTGCAAACATGTAACGCTTTTGAATCGGTTGTTAATCAGTAGTTCCCACAGTTTAAGTTTATATCCTCGTATATACGGATTACAACGTTCAACATTACAGTAACATAACAATTATCTGTAAACATCTAGTCTATCTCCTTGTTTATATGTTTCTCATATAACAGGTCAGGTTGGTGTGGGATCCTTATCGAAAGAGTCCAGAGAAGGGCAGCTCGTTTCGTTTTGTCACGATACAGGGGAGACAGCGTTAGGGAAATGATACAGTATCTTGGATGGAAATCATTACAACAACGGCGCTTATCGCTGCGGCGTGGGCTACTTACGAAACTCCAATCGCCAACAATCTCCTCCGAATGCGAAAATATATTGTTGAGTCCCACTTACATAGGTAGAAATGATCATCAGAATAAAAAACGAGAAATCAGAGCACGAACGGAGAGATTCAGGTGTTCTTTTTCCCGCGCGCAATTCGAGAATGGAATGGGAGATGAGTAGTATAATGGTGGTTCGATGAATCTTATGCCAGTCACTTAAATGTGATTTGCAGAGTATCCCATGTAGATGTAGATGTTAAGTGATTGATGATGTCACTTCCGTCAGAGAGACTGATGACCTAGCTGTTTAGTCCCCTAAAAACCAACAACAACAACTTCCTTCAGATTTATGGTCGCTTATAATTTTTACTGGCCTTAGAGCAGAGACATCACCATTCCAAAAATAGTGTCTGCTCCCCACACACTGAATTCAATGTGATGCGCAATGTTGTGAATGTTCAACAAGTAGCAGGCATATAACTCTACAATTACTTCCACATGAAGGTGACAATTTCAGAATAGGTGGGCAAAGAACATCCGATCCTTGTCGGAATACAGTTGGAGCCGCCAACAAGAGGTAGAATATACAGAATGAAAATTATCATTTATCAAGTGATAGCGTGGTCATTATGGTACACACTCGGACTGTTTTGAATAGGAGGGGAAGGAAATCTTCCGTGCCATTTAAAGGAACATCCTGGAATTGCCTGGAGTCATTTAAGTAAATCACGGAAATCAGAATAACAGGAACGAGATTTGAACCACCGTCTTTCCTAACACGAGTCCGGTGTGTTACCAATGCGCCATCTCACTCCGTAGAATGGACGGAGACCACTGCAGTAATAAGTAGTATGCGGTGGATGGGTAACTTTGGCACACCGGGAAACCTATTCGGAAAATTTAATGGTTGAGGAGATCGATAGCCCGAAACGCAAAATAGATTACGACTCTCGGTACAACACAAATTTTGAACCACTGCTGTTGAATGTATTTCGACGTCCTGACACAGTCAAGATGTCTAGATATTTCTATTTCTTAAACATACGGCTGTAGGTGTCAAGTAGAGGTGTCCGTTCTTTCTGACATGACTGAAATTTCTAACAACATATAATTATAGTGCTGTACTTGGTAGTGTCTGATGGTGAATCTGGAGGATGACATGGTCGTGTTTGACGCCACACTAGTCGTTCATCTTTGTAGGAGGCCACATGCGAGGACTGATTTTGATGTTGTTGTCATACATTCATTGTCAGAAAATAAAAATAAAAAAAATTAAAAAAACCTGTTGTACAGCATGAAACTTGTATGTCGCACGTACCATTATCATCATTGGTTGCAGTAGAAAGGTACTACAGATAAAGAAGTTAAACATTAAGTGTTATTCTCAGATAAACACGATAATTTTTTGACAGCTGCATGAACTTCAGACACGCGTGTTTGTTACATGTCACATAATAGATTAAGAAATCATTCTCGATCTGTTTTCCTCTAGCGAAGAACAAAGAAAGAACCTTAATTTTTAACACACGATTTCCCGGAAGTGGTAGATAATCTGACCCGTACTAGACTCCTGTTTCTGGTAGATATATCTTACAAGCACCCCTGCCTCAACGATCACATGCTACCGAGCACGACAGCAGTGCTACAGCAGTGGGGGAGGGGAGGTCGTCATTTTCACTTTTCTATGCGATATTTGTTGCAAATCGTTAAAACCATATCAGTCCCTAAACCTACTAACTACTTATGAACTAGCTTACACTAAAGACGGCACAAACATCCATGACCGATGGGGGGATTCGAACCCCCGACGGGGAATGGCCTCGCGCATCGTAGCATACGCTCGGCCGCTCCGCCGCGGCACAAATGGTTACAAAACTAGTTCCACTAGTTACATAAATATACCGAAGTCATCCCTGTTTGAAAGTTCATACGTAACACTTTTCAACACATTCTTCCAATTACCGTCAAAGATGGGATATTTGCGCGTTTTGTTTAAATATTACTCTATATGAATTATTAAATACTTGTATATTTTCCAACAATAATTTAGTTTCTTGAGACAAACATTGTCTCGTTACACTAAAGGTACTAAATAAAAGCGGAGGCATTGAAATTTCTGTCTTAAAGCACGTCTTCCTCCACACCACATACTTTAATCCCGCCTCAATGTTCCTTTGAAGTATGCATCAAATTGCCAGGGCTCTCCCATATTGAAATAGCACCCTAACAAAGAACGCGAACGGGGAAACAATCCCTCCACAGCATAAATTTTAATTCAGTGCCTCTCTTTATATTTAATACCTTTGGCATAACAGAAGCCGTTCCTCGTCGGGGGTTCGAAGCTTCCCTCGGGCATGGATGTTTGTGCCGTCCTTAGTGTTAGCTAGTTCATATGTAGTTTGTAAGTTTAGGGACTGATGACCCCGCAGTTAAGTCCCATAAGCTAAACAAACATTTATAACGAGACAAAGTCTGCTTTAAGGAACTGAATTATTGTTGATATTTATATCACCTCTGCCTGAGGTACAAGTCGGGATTGTTCCCATTCACGTTCTTTGCTGGGGTGCCATTCCGAAATAGGAGAGCCCTGGCAATTTGATACGTATTTCACAGGGAACATTGAGGCAGAATTACAGAATGTGATGCGGGGGGAGACGTGCTTTAAGACAGTCCGTGTACTCACTTTGTCTGTAACGCGATGTTAGCTGAGTGTCTTACGGAAATGATATTCTTCATTAGAGAAGACTTTCTTTCCTCGCTGTCTACATTGAAGAGGATATACGGCTTTGCTAAAAATTTAATTCAATTATTTATTTTTATTGTCAGAAAAGGCCATGCCAATAGCAGTAGCTTTCAGCCAATTGGAGGCACTACAGTCACAGTCAAGTAACATTACGGAGTGAAACTTCCACTCTACAGCGGAGTGTGCGCTGATATCAAACTTCCTGGCAGATTAAAATTGTGTGCCGGAACTGGGAATCGAACCTGGGACCTTTGCCTTTGGCGGGAAAGAGCTCTACTTATATTTATTTATTTATTTTTACTTTCTTTTTTTTTTTTTTTTTTTTTTTTTTTTTTTTTTTTTTTTTTTTTACTCTTCAGGTAGGATTACGCGTTCTAGTCGTTGGTTAAGTCTGTTAATGGTTGTTCGTTGCATATTTGCCTCAGCTTTTTTATTACAGAGGGCGTTCATTCCCCTGACCGGGCGTGCTGAACCACGGCACCCGGCAGCACTGAGCTATCCCGACACGACTCACGGTCCGTCCGCAAAAGGCAAAGGTCCCAGGTTCGAGTCCCGGTTCAGGCACACAATTTTAATCTGGCAGGAAGTTTCATATCAGCGCACACTCCGTTGCAGAATGAAAGTTTCATTCTGGAAACATCGCTTAGGCTGTGGCTAAGCCATGTCTCCACGATATCCTTTCTTCCAGGAGTGCTAGTCTTGCATGGTTCGCAGGAGAGCTTCTGTGAAGTTTGGAAAGTAGGAGGCGAGGTACTGGCGGAAGTAAAGTTGTGAGGCGGCATCGTGAGTCGTGTCGGGATAGCACAGTCGGTAGTGCGCTTGCCCGCGAAAGGCAAAGGTCCCAGGTTCGAGTCCCTGTTCCGGCACACAATTTTAATCTGCCAGGAAGTTTCAACATTACGGAGCTCTCAGCGGGTTCTACCCTCAGAGTTGAGAGCAGAGGAACTAAATATATAAATAATTAAACATTAAAAAATGGACTTCAGGGAACTGAAGCAAATTTTGACAGTCACGACACAGAAACTAATCAGTTCGAGAAGACGAACACAGAGCCCTGACTTTGCTACAAAGGCAACATACTCAAATGTTCAAATGTTAGTTCAGCTTATGGGACTTAATTACGGGGTCATCAGTCTCTAAACTTACAAACTACTTATGAACTAGCTAATACTAAGGACAGTACAAATATCTATGCCCGCGGGGGGGGGGATTCGAACCTCCGACCGTAGTGGCCGTGCAGACTGTGACTGGCGCGCTGCAGAACGCTCGGCCACCGCGGCCGGCAACGTACTGCGGAGATCAAATAACACCACTGGAACCTACACTTGTGCATTTCATGGTACCAGAATAAAAGACACACCTTTAATTTACATATATGGCGAACACACAGATAAGGAAAGCCTTATTAATGAAAAAGGCATTGCCGACGTCGGAGAAGGCGATATTGACGACCAAGAGGAAGGGCTGAACGGGGTAGATGGAGGCTCAAAAAATAAAAATAAAATGAAAGATAAAAAAGATGGTAGATAGCTTTTTTTAAAATAAAAAAATGGTCTGAAGCCCCTGCCTCGTAAGTAGGAGGTCCCGGGTTCGAGTCCCAACCACAGCACCAATTTTAATTCAATTCCTCCCCTTACATTTAATACCTTTAGTATACTTTTCGCTAGCACATATGTCCCGTAAATGCTACGTTTCATTTCCTTACCGTTTTGTTATTGCACATGATGCCTTAGAATATTTTGCAGATTTTTCCACATATAATTGCCACTGAAACCGTTCTGCTACTAAAACAGTACTACTTATGTAGCTTCGGAAACATTTAAATAACAAAAATTTTGACATGTTGGTCCATATGTGAAGTAGCAAGATACATAATTTCCTGTTATACAACATGTCATAATGTCATCCAGCATAACACTTATCTTGTGGATAGAGAACTACATGCCACTGAAATTTAGGATGCCTGCAACTCTACTCAGCAATAGTTAATAATATTAATAATAATAATATGGTTTTCTGTTCCGCAGGACCTAACTGAGGAGTAAGACTCCATGGTCATGAAACAAGTAAATACATGAAATTTAACACAAGAATGTTAATAGAAAAATTTTAAGTTGTCCTATGCACGCGACAATCTTAAGGCTAAGTGAAAAGAGTCAATAAAGAAAAAAAAAATGAATTATCTCAATTGCTTAACTTTTCTAGGAGTTCCTCGACAGAATAAAAGGAGTCATGCGGTAACTCTTCAATTTAGATTTGAAAGCATGTGGGTTAGTGCTAAGATTTTTGATTTCTTGTGGTAGCTTATTGAAAATGGATGCTGCAGAATACTGCACACCTTTCCCCACAAGTGTCAAGGTGGTGTGATGTAAATGTAGATTCCACTTCTGTCTAGTATTCACCGAGTGAAAACTACTAACTCGTGAAAATAATCTGATATTATTAACAACAAACAACATTAAAGAAAAACGTATTGTGACGCCAGTGTCAAAATTCCCAGAGTGCTGAAGAGAGGTCGACATGACGTTCGTGAATTTACACCACATATTGCTCGAACCGCCAGTTTCTGAGCCAAAAATATCCTTTTTGTTTCAGTCGAGTTACTCCAAAAAAATAACGCCTTACGTCATAAGTGAGTGAAAGTAAGCGTAGTAGACTACTTTTCGTGTTGAAAAATCACTTATTTCAGATATTGTTCTAATGGTAAATAAATCAGATTTTAGTTTTGGAACAAGTTCCTGAACATGGGCTTTCCACGACAGCTTACTGTCTATGTGAACACGTGGAAATTTAAACTGTTCAGTCTCACTTATCATATGCCCATTATGTATAATCAAAAGTCAGCTTTCGTCAAATTATGTGTTAGAAATTACAAAAACTGAGTTTTTCTGTGATTTAACAACTTGTTTTCTACAAGCCATGAACTTATCTTTTGAACTGCATTATTTGATGCTGTGTCAATATTACGAACAACATCCTTCACTACCAAGCTGGTATCATCAGCAAACAAAAATATTTTACAATCACCTGTTATACTCGAAGACATATCATTTATATAAATAAGATACAACAACGGTCCCAAAACAGACCCTTGGGGCACCCAACACTTAATTGTGCCCCCATTGCGCTTGTACGTCATAGCCATTTTCTACACTGCGGAGAGTTACCTTCTGTTGTCTATTATTAAAGTAAGAGGTGAACCAGTTGTGAGCTACTCCTCGTATTCCATAATGTTCGAACTTATGTAACAATATTTTGTGATCAAAACAATCAAACGCCTCTGTTAAATCAAAGAAGACGCCTAATGTTCGTAGTATTTTATTTAACCCATCAAGTGCCTCACAGAGGAACGAAATTATAGCATTTTCCGTCGTTAAATCACTCCTAAAACCAAACTGTACGTTTGACAGCAAATTATGTGAACTGAAATGATCAATTAATCTTCAATTTGAATACCTTTAGAAAAAACCGTCGTCTACATTATACCTTTCTGCTTTTTTATAGTGGTTTCACTACTGAGTACTTTAATCTGCCGGGAAACTGACCATTCTGAAAGGAAAAATTACAAATATGCTTAGCACTGGGCTAAAATATGGAGAACAGTACTTACTACAACAGATGCAGCTCCAACTCTTTCGAGAGCTCACATCACTGGGGAATCAGGGTTAAACCTCAAGGGAAGTGCGAATATGACGATTTTTGATTTAAATGTTTTTGATGGTTCAAGATAAATCAAGAAACTAGTTCTTCCTTTCTACATCTTTGGCCAAGAAATAATAGTCTTACGAATATGAAATATTTACACAGATGAACCTTAGCGGGCAATGAAATAACTTCGTTGGCGAAGTTGTAAATTTGTGCTGGACCGGGATGGTAATCCGGTTTTCCCGCTTCGGGTCAGTGGTCGCTTCAAGCAATTTGGCTATCCAGGCACACTTCCCTTCCTGTGCAAATTCTCAACTTTCCGCACTCTACGAGCGTCATCACTTCCTCTTCTCGCAGCCTGTCCTGGATTTTGGCACGGTATCACGCGATCTGTGTATCAGCACAGTCATTGACCTTTGGGGGCAGATATACAATTATTGATATGGTGTCTGTTCTTTCGGACATACAGTGTGTGTCCGTCGATGAGTGCGATAAATCGAAGTAAAATACTGATACATCAATTATTTTTTCGAAAATTAATTTTATATATCGGCGATATTGTTTTTAACAATAATATATCGATTTGTCTATATCAAAATGCCGATAACTAGTGCTGATTTTGTTATTTTATATGATTTTTCGTAATTTTAAGTATATTCAAAATTGTTCTTTTAAAATGTAGTTCAACATTTTTTTTCACTGTGTGAAACAGTCTTACTACTTTTTGAGCTTTCGTAACGTCCAATCTTTCTCTAATGCAAGTAGTGCGCTATTTCTTCACTTCAGCATTCCTGAAAAATAGTTGAAGTAACTGACCCAGCTACCAAATGATAAATGTATTTCTAAAACTTTATTATCCCTACGATGAAATGGAAACTTAACTCCCAAATTTCAGATATGAGAATTTCGATGGAGCACACAGAAATTTCTTCTTGCGAATATTGCACTCTTTGAAATATTTTGATTTTTTTACAACAAAATGTTTATTTGACATGTAGCCAATGACAAGAAAATAAGGTATGAGAGGTTAATTGGAATGAAATATTTTATGCCACTGTACTATGTACACAATTGCTAGTTATCAACACAACTGTCGACCAAAAAATACTGTAATACAAATTTTTATCTGCAAAAAGTCCCATTATAAACTTACAAATTTTCAGTCAATACTTTTCTTAAATTCTTACTTTAATAGTTAGGCTGCTAGTATGTTAATGTACAGAATATCGAATAATAAATCAATATTTAAATATACAACTCTAAATTCGGCTGTGATTTTACAATGTGAAGCCGATATTTTTATAGGCTGATATATTTATCTATATTTCTTATATATCTACAATAATGTTTTTTTTTAATATCAGCAGTCCTAGTCTATCTATCTCCGATAATGATTTTTTTAAATATCAGCAATCCTAGTATCGATGCACTCTGTATTGTGGTGATCTTACCGCAGAAAAAAGATGACTGTCAAATCCTGGAATTTACAGGTAAATTTTAACATTTACCATCTGGTTGTGGTAAAAGTCGGAATTTTCCTGTTAAATGTATACATTTCGAAGTTTACCAAGAGACTTTGGTGAATCTTTTATGCGAACTGACAAAAGCTATATTCATTTAAAAAATCACCTTATCATTTACTGAAGTGTTTGACTGATTGTAAAATTACACTATTAAATATTCTTACATTCCAATGTGATTCCATACGAAAATTGGTGAACAATATTATGGTAATATAAAAATGTTGTGATTGTCAAAGCTCAACTGTTGTGACATTTACTGTAAATCAGACTTGAAGTTCTGGTTGGGTATGTAGCAACTATTACAACAATGACTTTAAAAAAAGCTGTTGGATTGCAATAATGATGAGGATTCAGATGTTACAGAAATCTTTATTTCTCTTCCGCGTTTCGAGCGATGCATATTATCAGAGTATCTAGATAAAATACAATTTTGAACAAAATTACAGTGTTGAATATGGTTTTCTTAAAAGATAAAAGTGAAAAAGGATTAACCAAGCTTATGACATACCTCTAGTCATAATTCAAGAACAGGGCTTCATAGCACATGTGTAACAGTTTACGACTGAACATAAACTACAGCGTGGAATTTTAAACGTGACAGACTGTCCACGTGTGCAGCAAGCACGCCCAAGGTAAGCAGGAAAGAAATTGCCCCAGAGGGCAGACCTGCAGGTTCTGGTTACCATTAATAAATAGCACACTGTTTGGCAACCACTTGGCGTACTTTAAATTATTCAGGTCCAAGTTCTAATTTTCCTTCAAACTGTGAATTAGTTCCTTGTGTACAGTGACTTCATTATGCCCTCTTTGAGGACTGATAATATTTGTTATCCTGAACATTTATTACCACTGCTATTATTGAATTTGCATCACTTTTACCGGCCCACATTTGGTACTTTAATTCTTCTTATGCCACACTCTCATGAGAGTGTGGCATGAACAAAGCACGAATTCACGGCTACTGGTTTTAATGGCTACCCAATACAAATGTCCTGTTAACAATAATCACGCAACGGGAGCGTGAAGATGGTGTAATGTAGCACCGAAACCGGTCGTGCAGTCAACCTGTATGCTATTACAGTCAGTTACAGACGACACCCTCCCATACACCACAGCATCATCAGCAAACAGTCGCAAATTACAACCTACTCTGTCTATCAGATAATTTATATAGATAGAAAATAATAGCGGTCCTATCACACTCCCCCGGGGCACGCCTGACGATACACTCGTCTCTGATGAACACTCGTTGTCGAGAACAACGTACTGCGTTCTATTACTTAGGAAGTCTTCCAGCCAGTCACAAATCTGTGAACCTATTCCATAAGCTCGTATCTTCGTTAGCAGTCTGCAGTGTGGCATCGCGTCGAACGCCTTTTTGAAGTCGAGAAAAACACAATCCGCCTGTTCCCCTTCATCCATGGCTCGCAAGATGTCATGTGAGAAAAGGGCAAGCTGAGATTCACATGAACGATGTTTCCTAAACCCGTGCTGATTCATGGAAAGAAGCTTTTCCGTTTCAAGGAAATTTACTATATTCGAACTGAGAATATGCTCCAAAATTCTACATGAAACTGATGTCAACGATATTGGCCTGTAATTGTGTGGGTCAGTTCTCTTTCCTTGCTTATAAACGGGAGTCACCTGCGCTTTTTTCCAATCACTAGGAACTTTGCGCTGAAATAAAGATTCGCTATAAATGCAAGCTAAGTAGGGGGCCAACGCCACAGAATAGTCTTTGTAAAAGAATCAGCTGCCTCCCAAACCATCCACCATGGATAGAAGCTAACTTCCCTGGTCAGCAATCAACAGGGCACGGTACGTCGATTCAGCAAACCTGCCCACCGTCGTGCGCCCTGACTCTCGGCCGCAGACCTTAACTAAATATTGTGGACGGCTCAATGTCACTGCTCGCTCTGTGAAAGTACCGTTATTACTGCTGATGCCGGCAATTCAACACTTGGCGAAACTCACTGCAGTTTATGCCACAAGACAAACCACAGATGATCACTGAATATTCAGAGAAGCACTCTCATACCACCAGTGGCAGTCTTCGTGGAGGAAGAGGAACCGTTCTCGGAGCAAAGTGATTCCTCACCCCGTCTGTGGGCTCGCGCACCCACTTTGGGCACAAATCAGGATCGCCGTAACAAACTCTCCATAATGTGCTCCTCCAATGTGAGTTAACTTTACAAGCCAGTAAGGCAATATGGAGAAATCGGAGTGTTGCCTGGCTGTGTTTACATACAGGAAAAAAAGGCAGATGCGGGAGGTCGTCGCCGGGGCTGCCCCGGTGGCCACCGACACCGTCTTTCTTTTGTCACAGCTTAAATGCCTTCTCTGCGAGAGTTCCCGGTATAGTTGTCCGCGGTTTTTCCCCAGGCTACCTGCTCTTTTCCTCGAAAACAAACACAAGGCGGCTCTCGCACCACGTCACACTGAATAAATGTCTGTCCATCGGCAACCTCGTAATAAATGTAGCCTTCTTAGAATGACCTTTGCAAGTACAGTAGTTACTGTCCCCAATTACCAACACAAATACTATGTGTGGGGTATCCAACTAATCAGAAAAGCGATGCGGTTTTGCTCGTGCACATAAACATGGCTGACCTGCAGTTCTTTACATCCGACCTGCGGAAATTCTCACGCATCTTCATGTTTCGTAAACCAAACAAACCTCCCTCCAATACATCTAACGTCCCATTTCACGCCGGGGTGTTCAGGAAGATCTTCGAAACCATCCTTTTCTGTTGAATCCATCACCACCTCCACCGTCTTTGTCCCGATACCCAATATGCTCTTTGGCCTTCCTTCTCCACCGACAACGAAATCATCTGCCTCACTAACCTCTGCTTCCAACTTCCGTCATTCCACTATCCTTGTGTAGACCTCAAACACGCCTATGAACGGGTGTAGCATTCTAGTCTGCTCTGAAACTCTATACGTATCCTCTTCCCACACTACGTCTGGGTCATTGCCTCCTTCCTGTACTACCTGTCGTTTTATGTTACCATGCATAAGGCTAATTCGTGTACCTTCTACCGCTCTACCAGTGTACCCCAAGGATGCATCCTCTTCCCTCTCCTCTCTCTACCTTTTGTACACCTCCAACATGCCGCAGTCTTCCCCCTGGTCCTCAGTCCACCTATTTCAATATGCTGATGACACCGCTTTCCTTGCCCTGGTTTCCTCCTTTGCCTGTTCCCAGTACCTTCTCTAACCCCACCTCACCCAGTTAACCTCTTGGTTCCTATCAAGCAGCTGATAATCATAGGTCGAAACACCCTCTCTTTCTGGTTCTGCGATTTTTATTTGGCCATCCATAACTGTTCCAGCCAACTTCCAAATACCTAGGCCTTACCCTTGACAGAAAACTCTCCTGGAACCTACATCTCATGCAAGAGATAGCCCACAACCACATCCCCAAGCTTCGTTCTCGCACAACCTGGGGACTGCACCTCTCCACGACCTTGATACCTATAAATCCCTTATCCATTCCATTCTTTGCTCTGCCAGGTACCTGCATCTCTGCCTCCCCGCACTTCTACAAATCCCTCCAAATCCTCTAGTGGCATGCACTTCAACGCACCTTCTGTATTCGCATGTCACCCATGCAGATCTCATATGATATCATCATCTCCTGCTGTTTCTTGAACATTTCTGCTTCTGATTGATTTGCCATAAATTAGAGCAACCCATTCCCATTGCAAGGGGGTATGCAATGGTGGAGACATGGTACGGGGCCAGATTTAAGAGGAGGGGTTGAACTATGGGAATGGGTTGCTCTAATTTATGGGAGATCAACCAGAAGCAGATATGTTCAAGGAACAGCAGGAGATGATGAGATACATAAGATCTGCATGGGTGAGTTGAGGCGAATACAGAAGGTGAGGTGGATTGCATGGCATTACAGGATTTGGAGGGATTTGTAGAAGTGTGGGGAGGCACTGGCAGAGCAAAGACTGGAATGTATGAGATTTATAGGTATAGAGGTGGTGGAGAGGTGCAGTCCCCCACCCCACGGCTACTTCCCCACCTGGGTAATGTCCTCTGTCCCGAGACTTATCCCTCATATCAGATTTCATCCCCCTCCATCCCTCATCCCCCTCAGGACCTCTCACCCCCCTCCCCTCCCTCGCCCTTCCTCAGCTGGTCCTTCCAGCCTCCGCAGCTATGTCCCACATGTCCATGGGCACCACCCCACCTCTCTCCCTGTCTCTCCATTGTTCACCTGCAAACTCTCCCACAGGCCTTCCATATCGCACTTGACAGTGACCATTGTATCGTGTGAATCGCCGCTTTGTGTTATATATGTGTTAACTTGCATCGACTGGTTTTAGTGTCAATTCAGTGTTCTTTTATTAAATACTGTGAACGTCCAACCCGCAAACGACGTCTCCATATTTCCATTGTCCTAGTGCTTCAATCTCCAGGTGTTGCGTCATTTTCATCATGTTTCATCATACAGTCCCTGCACAAAATACAGTGCTTTCCATGAATTGTCTTCTGAGTGTGTGTATAAAGTCCATGATTTTTATTTTCATTGTTATTTTGCCTAAATTCCTGAATTTATGTACTGTTATTTAAATGTGTCCTCTCTCCTTGTTAAATTTTATTGTCTCAAGGCTGAACAGTGGCACAATTCCGTTGCCAGCCTGCCTGTACCTTGTATGGGAATTGAAAAAAACCAATAAAGAAAAAAAAGGTACTAATCCTGCAATTATTTTATGTAGGCATATGTTTTGTACATTTTCCCAGGAGATCAGATGATGACACCTTTGAGTGTCAAAACAGGTCACCTTGCATGAAAAATAAAAACAAAACATTGCAATCCTGGCATTTTCTCGTAACATTAAAGGCTATTATTTTTACAGTAACAGTGAGACTGTCCGGAGATGTGTGTCGAGCTGTGAGACGTCAGAATGTGGTGTGGTTGCAGTGCGAGCTGGCCGAGTTCGACTGGGACGAGGAGACGCAGGGTCTGATCCTGAGCTCGTTCTTCTGGGGCTACATCGTGACGCACCTGCCCGGCGGCATGCTGGCCGAGCGCTTCGGCGGCAAGTACTCGCTGGGCCTTGGCATCCTGGGCACCGCCATCTTCACGCTGCTGTCGCCCGCCGCCGCCCGCTACGGCGGCTCCGGATGGTTCATTGCAGTCCGCGTCCTCATGGGCCTCGGAGAGGTAACGCCAAGCCGCGCCGCGCCCCCCTCAACTCACTGCATTGCAAGCGCAACATATTTTTCTACACCATTCTACCAGGGGTTATTATTATTCTCGTGGCAGAAACATAATACGAGGTGTGGTTTTTAAGTAAGCTCCGTTTTTAAGGTTGCCTGCCATTATCGGTTTTGGAGGCAATCTGATAGTTTTATATTCTTCAAAATGAAATGCCAAGATCGCATATTACTGATTTATTGAATAACGATCGATTTCGGTGAACTGTGTCACCATCATCTGGTCGGTGTTTCACTGTGTTTGCCTCTGTAACTTATAAAATAATAGGTGACGGGAAATTTTAATGCGGTAAGTCAACACAAGAACTTCCTGCGGAGCTATGAACATAGTTTATTGTATCATTTTCAAAAGAGTTACAGCACAAATATATAATTTTTTAAATGGAATAATAGTTTTTTCTACCGTGCATTGGAATTTTTGAAACCAGCTGCGTCCAAATCGATTTAAACTACATTCCTATCACTGTTAGTTTGGGAGCTACAACCCTTCAAAGTTTCAAGGGCAGATACCACAAACGCTGCGCATAATGCAATGCGCCTTCTAAATGTGGTGCGGCCGAGTTGTAACGTCGCCGGTGTCACAGAGCGAGAAGCTTCCTCGATGCGCTGTTAGACTGCCGACTGTCGCCGCACACGGCCGTATACCCGACAGTTGGAGCCACACAAATAACCGGGGCTCAATATACCACAGTTACTGACATCCGATGACGATGGCATACACGAACAACGAGTACGTAGACCTGTTGCTGATGCTCGGCGAGTGCCGACACGATGTCACTGAAGCAGCCACGGCGTGTGCCGTGAGATATCCTAGGCGAAGAGCCTCGGCAGCCATTACGTTCTTACGTGCCGAACAACGACTTTGGCAAACAGGCAGCTTGGTAACGCGCCGCAGTAACAGACGAAGACCTGCAAGAAATGAGGGCATGGAGGTCTTTGTTTTAGCTGCACTACACCACGATCCTCATGTCAGCTTACGAGCCGTTGCTGCAGTCGCTTGTGTCAGTCTCACATTCGTGTGGCGTATAGTACACGGCCACAGGTTTCACCCGTACCGCCTGTCACTGGTCCAGGAGCTGCATGGGAACGATTTCTGTGCAAGAGTGACATTCTGTGAGTGGGCCATGCATAATTTCACGCTGGAGTCTTTACAAAGTGTTATGTTCTCTGATGAGTCCAAGTTCACAAATTATGGTGCAGTGAATCGTCATAACATGCACTACTGGGCCGCAGACAATCATAGCTGGATATGACCTGTCGACCGTCAACGTAGGTGGTCTATTAACGTGTGGTGTGGAATCCTTGGGGATGTAATCATCGGTCCACCCTACTTCCCAGGTACACTGACAGGTGAGTTATATCGAGCTTTTACAGCCGACAGTTTGGGTAGTCTCGTTGAACATGTGTGTCTACACACGAGAGTCCATATGTGGCTGCAGCACGATGGTCAAGCTGCCCATTCTGCGCGTGCTGTTGTGGAAGAACTAAACAACAGGTTTGAAGGAAAAGGGTTGGGCGCCATGGTCCTCATTCATGACCCGCAAGTTCGCCCGATTTAACACCAGTAGATTTGTTTTTGTGGGGATATCTAAAGGATCGTGTTTATGTCACTGAGCCCACATCCCCAGACGATCTAAAACGGCGCATTGAGGACGCATGTCGCTCCGTCACACCGGCGATGTTACATCTCGTCCGCAGATCCTTTCGGCGGCGCTTTGCATTATGCATTGAGGATCATGGACACACATTTGAACATCTCATGTAAATCAACTTCTCACCGCCATAACAACCATCACCCACCACACAGCCATGTATTATGTACAGCGTGTGGTATCTGGCCCTAAAACTTTGAAGGGTTGTAGCTCCCAAACTAACAATGATAGGAATGTAGTTTAAATTGATTTGGACGCAGCTGGTTTCAACGAATCCAATGCACGATAGAAGAAACTATTGTTCCATTTAAAAATTATATATTTGTGCTGTAACTCTTTGGAAAATCTATGGCCATAGCTCCGCAGAAAGTAACATTTCTTGTGTTGACCTACCACATTAAAATTTCCCGTCACCTATTATTTTATAGCTTACAGAGGCAAACACACTTAGTGAAACCCTCTGTATATATATTTTTTATCTTGACACCAGCTATTACACCAGTAGTGTGGTAGCAGCTCCGTAGACTGCTCTTCAGCCGAGAGAATAAAAGACATAGATGAGATGAAAATTAAAATACACAACAGGCAATAAAATAACGGAGGAACAATGACATAGACAAGGTGACAATTCGAAGTACAAACAGTTGACAGATGATTAAAATCACATTTAGTCAGTTAATAACGAGGAGCCACGGTGACATAAAAATCATATAGTACGACAATAACGCAGGACGGCTAGTACACGGAGGTGGACACAGATAAAAAACACACATTTCCCTGGAGCACTGCACACAACACTGATCGTAGCACTTAAAACTGTCGGTCTAGGACCAGAGGGGTGGGGGAAGGTGGGAACTGTGGGGGAGGAGGAGAAAGTGGGGGAATAAGCGGTGGGGAGAAGTCGTAGGGACTCCAGGGAAGGGAGAAGGGTAGCCAAGCGGGGGAGGGAAGGGGAGGGAGCGGGATAGGGGGGCTCTACATCTACGGGGTCAGGGTGGATAGAATGGGTATATGTTAGGACGGACGTCATCAGTGAGAGGGAGGCGGCGGAAGGTACCCTGGGAAAGGATATGTATGGTGTGGCGATGAAGGGAGGGGGGTATACAGAGGTAGAGGCGTGGCAGAGGCCCGGGGTCGGTGAGGGTGGGGTGGACCAGACGGTTGCGGGAGTCTATTTTGCAGTTGGTGTAGAGGATACGGATATGTTCTAGGTATTCAAGGAGATGGATAAACGGGATAAGGTCATACAGGGTCCGCGTGGACGAAGGGAGGCGGATGCGGTAGGCGAGGCGGAGGGCGAGGGCTCAACGACTTGGAGGGTTTTATAATAGGAAGGGGGCGGGCGGAAATCCCGGCGGGATGGAAACTGCAAATTACAGGATGCATGAGGGAGCGGTAGGTGTAGAGGATGGTGGATGGGCTGAGGCCCCACGCCTGGCCGGTGAGGAGTTTCAGGAGATTAAGGCGGGAGAGGGCTTTCTGTCGGTGCGGACATGTGGGGTCCAGGAAAGTTTATGGTCGAGGGTTAGGCCAAGATTATTCGGGATGGGGGTGTGGCGGATGGGACGGTTGTGGAGGGTAAGGTAGAAATCATGGAGACGGAAGAAGGGGATGGTTCGACCAATGATAATTGCATGGGATTTGTCAGGATTGACGGAGAGGATCTGGTCATATATATTTTATAAGCTGATCATCTGCCAAAAATATAAAAGAAGTGCAAGAAATAGCGTACAAACATAAAGAATAACATACATTTTCGATTAAGAAGCACTGACCCTACCTTACTGAAATGGATATAAAGTAAAAAAAGCAGCATAGCACTTAGTCACTGTATAAAAATACACAAGTTAAAACATGACAGCTTACAAAATACTGACAGCTTTCAGGATTATAATCTACATATTGGCGCATGGTGGCAGCACCATAGAAGGATACTGTTTATAAGGTAGTTTCACAGAAGTTATTTATTACATAAAATTACGTTATGGAGTAGATACTGGGTAACAATTTTTATTTTCATAATGAAACGTACACAAGATGTGACAAATGCGCCAAGCGCCAATATCTAGACTAGAATCCTAAAAACTGCCAGTATTTTGTGAGCTGTCATGTTTTAACTTCTGTATCATATGTATTATTTCTCACCGGTGATTTTTGTGGGTACGCCATATTTCCTATATTACAACCGCGCCGAGTATCAACTCAGTATGCGCGGCCGATATAAAGGCAACGTAGAAGGTGCCATCTACTGACAATCTGTTTAACTAACATGAACGACAGGTCTTGCAGTTGTTTAGATTCTTTATGCTCTATTTATAAGAGTAGTCTAAAATCTGTGCTAATAACCTGCATTAACCTCATACCTTCTGATCCAACCATGCCTTTCCAAATGATATGAGGACAATTCACAAAAAGTAGCCTTCGATATGACCGTAAATGAAGCACATGGTCAGTCGCTTCATAGGGCATGATTATATTTAACAGAAGCTGTTTTATCGCATGGACAGCTGTACGTGGCTTTTTCACGAGTTCGATCATTAGGTCTTATGCGACCAAACTGCGTGGTTATCAGTCGCTAGGCTTAGACACTAATTACTTGCCTAACTTATACTAACTTACGCTAAAGACAACACAAACACCCATGCCCGAGGGAGGATTCGAACCTCCGACCGTAGTGGGCGTGCAGACTGTGACTGGCGCGTCGCAGACCTCTCGGCCACTGCGGCCGGCCATTCAGTTATATTATTGTTTCTGCTAAAGACACATACAGCCAAAAAGTAATCTATGATCACATTATATCTACTAATATTTGTTTTCAAAGAAGTTTAGTAAAATAAACAATTATTCAAAAAACAAAATAAAACTGAAAAGTCAATATCTGATTTTTATATGTTTCACAATTATATTGTATTTAATTATATACGTTTTCTTACAATGAAACTAATATTTGTTACTCCTATTCAAAGTTTATTATCTTTTATACATATGTACTTGCATCTGCCTTTCTTATATTATTATCTTACATGACTGTGACTGATCAGGATAGAGTGCGAATTATTCGCATGGGTCAGCTAGTTTTTATATAGTGACTAAGAGCACTGTTGCACTTATTATTTTATATCCGTTTTTATAATATAGGGTTGGTGGCTGTTATTCACAAATGTATGTTATTTTTTATGTTTGTACGCTATTTTTTGCATGTCTTCTATATTTTTGGCAGATGACCAGCTTGTAAAATATATATGTGACCTGATGATGGTGACACAGTTCTCCGAAACCGGTCGTCATTCAATAAATTTTTAATTTGCGATTTTTGCATTTCATTTTAAAGAATATAAACTTCCGTTTTGTTGGAGAAACTAATAGTTCACGCGCATACCACATCGAGAGCGTGCGTCGTGT
The DNA here is from genome assembly GCA_026315105.1 of Locusta migratoria. Lineage (NCBI taxonomy): Eukaryota > Metazoa > Arthropoda > Insecta > Orthoptera > Acrididae > Locusta > Locusta migratoria. Next base: position 223,912,903 of record CM048750.1, on the reverse strand, counting down.
AGCGCTATGCCTCGGGAACAACTGTGCTCAGTTCCAGCCAGAGTCGAACATAAGAGTTACGAAACTCCCAGTGAATTTCTACAACTCTGCAGCGCCGCCAAACGGCTGGGTCTTAAAAAATACCACGTCACGATTGCCCAATGAATGTTTATTTGGAGTGAAGCAGTACCTTCAACATACCTTAATATTTACGAGCTTTTGTGGCGCTATAAATTGTAGGAAATGTCAAAAATAGAATTCTGAAATCTCTCATTTTGAAAGGATGCTTAGAAGCAACAGAATAATGCTATGAATAACAAGTGTTCGTTTACGGTGGTTAGTTATACTTTTAGGCATAGAAGTAAATCGTTAACAATTCATTCACGTCCAAGCTTTAGCTCTTAATCAGAATCGCAAATACTTCACCACTATTTCATATTATTACTGCTATATAAAAGTAATGTCTGAATGCTTCCAATAGCAGTTAATCAACTTTTTCAGTAGAGCCTGCCTCATACCTCAGTTTCAAAAAATGAGCAGCCTGTATACTAACATATTTTGGCTGTAACCTACTAGTCTGATAAAGTGAATACGTTACTACAAATAAATAATATGTCTATATATAAACTGTTAATGTCAGCACGTCACATTCTTGAAGATATTTAGTTTGATATCTGCGAAGTAGCTCAAAAATTGTGATAGGTACACGAAAGACACAGAAACAAGGACAAGGTGAAAAGATGGTTTATACGGCGATGTAGACTCTAGTCCCCAACAATGTAAAAATTCTGTGTGTTTTCGAAAATATTACAATGTCCCAAATCGGCTAAAACAAAACTCCTGCAACATGTCAGAACGTACCGAGCTCGCGAACATAATCATGACCAGTTCCTTTAATACTTCAGCACATCAGGTTACAATTCATCTGCTTTCAAAGAGTTTTGGGACGATATGAATGTGACTCGAATATTGTGAACTGTATGAATTACACTGCACTGACAATTTGTTATTATAGACTGTCATTAATAGAAGCAGTGATATTACCTTAATGATTTTTTTGTATTAGGAAGTTCACAACAACGTTCAGTGACAAGGAAATAACAGCATTAAAAACAGCAACTTCTCTGTATCATGCCCTTCCACTGTTATTCCCTACTGACCGCTTGGAGCACTAGTATCGCTTAAGTTGCAATTTTTCCCTATAGTGTTTCGCGACTGTTTGTGATTGACTGTGACCATACTATGAGGGGTTATATTATTCTCGTGACCGTGTTTTATTTTATTTTTTTTTTTTTTTTTCCGTCGTGAACAACAGTGCTTAGTTTCAGCTCTGTAGCTAACCTGTTCGGTTCTGTTCAGTGCTTTCAAAATGTTTAAGGGGGTGGACATTGGTGAAAAAACACATACTACTTCAAAATTACACCAAATCTACAATTTTGGAGATATGTGCAATGAAATTTTGTACAACGCTTTACATGAAAGTAACACATTTACATATAAAACCTTTTATTATATATAGTCAACTTTTTTTGAATGAAATTTTATTTTCAAAAAATAATATATGTTAATTTTTCTCAGAAAGTATTCAGAGATTTCTACCAAAATTTCTGTTTCATATCTTTGTATGTTGTAAGCTTTTCTCATTAGGTTCTTGTAATAGGTCAAATAGTTCTACAAGTACAATTTTAAATCCAGGCAAAATTCCAAGCTCTTTGCCACATATCTCAGCTTTTAATCAGAATTTCAAAATTTGTTCTTGAGACAACGCTTATTAGATTTACAGAAATATGTGAACAAAATTTCATAATTCTAGCATTCATAGAATCTGAGGGAAAAAAATTAAAAAACAAACTTTTCAGGAAACGCAATTTAAAGTTCAACCTACTTTTATCCTTATGCCACTTCTTCAAAAGGCGCCACATTTGTACTCTGGGTCGTCTTTCCCTTCAAGGCTTCTCTTCTGGTTTCTTGTTGTCTGTCTTCTTTCCTTTGACAGATCTTCAGCTGCAGAGACGCGTCGTAAATCTATTTTTCTCAGGTTGTCTTGAGCAAAATTTATTATCTTGAAGCCCATTCTTTCTAATACCTTCCTCCTCCCGACGTTCCAATCATTAAATACAAGAACTGCATCATAAATTGCAGTTCTGACACCTGTAGCAGATGCAAATGTCGTTTTAGGGCATCGTTTCCATATGAGTGAATTTAGAGACTCATTTGGATTTTGGGTTTTGCCGTGAACACACTTTCTGAGAAGTGCAGGATCCGCCAGAAACCGAGATTCATCACTGTAGTATGCACCATTCACCTCACTAATTTTTCGCAGGAGACGAGTTCACATTTTCATCAGATGTTCTTACTTCCGACAAAGCCTCATTGCTGGTTTGTCGTTGATAATCACGTTCTTTGTTCACTAACTAATTCAAACGCAGTTCATCCAGTTTTTTATACACTCTTTGTGATCGTGGCATAACTGAATGACGAAAGAATCGAACATTTGTATAAATCTCCGTCAGTATCACGAGGCAAGAAAATAATTGCTTCGCCATAAACGATGCAGCTAGTTTTTTATTGTTTACAAGATACGGAATATTGTCAAAGGTGATCTATAAAACCAATTAGTATGTATCACGGTCTTCTAGACATATCCCGCACATGTTTGGTTGAAAGTAGTACCCAGAATCGTTGTTCACTGAGCTGGTATTGAAGTGCCGCTTCAAAACGTGGGCGTGGCAGGGAGGCCGCGTCACACGTTTAATTAATTTTCAGGCACTTCGGATGCGACTTCAACATTGAAACTTCGGGAACTTATTGTCCATGAGTTGTACTAACAAATAGAAATTAAATCCAAACTGAAGATTTTCGTTTAATTACATCAACTTCCCCCTTTAAGACTTTCAACTCGCCCGCCGCTTATGAGTTTCGCTCAGTTATACACTTTTGAACCTGCCTGCTGCAGAAATTCATCGACAGATTCGCGAAGTGTACGCTGATACTGTTATGACTGAAAGCAAAGTGCGCGAGTGGGAATGAGAATTAAAAGATGGCTGGTCGCCCTTCTTCGATTACAGACGATTTCGTGGCTTCAGCTGAAGCGAGGATTCGCGAGAACAGGCGCTTCACAATAACAGGTCTCTCAAACGAATTTCCTGACGTGTTGTTTGGAACACATAAAGTTTAGGAAACTGTGCTTCCGTTGGGTCCCGAAACTCCTAAGGCAGGACCACAAAAACCACAGATCTGGGTGTGCGATGAAGTTCTTGACTCGTTGTCACGAAGTTTGAGTCAGATCGTAAATGGAGACGAAACATGGGTGTCGCATATCACGCCCCAATCGAAACAACAGAGCATGGAATGGATACGCACACCCTCCCCTGTAAAGGTGAAGGCCAAACAGACTGTCCCAGAGCGACATCATGGCGTCGGTGTTTTGGGATATGCATAGTGTTTTGTTGGTCGACTTCATGCAACAAGGAACGTCTATCAATGTAGAAGTATACTTCGAAACCCTGAGAAGGCTACGCAGAGCGATTCAGAACAAAAGACGCGGCATGCTGAGAAAGTGAATTGTCTTCCATGACAAAGCAAGACCTCACATTGCAGGTCAGACCCGCAAGGAAGTTATAGGCCACTCACTCTACAGTCCTGATCTTGTGTCGAGCGATTACCATCTGTTCCTCTACCTCACACATCACCTCAGTGGCAACCGTTAAAATGATGACGACAACGTGGAAAACTGTAATGAACTCTTGGTTATCGGAGTAGGCGGCAAGTTTTTATGAAGAGGGAATTTTAACATTGGTTAAGAGGTTTTTAAGTGTTTGAACAAACTTGGAAACCATGTCATATATATATATATATATATATATATATATATATATATATATATATATATATATATGTGTGGGTGTGTGTGTGTGTGTGTGTGTGTGTGTGTGTGTGTGTGTACATGTAAAAATAAATTTCCTTTTTTGAAATAACCTTTCGTTGTGGACTTATGTTGAAAAGGACCATACTTAAGAAACCCGACTCGTATTTACACAGATATTAACATTGTTATTAACACAGTTTTACACATTACATTACATGTGACCAAAACTTGGACACTTCTAATGCGTTCTCCGATGCCTTACAAAGATCGTCTTCCGTGCAGGTGGTTGGACACAGTCGACATTGAAGCATATGTTTCATGGTCTGGTCTTCTCCACACTCGCACTTGATGGTAACTTCCTCCTTTGCTAGATTAACATTGGGTCTGCCCACTCTGGATCTCAACCTATTCAAGGACTTCCGCCGCACTCAGTCCTTGTCATGACCAGATGGCGAAGTTTCAGAGACTCTTTTCCACCCAGGTCGTAAAATGGCCTTATCTTTCCACAATTATTATTACAATCTCACTTTTTCATCTGTGATGTTCTCAAGAAACTCTTCCGGGACTCAAGACATGTAGCCCATGTCCAAATAAAGAATGAATTATTTCCTACTCCACTTTTTTCCTTCCTTTCCTTTTCCGCTATTTTCTGCAGTATGATAACGCAATGTCGTTGCTGAATTTCGAATTGTTTCAGGTTCTTTACTCCATTGCGATCACTACTAGGGATGATCAAATGAAAAGGTACGAAACGTCTTAACAACCAAACCGGTTTAAAATCTGAATATGCCGCTTTGGGATAACGTAGTGTGACATCTAAGGAAGCAATGAGCCGAATGAAATTATTATATTACTAGCAAACCCGGCAACGCTTCGCAGTCGCTAATGTGTATGTCATATATACCCTAATCTCTTCTCTTCTGCTCCCGATGTCTATCCCTTCCTCCCTCCTCTACTTCTCCATCGCCTCCTCCCACCTTCCTTTGTCCATCTCCTCCTCCCCGTATCTTGCCACCACTCCCTCTTACCCCACACCATATATATCTCCTCCCCACCTCCTATCACCCCCCTTTTTAAATCCATTTCATTCCCCCATTCTCTATCTCCTCCTCTCCCTCTCTCTGATCGTATTTATTATCATTGCAATCGGGACCCGAATTGGTAATAGAAGTGAAAAAGGATGGGTAAAACAATTGGAAAAAGGTTATTTGAGAGAACTTTCGAGCTGCTCTATATGTGAGGTTAGTAGCTTTAATGTCCGTACTCTTAATGGTTTTATTGCACGAACATACATATCAACGGCGAACTGATGAAACAATCTGCGGCATTTCAGTATGTGATTGTCCTCGTTTCGGTGAATCATCAAACGGAATGATTAAAAATTCATACAGTTGACCTTCTTGTTAGCTACTTTACCTGTAAGTGAATAATGAACTCTTCTTAGGATATCTAATTGAAACACAATTAACAACATTTATACTTACCGCTAAAATTTTATATTCCGCGACACAGGCAACAGCTGATGGATCGTGGGAATGAAGCCGACCAATCGTGGTAAAGCTTGAGACAGCCAATGGAATTTTAGTTGGCGACAGTTGTTTTCGCTTCATACTAACGATATTATTTTGAGAATTCGCATAATAATTTAGTTTCAGACACATTAAAGTTACTAAGGAAGACGATGTTTTTCATGTATAAGAGTGAAATGGACTTCCCTTATGGAAACAGTCTTACAAATGCTAATAACTTATAACCACGTGAACAATCAATAGTGTTTCCATGAACGAAAAACGTAGTACTGGTAAGAAATCGGCAAATGTCATTGGATATTGTATACTATCAGCCGATTGGCTAACAGCGACGTAACGCAATTTCCCGGAATCAACAGCTGTAGCCAACATTGACCGCTAGGTCTGTGCAGCGGATTTAAAATTAAACCCTACATACCAGTGAATCACTGGCTTCAAGCAATGCCCTCCCTTTCTTCTAACCTCTTTGATGTATTTGTTTGCTCCGTTACAGCGTATTTGGTCGCTAGGCAAGTAGCGAATGAATAAACTGATTGTTGGAGAATCTAGAAAATGATCCGAGCTGGAAGCGTACATTCAGTTACTCTCAAATTCTAATTTTATCCGGTAGATTTTCCAAAAATTTTCTTTCATACAAACCTTGTTCAAATGTTTGTTAAGCTAATGGGACTTAACTACGGGGTCATCAGTTCCTAAACTTACAAACTACTTATCTACTACCTTATACTAAGGACGGCACAAATATCCATGCCCGAGGGGAGATTCGAACCCCCGACCGTAGTGGCCGTGCAGACCGTGACTGGAGCGCCTCAGTCCCCTCGGCCACCGCGGCCGGCTACAAACCTTGTACTGAGAATTACGAACCGAACAAAGAAAAGATCAGCCATATTGATGAAGCCATTCTTAAGTCATTCGCTTTCATACATGCGCCAGTTCACTTTTATATGTAGATAGATGTGTGATACATAAAATATTAAATAAATAGGTATCTAAAAACCTTCCTATGTCTGTCTCCTACTTCTAAACTTCTAAAGAATGAACCATTGAAAGTTAGAATGCTACAAAAGTGCTGTGGCATCAGACTATAATTATACAAACAGCGACCTTGTGAACGACCTACGATTTCCATGTTCATCACGGTAATTGGTGTGTCGCTGATAGTCGAATGGCTGAACTAGAAACGTGCCAAATATACTCATTCATACTGAAGTTTACGTTTTTCGTTTAGTGTCATAAATTTTGTGTATGCTATATTCGATATTGCTTATATTCGATATTGAAGTGGAATCGGAATATGTTCGTGGCGGAACTAGGTATTCTGAAGTGGCGACATTATGCGGCTGTATGTAAATTACGCAAAAAGCAGTCTAGGTCGCCCATAATGCTATGATGCAAGTCTTTGATTTGTTACAACTGCAAGTTCGTAAAATCATGTTAGCGTTGAATCGCATTGTGTTAAGTTCGGTATGTTCATGGTGGAACTACGTATTATGGTGCGTTAACAGTATGTGGGCTGCATGTAAATCAAGCGGAAGGCACTACTGCATGTTGTTGTTGGTTTTTAGAGGACTAAACAGCTAGGTCATCAGTCCCCTGTTCCTAGCTAAGAGTCCACTGTCAAGAACATAAAAAGTAAAACAAAACACCGAAAATAAATCTCACAAAGGGGACAGGCTGACAATGAACAAGTCGCTGACAACACAAAACAAAGACACACAGGAATTCAAACTGGACAGCAGAGTACCATGGCTGGCTGATGTCTTTGATTTATTATAGCAATATTGGATTTTCGTATAATCATATCAACGCTGAATCGCATAAAATGTGTTACTTTCTTCGAGCTTATATTATGTGCTTACATTCCTAAGCTACTGAATCGCATAAAGTGTGTTAACACTGAATCGCATAAAATGTGTTACTTTCTACGAGCTTCTATTATGTGCTTACATTCCTAAGCTACTGAATCGCATAAGGTGTTTTACTTTCTTCGAGCTTCTATTACATACTTGAATGCCACAGCTACTGATATGTAACTGCCGAAATTAAATAGCGGAAATAAACAATTCACTACCAAAAAATTTTTGGTGGATTTAAAACTGAATACATTATTATTATTATTATTCAGAAATACCTTATTGGATTTCATTGTTCTTCACTGCCTTTTGTCTTTACATGAAGTATGTAAGATAAGATATATTTGCAATGTAAATAGTCACTGATGTGAGTAAAGTAATGGCTGTAAGATCCACGGGAAGATGATGAGATGGTGATGATTTATCTCGACACCCAAATCTGGTTATAATGTGTTAAATGTCCAAAGACTTTGCGCATACAATCTCTTGAAGCCTTACAGATATGAATCTCGAAACTCGCTGGATTGATGTATGAGTGCCCTAAACCATAACAACAGACATTGACTTCGTGATGTTTTCCAGTGACGTTTGTTTGTCGATATTTTACTGATAGATTTCACATACTACTATGAAAATATGATGGCTACTTCTGCATTTCGCCTGGTTCCAAACGTTCAAGCTATCCCCATTAGTCTATAATTCTATATTATACCCCGAAAATATTTCTACAAAGAAACATTCTCAAATGAGATATCGCTGCTATATTCCCTGTTGAAACTGTTTTCCTTCATTTTCCATTTAATCTTAATAACAATTTTCATAGATTGTTTTCATCTGTTGGGCTGAAACATTCTCTTCCACACTTCATTGAAACAGTTCAGTCCGTCATAAAAGCTAACGACGAGCACATTCTGTATTTGATGCCAATACACGTTTCATTATATGAGGTATCGCTTCTGAGGAAATTGGCCACCTTCAAAAAAATTGTTATTTTTGTTGTGACAATTGTGCTTTTGCCTTTGGTAGCCTCGAAGCACTCGGCAGAGAAGTCTCTGTCGAATGTGACTTCAAATGAAGGTACAATTAATCTATACTGTTGACGTACTCAATACCTTATTTATATTGTAATCACTTTTATTGCACCTTATGCAGATTGAGATTAATGTTTGTCGGCTATTCGGGTCTTACACTTTCAAAACAGGTAATAACAGAAACGTACATACTGCACTAGCTCGAGAACAGTTCCATACATGTCATAGTGCAGTTCAGAGTTAAATGTGGCAACAAATTGATTTAGATTCACAAAATAATACCTCTAACGTAGAGGTACAAAACTAGTAAATGCGTCTGAACAATATAGAAAGTGCACAGGAAGTGTAGGGGTGTTATTCAGCACTGATGATAACAAAACAGTCTAAGATGAACATAGTGATTTATCGTAATTTGTAGAACATACTTAGCGGCTGATTAACAATTTCACTTCACAGTAGTGCGATTGCGGCACATTGCCTGTGATGAATAAATGAATTTTTGCTCGTAGTGTAACTCACCGTAGAATATTTAATTTAGGGGTTGGCGCCGTTATCTTAAAGACTGGCTTAAAAACGTTCTGTGATTTCGGAAACGGCATATGGGTTTATAATTCGGCTAGGTTGCAAATTGTCATTCATTATGAACCACAATTTCCTATTGCAAAGTAGCATATGGAAAACGTTGCAGATTAGAAAATTAAGAAAGTATCTGGGACTAATTATTTAACCGTACTGAGATTCCTGTGTCCTTTGTTAAAGGCAGCCACAAGATATAAAATAATTAATGATGCAAAGCAATCGAATTTCTTGATTAGTTGCTTTATCAATTTATGTTATATATAAAAAGAAAATGGACAACAAAAGTATGGAGTCCAATTCCTGAACCTCTACAAGAGTTTAGAAGAAATTTACCACTAAAATTAGTACTAATAATGAAATTTAATTCAGTTGTGACACAAGTTAACAAGTTTCATGTAAGGTCGAGTTGTTAGTACACGTTTAATAAATGAAATACTGTATCATAATTAACGCCGTTTGTCATCAACTAATTTGTTACAGTGTGTTCATAATGTTATACAGAATGTACATAATAATATATTTAAAACGTTGTTTACGAATTTATAGTTTGTATGTGGTAAGTTTTACATATGGATATAGTTTCGTAAAAGTTTAGGTACTCGGAGATAGACAAGGTAGAAGATGAGACTAAGGTAAAGCAGTCAACAATCCGAAGATTGGTTTGAACACCACAGTGCTTTACTAGGCATGGTCCTGTTTGGAGGTGGTATGCCGTTGCCTTCCTCCGACCTTCGAACTGACTTACCCAGTCAGTTATAGGGGGACCTACAGCTTAACGTGGGTTCCGAACCACAGCGCTGCTCGGTATTTTGCACATGAGCCAGAGGTGAAAGAAGTGGAAAGTGATAGATAAAAATCAAAGGACCTGACGAGGATCGAACCCGCGACCTTTGGATTGGTAGTCTGACACTCTACCACTGTGCAACCGAGGCGCACTCAGATGAGACTACACCTTTACAATACGTTTGTCTAATTGTTACTGTACGTGATGTGCTAAAACTGAGATGCGAATAACTTACCTGCATTTAATTTGGATACTGTATTTGTGTTTACTCAGTAGCAACTCTCTTATGACGACAGTATTTCATGTATGTTATTAAAACATATTACGTTTCGTCCACACACATGATATTTTGTTTCTAGGGAACCACATTTCCTGCCCTCAACGCGCTTCTGGCTCAGTGGGTTCCGGTTAGCGAAAGAGGCACCCTCGGATCTCTCGTTTTTGCCGGTAAGTGAATCTCATTTTTTCTCCTGGTGTTTTATGAAAGTTGTAACCATTCCAGTTGCCAATCTTGAATGCCACTAACTCTGATAAAGAAGGTAAAGCAGTCAACAATCTGTAGATTAGTTTGAACACCACAGTGCTTTACTAGGCATGGTCCTGTTTGGAGGTGGTATGCCGTTGCCTTCCTCCCATCTTTGAACTGATTTACCCAGTCAGTTATAGGGGGACCTACAGTTTAACTTGGGTTCCGAACCACGGTGCTACTCGATATTTTTCACATTAGAAACATTGCCAGTGGTGAAGGAAGTGGGAAGTGACACATAAATATCCTAGGTCCTGGCGTGGATCGAACCCGCAACCTTTGGATTTGTAGTCTGGCACTCCGTCACTTTGTTACCGGGCGTTCCAAGGCGTCTAGTTGCGTAACGCACTGCTGCTCGCCGTCTGAGGTTGGAGTCCACCCTCGGACATGGGTGTATTTGTTGTCCGTAGCATAAGTTTAAGTAGTTTGTAAGCCTAGGGACTGATATCCAGGGTAAGTCCCATAACTCGACAAACATTTTAACATTTTTATACCAAAATATCCACGGGTGTACTGCCGGTCTATAGTGTCCAACGGGCACAATATTTCGGCGATCATACATGTCGCCATCATCAGGTGAACTGACGGACTGAGCTCCTGGAAACGCGCCGGCACGGAGGTCCGCACGCTACGGCTGCTCGAAGGGAACTGGGTTCTAGCCCGGTAGCGGGCCATTTAAATACCCGCGGCCCGCGGAGCGACCCCTCCGCGGTCCGCGCCCCGCGCCGCGGCCGCGCAGTGGAACCGATTGCGCCGGCGTCTGAGAAGACGTCGGTGTGAGGGCTCTGTCCGCCGTGGTCGTCACTTCGTTACGTTTGCTAGATTTACTCTTAATTAACCCAATCGCTGGTTCCCAAGCTTTGCTAAGATTATAGCCAGAGTCACGGTTTATGAGGTCGTCACTTGTGCGAATTTCAATGGCCTCTCTAACGACGCAGTCCCAGTATCTCGACGTCTGTACCAAAATCCTAGTGTGTTCATACTCCATGGCGTGATTCTCCGACAAACAATGTTCAGCGACCGCCGACTTGCTCGGATACATCAATCGTGTGTGCCTCTGGTGTTCAACGCATCGATCCTCGATGGTACGCATCGTCTGTCCAATATATGACTTTCCACACTGACACGGAATCTGGTACACGCCCGCCTTCCTCAAACCGAGATCATCTTTAGCGCTCCCCACCAGTGCACGAATTTTATTCGGCGGACAAAAAACAGTTCCAACCTGGTGTTTTCTCAAAATGCGGGCGATCTTCCCTGAGAGTGCGCCGGTATATGGAACGAACGCAGTGCCTACATCCTCCCTTGCGTTCTCATCCGTTTCCATAGGTTGTGTTGTAGTGGTTGGGCGGAGAGCCCGCTGAATCTGCCACTCTGAGTACCCATTTTTTCGAAATACAGTTCTCAGGTGTTCCAATTCCTGGGGTAGACTCTCTGCGTCGGAGATAGTGCGCGCCCTATGTACTAGAGTTTTAAGTACCCCATTCCTCTGTGAAGGGTGATGACAGCTGTCTGCGTGTAAATACAGATCAGTGTGCGTTGTCTTCCGATATACACTATGACCCAGGGTGCCGTCAGCTCTTCTCTTGACCAAGACGTCAAGGAACGGCAATTTACCCTCCGTTTCAGTCTCCATAGTGAATTTGATGTTGGGGTGTATGGAGTTCAGATGTGTGAGGAAGTCAAGGAGTTTATCCATACCATGTGGCCAGATGACGAAAGTGTCGTCCACATAACGGAAAAAGCAAGTAGGTTTCCAGAAAGATGATGCAAGGGCTTCCTCCTCGAAATTCTCCATGTATAAATTTGCGACCACAGGGGAGAGTGGGCTACCCATGGCGACTCCCTCCGTTTGTTCGTAGTATTCGCCATTGAAAAGAAAATATGTGGAGGTCAAGACATGCCTAAAAAGTTCGGTGGTCTTCTCGTCAAATTTCTGACCAATCAAATCTAGTGACTCTCGAAGGGGCACCCTCGTGAACAACGAAACGACGTCAAAACTTACCATGATATCCGACTCATCCAGCCTGAAGTTGTTAAGGCGTTTCACAAAATCCACGGAATTACGTATGTGATGAGGGCATTTACCCACATAAGGACTTAATATTCCCGTCAAGTATTTGGCCAACAAATATGTAGGTGCCCTGATGTTACTGACAATGGGACGTAACGGCACCCCATCTTTGTGGACCTTAGGGAGTCCATAAAGTCTTGGCGGTACCGGACCTTGAGGTAAAAGTTTCTTGGCGACACCCTCCGGTAAATCCGCATCCTTGAGAAGCGCCCTCGTCTTGTTTTCCACCTTCTTTGTAGGGTCAACGCTGATCTTCCGGTAGGAATCGTCATTTAGCAGGCTCTGCATCTTTTCAGTGTAGTCCTTATGGGAGACAACAACCGTAGCATTGCCTTTGTCAGCCGGTAAGACAACAATATCAGGGCGCTCCCTCAGGTCACGAATGGCCGCCCTCTCTTTACTAGTGATGTTTGACTTCGTGGGCTTGGATTTCGTCAATGCACGACAAGTTTCACGACGTATTTCCTCAGCTGAATCAGGCGGAAGTCGAGCTGCAACCTGTTCAACAGCACTAATAATTTCTGCGACAGGTGTGAACTTGGGGGTAGGAGCAAAGTTGAGTCCTTTCTCTAAAACTGAGACCGCATCATCACTCAACTCCATGCCACTCAGATTGATGACGGTCTTGCACGGAACCTGCAGAGGTGGCTTGTCAAGGAGGCGTGAGAACTTAGCTGTTTGACGTCCCGTTGCCTTCTTATGGGCGGAATCGGCTGCAACCGAAGTAACACCATCAATCCAATCCCAGGAAAAAGACGTGAAGTGACTAGCCAGTTTCAAATGCAGATGGAACAGTTCCAGAGAGACGAACTCAAGACTACGGCGGGTGAAATGCACTCTCTCACGAAGCAATGCGAGGCCGGCCCGTTTTTTAATTCTCTTGGCTGCTGCAGAATCGATGTGATGCGTAACCTTAGCAAAATTAGGAACAACATTCTCGGAACGACATCTCTTTAGAAAAGCAAGAGTACTTAGCAAACGACATCTACGGTGGCGCAACTTTTCAAATTTCTTCATGCTGCGATACATCTCCTCCCCGTAAAGGTGTATGATGTGATTCTTAAGTTTCTCCCGGCGTATTTGATGATCAAAATATCCACGGGTGTACTGCCGGTCTATAGTGTCCAACGGGCACAATATTTCGGCGATCATACATGTCGCCATCATCAGGTGAACTGACGGACTGAGCTCCTGGAAACGCGCCGGCACGGAGGTCCGCACGCTACGGCTGCTCGAAGGGAACTGGGTTCTAGCCCGGTAGCGGGCCATTTAAATACCCGCGGCCCGCGGAGCGACCCCTCCGCGGTCCGCGCCCCGCGCCGCGGCCGCGCAGTGGAACCGATTGCGCCGGCGTCTGAGAAGACGTCGGTGTGAGGGCTCTGTCCGCCGTGGTCGTCACTTCGTTACGTTTGCTAGATTTACTCTTAATTAACCCAATCGCTGGTTCCCAAGCTTTGCTAAGATTATAGCCAGAGTCACGGTTTATGAGGTCGTCACTTGTGCGAATTTCAATGGCCTCTCTAACGACGCAGTCCCAGTATCTCGACGTCTGTACCAAAATCCTAGTGTGTTCATACTCCATGGCGTGATTCTCCGACAAACAATGTTCAGCGACCGCCGACTTGCTCGGATACATCAATCGTGTGTGCCTCTGGTGTTCAACGCATCGATCCTCGATGGTACGCATCGTCTGTCCAATATATGACTTTCCACACTGACACGGAATCTGGTACACGCCCGCCTTCCTCAAACCGAGATCATCTTTAGCGCTCCCCACCAGTGCACGAATTTTATTCGGCGGACAAAAAACAGTTCCAACCTGGTGTTTTCTCAAAATGCGGGCGATCTTCCCTGAGAGTGCGCCGGTATATGGAACGAACGCAGTGCCTACATCCTCCCTTGCGTTCTCATCCGTTTCCATAGGTTGTGTTGTAGTGGTTGGGCGGAGAGCCCGCTGAATCTGCCACTCTGAGTACCCATTTTTTCGAAATACAGTTCTCAGGTGTTCCAATTCCTGGGGTAGACTCTCTGCGTCGGAGATAGTGCGCGCCCTATGTACTAGAGTTTTAAGTACCCCATTCCTCTGTGAAGGGTGATGACAGCTGTCTGCGTGTAAATACAGATCAGTGTGCGTTGTCTTCCGATATACACTATGACCCAGGGTGCCGTCAGCTCTTCTCTTGACCAAGACGTCAAGGAACGGCAATTTACCCTCCGTTTCAGTCTCCATAGTGAATTTGATGTTGGGGTGTATGGAGTTCAGATGTGTAAGGAAGTCAAGGAGTTTATCCATACCATGTGGCCAGATGACGAAAGTGTCGTCCACATAACGGAAAAAGCAAGTAGGTTTCCAGAAAGATGATGCAAGGGCTTCCTCCTCGAAATTCTCCATGTATAAATTTGCGACCACAGGGGAGAGTGGGCTACCCATGGCGACTCCCTCCGTTTGTTCGTAGTATTCGCCATTGAAAAGAAAATATGTGGAGGTCAAGACATGCCTAAAAAGTTCGGTGGTCTTCTCGTCAAATTTCTGACCAATCAAATCTAGTGACTCTCGAAGGGGCACCCTCGTGAACAACGAAACGACGTCAAAACTTACCATGATATCCGACTCATCCAGCCTGAAGTTGTTAAGGCGTTTCACAAAATCCACGGAATTACGTATGTGATGAGGGCATTTACCCACATAAGGACTTAATATTCCCGTCAAGTATTTGGCCAACAAATATGTAGGTGCCCTGATGTTACTGACAATGGGACGTAACGGCACCCCATCTTTGTGGACCTTAGGGAGTCCATAAAGTCTTGGCGGTACCGGACCTTGAGGTAAAAGTTTCTTGGCGACACCCTCCGGTAAATCCGCATCCTTGAGAAGCGCCCTCGTCTTGTTTTCCACCTTCTTTGTAGGGTCAACGCTGATCTTCCGGTAGGAATCGTCATTTAGCAGGCTCTGCATCTTTTCAGTGTAGTCCTTATGGGAGACAACAACCGTAGCATTGCCTTTGTCAGCCGGTAAGACAACAATATCAGGGCGCTCCCTCAGGTCACGAATGGCCGCCCTCTCTTTACTAGTGATGTTTGACTTCGTGGGCTTGGATTTCGTCAATGCACGACAAGTTTCACGACGTATTTCCTCAGCTGAATCAGGCGGAAGTCGAGCTGCAACCTGTTCAACAGCACTAATAATTTCTGCGACAGGTGTGAACTTGGGGGTAGGAGCAAAGTTGAGTCCTTTCTCTAAAACTGAGACCGCATCATCACTCAACTCCATGCCACTCAGATTGATGACGGTCTTGCACGGAACCTGCAGAGGTGGCTTGTCAAGGAGGCGTGAGAACTTAGCTGTTTGACGTCCCGTTGCCTTCTTATGGGCGGAATCGGCTGCAACCGAAGTAACACCATCAATCCAATCCCAGGAAAAAGACGTGAAGTGACTAGCCAGTTTCAAATGCAGATGGAACAGTTCCAGAGAGACGAACTCAAGACTACGGCGGGTGAAATGCACTCTCTCACGAAGCAATGCGAGGCCGGCCCGTTTTTTAATTCTCTTGGCTGCTGCAGAATCGATGTGATGCGTAACCTTAGCAAAATTAGGAACAACATTCTCGGAACGACATCTCTTTAGAAAAGCAAGAGTACTTAGCAAACGACATCTACGGTGGCGCAACTTTTCAAATTTCTTCATGCTGCGATACATCTCCTCCCCGTAAAGGTGTATGATGTGATTCTTAAGTTTCTCCCGGCGTATTTGATGATCAAAATATCCACGGGTGTACTGCCGGTCTATAGTGTCCAACGGGCACAATATTTCGGCGATCATACATGTCGCCATCATCAGGTGAACTGACGGACTGAGCTCCTGGAAACGCGCCGGCACGGAGGTCCGCACGCTACGGCTGCTCGAAGGGAACTGGGTTCTAGCCCGGTAGCGGGCCATTTAAATACCCGCGGCCCGCGGAGCGACCCCTCCGCGGTCCGCGCCCCGCGCCGCGGCCGCGCAGTGGAACCGATTGCGCCGGCGTCTGAGAAGACGTCGGTGTGAGGGCTCTGTCCGCCGTGGTCGTCACTTCGTTACGTTTGCTAGATTTACTCTTAATTAACCCAATCGCTGGTTCCCAAGCTTTGCTAAGATTATAGCCAGAGTCACGGTTTATGAGGTCGTCACTTTTGCGAATTTCAATGGCCTCTCTAACGACGCAGTCCCAGTATCTCGACGTCTGTACCAAAATCCTAGTGTGTTCATACTCCATGGCGTGATTCTCCGACAAACAATGTTCAGCGACCGCCGACTTGCTCGGATACATCAATCGTGTGTGCCTCTGGTGTTCAACGCATCGATCCTCGATGGTACGCATCGTCTGTCCAATATATGACTTTCCACACTGACACGGAATCTGGTACACGCCCGCCTTCCTCAAACCGAGATCATCTTTAGCGCTCCCCACCAGTGCACGAATTTTATTCGGCGGACAAAAAACAGTTCCAACCTGGTGTTTTCTCAAAATGCGGGCGATCTTCCCTGAGAGTGCGCCGGTATATGGAACGAACGCAGTGCCTACATCCTCCCTTGCGTTCTCATCCGTTTCCATAGGTTGTGTTGTAGTGGTTGGGCGGAGAGCCCGCTGAATCTGCCACTCTGAGTACCCATTTTTTCGAAATACAGTTCTCAGGTGTTCCAATTCCTGGGGTAGACTCTCTGCGTCGGAGATAGTGCGCGCCCTATGTACTAGAGTTTTAAGTACCCCATTCCTCTGTGAAGGGTGATGACAGCTGTCTGCGTGTAAATACAGATCAGTGTGCGTTGTCTTCCGATATACACTATGACCCAGGGTGCCGTCAGCTCTTCTCTTGACCAAGACGTCAAGGAACGGCAATTTACCCTCCGTTTCAGTCTCCATAGTGAATTTGATGTTGGGGTGTATGGAGTTCAGATGTGTAAGGAAGTCAAGGAGTTTATCCATACCATGTGGCCAGATGACGAAAGTGTCGTCCACATAACGGAAAAAGCAAGTAGGTTTCCAGAAAGATGATGCAAGGGCTTCCTCCTCGAAATTCTCCATGTATAAATTTGCGACCACAGGGGAGAGTGGGCTACCCATGGCGACTCCCTCCGTTTGTTCGTAGTATTCGCCATTGAAAAGAAAATATGTGGAGGTCAAGACATGCCTAAAAAGTTCGGTGGTCTTCTCGTCAAATTTCTGACCAATCAAATCTAGTGACTCTCGAAGGGGCACCCTCGTGAACAACGAAACGACGTCAAAACTTACCATGATATCCGACTCATCCAGCCTGAAGTTGTTAAGGCGTTTCACAAAATCCACGGAATTACGTATGTGATGAGGGCATTTACCCACATAAGGACTTAATATTCCCGTCAAGTATTTGGCCAACAAATATGTAGGTGCCCTGATGTTACTGACAATGGGACGTAACGGCACCCCATCTTTGTGGACCTTAGGGAGTCCATAAAGTCTTGGCGGTACCGGACCTTGAGGTAAAAGTTTCTTGGCGACACCCTCCGGTAAATCCGGAGAATCACGCCATGGAGTATGAACACACTAGGATTTTGGTACAGACGTCGAGATACTGGGACTGCGTCGTTAGAGAGGCCATTGAAATTCGCACAAGTGACGACCTCATAAACCGTGACTCTGGCTATAATCTTAGCAAAGCTTGGGAACCAGCGATTGGGTTAATTAAGAGTAAATCTAGCAAACGTAACGAAGTGACGACCACGGCGGACAGAGCCCTCACACCGACGTCTTCTCAGACGCCGGCGCAATCGGTTCCACTGCGCGGCCGCGGCGCGGGGCGCGGACCGCGGAGGGGTCGCTCCGCGGGCCGCGGGTATTTAAATGGCCCGCTACCGGGCTAGAACCCAGTTCCCTTCGAGCAGCCGTAGCGTGCGGACCTCCGTGCCGGCGCGTTTCCAGGAGCTCAGTCCGTCAGTTCACCTGATGATGGCGACATGTATGATCGCCGAAATATTGTGCCCGTTGGACACTATAGACCGGCAGTACACCCGTGGATATTTTGATCATCAAATACGCCGGGAGAAACTTAAGAATCACATCATACACCTTTACGGGGAGGAGATGTATCGCAGCATGAAGAAATTTGAAAAGTTGCGCCACCGTAGATGTCGTTTGCTAAGTACTCTTGCTTTTCTAAAGAGATGTCGTTCCGAGAATGTTGTTCCTAATTTTGCTAAGGTTACGCATCACATCGATTCTGCAGCAGCCAAGAGAATTAAAAAACGGGCCGGCCTCGCATTGCTTCGTGAGAGAGTGCATTTCACCCGCCGTAGTCTTGAGTTCGTCTCTCTGGAACTGTTCCATCTGCATTTGAAACTGGCTAGTCACTTCACGTCTTTTTCCTGGGATTGGATTGATGGTGTTACTTCGGTTGCAGCCGATTCCGCCCATAAGAAGGCAACGGGACGTCAAACAGCTAAGTTCTCACGCCTCCTTGACAAGCCACCTCTGCAGGTTCCGTGCAAGACCGTCATCAATCTGAGTGGCATGGAGTTGAGTGATGATGCGGTCTCAGTTTTAGAGAAAGGACTCAACTTTGCTCCTACCCCCAAGTTCACACCTGTCGCAGAAATTATTAGTGCTGTTGAACAGGTTGCAGCTCGACTTCCGCCTGATTCAGCTGAGGAAATACGTCGTGAAACTTGTCGTGCATTGACGAAATCCAAGCCCACGAAGTCAAACATCACTAGTAAAGAGAGGGCGGCCATTCGTGACCTGAGGGAGCGCCCTGATATTGTTGTCTTACCGGCTGACAAAGGCAATGCTACGGTTGTTGTCTCCCATAAGGACTACACTGAAAAGATGCAGAGCCTGCTAAATGACGATTCCTACCGGAAGATCAGCGTTGACCCTACAAAGAAGGTGGAAAACAAGACGAGGGCGCTTCTCAAGGATGCGGATTTACCGGAGGGTGTCGCCAAGAAACTTTTACCTCAAGGTCCGGTACCGCCAAGACTTTATGGACTCCCTAAGGTCCACAAAGATGGGGTGCCGTTACGTCCCATTGTCAGTAACATCAGGGCACCTACATATTTGTTGGCCAAATACTTGACGGGAATATTAAGTCCTTATGTGGGTAAATGCCCTCATCACATACGTAATTCCGTGGATTTTGTGAAACGCCTTAACAACTTCAGGCTGGATGAGTCGGATATCATGGTAAGTTTTGACGTCGTTTCGTTGTTCACGAGGGTGCCCCTTCGAGAGTCACTAGATTTGATTGGTCAGAAATTTGACGAGAAGACCACCGAACTTTTTAGGCATGTCTTGACCTCCACATATTTTCTTTTCAATGGCGAATACTACGAACAAACGGAGGGAGTCGCCATGGGTAGCCCACTCTCCCCTGTGGTCGCAAATTTATACATGGAGAATTTCGAGGAGGAAGCCCTTGCATCATCTTTCTGGAAACCTACTTGCTTTTTCCGTTATGTGGACGACACTTTCGTCATCTGGCCACATGGTATGGATAAACTCCTTGACTTCCTTACACATCTGAACTCCATACACCCCAACATCAAATTCACTATGGAGACTGAAACGGAGGGTAAATTGCCGTTCCTTGACGTCTTGGTCAAGAGAAGAGCTGACGGCACCCTGGGTCATAGTGTATATCGGAAGACAACGCACACTGATCTGTATTTACACGCAGACAGCTGTCATCACCCTTCACAGAGGAATGGGGGTACTTAAAACTCTAGTACATAGGGCGCGCACTATCTCCGACGCAGAGAGTCTACCCCAGGAATTGGAACACCTGAGAACTGTATTTCGAAAAAATGGGTACTCAGAGTGGCAGATTCAGCGGGCTCTCCGCCCAACCACTACAACACAACCTATGGAAACGGATGAGAACGCAAGGGAGGATGTAGGCACTGCGTTCGTTCCATATACCGGCGCACTCTCAGGGAAGATCGCCCGCATTTTGAGAAAACACCAGGTTGGAACTGTTTTTTGTCCGCCGAATAAAATTCGTGCACTGGTGGGGAGCGCTAAAGATGATCTCGGTTTGAGGAAGGCGGGCGTGTACCAGATTCCGTGTCAGTGTGGAAAGTCATATATTGGACAGACGATGCGTACCATCGAGGATCGATGCGTTGAACACCAGAGGCACACACGATTGATGTATCCGAGCAAGTCGGCGGTCGCTGAACATTGTTTGTCGGAGAATCACGCCATGGAGTATGAACACACTAGGATTTTGGTACAGACGTCGAGATACTGGGACTGCGTCGTTAGAGAGGCCATTGAAATTCGCACAAGTGACGACCTCATAAACCGTGACTCTGGCTATAATCTTAGCAAAGCTTGGGAACCAGCGATTGGGTTAATTAAGAGTAAATCTAGCAAACGTAACGAAGTGACGACCACGGCGGACAGAGCCCTCACACCGACGTCTTCTCAGACGCCGGCGCAATCGGTTCCACTGCGCGGCCGCGGCGCGGGGCGCGGACCGCGGAGGGGTCGCTCCGCGGGCCGCGGGTATTTAAATGGCCCGCTACCGGGCTAGAACCCAGTTCCCTTCGAGCAGCCGTAGCGTGCGGACCTCCGTGCCGGCGCGTTTCCAGGAGCTCAGTCCGTCAGTTCACCTGATGATGGCGACATGTATGATCGCCGAAATATTGTGCCCGTTGGACACTATAGACCGGCAGTACACCCGTGGATATTTTGATCATCAAATACGCCGGGAGAAACTTAAGAATCACATCATACACCTTTACGGGGAGGAGATGTATCGCAGCATGAAGAAATTTGAAAAGTTGCGCCACCGTAGATGTCGTTTGCTAAGTACTCTTGCTTTTCTAAAGAGATGTCGTTCCGAGAATGTTGTTCCTAATTTTGCTAAGGTTACGCATCACATCGATTCTGCAGCAGCCAAGAGAATTAAAAAACGGGCCGGCCTCGCATTGCTTCGTGAGAGAGTGCATTTCACCCGCCGTAGTCTTGAGTTCGTCTCTCTGGAACTGTTCCATCTGCATTTGAAACTGGCTAGTCACTTCACGTCTTTTTCCTGGGATTGGATTGATGGTGTTACTTCGGTTGCAGCCGATTCCGCCCATAAGAAGGCAACGGGACGTCAAACAGCTAAGTTCTCACGCCTCCTTGACAAGCCACCTCTGCAGGTTCCGTGCAAGACCGTCATCAATCTGAGTGGCATGGAGTTGAGTGATGATGCGGTCTCAGTTTTAGAGAAAGGACTCAACTTTGCTCCTACCCCCAAGTTCACACCTGTCGCAGAAATTATTAGTGCTGTTGAACAGGTTGCAGCTCGACTTCCGCCTGATTCAGCTGAGGAAATACGTCGTGAAACTTGTCGTGCATTGACGAAATCCAAGCCCACGAAGTCAAACATCACTAGTAAAGAGAGGGCGGCCATTCGTGACCTGAGGGAGCGCCCTGATATTGTTGTCTTACCGGCTGACAAAGGCAATGCTACGGTTGTTGTCTCCCATAAGGACTACACTGAAAAGATGCAGAGCCTGCTAAATGACGATTCCTACCGGAAGATCAGCGTTGACCCTACAAAGAAGGTGGAAAACAAGACGAGGGCGCTTCTCAAGGATGCGGATTTACCGGAGGGTGTCGCCAAGAAACTTTTACCTCAAGGTCCGGTACCGCCAAGACTTTATGGACTCCCTAAGGTCCACAAAGATGGGGTGCCGTTACGTCCCATTGTCAGTAACATCAGGGCACCTACATATTTGTTGGCCAAATACTTGACGGGAATATTAAGTCCTTATGTGGGTAAATGCCCTCATCACATACGTAATTCCGTGGATTTTGTGAAACGCCTTAACAACTTCAGGCTGGATGAGTCGGATATCATGGTAAGTTTTGACGTCGTTTCGTTGTTCACGAGGGTGCCCCTTCGAGAGTCACTAGATTTGATTGGTCAGAAATTTGACGAGAAGACCACCGAACTTTTTAGGCATGTCTTGACCTCCACATATTTTCTTTTCAATGGCGAATACTACGAACAAACGGAGGGAGTCGCCATGGGTAGCCCACTCTCCCCTGTGGTCGCAAATTTATACATGGAGAATTTCGAGGAGGAAGCCCTTGCATCATCTTTCTGGAAACCTACTTGCTTTTTCCGTTATGTGGACGACACTTTCGTCATCTGGCCACATGGTATGGATAAACTCCTTGACTTCCTTACACATCTGAACTCCATACACCCCAACATCAAATTCACTATGGAGACTGAAACGGAGGGTAAATTGCCGTTCCTTGACGTCTTGGTCAAGAGAAGAGCTGACGGCACCCTGGGTCATAGTGTATATCGGAAGACAACGCACACTGATCTGTATTTACACGCAGACAGCTGTCATCACCCTTCACAGAGGAATGGGGTACTTAAAACTCTAGTACATAGGGCGCGCACTATCTCCGACGCAGAGAGTCTACCCCAGGAATTGGAACACCTGAGAACTGTATTTCGAAAAAATGGGTACTCAGAGTGGCAGATTCAGCGGGCTCTCCGCCCAACCACTACAACACAACCTATGGAAACGGATGAGAACGCAAGGGAGGATGTAGGCACTGCGTTCGTTCCATATACCGGCGCACTCTCAGGGAAGATCGCCCGCATTTTGAGAAAACACCAGGTTGGAACTGTTTTTTGTCCGCCGAATAAAATTCGTGCACTGGTGGGGAGCGCTAAAGATGATCTCGGTTTGAGGAAGGCGGGCGTGTACCAGATTCCGTGTCAGTGTGGAAAGTCATATATTGGACAGACGATGCGTACCATCGAGGATCGATGCGTTGAACACCAGAGGCACACACGATTGATGTATCCGAGCAAGTCGGCGGTCGCTGAACATTGTTTGTCGGAGAATCACGCCATGGAGTATGAACACACTAGGATTTTGGTACAGACGTCGAGATACTGGGACTGCGTCGTTAGAGAGGCCATTGAAATTCGCACAAGTGACGACCTCATAAACCGTGACTCTGGCTATAATCTTAGCAAAGCTTGGGAACCAGCGATTGGGTTAATTAAGAGTAAATCTAGCAAACGTAACGAAGTGACGACCACGGCGGACAGAGCCCTCACACCGACGTCTTCTCAGACGCCGGCGCAATCGGTTCCACTGCGCGGCCGCGGCGCGGGGCGCGGACCGCGGAGGGGTCGCTCCGCGGGCCGCGGGTATTTAAATGGCCCGCTACCGGGCTAGAACCCAGTTCCCTTCGAGCAGCCGTAGCGTGCGGACCTCCGTGCCGGCGCGTTTCCAGGAGCTCAGTCCGTCAGTTCACCTGATGATGGCGACATGTATGATCGCCGAAATATTGTGCCCGTTGGACACTATAGACCGGCAGTACACCCGTGGATATTTTGATCATCAAATACGCCGGGAGAAACTTAAGAATCACATTTTTATACCAGTCTTTACCAACTCTTTTTTTTTTTTTTTGAACACGTTAGATGAAGTCCCATCGCCATCTGACGAGTTACACTTCCTGAGATTACATAGGTGGGGGGTTAATGATAACTTTATTTACAATAAACTTTGGGGGTATGCTTCTAAGGGCCAGTATGTCGGTCTGTAAGGTACCCCACTTGGTTTTAGTATGTAGTTCCATTGTCGAGTAATTCACATTAAGGTTACAACGTCAATTACGTTACCCCATCTTCTTACTAATACGTTTTATTCAGGTAACTAACGATCGTGGCACCTTGCACCTTTGCCACGGGCGCAGAGCTGTCATTCCTAAGGTTTGGATATTATGTACTGTTGCCCTAAGTTGAACTATTTTATTGTTTATCTTCGTGGTTCTTTTGTTAATTTCCTCCATGATAGTGTTCTTATGGAGTTCCTGGTGGATGTCCACGTTCCTTGTGTAACGGCCAGCTCTTAGGACCATCGTAATGTCTTATTTTGGATAACTTACAGTCCTGAAATTTGGGTCGCACTAGCTAGGCCCCAGACTGAGCTGCCATATAACATTTTGGATAACACTGTTGCTTTGTATAGTCGCGGTGTGGTATTAGTATTCAACTCTGCGCTGAGAAAGAACGGCATTAAGTTTTTGGCCATTGCATAGACCTTAGGTCGCAGGTTATCAATATGTTTGTGGAGAAAAAAGTGCTTATCGAGAGTAACACCCAGGTAAGTGACCACCGCTCCCCATGGGATGTCCTGTCCGTGAAGTCGTAAGTTACTTGGCATCTGTGGTCGTTCCTGGAGAAATAGATCGCCGTGGTTTTTGCTGCATTCAGTTGTACCTTATTCAGCCTACACCATTCAGCAGTTCTGTCTAGTTGTCGTTGGAGCCGTGTTATGTTAGCTTTAACATGCCTTCCGCTGGTTATAAGAGCCGTGTCATCGGCGAATTGTGCAATTTGCACTCCTTCCACCCTGGGGTAGCCCAGCTGTTGCGGGTCTCGTTGATGATGTCTTCCCCTCCACCATCATCTGTCTTGAAGATAATTCGCGATGAGCTTGATGTAACAATCCTGTATGGGTTCAGGTACGGAACGTTAATATCTAAGCTAGAGCACTGTATAGTACAAGCAGAACAATCCGCCATTTTGAATCCCACACTGAAGGTGCGCATTTAAAGGCTACGACACACTTACGCTTTTTAATGTGCTCTTAAGGCCATTATATATACTTTCCTAGCGCAGAAATATTACAGCATAGTAAATTTATTGGCTTACATTTGACTGTAAGAGGCAAGCAACTTAAAAGTTAGTGATTAGAGCGATATTTAAAGATATGATACATTCACTTACATTCCATATTAAATCATATGTTGCCATTCTAAATATGAAATAAATATAGTTAAAATACGTTACAATTACAGTATTTTTTCTAGTTTATAAGAAGTACATTTACGGTAACTAAGAGTTGCATACGAAAACAGTTACAAAATAATGTTGAATTGCGTTACTGTACTTCCCGTAATGCCCCCTCTAAAGTCTCGCATATTTTACACACACCGTATTTCAGAAAAGATTTTACATCTTTCCTGTTCCCATTCTTTGCGAAGTTCAATTTATTATTTTTCTTTTTCAGACATCCTGTTCACAACTTGGCTTGAGCCTACATATTGCAGTGTTGAGAGTCACATTTAATTTAAACAATGAACTAATTTCAAATAATATAATTTAAAAACCAATAACTGGGTAAAGCCAGCTGCACTCATGCATCACTTAAAAATACAATTAATAGACCTTAGAATAACTACAAAGTTGGTCTAAATATAAAGAAAAGCAAATTTAAACACACTGTGTGTCGTGATATATTAACAATCTATCAAAATTAAAATAAACCACCGCTTACATGTATAGGCTTATATTTTTTCTGTCAGCATAACTATTTTATACAAATAAATGGTTTTATTCTTAACGTTACACAGATGGTTGCTCGATTTTGGCGTCCATACTTGGCAGCTGGAATTTACAAGCCACCTTTCACGCCGATTTGTGTTTCAAGAAAACCGATAAAACTTCTAGCGACCATGTCTGCTGTTATTTGAGCAGTTTGGAGATGCACAACCAATCATTTCACACTGTGAAACAATAAAATCACAAACTGTTGGCTGATTCACTTCGCTGCACCAGACAAAGCATACAACTGTGGCCGGCCGCGGTGGCCGAGGGGACTGAGGCGCTCCAGTCACGGTCTGCACGGGCACTACGGTCAGGGGTTCGAATCCCCCCTCGGGCATGGATATTTGTGCCGTCCTGAGTCTTAGCTAGTTCATAAGTAGTTTGTAAGCTTAGGGACTGATGACCCCGTAGTTAAGTCCCATAAGTTCTACAAAAATTTGAACAATTCAATCCAACTGTGTCGTCAGATTGGGATTCAAAATGGCGGCTTGTTCAGCTCGGTATATCTAGTGCTTTAATCTAAGCAAGAGTGCATTGTAAAGGTGATTGTTAACAGCGTGTGTGTGTGTGGGTGTGCGCAGGCTCGCTGATCGGCAACATCGTGGCGAACGCGGTGAGCGGCGTGGTGATCGAGGCGACGCAGAGCTGGGACAGCGTCTTCTACCTGTTCGGCGGCATCGGGGTCCTCTGGTTCATCCTGTGGCAGCTGCTGTGCTACAGCGACCCCAACTCACACCCCTTCATCTCGGACGAGGAGAAGAAGTACCTCAACGAAAATATCGGAAATGTCATCAAGAAGGAGGTAACTACTCTTTTAATTCTTCATGCTTTCCCGGCGAGATCTTGACATTTTGGATATACGGGATTACTGCCGGATGTATGCGTCGTTCTGGCACAATATTTCGGCCGCGTAACTCGCTGCCTTCTTCAGGTGCTACCTGAGACTGGTAGTCTCAGGTAGCACCTGAAGAAGGCAGCGAGTTACGCGGCCGAAATATTGTGCCAGAACGACGCATACATCCGGCAGTAATCCCGTATATCCAAAACTACCCTTTTGTCTTCTAGTAGATCGTTGAGACTGTGCTTGAACTCACCCTATATTAATGCCCAATACCTGTCGTCCGTATGCTTTTTAACTGACTTCAAAAACGGAGGAGGTTCTCAATTCGACTTTTTTGTTATTGTTACATCAGAACCTTCGACTGTGTGAACCGATTTTGATGATTATTTTTTTTATTTGTAACCTGGTGCTTCCCTTGTGGACAAGGAAGTAGCCAAAGAAGGGGGGGGGGGGGCTTGGGGGTCCGGACCCCCCCCCCCCCCATCACCTATCATGCTAAGGACAACACACACACTTCTTCTAGTAGATCGTTGAGACTGTGCTTGAACTCACCCTATATTAATGCCCAATACCTGTCGTCCGTATGCTTTTTAACTGACTTCAAAAACGGAGGAGGTTCTCAATTCGACTTTTTTTGTTATTGTTACATCAGAACCTTCGACTGTGTGAACCGATTTTGATGATTATTTTTTTTATTTGAAACCTGGTGCTTCCCTTGTGGACAAGGAAGTAGCCAAAGAAGGGGGGGGGCTTGGGGGTCCGGACCCCCCCCCCCCCCATCACCTATCATGCTAAGGACAACACACACACACATGCAGATTTTTTGCAAAACACCAAGCTACAGTCGTGGCTGACAGGCAGCGAGCTTGGTGACATGCAACCCTGTCATTGCCAGTGTTCAAATACAAAGAAACACTTCGCGTTCTGATAATCTGTTTTCGTTTGGAATAACACCTGAAGGTTCTGATGGCGTATTTTGAAACATTTTTTAAGAAATGTTATCCTCAATTTTGTACATAAGACATTGTAGTATTTGTAAGAATGTCTTACAAACGCAAACTATGTGCATAAAATATTTAAAAAAAATGTTAGCCTAAGTTTGTTTTTAGAATAAATGAAAAACATGAGCCTTTGTGAATATCTCTTTAACCATTCGGACCTCCCCCCCCCCCCCACCCCCTCCTTTGACAATATCCTGGTTACGTGACTGGTGTGGACCCATTTCAATTTGGTCCAGTTATGACAATAACATCCATAAGAAAACCATGTAAGTCCTTAATTTGCATTAAGTATGTGCGCGACAAATCGACGCCAACCGATTTCGATTTTATTATTATTATTATTATTATTATTATTGGAAAGGATGTACTTCAAGGGTAGTTTGACTAGAGTTTCGTTAGGTTCTGATTATGGAATGAATGACAAAGTAACGGAACTCTTCAATTCTTAGGAGAAAATTAACGACATTCAGTCGATTTTTTTATAGGCTATCCGGATATTTGAGTCACTTGCAGTAACGTCGTGATGGTCAAGTCCCTGTTCAAAACCTTTTTCATGTAAGGCCGTATTTTTTAAAGTCTGTTTTTGTGCTCTTCGCAAGACTCTTTTGAAATTGTACTAGCCGCGGTGGAGTATCCGAGCTGTCTAAGGCGCCTCGCTGTGGAGCGCGCGGTTGCTCGCCGTCGGAGGTTCGATTCCTCCCTAGGGCAAGGGTGTGTGTGTGTTGTCCTTACGTTAGTTTAAGTAGTTTGTAAGCTACGGACTGATGACCACACAGTTTGGTCCGATAGATTTACAAACATTTGAACGTTTTTGAAATTGTCCTTGAGGTAAATTTCCTCTTTTGAGATAGGCTTTTCTCCCTCACTTCGCTTGTTTCATATAAACGGCGCTGTCTCATATAAACAGCACATACCCATATTCACAAAAATTAGTTAGGGTATTTCAGATTCGCTAAAAATAAAAAAGTAATAAAAAAAGATTTTAAGAAATCCGACTTAAAAAACTATTCGAAACAAATAAATATGCACTAGAAAGTAAAAAAAATGTAATTGCGTATAATCAATTTACTTTTTCTACTCATCAGTATGTGTTTACCACGCAAGAAGATAGGTAGGTACCTACCCACTTTAAATCTAACTCAACACATACCTATGAATACGAAACATTGGTCAAAATATTTTTTAGAATTCGAAGTAAAATGAAATGGAAAAATATTAGACTACTTAAACGTCAATCACGTTATTACGATAATATAATGTAGTTAATTAAAACTATTGTTATTTTTAGAGTCGGTGTCAGCAAGGAAACAGTGCAATATGCCTAGCTAGAATAATACGAAAATATTAAGACCGAAGTCAGATCGGATGTGTCCTTGGCTGACACCGACTCCAAAAAATAACAATTGTAACTACATTATATTATCGTAATAAACTGATTGACTTTTAAGCAGTCTAATATTTTTCATTTCATATTACTTAGGAGAGCTCTAAAAATATTTTGATCATTGTTTGTTATTCATAAGTATATGTTCAGTTACATTTAAAGTGCGTAGGTACCTACTTATCTTCTTGCTTGGTAAACACATAGTACGTACCTACATAGTGATGAGTAAAAAAGTAAGTTGATTATCAAGTTGTAGAAGAATACGCAATTATGTTTTTTTACTTTTTAGTACATATTAATTTGTTTTGGTATAGTTTTGAAGTCGGTTTTTTTTTAATTTGTTTGTTCCGATTATGTACTTTCTGTTGAGTTTATATCATTGTAACCAATATAAAGCTTTTCATATCCAGATATCAAAATAAGAGGTCATCTCAGAACAGAATTATTTTCCGATGAATAAATGGGCAACTCACACCTCCGACTGTTTCCAATGTATTATCAGAAAAGTGGATCCGCCATTGGCTGTCACTTCTTTGCAATTGGAGTCCAATCATGTAGATGTTCTATTCCTTAACAGTTGCTCTCATACGAATAAACAAATTTGTAAAGGAAGTATCTCATAAGGAATATCGAGATTAATATTAGTTGAACTGTGACCTTTTAAACTGAAGAGAGAAGTAAAACTAGCAATTTCGGTTCGTATTCTTGCGTGATCTTTGAACATAGATTTGAAGTTTCCCGTTATGTTCCGAATGAAAAGTGCTTTAAAATGCAGGAGATTTTATAAATGCCTGCAGTTGTAATTTTTGTTTGGTTTTTGTTTTAATATTTTGCACAAGTTGCTGACTTAGTGTTTTATCGGTTTTGAAGGTATTTCTAACATTAAATCTATGATATAGTACTAGTTTATAAGAAACATACCTACAAAAGACTAATAAGATTAATTTTGCACTTCCTACAACATCATCAAGTGGATGTTTCAGTTGGAAGAATGTCCAGTTTAGAATTACGTACCTCATTAACGAGGGAAATGATAAATGTATTTGTGCAATATATTTAGTTCTTCGTTTATGCAGTATCAAAGAGTATTTTAAATAATCTAGTTCCAATGCTGTATTGCGATAAATACCAAATGAATGACTTTGATGTTCATAATCGGTAAATTCAAAATATTAATTCACATATGTTGCTATTATTCTACAGTGCAGTGAAGTTTAGGATAACGGTGAATCACCTTATAAGCTAAGAGATCAATAGCATCAATAGAGCCTAAATACAACAACAGAATGTGATCTAATTTTTTTTACTGAATTTTTTGCAAGTGCCTTACTGCAAAACTGAAATTCAAAGTGATTAATAAAAGTATTGGTATAGTGTTAGGAATGGGATAAATTAAGGCTAGTCCACTTTTCTGCTTGAAAATATTATTGCATGAGGAAACGTAATTATATTAGTACTCCTATAAATAACTGAATATGTTCAGTTATCGAATTCTGTAAAAATGGCTAGTGGATGAGGACATTATTCTTAAGTAGCTCAGTGGGTTTTGTAGAAATTGATAATATGAAATGAATGGCTCATTATGGAATGGTAATGGGTTAAATTGACTCATCTTCCTCATAGCAATATTAAAACGAAAAATGTATTGCCTTTGAGGTAATGTGTTTCACTTTGTGGGAATTCAATAACCTGGATTGTTAACTGAATTAACAATTACTTAAATCAAGCTCTTAGTCTTCTTGTCAATAGATCTATGATTCATAAGATAATTATTTCATTTTAATTATGCATAAAGGTTGAATACCCTTTCTTTTTATATTTATACTAAGAAAATACCCCTAGATAATAGAATGAAGAAGTTTTGTAAAATAAAAAGAAAAATCAACAGGTGTTAACAATGTATCGAAAACCAAAACTACAGTTCCAGAACCTACACTAAGACAATCCATATAGGAGATAAGAAAGAAATATTTGTTGTCTTGACGTACTTTTAATATTCGAAATGTACCTTAGCTACGAACATTATTAACACTAGAATGGTCACATAGGATCTCTTAGATACATATTCACAGACTAGGCAACCTGCATGACAGCAGACCTAAACATTCTATTATTAATTTTCACAAAATACGTGTTTAGTTGCTACTGCTGTAATACATGTTTTCCTCTCGTTTTGTTTACTTATTCGCTACAATATATGGGTTTAATTTAAGGGAACAGTGCAATATTGACACCAAGTCTCATAGCTACAATGCAATCCCCAATGTCCCTCCTAGTGACATGACTATTGCAGTGTTTATTTATTAATGTAGTGAATCAATCAAAATTATTAGCATTAACTTTATGTTGTTAGTTGAATAAACTATTATTTAATATTTTACATTACACCAGAGTGTCACCTTGATGCCTTTTTAAATTTACCTCTCATTCTTACATTTATTTGATATGAATATAGCTAAAAACAGTGATTGTTGTTACTAATTAGCCCATGTTATGTCTTTCAGGATCTGCCACCAATACCATGGCTGCACATGTTGAAATCTGTTCCTCTCTGGGGTCTTATCTGCGCCCAAATTGGCCATGACTGGGGTTTCTATACTATGATTACAGATTTACCGAAATACATGAAGAATGTTCTCCGATTTTCCATTTCTGCTGTAAGTTTTAGAATTACGTATTTGTTACTATTTTATATCAAGTAGTAAAGCAAGTAACTTTCAGGAAGTGTTGGGTACAATGAATATCACCATGTTTTAAAATACTCTTAAGGTAGCAAAACATCCTTGCTCTTATGAGGAACACAAAACCAAAGAAACATTATCTGAAACATGTCAACGAATTTTCAGACATTGCAGGATTATTTGGAACAGTATTGGAGAGAGGGCTGCTTGCTATGTCTTTGTAATTTTTTTAATGAAGGGCCATACATGTATTTGACTCATGTAGTTAATGAAAATTTCTTAAAATTAAAACCAGCAGTCTGTCCTTCAAATCTGATTGTTTCGTTTCTTTAAGAAATTCTCTATCGAAGTATTCGACCCTTTAATGACTGTGGATCTCCAACATAGGCTAATTTCAAGGTCTTGTGCAAATAGATATAGGAAACGTTTTCACTATTTTCAAACGGTTTAACTTTTGCCAAGTTACTTGCTAACCAACACAGAAGTTCCCTATCACTTATGAATTGTTGATTAAAACTACTAGAACTTGGATTACATTACAATTTATTGAAGTCACTTTAAGGTGAAAACGTACTGAGAGACAATCACTATTTTCTTAAAATGATTCTCCCTTTGAATACAGCACCAAAATTATCTTTAACTTTTGCCTAATAGAAAAGCAGTCACATGTTGGAAGTATTTGCATTAATTTCAACTGTTCAGGGCAATTACATTTAAAGAGAAAATTGATCGCTATGCAAAATGGGACAGCAATTTACTGTATACAAAAGGAGTATTGTGCCTTCTGTGCAGAACTACACTATTACTGTAGGGAATTGATTACATTGTAGAGACTCTTTTTTCACATACAATTTCCATGCATAGTGACACTGCATGACCATCATCATTTTCTATCTACATTTAATTTTCCAGCCTGCTTCATTTTCATGGGCCATTCCAATCACTGTCCTCTCCATACAGATAAATATACCATAATATTCACAGTGCAGTTACAGTTTCACGAAATCTTGTATTCCTGATAACGCTACATATAGAAAAAATAATATTTTATGTTTACCAACCTGAAAAAGTCTGAAGTCTTATTCCACAGCGACACCCTCTGTAGATTCGCCTGGGTTTGAATACCATCCTTTGTACAAATTTTCATACAATGTTTATCTACATACGCCTATACATGTGTGAGATTAAGAAGTTTCTGAATCATATAGTTTAATATGCATAAGATAAAACCTCCATCTGTTTCTTAAGTTACGGACCTTGGAAAGAGAAAGTATACTTATTCCACATAGCTTTAACAGATGACACTTTAGCCAGTTGTGCAGGAATTAATGACAATTAATCGATTGTTTTGCATATAGCAACTATGTTTTCTACACTAAGTAAAGGAAATTGTAATTAATTGGTGATAAAAGGACTCCTTATCGAAATTTATAACATAGAAATTTCGCTGCATTTTGCACATATGTTGTTGTAGCCTTTTGAGATACACAGCCTGACACACTCCTTTGATTGTTGTCCACAGAATGGGTTGCTGTCAGCATTGCCGTATGTTGCCATGTGGCTGTCTTCGGTTGGCTCTGGCTGGGTTGCGGATTGGATACTTGTGCGTGGCTACATGAACACTACCAACGTTCGGAAAGTATTCACAATCGTGGGTAAGTGGAGAACATAAAACCAAACTACAGAACGTTTTGAAAATTTAGCATGAAACGCTGCAGAATGATCTTCATTTCCTTGTATACAGCGATTGTTAGCATAACAAGCTTCCCTGTTTCTGCTTATAACATTATTTTCAAGTGCATCTATGGGTCAACTGACATCTTTCTCATTATTATTATTAAATGTGAAATTTGCGTGATAACTGACAGATTTTGACAGTTATGTTCATAGATACTAAATATTTACCTCTTTCCTATCTTTGGGAGCCAGGGATGTTATCAGTGATCTCTGTAATACCTGGACGACCAAGGAGGTTAGATTACAGAGAGACGCCCATACGATGAAAAAGGGAAGCCTGCCTCCGCCATATTGCTAAGTTTGGGAGAAGTGTTCGTATTGTAGAGCTAAAGTTTTATGTCACTTAAAACAGGAATAAAAAGTTCGACGGTTTTTCCGTTATGTACAACGAGTTAAAAGAGTGCAAGTTAGCCGTTAAAATTAAGATTTCAAATATATTATGATGAGTATTTATTACTATTTATTCAAGGAAGTATATTGTTTGAAAGTATATACTTTGCAGTGACTGTCAGTTCAATGCATTAACAGTAAGAGGGTCGAATTAATGCACAGTTTTAACGGAGAAATAGCATTCCATCACTGACCAAGATGGCGGACAGGCTTCAACTGACGTAGGCCTAGGCTATGTGTTCGACATAGATAATTTATTCAAACCTCCTTGTGGACGACCGAACTTCAACTGTCTGAGCGTGCCAGCCATGGATGTTCATATTTCGTTTCTTGTTAAATTACAACAGGGCTGCTACGAAATATTACTAGAACGATAACTGAAAATACGTTTCCATTCAACTGACATATTTTTTTCCTTTTTTAA
Organism: Locusta migratoria; assembly: GCA_026315105.1. Taxonomy (NCBI): domain Eukaryota; kingdom Metazoa; phylum Arthropoda; class Insecta; order Orthoptera; family Acrididae; genus Locusta; species Locusta migratoria. Next base: position 223,878,851 of record CM048750.1, on the reverse strand, counting down.
TAGCACTTATGTTTTAGTTTGTTCATTTAGTAGGACCTAGACAAAACGTTCCTTCTAGTTCTTCCAAAATGTTTCGAGTACAGTTTATACAGCGTTTACGAAGTGTTATGTTGTTTAGTTTTCAGTTTTAAGATGTAGATAGAATGCTGATTGATTGCTTTCACAACCTCTCGTGAATTCCTCGAATCTGATGTTGTTTCTTCCTGTTTGTCTGATGATAAATTTAGTACAGTTGTCACAAAAATTTAGTATAACACTGTGCTGGAAAACTCTGGAATTGTGGTTTTTCCTGATCGAATTGATATTTTAAATGATTTATCGTGCGAAATGCTTTACATTTTTCATACGTAAAAGTTAGTTAATTGTATCCTAACGCGGATTAGATAATTATTTTTCTTTTGCATTCCCTTGATACATGGGAGAGAGTGTCGTGTAAATGAAATGCGAGTTGGTTTGAAATCATTACAACACTAATATTTTTCGTGACGGCGACGTCTACTTTAGTAATTTCTATAGCCAATTTTCGCCTCAGAATGTAACGTTATATTGTTGATTTCCACCTACTGAGTGAGAAATAAGACGAATCACAGATCGAACGAATAAATTTAGGTGTGATATCTTCTCGCGAGCTTTTCTTTGAAACCGCTGTCAGGCACATAAGTGGGATTCGTCGAGGACCGATGTAGATTTAGGTGAAAATTATCCATACACTTATTTGTGGATATTAATTTTCGTTTATTCACCGTCCACCTTTAGACGACCACAATTCTACTGGTGACACTTTTAACAACTCTGAAGGAATTGTCTGTTATTTCTAAAGAAATGCGCTGTGACGTCACCTGCTGACCACAGCCGACACGGACGGCCGCCACGAGAAACTTATCAAACGATAGCAGGAAAACTATTTGGTGAAAAAATTGATTTTTTTTTTACATCTTACAGCTTGACATCTTCGCTCGATGAAGGACTGAATTTCTTTTTATTGTTCCGCATACTTTTTTGTGCTGTATACATGAAGTAAATGGTTGCGATAAATTTTATAATTTTCTAGAGGTAAAACGCATTAGGTAGGCTTTACGTGTTATTAATTTTAGATCATATGTTGCTGCGTATGAATGTTGTGAATATGTCGAAGTAAATAATTATTACACGTATTAGTTTATTGTTTAAACTTCTTTAATGGTCAACTTTTTTCGTTAATTCAGCTACAGTTATTCCACCATTGTCGACGGCAGTGTTCGCTGAGGGGGTTTTGGAATTAGTACACCTGCTGATTTCCTCAACGGAATTGTTTATACAATTTACGCAGTCATCCTTGTCGTTTGTTGTTAACAATAACATTTGTACTTCTTTAAGATTGTTACGTCTTTCTACTCTGACTTCACGGCATTCAGAAGAACCTCTCTTGACTATGTCGATGCACTTAGGCAGCTTCTAAGAAGGGACCGCAACTGCCTTTAGTATAAGTTTCAATGGAAGGTTTTGCCGGCCGCGGTGGCCGAGGTGACTGAGGCGCTTCAGTCACGGTCAGCACGGCCACTACGGTCGGGGGTTCGAATCCCCCTTCGGGCATGGATATTTGTGCCGTCTTTAGTCTTAGCTAGTTCATAAGTAGTTTGTAAGCTTAGGGACTGATGACCTCGTAGTTAAGTCCCATAAGTTGTACAAACATTTGATTTGAATGGAAGGTTTAAAAGTTCATTTTTCAAGTCCCGAACATAATCATACTCTTTAAAATGTTCTGAACATACACGACCAGTATCAGGATTGAGAGCATCTAATCGCTTACACGCGTTTATCCACTTTAACCTTACCTCTGTATCTCTCGGAAATTTGTGAATATCGCATTCTTCTGTCTGCCGTGGTACTTACAGCACGAAACCACACAACACACCATCGTCACTAAGAAGCCATCAGTTTTCACTTACAACTATTCAATACATACACAAACTATAAAGAGCCACTGGGAAATCATTTCTGTGGTGATACACTCATAATAGCAGCGCTATGGTCGTGCGGGAAAACTGAGCTGGTCTCCTGGTGACGTCAGTGGCGCGGCATGCGACTGAGCATTCGGCAGTTGACCCCTACCGTCTATTTTAGGATCCGTGAACACTTGGGTACAGCGACTTTCAACCAATCGCGTACTTCGCTATGCCAGTGAGGTGCCGCACCATCTTCCTGGAAAATGAATTTCTCTGGCACATCATCTTCCAACGTAGAGCCATTGCTCTAGTATATCAAAGTAAGAAGCGCCATTTACAGTAGGTTTACCATAAAAGAAAGGCCCATAAACTTTCCGCTGGGATGTGGCACCAACAACAGTCACTTTAGGGGAATCTGCATTTGTACCATCCCGTGAGGATTTTCTGAGCCAAAGATGCGTACATTGTGAGTGTTAATATGTCCACTAAGGTGGAAGATCGATTCATCAGTGGAAACAACATGATGCAGAAACTCGTCATCATCATGAAACAACATGTCGTTTGCGAAGTTGGCATGTAATCAGTGATCTGACGGCTTTACAGCGTGTAATAACTGTAATCGGTAAGGACGTGGTTGTACGCGTTTTCTTAAAACTTTCCACACAGTCAACACAGGAACTTGTAATTCACGAGTAGTCTTCCGAACTGATTTCTTTGGGCTACGAGTGAACGACTCTCTCACTCGGTCAACAGTCTCTTCACTAACTATTGGTCGTCCCGTGTTCCTCCCTTTACAAAGGCAGCCGGTATCTTGAAACTGATGATACTATCTACTATTGTCACTTGGAGGATCACAACCAAACTTCAGCCGGAACGCATGTTGCACACTAACAATGGGTTCGGTCTTTGCAAACTGCAAAACACAAAACGCTTTCCGTTCACCAGACGCCATCTTAGCTGACTACCGCTACCTAGCGGGTTGCTGTGGAAACATTGCACGCTGCACATGCGCACTGGTGCTAAACAAAACTGAGTTGCTCTTTTATTTGGCATAGGGAGCATTTATAACTGTAAGTTTAGTATAATATCTATATCTATAAATGTGAATGTCTGTTTGGTGTCCGTTTATCACGTCTGAATCACAAGACATAAAGAGCTAAAAATTTGTACAGTTACTAATGTCTACCTGGGCAAGGCTTTAAGCACTGTTTTATGGCGATCGGATATTAATGTGAATGTCTGTTCGGTGTACGCTTATCACGTCCGAACGACAAGACGCAGAGACTTAAATATTTGTACAGTTACTAATTTATACCTGAGGAAGGTTTTAGGCACGGTTTTATAGCGATCTGATAGATATTTAGTAACTTGAAGAATATAACGCGAAATGCGGAACAATAATTACTCTTTGAAAATTATATTTACTCTTTGAAAGTGGTTTTATTGGTTGCAATGTTGCTTGAGAGTTGATAATGATAAAAGGGTGGAGTATATTGGGATGGAAAGTTATCGGTGTATATTAATTTCTACGTGCCTGTGTGTGTGTTAATATTTCACTGTGCAGCGAAAACTACAGAACGCAAACGAATGGTCTGTGTGTAATTGTTGTCCGAAGTCTCCCGTTGTGCACCATAGCAGTTCCATGCCAATAGCTATAAGGGGGTGGCAGATATGGTTGTTGAAAGTCGTCAAATTATAAAAAAATTCGGACTGAAGGCCAGCGATGACGTTTGCGACTCTATAGCAAGGAGGTTACATACAGCGAAACGTGATGCCACAGACAATATCTTTGGTCTATGCGTGCTACAATGTCATCAGGTCTTTCTCTGTAAGGACAAGCACACGAATAAGGAAATATAAGAATACATAAATAAAGCAGTAAAAAAGAAATTTCTTCTAATACACATTTTATTAAAAATGTTTGTTTCTAAAGAAGGTATTGTATTTCATTTCATCCGTCAAAACCAGTCTCATAGCACACTACTGAAAGATAGCTTATGTATCATAATCAACCAACACGCGAGCGGAGCCGTGGGTTTAAGCTAGTATTTCATATAATGTATGTATACAGACGGTGACTTCTTGTTAATTTAGCATTGATAATGGCAAGTCACTTGCCGAAATCTAGCTCTGCAAAATAAAGCAGTTTCTTACAAATAACGAATGATTGCTGCAAAAACACCCATTAGAATAAAATAACTAGCAGCAGCAGAAGGATAAACTTTTTTGATAAATTAATTTGAATCATTTTCTAAAACTTTTCTTCCTTATTTGCTAATCGTCAAGAAATAATTAGAGCAGTATTTACTGTTTTCTTAGACTGGGAGTAATATGTCACTGGTTTGTCACACTCGTTTGTCGTGTGTTTCAGCCGCGGTGGGTCCCGCCGCGGGCATCATCGGCGCGTCGTACGCCAACTGCGACCGCGTGACGGTGGTGGCGCTGTTCACGCTGGGCATGGCGCTCATGGGCACCTTCTACCCCGGCATGAAGGTGAACGCGCTCGACCTCAGCCCCAACTACGCGGGCACGCTCATGGCCTTCGTCAACGGCGCCGGCTCCATCACCGGCATGGTCGCCCCATACCTCATCGGGGTCGTCGCCTACAACGTGAGTGCCATGATGTGATGACTGTTATCAACAAGTGTTGCCAAATAGATTCCGCATTTCTAGATTTCCGGAAAGCTTTTGACGCTGTACCTCAGAAGCGTCTTCTAATCAAATTGCGTGGTTCTACATCTACATCTACATACATACTCCGCAATTCACCGTAAAGTGCGTGGCGGAGGGTACACTGTACCACAACTAGGCATTTCCTTTCCTATTCCACTCCCAAATTGAACGTGGAAAAAAAAGAATGCCCATATGCCTCCGTACGAGCCCTAATTTCTCTTATCTTGTCTTTTTGATCTTTACGCGAAATGTAAGTGGGCGGCAGCAAGATCGTACTACACGCAGCTTCAAATTCCGACCCTCTAAATTTACTTAACAGAAATTCACGAAAAGAACGTCGTCTTTCTTCCAGCGATCCCCAATTGAGTTGCCGGAGCATTTCCGTGACACTCGCGCATTGGTCGAACCTACCGGTAACAAACCTAGCTGCTCGTCTCTGAACCGCCTCTATGTCTTCCTTTAAACTGATCTGCTGCGGGTCCCAAACACTTGAGCAATACTCAAGACGTGGTCGTGCAAGCGTTTTATACGCGGTCTCCTTTACAGGTGAAGTACATCTTCCCAAAATTCTCCCAATAAACTGAAGTCGGCTGTCCGCCTTACTCACAACTGTCCTTACATGCTCGTTCCATTTCATATCGCTCTGCAATGTTACGCCTAGATATTTGAACGACGCGACAGCATCAAGAAGCTCACTACTAATGCTGTATTCGAACATTATGGGATTGTTTTTCCTACTCATGCGCATCACATTACATTTTTTCTACATTGAGAGCTAGCTGCCAATCTTCACACCAACTAGAAATTTTGTCTAAGTCATCCTGTATGCTATTACAGTCAGTTACAGAATATCGCCACAGTTTAGCGACTGCATTTGTGATTTCCTGTCAGTATGGACACAGTACGTTGTAATTGACGGAAAGTCGTCGAGTAGTACAGAACAGATATCTGGCGTTCCCCAGAGAATTTTTATAGGACCCCCACTGTTCCTCATTTTTATAAACGACTAGCTTAGCTGAAAACCCGGCGTTTCCCGGGTATTTATTTAAGCCTTAATGTAGTACTCCTATCCCTTCTCTCTCTCTCTTTCTGTCCACCTCCTTTTTTTTCTAAAAACATGTTATATTTATCGGAGAATATATAAGAAATAAGACTGTCGTGCATAATGTACAAAATTTGAGTACAATATCTAAACAAACAAAGATAGATATCAAAATGCAAATGACATGTAGCATTCATACATTCATTTAATTCACAACTTGACTATAAACAACACCGGTTAAAAGTCAGATCTGTGGGAAATAATGGGTATTCTTCGGATTTACACTGTTTCATCCTCTTCCTCTCCTTGTAGCTCTATAGAATTCTATTGCTTCTTCCTACAGTGGTATGCGCTTCACAATTGAAAGTTGCTTCAAAGTTCTCAACAGCACTGTCATCTTTCAGAAATTTCCTTAAGCTCACTGGAATATATGAGTGTCTTAGCCGTAAATAAGAAGTGTAATAAAACGTGGTGCCTGATGTGAATTATTTTTAACCTATCGCAGTATATATGATCCCATATTTATTGCGTTACAATTTTACAGTTGTATAATTTTTCAGATATATATTCATTTGTATAAGTGCTGTATGTTTGTAAAATCTGTTGCGAATACAATTAGTACTAAAGAAGTACTAGATTAAAAATAAGTGCATGATAGGACGGTTTTCCATTAACGTTACTGTTTATGTGCTCATATCCCATGAAGTACGTGTCGTACTGTGATACAATTTCAGCTGAATGTGCGTACACTGTCTGTAACATTTCCTGTGGGTTCAATATGTAGTGTAAATTGGAAAGCTATACCGAATCCGTAATTTTTCTCCGTGAACAGTGGAGAAACGAGACTTTTTTCCTTTCATCATTTTGGTATTGTTGTCAGCGAGAAAAAGTTTCCTAAAGATTTGAAATTACTTTTAAAGTTTGTTGCAAGCCGCTAAGTGCTCTTCTTCTCAAATAGTGGACTGATAAAGACACACTATCACGTGTGGCAAGACGGTGAAATTTTCATTGTTTATGACATCATATCTCCTGAACTATCGGCCCTATCGCAAAATACTTTCTTATCTGATGTCATCTATCTATAAACTATATTTCTGCCAAATTTCAGCATCATACGTGAAGTAGTTTTCGAGATTTCGTGTTTAGTCAGTGAGTTAGTGATTGAGTGAATTAGTATCCTTTCCCTTTTATATAGATACAGATTTAAGAGACTTCTAAGGAGTTCTCTTAGATTGTTCGTGGATGACAGTCCTTTACCGGTTAGTAAAGTCACGAGAAGATCAAAAGCAACTACAAAATGATTTAGATAAGATATCAGCATGGTGCAAAAATTGGCAATTGACCTTTACAATGATAAGTGTGAAATTATCGATATGAGCACAACAGGAAATCTGTTAAACGTCATTTACACGATAAGTCAGTCAACTATACAGGCTGTAAACTCAAACTGGAAAGCACATATAGAAAATATTGTAGGGAAGGCCAACCATAGACTATGTACCATTGGAAAAAGAAGATGCAACAGTTCTACTAATGAAACTGCCTACACTACACTGGTCCGTCATATTATTGAGTATTGCTGCTGTACACTGCATGGTCCCCATCAAGAGGGACTGACAGAGGATATAGAGTTCTGAGGAGGGCAGCTCGTTTTGTTTTAACGCGAATAACAAAATAAGAGAAATCAGATTGAAAACGGAAAAAACATTTAGGTGTTCCTTTTTCCCTCGCTCTATCTGATAATGGACCGGTAGAGAAATATAATAAAAGTCCTTCCAGTAATTTTCGGGTGTGCAGCCGGATCCCATTGACATTCTGCAACGATATTTCGGCCCAGAGACGTCCGGCCATCTTCAGGTGAGTAGGCAACTACTGAAGAGCGCAGGTACGTTCGCGGTATTTATACCGAGTATTGCGCATGCGAGATACGCTGGAGTCTTACTGCGCATGTGTTAGATGGTGACATGCGCGGTACGGCCGAGCTGTGTGTGCTGCCCTCGGTGGTGAAAGTGAACACTCATCTAATCATCGAGAATCGAATGATTCCGTCGATTCCGCTGTGCCTCAATAGCTTTAAGAACAGGGTTCCAATTTTTATCCAGCTGAAAGCCGTTGTCTCGATTTATTAAATTGTCAGCAAGGCGTATTTCAACCGCTTCTTTGAAGACTGAGTTCCAAAAGCCGGAAACTGGAGCTAAAATTGTGGTTTTGTTGTATTCCATGGAGTGTCCCATGGAAATGCAGTGCTCTGCTACAGCTGATTTCGACGGTTGCAGAAGACGGGTGTGTCTTTCGTGCTCCGTACAGCGCTCTTGAACCGTTCGAGTCGTCTGACCTATGTAAGCAGAACCACACTCGCAGGGAATTTTATAAACGCCCGCTTTTTTCAATAGCAAATCGTCTTTTACAGGTCCGACTAGGGCTATATTCTTCGCTGGTGGACGGAAGATGACCTGGATTTTATGTTTCCTTAGCAATCTGCCTATTTTAGAGGACACATTGCCAGCATAAGGAAGGAAATTGCAGCAAGATGTTCTTCCCTCAGCTGGGACTGGATTGACGGTGTATCCTGGTCCAAGGCAGATTGGGCTCACAGGGATAGTACAAACAGACAGAGTGCAAAATTCGGCCGACTCGCAGCACAAGAACCGCAAAAAGATGTTCCTGGACGATCCGTGGTGAACTTAACGGAGAAATCTCTTGACGATGCGACGATGTCTGTGCTTGCGAAGGGTTTGAATTTCGCGCCCACGCCTACTTCGCCTCCTTTTACGGAGTTCATCAGTTCTGTTGAGGAAGCCATAAGACCTCTCTCTGTGGATTCTGCAGACGAAGTTCGACGTGAATCTTGCCGAACTTTGTTGAAGTGTGCTCCACAACGAAGTAACATCTCGCCAGCTGAAAGAGCGGCTCTCCGCAGCTTACGAGAAGATACCAGCACAGTCGTGCTCCCTGCAGATAAGGGTAACGCCACGGTCCTCTTGACAAGGGAAGCCTACAACGAGAAGATTTATAGCCAGCTATCGGATTCTACGTATCGCAAGATTGAAAAGGACCCAACGAGTCGCATATCAAGGAAAACCGCTTCATTGTTGAATGATAGTTCTTTACCAAAACAAGTCATCAAGAAGCTGAGACCACACAGTGCAGTACCACCAAGACTTTACGGCCTTCCAAAGATTCACAAGGATGGTGTCCCACTACGATTAATAGTGAGCAATATTGGTGCGTCGACCTATTATACCGCTAAACATCTGGCTTCTTTGCTCAAGCCTTACGTGGGCAAGTGTTGTCACCACATACGTAACTCTGGAGATTTTGTGAATCGCCTGAAGACAGTTAAGTTGAGCAGCACGGATTTACTAGTCAGCTTTGATGTGGTCTCGCTCTTTACAAAAGTGCCTTTAATGGACTCGTTACATCTCATTGGTAACATTTTCAGTGAAGACTTGACAGCTTTGTTTGAGCATACTCTCTCCTCAACCTACTTTTTATTTAATAACGAATTTTTTGAACAAACTGACGGTGTCGCCATGGGGAGCCCTCTGTCCCCTGTGGTGGCTAACCTTTTTATGGAGGACTTTGAGGAGAAGGCACTTGAGTCTGCTGTTTTAAAGCCCACTGTGTTCTGGCGCTACGTAGACGACACTTTCGTTGTATGGCCTCATGGTAGAGAGGAACTGGAGAAATTTCACCGTCACATAAATTCAATACATGAAAATATCAAGTTTACCATGGAGAGTGAACAAGATGGAGCTTTACCATTTCTGGACGTGCTGGTACGACGCAAGGATGACGGCTCTTTTGGACACTCTGTGTACAGGAAACCTACGCACACAGATCTATACCTCCAGGCGTCCAGCTGCCATCATCCCGCACAAACCGCTGGTGTCCTTAGTACGCTAATACATCGAGCACACTTGATATCAGACGAAGAAAATCTTCCTGCAGAACTGGAACACTTGGAGAAAGTGTTCAAAGAGAATGGCTACACTCCACGCCAAATAAGGAAGGCCATACGTAATCATAACAACAAGAAGCAACGCACAGAGGACAATGAAGAAGATTACAAATCAGTTGCATTCCTTCCTTATGCTGGCAATGTGTCCTCTAAAATAGGCAGATTGCTAAGGAAACATAAAATCCAGGTCATCTTCCGTCCACCAGCGAAGAATATAGCCCTAGTCGGACCTGTAAAAGACGATTTGCTATTGAAAAAAGCGGGCGTTTATAAAATTCCCTGCGAGTGTGGTTCTGCTTACATAGGTCAGACGACTCGAACGGTTCAAGAGCGCTGTACGGAGCACGAAAGACACACCCGTCTTCTGCAACCGTCGAAATCAGCTGTAGCAGAGCACTGCATTTCCATGGGACACTCCATGGAATACAACAAAACCACAATTTTAGCTCCAGTTTCCGGCTTTTGGAACTCAGTCTTCAAAGAAGCGGTTGAAATACGCCTTGCTGACAATTTAATAAATCGAGACAACGGCTTTCAGCTGGATAAAAATTGGAACCCTGTTCTTAAAGCTATTGAGGCACAGCGGAATCGACGGAATCATTCGATTCTCGATGATTAGATGAGTGTTCACTTTCACCACCGAGGGCAGCACACACAGCTCGGCCGTACCGCGCATGTCACCATCTAACACATGCGCAGTAAGACTCCAGCGTATCTCGCATGCGCAATACTCGGTATAAATACCGCGAACGTACCTGCGCTCTTCAGTAGTTGCCTACTCACCTGAAGATGGCCGGACGTCTCTGGGCCGAAATATCGTTGCAGAATGTCAATGGGATCCGGCTGCACACCCGAAAATTACTGGAAGAAGAAATACGCCGGGAAAATTTTAGAAGTCATATAATAAAAGTGATTCTATGAACCCTCTATCGTGCACTTCTGTCTGAAATTTGTACCAAGTCGATAAATAGCGGACCAAATATTTAGTACGCTTAGTGAAAGACAATCCGAAGTTTTTCAAGGCAGCACTAAAAGCCACAAAGGAAAATAACGGTCTGCCACAGGGATCCCTTCTAGCCCCATTTCTCTTCAATTTGTGCAGTCATGATCTACCAACCACAACATCAACGAAGTTCATATATGATGATGACATCGCACTGGTAGCACAGAGTAATAATTTTGAAGACGTTGAACAAATTTTTACAGAGAATCTCAAGAAGATGTTAACTTTCTTTAAGACCTGGAGATGGGTCGCCAGCATTACAAAAACTGAAGCCTCTTGTTTAGCGAATAGTGCTGAAAACTACAAACCAATGGACGATAGCTCAGGTACAATCCTTTTCCAAAAAATCTTGGAGTCACTTTAGATCGTGCCCTGAGCTACAAAGAGCACATTACTAAGCTTCCCCACAAAGCCGCCGCAAAAAATAACATTCTGGGGAGCCTCTGCTGACTGTTTACGCATATCTGCCATCAGTCGTATCTACTCGGCTGCTGAGCACTGTGCTGGATGAAAAGCGCACATGTGAAGAAGGTAGACACGAAATTGAATGATGCAATTCGCTGCATTACTGGTACCGTCAGATCAACTCCATGTCACTGGTTACCTATGCTGAGTCACATCTCTCCACCTCACTTAAGGAGCAAGCAAACTCTAGTAAGGGAAGCTAAGAAAATCTTTGCATCACCCTCTCTGTCATGCACCAAGAAATCTGCCATTCATCACAGCAACAACTGCAATCGAAAAGACCAGTAAGTGTCAGTGCGGGGCAAATCATGCTGATGGATTTGACCTAAACGAAAGATGGAGGCATGAGTGGTCGACAAAAATATTGGGAACAAACGTCCAGCTCCTAATCCCACAAAAAAGCCAAATGGTTTTGGACCGAGGAACTTCTGGAGCCCCATCAACAGGTTGAGGAGTGGACATGGTTGCCGACATTATTTCAGGCACAAGTGGGGCTGGATCAGTTCACCAATGAGTGAGTGTAACCTGGAAGAACACACGATCGAACATCTGGTCGAACGCTGTCGTCTGCATTCATACTCTGGCATTCCTGAAGTTTTGTTCGCTTTCATACCCGGTGTAATGGAATGGTTGAGGAGAACGGACTTTAAGAGTTTGATTTTACCTTGTTATGTATAATTGTATAAAATTACCATACGATTAAATAAATACGCTAACCATTATGCCATCAGAGACAATGGTCACCACAACTGCGCGGACTACACTGGTACGGCACCATCCAGACTCAAATTCCAAGTCATCCATATACAAATGCAGTGTCCCTGACCATTATCATCAGCATTCGCTTGTTTTACACATTGAGGGTGTAGGTAGCAAAAGGTACTCTGGTATCATTGGCTCAAAACATCATTATCTGCTGGCATACCTTTTAAGTAGCTTTTTGGGTACGGGGGCCGGGGGGGGGGGGCGTAGGGGAGAGAGGGGAAGGGGAGAGTGAAGAAAAGTAAGCGATAATAAGCTATGAACACCAAAATGTATGCCTCCAGCCACTATGGTGGAAAGATGACTCACTTCTGAATTGAGACATTGTCGTTGCATAGGATCCTCGTACTCTGCCGAGTACATCCTCCAACAGTTAACAGAACAGATTTTGGTGTTTTTGTTTTACTGTGACATGTCTCCTTTTTAGGGAGACAACACATGAAAATTAATATCTTTATTTTCGTTTCATTTAACAACTTCTTTCAAAAAATTCAAATGTTTGCAAATCTAAGTGACTTAACTGCGTTGTGCGTAGGCTTACGAACTACTTAAAACTAACTCAAAGTAACTTTAGCTAAGGACAACACTTACACCTATGCCCAAGGGAGGACTCGAACCTCCAACAGCAAGCAACCGCGCGCTCCGCAGCAAGGCGCCTTGGAACGCTCGGCCACTTCACAGGGCTAACAACTTCTCTTCAAAGTGCTAATACGAACTACCAAGTCTCTTTAGTTTTACCCATGTAAATGCAAAAATTTCGCAAGTTGGGCTCTTAATATATTACCTTAGACCCGTCATTTCAGCATTTTTCTTTTCTTACTCTTTTTCAATCGGATAGGTAATTTAATTCATTTATTGTTTTCCTCATTCCTGAGTGATGTTGAATATTGTGTCACGACTTTATGCGACACTGCAGAGTGGTTTTAGTATGTTATTTCAGATGTTGGCACAAAGAATCCCCCTCCCTTCCCCACCCCATTCTATATGTCTTTTGATGACGATGCTGGGCAAAGTTTTTTGTTATTTTTTCGTGATAATCTGATTCCATTTGTGCATCATTATTTAGGCTGGTTTAATCAACTTGAAAGTTGTTAATTTCTAGACACAGTGTTTTTTTAATGATTATTACTTAAATAGTAGTCTATGTCTGTGTAATGATCATGTGACATATTTGATTTCAGAGTACTCTGGAAGAGTGGAGGATAGTCTTCTGGATAACATTCGGGATCCTTGTCGTGACTGGAATCATATTTGTGTTTACTGCCTCGGGAGAAGTTCAGTACTGGAACAACCTCTACCCGACGAGGGATGAAGAAAGTGGAACCGACTCCAAAGGTATCAGTCTTTCTCAAAGAAAAAATTAAAGTGTCACTTGCTGTTTGTTTTTACAAAACATAAAAAATTTTAAATTATTACTTCCTTTTCACTGGCCGATATAAAGTAGCTAGTAGAAACTTAATGAACCTTTTACAGTCGCCAGATCCTTCAGCCAAACGGTTTTCGCATACACCATCTGTGTGCCGAATGAAGATCTCCCCCGCATCTCTCAATTTTTCTTTTTAGTTTGTAGCGCAACAATACTAATTAGAAGAGGTTTTGTTTTTGTAGAAATATCGTTGTCGTGATGTGTGTTACGTGTTCTTAGGGTAACGGTAGTCACGAGGAACAAGAATTGTATTGGACACAAAATTACAAAATATACTATCATTACAGCGCAGTTTCGCAATAATAAATATCTTTGAAACGGTCATGAGCAAAACCATTTTTGGGGAGGCATGGTTCTCGGTTCCTATTTGGACTAGCATCAAGGAGTGATAAATTGTAGGTGTAGGTCGCCTGAGTGTCCATTTGTATGACCACTAGAACGCCTGTCCCGATGTAGCTGTGTTCCCGTATAAAAGATCTCAGCGACGAACTGAAGCTGGCGCCGACGTCGTTTGATTACTTTTGCAAGAAATGTCAGTCAGAGTGAAATTAACGTATGATGATTCTCTTCTTGCGTCTGCAGCCGGTTTTTATCGTCCAGGTGAGATTGCTATACAATCTTCCGTTGCAGTAGTTGTGTGGGTATGTTGTTACCCGATCTGAAACATAGTAACACAAGCCTTGCAGCTACATAATCACTAATGAGAAAGGTAAAAATTATGTAAAAACGTGTCTATTTGTTATGTATTGGCTGTTCACTGCGAGGCACATGTAACTGTAACAGTAAGTGAGGAGAAATTGTATTCGTTGTCTCCTTTGTAACTCGGTTACAGATTTTTCTGGTTGGAGCAGGCGTGAGTGTCGTTAATGTTCTACATGTTGGTCATGAATCGTACGAAATATATGCCTTTCCACAATGGCAGGGGATTTTCTGTATTCCGGGATTCCTCAGTTTCAAATAATCTTTTACAGATCCAAAAAGAACTCTAGTTTTTGCCAAAAGCAATAAGACACTTTTAACAATGTATTTTCTGAGGATACTTGAAATTTTTGGAAGAAATACTCCACGCATATGGCAATAAAGCAACATTTAGAAGTGTTCATGGGTGGTTAACATGGTGGTCCAAATTGGAAACCTCGACTTATTTGACGGTCTGTATAGCCATTCTGGCTGAAAACAACTTTAAGGTGATCCATTTCTTGCCTCAGATTATCGCAATCAAATAGCTTAAGCTCTCTTGGCAAGTGTGCGTGGAGGTATGCATCGGTTTACGTCAGTACTGTCTCAAAGTCACATTTTCTTTTCTATGAACTAAACCATTCAAAAAAGACATTTGCCATATGGCAAAACATAAGAAATGCCATATTGAATGACATTATTCAATGTGCCATGTTGTACGACATAACACCACAAACAGTGTTACTTTACAGATGCGCGAATTTTTCAAGTTTTTTCCTTTTTTATTTATTTAAATGTTTCTGAAGTTGTCCGATTAGTCCAGAAACTAATCCTCTTTTTACATTTTTTATTTTGGCAAATACATATTCGCCCTATTCGCCCTATCTTGTGCTGTTGTGATATAAACATTTTATTATTCTGGTATTGGGGTATTTAATGTGAAATCTTTGCGTCTTTACATCTCCTCTTACAGGGAAACATTCTTTTGGTGTAGTCCTTTTATCTTTTATACAGTTATTTTATCTTCCCAGTTTTAATGAACCAAAGAAATTTGTTTACTATGGAAATGATAATGGTCGATACGTAACGTTATAAGCAAGTGCATACGTGTTTTGTAAGCAAATTTGCCTGAGTTTTTTAAATAACATTTCAAATTCCCAAAATGAGATAAACAAATTTGAGGACAGTATTTTTAAAAATTTTTGATCAGAAGACTAGACGCTTCAACGTAAATAGTTGTACAATAAAATAGGGAAAGGAATAAAATATACACAAAAGTTGGATCAACATTACGTCGACGTAGCAAATAAGTTCATACGAAAATAATTAAGAAAAACTATGTTCTCGTGACCATCTGCCGCAGCAGATATTAAAATTAATAACAATAGGTTTTTCGTTTTATGCTGACTGAAATTAGGACGAATTCTGCACACTACACACGTTTCGCTTCTTATTTATAAATCATGTTCTGTGGTTCTGCAAATGTGGATACACAAAGCTGTACAGTTTTAACTTTACGTGCAAGTTATGAGTTTTTTTATAGTTGGTGGATAATTTACTTACGCTGTTAATGTCTCTTTTTTACATTTCACTGCTGTTTTTCCGTGTTGTCGAAGTTTAGTCGATTTTCAATGTAGGTTTTTGTTCACACTCGGCAATTTTGACTCTTTTCATCACATTATTTTTGTTTTGTTTGTTTTCAATTAACTTTTTCTTAAGTTGTATTAGTGGGATCAACTTTCAATGTGTTTATCACTTCAACACAGTGTGTTTATGTCTGTTCAACTGCGTTCCGAGTAGTTTAATATTTGTGTGTGTATGTGTTAGTGTGTAGATCGCGTAACTAATGAGGAAGTACTGAACATAATTGGTGAGAAAAGGAATTTTTGGCATACCTTGACTAAAAGAAGGGGTCGCTTGGTAGGACACATTCTTAGACAACGAGAAATCTTAAATTTAGCATTGGAGGGAAGTGTGTGGGGTAAAAATCGCAGCGGGAGACCAAGAGACGCATATAGTATGCAGATTCAAATGCATGTAGGTTGCCTTTCTTATGAGGAGATGAAAAGGCTTGCTCAGGATAGAGTAGAGTGGAGAACTGCATCAAACCAGTCTCCGGAATGAAGACCATAGCAACAGCAACATGTGTGTGTGTCATTTACAAATACAGAGAATAGGCTGTCTGAGATGTTTGCCATACATGTATATGAGATTTTGGTGGGTTTGCAGTGGTGATGAGGTGGAGTGTGAGTGAGTAGTTAGTGGTTTGAGTTTTTGCAAGTGGATTAGTGGCTGTGGTCAGTAACCTTGAACAGTGTGTGGTTTGGTAGGTGTGCTTGGCCATTTAGGAGATCTTTCTTTTCTGTTGTGGTTTTCTGATTGTGTTTTTGTAGGGCAAGATAGTGTTGTTTATTGCTATGATTTCCATGTTCGTAACTGGTGGTTGTTTTATAATGGTTTTGGTGTAATTGTTCTGCAAAGGTTGAATGACTTGTTTTAATCTTCTCCGGACTATACAGTTGATGAGAAATGAGATGATGAATGAATGAACAATGTAAGCAAGAATTTAACCATAATAGATTCGTGCATTAAGAAATGAAAGTACATTTTTGTGGTCATCTTAGCATAGTTATTGCACTTGCAAGATAACATGGAATAAAATGAAATTGTAGATTATGTAAGCTTTGAAAACAATTTATCTTGTCCGTCACAGTTGCACAATTTTGGAGTTAGTGACTAGTTTCGGACTCAATCTTTCATTATCAAACCGTTGGCCTTTTTCCAACCATAATAATACAATGCATGAAGCGAATGGCTGATAAAATCTTCTACATTATCCACTGTTAATACATGTCACTAATTACATTAAAATTTAAATATCAGTTAAAACAGGTGATGCGTCCACAGGCCTCCAACATGTACTGATGTTGGAGGCCTGTGGATGCATCACCTGTTTTAACTGACATTTAAATTTTAATGTAATTAGTGACATGTATTAACAGTGGCTAATGTAGAAGATTTTATCAGCCATTTGCTTCATGCATTGTATTAGTACGGTTGGAAAAAGGCCAACGGTTTGATAATGGACGATTGAGTCCGAAACTAGTCACTAACTCCAAAATTGTGCAACTGTGACGGACAAAATAAATTGTTTTCAAAATATTACCAGTTGCTGATCCTGCACCATCTTTACGATGATGTAAGCTATGTTTAAAAATATTTTATAAATTGTATGCTTTTAAACATATTTTATTAATTTATTTTATAAATTGTACTCATGTAAACCATCCGTTATCCCAACATATTTATTGGTTGTACCAAGTAAATTACGTCGCTTGTCAAAGAGAAAACCCATGTTGCCAGGTGCAAAAAAATTATATTTTGCTTCATGCTCGAATTGGAACGTCACATTGTATCTCTTAATCTGTCATGTGATTTTACTGTATTATTGTAACACATAATGTATTTTTATCTACCTGCTGTAAATTGTCAGTGCTCCACAATGTAATTAGGTTGCAAGTTTTAAGTGTTATATAGGTATTACATTTTATATACACTGTTCGATGTACTTACTGGTCATATCATATAAGTTTTAACTTTGCCTTGATGCCACAGCGCTAGCAGGTAGTGAATTAGCCCATGTGTACCAAGTAAACATCAGTTATGGTTGTGATGTTGAAGAACTGAGAACTGTGCTTACAAGCACCACTAACTGCATCAATGTAGCAGCCTGTTACGAACTTGTTGCGGTCACGCTTGATGTGAAAAATATACAAGTGCTTTCACTAATTGTGAAAAATGTTTGTGTCTGAAACAGGTATTGTATTTTAAAACATCTGCAGCTCTTTTACGTGTTTTAATTATGTTACAGTTACATTGTAAACATCCACTTCTTCGATAAATGATCCGATTATTACCATAATCGGATCATTACCGAAACTAGTCATCCAGACAATAAAATAGCGATCTTGGCAACATTTGGTACTAAAGAAAAGAAATTGTAACAAAGTTGAAAGAGAGAGAGAGAGAGAGATTAGAACAAACACTGAAATACCACCATCACGAGGGCAGAATACCACACAAAAAAAAACAAACAAGAAAAGAATAACAACAAACACACATAAATAGAAAAGAAAAATGTTACCACCAACCTACACAAAAAAAAAAAAAACAAAAAAAAAAAACACCTTTGAACAAACAACGCTATAACACGCCGCGGTGGAGTATCCGAGCGGTCTAAAGCGTCTCGCTGCGGAGCGCGCGGTTGCTCGCCGTGGAGGTTCGACTCCTCCCTGGGGCATGGGTGTGTGTGTGTTGTCCTTAGGTTAGTTTAGTTTAAGTAGTTTGTAAGCTACGGACTGATGACCACGCAGTTTGGTCCGATAGAATTACAAACATTTGAACATTTTTTGAGCTATAACACGATGGTGAAGCGGAAAACACATTGAAAGTTGATCCAACTAGTGAAACGTAAGGTGATGTGCAAACTTTATTCTACTAAGAAAAATTAAGGTGAAGTGAAAACACAAATGAAACAAAGAGAAAGCGACAAAAATAAGCAAAATTTGCCGAGTGAGAATAAAAAATTACATTAAAAAGCGACTAACTTGAGCCAACAAGACGAAAAACAGGGTAGTGTGGTGTAAAGAAGAGACATTAACACAGTAAGAAAATTATATGCCAACGTAAAAAAAAAAAAAAAAAAAAAAAAAAAAAAAAAAAAAAAACCCACATACAACGTGCACGAAACTGTTTCTAATCTACGCAAAACAAAATGTACAAATCTGTGCATACACATAATGCGGTACCACAGAAGATACTGTGTACGTAAAAAAGCGAAACGCGTTATTACCGTCAAACAGAGGAGGCGACACAACGTTTTCAGTACGGGATCTTAAATATAGATTTGCATTTCTCTAATTTTGATTTTTTTTCTGTGTTTCAGACAAAGGCGCCACGGAGCCGTACGAGATGACCGCTAAGCCACCAGCGTACAGTCCTTGAGGCTGTAGCTGTGCGCGTCGCCAAGTGCCGAGTTACCACTGGAGTACAAAGTTCCTTTTCGTGCATCAAATGCATATTTCCTTGTTTTAAGGGAAATTCCACGAACTGATAGTCTTTCAAGAAAGACGCTATTGACTTTATCTCGGACGTTTCGTATCTACGCTGCAATTCTCGAGACCCTGCGTAGTAAACAATTACAGGGAGCACTTTACCGATAACGTGTATGATTTGTTGCCACCATAAATACAAACAGCCGCCACGTACCGCCAGAAATGCAACTGCAGACGGCTCTTAAAATCGTGAGCGTAACGGAGCCTCACCGGCAAACTTTTATTTTTAATTAACAATCGTTCACACGGAATCCTAATATGTAACTCCAAACTGTCACAAGTAACACAACGTCTCTCTTCTTATGAATATTTCATTTTGGCAGTACAACAGCTTCTAAGACATAATACCAGAAATAGCAGTTAAGTAAGCCTTTAATTTTACTCGCAGGCTACCATCTAGAATTTGCTTTCCCAACTTTGTGTCACACAGATGACAAAAAAATTATAAATCTTAAATATATTTCAGGCGCACTACTTAAACCGTTTCATATCACAGAGAAATACCGGCACTGTAACTCTTACTATAACAGTTTCTCTTTTATTTTTGGAGTAGACAGTCTACAGTTTACTATCGCTATCACTGGTGGTGATGCAGACAATGGCGGTGCCAATGACGGCAATTCACGAAACGAAAGGCTTCATCAAAGTCCGGAGCGCAGCGAAAGTAATCGTACAACACTTTACAATCAGTGGACGGGCCTAGGTGAGTTGACGTGGAAAGAAGCCCAAGTATCTCTGACCTTTCTCCTACATCGATACTCAAATTTGGAGACTAGGGGATACTGTTAAGTTCTTCCAATATTTCGACGCCATATAGGCTAAGTTACATCATGGTGCTCGTGGTAATTGCGTTCATAAAAATATTTTCACTACTTCGCCGAATCAGAAATACCTGAATAATTTTAGTAGGAAAATAAATTTTATAATAATTCGGAGAGCATTGCAAAAATGCGTTGACAGAAAATTGCAGTTGACCATATTTTTAAAATAAGTGTCACAGAAGCAACATCGCTTATCTTGTACAAATGGTGACGAGAAAGCAGTTAAATAATGTTCTTGAGTGTTAAATGAATAACACATGAGAGAAGGATCCAGTCAGATATTTATCAAAAGAGTTTCACTTGCAGAAGGACAAATGAAAGAACAGTTTTCATATATAAATTTATTTCCAAAGCATAGTATCCGTTGCAACAAAAGATACAAACATATATTTACAAGTAATTTCTACCATGGAAAAAGCCTGAAAACAAAACCAATTTATGTTTTACGATTGTGAATTATATTTAGTAACTTGCATTTCTGTGAATGTTTTTGATGTTGTGATAGATCGATATGGCGCATGCTGTATGTCTTATTTTTTTTCAACATATCTTATGTATAATAATGTACATATCACTATTTTCGGTTATTGAAGAAAAATATTTGATAGAAGATTTTTATTTTTCGACATTTGATTTTTGAAATGCAAGCTTAAGACTGTGTTGTATAATATTTCACTTGATAATAAAATGAGTTTATCTACAATTGTACGATTTGCGTTAATTTCCTTGAAAGCCCCTTTTGATACATATTCCTTCTGCTATAGATTCCAAAGTCATTCACATAATAAACTGCTTATGTATATGAAACTGCAGGCTAACATGGACATGGTCGTTGAAGGTAATATGATACGATTTGTCGTCTCATCAAGCTGTTCATAAATTTCTTCTTAACAAGTAGAAATTTCAATGCTTCAAGTGGGATCTTTCTTTTTAGAACTGTCCTATTTTTTCTAGTCCGATAAATTACACCGACCAATTTTTAAATGTTATTTTAAATTCTACCCAATCTGCCTCTCCATTTCAGGAAGCCATAAATAAGTAATGACTATGGCATTTGGTGACAATACATTGATTTGTGAACCCGGTAATGCTCCGAAATCACTAAATATGTATGAGAATAGGATATACAAAAATAATAAACTCCTTCCACTGTTAAATCTCCCGATCTTCTCCTTATCCCCTCTCTAAGTCCAATATTTTCCTACCCCCCTATCCTAATATCCCTTTCTCTAGCCTTAGCCTTATTTATTGTTATTACAAATGAAATATAATTTGGAATTAATAGGAAAAGTGGGTGGAATTGTAGGTATACTAGGAATCACACAAACTTCTCTAGCTGTTCTGGTTGGTTTGTGATAATATATTGCATAGTTTTAATCGGCAAATGGGTAGCATTACAAAGTTAGACATAAATAGAAATTTCGTTCTCTTATTAAGCTGACTGCAAGGGACAAAAGAAAGTAACACATAACTGCGCACACAAATGTACATATTTCACAACACAGCATAGAATTTTAGTTCTCGCAGTTTATTTTAGTGGAAGATCTATATATTCTATAAATTTTGCAAACCGGAACTGGTAGGTTTCTTCCAGTTATTCCCAATTGGGATGACCCCTTTGCCCCACTATCAGCTTGTCTGATAATTGGCTATTGGCTGAATAGAACCGCGACTCTTTATGACTGATATTAGAAAAGCAAAGTTGTTAACATTAAAATCTTACGCATCTGCAGAGTTAGACTACTTTTAGCGACACTAAAGCTGTGCGAGTCAGTTTATGTGCGTCAATTTTCCAATGAAAAATATGATGGCGTATTAAATTTTCGGCACACTATAATATCTATTACAAATTGTCTATGTTTAAATTTTAAAAAATTAAAACATGGATCTCGGTAGGTGTATGCGTGAACGTAAATGTATCAGTTCGTATCGTATGAAATAATGACGCGTTCTTTTCAAAAAAGGCAAATGATATGTTCCAAATGATTAGTGTCATTAAATTAAACATGGAGTTCGGTAGGTGATTTGGTGAAGATAAATGCAACTAGTGACCAAAAAACATTGTTCATTCACTTAACTCCATCCATTTCATCGACTGGCGTGCCACGATGTCGCTAAATTACAACAGACACCCGCAAAAACAATACATCAGACAATCTTCATTCCGGTGCTATGAACTCACACAATCTTTTCTAGCCTGTCATTGGTCATATTATTGTGGCGCGCAATTGGCTACACGAAATGTGGTGCGTTGCCAACTTTTGTATGAGAATATTAATGGAGAAATTTAATATGAATATTTAGTCAGTTTATGGTAACATAGAAACTGGCAGTACACGTAAACATGATAAGTTACTTAAAGTCGTGAATATTTTATCATTTACTATTTTCTAAATATCTTTTTCTCCTTGTAGTTCTTGAAAGTTCGTAGTTTTTGATATGTGTATGTGGAAAACGCGGGTTTTCGCGGACTTTCCCAATAA
Source organism: Locusta migratoria (assembly GCA_026315105.1). NCBI lineage: Eukaryota > Metazoa > Arthropoda > Insecta > Orthoptera > Acrididae > Locusta > Locusta migratoria. The sequence continues at coordinate 223,856,498 of CM048750.1, read as the reverse complement.
CAGACGTCACTTCTGATCCTGCAGTTGTTATTATTCAACATTCAAAGAATATATGACATCAAATGCGATTGGGCAAAGCTGAAAATGTGTACCCAGTCCTGTGGGCAGGGCGAAGCTGGGAATTTGTATCTGACGGGAGGCGTGCTTAGGTAGTTCTTGCAGGTGCGGTTATCACTGTGTCCCCAGTGGTGTAGGGGTCAGCGCAACTGCCTAGAAAGCAGGAGACCCGAGTTCGAATCCAGGCTGGGTACACATTTTCAGCTTTGCCCAATCGCAGTTGATGTCATATATTCTTTGAATGTTGAATAATAACAACTGCAGGATCAGAAGTGACGTCTGTTCTCTCGGAACAGGCGCCACATGTATATATATAATATGCCGGTGACGGGCAATGATTCTATCGTTAGTGGGGAGGGGTGGGGAAGTTTGAAGCCCTTACTCTTACGGGAATTAGTTCATAACTACGAGTTTGAGTAATGTGGGCAGGGCGAAGCTGGGAATTTGTATCTGACGGGAGGCGTGCTTAGGTAGTCCTTGCAGGTGCGGTGATCACTGTGTCCCCAGTGGTGTAGGGGTCAGCGCAATTGCCTAGAAAGCAGGAGACCCGGATTCGAATACCGGCTGGGTACACATTTTCAACTTTGCCCAATCGCAGCTGATGTCATATATTCTATGAATGTTGAATAATAACAACTGCAGGATCAGAAGTGATGTCTGTTCTCCCGGAACAGGCGCCACATGTTTATATATAATATGCCGGTGACGGGCAATGATCCTATCGTTAGTGGGGAGGGGTGGGCAATGTTTGAAGCCCTTACTCTTACGGGAATTAGTTCATAACTACGAGTTTGAGTAATGTGGGCAGGGCGAAGCTGGGAATTTGTATCTGACGGGAGGCGTGCTTAGGTAGTCCTTGCAGGTGCGGTGATCACTGTGTCCCCAGTGGTTTAGGGGTCAGCGCAACTGCCTAGAAAGCAGGAGACCCGGGTTCGAATCCCGGTTGGGTACACATTTTCAGCTTTGCCCAATCGCAGTTGATGTCATATATTCTATGAATGTTGAAAATTATGATATTATGCAACATTGAAACCGCGTGGCGTTTTACGCTAATCATTTACGTGTGAAGATTTTTCTGGACTGATTTGTGTAGCATTTTGCGAGCATATTAATATACACACCTCTTTTAAGAACGCATTTGGTAACAGGGTAAATTAATTACAATAAACTGCCTTTACTAGTGAGTGTGGAGTGTCATTAGCATGGGCTTGGCAGTGAACTATATCCTGTAGAAAGCCTTAAATAATAATCACATCGTACCAAACCCCGTGTTAATATCATTGTAACACAATAGATCCTTTCATTTATAAACAATTTAAGAAAAATGCGGCTGAATGAAAACCAGAATCTCCACCTAGTTTTTCTACACAGACTTTTACAGTGGAAATACGATTCTCTTTTTAGACAGGTCAGCACTGGATGGACTGCTGAAGAAGAGAATAGTCACAAGGTGAGTGAAACTATGAATTGTTTTGCGGTGGAACCAACCAGGTTGCTGAGTTGCACCTATTTTCCTACCTCCAATTTTAATATACATTTTATAAGCAATAAGATATGGTCAGAGTATGTATCTCTGCCCTGTCATAGTTTTAAAACTGGTTTCTAAATCTATGTCTTACCATTATAAAGTCACTCTGGTACCTACTACTATCTACTAGTCTCTTTCACGTATACAATCTTCTTTCGTGATTCTAGATGTGCTTGAAAAATAAATTATGCTCTCACCAATAACAGCTGCCAGCATGCGTAATTTAGTAGTTCCTGGAGTAGTAAAACAACTTAAGTCACTAAACAAAAACAAATCTTCCGGGCCAGATTGTATACCAACTAGACTCCTCACAGCTATCATATATAAATGATCACTATCTACTAGTCTCTTTCACGTATACAATCTTCTTCCGTGATTCTAGATGTGCTTGAAAAATAAATTATGCTCTCACCAATAACAGCTGCCAGCATGCGTAATTTAGTAGTTCCTGGAGTAGTAAAACAACTTAAGTCACTAAACAAAAACAAATCTTCCGGGCCAGATTGTATACCAACTAGACTCCTCACAGCTATCATATATAAATGATCACTATCTACTAGTCTCTTTCACGTATACAATCTTCTTTCGTGATTCTAGATGTGCTTGAAAAATAAATTATGCTCTCACCAATAACAGCTGCCAGCATGCGTAATTTAGTAGTTCCTGGAGTAGTAAAACAACTTAAGTCACTAAACAAAAACAAATCTTCCGGGCCAGATTGTATACCAACTAGACTCCTCACAGCTATCATATATAAATGATCACTCAGCGAAAGATCCGTACCCAAAGATTGGAAAGTTGCCCAAGTCAATCCAATATTAAAGAAAGAGAATAGGAGTGATCCCCAAAATTACAGGCCCATCTCACTGACGTCGATTTGCAGTAGGATTTTGGAACATATACTTTGTTCGAACATTATGAACTACCTCGAAGAGAATGGCCTGTTAACCAATAGTTAACACGGATACAGAAACTATCGCTCTTGCGAAACACATCTTGCCCTTTATTTACATGTAGTGATAAGTATCTCTGGATTTCTGTTCTCATAAGCGGCTTCTAATGAAATTGCGTGCTTATGGAATATCGCCCCAATTGTACGATTGGATTCACGATTTCCTATCAGAAAGGACACAGTTCGTAGTAACTGAAGGTAAGTCATCACGTAAAACAGAAGTGATATCTGGCGTTCCCTAGGGAAGCGTTATAGTTCCCCTACACTTCCTTGTGACTATAAATGATTTAGGAGACAATCTGTATAGCTCCCTTAGAGTTAGACTGTTCGCGGATGATGCTGTAGTTTATCAGTTAGTGAAGTCAGGATCAAAAGCAACTGAAAAGCGATTTAGACAAAATTTCTACACGGTGCGAAAATTGGCAATTAACTCTAAAGAATGAAAAGTGTAAAGTAATACCAATGACCACTGAGAAAAATCCGATGAACTTCAATTACACGATAAATCAGTCAAACCTTAAGGTTGTAAATTCTACCAAAAACCTAGGAGTTACAATTACGAACTACTCAGACTGGAGAGAACACATAGAAAATATAGTGGGGAAGGCGAACCAAAGGTGAAGTTTCATTGGCAGAACGCTTCGAAGATGCAATAGCTCCACCAAAGAGACTGCCTACATCACACTTGTGCGTCCTCTCCTGGAGTACTGTTGCCCCTTGTGGGACCCTCACCAGGTGGGACTGACGGAAGACATTGAGAAGGTTCAGAGAAGGGCAGCTCGTTTTGTTTTATCACGTTACAGGGGGGAAAGCGTTACAGAAATGTTGCACTTTTTGAGGTGGAAATCAATAAAAGAACCTCGTTATTCATTGCGGCGAGATCTATTTACGAAATTTTTAATCACAGACATTTACTTCTGAATGTGAAAATATTTTGCTAGCACTCACCTACATAGTAAGACATGACCATCACAATAAAATAAGGGAAATCAGATCGAAAACGAAACGATTTAGGTGTTCTTTCTTCCCGCGCGCTATTAGAGAATGGAACGGTAGAGAAAGGTCATGTAAGTGGTCAATGAACCCTCTGCCAGGCACTTAAATGTGAATTGAATTTTTTTAAAGAATATACCAATTTACTGAGAATTTTGTAAATTCATTTTCGTCACAGTTTCGGAATCAACCAAAATAAAAAAAGATTTGGAACAGTCTATTAAAGTTTCGATGAGGTACAGTGTGGACTAGCTGATAGAGAATTAAGAGCAGTATGTTCTCCATCACTTTCTGTCTGCTCATGATATTAATTTACAGACTAGCAAAGGCGGCGGTATGTAAAAATCACGCTCAATAACTAACAACTTATTACACGGTACAAAACCGTTACTGACAGGAAGAATAAATCCAACCCACCGATACACTGCATATAAACTTGACTAACATGGTCGGTGTCGGCTTTGTGTCTGTACTGGCTACGATAATGAGATCAGTATGTTGTTCATATTAGCTTACCCGTATTTCTATTTTTTATTCATTTTTACAGCTATTCATGCACTAGCCCCAACTGATTCCTTGTTTATAACCCTGTACTCACCTGACCAAACTCTTGATTCGTCTTTCCACCGTACTTCGCTAATTTCCTATATCCAACTTCAAGCTATTCACGTTTTCTGACTTCTATGCTAGATTAAAGGATCTAACAATGCACGCTCCGATCTGCAGAACGCCAGAGTTGTTTTTCCTTATGACGACCTTATCCTGAGTAACCGGGCCAGATGGCGCAGTGGTAAAGCACTGGACTCGCATTCGGTACGACGGAGGTTCAAATGACCTCCGGTCACCAGATTTAGGTTTTCCGTGATTTCCCTAAAACACTCCAGGCAAATGCCTGGATGGTTCCTTTCAAAGGACACGGCCGCTTTCCTTCCCCATCCAAGGCTCCGAGCGTTAGCTCCGTCTGTAATGATCAAGCTGTCAACGGGACGTTAAACCCTAAGCTTCCTTCCTTTTTCTATCCTTAGTCGTTCCTGCCAGGAGATCCGAATGGATGACTATTTTACCACCGGAATATTTTACTCACTAGGACGTCACATCATCATAAATATTGATACAGAACAGCTACCTGTCCTCGGAAAAGTAACGACTTTACTATCTCTTTCAGTAGTTTGCGGTTACTGTATGACAACGCCACGTTAGCTCATTTTACAAGGCCAGCTCATTCAATCATCCAGACTGTTGCCCCTATAACTACTGAAAAGGCTGCTGCCCCTCTATAGGAACCACATGTTTGTCTGGCCTCCCCACAGATATCCATCTGCAGTGATTCTACATCTACATGGGATACTCTGCAAATCACATTTAAGTGCCTGGCAGAGGGTTCATCGAACCACAATTATACTATTTATCTCCCATTCCATTCTTGAATAGCGCGTGGGAAGAATGAACACCTGAATCTCTTATGGTCCTGCAATATCTATCGCTGAGGCACACAAGCCGCACTGCCTAAGTAGTGTCTATGGTTCATGGAGGTAAACCATCTGACACATATCCTGCTTTATACATGGCTCCCATTTAATCTGACAAATCGAAATAACTCGAAAAATACGCATCATACCCAAAAATTTTTCCAGGCAAAAAATGAATTTTTCCTGAGTTTGACAACTTTGAAACATTAAATAGGAACCTCCATTTTTTATGCAGATACGGATTCCTCTACAAAAAAATATCTACAGTTCGCTCAACTCATTGTTTTCCATTCGTGGTAGATGGCACTGTGATCAGTTAAATAGTACATATTAGACCAACATTACACTTTAAAGTGAATAATAACATAATTTTCCCTTAATGTAAGACAAGACACACACAACAGAACTCAATTTAAAATCTTTCTACCCGCATGGTAGTGATGGAGTTGGGAAATTAAGAATTAGAAAATATCAAGAAAATAGGTATCAAAGAAAATACAATACACCTATTGAAAGTATAGCCCAGATAGTACCATCCATGAATGTTGTCAACTTATTTGTATTGCGGTATAGTGCCATACATGCGATGTAATACGGCAACACTGCTGTGGCTCATCATTAAAGGTGGTCGGAATTCACTTAACAAACTCTTACCGGAACGTAGGGCTGAGGACTTCACTGAATCTTCCGGTACATCTCTTAAGAATCATTCAACGGATGTAATTTATCAAGAATAACCAGAATCCACAAATTTTTTACCATGAATGGAAACTGCCGAATAACCCCAGCTTTTTATTATTTTCTTTTTATTTTAGTTTTTCTTTTTCTTTTTTTTTTTTTTTTTTCTTTATTTGCAGTGAAGTGGGGGTTCCTATTTCAGATTTCAAAGTTGAACCCTCCCTCCACTTCAGGGGCGGAGGAAGTGGTTTAATTTCAGGCCAAGTAGATGTCCTCCCCTCGGAGATATTCATTATGAATCTGGAACATTTTTGTGTGCGATTCGTAGTTTCAGAAATATTTACCCTTGTCAGGTAAAATGGGACACCCCGTATATAGGGTGAAGAAAAATTGCGTACTCAGTCATTTCAGAACGTGTACTCACATACTAGCAATACAAAAAAGTCTCTCACAAAATTTTGAACTACGCATATATCTGGCAGTAACTCGACATTAAATATTGGCAATCTGACAACACTTATACATGATCTATAGAGCACAGCAGTAATGTTGTATCATTGGTGCACTGAATAGAGTTTCGCGCTTGCATGCAGGAATGTTTGATTTTATCTGCTAATTTCATAACATCATATTCTAGTACATTTAACTTTACATGCCAGCGGCCTGTCTCTACAACACGACTGACAAGCTTGTATCATGCACAAAAACTGATCTGCAATGTTTTGTACACTAAAATGGTTGCCTCTACAGGTGAAGAAAATTACCATGACACGCAGGCTAGACATCAGTAAGACAGGTAACTGTACTCAAAATTAACCGAACGACCGCTACTGTAAATATAAAATAAAATAGTTACTGCTAAATGACCTCAAAGGGTACATACTAAGCAGTGCCTCAGTAAAAGAAAAGTGTTGTTCTACTGACAGTAAAAATGTCGTTTATTATCTTTAAAAATCGGTATAACAAATGTAAAAAATTAAGAAAACTTAAAGAACTAAACTAAAGGCAAGGATTACACCGTTAATGATACCATTGCAAATAGACCCAAACGACAAATATAAACAACATAATTATCAGAACAAAATATCTATCAGAGGTTGCCTGACATGTCGTGACTACACTTTGTTCTACAAGTGAACTGAAATACAGTTGGCTGTCCAAGTAAAAACAGAATAATATTCCAGAATATATGACATTAACTGCGAATGGGTGAAGCTGAAAATGTGCACCCATCCAAGATTCAAACGAGGGTCTCCTGCTTTCTAGGCAGTTGTGCTGACCCTACACCACCTGGGAGACAGCTATCACCACACCTACAAGTATTACTCAAGCACGCAGCTCGCCAGATGAAAATTCTCAACTTTAACCTGCCCACTATTAAACTCTTAGTTTTGTAAACTGATTCTCATAAGAGTAAGGACCTAGGAGTGCCTCCACACTGAAGAAAGGATCATTGCCCTCTTTGGCATATTCCATAAGACACATATAGGTGATGTCTGTTCTTTTGGACATGACCAAAGGAACACACACACACACACACACAAACACACACACACACACACACACAGACAGACAGACACACACACACACACACACTATGCCAATGACAAACAATGATCCTTTCTTCAGTGCAGAGCCACTCCTAAGCCCTTACTCTTACGGGAATCAGTTTACAAAACTAAGAGTTTGAGTAATAACGGGCAGGTTAAAGTCGAAATTTTTTTCATCTGGCGGTAGGCGCGCTTGAGTAACACTTGCAGGTGTAGTGATCGCTGTGTCTCCAGTGGTGTAGGGGTCAGCATAACTGCCTAGAAAGCAGGACACCCTCGTTTGAATCCTGGATGGGTGCACATTTTCAGCTTTACCCATTCTCAGTTATTGTCATGCATCCGTGAATATGAGTAGACACTAACTGCAGAATTAAAATTGGTGGCTGTCATTCAGACAGAAGTCAAAAAGAACAGACACCACCCACCCACCCACACCCACACCCACCCACCCACACACACACACACATACAACCCCCCCATATATATATATATATATATATATATATATATATATATATATATATATATATATAAGTGTGTGTGTGTGTGTAATAGTGAATAATGTTGTACCGGTGTCAGTGCTGTTGCACATAAGTGACCTTGCAAAGAAACAAAAAATGGCTTTCCTAAGCACACAAATACCATTCCCACCGTCCGTGATTGTGTAATCCTATCAAGACTAACTGGTTTAATCTGTAGCTGAAGTAAATCATCCAAAACGTCCAATCCATCTTTCCATTTTAATGAAGTAAAGACTCGCTAAATTTCCTAGTCAAATTCGCAGGCTATGCTGATTCAGCAAACTAGCCCCCCATTGTGCCTTCTCGTCATCATCCAAAAGAAAATGCCTTAATTACTTGCGAAGCATGCAACTTAACAATGAGCACTGCGCACTGCTGTTCATGCCACTAGCAAAACCATAGTGATCCGCTAATTATTCTCACAGAAGTGCACCATTCTCACCAAGGAGGCACATAGACTGTTGTCGCCAAGAAGGCAGACAGAGCGTCTTCCCATGGCTTTGTCAGCTGTATATGTTGTTGTGGTCTTTAGTCAGTAGACTGATTTGATGAAGCTCTCCACGCTACCCTGTCCTGTGTAAGCCTCTTCATCTGAGAATACTTATGGCAAACTACATCCTTTTGAAACTTCCCAGCAGAGTAAAATTGTGTGCCGGAACCGGGACTCTAACCTGGGATCTTTGACTTTCGCGGGCAAGCGCTCTACCCACTGAGCTATCCCGATACGACTCACGATGCCGCCTCACAACTTTACTTCCGGCAGTACCACGCGAGGTCCCAGGTTCGACTCCCGGTTCCGGCACACAATTTTAATATGCCAGGAAGTTTCATATCAGCGCACACTCCACTGCAGAGTGAAATTTTCATTCTACAGCCTTTTGAATCTGCTTACTGTATTCGTCCCTTGGTCTCCCTCTACGATTTTTACCCCATACAGTTCCTTCTAATGCTAAGTTTATGATTTCTTTATATCGCAGAATGTGTCCCTCAATCTATTCTCTTCTCTTAGTCTTGATATGCTACAAAATCCTTTTCTCCCCAATTCTGTTAAGCAACGGCTCTACCCATCTAATATTCATAAATCGTCAGTAGAAGCACATTTAGAAAGCATCTATCATCTTTTTGTCTGAATTTCTTATAGTCCACGTTTCACTCCCATACTATGCCACACTCCAGACAAATGCTTTCAGAAAGGACTTCCTAGCATTTATACTAATATTGGATGTCACCAAATTTCGCTTCTTCAGAAATGCTCTTCTTCCCACAGCCATTCCGCATTTTATTTCGTCTTTACTTCGACTATCAGAAGTTATCTTGCTACCCAAATAACAAATCTCATCTACTACTTTTATTGCTTCCTTACCTAATCTAATTCTTTCAGCATTACATGATTTTCTGATACTACATCCCATTACCCTCGTTTTACTCTTGTTAATGTTCATCTAATACCCTCTTTTCAAGACACTACCCATTCCATTTAATCGCTCTTACAGGTCCTTTGCTGTTTCTGACAGATGTCGTTAGCAAACCGCAAGGTTTTTATTCTCTCTCCCTGAACTTCCCTCTCCAAATCTATCTTTACATTCCTTCGCAGCTTGTTCAATGAACAGATTGAACAACATTGGTGAAAGGCTACAAACCACTGCGACCCTTTCATGCCCTTTGACAAGTTGAATATAACTCTTAGCTCCCTATGTTTTACCCCTGCTACCTTCAGAATTTGAAAGAGAGTGTTTTCAGTCAACACTCTCAAAAGCTTTCTCCAGCTCCACAAATGCTAAAAACTTCCCTTTTCTTTACCTTCTAAGATAAGTCGTAATGTAAGTATTGTCTCGCGTGTTCCTACATCTCTCTTAAATCCAAACTGATTTTCCCCAAGGTCGGATTCCACGAGTTATTCCATTCTACTGCAAATAATTCATGTTAACAGTATGTATATTTCGATATTTTTACAAATTTGCAGCCAAGATGCACATACTCTAGGCAGCCAGTGAGAAGCGCTGTACCAACGTAATGCTACCTCGCCAATCTGAAATTAGGTATTAAACTCTTATGGTGCCTGTTAAATTTGACGTAATTCCCCGGCGCTACCGTGTTGTGCACATGGCTACTGCCACTAGCAGTGGGTGGGCTAGTCAGGGACGTCAATATGCCTCACAAACAATGAGGACAATCGTAAACTCCTATTGTCTGCTAAAATCTCTTGGTCATGGCTACTTGTTGCTTGGGTTCTCCAGTCTTCTCTGCTAGGCAGGAAACAGCCCCTTTGTCAAACCACAGCCGCTCTGCCATGCCGTGCAGTTTAAAATATCTGTTTAGCACCAGCCTCTCAATATCTGCAGCATATTAATGATTTTGCAAGTTCAGTAACTAATGTCTCTAATTACCATGAAAATACCATGTGTGGGGTATCACATTGCTCAAAAAATGTAGATCACGATAAGGTACCTGAAATGACATGTTAGGAAGGCGTTATTTCTTGACTTCTTACATATCCCTCTCCTTCTGTAAAAACCTTTGCTAGAGTTTGTTAATGGTAAAGTATCATTAGCAAATTCAGCCAAAAATTTCCTTTGATATATTCGGATTTCTCTCTCTCTCTCTGTCACCCTTTACAATAAAATTCTTGAATGAAACTTTTAACTCCGCAGCGGAGTGTGAGCTGATACGAAATTTCCTGGCAGATTAAAATTGTGTGCCGGAACCGGGACTCGAACGTGGGACCTTTGCCTTTCGCGGGCAAGCGCTCTACAGACCCTTTTATTTTTTTTTTTTAATAAATTTTTATTTAGTCTATTTCTTGTACATTCTACTGTATATAGTGAACATCAATTATAACATCTTAGGATACATATGCACAAGTAAGATACTTTACACAGGTACTCATAACGATATACTCACACAGACACAATCATAAAAACAACATGTTGATTTGCTCATATTTTGCAGTTCAATTTTTAAATATTTTAACTTTAGCATTTAGGCTTTTCATAACAGTTTCAGGTTGTTGTTTTTTTTTTTTTTTTTTTTTTTTTTTTTTTTTTTTTTTTTTTTTTTTTTTTTTTTTTTTTGTAGCGATCGATAAAAACTTACATTTAATGAGTCCATGTATATATATTAACCTATCCCCATTCGTTCAAATACGATAATAAGCATGTTTCCATATTTGGGTTTTTGGTCCATATACTTGTGCTAAGTTTTTTATATTCGTCCTGTATGTATAGTTTGAAGTCAATGGTGGTGTCCGGTCCAAGATTGTTAAATAAATAGCTCACGTACTTTCCCAGTAACCAGTATACTGCGTTATTTTTCTTCTCTGGAAAATATCTTGCATCTGGTCTACATAGTATGGATGGAGATACGTATTCAGGCGAAGTTCTTGTGAGGAGTGCTATTTGCGCTCTCGCCCATTTCCAGTTATTTAAGTTTCCCCCACAGGTAAATCTGTGTATAACTGTATCAACAAGATTACATCGTTGGCATAGATCTGTTTGATTTACACCGATTCCACAGAGTCGATCGTTGGGGGAATTACATTATTGACGACTTTGTACCAAGCTGTTATTACGTCCGAAGAGTTTATAGTGGGGCTTTTATTATATTTTCTTCTTTTATTTAATTAAGATTCGCATTTAACTTTGTAGAAGCTATGACTTCAGTATGTGTCTAAGCTATGGGGTACTGGCGGAAGTAAACTTGTGAAGCGGCATCATGAGTCGTGTCGGGATAGCTCATTCGGTAGAGCGCTTGCCCGCGAAAGGCAAAGGTCCCAGGTTAGAGTCCCGGTTTCGGCATACAATTTTAATCTGCCAGGAAGTTTCAATAAAATTTTTATACTAAAACTTAGTGTTAGAAAAGTCTAAACTCTGTTTTCTGAAGCAACAAATAATTTTCACAAATAGTTCTTTAGATTTTCTTTGCCATTACTTGTATCTGTTTTCTTATTGATCCTTTTTAACACAGATGTGTGTGTTTGCTGTGTATAGTGTGCCTTTTATTATATTTTCTTCTTTTATTTAGTTAAGATTCACATTTAACTTTGTAGAAGCTACGACTTTAGTATCATTTTGTTCATCATTTCATATATGTAAGTTATTTATTTGGTTACCTATTCTGTCTCTATCTTTTCTCTTTTACATACAGTGCAGAAGCGTGCTTTATAACTAACTTAACTTTATAATTAAATTTCAGATTTGCTATTACTTGTATAAATAATAACTTTGACATTAGTATTTAAATATTTCAGCTCATAACTTTACACAGAAAAATTAATTCAAACATATAAAGTAAAAACTTATTCACCCCTACAAAACAGACTTACATAAAATTCTTAGAAGTTACGCACGCATCAAAAACATTAACGAAAAAATAGCAAAATCTAAATAAACATAAAATTCTTAAATGTTTACACAAGTATAATCATTAAAAATAGCTACTATAAAAATAATGCACGTAGTAAAAAAATACATTTTTTTGTAGTTAAAAGGGTGGATTAAACAGTTCATAGTTGTGCTTGTCGCTTAGTCGAAATGCACTGCACATTCACAACATGCCTGTAGTCCCTCATCGAATAACCTGGGCATTAGGATGGATAGGCGACATCGGTAGTGGTAGGTTCCCGTGGATTATTTGAGACCAAGTCTGAGGAAACGGCGACTCAGTGTTGATAGTAGCAGCTATCATCGACGTTCGTAAGAAAGATGACAGTTCTCTTCTGTCGTCATTGCTGGCATAACAGAATACAAATTATTGAAGTGTGGAAGTAGTCGTTGTTTCAAAAAGGTTGTTCCAGTCAGTTTGCGAACAATTATTGTTAGCATATTGTACGTCTTGGACTTCTAGATTGTTATTGAATAATTTATGGCACTGTATTTCAACAGAAAATGTACGTGATGAAACCCGTTCTCCTTGGAAGGACTAAAATATTGGTGAACGGGAAATAAAGTTATCTTGCGTTTCTTCGCCCATCTTCATCTTCTGCTCTTTCGTCTTCCCCTATTCGTACTTAATTCTTGGTTCTTTCTGGTAAGAAAAAGAAACTTTCGGAAAAACGAATGTGGATCTATGATTCCAGTATCAGCATTGTTTGTTTATTTAATGCTCAGACATTTGATACAGAGACATTAATCTTCTAACTTTCCAATACAATTGACCATCTGACACCTCGTCACAATATTGCAGTCATTCACAGTTTCTTAGATGCTCCCAATTCATAATGGTATCCTCTCTTTCACATATAACTCACTTCGATGAGGGTAAGATTCCAATACTGTGCAGGTGTTTTGCAAGGCAGTCGTGGTCAGTAATTCTTCGAAATGCTGCCACAGTTTCCCTTCGTGGGTGTTTGGCAAGTGCATTCTTTTCTTCTAACAGTAGAAGCCATGTTTTTCCTTGCCCTTGTGTTGTCAAGTGGTCATAAAACTTCTTCCTTAAAACTGTTGTTGATGAGTCTTTTAATGGAGATGTTAGATAATTTTGGCCAATTTGTTTGAGAAATCTTGGTTCCATTTTTGGCTAGAAAGTCTGCCATTTCATTTCCATGTATACCTGTATGTGCTGGTACCACTGGAAAACTATTTCAGTTCCAGCTTTGGTGATTGAGGCAATAGAGGATTTTATTTCATTATTGCAAGCACTTAGAGGTGTTTGGAAGGATGCAATTGCCTGTATTGCAGAAGTTGAATCACAAAATATAACAACCTTTTTGTGACCTTTGGATACGGACAAAAATTGATTTAGTGCCAGGTTTATTGTCTCCAACTATCCATCAAAATGGGAGTAATACTGTCCTAAAGCTTTGTAAAAACAAAATATTTCACTGTAAACTCCAGCACCAGCGATACCATTTGCTTCAGTCAAGGATCCATCTGTATATATATGTAGCCATTCTGTTTGCGTGTAGTTACTATTTATCATTTCTAGAGCCATATTTTTGAGAAGTTCTTTATTCGTTTATGTCTTAACAACCTTTTCATTCAGTTGACGTCTGAATATGCCTGGGCATAGTTTAAGTGGACTGACTGGGGGAGTGAAGTCTTCTTTACTGATTGGTGGACTGTGGTATCAGCATTGTCGTTACGGCTATTTACACTTCAATATTGTACGCTTTGAGAGCTTCGACTCATAATTAAAATAAGGTCACAAAACTACTTCCACCGTTGTAATTCTCCAGTGATATACATCGGCACGACATCTGACGTGCTTGCCCCGCACTTTTGTCGTTGAAACCGCGCGTAGAACAATAAATAAATAAATAAATAAATAAATAAGTAAATAAAAAATAAAAAATCCTAAGAATTATAATATGCACCTAGGCCTAGTATATTCAACATTTCGTATGTAGTAATAAGTTTTGTTTCGAAACTTCCTGGCAGATTAAAATTGTGTGCTGGAACCGGGACTCGAACCTGGGACCTCTGCCTTTCGCGGGCAAGCGCACTGCCGACTGTGCTATCCCGACACGACTCACGATGCCGCCTCACAACTTCACTTCCGCCAGTACCTCGCCTCCTACCTTCCAAACTTCACAGAAGCTCTCCTGCGAACCATGCAAGACAAGCACTCCTGGAAGAAAGGCTATCGTGGAGACATGGCTTAGCCACAGCCTAAGGGATGTTTTCAGAATGAAACTTTCACTCTTCAGCGGAGTGTGCGCTGATATGAAACTTCCTGGCAGATTAAAGCCATGTCTCCACGATATCCTTTCTTTCAGGAGTGCTAGTCTTGCATGGTTCGCAGGAGAGCTTCTGTGAAGTTTGGAAGGTAGGAGGCGAGGTACTGGATGGATGGATGGTTTGATTTTTAGAGGGACTAAACGACTACGGTTATCAGTCCCTAAGAGGTACTGGCGGAAGTAAAGTTGTGAGGCGGCATCGTGAGTCGTGTCGGGATAGCACAGTCGGTAGTGCGCTTTGCGCGCGAAAGGCAGAGGTCCCAGGTTCGAGTCCCGGTTCCGGCACACAATTTTAATCTGCCAGGAAATTTCATATCAGCGTACACTCCGCCGCAGAGTGAAAGTTTCATTCTGGAAGTTTTATTTCCTTTTAAATGTAGATACTCTTAATTGTTTTTTCTGATCAATTCCACATACACAAGGGCAATTAAATTTGGGATCTGTGAAAATTAATATCTCATATGCTGTAATTTTGTAAGCAGTTATTTATTGTGTGTCTCGTTTTCTGAAATGTTGTACATCCAAGAGGATCTCCTCAGTTTGGATCTACTGGAACGAAAATTTCATCTAATCTAATCTGCACATATTGGCTAGTGTCATCATCGTCGTTCACCAAATACCGACTCAACACGCCTCCGTATTCTTTCTAGACATCTCGGGTGGGTACCCAAAACCCTTGTTGCGTGTGGTCTCTCTTGCTTTAGAAATTTTTCGTTCCTTATAAACTAACTAGCTGAAAACCCGGTGTTACCCGGGTATTTATTTATTTTTTCCTGCCCATTTTCAGGCATATATTCCTTTGTACAACGGCTGTAAGTCTGTAAAATCTCTTGGGAATAGAATTAGTAGTAAACAAATAATAGATTAAAATGATGCGTCTTTAGGCGGTTTTCTATGAACGTTACTGTTTATGTGCTCATATCTCATGAACTGCGTGTCGTACTGTGATACAATTTAGAAGGTACATTCAACTATATGTGTGTATACTGTCTGTAAAATTTCCTGTGGTTACAATTTGCAGTGTACAAATTATAAATTGTCACGTCATACTGTATGCCGTAGTTTTACTCCATAAAAAGCGGAAAAGTAGTAAGCGAGAAGCTTTTTTCCTTTCATCATTTTGTTATGGTTTTCATCGAGAAAAAGTTTAATAAAGGTTTGAAATTATCTTTAAAGTTTGTTGCAAATCATTAAGTACTCTCATTCTCATATAGCGTATTTATAAAGTCTCGCCGCATTATGTGGCAGTTTTTTGCGAATCCTGTTGTTTATGACGTCATATCTTCTCAACCATGTGTCGTATGTGATTCTTAACCCTTCAGGAATTGTTACCTCACGGCAAGGAATGTGTGTACCAAATTTGGTTGAAATCGGTCCAGTGGTTTAGGAGAAAATGAGCAGCATTATCGCTAAATGCAGCAGTTTTTCGCGCATCTCATTGTTTATGACCTCATATCTCGTGAACTATATATCGTATATGATTCTTTAGTTACGGCGACCGTCCTCATGGATTGAAGCTTACGTGTACAAAATTTCATAAAGATTGGAACAAAACTGTTGATTTATATGCAACACGTACAGACATACGGACACTCTGCTTTATATAATAGACATAGATCTTTACTAAAACATTCAATAACATTAACTATACAAAAATAATCTAAAAAAATTAATCTTTCAAAAATATAAATGTATTTGTACATTAAAATCCCCAAAAATGTTGTTTTGATCTAATTAAAATTTGTTATGCTACGTTATCTTCTTCATAATGAATTTAATGATTCCTAGCATGAGTGTATGTTTTAATAAATTGTGTAGCACATGCAAAGTTAGTCTACCATTGTCTGTGTTCTCATTCTCAAGTAATTATTTAAACTGTGGTTTTATTGTCATTCATATTCAAAAATTATTTTGTTAACAATTAGTAAATGAAATTGAAAATGGACCTTTATGGTCGCAACCGGTGTATTCTATCGTTTGCTGCAATACATCTAAGATAATTTTAATTTTTAAATGTCACTTGCTTTTAAGAGACTGACACGGTGGATTCATAATGATTTTCCAGTCTTTGGATTCATTAATTATACTTCATTCTGATGTGCTATTCTAGTGATACTGACAGGGCCTCTGAACACTGCAAAACACTTGCGGAATTTCTTCTTATCTTTTTGTGAAAGATGGTGTCCTGATAAATACCTTCTGTCTTAGTATGAATTTTCTGTTAGTAGCTGTTCTGTCCATGGTGGTCTTGCACATCATTGCTGCTGCACGGATATTCCGTAAACCGATTGTGACAATATTCTTCTACTCTTGGCGTCTAGCACCTTTCAGGTGGATCAACATTCTTTAACACTTTCATGGAAGGGAGCGAAGTAGTACTGTGGGGGGTCTCATTAATTACGACTTAGAAACCTTTCAGCTATTTATCTCAAGTACTGTGATTTTTTGCTACAGAACAGTCTGCACAAGGTTTCCGAATCATTCATTTCCCAATTTGCAGGATTTACACTACGTTTATATGTTGATATAAGATCTGTTTAATTTTGTGTTTTTTCCTGTTGTTCTGCCGAAGAACTGATCTACATTGTGGACCATTCTCAGAAATCATGTGCTGCAGTTTTCCGACTTGTCGCACGAAGTCCCGATCAGCTGCTTTGCTTATGATGAAGCCTGTAGCTTTTTTCAATGGAGCAAGTGTAGTGTATTTAGAAGTTAAATCTATAAAAACGAAAGTAAAGATGAAACCTTCGCCACGCAGGCATATCACGGCGAAAAAAAGTATAACGTTATGGGCTGGGCGGTCACTCCTGGCAGAGTTTCCAGTCCTCCCTCGAGCATACGTGCGTGTATTGTCCTTAGTGTCAGTTATGTTAAGCAGTTTATAAGTCTAGGGACTGCTCACCATAGCAGTTTGGTCAACAGGTTTACTATCATTTGGTGAAGCCTTTGTTCGTCCTGGGTAGTGGACCATACAAATCTGTAGCTGCAGTCTGATTAAGTTTCTCTGGAATTATAGGAAACATGAGTGGCCGTGTTTGGTAGGTTTCATTCTTCGCCAATTTAAACTTTTACAGATTTGGAGTACCTGTCGAACACGCCTTTCCATATTTGAAAACAAAAAGTCTGCGTAAATTTTAGAAAACATTTCTTAGGACTAAAATGACCACTGCTAAAACTCATATACCATATAAGTTTATTTATAAATTTCTCCGTAATGGAAGCCAACCATGTTTCAGTCTAAAAATTACGTCTGAAGAAGAGTACTTAATATTTAAAAAGGTATATGTATGAGATTACAGGGTAATTCTTGTCTCTCCATTTATGTTTAAACGATAACATTTCGGGATCTTTGTCTTCCTCTCTCTGCAAATTTCTCAGGGTGTCCGTAACATAATTCTCACATGGAATATTTTTGGTATAATGTATGGCAAACTCCTCCTCTCTATCGAAACGGAGCTCGTATGCAATCCCCTCGGGAGTACGAGGCAAAGCATCTGCAAAACAATTCTCCGGTCAAGGATTGCATGTAACTCAAAAGTGCTGTTGTTGTTGTTATTATGGTCTTCAGTCCGGAGAATGGTTTGATGCAGCTCTGCACCCTACTTTATCCTGAGCAAGCCTTTTCATCTCCTCATAAAAACGGCAACCCACATCCATTTGAATCTGCTTACTATATGCGTCTCTTGGTCTCCCTCTGCGATTTCTACCCTACACACTTCCGTCCAATTTTAAATATACGATTCCTCGATGTCTAAGAATGTGTCCTACCAAGTGATCCATTCTTTTAGTCAAGGTATCCCAAAAATTCCTTTTTTCACCAATTCTGTTCAGTACCTCTTCATTAGTTATGCGATCTACCCACCTAATCTTCAGCATTCTTCTGTAGCACCACATTTCAAAAGCCTCTCTTCTCATCCTGTCCGCACTGTTTATCGTCCATGTTTCACTCTCGTACAATGCAACACTTCACACAAATGCCTTCAGAAAATGCATATTTAAATTAATATGCGATGTTAGCAAATTTCTCTCTTTCAAAAATGCTTTTCTTCCCATTGCCATTCTGCATTTTATATCCTCTGTACTTCGACCGTCATATGCTATTTTACTGCCCAAGTAACAAAACTCATTTACCACTTTTACTGATCGTTACCTAATCTAATTCCTTCAACATAACCCGATTTTCTATGACTGCATTCCATTATCTTTGTTTTGCTCTTGTTAATGTTCATTTTATACGCTCTCTTCAACACACTGTCCATTGCATTCAACTGCTCTTCCAGGTCCTTTCCTGTCTCTGACAGACTTACAGTATCACCAGCAATTGCAAAAGTGCTACTCCTACAAAATATTTGTCCACTTAGCCAAAAATACATACGTGCGTCTGGAAGAATCTTATGTTTCGTGGTTAGTAACAATCTTGGTTTTCCTGCCAAAGTGAAAGCAACAAAAACCTTGCAATCTACATCTACATGGGATACTTTGCAAATCGCATTTAAGTGCCTGGCAGAGGGTTCATCGAACCACCTTTATACTATTCATCTACCATTCAATTGTCGAATAGCGCGCGGGAAGAAAGAACATCTGAATCTTTCCGTTCGAGCTATGACTTCTCGTATTTTATTCTGATGATAATTTCTATGTAGGTGGGAGTCAACAATATATTTTCGCATTCGGAGGAGAATGTTGGTGATTGGAGTTTCATAAATAGACCACGCCGCAGTGATAACGGCTGTTGCTGTAATGATGCCCATCCCAGACCGTGTATCATTTCCGTGACGCTGTCGTCCCTGTATCGTGACAATACAAAACGAGCTGCCCTTCTGTGGACTCTCTCGATGGCTTCGGTTAAACCTACTTGAAAAGGATCCCACACTGGGCAGCAATACTCCAAATAAGGACGGACAAGCGTAGTGTACGCAGTCTCTTTAGTAGTTCTGTTGCATCTTTTAAGAGTCCTGCCAATAAAACGCAGTCTCTGGTTCACCACACAATCGCCAAACCCTCCAACTCTCTAATAGAATAGTTTTTCTCTGTTTTACTAAGGACCCTACTTGCAACGGCAGTCGTCTTATAGACTGTTTTGCCGTTCTCCTCGTACTGTAGTGGCTCTGAAAATTCAGCGACAGATGTTCGCGCACAATTTGACGAATCTGCGGTGTCGCGACATTGTGCTTGAATCACAACTGTAAGGTTAGGCGCGAACAGGTGATTTTTCAGTTGAGACATTGTGGTGTGCACACAGCGATAGGAAAATCGCAGCTAGTCTCAGTACCAGCATGTATTTCATCGAAACGGCTTGTTTGGTGGCGCTGTACTACGAAGAAGAGCGAGAAAACAGCACAAATGTCGTTAGTGGGTACATCCGATTATAAGTCAGAGGCTAGTGAAAGGCCAGTTTTACAAATTACACGAAGAGTTACAGAATCACTCAAATAAATTCTTTCAGTACTAACGAATGACTAAGGATAGTTTTAATACACTGCTTCAAGCAGTAGAACCGAATATAACAAAATGAGATAGGACATAGAGGAAGTGTGTACCACCTGAGGAGCGCTTATCAGTAACTGAGGGTAGCGCACAATATTTCATTCAATAGTTTTTATTGCCCTTTTACATTATTGATCACATACATCAAGAAAATCATTTCATTCGACAAATGTTGTTATCAGTTTACACTACTGATAAGATACATCAAGAAAATCGTACGAATGCCTTCTGCAGGGCTGTGAGCATGTAGGAATAATGGCTGATGCGTGTGGTATGCAGATAAGGGATTATTTTGCAAACTACTTTGTGAGTCCACAAGGTTCAGTACCTTGGCAATATGAAAAACATTAAACTGTTATGTCTACATGGATGAATAAAATAAGTGAAACATGAAATACCTTTGTTATTCTTTTGTGGTCCTGACAGATCAGTCCAGTCCCTAATTAGGCTGTAGCATACTTCTCCCCATAGTTTCTCTTTCAAATTGCGATCACTGTATTCTTTTAATTTTCTGTCGTTGAGAGCCGGTCGGTTTTCTACTTCTGTAATTAGTCTTTCTGAATCGACAACACAGCTTACAATGCCATCCGTAGCAGAACTCCGGTTATCAGACAGGCTGCTGGCGTACTGTACTTAACTTGTCATGCAGCACACAGCGGGAGCGACTGAGAAGTCGCGCCACTAGTGCGCGCGGCCCCGTGCTGTTGCCCGTGACTCATTCCACACCTGCGACAATCGCGTCGCGCGTCAAATAGGGCCGGTCGCGTTTTTTAAATCGCCGCAACTTTTTTGTCGCGCGTGCGCGCGCTCATATTCCAGCCACCGCGTTCCATTCTTGCGACAAATAAATCGCGCGACGGAAAATCGCCAGTGCGTGCCTGGCCTAATTGTAGGGGAGACCGGGGCACGTTTTCCGCCATTTTAAATTTTTATTTTGTACTTTTTATTTTTATCGGTTTTGAGGTGCACAGCGGATCATTATATTTCCCATACCTTTATCTACAGTCTTGTACAAATGTTTTTGAAAATAGTAAATATCCTACTTGGCAGCAAATGATTTTGTCTGACGGTGTTGCGTTGGAAAATTTGCCCCATGTGCGGGGCAAGTGTTCCAGCTTACTTAAAATGTACTGGGGTAAATTTTCCAACTATAATTTAACTGGTAAAACAGATTTAACTAAATATGTATTGTTATTATGAATTTACAATATATCACAAAAAAGGGTAGTATAAGTAACTACATTAAATAAAAACAAATGCTACTTAAAGGTGTTGCGAAAATGTCACTTAAATATTTTACAAATACAGACATTTTTTAACAATACTCATACTCATTGTCTGAATCAAAAAGTAAGCAAAAAAAAAATGGAACATTCCCTTTCGTACAGGCTCCATGTGCCCATTTCTTGCATTTCGTGCGCTGTACCCACTTTTCATTTGCTTTAAATTTGGCGTAAGGATCAAAGCAATGAGGAATATGTACCCCGCATGCTCTCGGAAAACGTGACCCGTCGCTATATTCGCAACTATAACAATACCTCCGTAAGTAACCGTGTAAGCTATTTACAAAATAAATGCACAGTTGCCTGAAGAAACAAGCCAACTTTTAGTGCATGAAATGTCGAAATAATAAGTTTAACGCTACTATGTTTATTTTAAGTTTCAACAAAAACGTGAAAGTTTACTCACCTTTGCAAAAATGACGAAAACTGCCCTGCTGACGTTGTGACTGCTGGTACAATAATGAAACTTTCGTAAATGAAGCGTGCTTTGTTGCTACTTACTACAGTACCGCTGGTGGTACCATCTAGTGGTTTGTTTCGAAAGCTAAAGCGAATTGGAAAACTTGCCCCTATGGAAAATGTGCCCCGGTCGCCCCTACGTCATATGGCACATCCTGCGGCAAGGTAGGCTACCTTCGTGGTAGCTCGTGTAGCCCTATATTAATACACTGCCACTTATGCTAACATCCGCAAACAAGCGCTGCACAGCCCTGCCCATAAGCACGTATTTATCTCAGGAAGTACAGTAGAACCGGGACCATGGTCGGAACGAAAACAAAGGTCGGATTATCCGAATAATCTAATAGTTATTGCAAAAAATATAAAAAGACATTTAATATAAAAAAATTAAACTATTTAAGAACTAAAAGACGTGTACAGTAATATAAAAACATGTTTTTTTACACAGTGTTAAACAATATATTCACTACAAAACGTGTGCAAACACTATGTATTGGTTTTAAAACGAAAAAGACAAAGAAATTAATTACAGTACTGTACTGTACTGTACTTACTGTAGAAACAAATCGGACGTCATGTCGAGTTTTCCAAGGATCAAACCAGCCTTCACTGACAGCAAATTTACTTTCGGCTTCAGTTTTTTATGTAAAACTGTCGCATTTTCTTTGAGAATTGGCTCGGTTATTGGAATTCCTTTCCTTCTTTCTTGACAAAACCACATCCACAGTGCGTTATCAAGCAGTTCAAGTTCAGATTTTTTTAATGTTTTGCGATTCTTCAGAGTGTTTTCACCATCAATCGTAACTGTATAGTATTCAATATTGTAATATTGCGTTTTCTGTCTTCCGATCAGGTGTTGGAGTAGTAGTTACTGTTCGTAGCCGCTATTAAAGTTCACTGACGGGACAATAATATAAGAAAATAATTTGGTGGATCTGACACATTTAGGTAACTTTATAATTAGAAGAATCAAAAAAGGAAGCGGAACCTGACTTTAAAGTTTAGCGGCAGTAGTAATTTCGAATGAAAGCAACACCTGAGCACAATATTACACAGAGAAACTAGCAGATTCCGCGATGACCTTTCTTACCATGATAATTATGTTAAGTTGACTGGATGTAGTAGATGAAGCTGTAAAAACTCTTGCTGCATTGTGTAAAATGATGCTTGGTTGGCTTGGAGCTGATTGTACTAACTGAATGACCGTTAAAAAATGTTAAGTTAACTTTCGTGACAAAAGGCTCTTTAAATCGATCGGATTTCGTTTAATTCCGAAGATTTATTTGCAGGCATTACTAGAAATGCACATTCATGAAAATTACAAATAATGAGATCTCGAAGTAAATCTAGTAAATTATAGATATAAGTCCAACAATGGCTCCAAGCATCATGTTACATAATCAAGATTATTGCTGGAAAAATAGAAACACTTCATGAATTATTAAAGGTGGGTCATTTGAAATAAGTAAAATATTTATATGTAACTAAATATAGTTTCATCATACTTCATAAGAAAAACGATCTCAGACACACTTACAATTAATAATGGAGAAGTCCCTGACGTGCGACTGTTCTCAACGAGGTAGGAAAGATGAAAGACCTACAACCGGGATCTGGGCAGCTCGTAATAGACAGATGAAATTAAAATTTTTAATGTAATACTACACCATATTTCCGATTCTTCCTCCAATCCTTAATTGTCGTAACACCTACATTCAGTTCCTTTGCATTTTTTGCAGCGATTCTCCTTTGTATAATCTTTGTAGCATTGCTAATTTTTCACTTAGTGAAAGAGTTACCTGTTTACATTTGAATCCATACTTGTTGAAACACAGACAACTGCACACACTGAATCTACTGTAGAGAACGCAGAATAAAGGAAACAACGACGTTTATTAATCCCAGCAAAGGATAAAGCTGCACAATAACGAACAGCGATAGACACCGCAACACTGGCCCGACAGGCGTCCAGTCAGTGACAAGTCGGGTAACAGGCTCGCGAGCCTGAACCATGGTCGGACTAACCGGAGTGACGGACCATCCAAGGTCAGATTAGAGCGGTTCTACTGTATGTTTATTCGTATGTTCGTTTGTTTTGTTTCGATGGGTTCTACCATCTTTCGATCTATTAGACACGTTTGTTGAACACCCTGTATGTAGGCTGTCTGAAGCATCCTTCGCTTTTCGTTACAGTAGAATCACGACTAACGCCTGGAAACACACTTCCCTGCAACACATCTGCGACAAAAATGTTCAAATGTTTGCATAGTCTATGGGACTTAACTACGGGGTCATCAGTCCCTAAACTTACAAACTACTTATGAACTACTTACGAACTAGGACGGCACAAATATCAATGCCCGAGGGGGATTCGAACCCCGGACCGTAGTGGCCGTGCAGACCGTGACTGGAGCGCCTCAGTCCCCTCGGCCACCGCGGCCGGCCATCTGCGACAGAGTGATTGACGACGCGTCTGCATTTACACTTCACACATAAGGTCATGCACAATGTAATTCTATCGCTCAAAAAATTAGGGGATTATATGAGAAGCTACTTTTCAAAACGCATTATGTCCCAAAAAATAAACTTTTCAGGGGAAGCGAAAAACGTATACCGCAAAAAATATTCGATTAATTATTCCGAATTTTACACCACATACTCAGGTAGGGCTTTTGATCAAAATGTGTTTAATACAAGGAAATTGCTTTTTATACTTTCAAGCTATGAGCACTTTAGTGTCTGGACAAAGTGCGTTTTGTTGGGTTCTGTTGCACAATCTGCCCTTTTCGATTTTCTATTCATTCGTTTTGTCGTTCCACGTTTCATTTCCTCTCCAACAGTCACACATTCACTCGCTATAATACTCTCCATCTTAGCACAACAATGATTTTACGCCAGCTTCCCCACAGACAGAATGATAAACGTTTGTACACAACAATGCTGTAATACTGAAAACGAATATTAAATGATCATTGTTGGTCAGTTCAATGTTTTCGCTTTAGTCCACGAGTCTTACATTGAAGCCAACATAGCTTAATAAAACAAAATAAAGGCAACTGTTGGACTTAATGCAGTTTGATTCAATCATACTAGAGGACGAAATGCTATTTGTTGCTACTTTTCAGTGCTCTTTTTGAAGGTATTAAAATGCGTTTTGACACCATTTGATTGCAGGAGTGTGTGGAGTGGGTAATAAAATACCGGAATCCATATCAAACTCAATTTGTCCACCAGTGGACATAATGCGTTTTGAAAAGTTGCTCCTTATATCTTGATGATCTGTGAACAGAACCCGGCGCCATTGGTTACGGCTGCAATCCTGATGTTCCTGCAAACAGTTTATCCGGGCTAAAAAGTGTAGTGGTCTTAATGGGACACACTATGGGACTCCGTGCGTAGAGCCCACATCCCCGAAAGCCATTTCGGACAGTTTGTGTTGATATTGCGCGTCCTGTTGCTGCCTGGAGGATGCGTTGCAGCTGAGTTGCATTCAGCCTCCTTTCTCGACGGGCTGTAAACCTGAGATAATGCTCTTCTTCTGCTGATGTTACCCGTGGACGACCTTGGCCTTGCGTTCTTTTAACGGTTCCTGTTGTATCAAATAGTGGCGGCTGGTGATAATGTGCTAATGTGCTCCAGCACACTGTAAATATATTACTAAAATTATGCCATTTTTTCTTCGAACTGAAGCGAGAAATCGCTGTAAAATTACATCCTTTCTCTTGGAATGCGATCCAGATATCACAATAAAATTACGCCAATTCCCTTCCAATACGTATTATAATGCTAGTAATAAGAAAGAAAACGCATTTTGGAGCGCTCTCGCCGTGATAGCTGGAAACCAGCTCCGTGTGCTGAAGTGGGATTCAGTCGCGCTGGTACGTGCGCAGAGAAGCGGCGCAGTCGTCTGTTCGCAAGTGCGCATGCGCAGACGTGACGTCAGGCCTGGCGACTCATGAGTGCTGAGACCGGCTGCAGCACCAGATCAATATTTCTCTTCGCGCTGCGTGTAACGGCTGCGGAAGAATAGTATATGACGAATATTCCAGCATACAGAGTCAAATAGCGCGCTGGCTCAGGCGTCTTTTGCGTTGTCTCTCAAACCTACTTGTGGGAGGCTCGTATTCAAATACGTCTGAGTCCAAATTCAGTAAATAAAACTTCAATCACAAACAACATTAGGAATGTATAGACAACATGCGAGTGAAACTGCGCTTTTCAGCCAAGCAGTTTCATTGGTCACTTGTGTAGAACGCAGATGACGTGGTGGGGATATTGTTAAGCTCCGTTATTTCCATTGTAAGTCACGCTTTTTATATTTTGTTTCCTGTTTATTTTTGTAATATTGTAGCACACTGGTCAAATTTTGTACGAGCCGCCACTGGTATCAAATCGCGTCGAAGTCCTGGGAATTAAATTTTGGGACACTTCAGTAGCTTCAGACCTCTCCGTGTCTGTCCCTTCCCCAGCCTTCCTATGGCTCTCCAACTGATTGTGTATTACGTTTGGTAAACACACTACCAACCCCCTCTGCAGCAGTTTTCTGTTATTACCAATACCTCGGTTGTCGTAGTGTCGTTGTTTCCACTTCGTAGAACCAACAGAAAGGCGTTTTAGTTAATTCTGCCGGTGACAATACTTCAGAAGCTAAATACCACTGGTAAAGAACCTCAACGGCGACGCCACAAAGTCAAACGATAAATTTACTAACGTCACTGCAGACCAAGTCGCCACCACACTCCTCCTGAATGGCAAAACCCACGGCAGAAATATCACGAATCGTTAACGCGTGTTCTGGCAGAGGTAAACCATCACCTCAAGGCACCATTCAAAATGTCAGAACTTACAGCAGCTATTTCCAGCCTGAAGACCAACAGAGCTCGTGGTATCGATGAACTGAGAGTCGATCAAATTTAAAACCACGGCAGTAATCCCCTACAGTGGCAGTTAGATCTAATGAATGCATGCGTAGAAAGGCTTCACATCCCAAAGATATGGAGCAAAGCCCGCGTGGCTGCTCTTCTGAAACCGGAAAAGGAGCCTAATGATCCAAAAAACTTCCGACCTGTGTCTCTTTTGTGTCACTGTTTTAAGGTCTTGGAACGCCTGATGTTACGTCGCATAGAAAACGTCTTAGAACAACAGATCATCCCACAGCAGGCAGGTTTCCCACAAGGCAAATCATGCTGCGGAGAAGTCCTGAACCTGACCCAACATATCGAAGATGGTTTTGAGAGAAAAGAGATCACGGGAGTGGCATTCATAGACCTTACAGCTGCATATGATACTGTAAACCATCGGAGGCTCCTCAGGAAAGTATGTTATGTAACAAAAGACTAGCATTTAACATCACTGATTGCTACTTTCCTGGAAAATAGGAGATTTTTTTGTCTGTCTCCAGGGTAAGGAGAGCAGGTGGAGAAATCAGAGGAATGGCCTGCCTCAGGGAAGCGTCCTCGCTCCAGCTCTGTATAATATATACACAAATTACCAACCAGTGCCAAACACCACGCGCCAATTTATGTATGCCGAGGACACTGCAGTTGCAGCACAAGGTACGAATTTTCTGGATGTAGAGAAGATATTATCCAGTACCTTGGAATCCCTCTGCCAGTATTATGAGGCAAACCACCTACGGCCGAACCCTTCCAAGACGCAGGTCTGTGCTTTCCATTTAAAGAACGCGGAGGAATGTTACAAGGAGAGGTGAACGACTCGCGCATTGTCCGACGCCCAAATATCTCGGTGTCACACTGACCTATAAACATCATTGCAATGCCACAAGGGAGAAAGTCTCAGCGAGAAACATCATCAGGAAATTAACTAACGGATCCTGGGGTGCAAACCCAAAAGTCCTGAGAACCTCAGCCCTTGCGCTTAGTGTGTCAGCTGCGGAATACGCCGCTCCAGTATGGAGTTCGTCAACATACGCAAGAAAAGTTGACATCGCGGTGAATGAACTGGCACGGATTGTGACTGGGTGCCTGAAACCAACACCAGTACACAAGATGTACTTAATTAAGGGGATCGCACCGCCCAACATACGACGTGACATCGCTACCGAAGCTGAGAAAACGAAGCAAGAAAAGGACATGTGTCACCCTCTATATGGACACCAGCCTGCAGACCGACGGCTTCGTTCGAGGAAGAGCTTCCTGTCACGTACCCGAGCACTGAAAGGGTCGGCCGATGAGAATCGTATTGCAAGGGGGGAAATGGATTTGAGAAGCCCCCATAAAGCAGCAAAAGAAGAACTGGCACCTGGTGGAGACCTGCCATACACAATCTGAAGAACCCTGAAGGGTATGAGGATAGAAGTGCCAAAGTGCACGACAAACACGCAGTGATGGTGCTTCCTAAAAGATAATGAGGACACTCTGTGTCTTTGTGGTGCTGTACAGGATCCTCAACACCTGCTTATCTGTCCATATTTAGAAAAGCCCTCTACAATGGAAGACTTCTGGTAGGCTAACGACAAGGCTATATCAGCTGCTAATTTTTGGAAGTTAGAAGTCTAGTTCCAGACACGGAAAATAAGTATCCCCTAATTGTTCTGACCAGTGGAACAATTTGTAAAAAAAACTATTCATTTGCTGCAGTGTACACCATTATTGTCGACAGTATACTACCATTTCTGTATAATCTTATAAATGTCATTCGACCAACATGTAGAAGCTGATGAACTCTTGGAGGTTCAGTCTATACTCCAAGGAGGTGAGGTGTTTGTCATTCAGGAGACTAAAGAGAACGGAAAAGGCGAAAGTCTGAGGGAAATGTTTGGTCAATGCAATGTTTGTGTAGCAAGTCCCACTCAAAACAATATAGTTTTTGATGGTCTGGCATTGTCGTAGTAAAGTACGATGTCATTTCTCATAAATGTCTGGCTTCAGGCGATCCGGCTGCGAACAGAATTCTTCGGAAGTGATATACTCTTTTGAAAGAGATTCGCAATACAGGACGCCTTTCTAATCCCTCCAAATGAATAGCAGAACATTTCTCAGATGCAGTCCTGGCTTAGGAAACGTTAGTGGTGGCTGCCCTTTTTTGCGGCTTAATTTACTCTTGCACACCATCCTCTTCTAATACCCAGTTACCATCTATTCCCATAAACGAGCATTCTGATTTAGTGTCAATAATGCGTCACACAAGGACAAGTGCTGAATCGAATTTACCGCATTCATTTCATGAAGAGCCATTACATCGCGAATATTTACGTAACCCAGCTTCCTGAAGTTCTTGGGTACAGGAACATGTAGTGAAATTGAGGTCCAAAGCCAATAACCATGTTGTCATGGTGGATTGTTGACCACCATGTCATGCCGTAGCAATAGGCCGTCCAGCTCGAGGTTTGTGTTAGGGCGAAATATCCATTTACAAATTGACTAATTCACTGTTGACTAGCTAGAGCTGTTACTTCATTGTCTCCATATACAACATTAATCTTCCGCCATTGTGAAGCCGTTTTCTCCCTCAAAGCCGCGGTGGAGTAGCCGTGCGGTCTAAAGCGTCTCGCTGCGGAGCGCGCGGTTGCTCGCCGTGGAGGTTCGAGTCCTCCCAGGGGCATGGGTGTGTGTGTTTGTCCTTAGGTTAGTTTACCTAGGTTTAAGTAGTTCGTAAGCTACGGACTGATGACCACGCAGTTTGGTCCGATAGATTTACAAACATTTGAACATTTATTTTTTCTCCCTGACAACTGTATAACAACGTAAGATGTCGGCAATTTTCTTTCTCGCTTTTCATACCTTGTACACACGCGTTCATGCTGTTCCATCCAACACTAGCACAAATACCCAGTGAACGTCACGTTACCAAACTGTAGGGGCGGCTAGGCAACTGTGGAATCCTTCGAGGCACGGCGTAGGTAGGGTCTGCAGACGCTATAGACGGAACGCGCCATCAAAACGAACGAATTTATGTGACAACCCAGTACATATCATATGGTCGTCTTAATGTGTCCTAGACCAATGGGTAAGAGTTTGTGGTAAATTGATGAAGGATTTTTTGTTGTTGTTGAGATTTTAGGCAATAACAGTAAACAACGACATGACTTCATACAGTAGTATATAAGCCAACATATTTATATACGGTACTACATATATTCAAACTACGTATCATTTATGCATAACGACATTTTTAGAGATTTGATTCCATTTTTTGGAACGGTGTGCTCAGCGACCACAAAACAATGAATACAATAACTATAGTACGCAGCATTGGTCGTTTTATATTAATGTTTTTGCAGATCGATTTCGATCCCATAGTGATCATCCTCAATTCACCAGTCATCGTAATATCAGCTATGCATTTGGCATATGATTATGCATAGCTGATATTACGATGACTGGTGAACTATGTGATCGAAATAGATCTGCAAAAACATTAATAAAAAACCACCAATTCTGCGTACTATAGTTATTGTACTCATTTATTAGAGATTCGTGTAAAGAATTTCAATTAAATTGGTTATTAAGTTTTATATACTACATTTAAATATTATACAAAAAGTTTAGACTTTGCACTTTCGAATTATATTAAAGAATGTGTAGAAATTTGAAGTTCATATACAGGGTGAATGTTAATTCTCGCAATCGGGCTTCGCAGCGCGATGCCTCACCTGCCAACAATGAAAAATGTCTGCCACAAAATTTCATCTTGCGCATATTTCCGCCAGTAAATTGTACGTTAAAGACTGAGATTACTTTGACAGCTCCTGACCGTATAGAGTGCCCGCATATCAGCCAGGCAAGGCGGGCTGCTGAGCTCCCTTTCGTAGGCGCTCACACGTAAACACATAAACAAAAACAGCGGCCAACAGCAGAAGAAACGGCGCTGTACTGCGGCACTACATTACGGTCCGCCATGTGACAGTGCCCAGCCAATGACAGCGCAGTAACCGGTTGCAGCCCTCTGCCGATGCCGGCTTCATAAGCGCACCGACGGAGTGTGGAGGGCAGTGCATATTCAGACACCGGCAGCTCCTACGCCGGATCCAGCTGCCGCCGCACTCAGCGTAGTTTTCTCTGTAGTGTAGTTGTTCTGCGTTGGCCTAGCACCACGTGTAATAGTTTATTGTCTGTTCATTTGTTCCATTATTATAATTGTTGTTAGTTGTTCCTACGTGACTATCTGTTCTCTTGTGTTGTTGTACGCCCATAAGGCTCTTTGGTTTAATAAAACGTTGGCAATTTGAGGAGTTGTTATCTTTCCTGCTGATCACAGGACTTAACACAGATGGCTTTGTGTTCCATACGTCAGTGCGTTTCATAATTACACCGATAAAGTTGTAAGGGATGTATTAGGCGTCTCGAGGAACAAAATGAGCATGGAAACCCATGCCCGGAAACGCCATTCAACGACGCTGTGGAGAGTCAAAGTTACAGGCACCAGCTCCTGCCGCTAGACATCCCCTCCAGCAACTTCGACGCTCTGTTGCGTCATTGGGCATGGATTTCTGTGCTCACTTTGTTGCTGAAGACACCTCCCACATCCCCTAGAAGTTTGTTGGTGCAGTAGTGTAATTCTGAAACACACTGACGAGTGGGACACACACCCATCTCAATCTTCGACGTCCAATTACTGCCGGAAATATGCGGAAGACGAAATTTTGTGAGAGACATTTTTATTGCTAGCATGTGAGGAATAGCGCTACGAAGCCCGAGCGCGCGAATTTAGATTCACCCTGTATATAAGAATTGGTCGTTTAAATATACATTAGCTGCTAAGCAACAAGATAACAGCAGGGGTTACATCAATCAAACCCAGTTATGAAACTTCCTGGCAGATTAAAATTGTGTGCCGGAACCGGGACTTGAACCTGGGACCTTTGACTTTCGCGGACAAGCGCTCTACCGACTGAGCAATCCCGACACGACTCACGATGCCGCCTCACAACTTACTTCCGCAAGTACCTCGCCTCCTACTTTCCAAACTTCACAGAAGCTCTCCTGCGAACCATGCAAGACTAGCACACCTGGAAGAAAGCATATGGTGGAGACATGGCTTAGCCACAGTAGGAGGCGAGGTACTGGCGGAAGTAAAGTTGTGAGGCGGCATCGTGAGTCGTGTTGGGATAGCTCAGTCGGTAGCGCGCTTGCCCGCGAAAGGTACAGGTCCCGAATTCGAGTCCCGGTTCCAGCACACAATTTTAATCTGCCAGGAAGTTTCATATCAGCGCACACTCCGCTGCATGGTGAAAGTTTCATTCTAAACCCAATTATGTTTCGATAGCTTATACGGCGAGAGCCACTCAGCATAACATGATCTAGCAAACACCACGCGGCTGCATGAGGGTGCAGAGAATGGTTTAGCAGTAGAAACAGAGCCAGTGGCAGAACTTGACTTGGCTGTTCACTCGACACGGCATCACCTCCACAACACATGCACGGCTCACATCAGGATCCAACAGGTTACGCCAGGGCACCAATCTTCGACGCAGGTTCAGACGCCGAACAACCGCGTGGGCCGCGTCTTCTCCAACAGTCGTGGCCCCGTCTTCCTCCTCAGCTCCTGCCGCCAACCAGTCTCGTTCTGCACCAAACCCACGCTGTCTCCGGTTCGGGCTCGCGCACGACCTCTGGCGGAGAAGCAGCCAACAATGAGCAAGGCAAAGATAGTAACCTGAGCCACGCGGCTCAGAAATGTTATTAGAAAATAGCTTTACCCGATTACTTTTTTTTTCCTAAAAACATTCAGCTTTATATTGTACGTAAGTGTTTATGTGTTATATTAGAAAAAAATATATAGCCTAAGTCCTTCCGAATGTTAGATCATCGGATTAAAATTTAAAGAAACTCGGTCAGAATGTTTCGAGGTCTTTGATAAAAATGTTGAACCACCACTTGATTTTATACACTGTGACCAAAGTGATGAAACTTGGAGAAGAAGACGACACAATCAAAATATCATTAGAGGGAAGGGTACTGGAACAGGTGCAATCGTTTCAATATTTTGGAAGCATGATAACATGCAGTGGAAGTTGCACAGAGAAAGTAAGGCGAAGAATCTCTATGGCAGCGGTCGGCAACTGGCGGACCGCGGTCCACGTCCGGACCGCGAAAGGCCAAAAACTGGACCGCAAATAATATTTTGAAAGTATAAGTTACCTACTCAAATATATATATATATATATATATATATATATATATATATATATATATATATATATATATATATATATAATTTTTCTGTAGTTAACAATTCGTATGAGAGCCGCCCTTATATTTTTTCTAGAATTTTACAATTAAATGCTGAATAATTAGAACCCTTAACGATTATTACCGGTAGAATATAGTTGTCAGGCTGTGCAACGCCTGAGAATACACTGACGAGCGGCGGCAGAACGGAGCAAGCTGGCCATTGATCCACATAAAAGCTCTGTACACACGAATGCAGCATCGGGACTTTATATAATAAACAATGGAATTCTATAAATAGACTTCATACCCTGAAAATCTCCGAAAACTCTACATCAACGGTCAGGGCATATCCATGTAAACACCATTTTTGTACTCCTAACAAACGAAAGCCTGAAGATACTTTACAAAATAATACAAGTTTATTTGTTTTCATTTTTTATACATTTCTATTTTACATCTATTGTATGTATTTCATATTAATTTGAGAGTGAAAAAAATGAAGAATATTACTTTTTCTGGATTTTTGTATACAAATATACCTGATTGTTGTATTTCATTATTTTGTGAATAAAAATTAAAATAAAAAAACTAGTAAGGGTATGAAATTTTACTTGCGGACTCGATAAAAATTTTCTAAAGTATGCGGACCCCATATAAAATTACTTGCCGACCTCTGCTCTATGGGAAAGAAAGCTTTCAGGAAAGTAAAAGATTTGCTAACAACCAAAAGTATACCCATTACTCTAAGGAAAATGTTCCCAAATGTTTTGTGTTGAGCGTGGTGTCATATGAATCTGAAACGTGGACAATCAGACAGAAAGAAGAAAAATATTTAGAAATTTTTGAAATGCGGCTATGGAGAAGAATGGAAAAAGTGAAGTGGACCGACAGAAAGAAAAATGAGGAGGTGTTGAGCAGGGTAGGAGAGGAAAGGACCTTCATTAGGACAATCCAGAAGAGGAAAACATCTTGGTTGGGGCACATATTACGTAGGAATTGCCTGCTGCTAAGAATAATGGAAGGAAAAGTAGAAGGAAGAAGAGGGAGAGGAAGGAGAAGATTTGGAATGCTGACTGACCTGAAGAAAGGGAGGAACTACAGGCAAATGAAGGAGGATGCCCAGAACAGAGCGAAGTGGAGGACGTCCAGCTGAAACCTGTCTGAGGACAGACCTACTCAAAGAAGAAGAGGTTGTTCTGCCGGGCTCTGGTCGCCCCTGCAAGGTCGACAAACCAACCAAATGATCCGCTGCGATGGTTGCATAATCATACGGCGTTCCGAATAACAGTAACAGTTAACAGGCGTCTTGGTAAGCCACCACAACAACATCAACGACAGACTATAATTTCAACTACATTTTCCTGGTGTATTTGCTACAACAACATCGACAGGACCAGACCACTGCGCGTAACGTAGATTGAACAGGACGGTCTATTTAAGCAAATACGCTGTCACAGCTGGCGGTTCTCTTCGAATGCTTCCTGCCGACGTTACCGCACGGCTTCAAGACGACGACCAACGACACGGTCTACGGTCTTCAGGGATTCTCCTGGAACGGAACTGCTCTTTCTTTGAATTTCGACCTTGGTGTACCAACAGTCTCTAGAGTGAGTGACTCCTGGAACGAGCTTTACAGGGTAGCTCTCTCTCTCTCTCTCTCTCTCTCTCTCTCTCTCTCTCTCTCTCTCTCTCTCTCTCTCTCGCTCGCTCGCTCTCTCTCTGCCTTGTAATCAGAGTTTCACTACGCCTTGTATTGACTGTGGGTGGAAATAAAATGTGTTGTTCGGAACTAAGCTTCTGTGGTTACAACAATAGTATATAGACAAAATTACAAATTACAGAAATTCATATACATATTTCGTAATACTAAACATATTCAACTGATGTCTGAACTGCCATCAGGAATTACATTAAATTGTCAGGAAGGGATCGTTTTGGTTACGTAATATCACGTTTAACAGCATCCGAACGAACCGAGTTCCGGCTTATATCAATGCAGCCCCCATAATATAGCTATCTTGTATGTCCTCTAACCACTTTCCAATGGAGTGGTTTGACTTTATCTTGAGTGCCCACAACAAAACGTTCTGTATGCAATTGTTACGATACTGTAAATATCAGCGAACACCTTCG
This sequence comes from Locusta migratoria, assembly GCA_026315105.1. Classification (NCBI taxonomy): domain Eukaryota; kingdom Metazoa; phylum Arthropoda; class Insecta; order Orthoptera; family Acrididae; genus Locusta; species Locusta migratoria. The sequence continues at coordinate 223,821,580 of CM048750.1, read as the reverse complement.
TAGAAATAAGAAAATCATTAATGCTTATTGTCTGAAATTTATTGCAACACATTTGAAACTGCAACGCTCTGATTACTAACTCGACCACTAGTAACTTCCCTGTGTTCTTGATGTCACCTGGACCTATGTAAAGTGAGATAGTCCCCACTTTCCTTATTATCCATCATAAAGCAACATTAAAACCTGTAACACCACATCGCAACCATAGCATTAGAATCGTCATAGTTCAACATTTTTCATCGTTTCGTAATTTTAATTATTTGTTAAGAGGCAGAAATTACTCGTTTTTCAAAATTTTTAGTAAATTCAAATTATATCAGCGTAATTCAGAATAATAGTATCCAGGGAATAAGCAGATCAAAACACCTCGTATATAAGAGATCGTTTGTCAGATTGCCATTATTGATATTACCCGCAGTTGAGTTACTTGTTCTCTATGTGGTTAACTCTCTATGTGGTTAGCTCTCTATGTGATTAACTCTCTATGTGCTTAGATTTCAATGGTGGTTATCTCTCTTCGAGTTCAGATCTCTCAATATTCAGTGCTTAGATCTCTCCGCGATTAGTTCCAAAATATCATACGGGGCTTATTTCCAAGATTGAAAGGAACCCAATAAATTATTTATTTCTTAATATAAACTTTCGTACGTGATCAAACGCTAACGTGTGCAATATCTTTGGACTTTGATCGGGATAGGCCAGGAAGAAAGAATTAGAAACTGCTGCCGTTAATAAACTGATTAATATTCGTGATATTGGAATTCGAACTTATTTGCAAGTTTAAGGAAATGACATTTAAAAAACTTATCTGGAAGAATTAAAGTTCGTAGTCAACGTAATAGGATCCAGAGAGTTTAATGTAAATGAGACTTTTTCGAAAATAGTCACGCATTGTGAACTTACGAAGTGAAAGTGATTTGGTTATAACTATTAACTTCAAAATAGGGAATCTGTGAAACTTTAAAAAAAAGTCTTGAACAGTTATTCAAGTATTTATTTCCTTAATATGGTCCAAGATTATTCTAAAAGTGAACATATAATAATATCTATGATGTTCGTAAGAAATCAGTTAATCTGTGAAAGAAAAATACCTAACAGTTTTGATTAGGACAGACTTTTAGTAAAATCTTACTAAAGAATAATTCGATAGAAAAAGAATCTGACACAAATAATACCTTTTGGAACAGGCTTCAAACTGTTTAAACTACAGGGACTCAATGATTCAAGTTTTTCAGTTTATTAAATATCAGCCCCTGAGAAACGAAATTTCATGCTCAAACATTACAAAAAGTCTTTAAGTTCAAGATATGCACAGAACCAATATTTAAAGTGTGAAAAATTCGAGAAAGATGTAAATTTTATTAATTGCGAAAGAAGTACCAGGTCTACCAACTTAAATTTCATACTGGGATGACAAATAGAATTTAGAACCTTTACATCCGCTACAAACTGTGAAAGTCAATCCGAAATCTACAGCTTACAAGTCAACAAGTCACAAACTAAGCCAAATACAATCCATCCAACCGAAGCCGAGTTACAAACTATGGAAATAAGGAAACTGGTAGTGTTACAACTAGCGGGTGTCAACGAATAATAATTCGTGAAAGTTGTGTTGTGGTCTTCAGTCCGCAGACTAGTTTGATGCAGCCTTGCACACTACCTTGTCCTGTGCAAGCTTCCTTATCTGAGGATATTTACGGGAACCTACACCCTTTTGAATCTGCATACTGTATTATTCCCTTGTTCTCCCTCTACGATTTTTACCCCATACACTTCATTCTAATGCTAAGCTTACTATTTCTTTATATTTCAGAATGTGTCCCACCAAAATATTCCCTTCTCTTATTTTGGATATGCCACAAACTCCTTTTCTTCCCGATTCGGTTAAGCACCTCCTCATTAGTTACTCGATCTACCCATCTAATTTTCCTCATTCGTCTGTAGCTCCACATTTCGAAAGCTTCTATATTTTTTTTTATGTCTGGACTCCTAATCGTCTACGTTTCACTTCCGTACAATGTCACACTTCAGACAAATGCTTTCAGAAAGGACTTCCTAACATTTAAACTAATATTTGATGTCAACAAATTTCGCTTCTTCAGAAATGCTTTTCTTCCCATACCCATCCTGCATTTTATATTTTCTTTACCTCGGCCATCAGAAGTTATTTTCATATCCAAATAACAAAACCCATCTACTGTTTTTATTATCTCATTACCTAATGTAATTCCTTCAGCATCGCATGATTTCCTGACACTTCATTCCATTACCCTCGTTTTACTCTTGTTGATATTCATCTTATTCCTTTCTTTCAAGACACTGTCCATTCCTGGTCTTTTGCTGTCTCTGAAACAATTACTAAAGTCGTCAGCATACCGCAAGGTTTTTATACCCTCTCCCTGGACTTTCATTACATCTCCAAATTTCTCCTTGCATTCCTTCACAGCTTGCTCAATATTCAGATTGAACAACATTGGGGAAGGGCTACAACGCTGTCTTACTCCCTTCCCAACCACTGCGACCCTTTCATGTCCTTCAACTCTAATAATTTCTGTCTGATGTTTGTACAAAATGAATATAGTTCTTCGCTCCCTATATTTTACCCCTAATACCTTTAGAATCTGAAAAATTGTATTCCAGTCAAAAGCTTTCTCCAGATCTACAGATGCTAAAAAATTAGGTTTTCCTTTTCCTTATCTTCTAAGATAAGCCGTAATGTGAGTATTGTCTCGCGTGTTCCTACATTTCTCCTAAATCCAAACTGATCTTCCCCAAGGTCGGATTCCACCAGTTATTCTATTCTACTGTAAATAATTCATGTTAGCAGTATATATATTTCGATAATTTAATAAATTTTCATCCAAGATGCACCTACTCTAAGCAGATAATGAGAAGCGCTATACCGACGTGTTGCTACCTCGCCAATGAGAAATTAGAACTCTTATGGTGCCTGTGAAACATTGACGATAAGCTGTGCGGACAGGAAGAGGATAGAGGCTTTTGAAATGTGGTGCTACAGAAGAATGCTGAAAACTAGGTGGGTATATTGCATAACTAATGAAGAGGTACTGAACAGAATTGGTGAGAAAAGGAATTTTTGGCATACCCTGACTAAAAGATGGGATCGCTTGGTAGGACAAGCATTGGAGGGAAGTGTGTGGGGTAAAAATCGCAGAGGGAGACCAAGAGACGCGTATAGAAAACATATTGAAGTGGATGTGGGTTGTCGTTCTTATGAGGAGATGAAGAGGCTTGCTCAGGATAGGGTATTGTGGAGAGCTGCATCAAACCAGTCTCCGTACTGAAGACCATAACAACATGGTGCCTGTTAAAAATCTGACATATTTCCCTGGTGCCACAGTGTTGTGAACATAGCTACTGCCACTGAAAGTGGGTGTGCTAGTCAGGGACATCACTATGCCTCATAAACAATGAGGACAGTCTAAGATGAGTCGTAATATATTACCTCGCGTGTTCTTACATTTCTCCTAAATCCAAACTGATGTTCCCGAAGGTCGGATTCCACCAATTTTTCCATTCGTCTGTAAATTCGTCTGGAAGTAGCCAGCAAAATGGCTGAATTACCATCATTTAGACTGAGAGGCAAAAAAATCGAAAGAAAGAGAATGACGTAAGGTCAGTTCCTGTCGCAGGTACATCAAAACAGCCACCGGCTTCAGGCTGTTCGCACTTTAAGTTGGCCTGCGCTATCCTCGCGGCCTCCACGGCGTGCCGGCGCGATCAGCCATGCGCAGACCATCGCGGCTAAGGAAACGGCAGCGGGGAATCGACAATGAGCCGGCGTGCGGTCTCGTCTGGCCGCGGGATTCCCTGACACAGATCGGCACAAGGCCCCCCCCCCCCCCCCCACCGCCACGTTCCCCTTCGAGGAACGGTCAGCCGGCGCGTGGACGCAGCCTGCTAATGACTGACGCAGCGCGTGCGGCCGCTACGCACGGCCACGCACTGGCCTCCGGCGAACGTGACACAACACGCGCTGGCCCAGACTGACTCTGTCTCTGGCATCGTCTCAGTACTACACTCTGACTTAGCAAATGTTATGGAACAGGCACTTAATACCAGGTGCGTTTCCCTTATCTATGCGGACTGCAGTGAGACCAGTGAGCTCAAAGATGATGTTGTGACCTCGTCCCCTTTTGTTGTTTCCTCGTCCCGGTCTAGTTGACAATAAAGCAACTGGTGCAGAATTAGATGTCAACTACAACAACTATTCAGATTAATAATACAAGCTTTATTGACTGAAAAGTATAATATTCAACTTTAGAACGTAAGTCTGTTTCTTCTCTCTTCTTGCTTCCTGTGGTGTCTTCCGTATGATACTAGCTGCGCTGAGGCCTAGTGACTGCTAAGTTCGTAGCCGCGTCCTGAGTTAGTACTGTCCTATTCCTGACATCATAGCTGACGGGTTCTCACTAGTAACTGATGGGGCCTCACTAGTAACTGACTGGCCGTCCAGAAGTATGTCAGCCTAGATATAGTCGCTTTTAAAGGGTGCGCTTCTCTGGTTACTCCCTCCAGGTCGCCGCCCTTTCCATGATCGTTCTCTTACGTCTGGCGTTGACTTTACACCACAACAGATGAACTGGAGTCAGTACTGTCTATTACGAAGTCGTGTCGCTCGACGCCATACAGGTGAACATATATCTGTCATACACTATCCATTTCCCAGTATTATGTGCTTACATGGGACCTGGATAAATTGAGGGAACCTGACTTTCTTGAGAATTGCAGAGGGAGTTTTAGATAACAATTGACGGAGGGGGGGTGATAAAATAGTAGAAGAGGAATGGGTATCATTGAGAGATGGAATCAACAATCAATCTATAATAAATATTTACACGTCAAGACGGCGTCTGGTTCATTTACTTCACCGCAGATGCGGTCATACCTTCTACGTCAAAATGAGTCGTGACTCGTTGCAGTGTTCAGCTTCTGTCAATATTGCCGATCCGTCTCAGACGTCGCCCATCATGGTCATCAAGGATGGTTGCAAGGTCGGTAGGTCGTCTGTTGTGGACTGGGACCGTCCCAATCAACCATTCATGACACACCCTGGACACGGTTTAACATGAGAAACCGATTTCATGCACCACTACCGAAATTGAAATTCCCATCCGTCTGGCAGTTATCACCACACCCAATTTGAAATGGCGTCAGTCACGAATATGTTACAAGTTACACAAATTACTTGAACAAACACGACTCAGAAGCTCTTATAAGGTGCGCGAACATCACATTTGCGCTATCTGTTCGATTTATCCCATGACATTGGCGAAGACAGTGTAGTAAGAAAAAAAATGTCTCCTTTTTCTTGGTTGTCAGTGAGAGACACTTTTGTGAAGTTCGATATAATGTGTAAAGTTTGTTTCTACATCTACGTACATACTCCGCAATCCACCCAAAGGTACGTAGCGGTGGGTACTCAGTACCACTTACTGTCATGAAGTGCACGAGGAAAAACGAATGCTTCTATGTATATTTGACAAAGTTCAGCCCCACCAGTTGCAAATTTTGATAAAACTCCTTGATCTGATTTCGGCACCACCTAAGGGTGTTTTCATCAGAAGAATAAAAATTAAAACATATGGCTTTCGGTCAGCTGTTGAGCAGCACTATAAGCCTAACACAGGCGAGCTGCCTTTATTTTATTTTTGACTTGCTAGCCTTTTGCTAGCATGTTACATAATTTTATAAGTTTGGACTTGAGCACAGTGCTCGTAATTGTACGTCTTATGTTTTAATTTTTATTCTTCTGATGAAGGCACCCTTAGATGGTGCCGAAATCTAGATCAAGGAATTTTATCAAATTTTGCAACTGGTTGGACTGAACTTTGTCGAATATTTGTAAACCTACAGTTGCTGCAGTAGACAAGAGATGTTTAAAACCATCAGTATCAAATGTTCAAGTGTTTGTAAATCTACCGGACCAAACTGCGTGGTCCTCAGTCCGTAGCTTACAAACTACTTGAACTAAGGTAAACTAACCTAAGGACAACACGCACACCCATGCCCAAGGGAGGACGCGAACCTCCGACAGCGAGCAACTGCGCGCTCCGGAGCGAGGCGCCTTAGACCGATCGGCTAGCCCTCCGCGGCTTCTATGTATATGTACAAGCCTTAATCCCTCTGATCTTATCTTTGTGGTCATTACGCGAAATGTAGGTTGACGACAGTAGAATCGATCTGCAATCCGCTTCATATTCCGGCCCTGTAAATTTCATGAACAGACTTTCTCGAAAAGAACGTAGCTTTTCCTCCAGCGACGTCTGTTAGTTTTCTCGAAGCATTTCAGTAATACTCGCACATTTATCAAACCTACCACTAACAAACCTAGTCGTTTTCCTCTGATTTGCTTCTCCCTTTAAACTGATTTGGTGGGGATCCAAAACATATCAGCAATAATCAAGACGGGATCGTACAAGCGCTTTATATGCGGTCTCCTTCAAAGTCGAATCACATCTTCTCAAAATTCTCCCAATAAACCGTTCCATTTCATATCGCTGTGCAGCGTTACGCCTAGATATTTAATTGATGCGACTCCATAAAGCAGCACACTACTAATGCTGTGTTTCCCCTACCCATATGCATCAGACTTACCTATGTTTAGAGCCGACTGCCATTCCTCACACCACCTAGAAATTTTATCCAAGTCATCCTATATGCTACTACAGTCACTCAGTGGCAACACCATCCTATACACCACAGCATCATCAGCAAACAGCCGCAGATTTCAAATCGCTAAATGCTCTAATACTCAAAGGATTTAATGCATGAATATTGCGTGAATAGAGCGGCGGTTTTATGCACCTCATGACGTTATATTTCCTGAACTTAACTCCATAGTTATTGATGAATTACAGGAAGATATGTGTGTAGCAGGCTAGGTTGAAATCGGTCCATTTGTTTAGGAGGATGTGCGGAACAGTGTCACGAAGTGCACCAGTTTGTGCCACACTTCATCATAAGGAAAAATGTCTCATAGGTTGTTTACAGTCATCTGCCTCTTATTGGACGGTCAGTGTAGTGGGACGGATTATTGTCTCCACTACTATCTTATGTCAGCTCAGTTTCGCAGAAGATTTGTTTATATTTTATGTTTCTAAAGAATTTTTATGTAAACGTTTTATGTTAAGTAATTTTTAAAAGAGTTTTCGTATGTTTCTTGTGTTTCATGTGCTGTGACGGCGATTCAACCTACGAGAGCAACATCTTCGACGCCGAGCTCAAGGAGTAAACATCTGGCCACTTCAAGTCGCGGGTCGACGGCCACGAGGCAAGAAGATGCTGGTCTCTGCGGTTATGGTCGTGGATATTGATATTATTACAGAAACTTTTTATGTAACTGTCATTAAGTCATAATCCGTATTGTGAGAGCAATAAATGTCATTGTATCTCGAAAGTTAACCAACTGTCAACGATAATTATTTTGTTATTTATAGAAATTTTACAAGAAATATATTCATTAACAGGAGTGAAAGAATTATTTTTGTCAAACCATTTTACAATTTGAAAGAAGACATTTATTGAAAGTTATTTTGTTTGACAGATAAAGCAAGAAGACTTTCATCAATTTTTAGTATTTTAATCAATCGATCTTATATATCATTCGATCATCAGTGACCAGGACTTGTAATATCTGTGTCTATAGCAAACAACACAACTACGAATTTCTGTTTGACAGTTAGATCTTTAAGGGAATTTTAAAACATTTATTTCAAAGTTACAGTTTAAAGAAGTGGAAACCTAGAACCATATGCTTCTTCTATCTGCGCAAGGATCTGTCGTTGAAATTTCACAATACAGGAAGATTATTTTATTTGGAATTTTTTTTTCTTGTTGTCGAGCGGACGACTTTCGGATCCTGATGTCTGACACGGCACATTAAAAATTTAGTATTTAGTCCCATGCTAGAAGAGGTCGTACTCCCGCATCAGGTGTGCAGAATTTCAAACAAATGAACAAACCAACACTCTTCTATACTCGTATGTCGACAAAAGTACAACACAAAAGCTGAAAATGGCTACGATAAGAGGCCCCTGTATAGAAAATGATGAGCTACGTGATGTGGAGAGACGACGTTTGAGGACCTGTTCCGTCGATCGTTTTTATAGCCCCTAAAAGTCCAAATGTAAAAACATACTGTGGGATTCAACAGATTGGTTATTAATCCGTAGCTTACAAACTACTTAACCTAAGGTAAAGTAACCTAAGGCCAACACAAACACCCATGCCCGAGGGAGGATTCTAACCCCCCGACGGCGGATGGCCGCGCGCACCGCAACACTACGCTCCAGTACGCGCGGCTAGTCCGCCACGGCAACGTACTGCGATTCACGAAGATACGTTATTCTACACGTAAAACTAAAGAAAATAGTTCATACAAACATAGGTCAGCAAATTTTTAGTTTCGGAGTTACGGCAAATAATATATTTTGCCTGAAATTTAGCAACCTCGCTAATATGAAGACATCGCAAATCTCTATGAGGTTAAAGTAAAGAACGATTTCCATTTCTTGCTTAAGCCTCGTTCATTTTCGCGAGGGCTTTATATTAGCGATGTTGCTTTATTGTTACTGATCTGATGAATCCCCATACTAGAGTCCAACGTAATTTCCAGCAGTGATTTAGCATAAATATGTGGTGTGGTATAATCAACACACACACTTTATTCATTTTCAAAGGACGTCTAACTGGCCAGACGTACCTATAATTTCTTCAAGAAGAAATGCCCCACTTGCTTGAAGATGTTCCACTTGCTTTGCAATCATTTAAATGAATATTTTCTCCAGAAATGGAATGGTCGTGGTGCTACAGATCTGTGCCCCTCCCCCCCCTCGCCACCCACCCCCAAGATTGCCTGATTTAACACCAATGGCTTTTTGTTTATGGGGATGGATGAAGATATAGTTTATAAGGACAAAGTCAATGTGAGGCATGTGAGGCATTATTTGCTCATATTATGAACGCAATAGACGAAATTAAGAACAATCCTCTGAAACTGAACAGAGCAACAAAATCTATTCATACACGTGCAGCTAAATGTGTTGAACTCGGTGGAGACATGATTGAACATTTATTGTGACTGTGTAATGAAATTGCATGTACAGTTGGTGACCGAATTCGCGAGACCCCTCGCCTAATAGCTATGCACAACTGCAAAGTTTCGCTGCCGGTTTGGAAGTATAAACAGCTAGGGGCCGTGGTACTGCATACTGTCGATTACACCTCTATCTGACGCGAAATCTGAGCGACAAGCAGTTCTTTCAGTATCGCAACCAGTTGTGGCAATACACGCGCTTTCTCTGCGAGGTGAAGGGAACTTCGCAAACGGATTTTAGAAACTGTTTTGCTTTTTTACCACAGTGTTTTAAGCTATTCGCCAACGACACATTCCTTTCCACATTGTTTTTCTTGAAGTTTCTGTGAACGAAGACAGCAATAAGAATTGAGATGCTGCAGCTCGTGAATATTGTCTGATGTTACTGACACATTCGAATAGAAAATGTGCATGCGTAACACTGAATTAATTAAATTACAAGACAGGAAGCAAATTATCGACATTAGGCACTACTTAAAGCAACCTTCATCACACAAGTGGAAGTCTGCAAATGACTAGTGGGTGCTACACTGGTTGGAGTCACGCTACAACACTTATTCGTTGAGCGAGCAGACAAAACAGATTCTATTCTAAACACTTTGTTACGAAGCGATAAGGACCACAGTGGACCATGATGTTCGGAGCGATCGCGTGACAGTTTCCGCCCACCGCTTCGGTAGCGCTAAAAAGACGACAAACGTTTGGCGCGGCAGATCGCTGATGGTATTTTCGAGAGTGAAGATATCTTCCTATATGTTATTTCGAGTGATTCTCTAAAGATCGATGTTGCAACAAAGATATCAGCATAAAGTTAACAAACTTAAGCCAGCAGTGTTACTACAAATTACAGTTCCCCTCAGAGATTGCTGTATTGCTGTAATAAGTTGTCGGTCATAGTTGATCGACCTTGGATAAAATGTTCTAACGGCACCAAAAGAAAAATAAATACTGGAGTTGTAGGATAAAGTGGACATGGATTTTATAAATTGCACATATAATACAGAAACGAATATTACAATTGCTCCAGTAAGAATAACAAACGTATCGGGCATGGATGATTGTGTCGTCTTTAGTATAATCCTGTTAGTAATCATTCGACCCCATATTGGGCCGTTATAGGAGTAGATACGATTATGTCAAATGAATATGCAGAGCGCTGGCGAAGTGGCCAAGCGCATTGAGGCGCTATGCTGCGATGCGCGAGGCCCTTCCCCGTCGGCGGTTCGAATCGCTCTCGGGTTTGGTGATTGTGTCGCCTTTAGTATAAGGTAGTTCATCAATAGTTTGTAAGTTTAGGAACTGATGACCCCGCAGTTAAGTCCCTTAAGCTTAACAAACATTTGAATTTGAATGTGGAGAGACCCAAACTATTCTGAAAGGTAAGCTTACTTATTATATATCACCAGATGTCAACCATAAGCGAACGACATTTCGATTACTGTCATTTTCACATTTTTCTTCTCGTATGAAAATGGCACATTATGTCGCTCACGTAACAAAAACAGACGCACATGGTAATTGAGTAATAATCTGTACTGCATACTTTCTGATGAAGTTATCGCTATCAGTCAAAGTCTTATTCCGTAGCCACGTAAATATATTGATAATACTAAAATGAAACATGTGCGACAGAGAATTGTGTCGCATAAAATGTATTTCTTTTAATTATCGCATCTAACCCATAATCCTGTTTCACTCAAGACGGAAGTTCGAGGACAATAATTCCGAATAACGGCGAGACCGCTGTTCATCACTTGGGATACCTAGAGGTTTAGGAGATCTTTTGGTGTGAGTTTGTCACTAGCGAGTATCGAAAACGTACGTTTCGCATACTGATCAAAAACATCAACACACCAAACAACCCGCACCTACGAATACATCATCCAATAAGCAGACGAACCCAAGGTGGTAGAGGAACCTGTAAAATCTCGAGCCTAAGAGTCGACTTTTTGTGCTTCTTCCTTGTAGCAAGAGCCTTACTGTGCGAAAATGAGGAGACAAATGAAGAAAAATTAGAGGAGTAAATTATTCGAACTTTGATCTCTTGGATTTAGAACCCGACGCAGTTTTTTCTGACACGACGCTGATGTAGTAGGATAGATTTACACACCGTCGGGTTTCAGGTGCTATGCAGAATACAGAACCACTATTATTCCTCAAAAGGGTGCGTGGTTTCCAGCTAAGGTCTGCCACTTCTCAATAGGTAATAGGCCTACGTTCCTGCAGAGGTTCGAAATACGGCTATTCTAAAGTAGGTGTTGGTGGCGCCGGCGTAAGTTCGCAGATGCTAAGACGAGGTCCTAGGATCGAGCCGATATCTGCAGCAGGTTTGTTTTTCTAATATGCACTCATTACGACGAGTGCTCTAGAAGTCAAGTTGTAAGCCATATATTTCACATACGTAACTTTAATGCCCAGTAACAAGTTTTGATGCGAATATAGTATCAAAAGGTTTTAACTCTTCACTCAGCCAGTTCATGTGATGACGTATAACAACAAACAGAACTTCTGGATGACTGAAAGAAATACACAGTCTATTTGCATGCAGAAGTTCTGAGCATATTATCAATGTCACCGGAAAAAATGTAACAGAGATCCTATAAGTCATAGCGAAAATTTGTTCCACAGACAGATAATTTTTTGATCATGTTTCTAAATAAAGAATTTCCTTAAACGTAGGTTTCAGGGCACATATCGTATTCATTTGTAAATATCAAACATTGTAGTAACCACAATTTATTAGCTTAAATACGTGCATACTGAAACACACAGACATTATGTGGGATAAAAATTTGACAAGCACATACCAAGAGTGTAATACATACAACGACAATATTCGAATGCGATTGTGTCGACAGAGGCTGATAATTGCCCCTTATGCGTTAGAGTGTTGAAAATCTCAACAGTAGAGATCGCTGGGTCTCACCTACTTGGCCCAAACTGTGCTAGAAGAAACACGAAAATGAACCTTTTAAATTCCTACAATATCTCTCCTATGTAGGCCATAGGAAAGGAGAAAACTCCTGCCAAATATTTTGCAACAGGCTCAATATCAGCTAATCTTGAGGAGCTGCATTGCTGATGTCGGGGTTGCGTAGTGGCTAAGCGATTCGCTTTTGAATGAAATAGCACGGGTTCAAAACCTGCCATTTCCAAAATAATTTTTATATTAGCACTGTCAGTTTTAACTATTAATTATGAAATTCCAGTGCATAATTAATATATTCCTTTTCGTTATAACTAATTTAACTAATTAATATACCACATTTAATCATTTATCTTTCATAATTCGATGAAGTTTTAAAAGAAAATAATATTTTAAAAAATTGTTGCAGGTATTTATATGCTGAAGTTATATTAAATTCCTTAGGGTGATCATCGTCAACGAAGTATAAACTTCACACTACGCAGACTTTATCAAAGTATTTTAAGCAAGAAATTTTATCTGAAATATGCCTCAGTCCAAAGAATACTTCATTCAAGTCAAGTAAATTACTTTTCACTGCTGATTTTGGTGCATAGCAAGCGTATGGGAATTTGTCTCTTTATATTTATAAATAAACTTTCCGCTGTAGCTACGAATGACATATCTACGACACGTAAACGAATCTAAATAATTAATACAACCGTGTTTCTAACGGTATTTTGAATCGTGAGTGTTCTATAGCTGAAAGGTCATCCGTAACAGGAGAGTAATTTTGAGAAAAATTTACGACAAAAAGTCCGGGATACGTATGTTGTGCACTCAGGCTTTTAAACACCCACATGAAAGGTCTTGGTATAGTGAGGTGTTCATTCTACTATCAATCGGTGTTGTATTTTCTCTGACTGTATTAAAAACAAAACAGTTATTTTTATGAAGGTAACCGCCACCAACTTTGATCGTGGTGTAATGGAACTTATTCTTCTTGAAGCAGCTGACAGATAGAGAGACTATGGCAAGAGATTCGAATCTTATTGTATTCTTTTGTTCATTGAACAGCATACTTTGCTTCACCACCAGACTTCCTGCAGGTTAGTTCTTTGTGCAGCTAAAACTATCGAAATTATAAAAATAGCCGCGGCGGAATGGCCGAGCGCATTGAGGCGATATACTCCGATGCACTAGGCCGTTCACCATCGGGGAGTTCGAATCCCCTCTCGGGCGTGGATGTTTGTGTTATCTTTAGTGTAAGTTATTTTTTAAGTGGTTCTTAAGTTTAGGGAATGATGAGCCAGCAGTTAAGTCCCGTAAGATTAATAAAGATTTAAACATTTCGAACATTTATAAAAGAAAAAAAATCTTAAAACCAACAAACAACCTCTGTTCGAATCAATATGTAACAGCCATGTCATCATTAACATACAATTTGCTTCGAGTTTAAGGTGTTACACATTCAAGAGATACAATTTTAGTATACCACACACACTTTTTTTAAACGGTCACCACATGTTAATGTTCCAAGTAAAAGAAGTTATTATACACTTTTTGTTTAGCAATGTAAGGATTACCGCTAAATGTGCCAAGTCATGGGGACTATCCGAAAGCAACTAATAATACAATTTTTAATTTCGTGCACAATCATATAACTTAGGGCGAGAATCCATTGGTAGATCGGTATCAGGAAAACCAGACGCCATAAGGCAAAATGTCCATATAAGAAAAGACAGGTCCAAATACTTCCTTGAGCAGTCGAGGAAATGCGACGCATTCCTCTACTCTGCTCAATCGCAGCGAATGTCTCGTGCTCAAGCACCACCACCTAGAGAGAAGGCCGCGGCGCTCTCGTGTGACGTCAGGCAGAGTAGGTTGCGCGCGCGTAGCTGACTGGCTCGCTGCTTCGGCTTAGTGGGCCGTACCCCAGCGGCTACCCAGCCAGCTATGCGCGCGCAACCTACTCTGCCTGACGTCACACGGGAGCGTCGCGGCCTTCTCTATAGGTGGTGTTGCCTCAAGTCAGTGCTTGGGGCCAGCAAGAGGTTTGCACGGAAGTAAACGGGGCACTTCACAGCACGGCGAGCGCGTGTTAACAAACTTCCTTACACGACAGCATATTAGAGCTATATCTTACTAAATGTTATTCAGTTTGCCTCAGACGTTTCAAAAATCATTCTTGCGCTAGTTGTGCCGGTAGTGATGTAGTATTAGATTGAAAATTTTATTTAGTAAAGAATATATCAGGGTACTTTCTATGGTTTGCGCTCCACGACTGTGATATGTTTCCAATACTCTGAGATTTTCAGCTATCAGTCAAACTTAAAAAAAAAAAAAAAAAAAAAAAAAAAAAAAAAAAAAAAAAAAAAAAAAAAAAACTTTATTAGCAAATCATGATTTTGGCCAGTAACTGGCCATTATCAATGCTAAAAAGTACAAGAAATCACACTGTTACTACATGAATATGTTATATACGTACCTTTTATGACACTATGACAGCCGGCCGCGGTGGCCGAGAGGACTGAGGCGCTCCAGTCACGGTCTGCACGGCAACTACGGTCGGGGATTCGATTCCCCCCCTCGGGCATGGATATTTGTGCCGTCCTTAGTATTAGCTAGTTCATAAGTAGTTTGTAAGCTTAGGGACTGATGACCCAGTAGTTAAGTCCCATAAGCTATACAAACATTTGAACATTTTTGAACACTATGACAGACATAACAATGTTTTAATATAACTGCGACACCTGTCGGTGACCACTGATTTCTCTGGCAGCTAATTACGTTCTTCATATATTTTTGATGTTCATCTATATTTTACGAGCTGCCCAGAACGCAGTTGTGGACTTCGTCTTTTATGTTTTACCCTCCACTAAGATTAGACGTACATCAGGGATATCCTTACTACCAAATGTAAAAGCGTGAGTTCGCTTTTCTCTTTAAATATGATGAATAAATAGTTGGTACAATTAAAGTCCTTTACTTATTTAAAATGCCACACCTTTTAATGATTCATGAAGTGTTTCTATTTTTCCAGCAGTAATCTTGATTATGTAACATGATGCTTGGAGCCATTGTTGGACTTGTATAATTTACTAGAAACTTCTAGATAATATGTAACTTTCATGAATGTGACTTTATAGTAATGCCTGCAAGGAAATCGGATTTAAACAAAATCCGATCGATTTAAACAGTCTTTTGTCACAAAAGTTATCTCAATATTTTTTCACGGTCATTCAGTTAGCATAATCCGCTCTAAGTAAATTAAGTATTATTTTACGTAATGCAACAAGAGTATTACAGCCTCGTCTGCTACGATCCAATCCACTTGAAGCAAACATGTTGGTAAGAAAGATCATCGCGGAATCTGTTAGTGTCTTTTATGTAATATTGTGTTCAGGTGATGCTTTTATTCCAAATTACCACCGCCTCTAAACTTTAAAGTCAGATTCCACCTCATTTTTTGTCTGTTATATATAAAATTATTTAAATGTGCCTGATCTGCCAAAGTACTTCTCCATAATATTACAACGCGAGTGAAACTTTAAAAGCGGCCCCGAACATTAACAACCACTCCAATACCTGACGCGATTTAATAATAATAATAATAAAGCGTAGTATTACATAAAAAGAATTGTCAGACCGTGACAGGACCCGGTTAATTTCAAGTAAAATTTTGATTACAATAATATGTAATTGTTGCAAATCTGCCATTGTTTGAAAACTAATCACTCTTTTGTGTTCATTTGCATGCACCAACAAATCACTGAACGAGACATTTCGATTGATTCGTGGACGTTAATGAAGAGGAAAAATATTTGACCAGGCCAATAATCCGAAATTCCAATCCTAACCTGATGTTCCAAACTTACGACGCCGCCAACACCGACTGCGCAAAAAGGTAAGATCAGACCTGCTAATACGCTTATTTGGTACTTAAAAATTTCTCCTACTATCGCAATACGCAGTTTCTGTTCGGCTTTCACTTTTACCGGTGGAAAGGATGCCATTTCAAATTTTCCGAGTAGTTAGTTAGTAATTATCCGTGCACCTAGAAAAATGCCCAAGATGGCTTCCCGGTCTATGCTTTAGCAGAACGATTCTTGCTTGTCTCTCTGGAAATTTCTACCCCGTGTGTGTGACGATTAATTTTACCTTATTAAATATATTATTGAATAGGAAATTAATAGTAAAATCATTGCCTGCGACGATAGTTGGCCGTCCTCTGTTCAAAAAGAAAATTTTATGCTTATATATTAGTATGGTCAAGACCCGTAAACAAATGAGCAACATGGATCCCGCTACAGACACCATTGTTCCCCAACAGACAGGTCAAATAACTGATGAAAATGTAGAAAACCGAACCATTGAAGTGACTCCGCTTGATGTAGAAACAAATCCTGAATCTAATGCGCGTGAATCAGGCCTCTCTACACAAACCAGTACTTCAACAATAAATACTAATGAAGACTTATTCAAACGTTTGGAAGTTTTTTTTCATGTCTCAACAAAATGACGAAAAATTTAGGACCCAACAATTCGTGGCATAGAATCATATTTCACACCTAACAAACCAATTTCAAAACTCCACTAAAGAGAATTTACAGGAGTTACAAAATTCGACTAAACAAGATTTGCTAGTACTAAAAAGCTCCACGAAAGAACCATTAGATCGAGTCGTGGGACAACAAAACCATATTACAGAACAAATTATTACTCGCGAAGAGTTTGAAAATCGATTACAGAAATTTGAAACAGACCAGCAAAATTTGCCAACACTCGTATCCGAAGAGGTTGGTAAACAACTAAATGCACAGGCACACATTGTCGAGCAAGTTATTAATAATAAACTCACTACTACACAAAAGAAAATGTTGAAGAGATGTTAAACAAAGTAGACACAAATATTTCATCTGTGATAGGTGATGTAATGGAATACAAAGACACAGTAAAAACATGCCTGCCTTCATTGACAACCTTGCACAAAATTTGTTAGAGATTAAAAGCAAACAGGACACTTTAGAGAGCACAGTGTCGCAAATTATAACATAAGCTGAAAACATGGTAAAAGAAAACCAAGATTTAGTGCAACAATTACTTCTTACCACTGAAGCCCAATTAAATGAGAAAATACACAGCGAACTAACCGAGGTAATTAAAAATATTGCCAATAAAGTTTATGAAAAGGATGACACGACTGTTAAATCCTTGGAAGAGGATTTAACGGCTGTAAAATCTATCTTAAATGCTCAAACGACACACAGTAGGCATGACGCATTACGTCAATTGTGACACAGAACCGTGATCACACCACACTGTACACTAACCTCTCACAATTGACCTTTAATCAGGGCACTCCTAGTAACTTATCCACTGAAGAATCTGAAAATAATCACCAGATTTCGACCACACCTGATATTAGTAGGATTGGCAAAGAAATTAAGCCGAAAACACAGTTAGGAGTGCGTGAAAATTCAGAAACTGCTGAGGTTATGGACGAGAGCATGATCAAACACCACCAGTTTCAAATTTTCATTAATGAAATCGGCACAGTACATCTCGTAATTTTCCTCCAGTCCTTCAGAGGACTGCTTCCGGAAAATTGGTCCGAGAAGAGGAAAATTCGTTTTGTGATAGGTTACATACAAGGTGAAGGAGCAGTGTGGGCGGCAGAAGCCCTACAAATTTACAATACCTATCAGGAATTCGAGCAGGGATTCTTAGCTACATTCTGGTCCCCAGTAGTTCAAGAAAGATTCCCTAATGAGGTGTATAACCCTCAACCATTCAATGATAGGAAAGACAGCCTGCGTCGATATTTTGAGAAATATTTAAATAAAGCCAAATTTTTTGATGACCCTATGCCTCGCCGGAAAGTTTTGCGTGTGTTAATCAACAAGCTGCCAAAATATTTAACGTGTCAACTCACAATTTAGAAAGCTTTCTCGCCATGGTAGATACGTTGGATCTAACTTTTGAAGATGACTGGGCGAGAAAAAATAATAATCGGTTCGGAAAGGGGAACAGGTATTTGAATTATGCAAGCAATCAGCTGATTCCCGTCAGCCAGACACAACAAAACAACCTACAAAACCCCGCCACTCCCTCCTTCACAGATGCAACAACAATCGTTTTTCAATCCCAGACCGCCAAGTCCGCAGCAGATAAACGCTGGCACGAACGGTGGCAATGCTGTGCATAACACACCGAACGGCGGACAATATTATAGACGTCGCCGTGACAATAGGTTCAACCCTGGATATTTCAGTAGCAATAAAAGAAATTTTGGTAGCCATGTTGTTGTATATCCAAGCAGTTTTAATGGAAATTCACAGTACCAGAATGGCAATACATACCCGAATAATGGTAACCGGAATTACTGTTCGAATCAAATGAATGCTCAGCAGTTTCAGAACTTTTCACGACCTCCATCCAGACCACAGAATACAAACCAAGTACCGATCGCGACCATCACCACTGACACGACGGAACGGACTAATTGGACGCAAAATGAGTCGACGGTGACGATTACCGATGTGACTGACACAATGACAACACCACAAAGGCAAGCTAATAGTACACAGACGTCAAACTACTTGGGCTCGTGTCAGGCCCTCTGACATTGAGCGGCAGACGTAGCGAGGGCACAATTCTCGTTATGAACATGCTTAGGTATAATGATGGTATTGACGTCAGAGATGAGCTACTGCAGGAACCTTCTAACAAAAACAAAATGCCTGAAATTGTTTACCAAGCTCATGTTTTGATAGCTGTAGAAGGAATACCAACTTCTGTTCTGATAGATACCGGAGCAGCTATCGATGTACTGTCTTACAGTCTCTTTAAGCGTATTAATCAATTTCAAAAGTAACCCACTTTTCCTGTTCAAAATTGTAAAATTATTGGTGCTGTTGAAGCCAGATCTAAACCTGTAAAAGTGCAAATACTTGTTCGATTATACCTCAGCCCTGAAATAGACACCTGTTCATTTCTGGTTGTAGATTCTGTAATAGAAGATTGCATTCTTGGTGTAGAATATTTGCAAAGTCGAGAAGCCAAGCTAGATTTCAAGGAAGGGAAACGCTACTTGTCAGTAAACAATAGTGAATGAATTCTAAATTTCGTTAAGAAAGAGGTCACCCATGCAAAAACTTGTCATTCTATCAAGCTACAGAAAGTTGCAATCAAACAAATACATTTTGAAGGGTACCCTTGTTCACAGGAAATAGACTGTGAAAGCTATGATTTTATAGCAGAGAAAATTAGTGAGTCCACAAATTCTACAGAAGATCGAAGACAACAGCTTCTTCATTTACTGCACAGTTATATTCGTGTCTTTGACAAAAAACCCTGGCGTCATTAAAAGCTATCAGTATCACATGCAGATCAAACTCCATGATGCTTTCTCTAAACAAACCTACTCCATACCGTGCGCTAAACAGCCTGCAGTAAAAGCTGAAATTAGTAGAATGCTTAGTTGGAATATAATAGAACCGTCCACGTCACAATACTCCAGTCCACTCCTTGCAATTTTCAAGGCAGATGGCTCTCTTCGTCTAGTGCTTGACGCACGAACAATTAACAAAATCATTATTCCTGTGAGAACTACACCAGAAAATTTAGAAGAGCAGCTTCAGAAATATTATGGAGTCAAATATCTATCTAGCTTTGACCTCAGATCATCATATTGGCAAGTTCCGATCTCAAAAGAATCCCGTAAATATACATCCTTTATCTTCTTTGGGCGGTCCTATCAATTACCTTTTGGATCAAGTGTAAGTTCAGGTGTTTTCATCAGAGCACTAGACACAGTGCTAGGACCTGAGCTGTTTGACAGCATAACTGTTTATGTTGATGACATCTTTGTGGCTGCTTCTACATGGGAAGAACACCTTGTTTTGCTTGAGAGAGTGCTTTAAAAAAATTTTTATCATGTGAAACAGTAAATATGAAGAAATCTAAATTTGTCAAGTTTCTTGGACATATATCGCTGACAGGTATTGTACCTGACCCCGAAAAGATCAAGGACATTCAAAATATTCCAACACCCCACAATAGAAAACAATTGAAAGCGTTCCTCGGTCTTTCTTCATTCTTTTGTCTCTTCCTCCCATAGAAATTACTTAACATTTCCGCTTTGCTTGCACTTCTTCGCAAAAAAACGCATTGGAACTGGACAGAACAATGTAAACAGGATTTCGCAAAAATAAAACAAGCCCTTGTAAACTCAGATATCTTGCCTAGTCCATATATGACACAGGACTTCTGCATTGTTACGGACTCATCCAACTAGGGTCTAGGCGCCTCTCTGTTTCAAATTTCAAATGACCTTGACCCAAGTACAATACAAGTCATCAGTTTTGCCAGTCGCATGCTCACCGAGTGCGAACGGCGATACTC
The DNA here is from genome assembly GCA_026315105.1 of Locusta migratoria. Taxonomy (NCBI): domain Eukaryota; kingdom Metazoa; phylum Arthropoda; class Insecta; order Orthoptera; family Acrididae; genus Locusta; species Locusta migratoria. Next base: position 223,801,151 of record CM048750.1, on the reverse strand, counting down.
CACAACAGAACTTGAACTGCTTGCTATTGTGTGGGCTTTGAAAAAATTTCATCATTATGTATTTCGCAAACATACACGAGTCTTCTGTGACCATCAAGCTCTTAGTTCTCTCATGTCAAGCAAGCTTTTACACAACCGTCTAGCCAGATGGGGTATGATTTTGAAGGAATATGACTTAGAAATTAAACACAAAAAAAGGTTCAGACAATGTCATAGCTGACGCACTTTCTCGTCTTCCCCATGGATTACCAGAGTTTGAGGACTATATTGGATCGAACACACAATTCAAGGTAATGCTCATGAAGGATGCAGACGTCAGATCATATTATTTAGACATGTGCAAAAACATGCAGGACTTGCAACAGAGAGGTGACAGGTGGAACAAAATCACCGCTCGATTACAGGAAACCCAGCAGAACCACTATACCAACATAACAAGCTACACAATGGGGTACTTTTCTTCCGCCGCCACCCAAAATCTCAACAATGATGTGTGTGTATTCCGGCATCTCACGAAAATCCTATTATTTGGCATACCCACCGAGTTTGGGGACACTTTGATCCGCTGAAGTGCCTCCGCAAACTCAAACAGTACTGTCATTTTCCGAACATGTCCAGAAAAATTCACCATACCTTGAAAACCTGTCTGAATGTAAACCAAATAACCAATCAAGTAAAATGCCGCTTCATGCTATACTGCCCTATCGACCTCTGCAACTTCTTTCCATTGATACTGCTGGCCCAATACCGATTGGACGCGGAGGTGTCCGACATATGCTTGGCATATATGATGTATTTTCAAAATTTCTAAAATTATATGCATTAAAAACCGCAACGGCCAAAGCAGTGATCCGACGCTTGGAGAGCGACTACTTTTCATTCGTCGGCAAACCGACGACTATGCTTTCCGACAATAACAAAGCCGGCCGCGGTGGCCGAGGGGACTGAGGCGCTCCAGTCACGGTCTGCACGCCCACTACGGTCGGGGGTTCGAATCCCCCTCGGGCATGGATATTTGTGCCGTCTTTAGTCTTAGTTAGCTCATAAGTAGTTTGTAACTTTAGGGACTGATGATCCCTTAGTTTAGTCCCCTAAACTATAAGAACACTTGAACTTGAACAGTACCAAAATCTTCACGTGTCAGGCGTGAAAGGACTTCATACGCAGTCATAATTTAAAACACATCCTAATTTCACGCTACAACCCATCTGCCAACCCCACGGAAAGAATGTTCCGTGAACTAAACCGCTTTATCCGAACCTATGCTGCTAGTAAACAAACGCGCTGGGTTATCTTGGTCTATTCGAACAGGTAGTAAACAACTTACCACTTTACTCAACACCACACTCACACACACACACACACACACACACAAACACAAACACAAACACACACACACCAATCTGGTTTTACAAGTCAAAGAATCAAACGAATAGGTTAAACCTATACCAAAGATCCAACGAGAAGTGACACTTGAAGAGAAAGTAAGACAAATAATTATAGCCTTAACTGATGCTGCTTTAAAGAGCAAAACGTACTATGATGAACAGTTAAAGAGAACACTACAGTTCAAGGTCGGAAATTATGTCCTACTCAGAAACCAATCAAAACCCTCTGCTATCCTGAAACGAAACAAAAAGAGGCAGTACCTCTACCATGGGCCTTTTTGCATAGTCAAAATACCCCATGAAGGCAATTATTTGTTATCCGCTGTACATTCAGGCAGCATACGTGGACTGTACCCCCACAAACAGTTAAAGAAATTTTATGGTTAATGTAAACTGATCAGCTAACAAACAGAACAGTTTCTTAGTCTCTAAGTCAACAGTTACCAAAAGTGTTATGCCGGCCGCGGTGGCCGAGGGGACTGAGGCGCTCCAGTCACGGTCTGCACGGCCACTACGGTCGGGGGTTCGAATCCCCCCTCGGGCATGGATATTTGTGCCGTCCTTAGGATAAGCTAGTTGATAAGTAGTTTGTAAGTTTAGGGATTGATGACCCCGTAGTCAAGTCCCATAAGCTCTACAAACATTTGAACATTTTTTTAACAAAAGTGTTATGTAAACAATCTGAATAAAATGTCAATGACGTTAAGTACAGGGAAAACTATTGGTATCGGCTGACAGAAAATGTTAACATGTAGGATAATTTCATAGTACGTATATTTATTACACTACTTTTACATGCATTAAGTGACAAAGAACACTTGACCACGGGCCCTAATTATTATCATATTCAATTTATTTATATGAAGACATTAACAATGATATATATATATATATATATATGTGTGTGTGTGTGTGTGTGTGTGTGTGTGTGTGTGTGTGCGCATGAAAGGAGAAAGATTCCCCCTCCTTTTTTTTGTCTATTTAAATGTGCCTGATCTGCCAAAGTACTTCTCCGTAATATTACAACGCGAGTGAAACTTTAAAAGCGGCCCCGAACATTAACAGGCACTCGTACACCTGATGGGATTAAAAAAAAAAAAAATTTAAAAAAAAATCACGGGAGCGCTGCGGCCTTTTCTCTAGGTGGTGTTGCCTCAAGTCAGTGCTTGGGGGGCGGCAAGAGGTTTTCACGGAAGTAAACAGGACATTTCACAGCACGGCAAGCGCATGTAAACAAACTTCCTTACACGAATACCTCCACAGCTATATCTTACTAAATGTTATTCAGTTTGCCTCAGACGTTTCAAAAATCATTCTTGCGTTAGGACACGTTTTTCGGACCGGCACTAAAAGGTGACCATTAAAGGAATCTGTAGGCAATCGAAAGGCAATCCCCTTTCTTGTGACTTGGTTAATTGTTTTGCGTAGCATAAAATGACAGCCCAAAAGACTTATTCTTGTGCGTTTTCAAAAAACATTCGACAGTCCTTACCTCTGGTTTTCCAACCAGGTCTTCGTCCATGAAATCCTCGGAAGAGGATCCACTTAGCCGCCTCACAAACCGGAGGCAGAACGAGTGGAGCAGCTTACGGAACATCTCCGAAGAGAAAACAAAAATCACGATAAGTAGTGACCTAAGTTTGCATATTAAAGAAATAAAATGGCAGAGTTAAATTGTAAATTATTGGCAAAACACTTATTTCTAATGAGATCAAGATGTTTGCCTTACGATGACATTTTATCCAAGCACTGTGGATAAGAGTTCAATACAAAGTAATAAATTAAAAAAAAGGAACTCTTGCTTAGAATTTAGCGAAATGTTCACATATTTCACAAATAACCAAAACAGCAGTATTTTCCACTTGATTAAATTAACTAATCAAAGATTCAGTATCAGTGGACCTAGGGCCCAGTGTTATTTACTTCACATAAAGAGTGGGCGTTTCCACTACATGTTCGAACGATATACGTCATAGCACAGAGCAGGTGCATCGTTTAGCTTACCCACATCCTACGTTTTTCTTCAACTACACCTGTTATTCACGTCAACTAATCCCGGATTGCAGGAACATTTCACACATTTATTCCTTCTTTACACATTCCAAATGGACTTTGGTTACTAGTTTAAAAAAGTGTGATTAGTTGTACAGTCGTTCCAGTTTCGACCAACGTCGATACGTTGCCCTGAGTTTTGCTGTTTGACGGGCACACTTATAATCATTTGACAAACTTCAGAAGTTATAATCGTTATATTTGCGCTAACTATTTAGCTGGCTTAGATTTCATTCCTTAATGTGGCTACCAAAAATCACCGTTATTTAATTCAGGAGATAAACGTGGACACAGAGCTATACCAACTTCGATCGAGTGAGTGAAACAACACGTATCACGAAAGTACTGGGTGCTGCTGTTGAGAAGACAAGACTTTTCACCACGTACTGTACTGCCGACTATATGCACGCTGTTGCATACGTGTAACAAGTGACCAACTTCTGAACAACTTTAATTGGATTTAACTATGTTCCTGCATGTTTCCTCTACTATAAAAACGTATGCAGTGCTGAGTAACGAACGTGTAACGATGTTTCTCTTAATGACTAATCGTTGGACGTAATTTCAAACTTACACCAAAGCAGAATTTAAAATATCTGTAAATGATGTAGAGGACAACGTCCGAAGCTACCTGAGCCTTTTCAGCAATATGAAGTCTTTTCTCTCGCTGTGTCAAGATCTCAGTTCGGAATCCACGTTAAGCTGTAGGTTCCCTTTCCCCGTTTGGATAACTGGGGTAAGCTAGGGACACGCAAGTCGCCGATGTGGCGTCCAATTGAAAGACTTGCACAAGCCAGTGAGCCACACGACATTATCATTATTAGTTGCAGAATAGCATCGGGAATTTCATTTGAACGTCAACCTTAATAATTGTAATGTATTGCCCGTAAGCTGATGAAGAGATCTACTGATGAACTATGTGTAAACAGTTTTACTACATGAGTAATGATTCGGAGCGACGTGACGTGAGACCGCCACATAAAAGCCATTATAAGAAAAGGATATGGAAGACTGAGATTCAGTGGTAGAATGTTGGAAATGTACATCATTTAAATAATAAGTGTACTATGAAAGCTTGGTGATATTAGGGATTTCCCTATCATTTACCTGGGACTCTGTGGTGACTTTATGAATAAGAAGAGAGTAAGAAGATTCAAGGAAGAGTGGCACGTATTATCTACCAAGCAGCTTAATTGGTCCGGGAGTGTTACAAAGCGGCTCTGAAAGTAGACGCTACAAGCAGGGTATCATGCTATCAGAGACTTTTATTACACAAATTCGGGTGAGTCCTCTCTGGGAACCACCGACATTGTGGCAGTAGGGAGGCCTGTGTTCTCAGCTATACAGATAACAGTTCAATAGAAGAAATCATTGTGGAGGGATATCTGTGGAGAGGCAGACCATGTGTGACTTCTGAAGACCGGCAGAAGCCTTTTCAGTATTTGTAATGTGAGTTATTTACTGATATGGGCTTGTAAAACAAGGGAAAACTGAAGTCGTTACTTTTCCCGAGGATATACAGCTCAACTGGCTGGGTCATTGATGCTGTGTCTTCTTGGGTAAAATAACACGTAGTTAAACAGTCTCCCGTTCAGATCTCCGTCCGGAGACTAATCTGGAGAATGTAGTGATCGCGAAAAAAAAGCTGGCATTCTACGGTTAGGAGCTTGGGTCAGGTTATTCCTTAGTAGGGTATGTATGTTAAAAGTTTAGTTTCTCCTCGGTTATCTTCATTTACTTCCGTTTCTAAAATAATTGTTTCTTGTTGCCTTAATATGTCAGTAATTTACAGAGATATTGATATTGCACGAGGAAAAATATAGTAATGAAAAACAGCTCTTTTCAGCAAAGATGTTTAACTCTGAAATGGAGTGTGCGCTGATATGAAACCTCCTGCCGGATCAAAACTGTGTATCTGAACCGAGATTCGAACCCGTGAACTTTTTTTATCCCGCGTAAGCTCCGTATTCTCTTATGTATGCCGGCATGTTCTCCGGTCCTTCTTCATAACATTACTTCCGCCAATGCCTCGGCTCCTACTTAGATTTTGAAAACATCCCCCAGGCTGTGGTTATACCACGTCTCCACCATATCCTTTCTTCTAGGAATGTAAGTATTGCAATATTTGCGGGAGAACTTGTGTGATGTTTGGAAACTAGGAGGCTAGATACTTGCGGAACTAAAGCTGTCAAGACTGATGTGAAGCGTGGCGAGATAGCTTAGTCGGTAGAGAGCTTGGCCGCGAAAGGCAAAGGTCCCGGATTCGAATCTAATTACCGGCACACAGTTTTAAACATCAGGAAGTTTCAGCTATTTCCAAATTGCCTTCAGTACGAGACGTGTTTTACTTTTTCTTTTTTCTTTTTTTAATTTTTTTGACGTATGTTCCGTTTTGAAATTAAGGATACACACGCTAAGAGATCTCAATAATATTATACGCACCGGGTACCTACATCTGTTTTCCACGCACTGATGCCATTACATTCTGATTCTTCCTTGTTTACGTCGTGTACTGAGTGTTTAAGATCGATAATCGTGAGTCCCGCCGACTGTTAAATACGTGCTGTTATAAAATTTCTTAGTGCTAAAGGCCTAAAACCGATCGATATTCATCGTCAGATCTGTGAAGTTTATGGAGAACATTGTGAGTGATGGAATGGTAAAACGTGGGTGAGATGATTTAAAGATAGCCGCAAATCTTTCAAATGTTCGTGAATCTATCGGACCAAACTGCGTGGTCATCAGTCCGTAGCTTACAAACTACTTACAGTAAGGTAAACCAACCTAAGGACAACACACACACCCATTTATCTACGAAGATGGAGTATTGACCGAATCTGATTGATATATCAGGTTTTAATAAACAGCCGATGGTGTTAAAAATACATTTTATGAAACGTTTAATAGATACGTCGAGACGTATACTTACATGTTCCGAATGGTTGTTGAGGCAACGACTGTTGTATTGCAAAATCTTTAGGCATAATTTCACATTTTGTAACATATAATTTTTCAGCGTACTATTGATTCCGATAGGTATGTTGTTTCTATTCCACAACTTATTTAGCAGTAATGGTCCGACGCTGTTTAAGTGGTGATAGTATATTAGTTTACTTACGCTACTTCGTGATGACATGTAAGTTAACGAGACTGTTTATTTAATGTCATATGACTCAGCATGTATACGAATACAATTTGTTTTTCTTTTTTTGTTTTTGGTTACGTAAAAGACGATGACGAAGTCAATACAGTTGTTATGCAGTGGTTAACAAGTCAGGCGGCAGACTTCTATGAGGAGGGTATTCAAAAACTGGTACAACGTTATTACAAGTGCCTCAGTATTGACGGAAATTATGTAGAAAAGTAGATTAAAGTACAGGATTTCATGTGAAAATAAAATGATTGGGATATTTATAAAATTTAAAAACGTTACTTAATTATAAAACTCGCCTCGTATTATATATTCGTAACGGATCCTTGGATTAGAGAATTAAATATTTCTCACTGTTGTGGATGTTGTAATGGGACCATGACAGACCACTTGTTTGACAACTCTGTGTAATGATAATTATTTAGACACTTTATTTACATTTTCGATTACAAGCAGAAGTTTCTGTGAATGAGACGCGATGCCATACAACATAATTTTCAATGTGTGTGGACTAGCATTGTGAAGATTTCTCCTAACATTAAGCTTCTATGTATGTCCCTTAGGTTAATTCTTTCCTTCTCTTTATTAATTGATTTACTCTGAAAATACCATAATCACAGTAATTTACTTTTTCTAAAGCGACAAGGAAATGGCTCAGAAATCACTGTTACAAATATTAATACCTTTCGTTTAAAGCAAATGTGAAGAAAATCGATTGAACAGGACGGTCTGACCGACTGACTTTAATGTACAGCAAAGACTTCCCCATAAGAAATATACAGAAGGAAATCGCGTTTGAGTATAGAAAAAGGAAGGCGAGAGTTATGTAAATTCTGATAATAGACGATAAATCTGTGGATGAATATCTTTCGTTTGAAACAAAAATGAAGGAAATCGGTTGTGTAGTTTGGTCTGGCCGACTGACTTTAGTATTCGCAGTTTCTTTCAACATTTAAGATGTTAAGAAAGCTAGGCAGATGTGATCTTAACATTCCAGTAAAGTATTACGTATAGCCCAATACGCGTTGTGGTTCAGGCATACGCGATTGCCGCTGTTCAGCTTATGTGCCTAACGAATGTGACAACAATGTAGTACTGCACGATATTGAGTGTGCCGTTGCCTAGTAACATTGCGATTGCAAATCGAGCTACGAATAGATATTCTCTGTCTTGCTGATTTGTCTTGAGCGAGTCTTTGTTGTTGTTATTGAGTGACCACCTTATTGAACGTATATCTGAAGGCTAATTGTTCTTGTGAACCGACTTCAGATCGAAGAAAAGAACATCCAAAGACATCTGGGTGCGTGGCTGCTAGGAACGGTAAGTGGCCAGTCAACATCCTTTCAAGATCATCGTTGACTCACGTCAATTTCGTTTGCTGTTAATGTCCACATTTTTCGACATCTGCCGAACAGTGTGGCCTCACAAGTCAAATCGCATGTAATTACTTTTAGTTAGATTTCCAATCGTACCAAGTAGATAGTATCGGAAAACCTGATTCGTTCTAGTGATGCGAGTCTATTGCTTATCGAAGATTGTTGATCTTCACAAATTTTGGGTATAGTTTCATATCACTATCTGTGAGCTAGTGTTCCATGAATTTTGCTTATTTTTTATGTAGACTGACTGACGATGCGTCTACGTTATATTGTGGTGTCGCGAAACTTCATCGTTACGTGTGGAGAAACAGTGTATGTTATACAGATTCTTCATTTTGTTCCACGTCCTCAACATTTATATGTGTAAGCATACAATTTACTGTTGTTCCTTCTACAACATGGGCCCTCCCGATGGGGAGATGGGAATAGTTATCTACCATAGGAGGAAGGGAGTTCATTAATATCCTTTTCGTTGTGATGTCCACTGTAATTGACATATGCTGAACCCCGTCGACTCAACGTCAAATGAAGACGATTATAGTTTTATAGAGTGCTTTGGTAGGGCGAGCGTTAACAGCTGTCATATATTTCATAAAATGCATTTTTTAAAACCATCGGTTGTTTATTAAAACCTTACATATCAATCAGTTTCGGTCAATAGACAATCTTCATAGATAAAAAGGTGTTAAAACCGAATAGTAAAATGCATCAAATAAAATACATCTATTTGAGACTAACAGGAGCCGGTATAACTAAAAATATTAAAAATACAATAGTCATCTTAGATAAAACCTACCTATCAGTGAACACAACATAAAAGGTAAGAACAGATTATAAATAAAAAATGAATAAAAAATATACAATCTGTTTTTACCTTTTATATTGTGTTGACATAGATTTTATCTAAGATGACTACTGTATTTTTAATATTTTTTGTTGTACCGGCTCCTGTTTGTCTCAAATAAATGTATTTTATGTAATGGATTTTACCATTAAGTTTTAACATCTTTTTATCTACGAAGATGGTGTATTGACCGAAACTGGTTGATATATCAGGTTTTAATAAACAGCCGATCGTTTTAAAAATGCATTTTATGAAACGTTTAATAGAGACGTCGAGACGTATACTTACATGTTCCGAATGGTTGTTGAGGCAACGACTGTTGTATTGCAAAATCTTTAGGCATAATTTCACATTTTGTAACATATAATTTTTCAGCGTACTATTGATTCCGATAGGTATGTTGTTTCTATTCCACAACTTATTTAGCAGTAATGGTCTGACGCTGTTTAAGTGGTGATAGTATATTAGTTTACTTACGCTACTTCGTGATGGCATGTAGGTTAACGAGACTGTTTATTTAATGCCATATGACTCAACATGTATACGAATACAATTTGTTTTTCTTTTTTTGTTTTTGGTTACGTAAAAAACGATGACGAAGTCAATACAGTTGTTATGCAATGGTTAACAAGTCAGGCGGAAGACTTCTATGAGGAGGGTATTCAAAAACTGGTACAACGCTATTACAAGTGCCTCAGTATTGACGGAAATTATGTAGAAAAGTAGATTAAAGTACAGGATTTCATGTGAAAATAAAATGATTGGGATATTTATAAAATTTAAAAACGTTACTTAATTATAAAACTCGCCTCGTATTATATATTCGTAACTGATTCTTGGATTAGAGAATTAAATATTTCTCACTGTTGTGGATGTTGTAATGGGGCCATGACAGACCAGTTGCATGACAACTCTGTGTAATGATAATTATTTAGGCACTTTATTTACATTTTCGATTACAAGCAGAAGTTTCTGTGAATGAGACGCGATGCCATACAACATAATTTTCAATGTGTGTGGACTAGCATTGAGAAGACTTCTCCTAACATTAAGCTTCTATGTATGTCCCTTAGGTTAATTCTTTCCTTCTCTTTATTAATTGATTTACTCTGAAAATACCATAATCACAGTAATTTACTTTTTCTAAAGCGACAAGGAAATGGCTCAGAAATCACTGTTACAAATATTAATACCTTTCGTTTAAAGCAAATGTGAAGAAAATCGATTGAACAGGACGGTCTGACCGACTGACTTTAATGTACAGCAAAGACTTCCCCATAAGAAATATACAGAAGGAAATCGCGTTTGAGTATAGAAAAAGTAAGGCGAGAGTTATGTAAATTCTGATAATAGACGATAAATCTGTGGATGAATATCTTTCGTTTGAAACAAAAATGAAGGAAATCGGTTGTGTAGTTTGGTCTGGCCGACTGACTTTAGTATTCGCAGTTTCTTTCAACATTTAAGATGTTAAGAAAGCTAGGCAGATGTGATCTTAACATTCCAGTAAAGTATTACGTATAGCCCAATACGCGTTGTGGTTCAGGCATACGCGATTGCCGCTATTCAGCTTATGTGCCTAACGAATGTGACAACAATGTAGTACTGCACGATATTGAGTGTGCCGTTGCCTAGTAACATTGCGATTGCAAATCGAGCTACGAATAGATATTCTCTGTCTTGCTGATTTGTCTTGAGCGAGTCTTTGTTGTTGTTATTGAGTGACCACCTTATTGAACGTATATCTGAAGGCTAATTGTTCTTGTGAACCGACTTCAGATCGAAGAAAAGAACATCCAAAGACATCTGGGTGCGTGGCTGCTAGGAACGGTAAGTGGCCAGTCAACATCCTCTCTAGATCATCGTTGACTCACGTCAATTTCGTTTGCTGTTGATGTCCACATTTTTCGACATCTGCCGAACAATGTGGCCTCACAAGTCAAATCGCATGTAATTACTTTTAGTTAGATTTCCAATCGTACCAAGTAGATAGTATCGGAAAACCTGATTCGTTCTAGTGATTCGAGTCTATTGCTTATCGAAGATTGTTGATCTTCACAAATTTTGGGTATAGTTTCATATCACTATCTGTGAGCTAGTGTTCCATGAATTTTGCTTATTTTTTATGTAGACTGACTGACGATGCGTCTACGTTATATTGTGGTGTCGCGAAACTTCATCGTTACGTGTGGAGAAACAGTGTATGTTATACAGATTCTTCATTTTGTTCCACGTCCTCAACATTTATATGTGTAAACATATAATTTACTGTTGTTCCTTCTACAACATGGGCCCTCCCGATGGGGAGATGGGAATAGTTATCTACCATAGGAGGAAGGGAGTTCATTAATATCCTTTTCGTTGTGATGTCCACTGTAATTGACATATGCTGAACCCCGTCGACTCAACGTCAAATGAAGACGATTATAGTTTTATAGAGTGCTTTGGTGAGGCGAGCGTTAACAGCTGTCATATATTTCATAAAATGCATTTTTTAAAACCATCGGTTGTTTATTAAAACCTTACATATCAATCAGTTTCGGTCAATAGACAATCTTCATAGATAAAAAGGTGTTAAAACCGAATAGTAAAATGCATCAAATAAAATACATCTATTTGAGACTAACATGAGCCGGTATAACTAAAAATATTAAAAATACAATAGTCATCTTAGATAAAACCTACCTATTAGTGAACACAACATAAAAGGTAAGAACAGATTATAAATAAAAAATGAATAAGAAATATACAATCTGTTTTTACCTTTTATGTTGTGTTGACATAGGTTTTATCTAAGATGACTACTGTATGTTTAATGTTTTTGGTTATACCGATTCCTGTTTGTCTCAAATAGATGTATTTTATGTAATAGATTTTACCGTTAAGTTTTAACATCTTTTTATCTACGAAGATGGTGTATTGACCGAAACTGGTTGATATATCAGGTTTTAATAAACAGCCGATCGTTTTAAAAATGCATTTTATGAAACGTTTAATAGAGACGTCGAGACGTATACTTACATGTTCCGAATGGTTGTTGAGGCAACGACTGTTGTATTGCAAAATCTTTAGGCATAATTTCACATTTTGTAACATATAATTTTTCAGCGTACTATTGATTCCGATATGTATGTTGTTTCTATTCCACAACTTATTTAGCAGTAATGGTCCGACGCTGTTTAAGTGGTGATAGTATATTAATTTACTTACGCTACTTCGTGATGACATGTAAGTTAACGAGACTGTTTATTTAATGTCATATGACTCAGCATGTATACGAATACAATTTGTTTTTTTTTTTTGTTTTTTTTTTTGTTTTTTTTTTTGTTTTTGGTTACGTAAAAGACGATGACGAAGTCAATACAGTTGTTATGCAGTGGTTAACAAGTCAGGCGGCAGACTTCTATGAGGAGGGTATTCAAAAACTTGTACAACGTTATTACAAGTGCCTCAGTATTGACGGAAATTATGTAGAAAAGTAGATTAAAGTACAGGATTTCATGTGAAAATAAAATTATTAGGATATTTATAAAATTTAAAAACGGTACTTAATTATAAAACAGGCTTCGTATTATATATTCGTAACTGATCCTTGGATTAGAGACTTAAATATATCTCACTGTTGTGGATGTTGTAATGGGACCATGACAGACCACTTGTTTGACAACTCTGTGTAATGATAATTATTTAGGCACTTTATTTACATTTTCGATTACAAGCAGAAGTTTCTGTGAATGAGACGCGATGCCATACAACATAATTTTCAATGTGTGTGGACTAGCATTGTGAAGATTTCTCCTAACATTAAGCTTCTATGTATGTCCCTTAGGTTAATTCTTTCCTTCTCTTTATTAATTGATTTACTCTGAAAATACCATAATCGCAGTAATTTCCTTTTACTAAACCGACAAGGAAATGGCTCAGAAATCACTGTAACAAATATTAATACCTTTCGTTTAAAGCAAATGTGATGAAAATCGATCGAACAGGACGGTCTGACCGACTGACTTTAATTTACAGCAAGGACTTCCCCATAAGAAATATACAGAAGGAAATCGCGTTTGAGTATAGAAAAAGGAAGGCGAGAGTTATGTAAATTCTGATAATAGACGATAAATCCGTGGATGAATATCTTTCGTTTGAAACAAAAATGAAGGAAATCGGCTGTGTAGTTTGGTCTGGCCGACTGACTTTAATATTCGCAGTTTCTTTTAACATTTAAGACGTTAAGAAAGCTAGGCAGATATGATCTTAACATTCCAATAAAGTATTACGTATAGTCCAATACGCGTTGTGGTTCAGGCACACGCGATTGCCGCTATTCAGCTCATGTGCCTAACGAATGTGACAACAATGTAGTACTGCACGATATTGAGTGTGCCGTTGCCTAGTAACATTGCGATTGCAAATCGAGCTACGAATAGATATTCTCTGTCTTGCTGATTTGTCTTGATCGAGTCTTTGTTGTTGTTATTGAGTGACCACCTTATTGAACGTATATCTGAAGGCTAATTGTTCTTGTGAACCGACTTCAGATCGAAGAAAAGAACATCCAAAGACATCTGGGTGCGTGGCTGCTAGGAACGGTAAGTGGCCAGTCAACATCCTCTCTAGATCATCGTTGACTCACGTCAATTTCGTTTGCTGTTGATGTCCACATTTTTCGACATCTGCCGAACAGTGTGGCCTCACAAGTCAAATCGCATGTAATTACTTTTAGTTAGATTTCCAATCGTACCATGTAGATAGTATCGGAAAACCTGATTCGTTCTAGTGATGCGAGTCTATTGCTTATCGAAGATTGTTGATCTTCACAAATTTTGGGTATAGTTTCATATCACTATCTGTGAGCTAGTGTTCCATGAATTTTGCTTATTTTTTATGTAGACTGACTGACGATGCGTCTACGTTATATTGTGGTGTCGCGAAACTTCATCGTTACGTGTGGAGAAACAGTGTATGTTATACAGATTCTTCATTTTGTTCCACGTCCTCAACATTTATATGTGTAAACATACAATTTACTGTTGTTCCTTCTACAACATGGGCCCTCCCGATGGGGAGATGGGAATAGTTATCTACCATAGGAGGAAGGGAGTTCATTAATATCCTTTTCGTTGTGATGTCCACTGTAATTGACATATGCTGAACCCCGTCGACTCAACGTCAAATGAAGACGATTATAGTTTTATAGAGTGCTTTGGTGAGGCGAGCGTTAACAGCTGTCATATATTTCATAAAATGCATTTTTTAAAACCATCGGTTGTTTATTAAAACCTTATATATCAATCAGTTTCGGTCAATAGACAATCTTCATAGATAAAAAGGTGTTAAAACCGAATAGTAAAATGCATCAAATAAAATACATCTATTTGAGACAAACAGGAGCCGGTATAACTAAAAATATTAAAAATACAATAGTCATCTTAGATAAAACCTACCTATCAGTGAACACAACATAAAAGGTAAGAACAGATTATAAATAAAAAATTAATAAAAAATTTACAATCTGTCCTTACCTTTTATGTTGTGTTGACATAGGTTTTATCTAAGATGACTACTGTATTTTTAATATTTTTTGTTGTACCGGCTCCTGTTTGTCTCAAATAAATGTATTTTATGTAATGGATTTTACCATTAAGTTTTAACATCTTTTTATCTACGAAGATGGTGTATTGACCGAAACTGGTTGATATATCAGGTTTTAATAAACAGCCGATCGTTTTAAAAATGCATTTTATGAAACGTTTAATAGAGACGTCGAGACGTATACTTACATGTTCCGAATGGTTGTTGAGGCAACGACTGTTGTATTGCAAAATCTTTAGGCATAATTTCACATTTTGTAACATATAATTTTTCAGCGTACTATTGATTCCGATAGGTATGTTGTTTCTATTCCACAACTTATTTAGCAGTAATGGTCCGACGCTGTTTAAGTGGTGATAGTATATTAGTTTACTTACGCTACTTCGTGATGACATGTAAGTTAACGAGACTGTCTATTTAATGCCATATGACTCAGCATGTATACTAATACAATTTGTTTTTCTTTTTTTGTTTTTGGTTACGTAAAATGCGAGTAATCCGTGACCAATGTATGTGCAAATTTACCAGTCAGAGAAATACATTACCTTCACAAATAAAGTTCGCATCTTATCTCCCCATATGTAATATGTAAAAATTTATAATCAGTTTAGTACCGATTAGTGTCATGTGCAGTGACTGCTTTATGGCTGTTCATTTTTCACAGCAAAGCTAATGTGATTGAAATACATCCTAAATGAAATTTGCGGGTCACCCTATTTCTATCTCACCTCTTTGATACCAACTTATTCTTGCCTTACTGTTTATGACGTTGTATACGTGTTACTTAATTACAGCCGCGGCGGAGTAACCGAGCTCATTAACCCGCTACGCTCCGATGCGTGATGCCGGTCCCCGTCAGGGGTTCAAATCCTTTCTCGAACATGGATGTTTGTGTTGGCCTTAATATAAGTTAGTTTTTAAGTAGTTCGTGAGTTTATGGACTGACGATCCTCCCTCGCCGGCCGCGGTGGCCGAGGTGACTGAGGCACTCCAGTCACGGTCAGCACGGCCACTACGGTCGGGGGTTCGAATCCCCCCTCGGGCATGGATATTTGTGCCGTCCTAGTTCGTAAGTAGTTCATAAGTAGTTTGTAAGTTTAGGGACTGATGACCCCGTAGTTAAGTCCCATAAGCTTAACAAACATTTGAGCAACATTTGATCCTCCCTCGAAGTCCTATAAGCCTAACAAACATTTGAACATTATGATATTAATTACATCCAAAGGAGCATATGATACTTAAGAGCATGCAATGAAGTCTTTCACGGCCGGGTTTATTAGATGTTGACGTACTTTCTAGGTTGTGTTGTCGTAGTACATCGAATGTTTTCCTTCCTAACATTTTGTTCATAGCTAAGTCAGTAATGTTAGTTGCTGCTCATGACATGCTGGTACATATCTACACAAAGTCTGTCGGTAATAAATGGAGGAACCAGGAACACCTCTGGAGTTGTTCAGTGCAGCCGTAGTCGGAGCGTCAGGAACAAGATAGTGTCGTGACCCACGTACACACTACGAGGAACATTCACCTTTAACTATTTCATATCTGTAACAGTTATTTATGAACAATTTTATTTTTGGATTAGAAAAAGGAAATTAATTTAATGGTGCTATATTTAGAATAAATCAACTGATGAAGAGAAGGAAAGCATCAATCGATTAAGCTTGGATAGCGGCTGAATGTTATGAAAAGTTTTTATATTAGCAGTAAACAAACATTATTGGAAATGAAGTTGAAACGCATCGTGCCACATTCAGAGAAAATTCTGCTTCTAAACGTAAACTGAAATAATGTAAACTAAATAATTAGCATTACATGAAGTTGTCATGGATGTAATCTGTCTTCGTCCCATTGCATCAACAACAAAGAGAAATATTTATGTATCTACTGTAGTCATATGATCAAATTAAGACTACGTAATAATTTAAGGCAATTTGCAAAAAGCTGAAAATTCCTGCGGTTTAAAACTTTGTGCCGAAACCTAGAGTCGAGTTTGGAACCTTTGTATTTCGCGAGCAATCTCTCTACCGGCTGAGCTATCTCGACACACTTCGCGGTCCGTCTTCTCAGCTTTACTTCTGCCAGTATTTCGCCTCCTATTTTCCAAACTTCATGGTAGTTCTCCAGCGAACCTTGCAGGACTTGTACTCCTAGAAGACATCATCATGTAGAGTCATGGCATAGTCAAAGCGTATCGAATGTTACCAGAATCTAAGTGGGAGATGAGGCACTGGCGAAAGTAAAGTGTGAGGACCGATCGTGAATCATGCCGGAGTATCTCAGTCGGTAGGACTCTAGCCCGCGAAAGGATAAGGTCGCAGCTTCGAATCCCGGTTCCAACAAACAGTTTTAATTCAACGGGAAGTTTCATGTCAAAATACACCCCACTGCAGATTAAATACCTCATTCCTATACATAGCTGTTTTTCATTACTATATTTTACCTAGTGCAATATCAATATCTCTGCAAATAACGTACATATTAAAGCGTCAAGAAAACTGTTATATTAGAAACGGAAGAGGAAGTAAATGAAGATGAGATAGGAGATTCTAAACTTGTAACTTACATACTCCTGTAAGGGATAACGTGTTCCAGGCTCCCATCCGTATTTCCGATCACTATATCCTCCTGATTAGACTCAGCACAGAAGTCTGAATGGGACATTTTAACAAAGTAGATGTCAACATCGAGAACCCATATAGTAGAGCTGCATATCCTTGGAAAAGGGAACGACGTTAGTTTACATTTGCTTTCAGCCATTCACAGTGACTTCATAGTAACTGAAATTACAAGACCATATCAGTAAATTATCAAGACTGCGAATACTGAAAAGGCTACTGCCGCTTTTCAGAAACCACGCGTTGTCTGCCATCTCCACAGATATACCTGCACAGTGATTTATTCTACAGAACAGTTTTCTGTTTAGTTGAGGAGCAGAAGCCAGGCTACTGCGACAATGTCGGTGGTTCCGAGAGAGGACTCAGCTGAATTAGTCCAATAAAACTTTCTGAGATGCATGACGCCCCTGGACTTTCTGAGTCTCTTTGTAACACACCTTGATCGATTAAACTGTCGAGTATATACACGTGCCACTATTCTCGTATTAAAAAAGCCATGATAGAGTCCCAGATAGGGAATAATAGTAATAATAATTGGTTCATCAAATTTTAATAGTACATTTATTAGTTGAATTAAGTACATTTCCCAACTTTGAACCAGTCAATCTAAGCCTTACATATCCTTTTCTTATAATGGCTTTTATGTGCCGGTTTCACGTCACTTCCCCACGAATCATTACTCATGCGTGGTGTAAAAGTAGGTAAAATGTCTCGTAATTTTCCACGAACAGCGTAACCGAAAATCAATAGAACGCTTCACTAGTTTACGGGAATTACATTACAATTATGAACGTTCATGATCAAATGCCAGTCTCTCCAACAGTCCTGCAATTCGCTATAGTTTTCAGGAACTAAGAACTTGTCACAGAGAGAGAGAGAGAGAGAGAGAGAGAGAGAGAGAGATTGAACTCCATAATTTGAACAGTCATAGGTCGCTTCGGACGTTTTCCTCCACATAATTTACAGGTATTTTAAATTCTTCCTTGGCCTAAGTTTTAAAAGACGTCGAAGTCATTAGGACCAACATTTTTGATAGCTCGTTACATCTCATCTTTTTCTCGTAGACGAAACATACAGTCACGTAGTTTGTATAAAATTTCATCAAAACTTGCTCACATGTTATAGTTATGCAACTGTTTGGATATAGTTGAAGTAAAGCACTAAGTGAAAGGTCTGATCTTCCTCACAGTTGGACCGAGTACCTTTGTCACATGTGTTATTCCAATTACCTGATTGACGTAGCTATTCGCCCTCGTCCACGTTCATCTCATTAAATAATCGGTGTATTTTTTTGGTAACCCCATTAAGGAATGACATTTAAGACATTCGAATAGTTAGTGCAAATATAACGATTACCGTTTTCGAAAGTTATCATACGATTACAAAGTGTACACGTCAAACACCAAAGACTGACGAAAACATCTCCATGTCGGGCGAAACGGACAACGATTGCGCAGAAAATTAAGTCCAGGAACGTTACATATATTTACATTTTTAAACTAGTGAGAAAAAATGAATTTGTGAAGAAGGAATAAATATGTGAAACGTTCCTGGACTTACGCGATCATCTGGCGTGAACAACAGTGAGAGTTAAAAAAAAAAACATATGACGTGGATAACCTAAACGATGCATCTGCTTTGTGATATCATTTATATCGTTGGAACAAGTATCGGACTGTGGAACCGCTCACCCTTTATGTGATGTATTCAACACTGTGCTCTAGAACCATTGACATTGAATCTTTGATTAATTAATATAATCCTGTGGAAAGCACTAATGCTTTGGTTACCGGTTACACATTATTCGTGAACTATTTGAACGTTTCGCTAAATTCTACAGTACTGATTAATTTTTTTAAATTTTGTTTTGGCTTTTCATTTTTTATTGACTTCTTAGCCACATTGCATAGATAAAATGTCCTCGTAAGGCAAACATCTTGATCTCATTCGAAATTCTGTGATTTCGCTAAATTTTACACATCTAACTCTGCCATTTTATTGCGTTAATAAACACGTTCAAGTCTCCACTTGACGTGATTTTAATTTTCTCTTCACAGATGTTCCGTAAGCTGCTCCGAGCGTTCTGTCTCCCGTTTGGGAGGCGGTCACCGGGATCCTCTTTCGAGGATTTCGTGGACGAAGATCTGGTTGGAAAACCAGAGGTAAGAACCGTCGAATTTATTGTGAGAAATTACACGAATAAGGTTTTAGGGCTGCCATTCTTTGCTACACAAAACAATGAACCAAGTCACACCACTGATAACTGTGTTGACTGTTGGATTTAGTATACCTATCTTGATTACTTATAGTTACAATAAGACTATTATGAAATAATAACTGCTTTTCGTACTTTTCTATAAATTTGCGAGGGAATTGCCTTTTCCTTGCCTTCAGATTCGTATAAAGGCCACCATTTAGCCACTGGTCCGAGAAACACTGTCCATCATAAAGAAATAAATTAATATTGACAAGTCAACGATTGCTTTTAACATTAAGAGTTAGTTGTAATTTCACTTCGATATGTTATTTGTGACTGTTACTTACCGAACTTTTGTTACTCCAGACATTAAGATTAATTTTAGGTATGTAGGTAAATTTTTTCTTAATTTGGTTGCTGTTGACTATAAAATAGCCGTCCATGTGCTTTACAAGTAATACAGATCTAAATGACGGGAGATGTTTCACTCTAATTTTATGTAATTGTGGTGAAAAATAAAATTCAGTCTTCATTGGTCTATACATGAACAGACTGCTAGGTGTAAACCAGTGATCTAGTTCGTCACACAGATGTTCTGGAGACGTAGTAGTCGCGGAAATACTTGTTTAATGAATGAAACTGCTTAGTTCTAATCACATTGCTTGATACATAGACTCTTCATGAACCTTCAATAAGGAACACCGAATGGGTTGTCGAATGGGTTGATGCAATGGAAGCGTTTGACGTTGAATTCACCATAGGCAGATCCATAAACGTTATGTCTGTGACTTGTTCAAGTCCATTAATTGAGTTAACGGTGGTGGTTTTCAATGGTAGTGGAAGTATTTCGACTTACAGTTATATTAGATACTGACGTACAGGTACAGGTGGTCGTAGACTCGCGTACATGATATCTCATAAAACTGTCAATAACTACCCAGAGATCTTCACACATTTTGATATATTTACTGTAAACTACGAGGCTGGCGATTTTCACAATTGTAATAGCAGAATAATTGTTAAAGTATGGAGTGATTAAGATATCTAAAAACATTATAGATTTAGATAACTTACTGCTAAAAAGTGGAAAGTGACGTATGACTGAATTGTGACGGTGGAAACTTGTCTCCCACAGAGGATGGGCGCTTGCCGGTGGCGTCTGCGCTCTGAAGAGGACGAGTTCGTCCTGTTGGCAATGCTGGCGGAGAAGACCCAACCACCGCCTGTTGCTGACGACGAATACTGCATCGTTTACGATAAGGTAAGGCAGAAACTTAATTCTGAGTTTCTAATTCTTGTATTAATCTTTTGTGAGAAATTTGTAGTGACTTACCCGTTGAACAAGTAGCTTTCGTTCAAATCCTCTAGCGCCATCAGATGCAATTAATTGTATTTAAATATTAGTCAATCACCTTTCTCATAAGACTTTACAGTGATTTTAAGGCATACTGTATGACATCCTTAGAAACAACCGTATCTATTGCAATGTCAACTTCCTGTCAGTAGATTGCTTTCATGCTGAAAATCAGTCTGGAGTTTTTCCCTTAATTTCGTAACACATCTGATTGTTTGATGGCTTATGCCTGTCGTCTATTGTTGTTCACATAATCTACTCATTTATTAATTCATTTCACAGCATTCTTATTCGGCCATTCATCTGAAACCTACCGATTTCTTCTATACGAATTTTCACCAGTGATACTGTGTTTCAGATGCACATTTGATGAAATTTTGTTGTTCTGCTCCAGGAAAAGAGTCACCACTGTCAGGATGATTTTGTTTCCTCAGCCATCTTCTTTTCGGTTTATTTCATTCAGCGGCTACATATTTCTTCAAAGGTAGAAGAATTTATTTTTCCTGTCTGTTTGGTAGTTTACAATATTTCTGGGAAGTTTTTCACTACAGCATTTTTGCTTGTTCTCAGTAGTGTCTAGTGACTAGATAATCAGTTTACTCTGATATTCATTTAACTCCTTCATCGGGCCGTATGTCATTATTCTCATTCTCCCAGCTGCATTACGATCGCTAGGTGGTTTCAGGCTAGTTGCGGACGCTTTAATGTTGGTGAGTTTAATTTCAGAAAAAACTTTGAAGCATTTATGGATCAGAGCAAATGAGAAATATGTTTCCTTGGTAACGTCAAATGTTCTCTGCCACTTGAAGTATCTTTCATTTCACTGAATCTCGGATTTTTAGTGAGGATAAACTCGTGACCTTGTAAGTCTCTACGTGGTACTAAATATAGATCACTCCTGTAAATGGAGTAAGAGAAAGTATTTACTGACTGTCATCGCGATGTCGTTGACCAGCCAGCTGATACACAACACGCTCTTGTTCGTATTGGGAGAACGCTGCTATTACCAATACTACATCTTAAATAACTTTCCAGCATTAATTTTACAGTTTTAAACTGTACCCAAATTTTGCACCTTTGTCCGAATAATGACGATTTCTTACTTTACATGTAATCTTGAAATATCGCTTACTGCTGGGTTAGATACAAATTACACTTTCTTAGAACCCTACCACACTGCACAACATTAGTTGGTGCTGGTAGATTAGGTCTCTGCTACCGTACCCCTTGCCAAGTATTATCTGTGTAATTAGTCTTCACTACTGTTGGTATTGGGTGTTACAGTGTATTTTTTCTCTGTGCAGCTGAACGATGGCTGGCTGGTGTTGACCACGGCGGAGATCCACGCGCCGCCAGCGACTGTAGAGGAGGAAGACATCCCTCCTGTGCCTCGCCGCCGCAGGGTGTGTAGGAGGTGCTGCGCAGAGAGACTGGGGGCCAAGGTGGTGGTGCGCCCCCACGGTGGTCGCGTCCACAGGCTCACGCCGCGCTACAGTCACTTGTGAGCCACGAGGGACCAGAGATATCGACATTTACTGACACCTCGTCGATATATAATTGACGGATCATTCGGCATTTCTTCTATCAGCTGGTGGAAGAAGAAAAATTGTTTAGTGTGAGTTATGTCACTTGTGAGCTACACCCCATAAATTCTGAAGTACTCGAACAAATTGAACCGTTACAGTATTACAATATGTGAAGAATCTGATGATCTGTGTCACGTGGCGCAGGGATTCGAAGCATACCGATGGAACTGTTGTGTTCGTTATGACATTTGTGAGGTACACCTCTTAAGAATGCCTGAAAGGTCTGAAAACATCTGAAACGTAACAGTTTTCCAAAGGAAGAAGACTCTGATGTTCCATTTCAGGTGGTGTAGGAAGTGCATGCACCGCAGTGTATCTGCGTGTGAGTCCTGCAGTTTGTGAGGTAAACCCCTGAAGAATGGCAGGAGAGCCTCAAGAATTCTGCATGCCGAGACATGACAAATCTGATGTATTTTGTCAGGTGGTGCATTAAAGTGCAGGAACCAGAAATGATCTCCTATGGGACTCATGCCATTTGAGAGTTATACACCTAAAGAATGACTGAAGGACCTCAAGTATTCTGAAAAGTGCAATATTCTGAGACATAAAGAATCTGATGTTTCATATCAGGTTGCGCATGGAAATGAATTCACCACATTGGATTTCCTGTGTGAGTCATATAGTTTGTAAATTATACCGCTGAAGAACCGCAGAAGGGGCTAAAACAAATCTTAAGAATTACAGTAATCCAAAACATGAAGAATCTGTCGTTTTATATCCGGTGGCGCGGATCTACTGTATGAGAGATACAGATTGAATGAAGTCGTGGAACATCTTACTGAAGGTATCACGGCCGTTACAATATGGAAATAGAGAACAGTGACCATTCAATTAAATAAACCGA
The DNA here is from genome assembly GCA_026315105.1 of Locusta migratoria. NCBI lineage: Eukaryota > Metazoa > Arthropoda > Insecta > Orthoptera > Acrididae > Locusta > Locusta migratoria. The sequence goes on along the minus strand of CM048750.1, from coordinate 223,778,149 downwards.
TGGCCGCTAGATGGTGGTTTGATCTGATTACGTTGTGCATGTAACATCTTAATATGCAATAAATTATTTCAAAAAATGTACGTTTTATATGTATTTTTACTACACAAAAACATTTCTACATTCGATATAATAGATGAAAAACATACCATATTAGAACCTACATTTATATTATAAAACATTCGATCAACTAATAATATTCTACCAAGTTATTAATACACAATAAATATCTTACTTGCCTATATACAGTCTGAGAATTTTTAACACTAAAGTATGTTTATTCATCACATATTACGTAAAAGGAAGTTCTTCAACGTGCATAATAACTGAACGTGTAGTAACGACTGATATTTTTCGTCATTGGGAGGATTTTATGTAAGAATAATTACAGAACACTGAGTTATCAAAAAAAGGGGGGGGGGTTTAAAGTGTGCAGTGAATGAATATTACGAAAAGTGTTAATACGTGCCGAATAAACTTGATATTTTGTATAGAAACATTAGCAGGGCAACTTTTTTATGTTAGAGGGCGAAGGGCATCGGGAACACACAGAAAGGCTTTCGATCTCAAAGCATACATGTCAGAGATAGAACAAACGCAGATCCAAATAGCATTGGTCTAAAAGTTGTATATTGTCACCGTCGCTAATAGAAAGTACTGAATCAAAAATCATTACTCGTACGAAAAGTTTGTTAAACACAAAGATAAGTTCAGCTGAATTGAGAACAGATTAATATTTGGTTCTTCTTACCAACGCTCTTACTCAGACGATTCGAGTGCAGAAATTTCAAAGGTAAGCTAGGTTCAAATTTTAAAAACTTTCCCGAAGCTCTCAATATTGGTGGTGACTTTAACTTACTCTTTATATGTTGTCAAACTAGGAGGCATGCTTAACACATCGTCCCAAATTGTACTGAACACATAACTCGAAAATTATCTGAAGCGATTAGTTCGTGAACCCAGTAGAATAGTAAATGATGGAGAAAACATAAATAACCTTTTAGCAGTAAATAATCCGGAGCTAATAAAGAGCATTAAAACAGTCACAGGGATTAGTAAACGCAGAGGTGTCGTTTCGGGAATCATTATCGCATATCCCAAATCTATCGAAAAACAAAACAAAAAAACAAAACAAAAAATAAATAAATAAATAAACTGCTTGAGAGATTACGTGCTGTCTTTTGTAACCTCCAATGTGAGTGCATATCAGATGTGCTTTACATACAAAGTAATAATATCGAAACCACTGAACAGATTTATACCAAACAAATTAACAAAAAAGGTGGCTGACTCCAAACATGCCAAAATTGGCGGACTCAAAATTCCGAAGCACGAAAGTCTTTTACAGAAACTAGAAACTTAGCTTCAACTTCAATGCGAAACTCTGTCACCAAATCTGTTAGAGAATTTTAAGAAGTCTGCCCTTATATAAAATATACTAGCGGTAAAACGCAATCATACCTTCACTTCGCGGTAGCAATGATGAACCTACTGATGACAGTTCCCCTAAAGCAGAACTGCTGAATACAACTTCCCATAACATTTTCGCAAAAAAAAAAAAAAAAAAAAAAAAAAAAAAAAAAAAAAAAAATTAAAAAAAAAATAAATAAAAAAAAAAAAAAGGCGAAGAGTATACTGCAGAATTCGTTCAAGAACAGCTATCACCATGACGAACTTAGTGGTCAATGAAAATTACTTAACAAAAGTAAGTCAACTAAGTCTCCGATTTTATACCAATTAGGATCTCTTATGAGACAGGAGAAGTACCCTCAGACTTTAAGAAAAATGTTATAATCCCCATTCCAAAGAAAGCAGGTGCAGACAGGTGTGAAAACTACAGAACCATCAGTCTAATAAGTCATGGTTGCAAAATATTAACACGAATTATATACAGAAGGATGGAGGAACTGGTGGAGGCCGACCTCGGGGAAGATCAGTTTGGGTTCAGGAGAAATGTAGGAACACGGGAGGCAATACTCACGTTACGGCTTATCCTAGAGGATAGTTTAAGAAAAGGCAAACCTACATTTCTAGCTTTTGTAGATTTGGAGAAGGCTTTTGACAATGTTGATTGGAATAAACTCTTTCAAGTTCTGAAGCAAGCAGGAGTAAAATATAGGGAACGTGAGGTTATTTATAACTTGTACAAAAACCAGACAGCGGTTATCAGAGTTGAAGGGCATGAAAGGGATGCAGTGGTTGGAAAGGGAGTAAGACAGGGTTGTAGTCTTTCTCCATTGTTATTCAATTTGTACATTGAGCAAGCTATAAAGGAAAGTAAGGAGAAATTTGGTGAAGGAATTAAAGTTCAGGGGGAAGAATTAAAAACATTGCGTTTTGCCGACGACATAGTAATTCTGTCAGATTCAGCAAAGGACCTGGAAGAGCAGTTGAACGGAATGGACAGTGTGCTGAAAGGTGCATATAAGATGAACATTAACAAGAGCAAAACTAGGGTAATGGAGTGCAGTGTAAGAAAATCAGGTGATGCTGAAGGAATTCGATTGGGAAACGAAGCAATAAAGGAGGTAGATGAGTTTTGTTACTTGGGCAGTAAAATAACAAATGATGGTCGCAGTACAGAGGATATAAAATGCAGAATGGCAATGGGTAGAAAAGCGTTCTTGAAAAAGAGAAATTTGTTAACATCGAATATTGATTTAAGCCTAAGGAAGTCTTTTCTGAAGGCATTTGTATGGAGTGTTGCCTTGTATGGGAGTGAGACATGGACGATAAACAGTGCGGACAGGAAGAGGATTGAGGCTTTTGAAATACGGTGCTACAGAAGAATGCTGAAGATTAGGTGGGTAGATCGCGTAACAAATGAGGAGGTATTGAACAGAATTGGAGAGAAAAGAAATTTCTGGCATACCTTGACTAAAAGAAGGGATAGATTGGTAGGACACATTCTTAGACATCAAGGAATTGTGAATTTAGCATTGGAGGGAAGTGTGTGGGGTAAAAATCGCAGAGGAAGACCAAGAGATGGATACAGTAAGCAGATTCAGACAGATGTAGGTTGCCGTTCTTATGTAGAGATGAAGAGGCTTGCTAAGGATAGGGTATTGTGGAGAGCTGCATCAAACCAGTCTCCGGACTGAAGACCACAACATAACATAACAGGTTCTCTTGCACACGTCATTCCAAAATTCAAGAAAGGTATTATAATACATCTCCAGAATTACAGAACTATATCATTGACGTTGGTTTGCAGTAGGATTTTAAAACAAATACTTCCCGCAAATATTATGAACTACCTCGAAGAGAAAGTCCTAATGTCCCATAGAAAATACGGATTCAGAAAGTATCGAACTTGTGAAACAGCTAGAAGTTTGGAAAGTAGGAGGCGAGGTACTGGCGGAAGTAAAGTTGTGAGGCGGCATCGTGAGTCGTGTCGGGGTAGCTCAGTCGGTAGAGCGCTTGCCCGCGAAAGGCTAAGGTCCCAGGTTCGAGTCCCGGTTCCGGCACGCAATTTTAATCTGCCAGGAAGTTTCATATCAGCGGACACTCCGCTGCAGAGTGAAAGTTTCATTCTGGAAACATCGCTTAGGCTGTGGCTAAGCCATGTCTCCACCATATCCTTTCTTCCAGGAGTGCTAGTCTTGCGTGTTTGCAAGAGAGCTTCTGTGAAGTTTGGAAAGTAGGAGGCGAGGTACTGGCGGAAGTAAAGTTGTGAGGCGGCATCGTGAGTCGTGTCGGGGTAGCTCAGTCGGTAGAGCGCTTGCCCGCGAAAGGCAAAGGTCCCAGGTTCGAGTCCCGGTTCCGGCACGCAATTTTAATCTGCCATGAAGTTCCAGCTAGAACCTCTTTACGCACCTGATGTCACAAGTTCTATCGACAAGGGTTGTCAAATCGATTCCATATTTCTAGATTTCTGGAAGGTTTTTGACACTGTACCTCACAAGCGTCTTCAAATCAAATTTCCTGCTTATGAAATATCGCCAGAGTTGTGAGACTGAATTCGTGATTTCCTGTTAGAAAAGACAAATACGTTGTAATTGACGGCAAGTCATCGAGTAGAAGATGAGATATGATATCTGTCATTCCCCAGGGAAGTGTTATTGGGCCAATACTGTTCCTTGTGTCTATAAACGATTTAGAAGACAGTTTCAGTAGTATCTTAGATTGTTTAGAAGATGAAATTGAAAGAACATATAGAAAATCTGGATAAAGTCGGTTGTCCGATACCACCCTTCGACTTTGAACAATGGCGTCATACGTTATCCAGAGACGTTACGTTTATGGGTACGAGGAACGCATTATAATAATAAATAGTTTCGCAAGAGAGCTTCTGTGAAGTTTGGAAAGTAGGAGGCGAGGTACTGGCGGAAGTAAAGTTGTGGGGCGGCATCGTGAGTCGTGTCGGTGTAGCTCAGTGGTAGATCGCTTGCCCGCGAAAGGCAAGGGTCCCAGGTTTGAGTCCCGGTTTCGGCACACAATTTTAATCTGCCAGGAAGTTTCATAACAGCGCACACTCCGCTGCAGAGTGAAAGTTTCATTCTGGAATATTTGTTGTAATTAAGAAATGTGTATATGACTAAAATTTAATCGAAGTGAAATTACGTGATATTATGTACTTTAATAATATTTGTTGTAATTAAGGAATGTGTATATGATTAAAATTAAATCAAAATTTAATTACGTAAATTATGTACTTTAAAGAACAACAGAGAATACTTAATAACGTGTATGATATGCAGCGAAATTATGTAAATGTGGTAAGAGAATAACTATATCAGTGATATAAAAAGTATTTAAGTCACATAATGGGACTACGGCGAGAATATTGGGGTTTTTGGGCGGGGTAATATTAAATTGAAGCATGTAAAATTGTTGAAAACTTCAAGTCCAATAATTATAACGTGTTATAATTAATATTAATATTCATAGACCTGACTGGGACTACCGTGGATACTGGAGGTTTTGTGTGGGAAGATAGTAATTTGTAACAAACTAAATCGCAGAAACATATTTCAGATATAGTTGGTTGATATCGCTATCTATACTTAACTTACATAGGTCAAATCTAATCACTGATACCAGCCGTTCATATTTTGTTGTTATCCACTATTTATTACGTATTGCTATGTACAATTGACCTATATAGGTTAAGTCTAGGTGGCGAAATCAAATATAATTATATATTTGGTATCGCTTTCTAGACTTGACTTATATAGATGCAGTCTTGTTTCCGAATTTTTGCTTCAAATATAGTTCGTGGGTATCGGTATCTAGACTCGACCTATATAGGTCAGGTCTAGTTACCAATACCAAATCTTCTCATTTCTGTTTCATCTATATATGTTGTTTAAAACGCCAGTCATGGGTTGCAAACAATGATAGCTCACAATGATAGCCAGAGCGGTTAAATTTTACTTACTGTCCTTACTGCCTTGTGTGACAATGTTGGAATTTATGTGACGTCGGCATTAGCCAATCACGTGAAAACACAAAGGTTTTGACATGAAATCTTCGTTTTACGAGGGCAATTTCTTTTACTAAGCAACAAGAGAAGATACAAGATTCTGTTAACCATAGAGCAGGAACAGCATTAGTTTATGGTCTGAACGAAAAAAAATCACGTCATTCCAAGTGGATTTCTAAGAATATTAACGTCTTGCCAAACATTTTATACCTTGATGTTAATGTTGCCAATATAATCACGCGAGGCCGCTAGTATGGTAGGTAAAATTTTCTGCCGTGTCTGAGAATCTCATTAAAAATTTCAGTGGTAGTGCTTGATTTACATTTTCACCCACGACGTGTTAACATCGCATTCACCATACAAACACATTTCCCCAATGAGACTGAAATATTGCAAAAAAAATTATATGTACCTTTTTTGTCACTGAGGATTTTGGACACCTTTTTCGCTTTATACTTTTCTACGACTACAATTTTTCCACCAAATGATAACTACTTCTAGAAATTAAAACAGAATTAAATTTACTTAGCCATAAAAAAATTACGCTCTAATAACGAATGACAAATATTATATACATTGTAGTTTTCATACAATTAATGATCATAATATTTCATATTTTACATCTGTAAGAAATTCTGTATTCAAAAATACCAAAGGCTACCCTGCATTGGCAGAACACTTAGAAGGTGCAGCATTTCTACCAAATAAACTGCCTACAGCACACCTGTGCGTCCTGTTTTGGAGTACTTCTGGGCATTGTGGGATGCACACCAGGTGGCACTGACGGACGATCTAGAGAATCCTCAGAGAAGTCACCTCGTTTTGTACTATCGCGATCTAGGGGAGAGAGTGTCACGAAAGTGATGCACGAGTTGGGGGGGAAATCATTAAAAGAAAGGCTTTGGTCTTGCGACATGATCTATATGCAGAACTTATTTTACCAGTATTCTCTTCCGAAAGCGAACCTTATTTTGTTAACATGCACCTACGTTGGGAGATACGATAATCATCATAAAGTAAAAAGAATCAGGTAGAAAACAGAAAGATTTAAGTGTTCCTTTTTTTTTCAGCGAGCTATTAGTTAATGAAAGCGGAGAGATATCATAAAATCTGTTCGACGAATCCTCTGCCATGAATTGCAATGTGAAAAAAAAAATGTTTGTTAAGCTTAAGGGACTTAACTGCGGGGTCATCAGCAATATCAAGCAATATCTAATACATACCAATGTTTATACATTATTTCACCAATGCCTTTATGCGTATTATTCCTTTACCACGTTCACAAAGCCAATATACTAAAAGATTACCATGTGCAAGCAACAGTTAACACGTTATAATGGAAATGTTACGCTACAGATAGTAACCGCGGGGGATATGAGACAGTATTGAGCAGTGATCTTTTTGTGTGGGTAGCAGCAAGCAACAGTACGACTGCTTGCAATGAGTTGTCTGAGGGCAAAAACCAAAATACGAATGGTACAATGCAGTAGAAATCTTCACCGTATCATGCTTTGCATTGATTGTACACTTATAACGTATAGCTTATTCGTTAAGAAAAAAAATCGCACTGACGTGTTTTACGGCCCACTTTAGATTTGTAATTTTATACGTTTTTGCAAACATTTCGGACCAAATTAATAATCTAAATAATAAAAATCAATTAATAACAGTGTCTCAAACCCTTTTAAGAAAAAAATATGTCTGTAGTGGCGAGTTCCGAACGACTGTCCTTCAGCGTCACAGTCCAACGCATTGCCTGCTACGCTACAGCCAACAATTGGAAGTTGCGTCTTTAATCTTGTCCTATTGATGGCTGTTCTTAACTGATGCTAATATGGCATTTGTAGACACTACATTATCATTTATCGTACGAAGAACGACGTGTTTTTGTTAATTCTTCAGTGCGCCATTGCTTTGAAATGACAACATGTAAGTTACAATAAGAAAATCATCGAATACGCAACGCAAGATGGCGTAGGCCACAGAGAGTTCCGGGCGAGGAATGTCACGTGACATATGCGAAAGGCTGTATTTCGTTAATTCAATGGAGGGTATCAAAACTTCGTTACTTTTCTAAATATCTCTCAAACGATACGAGATATGAAAAAAAAAAAAAAAAAAAAAAAAAAAAACCATAAGGGAACAAAGTTGTAGAGAATTTTATCGTCTACAAATTCGTTTATTCAATTTTCGCGTCAGATTAACGGTTTATTTGCAATTAAAATTACATTACAAAAGGCTTTTTTTTTGTATTACTAACGTATTTATTGTTCAAAATATTTGAAAAAGCGAGGTTCTGGTCTCTGGTAGCCAACAATTATGTCTGTAAAATTTGGTGCCGATCGGTTGAACGGTTCGACCTAAAAAGTGGGAAAACGTTACAACCAGACAGATATCGGCAAATCATAACGGCTTTTTTTTTTTTTTGTATTACTACCGTATTTTTTGTCCGAAAAATTTGAAAAAGGGAGGTTCTGGTCTCTGGCGGCCTACAATCATGTCTGTAAAAATTGGTGCTGATCGGTTGAACGGTTCGTCTTAAAAACAGGGAACACGTTACGGACAGACAGACAGACGGACACACAGACATACATCCCAAAATCGCCGTTATTTTTGCAAATATCTCTGAAACTATACGAGATATGAAAAAAACATAAGAGAGCAAAGTTGTAGAGAATTTTCTACTCTACAAATTACGTTATTCCATTTGCGTGTCAGATGAATGGTTAAGCCGTTATTTTCATTTAAATTTCAAGCTGTCAAAAAACGATCGCAAAGGCCCACTTTTAGTGTTACTACCGTAACCTAAAGTGGGCCAATTCAAATTAATTGCAGGGTCATCAGTCCCTAAACTTACAAAGTACGTATAAACTACCTTATACTAAAGACAGCACAAACAGCCATCCCCGAGGGGGCGATTTGAACCTTCGAAGGGGAACGGCCTCGCGCATCTGAGCATAGCGCCTCAATACGCTTGGCCACGCCGCCGCGGCATTCATTACGAGAGACATATTTGTGTAAGGGGACCTTCAGCCCCTTTAATTCCCCCCCCCCCCCCCGCCCCCGTGGCTGCGATTCTGACCACTGGCTCATGACACATTGGTCCACTGGCTTCGATTTAAGCGACAATGCCAACCGTTGCATACTTTACCTTTAGGTGGTGTTGCGCTGCGATATCAATATTGACCTCGACCCCGTAGGCTAACATTGTTCAAAGGCTAAGCAGTCCTGCGATTGAAGTGTGTACCGCGGTAGTTGTACCCACTGAAAAAATTGAGAGTGGATAAAATACCCACTCTTGATTTAAAGGAATATATGAGCAGCGCGGGGATGGCCACTCCCGTTTGGGCCAGACTGGGAGAAAGGAGGATATCACGTTTCCGATTTTCACGCGTAAAAACTGTTAATGGTATATAGGACCACCCCATATCGATTCATCAACTTATTTTTTCGTTATATGTTTTCGATTGCTTGTGAAAATCGATAATGCCTAGTTGTAATTCTGCGAGGGATTTTTGTTTTATGACGCTTCTCGCTCGATTTTGAAGAAAGCTTACAGTTTAAAGTTATGATTTTTGACACGTGGTAGAACAGCTTAGCTTTCTAATGAAACATCAACCTTTTCTTAGTTAGTAACAGTCGTTTGAAAATGACACTCTTTCTCAAGTATGTCTACGTGCTTTATTCAAAAAGTTCGACATTTGGTAGCTTAATGTTCGATGCACTTTAGACCATAGATTACAGTGAGTGAAATTGAACTAAAACAACAGAAAAGTTTCTGAAACGGTTAGCGCAATGAACCTTTCTCGTTTAACGAGTAATTGCGTGTTAATATTCGTCTCATCATGACTCTCTACCTGTTCGTTCCTCCCCCCCCCCCCCCACACACACACAAAATGTTAAAATGTTTGTTAAGCTTAAGGGCATTAACTGCGGGGTCATCAGTCCCTAAACTTACAAACTACTTATGAACTACCTTATACTAAAGATGACACAAACATCCAGGCCCGAGGGGGGATTCAAACCCCCATCCGTAGCCCCCCCCCCCCCCCTCTGTACATCAATTTCCTCCGCCACCTCTGTCTCCTCTTAGAACTACATCTAACCTAGAGCCAAGTTCAGTGTTATGTTCAAAATCTTATATCTCCGAAACTTCGTGGCCCAATTTTGAAATTTTAACACAACGTTCTACTGGAATATGCGCAAGTTTTAGATACATAATTTTTCAGAGTATGTCATATATGAATTTTTATAAATTTTATAATGGGCAAAAGTCGATATGAAATATCGCAAGTAATATACACGTACGTTTTACACAATATATTCAATAAATACGTACCTAGAAACCTTCATATATTACAATGCAACATAGTGTTGAATTTTCAAAGCAATTGGTCAATAACTTTCGGAGATTAACGACTATACACAAACGAACATAACACTTTTGGGTAACTACCCACTCTTGAAAAGTACGAACAGTCGGACTTGTTCAGAACACACAAGCGTATATGTCCTGTGAATAATACCTCTAATCTTTCAAGTGATTCTGTCTGCACGGCCACTACGATCGGGGGTTCGGATCCCCCCTCGGGCATGGATATTTGTGCCCTCCTTAGTATAAGGTAGTTGATAAATAGTTTGTAAGTTTAGGGACTGATAACTCCGTAGTTAAGTCCCATAAGCTTAACAAACATTTGAACATTTGAACATTTCCATTTATTAAGCTTTAAAACTGAAGTAGTATGCGTCTATGATGAGCGAAATGTTGAGAAGGTAAGATGCAAACAAACAGAACCTCTCTCTCTCTGTGTGTCTCTCTGACTCTGTCTCTCTCTCTCTCTCTCTCTCTCTCTCTCTCTCTCTCTCTCTGTCGCTTGGCGCTCGGCAAAACAGATCTACGACAGGTGCCCGTTAGCGTCTGGTGATGTGTGACGTTGTATACGATGGAAAAGGAAGGAGGAAAACGTGTGTGGAAAAGATCGCTAGCTTGGCGAGGGGAAGCCCATCACGGCCTGCGAGCAGGCGCAGTGGTTGCACGATCCACCGCGAGGTTGCGCAGCAGGTCCGCCTGATGTCACAGTCTGCCTTCTGGCTATCACGCTGATCTGGCCAGTAGTGTAGCTGGAAACAAAGATGGGCAAAACCGAGAACTTTCAGGAATCGAGAACCCTGTCCTCGAGAACCAGAAGGAATCGAATACCAAATCAAGATCTTGGACGAAAAAAAAAAAAAAAAAAAAAAAAAAAAAAAAAAAAAAAAAAAAAAAAAAAAAAAAAAAAAAGAAAAAAGAAAAAAGAAAAAAAAAAAAGGAAAAGAAAAAGAAAAAGAAAAAAAGTGGTGCCTAGGCAAATCTATTTATCGCTCTGGATGAGATATGAATACGAAATAAGCGTTTTCAACATTTACTTGAAAAACATGGTTTGAAAATCAAATGTGCAAAATTTCAAAAAGATCGGAGAGAAACTATAGATTTTGAGAATGTCCGTAGGTAAAGTACCCTCCGCCATGCACCATATAAAATTTTACGTAGCGGGGACCTTTCACTTATTCTGATGGTGAACATACAAAATTTTATGAAGATCGAAAAAACCTGTAGATTTTGTTGATGTCTGTAACTTAAAGTACCCTCCGCCACGCGCCTTAATTTTACCCTAACGCAAAATCCTTTCTCGGATGACGTATTCTACCTATAAACTACATACCTGCCAAATTTCAGCTTCATAGGTGACGTAGTTTCCGTCATTCCGTATTCAGTGAGTGAGTGAGTGAGTGAGTAATCATTCTCTTTTACATATATGGGCATAAGAAACATATGGGTGATTTAATAGATACTCAAACCTTTTCATTTGTTTGACAAATGAGGATATTAGTGACAATGTCTGGATTCCTATAATAAAAGATTGCAGCCACAAGACTGTAACGAAATTTTCGTTTCACTTTGCTCAACAGAAACGAATACCATAACCGCGAACGCAGAAACGAGAACCATGAAGCAAGATCTGAAAAGCGAGACCCGAAAACCGAGACCTTAGAAGCGAGAACTAACAAGCGAGTACTGAGAAGCGAGACCCGACAACCGAGATCTTAGAAGTGAGTACTGAGAAGCAAGATCTGAAGCAAGAACTAAGAATCGAGTTCTAAGAAACGAGTACTGAAAAACGATAACTAAGAAGCGAGTTCTGAAATTGAAAACTGAGAACTTTTATTTGGTAATATAGGAACATGTTAAACATTAATTCTTTTTTCATTACAGGTAAAATAACGAAGATCAGGTAGAGTGTTATAAATAAAGTGAAATGAGAAATATAAATAACGATTGCAACAAACACAAATAAAAAATAATTAAACGGCGTAAATTATTTTAAAGTTACTGCATAACAATAATTAAAATCCCATAGATGAACATCCAGATGAATAAAGAACGATAAGAAGCATAAATGAGCGCAAATGAAAAGGTACTATGCTGACTGAAATGATGTAGCGAAGAATTAGAATTTAGAAAGTAACATTAAACTAATCCTATCAATAAAACTAATGATTGAACATGTTTCAGAAAAAGATTTTGAAGTACTTTTGATAATAATTCAAAAATAAAAATTTCGTTTACCTTGTCATCATTGGAACCCTTATCGTACAGCACAGCATCACAACGACTTAACCCACTACACCACACGATCACGTACAGAGAGAACAACCTGTGTGGTTTATGATACAAAACATAACTAAATGTTACATTATTTCTAAATTTGTAGGATTATAAATTTTTGTGTTGACAAAGCGAATACTGAAAACCGAGAGCCGACTCAGGTTCTCGAGAACAACGAGAACTCTTTGCGATCGAGAACTTTGCATTCTCAGTACTCGGTTTTCCCATCACTAGTTGGAAACAAATGACAGCAAAAAAGGCGACTGGTGTCGGTCTCCTGGTACTACGTTACTATTCTTCAAAAAACGATGGTGTGTCTACAAAGGGCTCCTACTTATCTCCCGAGAGCTCATAATAATTTTTTCGTAAGAGGGCCGTTGCGGAGGTCGTATCTTGTTTATATACTGAAGACTTCTTCTTCTTCTTCTTTAACGTTCAACCCTGAACTTGGTTTGAAGCAGAGCGCCATTCCTTTCTTCTGTTTGCCTTCCTGTTCGTTTCCAGGTATGTTAGTACATCCAATGTCATTCACAATATGTGTATGACAATATGTGTCCTCCCCGGCGATTCCTTCCCTCAGTAGCTCCTTCTGCTATTGTTCCATTGATTTTATTGTGCCTTAGAATCTGGCCGACTACTTTGTCTCTTCTTGAAACTTGTGTGTCGAAACCGGGAATCAAACTTGCGACCTTTGCCTTTCGCGGGCAAGGGCTCTACCGTCTGAGCTATACCGGCACACTTCACGGTCCGTGTTACAACTTTACTTCTGCCTGTACCTCGCCTCCTACTTTCCAAACTTCGTAGGAGAACTGTGAAGTTTGGACAGTAGTAGGAGAGATACCGGCAGAAGAAAACTTGTGAGCATGCACCATGAAGCGTGCCGGGAGAGCTCAGACGATAGAGCGCTTGGCCACGAAAGGCAAAGGTCGCAGGTTAGAATCGCGGTTTCGGCACTCAATTTTAATCTGCCAGAAAGTTTCATATCAGCGCACACTTCGCTGCAGAATTAAGGTTTAATTCTTTTCTTGTCCGGATGTGCCTTCACAGAGTACTGGTTTCCTGTACTCGTCGAACCACTTGATTTGTTCCCATCTCTCCAGATGATCTTTAGCATCCTTCTGTAGCAGCGCATATCCAGCACTTCTAGCCGTCTTCTGTCTTCTTTCTCCACTACTCTGATTTCACATCTGTATAGTGTCACACTCCAAACAAAAGCTATTATGATACGTGTTTTTTTATCTATGATGGATGTGTTTGAACTCCGTGTCTGTTCCTAATGCAGTATTGAGAATAAAAACCACTACCAGTCATATTAAAGATCGTACAGGATGTCTCACGAAAGACGCCTGCCGCCGCCACCGCATCCGCCGGCCACGGCAGCGCCCGATTCTCGGACACTATTGTGCCGCGGGCGCATGTACTGAGTTAAAGTCTAAAAACTATTACTATCTGAGTAACCTTTATTTACAGTAGATGTTCAAAATGATGTCCCTCTATGGAAAGAGCGGCCCACATCTCTTGAATACATTTGCGAACACTCGACGAATTTCGGCTGCCGAAATCTGGGAAATGACTAGTCGATTTTGTTTTCACGAAACAATTCTGACAAGTATGTGAACAATACCCTGCATTCATTTTTTCAAGAACTTTCACCCAACGAAAAGCTGTGCGGTTGTTTCATGCAGGACAATGCAAGACCACGCATTGCCAATGCCTCTATGGCAGCAATACGAAGTGTTTTTGATGCTAGGATAGTTGACTGGGCTCCTAGTTCTCCAGATCTAAATCCCTGTAACTTTTATCTTTGGGGAATGTTAAAAGACAAGGTGTATGCAAGCAATCCCCACACACTCGAAGAATTGGAAGACAGGATCCGACTAGTCATTTCCCAGATTTCGGCAGCCGAAATTCGTCGAGTGTTAGCAAATGTGTTCAAGAGATGTCAGGCCGCTCTTTCCATAGAGGACATCATTTTGAACATCTATCTATATCTATAAAAGTGAATGTCTGTTCAGTGTACGTTTATCACGTCTGAACCACAAGACATAAAGAGCTAAAAATTTGTACAGTTACTAATGTCTACCCGGGGAAGGCTTTAGGCACGGTTTTATGGCGATCGGATAGCTATTTATCTATATACAGTATATCAATGTGAATGTCTGTTCGGTGTACGCTTATCACGTCCGAACGACAAGTCGCAGAGACTTAAATATATGTACCGTTAATAATTTATACCAGAGGAAGGTTTTACGCACGGTTTCATAGTGATCTGATAGATATTTGGTAATTTGAAGAATATAACGCAAAATGCGGAACAATAATTACTCTTGAAAATTATATTTACCCTTTGAAAATGGGCTTATTGGTTGCATTGTTGCTTGAGGGCTGATAATGATAAAAGGGTGGAGTATATTGGGATGGAAAGTTATCGGTGTATATAAAATTCTACGTGTGTGTGTGTGTGTGTGTCTGTGTGTGTTAATATTTCGCTCTGCAGCGAAAACTACAGAACGCAAACGAATGGTCTCTGTGTAACTGTTGTCCGAAGTCTCCCGTTGTACACCATAGCAGTTCCATATCGGTATCTATAAGGGAGAGGAAGATACGGTGGTCGAAAGTCGTCAAATTATAAAAAAATTCGGACTGAAGGCCAGCGATGAAGTTTGCGACTCTATAGCAAGGAGGTTACATACAGCGAAACGTGATGCCACAGATCATATCTTTGGCATATGCGTGCTACAATGTCATCAGCTCTTTCTCTGTAAGGATAAGCATACGAATAAGAAAATATAAGAATAAATAAAGCAGTAAAAAAGAAATTTCTTTTAAAACATATCTTAAAAAAAAAAACAAAAAAAAAAAAAAAAAAAAACGATTTGACGTTTCGTGCATTACATCAAGTGGTCTATCTGTGATATTATTACAATCATTATTGTTGAATTTCGTGATTGGATTCTTGGAAACGAGTGCATTTTTACGTGTGATCTGATCTACACTACTTACTTTCCTGATAAACGGTAAGTGCATAGACTTCTGCAATCTGATAGGAATATTTTTCATTTCCGCTTTATCAGCGACATTTCCTAAAAAAATGAGTGAAATTAATTACGTTAATTTAACTGTTATTTAAACTTCGTAGATAAATGTGCATTGCGTTACTTTACACATAATACAATAGTACATCTACTTTTAATAGATAACATTCAGACAACATGCCTCCGGATAGGAAAACGTCATCAAGAAACACTGTTGGAGCAAAATGTATTAAAATATCAAGAACAAACGAAAATGAAGAACAGCGCGAGATAAGACTTTCACAAAGGAGGGACAAGAGGACAGCAATGACAAACGTTACACCATTACCATCACCATTACAACGTGACAATACGCAACGTGAGGACCGAGAGCGAATACAGAACATGAGAAATGATAAAACTATAGAGCAACGCCATACTAGACAGAAACGTGATCGTACAGCAAGACTTGCATCACGCGGAGGTTTGAATTATCTATCATAATCAACCAATAAGCGAGCGTAGGCGCGGGTTTAAGCTAGTTGTAAATAAAGGTAAGCTTAGGTTACTCAGATGGCAATGTTTCTTAGACTTCAACTCAGTGTATGCGCCCGCGGATCAATAATCCGAGAATCGGACGCTGCCGTGGCCGGCGGATGCGGTGGCGGCGGTCGGGAGCCGTACCGCGCGATCCGCGGACGCCTGGCAGGCGTCTTCCGTGTGACATCCTGTATTATGTATTTATGACACGACTGGTTTTGGCGAAGATAGGCACAACCCCGAAACCGGTCGTGTAATAAATAAATAATAAGATCTTTAATATGACTGGTAGCAGTTTTTATTCTCAATCCTGCTTTTATGATACGTTTCCATATTTTTCTGAAATTTTGGCCTACTGTATTATGTTCACAATTTCGTTCCGGCTTCTGCTATCACTTATGATTTTACTTCCTAAATACTTAAGTCCCTCTATCACTTCTTCCAATTCTTATTCTTAAAGCTGTCTTGCTATCTACATTAGACTTTTGTGAGACGTGGTGGCCATTTTGATGCACTTCGAAATAATTTAACTGTCTTCACCACAATTGAACTTTATAAAAGCCTTGCGCTTTTCGACAATCGCCATTTTCAAAGCTATATAAAGACATTGGTATTTATATTCCATCCAACATTTTCCGAAAACATAACAAATAAGTAACAATAAATTTACACCCACCAAAACTGTGTTAAAAAAATTCTCCCTTTAAACAATTTGTGTCACAGACATACAGTAGCATAGCCAGGATTTGGTTCTGGGGGCCCTCATTGCTTAAAAATAAAGCCTATTCAATTTATTAAACTATGACCTATTTTTACACTTTTTTTATAATTTAACCAAGTATACTACGAAAACAATTTCACAAGAAATAAAATGAGTAGGCCCGCATTTATTTGAAAGTAGAAGAGGAGCAACGTGGTGGAATAAAATAATCAAGCAACTTCTATGTTAGTAGCCAAAGTGAAAGGTGTTTACAGTTTAATTAACACGAGACTATGTGTAAAAACTGAATTAAAACAACACTATTGTTGGTAATAATACCCATTCGGAGGCGCCGCTGACCTGCTAAGCAACGGGTCGCCGCACATGAACAATCGACTCGTAACTTCAAATGCAAATGTGTGTGAGGTCTTATGCGACCCAACTTCGTGGTCATCAGTCGCTAGACTTACACACTAACTGGACTACTTTAACTTAAGCAAAGAACAACACAGACACCCATGCCTGAGGGAGGATTCGAACCTCCGACCGCAGCGGCCGTGCAGCCCGTGATTTGCGCGCCGCAGACCGCTTGGCCACTGCGGCCGGCCACTCGTAACTTCAACATACCAATAACAATAGCGGCAGCATCAAAGCTGGTCGCGGCGGCATTAAAACCGCTCACAGTAACAGCAGCACACGTTTTCAGTGGCGGCATCACGTTAGCGACCCACTGTCACGTTCACTTGTGCTTGGCAAATTATAGTTACTTTGTGATTTATTACGTGTGTAATATTTCAATTTTCCGGTGCCGACCTGTTTAAGAAATGAAAATATAAAGTAATAAAATTAAAAAATCTTTCGGGGGTGCTGGAGGGGACTTCAGCCCCATTAGACAACCCCCTCCCCTTCTCCATGGCTACGCCACAGCAGACATATGACATAAATTCACCCCACAATATCTCTATAGAAAGGTCAAATCCATACTGACGTCTGCTTGAACATCCAGATGACTGTGGAGAATCCGCCAGATGGCGATATGTCTTTCTTTACACCAGTGAATCACTTAATTAGGATGTTTTATATTAATTTCCGTATTATGTATGTCTATTGATAGTTTACTAATGCTTGTAACGCAAAAAATATATATATTATCTATGTCGTTGATTGCGTACAAAAATAATTATAAACAAACATCACTCCATCGGCAGCTTACCCACCGCTAGAAGCGCTAGTGTCGTTGCAATTGTCAGTTGGTAACAACTTTCACAACAATGTGTCGCGACTGTATATGGTAGACTGTGGTACAGTCCTTGTTAACAGTACGTAAAGCGATCGCAAAAGGACCACAGTTGAACAACGCTCTCCTGGCTTGTCTTGGCGGCAACTCATCAAAGACGGCGGGAACAGAAGTGTCCTTCCGCGAAGACGTTGGCTCTCCGGGTTTGAACTTAACGGCTCCGGTAGCCTTTGTGGCTGAACGCCATCTTGCCAATTTAATATATTAATTAATACAGGACACGGAAAATTATTTCGCTCCAACGATACGATGGTCCTCTGGTCAGGCAAGCAAACGGTAATTTTAGATTTTCTGGGAAAATTAGTTTTATATGATTTTATTGATGATTAATTTTACCAACGTCTTGAATATTAATCGGAACTAACTTTGTAATACTTCAAACTAATCGTCATTTTTCATTAGGTTGGAATCCGTCGTCAGAAATTTTAGAATTATTTTATTTATGCCCACTCTCTTTGTCCTAAAGGGTGTACATGTGGTTCATGACACCTTTGTGATGGTCTGGGAAAAGTCTTGGCTCTAAAGGCTGTTAACCGGAGATAACGGTCATCTCTTACTGATGTTACCCGTGGACCACCTTGGTCTTGCGTCCTTTTAACGGTTCCTCTTGTTTGAAATCGCGTCCAGGGCATGGAAATTACACTTTGGAACACTCCAATAGCTGCAGGAACCTCCGTCTGTGTCCGTCCCGCTTACAACCTTCGTATGTCTCTCCATGTCACAGCTTCGCGTAAGTCACGTTGTTGTTACATTGCAGTCACTACCTCCTCACTACACTATCTGAACCCAACTGCTTGTGTAATTTAAGGCGACCAACTTTTTCAAAACTCAATGCGGAACATTTCGAGGATGTGAAATAGGACTGAGATCAAGTGACTCATTGTGCCAGTTATTTTGAAATTAGGAAAGAAATTTAACGAGCAGAGTAGGCCTACTATTTTACTTTTAAAGTAACATATATGACATGAATGACATTTTATTCTTAATTTTCAATTTTTATTTACAGTTCGTAAATATTTTCTCATGCTCCTATTTTAAATTTTAGAGTCTGGCAACTTTTACATATTCTTTTCCCTGTTACGTATTTTGTCCAAAGAATAACGTTTTGCAATAACCTCGAATTAAATTCGATAAAAACTACATTTTAAAACCATTTGAACTACTCTGTTGTAGAAGTTATTTCGATAAAGTGCAGAGTTTAAATGTGCCTTACTACGTGCAATGCTCACTCACTTTCTTTGTTGCATTTTCAGAATTTCGCCACCTTTTTATTCGCGAAGGAAGTAAGATAAATGCTGATATTGTAGTTGCAGGTCAGATTTTAAATACGTTTACACACACTGATAACATTACATCATGTTTACAACCTTGAGCGTCGAAAAATATTCCATTACACTTATTGAAACGTAGTTCAGAGGGCACAGAAAATACGTCGCAATTTTTTAAAATAAATTATCCTATCACCAAATGCAATAACAGTTTAAAATAAAAACAACTGCTAGTGGATTTGTCATTTTGAAATAGTCAGATGATGTGTATTTTTTCTTTTGATTTTAATGAAGAACACTGTCATTTATTCGTAGATCATGTATTGTGCAGTTGACTTGCAAGCAGTAAAGCACAGCCTGCCGTACACGAATAATTTCGGCTTGTGCTCTTAGATCAACAATTTTAAAATTACTGGAATGCCGAACGCTTTGCCGTTTTACGGGACATTTTCAGTAATTATCTCAATGCGGAACTGTCCTGCAGAATCCGGGACGGTTGGCCGCCTTAGTGTAATTCATTTGGTAAAGTAAAGACATGTTAATACCAACCCCATCTGAAGCAACGTTCTATAATTACTACTAACTTTGTTGCCATAATGTTGTTGTCTCCACTCCGTAGAACCAACAGAAAGATGTCGAACCGTTTTAGTTCATTCCACCGATAACAATACTTCAGAATCTACATATCTCAACTGATCCCCTAAATTGTTTTGATCCGTGTCTATACGAAGCGTGTTTTTTTAAGTAAGGTCCTTTTGTTGTAGACATTAGCAGTTCACGCGCATACCGCAACGAGCGCATGCGTCGTGTACCGTCATGCCTTGGTAACAAATGTACTCAGTTTCAGCGCTGTAGATAGTCTGTACGGTTCTGTTCTGTGCTTTCAAAATGTTTAAGGCTATCAGCTCGACCGCCTCGTGTGACGTTCGCTCAGTGATATGGTTTTTATCAGCAAGGAACTTGTCTCGCAGAAATTCATCGACACATTTGCGAAGTGTACGATGATACTGTTATGACTGAAAGCAAAGTGGGTTAGAGGGTTCGAGAATCCAAAGATGGCCGTGACAACGTCCATGATGAGGACCACTCCGGTCGCCCTTCTTCGTGTTGGTCGACTTCATTAAACGAGGAACCACTATCAATGCAAAAGCGTACTGCCAAACCCTGAGAAAGCTACGCAGAGTGATTCAAAACAAAAGACGCGGTTGCTGACAAAGGAAATTGTCCTTCTCCATGACAATGCAAGAAGTCACACTGCAGATCAGACCCGCGATTTGCTGGACAGTTTTGGCTAGGATGTTTCAGAGCATCCACCCTACAGTCCTGATCTTGCGTACTAGCGATTACCATCTGTCCCTCCACCTCAAACACCTCAGTGGCAACCGTTAGAACGATGATGACAATGTGAAAACGGCAGTGAAGTCTTGGTTATCGAAGCAGGCGGCATGTATTTATAAAGAGAGCGTTTTAAAATTGGTTGAGAGGTATCATAAGCGTTTGAACAAACTTGCGAACTATCGAAAAATAAAGTTTGTCCTTCCTGAAAATTACCATTCATTGTGTACTTATGATCAAACGGGCCTTACTTAAAAAACACGCCTAGTATGTGTTCCACTAGCAGGGCAGTCAATTTCATGGTCCCCAAACCACAGTCCCACATATGCCGCCTAAAGAAGAGAGTGCATTCTCTTGCTAATGCAATCTCTGTTGCCCTACTGAAGACAATTCTGTAAAATATACTCATGTCATTTGACATTTAACGTTTTCTCAAACACATCAAGGAAGCCACGCCGTAATATATAAAACAACCACACGTCTATATCTGTTCTCCACAAGCAATCTCACGGTGTGAGGCGAAGAGTACTTCATTCTCAGCTTTCACACTCTCCTTTTCCCGTTCCAGTCGCGAGCGCTTCACGAGAAAAACGACTGGCGGTAATCCCCCGTGCGGGCTTTAATCGCTCTCTAATTTTATCCTCATAGACATTTCGCAACGTGTAGTAGGAAGAAGCAATACATTGAACGACTCGATAAACGTTCGCTGTGTTAACTTTGACAACAGCCGATGCCGTCATGCAGAACGCTTCTCTTGGAATGTCTATCACTGGATTTGACTGCAGTGTTGCCATCTCTAACACGTAGGTTTCGGTTAAAAGCTTTCAAAATCAATCAGCATGCATGTATAAGGAACGTGTTTACGTCATTACATTATTATATAACTAGCTGAAAACCCGGCGTTGCCTTCGTATTTATTTATTCACGCCTCGAGTTAGTACTTCTCCTATTCCTTCTCTCTCTGTCCATCTCCTTTCTAATAAAATGTTATATTTATCGGAGAATATATAAGAAATAAGGCTGTCTCGCGTAATATACAAAATTTTAAGTACAGTATCCAAACAAAGAAAGATAGTAATCAAAATACAAATGATATGTAACATTCATACATTCATTTAATTCACAACTTTACTTTAAACAATATTTATTGTTACTTTTCCAGAATCTAATATCAATAAATTAATGGTGAGGAAGTGACATAAAGTTGTCCGTGTGAGAAAGATGGACATATTAAATCCACTCCACAATTATTAAATAGATTTCCCTATGGTTTATTAATCTTAATAGAAAATGCAAGTCTCTGTATTCTCTTGAAGTTAAAAGCCAGATCTGTCGTAAATAATGGGCATTGGTTGGGTGTACTCTGTTTCATTCTCTTACTTTCCTTATAACTCTATAGAAGTCTATTTCCTTTGGCCTGCATCCGGGTGTGCATCGGAGCTCAAAGTTGCCATCACCACTGTCCAGACGTGCCCCCCCCCCCCCCTCCTGTTGGCCAAAGACTCATCCACCCTCCTCCCCCCAAATAGTGATCAACGCCCCCCCACCCGAGATATTACGTTCTGTTTTGCTATGTATTATTCAAATTACATATCTAACTTTTCCATGTTTTGTAATTTGTTTTAGAAAGCGCCCCCCCTTCCGTGTACTAATATTTCATCCAACCCTCCCCCCAGAAATTTCAATGACGCAGTTTGCGTCTTGAAGCCCCCCCCCTCCCCACCCTGTGGGTACCACTGCAACTTCATGCTTTCCAAAAGTTTCATTAAGCTGACTGGAATACGTGTTCTAAGATGTGACAGGTATTTACCCATCGCAGTGTATACGCCGCGCGAGAGTAGCCGAGCGGTCAGGAGCGCCACGTTGCCGGTCGCGCGACTTCCCACGTTGGAGGTTCGAATCCTCACTCGGGCATGGATGTTTGCGTTGTCTTTAGTATAAATTAGTTCATAAGTAGTTTGTAAATTTAGGGACTGATGACCCCGTAGTTAAGTTCCATAAGCTTAACAAACATTTTAACATTTGACCAGTATATACGATCTCATATTTATTGAATTATATGATTTCCCAGTTATATATTCATTTGTATAAGTGCTGTATGTTGGTAAAATTCGTTGCGAACAGAGTGAATTCTAAACAAGTAATACATTAAAATCTGATGCCTGATGGGGCGGTTTTCCATGAACGTTACTGTTTAAGTGCTCATATTTCATGAACTGCGAGTCGTAATGTGATACAATTTCGAAGGTACATTCAACTATATGTGTGTACACTATCTGTAAAATTTTCTGCGGCTACAGTTTGTAGTGTAGAAATTATAAACTGCAACGTCATTCCGAATGCCGTAGTTTTGCTCCATGAACAGCGGAAAAGTAGTAAGCGAAATACTCTTTTTCCTTTCATTATTTTGATGTGATTGTCAGCGAGAAAAAAGTTTAATAAATGTTTGAAATTATGTTTAAAGTTGGTTGCAAGTCACTAAGTTCTGCCATTCTCATGTAGTGTATTTATAAAGTCTCGTCGCATTTTGTGGCAGTTTTTTGGAACTCTATTGTTTATGACGTTATATCTCCTGAACGATGTATCGTATGTGGTTGTTACTCCTACAGCAATTGTTATCTCACGTGAGAAATATGTGTACCAAATTTGGTTGAAATGGGTCCAGTGGTTTAGGAGAAAATGAGCAGCATTGTCGCTTAATGCAGAAGTTTTTCGCGCAACTAACTTTTTATGCTGTCATGTCTCCTGAACAATGTGTTGTAGGTGATTCTTACACTTAACGGCGACCGTCCTCATGGATTGAAACTCAATGTGTACAAGATTTCATAAAGATTGGAACAATACTGTAAATTTGTATGCATCACATACACACAAACATACAGATACTCTGTTTTATATATTAGATGTACAGGTACACTGTTCCATTATTTGCAGAGTCATTCTTTCCCCCCTTTCAGACGGATGGCCTTGCGGAAGTTTCCTTGTGGGCTAAGGCATCATGATACGGATTAGGTTGCCTCTCCCGCCGGAGGTTCGAGTCCTCCGTCGGGCATGGCAGTGTGTATTACCGTAGGTATAAGTTAGTTTAAGTAATCTTTGAGTATAGGGACCGATGACAATATCAGTCAGGTGCGATAGGTTTACAAACATTTCAACATTTTGGTCAGTCGGATGAAAATTCACATCGCGATAATATTTTTTTCCGAATAGAACTCGGGATTTGAATGGGACGATTCAGTAAGTATGTGTGTATCGATATCTCGTTCCAACTACTGAGGGGACTAGGTGGTGATGAGTCCTCTCCACCTGGCTCTGACCTCCCCTCAGTTTTCTTCCTCTACCTGCTGCCAGCTCACACCTCTTATTTCCACACATGTTCTCACTTCTGTTTCCCACCGTATCCTTGGGCACCCTCTAGGTCTTTTCCCATCCATCTTTAGTTTTTCCATAATTTTGGGTGGACTCTCCCCACACATACTCTTAACACACCCGCACTGTCTTAACCTCTGTTTTTCGATTTCCTCTCTCATACTTTCCTGTTTAAGGTCCTTCCTTAGATCTACATTCCTTACTCTGTACATTCTTCTTTTTCCTTTCACTGCTCTTACAAATTTCGTTTCCCCTGTTTGCAGTTTTCTCCAATCCCTTTCTGTCATTTCCCATGTTTCTCCACCTTACGTAACAATAGAAAAGTTTTTCTTTATCTCGAACTCCCTTATCCCAAACAGATGTTTAACCTCACATATTATAAAATAGGCTGTATGTGTATGTATTTATGTACGTATGTATGTATGTTCCACATCTCCTAAATTACTGGACCGATTTCAACCAAACTTGGTACACATATTTCTTAATATCAGGCAACGATCGCTGTCGGGTTAAGAATCACCTACGACAAATACATAAGGAGATATGAGATCATAAACAATGAGATGCGCGAAAAACTGTTGCGTCAAACGACAATGCTGCACATTTTGTCCTAAACCAGTGGACCGTTTTCAACCAAATTTGGTACACATATTTAGAACGTGAGCTAACAACTGTTGTAGGAGTACTAACCACATACGACACATGGTTCAGGAGATATTACGTCATGAACAACAGGAATCGTAAAAAAAACTGTTACATAATGCGACAAGACTTTATAAATACACTATATGAGAATGACAGTACTTGGAGACTTGCAACAAACTTTAAACATAATTTCAAACCTTTATTAAACTTTCCCCGCAGACAACTACAGCAAAATAATGAAAGGAAAAAAGTTTCTCGCTTACTACTTTTCCGCTGTTCATGGAGCAAAACTACAGCATTCTGTATAACGCTACAATTTATAATTTCTACACTGTCGCAGGAAATTTTACAGATAGTATACACACATACAGATGAGATATGAGGACGTAAGGAGTAACGTTCATGGAAAATCGCCCCATCGATCGTCACGTTTTAATCTATTACTTCTTTACTACTAACCGTATTCGCAGATTTTACCGACATACAGCACTTATACAAATCAATATATACCTGCAAAATTTTACAATTGTACAACATATCTATACTAATAACAAATATCTAAATGTGGGCATGTCGCTGTTCGCTTCAATCTTGAAAACTACTGGACGAATTTTCATGCGGTTTTCACAGAAAACATCAACGAAGATTCGTTCAGTATCTAGACATGATTTCATCAAAATAGAATCACGATGTGTTTTCAAAGACCGTCGTCTCTGTCTGTTCATCTATTAGAAACTACTTCTCCAAAACTACTTAACGAATTCACATGGGGTTTTCACAGGTAACTTCATCGTACCTCGGACGACATATAGACTCAGTTTCATAAAAATCGGATCTCTGAAAGAAGAACATCAAAATTTAACGTTTTTCATCGACAACCTTCATGTCTATCTTTCTCTTTCATCTCCAAAACTAATAGACTAATTTTGAGGGGTTTTCACAGGAGACGTGAGGGTATCTTGCGGTTACAGAAACGCTTCTTTTCACAAAATCGGATCAGAGAAAGTAAGATATCACAATGTAAACATTTCTCTGAAAGCAGTCGCATGTGTCTATTTGTAGAGAGTAATCTCCAAAGTACTAAATGAACATTCATGGGGTATCACAGATAAATAAAGACTATCCTGGGGCAATATATTGGCTTCATTTCATCAAAATCAAATCAGGAAAATAAAAGATATCGTAATTTGAAGTTTTAGGTGTATTTCATGCTTGGAAAGAACGGCCTAATGCAACAAAGAACTGATAGATAGCGCTGCGGGTGTTCGTGTAAAGTTCGGGGCAGCGATCTGATTATTACCCTTTGAAAATACTACTTACTCTTAGACTTTTGAAATTGACCATATTTCTGAAAATCGTTTTCTTGGTTGCTATGTTCTACTAAACATGATTAAACACAATGAATATAAAACTGATACAATCCTGCAGCGTTTGATCCATATATTTACATACGCATATCACAGTCTAACGTATGGAAGTTTAAGTCTCACGACTGGAGCAACAAAAGCGCATGTAACGGAAAGAGGGTCAATCAGAAGAGTAATAATTGTTTTCAGTGATATTTCTACTTCATTAAAGAAATATTATATTTCAGCTTTCTATGCCTCAGCCCATTGTCCAAAGATATGAATGATCATGAAATAAATGTTTTAAATGGCGAATATAACTCATGTATGATGTAAGCTATATCATATTCACGAAGAGACGCCTATTTCTAACACTTTTCGCAAACGTATTAAAAAGAAACTACTGACACATTTTCATGCGGTTTTCATAGGAAAATTGAGCTAAGATTGGGGCAACATATAGGCATAATTTCATCAAAAGCAGATCATGGAAAAGTTTTCAGTAACTGTGTGTTCATCTATTAGAAATAACCGATCTCCTGAACTACTTCACGGATTTGCATGGAGCAACTTCGTTTCATAAAAGTGGAATAAGAGAAACGATACAGATAGCCGTACCGTAGGTGCAACACAGCGGAGGGGTATCTGTGGAGAGGCCAGACAAACGTGTGGTTCCTGAAGAGGGGCAGCAGCCTTTTCAATAGTCACAGGGGCAACAGTCAGGATGATTGACTGAGCTGGCCTTGTAACATCAGCTAATGTGCCTTTGCCACACAGTTACTGCGAACGGCTGAAAGCAAGGGGAAACTACAACCGTTACTTTTTACGAGAACATGCAGCTCTACTGTATGAACAGATGATGATGACATCCTCTCGGGTAAAATATTCCGAATGTAAAATAGTTCCCCATTCGGATCTCCGGGCGGGGACTACTCAGGAGGATGTTGTCAAAAATGTTCAAATGTTTGTATAGCTTATGGGACTTAACTACGGGGTCATCAGTCCCTAAACTTACAAACTACTTACGAAGTAGCTAACACTAAGGACGGCACAAATATCCATGCCCGAGGGGGGATTCGAACCCCCGACCGTAGTGACCGTGCAGACCGTGACTGGAGCGCCTCAGTCCCCTCGGCCACCGCGGCCGGCAGGATGTTGTCATCAGGAAAGACAATACTGGAATTCTACGGATCTGAGCATGTAATGTTAGTTCCCTTAATCGGGTAGGGAAGTTAGAAAATTTAAAAAAAGAGAAATGGATAGGTTGAAGTTAGATATAGTCGGTATTAGTGAAGTTCGGTGGAAAGAGGAACAGGGTTTCTGGTCAGGTGAGTACAGGATTATAAATACAAAATCAATTGGGGGTATTACAGGAGTAGGTCTGA
Source organism: Locusta migratoria (assembly GCA_026315105.1). Taxonomy (NCBI): domain Eukaryota; kingdom Metazoa; phylum Arthropoda; class Insecta; order Orthoptera; family Acrididae; genus Locusta; species Locusta migratoria. Next base: position 223,751,182 of record CM048750.1, on the reverse strand, counting down.
TAATGAATAAGAAAATAGGAATGCGGGTAAACTATTATGAGTAACACAGTGATCGCATTATCGTAGTCAAAATACATACGATGCCAACACCGATCACAGTAGTACAGGTTTATATGCCAACTAGCTCTGCTGATGATGACGAGATCGAAGAAATATATGAGGAGCTAAAGTAAATTATTCAGACAATTAAGGGAGAGGAAAACTTAATTGTTATGGGAGACTGGAATTCGGATGTAGGATAAAGAAGGGAAGGGACGATATTAGGTGAATATGGTCTGGGCAAAAGGAATGAAAGAGGAAGCTGCCTGGTAGAATTTTGCGCGGAACATAATTTAGTTATAACAAACACTTGGTTTAAGAATCACGAAAGAAGGTCGTATAGGTGGAAGAGTCCAGGAGACACTGGGAGATACCAGATAGATTTTATAATGGTAAGGCATAGATTTCGGAACCAGGTTTTAAACAGTAAGACATACCCAGGGGCAGATATACACTCTGACCATACTTATTGGTCATGAATTGTAGGCTGAAACTGAAAAAACTGCAGAAAGGTAGGAAAATAAGGAGCTAGGACCTGGATAAACTGAAGGAATCTGAAGTTCTTGAGAATTTCAGAGGGAGCTTTAGGCAACAATTGACAGAAACGGGGGGAAATAAAACAGTAGAGGAGGAATGGGTAGCATTGAGATATGAAATAGTGAAAGCAGCAGAAGACAAAATAGGTAGGAAGGCAAGACTTACAAAAACTCCTTGGATATCACAGCACATACTAAATTTAATCGATGAAAGGAGAAAATATAAAAATGCATTAAATGAAACAGGCAGAATGGAGTACAGACGACTAAGAAATGAGATTGACAGGAAGTGCAAAATGGCTAAGCAGGAGTGGCTAGAATGCAAATACAAGGATGTAGAAGAATGTATAAATAGGGGAAAAATATATACAGCTTACAGGAAAATAAAAGACATATTTGGAGATAAGAAAAACAGCTCTATGAATATCAAGAACACTGATGGAAAACCAGTTCTCAGCAAAGAAAGGAAAGCTGAAAGGTGGAAAGAGTATATAGAGAAGCTCTACAAAGGAAATTAACTTAGAGACAATGTTGTAGAAAGGGAAGAAGAAGTAGATGAGGATGAAATCGGAGATACTACACTGAGAGATGAATTTGACAGAGCACTGAAAGACCTAAGTCGAAACAAGGCCACTGGAGTAGATGACATTCCCTCAGAGCTACTGAAGTCTCTGGGAGAACCAACCATGACAAAACTGTTTCACCTGGTGTGTAAGATGTATGAGACTGGCGAAGTACCCTCAGACTATAAGAAAAATGTAATAATTCCCATTCCAAAGAAAGCAGGCGCAGGCAGGTGTGAAAACTACAGAACCATCAGTTTAACAATTCATGGTTGCAAAATATTAACACGAATTATTTATAGAAGGATGGAAAAGCTGGTAGGAGTCAACCTCGGGGAGGATCAGTTTGGGTTCAGGAGAAATGTAGGAACACGGGAGGTAATACTCACTTTACGGCTTATCCTAGAAGATAGATTAAGGAAAGGCAAACCTACATTTCTAGCTTTTGTAGATTTGGAGAAGGCTTTTGACAATATTGATTGGAATAAACTCTCTCAAGCTCTGAAGCAAGTTGGAGTGAAATATAGGGAGCGTAAGGTTATTTTCAACTTGTACAAAAATCAGACAACAGTTGTTAGAGTTGAAGGGCATGAAAGGGATGCAGTGGTTGGGAAGGGAGTAAGACAGGGTTGTAGCCTTTCTCCAATGTTGGAGCGGGAATTATACAAAGTTCAGGGTGGAGAATTAAAAACACTGCGTTTTGCCGACGACATAGTAATTCTGTCAGAGACAGCAAAGGACCTGGAAGAGCAGCTGAACGGAATGGACAGTGTGCTGAAAAGTGCATATAAGATGAACATTAACAAGAGCAAAATTAGGATAATGGAGTGCAGTCTAAGAAAATCAGGTGATGCTGAAGGAATTAGATTAGGTAACGAAACAATAAAAGAGGTAGATGAGTTTTGTTACTTGGCAGTAAAATAACAAATGATGGTCGTAGTACAGAGTATATAGAATGCAGAATGGCGATGGGTAGAAAAGCGTTCTTCAAAAATAGAAATTCTTTAACCTCGAATATTGATTTAAGCCTAAGGAAGTTCTTTCTGAAGGCATTTGTATGGAGTGTTGCCTTGTATGGGAGTGAAACATGGACGATAAACAGTGCGGACAGGAAGAGGATAGAGGATTTTGAAATGTGGTGCTACCGAAGAATGCTGAAGATTGGGTGGGTGGATTGCATAACTAATGAGGAGGTACTGAACAGAATTGGAGAGGAAAGGAATTTCTGGCATATCTTGGCTAAAAGAAGGGATCGATTGATAGGGCACATTCTTAGACATCAAGGAATCGTGAATTTAGCATTGGAGGGAAGTGTGTGGGGTAAAAACGGCAGAAGAAGATCAAGAGATGGATACAGTAAGCAGATTCAGACAGATGTAGGTTGCTGTTCTTATGTTGAGTTAAAGAGTCTTGCTCAGGATAGGGTGTTGTGGAGAGCTGTATCAATCCAGTCTCCAGACTGAAGACCACAACAACAACAACATGAAGATACGTCGTTTCGGGCCATGTCTTTTACTTACATTTGACATCGTGGCTAGGACAACAGAGTTTATTGACAGAGCGATCCAACAAGGATTCTATTTTTACTGACTGAAGTCCAGAACCCTAAAAAGCCATGATACTCACAGGCCCTCCTTCAAAAACCGTTGCGAAGCACGGGCCTATTAGCTTCTATTGCCTCCCTTCCGTACCCTCCTATTATTTCACTCGTTATCCTTCTACAACTAGATATTTCACTCGCTAGATAACTGAAACTGTTTACCACTTTGAGGGATTCTCTATTCAAAGTAATATGTCCTTTGATCCCCTTGCCTCTTCCAAATACCAGTCTTATCGTTTTTTAGTTTTAATCGATACCTTTTCATGATTTCATTTCATGCATCAAGTTGCATCTGTACATCTGCCGCCTTATCATCCCACATCATCTGCAAAAGTCACCTGTATGTATTTTTCTTTTGCCATACCTTTAACTGCTCAATTCATTCCCTCTGACACAACATTAAAAAGTGCAGGAGCAAGAATACTTTCTTGTTTAAGACCTTCAAGTATTCAGTGTCTCCCAGTGGTCTTCTAATTCTACAACTGTGTCCTCTATACATTGTCTTTATTATATTAATGTATCCATCCTCTATAATCTTCTTAATTTCTTCCCAGAGTCTTTCCCTGTTAAATGAGTCATGCGCCCTTTCTACGTCTGTGAAAACCGTTATCACCCTTCTGTTATATTCGCAACTTTTTCCTATCAGTTGGCGGAAGGATAATATCAGGTTAATCTTCCTTTTCTAAACTTATGTTGTTCCTCGCTCAGCTCCTTTCCTTTTCATTTATTCGATTTAGTACAATTCTTTCAAAAATCTTCGCTGTGTGACTCATAAGTATTATTCCACTGTAGTTTCTACACAGTCTTATTTCCGTGTTTGAAGATGGGAACAATGCCTCCTCTTCTCCATTCATTAGGTATTTTACTATTTCTCCACACACTTGACGGTACTATGTACAGCCATTGCATGCCCGCTGCTCTTATCATGTCTAATGACACTTCATCAGCCCCTGGTGCTTCTCCTAACTCCCCCATTCATCTTCTTCACGGCTATTTCCACTTCTTCCCATTTGATTTGTCCTAATTCTGTTTCTCATCTTCTCTCAGTTTCTCCGTTGTTTCCTCACGAACCAGCTCCACAGTATCTAACAGCTTCCTAAAATGTTATTTCTAGAGATCTTTAACACTCCCTGCTCTTCAGTCACAGTAACATCCTCTATTTTCATTGAAAGTAGGCAGCTGTAGGCTGAAGATAATTATTTATGGATTTTTCTGTGATATTTTTGTTAATCTGGACGTGTATTTGCCTTACGGCTTAATTTTGTAAAATTCATCTATTATATGCTTCGATAATCTCAGTTGATGTTTGTAACCCCTGCACACCATAATATCTTTGTAACTGCGATGTAGCATCTGCGCTACAGCAGCATTTGTGACCGCTGAGGCGGGCAGTGGACAGTAGGCCAGTTGAACAGTCGAGTGGAGGCTAGCTGTACGTAGACCTGGGAGGCTAGACTAGACATATGGCAGTCATCGTGTAGTACGGTTCGGTTGGTCTGCTACGATTCACGTGCCGAGTTCGGTTAATTGGATTATGTACCTATGCATGTATTCCGCCAGAGGGCGATGAAACTTTATTTGATGTATTGGACGAGGAATTTAGTATCAAGAGGACGAGGATATTTGTATGGAACGGAATTATACAAACCCATTGTAATCACTATTATTGACGAATCAACAAAGGTATGTTTCTTTAGCAAAATAAATAACTTCATGATTACTAATTTTCTTATTTCAGCTCAACATAGTCCCTCATTTTCCTGATTGTGGCATTTTTCTTTTTTTGTTGCATGGCACGTGTCGAGTTTGAGATTTTCTTTAAATGTAAATGTTCATGTGCCAGTAATCAGTTCTTGCCACTGAAACCTAATTTCCAGAAATAGTGTTCACAGAAACATATTTTATTATTGTTCTGGTTTTACCATGTCGGTACATTTTTCCAGCACCTATAGTAGATTACATTAAGTTACTAATTATTGTTCTCTACTCTTCTCTGTCCTCCCATAAGTCATCAGAAATGTTGTTCTTCCTTATTGCTGACTGAACTTCCTGCATCCATGTGGTAGGTGGTCGTCCCTTTTTTTCTCCTTCCGTTCGGTTTACAGTCGAGTATGCATTTTCGAAGCCTTTCTTGTCCCATTCTTCTGACGTGCTCATACCATTTTAAATGTTTGTGCTAGATGAATTCAATAAATGAATTTTTACATTTCATTTTTTCTCTGATTACTTCATTTCTTATTCTTTTTATTCTTGATATTCTTGCTGAACGTCCCCAGAAATCCATTTCTGCGACTAATAATTTTGATTTCAGTTGCCATTTTGTTGTCCACACTTCTGAACTGTTGTAACCTCGTTGCCTTTTGTTGTTTCATTCTTTCTGCCATTTGTTGAGTAATCGTCCCGGTCTACTTGTCAGGAAAGGTACTGGTGCAGCATTCGTTAATACAGGCTTCATTGACTGAAAATTAGAATACTCAACTTTAGAACATATGTCTGTTTCTTCTCTCTTCTTGCTTCTCGCGGTGTCTTCCCTATGACGCTAGCTGCACTGCTTCGTCCGTAGCCGAGTTCTGACCTAGTAACTGCGTGAGTTCTGGCTAGTAACTGATTGTAACTGACGGGCGGTCCAGACGTGTGTCGGCCTAGCTATAGCCGCTTCTAGAGGGCGTGCATCTTCTGTTACTCCCTCTAGCATGCGCGGCGCCTGCTTGCGATTGGCTTTCGGTCGATCGCTGCCTTCTCCATGATCGTTCTCTTACGTTTGGCGTGTGGCGCTGACTTTACGCCACAACATCTCTCCCCTCCCCCCACCCCGAAGCGCCGAACGCTGTAGTGTATGGAGCTCGACAATGGAGGAGGAGGCAGGCTCGTAGACGTACTGATGGACCGGAGTCTGTAGCTGCAGAGGACGGCAGACTACCGGCCGGGCCCCGCCATCCGGCTTGAGCTCGCGAGGGAACGTCCTCTGGGGAAACCTCCGAAGGGCCCACGTCCACGACCTGTGGCCCAGGTACTGACGTGGACGGTGACGTCGGCGTCGGATTCTGCGTGGCGTGCTGGTCCTGCCGGTGGATGAACATCCGTATCTCGAGCGGCAGCGAAGGTGGTGTGGACTCCGACTCCATGGCGTCGGGCCGCGGTGCCGTGAAGACCTGCGGCGGGGCGACCGTCTTGGTCGCGCGGGCGCCGAAGGCCGCGCGGTCTGCTTGTTGCGTGAAACTGCCGAGAGAAATGCAGAAGGATCACAGGGTACATGGCAAGGGCGAATTTGATTGCGGTGCCTGTGAATGATGCCGTCGGGACCTGAAATTTCAAACATGTGCGCACCGCAAAATTTCAGGATCTCGTCCCGTTCCCACTAGTCCAGTCAATGAGTGCTCAAAAAAGGGGTGTAGAGTGCATGGAATATGCGATAATTTTTGACTTCAGGACTTTGTTAGGGATAGCAGGTTAAAATACTACGAGTCCCCGCCCCTGGGGGAGGGGGGGGTGAGCTAAGGCTAGGAGGGGGGTGAAAAGGTGCCGTTTTTTGGTTTTTCGATTATATCTCGAAAACGGTCCGATTTACGAAGAAAACATTCCGAATAAAAATAAGAGATAATTGAATTTTCTATAAAATTGTTTCCATACATAAACGTCGAATTCCGAACAGTTTTCGAGATATACGTTATTTAGAATCAACCATTTCGGAAAAAAAGCATTTTTACCTCACTAATTTTGTCACACATTTACTTATAGTGACTCACTCGATCGTTTCTCAGGAAATATGTCAGAAAGAAAGTTGTAGAGGATTACGTTTCCTTCAATTTGATATCCACGTATGCTAACTTATCTTCAACCAATCAGGAGGTACATACATCATTTATAAGATGTGCGGCTCAGTTTTGACGTCGTCCTAGAAATGAGTGTTTGAGGGGCTGTGACGTTTTTATCTTATGAAACGTGTTAGCATGGTAAATAACAATACTTTAACACTGTTAATAAAGTAATTGCAATTTTATAGCATATTCAATTATCTTTCATTGTTATTTTGAACGTTTTCTTCCTAAAGCGGACCGTATTCGAGATATAATCGAAAAACCAAAAAATGGTAGCTTTCCACTTCCCTCCACGCTTTAACTCATCCGCCAGGGGCGGGGACTTTCAGTATGTTCACCTTCTAACTATTCCTAACAAAGTCCTGAAGTCAAAAATTCTCGCATATTCCATGCACTCTACAAAGCATTTATTGACTGGACTACACCGTCTGCGACCGCTGAAAACTGTAAGACAGGGTTACGCTGAGCGAAGCGATACTTTGCGTGCCGGCGGCTGCTGTTGCTCCGAGGGGCGCGGTGGGTGGAGCAGACGGAGCAGGGTGCGGTGGCGGCGACCGTGTAGAAGTCCGGCCGGCGATGATCCTTCTCGTGGATGGGAGCGGTAGGAGGCGAGGAACAGCTGCAGGGCTGCCTCCCGTGAGTGCTCCGAACGAAGTTTGGACATTTGTTGCTTAAATGTCCGTACGAAGCGTTCCAGCGCCGTTTGACAGCGGGTGAAACGGTACATTGGTGAGATGCTTAATTCCATTGCGTTCACAAAAGGAGCGAAATTCTTGCGATGTGAACTGAAGGCCGTTGTCAGAGACTATCAGTTCAGGGAGACCTTCCAGACAAAAAATTGAATACAACGCCCTAATCGTGCTACTAGAAGTCGTAGAAGACATTGGCACTGCAAATGGGTAACCACTAAAAGCATAAACTACAATAATCCACTTTGTGTTCCAGAAGGAACCAGCATAGTCAATATGTACTCGTTGCCAAGGTGAATCTGCTTTTAGCCAAGCAAAAAAATTTCTGAGATGGGGCTGACTGATTAATAGCGCACACTGAACCCTATGACGTCATCTTCTCTATTTCTGCGTCCATACCCTACAAAGTACAGTGTCGTCTTGCGAACCATTCCCCAATGTTCTTGATGAAGTCAAGTTCAATACATCGTTCTGGGCCGGCCACGGTGGCCGAGCGGTCTGCGGCGTGCCAGTCACAGTCTGCACGGCCGCTACGGTCGGGGGTTCGAATGCTCCCTCGGGCATGGATGTTGGTGTCGTCTTTAGTATAAGGTAGTTAATAAGTAGTTTGTAACTTTAGGGACTGATGACTCCGCAGTTATGTCCCTTAAGCTTAACAAACATTTGAACATTTTTTCTTTTTCAACTTCGTTCTGCAATTTTGAATGTCACGCTGTGAACGAGGCCATTCTGTGCGAATGTAGCGCAGCAAAATTTGTAAATTGGGTTCTGTTTCTGGGGCCCGAGCAATTTTTCTATAGTCAAAGGAAAGGATTGCATCAGACTATCTTCCTGTGTATCTATCTGACAACACGACATCTCAGAAGCATCAAAGTCTTTGTCATGGCCAACCGGAAGACGAAACAATAAAGGAGGTAGATGAGTTTTGTTACTTGGGCAGTAAAATAACAAATGATGGTCGCAGTACAGAGGATATAAAATGCAGAATGGCAATGGGGAGAAGAGAGTTCTTGAAAACAAAATTGTTAACATCGAATATTGATTTAAGCCTAAAGATGTCCTTTCTGAAGGCATTTGTGTGGAGTGTTGCCTTGTATGGGAGTGAAACATGGACGATAAACAGTGCGGACAGGAAGTGGACAGAGGCTTTTGAAATGTGGTGCTACAGAAGAATGCTGAATATTAGGTGGGTGGATCGCGTAACTAATGAGGAGGTACTGAACAGAATTGGGGAGAAAAGGAATTTCTGGCATACGTTGACTAATAGAAGGGATCGATTGGTAGGGCACATTCTTAGACATCAAGGAATTGTGAAATAAGCGTTGGAGGGAAGTGTGTGGGGTAAAAACCGCAGAGGAAGACTAAGAGATGGTTACAGTAAGCAGATACAGACAGGTGTAGGTTGCCGTTCTTATGTAAAGTTGAAGAGGCTTGTGGAGAACTGCATGAAACCAGTCTCCGGACTGAAGACCACAACAACAAAGACAAATGAAGTGTGAAAATGTTCGTATCATTAGACACCACATTCAATTATTACACGTCGAATAAAGTTCCTGGAACAAACCTGAACAGGAATTAACGTTTATTGTTTCTTTATATTCTCTCACTTTCAGCGGATTTGGTTATAAAATACACACATATTCGTATTTCCTCATGAATAAGCATTTTTATATATATAATTGAATCAGCGCCTGGGAGCTGGCTTCGCAGGCTTAACTTTCGAATGTGCTGTCGTTTCCTTTGGTTTCATCCATCTGGCTCTTTTTTTACATTTCTCTTCGGTTTCTTTCTTATTGTATGAATCCACCGACTATGTTATCTTTCATATGCCGATATCTAGGCTCTATTTTGCGTTCACACGGTGGCTACACCATAACTTAGAACGCCTCATGCCCGGAATAGAAAATGTAAGTCAGCAATACATTCTTCCTTCCGCTAATGCATGCTAGCTCGAGCTAGGACCATCACATTTCTTAATTAATTTTTCTTTCCTTTCCTTGTAGATAATCTGATGATGCCTATTGTAGGCAAAACGCGTTATTAATAAATAAAAATCTGCAACCAAGGCTGTTTACATACATCAACTTTCACAGCAGAGAGTGTCGCGACTGTGTATGTTAGACTGAGTTCTAACCAAATGACTTTCAAAGGTAATAACAGAAGCTCTTCGCTAAATCGTGCGACAACGCTTCCGAGTACCTCCTACAGGCGTGAGTTGAAACTAAAACTGGGAGTGAAGGAGCGATTAACACTTACATCATTCGTCGGCGTGCCTTACAGAAGTAGGAAATGGTTGGAAGTGGCTGTAATACCTAAGTACGAACAACTATGCACTCCGAAATATTTCTTCAGGCTCCCGAAAAAAATATTGAATTCTAAGTAATGTAGCTTAAGGAGGCTACTATTAGGCCTACCGAGACCCGTTACTTATATAAACAATGTCTTTAACGCTTTGATTTACCCTTTTTTATGTTCTATGTAGATACAGGCGTGGGTTATTCGTAATATTGTGTACAGACCCACAACTCGCCATGGAAATACCGACGCACTTTCGTTACCAAACCCATATACTTTTGAGTAGCTTTACTTTTGATTATAAACGAATGTCTTGATGATTCTTTCCGTTTGTGATTCAGATGAAGTAACAATTGTGGAATTTAATATAATGCATCTTTAACCATCAGCTGTTTTACGAAATCCTTAAAATCGACTAGTTTCAGTCCAGGACCATCATCATAGATGAAAAGGTATTAAACCAGGTTAGTCAACAGCATTAAATAAAATAGATCTAGCTGAAAACAGCAGGAGTCACTAGATCTATTTTATTTAATGCTGTTGACTAACCTGGTTTAATAGCTTTTTATCTATGATGATGGTCCTGGACCGAAACTAGTCGCTTTTAAGGATTTAGTAAAACAGCTTATGGTTAAAGATGCATTTTATTAAATACATGGGACTATTAGCACTCACCTTACCAAAACTTTGAAATTGTAGATATGATTTCTGCTTTGTTGGGAAACTGTCTTTTTGCTTTTGATGTTTTATTGCCACGTTTGTGAGGACTTCCCTTCAGCTACAGCTGTACTGGCTGATCTGGTAGATGTAATAATGTAGGTAATACATTCCGTATAAGTTTCTAATGTTCAAAACTTGCATATTTGGCTGGAATTGTAGTGAAGAAATCCTGACGTTTCTGAGTAGAAAACCGATGTCTTTTTGTAGATGGTTGGGTATTTTGTTGTTTATTAGCAATTTTAGTCCTTTAATAGAAACTGAATTTCTTGATTAAAAAGTCGTAGATTGCAACATAATCTTAAATAAACTGTCCTGCAAAGTACCGTTTCATAGTTCTTAGGAAACCTCATAGAGACTAATGTGGAGCTATTATTTTTATGACACTACATACCTTCCCCTTTGTAAAAGGTACGTTAAAATCAATTTAAACGACACTATTCACACTCAACCGATGTAGTATTCAGAAATGTACATCGCCAGCCGCTTGGAGCGCTGCTGTCGTGGCGTATAACAAAAATCAGTGGAAGTGTCGTGACTGTATATGTTAGACTGTGGCAGAGTCGCGAAACTCCCAGTGAATTTCTGCAACTTCGCGACTGCAGCGCTGCCAAGCGGCTTGATCGTAGAAACATACCGCGAAACGATTGCGTAATGAATGTGTATTTCTAGTAAAGCAAACCGCGGTGGAGTAGCCGAGAGGTCTAAGGCGCCCCGCTGCGAGCGCGCGGTTGTTCGCCGTCGGAGGTTCGAGTCCTCCCTAGGGCATGTGTGTGTGTGTGTGTGTGTGTGTGTGTGTGTGTTTGTCCTTATGTTACTTGACATTAGTTTAAGTAATTTGTAAGCTACGGACTGACGACCACGCGGCTTGGTCCGATAGATTTACAAACATTTGAACATTTTGAGTGAAGCAACACTTTCAAAGTACCTTCGTGTTTAAATTATAGCAACTAATAATTCGGAAATCTCTCATTTGCAAAGCATTATTTATTGCATGAATTGTAACCTTTTTTAACAACTTTTGTGGCCAGTTATATTATTTGTTAACCACTAAATCGAACCGTATTAATATCTTTAAAATTTGTAGTCAATTTGTTTGAAACAGAATTTGTAAACTTTACGTCACGTGACGTATTCGCGTCTTTGGCGCCAAAATCGATGTATTTAAACATGCCGCTACTGACGGCAACGGCAGTTGAGGGCAGTTGATGTCAGTTGTGGGCAGTTGCAAACTTTACACAAAATGTATACAGTGCTGTAGTCATGGAAGACAATAAACATCCGTTTTCAACAAACAACGAATTTATTTTGGTAGAAGAACCTTGGAGAATGAACTGCAATTAACTTGACCAAGAACTTCTCTATTTTTAAGTTTGATTCGTTGTGTGGTTTGGCGTGCTTTAGTAACAAGCAACCCTAGCGACGACCTAAGCACCATTCACCAGTGGCGTAGCTAAGTAGTTTGGCACCCGGTGCGATGATCCAACTTGTCACCCCCCCCCCCCCCCCCCCCCCAACACCACCAACACTCTCGCCAACCTTAGAAAGAATGGAAAAAAATTTCAAGGAGAGAGGAATAAATTTTTGATAGACATAATGAAATGAGCAGAATAGAAAGTTAATTAGTTTGTAAACAGTCTGTATGAAAGGAAATAAATAAAACTAGTATTTTTAAATAACATAGTGTAATCGATTATTAATCAAGCAGAACAAATAGCTAAAGACTGTCTTAATGACTGGTGACTTTCACATGCAGTTTACAATCTCACCCGTCTAATTTTCTCTGCAGAAAATTTTGAAAATGGATCGTCAAAGTCAATAGCCACACTATTTTCAGTTGACAAAATTACCAAATTAGAGAGTCTTGCTTGGCTCATAGTAGACCTAAGGTAATTCTTAATGAGTCACAGCTATGAGAAACTTCTCTCACAGGACGCTACCGAAACACACAAAGTTAAGAAAAAACTTAATGCCAAAGTGAGGTTCGGAACAGATTCAGAAATTTCATATTCAACAACAAACTCTTAAAGATGTCCATCCAAGAAATGCTCAAATGTTTGTAAATCTATCGGACCAAACTGAGTGGTCATCAGTCCACAGCTTACAAACTACTTAAACTAAGGTAAACTAACCTACGGACAACACACACACCCATGCCCTAGGGAGGACTCGAACCTCCAACGGCGAGCAACCGCGCACTCCGCAGCGAGGCGCCTTAAACCGCTCGACTACTCCACCGCGCAAAATGTTTGTATAGATTATGGGACGGAACTACGGGGTCATCAGTCCCTAAACTTACAAACTTCTTATGAACTACTTACGAACTAGAACGGCACAAATATCCATACCCGAGGGGGGATTCGAACCCCCGACCGTAGTGGCCGTGCAGACCGTGACTGCAGCGCCTCAGTCCCCTCGGCCACCGCAGCCGGCATCCATCCAAGAGATTCTTCTTTTGGGACATTAGCAGCCTGCAGAAATCTTCGCAGCCGTAGAATTTCTGCGAGGATACGATCTTCAGGAATCTCATCGTAATTGTCAATTAAACATTTTACAATCATGGGAAGTTCCTTTTCTGAATAGGATTTCTGGGCTCTAAAACAGCAAAACGATCTGATATACACTTCACGTTTCTGCAACGTGTATCAGTTTCTTATTGGGACTGTCGATGCACTCTAACACTGATCTTCTCGGTTCCTGGTGCATAGTCAGCGTCTCGTCTGCAGCCTTTCACGCAGACATTTTCTTCTTCCTAATATTTCTTATTTTTTCGACAGGAATACCCATCTCGTCACATGTGTCCTTCGCAAATCGAAAGGCTTCGTCCACAAGCAAATATAAATCACCATATTGATTTATAGCAAACACTTCTTAGTTGTCTTTAGATTTTTAGGCAAATATTGCTTAAAAGAGCACTCTTCCTGAAATACAATAAGTTAATAATCATTTGTCTGTTGTTGTATAGGAGAAAATGCTTTTATGCATTTTTTTACGGAGGTCAGATATTCATGAACAGCAGACAGTAAGGAGATTTGTTCTAGCCGGCCGCAGTGGCTGAGCGGTCTGCGCCGCGCCAGTCACTTTCTGCACCGCCACTACGGTCGGGGGTTCGAATCCCCCCTCGGGCATGGATATTTGTGTCGTCCTTAGTATTAGCTAGTTCATAGGTAGTTTGTAAGTTTAGGGACTGATGACCCCTTAGTTAAGTCCCATAAGCTCTACAAACATTTGAACATTTTGTTCTATTTGACGTTACAGTTGCATCAAATAATAAACCCATATGCTTTTTTTTTTTTTTTTTTTTTTGGAATTTTCTACGATTTTTGTTAAACACTATACCAGAACTTTCCAAACTCTTCCTAGTCGCGACACCATTTCGAATATATAAAGTTTTACAAGAAACACGCTGATTTTAATTAGAAAGATTTACGTATATAAATGATACTTTAAAGAAATAGTAATTCCTATGATTCACTTGTACTTAAAGTGCACACTGAACGAACTGAAAGATGTTAAGTATTTTTTCCACATTGTTCTGTCTTATTTTATCTTAAGATTTTGCTGTTGTTGCGACACCCCTGGGTATCGTGACATCCAGCTTGGAAAACTCTGCACTGTACATCATAACATACCACATTGATAGCCACGGCGGAAAACAGTTCTGGTTTTATGCTAGACTAGTTCATGCACGTTTGACCACTTTAAGACCCTAGCACAAAGTAAATTTGTGATATATAATTAATACGGCTGGTTTGGCTACAATGGTACATTAGCGTGGAAAAAATGAAAAAAGAATAAAAAAGAAAAAAAAAGAAACCTCTAGCAAGTTTTCTCACCCCGTTGGAGTTGGTACCCGGTGCGGACCCTCCTAGCTGCGCTACTGCCATTCACACAGGCCACGCAACGTCTCAAACCGTCTTGCCGCCGTCTGCCACAGCCTGAAAAGAGAGCGATAGGGGTACATTACACGGAGCGTATTTGGTCGCTAGTCGCTGGCGTATTTGGACACAGCTGCTAAATTCGCTCCGTGTAAACAAGGGCAGCGAACAAAGTCGCTGCTCCGAAAGGCGAGCGTCTAAAGTTGAAGGGTAGGCTACTTTAAGCGGTGGTCGCTGGTGTTTTTGATCGCTTTCAAGTGTTGGTCGCCCCGTGTCATGTACAGGAGCGTATAAAGAGCCACCAATCGAGTCAAAATGTGGAAGGTAGCAACAAATGCAGGCGTGTTTCTCATAACAGTCTTAAAAGAACAATTAATCTACCAAAAACAAAACGGAAAAGTAGGAAAAAAATAAAATAAAATGGATAAGAAGGTGGACTGCGAGGAGAAATCTTTTGTGAGAATTATCGTGTGAAGATCCTTCTGCCTACATAAATATGAGGATGACATCAGAAAATTTAGATACATTACTGGAAATGGTAGACATAAAATAAGGAAACAGAATACCGTTATGAGGATGACTGTCTTGCCAGCTACAAAATTGGAAGTTACACTGCGTTATTTGACAACAGGTGATAGCTTCAAAACAACTTAATGCCTGTTTCGAATCTTCTATTTCCAAGTTTATTACAAAAGTCCTTGACTTCAATTCATCAAATAGTTTGTTAAATTGAGTGTGTTTAAAGTTTAGTATTTAATTAAACTTTTTTTTATGTCCCATAGTACAGGACCCACCCCCATGAACCACAGACATTGCCGAGGTGGGGTGGCTTGCGTGCCTCAACGATGCAGATAGCCGTACCGTAGGTGCAACCACAGCGGAGGGGTAACTGTGGAGAGGCCAGACAAACGTGTGGTTCCTGAAGAGGGGCAGCAGCCTTTTCAGTAGTTACAGGGGCAACAGTCTGGATGATTGACTGAGCTGGCCTTGTAACATCAGCTAACGTGGCTCTGCCGCACAGTTACTGCGAACGGCTGAAAGCAAGGGGAAACTACAGCCGTTACCCTTCCCGAGGACATGCAGCTCTACTGTATGAACATATGATGATGGCATCCTCCCGGGTAAAATATTCCGGAGGTAAAATAGTCCCCCATTCGGATCTCCGGGCGGGGACTACTCAGGAGGATGTTGTCATCAGGAAAGACAATACTGGCATTCTACGGATCGGAGCGTGGAATGTTAGATCCCTTAATCGGGTAGGAAAATTAGAAAATTTAAAACGGGAAATGGATAGGTTGAAGTTAGATATAGTGGGGATTAGTGAAGTTCGGTGGCAGGATGAACAGGATTTCTGGTCAGGTGAGTACAGGATTATAAATACAAAATCAGTTGGGGGTATCACAGGAGTAGGACTGATAATGAATAAGAAAATAGGAATGCGGGTAAACTACTATGAGCAGCACAGTGATCGCATTATCATTGTCAAGATAGATACGAAGCCAACACCGACAACAGTAGTACAGGTTTATATGCCTACTAGCTCTGCCGATGATGAGGAGATTGAAGAAATGTATGAGGAGTTAAAGGAAATTATTCAGACAATTAAGGGAGAGGAAAACTTAATTGTGATGGGAGACTGGAATTCGGTAGTAGGAAAAGGAAGAGAAGGAAAAATAATAGGTGAATATGGACTGGGCAGGAGGAATGAAAGAGGAAGTCGCCTGGTAGAATTTTGCACGGAACATGATTTAATCGTAACCAACACGTGGTTTAAGAATCACAAAAGAAGGTTGTATACGTGGAAGAGACCAGGAGACACCGGAAGGTATCAGATAGATTTTATAATGGTAAGACATAGGTACCGGAACCAGGTTATAAACTGCAGGACATATCCAGGGGCAGATATAGACTCTGACCATAACTTGTTAGTCATGAACTGTAGGCTGAAGCTGAAAAAACTGCAGAAAGGTAGGAAAATAAGGAGATGGGACTTAGATAAATTGAAGGAAAGTGAAGTTCTGGAGAATTTCAGAGGGAGATTTAGGCAACAATTGACAGAAAAAGGGGGAAATAAAACAGTAGAAGAGGAATGGGTAGCATTGAGAGATGAAATAGTGAAGGCAGCAGAGGACAAAATAGGTAGAAAGGCAAGATCTACAAAAAGTCCTTGGATATCACAGGAAATACTAAATTTAATTGATGAAAGGAGAAAATATAAAAATGCAGTAAATGAAACAGGCAAAATGGAGTACAGACGACTAAGAAATAAGATTGACAGGAAGTGCAAAATGGCTAAGCAGGAGTGGCTAGAAGCCAAATGCAAATCTGTAGAAGAATGTATAAGAAGGGGAAAAGTAGATACCGCCTACAGGAAAATAAAAGAAACATTTGGGGACAAGAAAAGCAATTCTACGAATATCAAGAACTCAGATGGGAAACCAGTTCTCAGCAAAGAAGGGAAAACTGAAAGATGGAAAGAATACATAGAGCAACTCTACAAAGGAAATGAACTTAGAGACGATGTTGTAGGAAGGGAAGAGGAAGTAGATCAAGATGAAATAGGAGATACTATACTGAGAGATGAATTTGACAGAGCCTTGAAAGACCTAGGTCGGAACAAGGCCCCAGGAGTAGATGACATACCCTCAGAACTACTAAAGTCTCTGGGAGAGCCAGCCATGACAAGACTATTTGAACTGGTGAGTAGGATGTATGAGACAGGCGAAATGCCCTCAGACTTTAAGAAAAATGTAATAATCCCCATTCCAAAGAAATCAGGCGCAGACAGGTGTGAAAATTACAGAACCATCAGTTTGATAAGTCATGGTTGCAAAATTTTAACACGAATTATCCACAGGAGAATGGAAAAACTGGTAGAAGCTGACCTCGGGGAAGATCAGTTTGGATTCAGGAGGAACGTAGGAACCCGGGAGGTAATACTCACTTTACGTCTTATCTTAGAAGATAGATTAAGGAAAGGCAAACCGACATTTTTAGCTTTTGTAGATTTGGAGAAAGCATTTGACAATGTTGACTGGAATACACTATTTCAAAATCTGAAGTTGGCAGGGGTAAAATACAGGGAAAGGAGAGTTATTTACAACTTGTACAAAAGCCAGACCGCAGTTATTAGACTCGAAGGGCATGAAAGGGAAGCATCAGTTGGGAAGGGAGTAAGACAGGGCTGTAGCCTTTCTCCGATGCTATTCAATTTGTACATCGAGCAGGCGATGAAGGAAAGCAAGGAAAAATATGGAATAGGGATTAAAGTTCAGGGGGAAGAAATAAAAACATTGCGTTTTGCTGACGACATTGTAATTCTGTCAGAGACAGCAAAGGACCTGGAAGAGCAGTTGAATGGAATGGACAGCGTGTTGAAGAGAGCGTATAAAATGAACATTAACAAGAGCAAAACAAAAATAATGGAATGCGGTATTAGAAAGTCAGGCGATGCTGAAGGAATTAGATTAGGTAACGAAACAATGAAGGTGGTAGATGAGTTTTGTTACTTGGGTAGTAAAATAACATGCGATGGTCGCAGTACAGAGGATATAAAATGCAGAATGGCAATGGGAAGAAAAGCATTTTTGAAAAAGAGAAATTTGTTAACATCGAATATTAATTTAAGTGTAGGGAAGTCTTTTCTGAAGGCGTTTGTGTGGAGTGTTGCCTTGTACGGGAGTGAAACATGGACGATAAGCAATGCGGACAGGAAAAGAATAGAGGCTTTTGAAATGTGGTGCTACAGAAGAATGCTGAAGATCAGGTGGGTAGATCGCATAACTAATGAAGAGGTACTGGACAGAATTGGTGAGAAAAGGAATTTTTGGCATACCCTGACTAAAAGAAGGGATCGCTTGGTAGGACACATTCTTAGACATCGGGGAATTGTAAATTTAGCATTGGAGGGAAGTGTGTGGGGTAAAAATCGCAGAGGGAGACCAAGAGACGCGTATAGTAAGCAGATTCAAGTGGATGTGGGTTGCCGTTCTTATGAGGAGATGAAAAGGCTTGCTCAGGATAGGGTATTATGGAGAGCTGCATCAAACCAGTCTCCGGACTGAAGACCATAACAACAACAGTACAGGACAACTTTGATAAATTTCCAGAATCGTGGAAACTTGATATTCCCACTTCATATTTTGTTTGATGGGAAACAGAACTGTTTGGTGTCACCAAATAGCGTAAAAAGATAATAGTGGAAACTCTGTCCAAAAGAGCGCGACAGCGATTGCAGCATACCCTAGTGGCGTGAAATGCACACTGTTTCGCCTATGTAAACAAAGAGACTATAGCCATAGTTTCAGTATATTTATGTGCTGAATTGGCTGGTAGAGGCGTTATTGAGGAATATATGTGAGCAATAATTACCGACAACAAACTGATCGAAAGTCTTTTACAGATTCCCGAGGAATAAAGAAATGTGTATATGAATCCAAATTAGAGGTCAGTGTCTGTCAGTGACTTAAATTTATTTCGTTAATGTAAGAATGTCGTTATCAGCAGCTTGGTTTTTGTAATTTTTAGATGTAAACAGTGGGTCATTCGAACCAGTAGAGCAGATGTGGATGAAATATTTTAAAAATGTAGACCGGAGAACTTAAATAAAACTCATGTAACTGAACCGTGGCGGTTTGTTCGATCGATGCCTTCAGGCAAAGATCGTCTTTGCCCTACTGCGACCAGAGATCACTGATTGCGACCTCTGCTGAGTGATCTTTGCTAGGCGTCGGGTGCCATGGGCCGTGGGACGACGACGGAAGGGATTTCTTTGTTGTTAGCGTGCCACATGGCTGCCGGTGACGTTTTGGCCGTAAGCAGTTTTTCGATCTGCAGAGAAAGACTGGATTGCAAGATAACGCCTGGTCCCTGGTGTTCGTGGATTTCGGAGGAAGACTGCTATTGATTCCTTTGCTTATTTGGTTATGAGCGAAAAAGCCTGCGGCATTGAGAGTAACTGTTGTCATTCAGATGTCTGTATTTATTTGTTTTGGTTGTCGATTAGTACACTACGAACGGCAGACATCTTGTGTACTTAGCTGTGTACGTATTTCACACTGGTATTTAGCTCAAGTAAGTAAGGTAACTCGGAACTTCATATGAGTACTTAATAATATGATTGTAAGTGGAAAGATTCCACTTGATGTTACGTCTGTTATTGGTCAAAGTTAAAAGGCACTTTCTGAGAAACTGGTTTTTATTACAGCTGTCTTGTGTTATACCATTTGTTACTATTATACAGTCTCCATTTGATATTTTATTTGATGTGTTATTAATGTTGTTTTTTCTGTCTGTTACATGTGCCCCAACCCGAGGTTAACTTGAGGGAAGCCGAACGCATCGGACGGTGGGCTGCACGGAGTTTTCGGTCGAGGTGTGGGACGCTTGCAGTCCCTGGGTTTCCTCTACATTAAGTTTTCCTCCTCCGGAAGAGTACCGTCCGCGGCGGTGGGACAACCGTGCTCAGAGTTAAGAAAAAAAAGGGTTTTGGTTAGCTATCAAATCATGTAAAGCTTCTTAAAACCGTGTCATCTTGAAACAGAATTTGTACGTTACCTTTAAATCCTATTTATCAGACTGTATAATTTGACTGTTTGAATTTTGACTATTACTATTGACTTTTCTTTCCTTTTAAATTGGTCAGTGATTTGGAAAGCCGCTCACTGTAAAAGTTGTAGCAAAGTTTAAGAGTGTGTCAAAATATTAAGGTGTCTTTACACGGATATCTTTGAGAACCGGTAAATTGTATGTTTCCTTTGAAAACTAGATTCCATAGATGGTGAAAATTTAAAATATCTGCATTTAACTGTGATGGTCTGTAATTGTAGATTTTCCTGAGAGTAAGTTCAAATTTCAAATTTTAAAATGCCTTTCTCAGGAAATAAAATTGTTTCACTGAAGATGATGATAGATGAGCCCTCCGCTTCCTGAAGTTAGTAAATTTCTTTAACCCTAACCACCCCCCCCCCCCCCCCCGCAGTAATATGCTCAGATCATTTTGTAGAGAAGGACTTTAGAAACAAAAATTTACTAAGTCAGGGGTAGGTATTGTTTGTAAAGCAGTAAGACAGCTCAATTTTAAACATTGTTCGACGCTTTGTCATGTTACTGCTGTTGCATATAACTTGTTACTCCTCATTTCAGTAGATTATATGGCCAGCCTCGGTTCCTTCAGTGTTGCCTAATGCAATGGAAAGTACTTTCAGAGCAAGCTAAAAAGCAATAAGAAAGAAGAGGAAGTGGAGCCACAGGAATCCATCAGCATTCTCGCGGAAGTGGACGATAGTGTCAGCTCTAAAGTTAGAAAAAACTGTGAAAACCTTTTCCATTAGTTGCTAGGTGTCGAGCACTACAGAAAAATGAGGAATCAGAGAGGAGCCATTCGTACTTTAAGAACTGAGTTGTGTAATTTAAAACGAAGTTCAACAGTGATAAAAGTAGGGCTAATGCTGTTAGTTATAAATTGGTCCATAAGTTTATCAATTTGTGTGCTGCTGTAGAGAGTGTCTGCGAAAATTGTTTCCTATTATTGTCCAACTGATACTTTGCAGTGCTGATTGAAGCACTTGTAAATAAAATAAACAACTTACCTGCAACACGTCCTTCAAAAAAGAATGTGAAGTTGCAAAAAATACGCACATGTTGTCAACAATTTTTATAATACGTATTGCGTCCTACAGTTCGCTGACAAATAATTTTTTTATCCCACAGCTAAAATATTTTCTATGTGGCAAAATATCGAGGTTATGATTCAATAAATGCCCTCCTACACCCTTTATTTTACGTATGACAGCCAAATTAAGTCATATAAAGCTATATTTTACGTAAGCTATACTCGGTAGCAGACGACTTGCAGACGATGAAATTGTAGTTAACATTGCGAACCGCTAGATGGCAGTGCTGCGCGCTGTCTGGTACGGAATTAATGCATTTTGGGGTAAGTTTCCACTATTATATTTATACGCTATTTGGTATCACCTAACCTCCAAAACAATATGTTATATGGTACGTCGTGTTTCAATTGTTTTTACGACGACGCTAGCGCCTGAAGTCGCTGCGTGTCATTGCGTCAGCGTATTCATTTGCTGTTCGCCTATAAGCCGGGCGACAACAAACGCTTGCGACTAGCGACCAAATACACTCCGTGTAAGGGTGCCTTCACACTGAAAGCTAACTCCAACAAACAGAACTTTGCAACAGTTGACAGTCTAGCAAACTTAAAACAGTTGCAAAGTGTTTAAAACAATTTCAAACTCTAGTAAACACACATTCGACGTTTTTCTTTTAATAATCATCTGTACAACTGCATTTCTGGCAAGTGCATTCCTTGACAAGATGGAAAAATTAAAACAGTTGTAGGTGGAAACGTGGTTAACGAGAGGAAGAGAGAAAAAGGGCTGGCACAAATATACTATAAGACCTAAACTGTGAGGACATAATCATGAAAATTGTTTGAGAAGGGGCGATCAAACATTTCAATTCACCCACATATTTACAAATACTTAAAATCGTCATATGGTAATCGATGTTTCAGGAAGGCCTATATCTGTGAATAAATAATGAAACACGGACATAGTTAATGTATTTTCATTCTTAATATAACTTCTTCAGAGAATTTAATTTATTTAAGAAGAGAAAATATTTTCGTAGTTCTTTCATGTTACGTTTGCATGTGCGTCATTCTGCCTCATGCATTGCAAAGGTTTTTATAGTTTACTATAGCCTGATATTTGTCTGATTTTTTGAAGCATCTCATGAAATATATAATTACCTGTTCTAGTGGTTAACTCTGTAATTGCATCGTGCTAAGCACGAAAAAGTACGGAGCTAACTGGTGCAGGTTTCATTATGCAAATCACGAATTCCATTTCTGCCGATAACAAGCTATTCCACCAATCAGTAAAACAGGTACCGATACTTGAATCCTAAAGTCTAGCATTTCACGTATTATTCCAACAAAAGTGAATCAAAATATAAATCACTTCAGGAATTTAGTAGGTCAGTTTAGAGTACAAATAACAATAATTATTTCACGTATGGATCTCCATAAATCTTTTAGTCTATTAATTGAACTAATCCAGTGAGCAACTTGAAATATCACTGATTGTGGTTGCTTTTTCTTTATACGATTCTAACAGCTTATTTTAGCCACTGTGCTTTGTATTACGAAATATTTCATATTCTTCAAATTAGTAGTGAAATTATCTCTTGTGATGGTGCAGCTCTTTTGTCTTCCGTGCTTGCAGTATTATATTTGTGGTTGATTCCGCCTTATGCAAGACACTTTTTTTGTTTTAATACCCAAACTTGTTTCGGCACTTATTGTGCCATCTTCCGTGGGTTTCTGGTGTTTATTTTCTATAATAACATGATACATATTTTGGTTATACAATCGTTTGCACAAGTTGTTTACTTAGACAATTTTTTTAGATGTTTTAGGCCTAATTTATTCAAGGTACTTACATTGTGTCATTCGCAGGATTTACATGTGCATTAATTGAGGAATGACAAGTTTTGACAGCCTGTCATCTGCAAACAAGAAGACTTTTTGTTTACGAAATCTGACTGATTTATTGTAGGCCTACATTAGCCTGGAAATTATATTGAAATTATTTCTAATGTGGCTCTTTTGGCTTACTTACGTTTGAGCTGTGGTGTTGCTGCTTGTTTGAACATAAGAACACGCCACGCCACCTACGGTATTAGACATATCGTATATGCTACTGGATGATATGTCGGGTGTTGACATGTAATTACAACAAATGATACAAAGAACTATTCGTGTTGATAGATGTTCAGTCCGCCTTGCCTTGAAACGGCAGATTACTGTAATACGGAAATTTTTTAACCACGTATAAGACGTTTCCAGTCATTTATTCAAACAAATAGTATCTTAATGGCGGGTTTCCGAGATATTCTCAATTTACTCAGTTACTTGCTTTGAAATGTCATACATTCATAAGACCTAAGTTATAAATATAAGCTAACTAAATACGACGGCCAACATGGAGTCTTCGTCTCTCTACCGAAAAGAGCTGCCCCCCTCCCCGGATAGCCACGTGGTGTGACATCGGCGGCGTTCTCCTACCTTAGGCTGTTGTCTCAGTGGCTCCTATATCGGTGGGTTTTGCCGACGACAGACACCGGTGGAAAACGGCCGATCGTTTTAAATCAGTACTCCAGTATGGGCACGGTCACAGTGTAGTCGATCTCATCGCCCGAATGTTGAAACCTCAGACGACAGTCGGTGAAATTCAAATCAGTTTGTTTTCTTCGGTCAAATATACCGACGTTCTCACTTGCTAGATATGGGCAATTGAGAAACTGATATGCTTAGTGAAAGAAAGAAAGAGATTGTGGCGCCCAGAACACGATAAATATCACAATCGCGATATAATTCGGAATCTATGGCTTGATATTACAGTTCATTGGAAACCCCAAGTTGGTTAAATCCTTTATCAGAAATTTTAGGCGTGAATTATAACCTCAAAAACCTGTTCAATTCGGGATTGTGGCGAATCTTAATGTTATTGTAGTGGCTCTCTTACGTTGTTTTGCATTGTGATAATTGGGTATTAGCTGTCCACAAATTATTCTTACTGGTTCTGGCGTTCTTTAACAAGGTGATGAGTGTTTTCTGTGAAATGATCTGCAAATGTGGTGCAGGCCTACGTATGCTCCGCTTTTCAGTGGTTTGTGTGTTCAAAATTATTCTTAATTTCACACTTGTGTTTCACAAATATATTGAATGATATGATACATGATTATGATACATTGAACATCAACGACTGCGTTGATGTTCAATGTATCATAACTTCATTTCGTTCATCATAATCGCATGTTTCAAAGTGGCCTATAACTGTGTTCTTCATGGATTTATACAGTGAAAAACTGCATCCATTATGTATCTTTATGCTTAGCACAACGCATTTTGAGAATTTTCCTCGCTTTTAATATCTTTGTTTACATAAATCGTGACGTTTCCATTGTGGTTTTATGCAGCTGTTGCACATATGTAGTTTTTTTGAGGTTACTGTAATGAGGGAAATCGTAGCATACATAAAATCTCGGCAACTTTTTTTTTTTACATACTAAATAGTACGTCTGTCTATACTTGCAGGTATTGTGTCTGCTCCGTTAGATATCACAACACAAAAATTGTCACTTACACTGGTTTTTGTACACAGGTAGGCTTAAGTCACGATTATTATGGTGTATATTCTGAGTAATGGAAGAGGCACAATACCTTTAAGCAAACAGAAAAAGTTATTGTTTGTAACGTTAGGATAAAACACACACCTGAATATTTGTTCTGTCCGATTTTCCGAACTTCAGTAGCTAAGCAGTGCATCAAGAAATCACACATTGAATCGCACGAAGTGATAAACGATATCGGATGCAATGTGACCACCCCGCCGGTCGATGTTTTCAGGTCGACGGCGTCTGACGACGGTCTGTCGGTGCCACTGTGAACGCAGCTTTTGGTGGTCGTTTAGACGCTCGTTGAGATTATTTGACATGCTTGATGTTGCCCCCACACGTTGGGAAAGCCTCGCCAACGTGCGGTTCGCATGTTGTAACGTCAGAAACTCGCCACACTCGTTCAGATACACGCTGCGTGTGCCGACGGCTTTAAAGGCTAGTCTACACGACGACACTACGTTTCATGAAACTGCGCTACTGGCCAATGCGCATTTGCGGCAGGCGTTCGCGCAA
Organism: Locusta migratoria; assembly: GCA_026315105.1. NCBI lineage: Eukaryota > Metazoa > Arthropoda > Insecta > Orthoptera > Acrididae > Locusta > Locusta migratoria. The sequence goes on along the minus strand of CM048750.1, from coordinate 223,726,331 downwards.
CTCGTTGACGAAACTAAATAGTTTCGGCACGTTCCAACTTTGGCGAAACTGATTGCGCGTGATTTTAGGTTAAATTATGTCCAATACAGAACAAAATACAACATAAAGGGGGGAACGGGAGAAATAATTCTGTTTTTGAACATATATGCATTGCGTAGGTGTTGTGTGCGATTTTAACGGCGTGTTAGTGCTCTTCTGGCAATTATTTGTGAAATTAAATATTGATGGGTTGACGATTAGTGCTTTGCAGACAAAAATACATCCAATTCGAAATACCTATACAAACGAAGTATGGTAATTGTACAAGTACTGCAGAGACGAATATCTATTTGACAACAAACGTAATGCAATTTGTAATTTCAGTTATGGTAACAACGCTTCACGCATAACAATATCTTGTTTCTTTATTGCATTACTAACTCTGTTTAAAAGGAACGTAAACTGCTCTGATGACATTCTAAGTTGATTAAAATAGTTTGTAGGGTCTTCAATTACAATTTCTTTCAGCAAGGTCGCTGAACAATCAGGTTGACGTCTTTTGTTTAATCCAGTCACAAACCCAAACGCGTTTCTTATTATTATTATTATTATTATTTTTTTTTTTTTTTTTTTTTTTTTTTTTTTTTTTTTTGTGTGTGTGTGTGTCCCAGCCTCGTCGCCACTTTTGTGTCTCGTTTCCGCCGGTGGACGTGGGTGTCGGTGGCCGAGTAGAAAGAGACCGACACAGGAATAAATGATGCACGCTTGTGCAGGTACGGAGGTGACCAGCCAGTGGGGTAGCAGAAACTAGAAACACTAGAATAAATTAGAACGAGATATATATTTCATAGAGACTTAGTAATACTTAACTTTTACATAGTTCTTGACTGCAGAATGCTGATACATTGTTCTAGAGGTCTGCCTACTGATGATTACTAGTGCCTATCCTATAGCCAAGTCTTAACTGATGCCTATCTGATTCCGAAGTGTAAACTGGTTCCTATCTCAGTCCCAAGTGGCCGATGCAGTCCAGTGGTGGCCACGAGCGGAGTTGCAGCAGAGGGCGCTCGTGGCTGACGTCGTAAGAACGCCGCGTCGTGCTTGCATGGCGGCGCGCGGCGTAAGTACGTGGCGCGCACTTTATACTTGTGCGACACCACTCTTTTTATGTTTAGTCTTGTGCACTTCACACAGAGAAGCAATAGCTCCGCCACAACTCTTAGAGCTACCAAAACTTCTATTCTACGCCGACTACGGCACTCACAAAACAACGAAACTGAAATGTACAGTATTGTCGCCGTGTCTACACACACACACACACGTTATCAGTTGCACGCAATTCATGAAACGAGTGTCGCAACCTAGTGTCGTCGTGTAGACTAGCCTTAATACACGCCGTACCCAGTCACAGTCGCCGGCCTTCCCTCGGACAACGCAGTTGGGCGTACGACCTGTGCGCGTCGCGGCGCCGTGTCGCCCGGGCTCGTGGCTTGGACGGCCATGGCCGCCCGCGGTGGCGGAGGTCGCGGCTATCAGTGACCCTGGTAGGCCGTCCTTGACCGCGGCCGCCCTGCCAGGTCGCCGCCGTGTTTGGCTGGCCAGATAGCCGCCTCTTCCGCCGCGCCGCCTCTTTGTCGAGCTAGCACGCCGGCCGCTGAACTAGGGCCGTGTGCCCCACCTGCTTTGTCGCTCCTACAAAGTGAAACGACCCTGTCGCACCCAGGACATCAGGACATCGCCACCAAACTTCGGGTAATCTTACGGCCAAGGCGGCGCGGCGTAGTGTGCTGATGTTGGGAAAAGACCTCTGAATGACCTTTGAAAACTCAGTCACATAACGTTTCCGTCTTGATAACGTATATAATAATGGAAAGTCCAGGTTGGAATTAATAATATAGTAATGAGGACAGTTTACAACGTGACGACGAGCTGCAACAGGCACATACAAAATACACATACGTACAACACTTTCAGCTATCGGCCATGACCTTCTTCACTAAATAGAACACGCAATCACACAGGCACACAACACAGTCATACAACCATCACCACCGGCTGCCGCAATACGAATCACGCTCTGCGGCGAGTAAATCGGAGACGGGTTGGGAGGGGAGACGGGATAGGAAGGTTACGTCACGGTGGTTGGGGTGGGTACAGCACAGCCTAGATGGGAATAACGAGATGCAGCTTACGAATGGAGTGGCGAGGTGGGTGAGGGGATAAAAATAAAATAAAATAAGAAAATAAACAAAATAAATATACATTTAAATGAAAAATAAAAATAAAATGCGTGCACACTGCACGTACACACGACCGCGTACTCTCTCTCTCTCTCTCTCTCTCTGTCTCTCTCTCTCTCTCTCTCACACACACACACACACACATACACAAGCACATACGCGCGCACATGCGCGCACGCATGCACGCACACATGAAAACACACACGCGTGCACACACACACGCACACACACGATCGCACATTCACGCACCACTCAAAATAGGAGAGGTTTGGGATAGAGGGGTAGCAACTGCAATGTATGGAACAAAGGGAAGTTATTGTAGGTTGAGGCCTGGATGATTTCGGGATCGGAGAATGTACTGTAGGGATAACTCCCATCTGTGCAGTTCAGAAAAGCTGGTGGTGGATGGGAGGATCCAGATGCCCCGGGTTGTGAAGCAGCCATTGAAATCAAGCATGTGCTCCGCTGGATGCTGTGCCACAGGATGGTCAACCTTGTTTTTGCTCACGGTTTGGCGGTGGCCATTCATCCTAATGGACAGCTGGTTGGTCGTCATGCCAATATAGAAAACTGCACAGTGATTGCAGCACAGTTGATAAATTACATGGCGGCTTTCACAGGCCTTTGATAGGGTAGGATAAGCCTGTTAGAGGACTGGAATAGGAAGTGCTGGGTGGGTGGGTTGGACAGGTCTTGCAGCGGGGTCTTCCACCACAATGGGCTGGGTTTCGGGGCGGCATAAGGATGGACTAGGATGTCGATGCCTCAAAAAAAGTGTTGCAACATCTCGGTTCCAAGATCTCCTGACCAATGACGATGAGTGTGTGTATTCTGTCAAGCACACAGTTCCTAAGATTGTCGGTAGATGCCCCTCAACCCTCACGAAGACGTAAACAATCACACAAGATATGATTTGTATGTCTGGCTGGAGTCTGTCATATAAAATTGTTTAAAGAATTGACCGCCATTTGACTGATGATTTTATATTTATTTTCACAACCAGGTTTCAGCCTTAGGCTCTTCTGAAGTGATAAAATTTGTCAGACAGGTTTTCTTATGTCGTGGTCATGATAATAAAAGCTTATAAAAACATTTGGAATTGAGTTCATGCCAGAAGAATAAAATGGGTAACACATTTGTCCCCGCATCTTACTTTATAATAATAACACAGGTCTGCGTTTACCATAAGATCACAAGGGCAACTGGTTGATGAAGTCAGAGGCTACATCAAAGACTATCACAAAGACAATTACAAAGATATGCCACCATATTCGTATTTGGAGTGGTATGTCTGGGAATATATTGCTGGATAGATGGATTATCTTTGGGGAATGAGTACAGTGTTGTTGTTTACAGTGCATAGATGGATTATTATGTTTTGGTTAGCTGCAGGCTACAAAGTTATAAGTCATACTATCACAACACAGTCATAGAGATATGGAATATATATATGTAGTGGAGCAATAAACATTCTAAAATATATAATATTGTCTAAATAATAAATAAACATCACATTGCACGTCAGTACAAATGTGCGAAACAAGACCAATCCCTCGGGTAGGAAAAATATTAATTCTAATAATGTTTTTAATGATATGCACAGCACTTGAGAATGGCCCCAGGCTGAAACCTGGTTCTGAAAACAAATATAAAATTATCAGTCAAATGGCGCTCAATTCTTAAAAAAATAAAAAATAAATCACACAAGAGTAGTGCCAGTACCTCGGAATGAGTACGAAGGCTGATCACTTCCATTCACACATTCGCAACACCAGGAAGGTAGTAGGCTGCTTGAGTTGCCTAGAAGGTCAATTGCGAAGTTTGAACGTACCAGAATTGTTTGTGTCAGGAGAGACTGATCAAAGGAAGCTTCCAGACATCTCGGAGCTAACCAAATCGGTTAAGAGGTACAGACATAAAATGACTTGCCTTGCTCTGGCTCCCAGAAGGCTACAGCAGCGGCAGATTTCAGTAGGAACGTCAATCATGATTTTCGTGCAGCCGCAGGAAGTCGTGATTCCATTCAAACTGTACGTAATAAGCTGCACGACTTGCAACTTTAATGCTGAATGTACTCGTCAAAATTCGTATCAAGTGGTATTCGCAGATGAAACCAGAAAATCGTCGGAGAAGTACTTGTAGGATGCCTGGTCGACCACAATACGATGTCCAGCGAGTGCAACAAAGAGGTGTTTCTCCGATGTTTTGATCCAAATGTTCAGATGTTTGTAAATCTAAGACTGCTGCGGTTAACAGGCCCTAGGCTTACAAACTACTTTAACTAATCCTAAGAACAACATACACACGCATCTGAGAGATCTACACCGACTCCCGTTGAGGAGTCCGACATCCTTGACCAATAGTTTCTCGATGATCTCGTCGACAGTAACTGAAGACGAATACAGGCATGCATCAGAGCAAAAGGATGTGCTACCGATTATTAGAGGTGCTGGTGTATGCTGCAAACTGGAATGCAAAACATTACCTTCACTAGGTGATAATAATGGTGATCCTGCCGATGAAAACGCTACTAAAGCAGATTTACTAAACATAGCTTTTAGAAAAGCATTCACCAAAGAAGACAAAACCAATATTCCAGATTTCGGATTAAAAACAGAGGCCAGAATGAGTAACGTAGAAATAGATACCATCGGAGTAGTGAAGCAACTAAAAACACTTAACAAGAACAAGTCTTCTGGTCCTGACTGTATACCAATTACATTTCTATATGATTATGCTGAAGCGAGCCGGCCGCGGTGGCCGAGAGGACTGAGGCGGTCCAGTAACGGTCTGCACGGCCACTACGTTCGGGGTTTCGAATCCCCCCTCGGGCATGGATATTTGTACCGTCCTTAGTGTAAGCTAGTTCATAAGCAGTTTGTAAGTTTAGGGACTGATGACCCCGTAGTTAAGTCCCATAAGCTATACAAACATTTGAATTTTTTTTCTTTTGCTGAAGCGACAGCTCCTTACATATACAACCGCTCTCTCAAAGAAGGATCTGTACCAAAAGATTGGAAAGTTGCACAGGTCACACCAATATCCAAGAAAAGCAGTAGGAGTAACCCACCAAACTACAGGCATATTTCATTGACGTCAATTTGCAGCAGGGTTTTGGAACATATCCTGTATTCAAATATTATGAATTATTTCTAACAGAATGATCTATTGACGCAAGGTCAACACGGATTTAGAAAATATCGTTCGTACGAAACACAGCTAGCCCTTTACTCACACGAAGTGTGAGTGCTGTCGACATTGCTTCTCAAACTGATTCCGTTTTTCTCGATTTCCAGAAGGCGTTTGACACCGTACCTCACAAACGGCTTTTAATCAAATTGCGTGGTTATGGTATATCGCCCCAAATTTGTGACTGGATAGGGGATTTCCTGTCAGAGAGGACACAGATTGTACTAATTGATGGTAAGGCATCGACTAAAACAGAGGTGATATCGGGCGTTCCACAGGGTAGTTTTATTGGTCCTCTACCTTCCATTATTTACATAAACGATTTGGGAGAAAATATAAGCAGCTCTCTTTGGTTGTTTTCAGATGACGCCGTCATTTATCGTCTAGTAAAATCATCCGAAGATCAAAACCAACTTCAGAATGATCTAAATAAGATATCACTAAGGTGTAAAAATTGTCAATTTACTCTAAATAATGAGAAGTATGAAGTCGTCCACATGCGTACGAAAAGAAATCCGTTAAACTTTGTTTACAAGATAAATCAATCAAATCTGAAGGCCGTAAACTCCACAAAATACCTACGAAATTCTATTATTTCTGACTTAAACTGGAGAGAACACATAGATAATATCGTGGGAAAGGCGGCCCAGATACTGCGTTTTATTGGTAGAACCCTTAAAAGATGCAAAAAAACTACTAAAGAAACTGCATACACTATGTCCTTTTTTGGAGTATTGCTGCCCAGTGTACATGGGGCTCCGTTGTAATAGAAAGTAGTACGTTGTTCTCAACGGCGAGTGTTCATCAGAGACGAGTGTTTCGTCAGGGTGCCCCCGGGGAGTGTCAGAGGACCGCTATTGTAATTTGCGGCTGTTTGCTGATGATGCTGTGATGTGTGGGAGGATGTCGTTATTAATTTATTGTAATAGCATACAGGATAACTTAGAGAAAATTTCTGGTTGGTGGCCGGCCGCGGTGGCCGAGGGGACTGAGGCGCTCCAGTCACGGTCTGCACGGCCACTACGGTCGGGGGTTCGAATCCCCCCTCGGGCATGGATATTTGTGCCGTCCTAGTTCGTAAGTAGTTCATAAGTAGTTTGTAAGTTTAGGGACTGATGACCCCGTAGTTAAGTCCCATAGACTATACAAACATTTGAACATTTTGATTCTGGTTGGTGTGAAGAATGGCAGCTAGCTCTAAATGTAAAGAAATGTAAGGTGATGAAAATGAGTAGGAATAACAAACCCATAATGTTCGGATACAGCATTAGTAGTGAGTTTCTTGATGCAGTCGCGTCGTTCAAATATTTAGGAGTAACACTGCAGAACGATATGAAATGTAACGAACATTTAAGGACAATTGTGAGTAAGGCGGACATCAGACTTCGGTTTATTGGGAGAATGTTGCGAAGAAGTACTTCATCTGTAAAGGAGACAGCGAATAAAACGCTTGTACGATCACGTCTTGAGTATTGCTCAAGTGTTTGGGACCCGCAGCAGATCAGTTTAAGGAAGACATAGAGGCAGTTCAGAGGCGAGCAGCTAGGTTCGTTACTAGTAGGTTAGACAAATGCGTGTCACAGAAATGCTCCGGGAACTCAAATGAGAATCGGTGGAGGAAAGACGACGTAATTTTCGAGACATTCTGTTGAAGAAATTTAGAGGCCGGAATTTGAATCTTACTGCAGAATGATCTTGTTGCCGCCTGCTAACATTTCGCGTAAAGGTCACAAAGATAAGAGAAATTAGCGCTCGTACAGAGGCATAAACACATTCTTTTTCCCCTTGTTCTATTTTGGAAGTGGAATAGGAAATCCTAGTAGTGGTACAGTGTACCCTAGAGCTCTGCATTTCGATGAAAACAACCGCTCGAGCATTTCCCGTTTCGTGCGGCTGCTCGATGGCTGGTGTAGGCGCACGCTGCGGCACAACTGTAGCCGTCTAATGCCCCACGTGGCCGGTCGCCCTCCGCCTCTCGGTTACCGGCGGAACCGTCGAGCACTGCCGGGTGCTCGAGCGCACGTACAGTCCGGCCGGTGACAGCACAACCGCCGCGTTCTCAACAGCGCGGGATCGCATTAGAAACCGTGTGTAAACTCAGTTGACCATCTGGATCTGAGCAGTGAAGACAGCGTTATGGATCAACAAACTATAAATCGTGAAGGCTCCATTCATGAAACAAAGATAAGTATTATGGAGAGAATTAGGAGCGGCTCGTTAGTCCTGAAGAAGAAAGATATGTCGGACGAGGAGTCGAAAAGTGAAGCTTGGAAATCTTTTGCACTTGTAGTGGATCGTGTCACGCAGGCTTCTGCTAGTTTCGTGCAATGTGCCACATGCGATACTATACTTTCGTACCAGTCAATCACAACAGGTATGATTCGGCACTGTAAAAGTAAATGCGGAGCAGAATTTCACCGACCACTTGCAGTACCAAGTAGCATAAAGAAAGTTGTTGTTGATAGGTTGGTCGATATGTACGGAATAGATTTGCTACCGTTAAATACTTGTAGTAAAATTGGCTTCAAGAATTATTCGCAGGAGCTCATCAATATTGGCGCCACGTATGGCAACGACAACATAGAAGATGTTCTTCCGCACCCCACCACTGTATCGCGGCATATTAAAGTAAAGGCCGAAAAAATACGGGTGACATTGGTGCCCAAGCTAATATGACCCTTAAAGAACAAAATGTGCTCTTTATACGCTGATCTGTGGTCTGATAACTGCAAGAAGAGAAATTTTTTGACTGTAACGTCGCACTATGTGAATGATGAATGGCAGCTAGAAACGCTTGTTCTGATAACAACAAAGTTTCCGGACGTACCTAAGACCGGAGAGAACATACGGCACGAAATCAAAGAGCGGATACGTGAATTAGAAATTACCAAGAATGATTTTTCGAAATATTACTTTGTAACCGACCAAGGAGCTAATATGAAGAAGACACTTGAATCTTACGACCGTTTGCCTTGCTTTGATTACTGCCTGATGACTGCACTTCGTCCTACATTTCAAGAGACGATTTTAGAAGACCAAGCCCCTGAAATCCTGTCGTGTCTACTATCAGCAAGAGGTATTATAGGCTATTTGAAGAGATCGGGCCACTCGCGGCGTCTGCGGCACTCTGTGAAGCAAGAAGCTGTAACTCGGTGGAACCGTATACTGTTAATGCTCAATTCCGTCATATGTCAAATCGACGATATTCGATATGACGAAAAACGAATTGTATAGTCATGATTCACTTGTAAAGTTATTGATAGATCATAATTTTTTCATAAGTTAAGGTTTGTAGAACAAAATTTCGTATTACTTTTAACTCAATCATTCCTTCTCGATCCTGCATTCAACATTAATACAATGTATACGTGGCCGAGTTTGGAGATGCACTGCACATAACGCACGATTAGACTACTGTATTACCGTTTGTCTACCGAACGGAACGAAATACTATACACATTAATTACAGTTTTTAACGTTACAATTACTGGAGGACATGATCACCTCAATTGTCGAAACTCCAGTAGTTTGTAAAATATTTAAAAATGTTTAAATGTTTGTAAAGCTCGTGGGACTTAACTGCGGCGTCATCATTCCCTAAACTTACAACCTTAAACATCAAATGTAACATATACAGTTGTAGTATTTGGGTTATTTGGGTTATAGAACTGATAGTAAACAACTAAAGACATTTGTAAAAGAAGTAAGTAAGTGATTAATACGAAGCGGTGGCCTCTCATCTCTGATATACATTAATGACTTGCCATTCTACATTGATGAAGGTTAGTTCTTTTTGCTGATGGTACAAATATAGTAATCACATCAAAAAAAGAACTAACTGATGTAATCGTAAACAACGTTTTATACAAAATTATTAACTGGTTCTTAGCAAACGGACTCTCATTAACTTTTGATAAAACACAGCATATACAGTTCCGTACATTAAATGGCACAACTCCATAATAAATATAGCCTTTGAACAGAAGTCTGTAGCTAAGGTAGAATTTTCAAAATTATTTGTTCGTTTTGAATTGATGAGAGATTAAACTTGAAGCAACACATTGTTTGTCTGCTACAGCGTATTCTATTAGGGTTTTTGCAATTTTTGGCGATAAGAATCTCAGTAAATTAGTTTACTACGCCTATTTTCATTTACTGCTTTCGTATGGCATCATATTCTGAGGTAATTCATCAATGAGTAAAAAAGTATTCATTGCACAAAAACGTGTTATGAGAATAATTGCTGGGGCGCACCCAAGTTCGTCCTGGAGACATCTATTTAAGAATTTAGATATCTTCACAGTTACTTCATAGTATATATATTTACTTATGAAATTTGTTGTTAATAATCCAACCCAGTTCACACACATGTTCACATGTTTGTAAATCTATGGGACTCAACTGCTTGGTTATTAGTCTGTAGCTTGCAAACAACTTAAACGAAGGTAAACTAACCTAAGGACATCACACACACCCAATCCAAAGAGGGAACACGAACCAGATGGCGAATGGCCGTGCGCACCGTAGCACGGTGCCCGGTGCGCACGGCTAAACCGCCGCGGCAAACCCAGTTCAAAAGTAATAGCAGTGTGCGTAGGTATAACACCAGGAGAAAGGATGGTATTCACTATGCAGGGTTAAATTTCACTTTGGCACAGAAAGGGGTGAATTATGCTGCCACAAAAGTCTTCAGTCACCTACCAACAGCATCAGATAGCTAACTAGCATTTAAAAATAAGTTAAAAGAATTTCTGAATGACAACTCCTTCTACTCAATGAATGAATTTTTAGATATAAATTAGTAAAACTAAAAACAAATAATAATAAATAATAATAAAAAGAAAAAATAATACAAAATATATTTGTGTCACATAACATTTTGAGTAATGTAGTATCTTGTACAGAAAACTTTTATTAACCTGACACGTTCCACCTCATTACGAAGTGTCGTATTCATGATCTATGGAACAAGTATTAAACTAAGCAGTGGGACGCGGCGCAGCTCGCTAGCGCTGAGTGCGCCGGTTACTGGCGACCGGCCGAGCGTTCGGCGCTCTCGGCAGAGCGCTGGCGATCGGTTGCCCGCAACCGGCAGCAGAGTGTAACGTCACAGCTGCGTCCACCTAATCCTCGATGGGCGAAGTTGCCGTTACATTCTATTTTATGCTTAATCATTTAATAATTGTTCCAATGATTTGATGGTATGGGATGCGGACAATTACTAGGTTGATCCATAACAGTAAACTTTGTTAATTTCCTTTATTATGGAACGACAAATGTTAATAAACTCTTCCCTTTAAACACACTGACTTAATAACTGCGTGCCACTACGACGAATGGCTACAAGTCCACACTGAAACATTTCAATATATAACTGCAACCCGTATGCGATACGACGGAATGGTAAAAACTTTAGCCACCACTAAACGCAGGTTACGAACTCACTGCCGAAAGGCTACCGCCTCGCTCTGCGGTCGGCTACCGCCTCGATCTGCGGTCGCCGGGAGACTGCCGCACACCGGCCAACAAACAAAGAACATTCCAACCGAAGCATTGTTGCCAGCAGCTCTCGCTGCACATCAATGTTAACTATCGTTCGACCAAAAGAGGTTACTAACCTAAAACCCTGTATCCTCACAAGAGGACGCTCAGCCGCATACTCCCGAGAGTCAGAGGGGCGAGCGGGACTCGCCGGTAAAAATCGGACGTAATGCAGACCTCTAGTGTACCCTCCACCACGCACCTTGCGGTGGATTCCGGAGTATATATGTTGATGTGAATGTAGATGTAATAAGACTGATTGGTGTGATCAACATATTTTACAGGGGATTATCAACTATTATTCTGAGACATATGGAATATTTCAGAGGAGAGATGGGAATAGATTTTGACGAAATGGGACTCGATCAAGAACGTTCGAAATATTGTTCGACGTGTAAACTAAATTAGAACTCTCTCTGATTTTATGCATTGCATACCCTTATCCCCCACCCCCACCCCCTCCCACTTGAAGTAGTCGGATCGGTAAAATAGTCAATTATCATTTGAAGAGCATCTTATTGGAATAAGACAATTTCAGTTACAAAAATTTCATATAATAATTATAGAGTGAATTATAAATGAAAGAAAACGATCCATGAGCCTTCTTTGACACAAACTCAGCGTGACGTAAGAAAGGAGTGGTTATATTGTACAATATTAGGATAAAAGCAAGCAAAGAGGGAGACATGCCACTGCACCCCCTGCCGCCGCCCCTTGCCACCGAGAGCAATCATATCAGTGATTTTTTAAATCAATAACGGTTTTCCAATAGTAAAAATCAGTGTTGCATTATTAACAATTTAGACACTTTGACAGTACGGCTTAGGTTGGGTTACTAATCTGAATATAAATCTTGTATTTGAACAGAACTGAATCAGGCTCCTTCCCCCTCCCCAGAAGAAAGATTATGCACGCCACTGGATGGTAATGACACACAGTGTGCATCAGAAGGACGACTGAAAATAAGTGTCCGGGATACCGTACACAATTCATAATAAATATTAGAAGAAGCCGTCAACTTGCATTACCAATACCGAATAGAAAGTGGAGCGCCACGGTTATCACAAAGGTTCGCACCATCAACATCGTAGGCGAACTTCTTGACAGCAGTGAACCGTTCAGCACATTCAGCTAAGTATTCACTCGTAAAGAATGTATATAGAGGAAAGAAAGGAAGATTAGCGTGCAACGTAGCGTCAACAGCGTGGTCATTAGAGACGGAGCTCACGCTTCGATTGTTTGGCTAATGCCGTCCTCTAACGAGACGTGGAAACGCATGTGGAGGAGGATGTGGTGCCGTTGCAGCGTGGAATTCCACATTCCACTGCCCTGCGATGCACGTTAGATTTTTTTTCGTGGAGTGGAACGTGGCCAATGAAAAGCAACCTGGTTTTCACGTGACAAGCAGAACTTTTGAGCCGCCATATTGCAAACGGAACTCCGTATTTCGTGCCTTCTTTCGTTGTAGCGTACAATGTATTAATATAATCTATATAAAGCGTTAGAATACTGAAGAACTTTTGAAAACGGGTCATTCTAGCTATGATTTGTTGCAATAAATTACCGGAAACAAAATTTTCATGGCTTTAAATGTTCTCGTATTTAACGTGTGTCAGTGTTATAATTTGTATAATGTGAAAGAGTATCGTCCCTTTGCTACGGTATAACGCATTCTATCAAAGAAGCGTCTTTGTGATGATATAGATAAATATATTACAACAGGTTTTAGACGCGTAATATACCTGAAAACCAACCCACCTGTAGTAGTGTAAGAATAGTGTAGTTGGTATCGTAACAGACTGTGGCGTAGAAACTGTAAGCGAACAAGGTTCGCATCTGTGCACTGTCGTAATGTAAATAACAGATTTGCATCTATACTCTTCCTGACGTTTTTAACCATTTCGTTTAACTATGGTTAAAGCAACTTATTTGTTAATTTAATACAACTATAAAATCCGATATTCGACATTATTTATTAGAAACAAGAACAAACTTTGCACATCTTGAAGGAAAAAAAAATTCTAAAAAAATACTACAATTTCTGTAAGAGTATTGCATGCCACCAAGCATAAGAAAGCAATTTTTTTCTACGATGGCTAAGAGAGATACCGCGTAATTTTGCGCACATCCATCTTTGTAAACACAATGGTCAATGCGCCAGCCCGCAACGGGCACTGGAGAGCGCTGCGGTTGCAAAGCAAATCACGATGAGCAGCATGTTCCGTGGGATGTAGCGGGTCATTTCAGAGCTTGCTGTAGCTAGGTAGACAGCACGTGTGGCCTGTGCCACGTTGGGACAACACGTTCCGTGTGAGGACGGCTTAAGCATGGGGAAGGAAACAGGTCGTAGCCTTTCAAAAGAACCATCACGGCATTTGCCTGGAGTAAAATGACGGCAAAGCTATATCTGGAAGGCCATAGGAGGATTTGAACCACCGTCCTCACTAATGCGAGTCCAGTGTGTTACCACTGCGGCAACTCGCTCGATGGTGCATACAAATGATTTAGGTGTAGTGAGTTGAGGAAAACTGATGGACTTTGCTGTCATGCTACCGAATGAGAAGCAGTCTGTCACGGAACTTGCCATGGAACCGGATATCGCTTAAGGTAGATAGCACGGAAAAAACAAGTTAATAGTTTGTTTTGAACATTTCTTGAATGTCGACGATGTCCATTTACTGAAGTTTAATGCATCATCCCGCAGAAGGTTGATCCCTGCACCTCCCGGACCCTTATTTTCTGTCACTCTACTGATACACATGGTGAGTCATTAGCAGCTGATACTTTCACGATCCTGGAAGGGCCTCCTGTAAAAGAGGAACCAAACTGACGCTCCACAAAGGAGCTGCGCACATTGGCTCCAATCTGATATTCGTACAGGTACCTACGGAAAACTGGCGGTCTATGCATGAGTGTCTGACGCTGCATCGCAATTCCACCGGTACTGAACAAAGAAGAAAGCTATAACTTGACTGAAAGAAAGTGTCGATTGCTTGGACACATTCTGATACATCAAGGAGTAGCTAATTGACAAGGGAAATTATCCATAGCACTCCCCCTCCCCCCACAAGATGTAGCGATAAGTTGAAGCAGTGGAGACCCCGTTAAAAAGAAACACAGACCGAGCATGCAAACAGGAAGCTATACGAAACTGTGATAAAAGAAAGAAAGTGAACGGTCCAAGTGCAAGATGTGAAACACTGAAATTTGGCTCGTGTTTTTGAACTGTGAGTTAATATCTCCCTCGTGTTCTACTTTTTTTTTCCAGAAAAACCACGAATTTCCCGTCTGGTGATGATTGATTAAGCCAATACTCAGTGTTATGAATGGTCCACGCAGACGAAAGTCATTGTTCAGGACGCCCTTTTCCGTCTATTGACGTCGTCAGGAACGTCAACTGAATTGAGCGTGTCGATCGAAGACTGCCTGTCCTAGAGACGGCAGAAGTAGGTAACATTTCAGTTGGATTATGTGATCAAATCCTGACACAGCATCTTGGAATGCAATGTGTTGCTCTATAGTTTGTACCAAGGCTACTAGTCAAGACCAGAAAGACTATGGCCACGCAACCGCAAATGATAACGAGATGATCCTTAAGAGAATCATAAGTGGAATGATTTATTGTCTATCAGTCACCAGTTGCAGCTTTTTTACATTTACAAGTTTCGATCCTTTAGGATCATCTTCAGAATATTCATAGTTGCGACTGCAAGTCGTCTCGTCTATTTTATGACAATTACGGTCATTAAATTACAGTACATTACATGACAGTAATTTTCATAACGAGACGTGTCACAATCGCAACTACAAATATTCTGATGATGATCCTAAAGAATCGAAACTTGTAAAAAAACGTTGCAACTGTTGACTGATAATAAATCATTTCAAATATTAGTGAAGTTGCTGACTCTCGCAAGTCGATTATGTCGACTATAGCAAAGGATCGTAAATGGTGATCAGATGAGGATTTACTGTTATGATGTTGTCAGTCTTCACAATGAGTCGGTGAAAGTTATCGAAGACCAAAAAGAGTGCATCATATCACATCAGGTGCCAAAACCATGCTTATTGTTTTCTTTAAGTTTGAAGGTATAGTTCATCAAGGATTCGTGCCACGGGGACAAACTCCCTTGGACTACTTACTATTTCCAAACCTGAAGACCTTTTGAAAAGATGAAGTTTTGCAACGATAAACAAGATAAAAGAAAGTTTGTACACATCACTTGGCGCGATCTATCTACAGGTGACAAGGGCTATTCCCAGAAGCGAAAACGGCGTTGGGAGAGATTTATCAATTGTGGAGGAGACTATTTTAAAGGAGAGCATGCACAATAAGTTAAAGGTAAGCGTAGAAACGTTTGTTCAGCGAATTTCCGATTTTGTAAATTTATTATTATTATTTTTTTAATAGAAAATTTACTGGGGACCCTTTCAATGAGGCGCCTGAATCTGAAAGAATGGCAGAGTGGATGGCAGAGAAGGCAGTGCCGCTGGACACAAGGGTTCTGAAGTCGTCGTTCTCTCTCAGTCCATAGTCATTCAGTTGGTTTCATATAGGAACTTTCCATACTCTCTACTCCTAGCCCCTCAGCACGCGAGTTGTGACTAGTCTCGGTATAGCTGCAGTTGTTCTATCACGTTTCCATTTCACAATCACATCACCAAAATTCTACTTCGGAAACTTTAGAAGCGTTGAAATATCCCTGACTCTTGTTATTCAGGTAACACCCAACAATGAGCCTATGTTCCAAGTCCTTGAGCTCTCTAACTCACTTTCTCTTTCTTGAACTCTAACTCACTTTCTTTGCTCATGCTGCTTATCTGTTGCCTGTATAACACTCCCCGCCTACTTCCATATTGCCGGGTCCTCCTTTTCCATTCTAATAGTGGATAGGGGATACTTCTGATCGGGTAGTAATGTAACAGGCATTACCCGCGTCTGTAGATGACCCTGAAAATGCTTGAAAAAGTAGTTGATTCTTTATCTTTCTTAACTGTTACCTGTTTGCCTGTTTGCCTGTTGGTCCTCTTCTTCAATGCCTTTAACGTCTGTGGTTAAATTAAAACTAAACGTCGTCCTATAGGTCCCGAAAGGCCCATTATTTACCGACTGGCTGATGTGTCAACCTCCGCCCGAAAGATGCGGTCTGGAGGTGGACGAGGTCAGCTAACCGATCTCCTGACATTGTTTCGGATTTCTTGACTGTAGCCGCTACTTCCCAATCAAGTAGCTCCTGAATTGGCCTCACAAAGGATGAGTTCAACCCGTTTGCACACAGCGAATGACAAACCAGGCTGGTGACATGTCCAAGTCCTAGCCAAGTCCGACAGTGCCTAACTTCGTCGATCTAGCAGGAACTGCAGAGAACGCCACCTAGAAGACAAGACCTTACAACTAGTCGTACCTACGTCACACCGAGAGGCCGCGAACTGGAGCTGACTGGCCGGCCGCCACGAGGCGGTGGGCGTGCCCCAGCAGGCAGCCAGCCAGTCAGCCAGCAGCCAGCCAGCCCGGCCTCTCGGTGTGACGTAAGCACGGCCAGTTGTCAGGCCTTGTCTTCTACATGGTGTTGGCTCACTGCGATATGACCGTTGGCTGTTATGGTTAACTATCAATATCTCGCCTTCTTTCTTCGACTACCTATGTATCTTTTCCCTGTTGGTCACTAATTCATTGTTATTTTAGCCATTCTAGTTTAGTTCATTCTTTTGAGAGCATCATTTGCTTCTATACTCTTTTTCTATTTCAGTTATTTTTCCCTCATTGTTGTACTGAACAAATAAGTTAGTTTATAACCAAACGTTCTTAAACATCTCATTTCTGCAGCTTGTATTCTCGGTCATTCACAACAGTTATTCCCAACTTCCACTGCAGTAAATTATGGATTATTTTCCTATTGTTTAGCAGGTTTTTTTTTCATTAACGTTTCATTCGGTGTTAGGTAAAATAAATTAATTTTTCAATTTTTCAGTATGTCTTTTTCATTTATGAATGACATACATAAAATATCTGCGATTAGACATAAGGAGCTATTCGAGTTGGAACGACCACATAAAGTAGTTGCCAGACCGAAATTCTCTGGAAGAATGTTCAGAAAGTTTAGTCCATCAGAAAAGAAATTATCTTACAGAACTTGAGTTCGACCAATGCCTGTTCGTCACAGTAAGATTAACAGTGGAGATATGGACGACTCAAGACAGAGTAGCAGGCTTTATTACAGGTTCAAATACACAGAGACTGGTACAGGCATACCTTTGCAAAAACAGAGGTATGTAAATACTCAGGAAACGGCACTGAGCTCGGGAATAGGTAACTGGCGCAGGCTTTACATCGGTTACTGCTGCTAAAATGGCAGATTATCACAACTGAAATGAGTTTTAACGTGGTGTTATAGTCGGCGCACGACAGACGGCACACAGGATCTCTGAGGTAGCGATGAGGTGGGGATTTACCAGTACGGCAATTTCACGAGTTAGTCGTGAATATCGGAAATCCGGTAAAACAAAAATTAAGACATCACTACTGCCGGAAAAAGATACTGCAAGAACGTGACCAAAGATGACTGAAGGAATCGTTCAACGTTAACAGCAGTGCAACCATTCCCCAACTTGCTGCGGGGTTCAATCGAAAAATATCATCATGCGAACCATTTAACGAAACATCATGGATATCGCTTTTCGGAGCCGAAAGTCCACTCTTGTACCCTTGATGACGGCACTACACAAACCTTTACGACTCGCCTGGGCCCATAAATACTGACATTGGACAACTGATGGCTGGAAACCTGTTGTCTGGTCCGCTAGTATCGATTCAATTGTGTGTAAATGGGTGGGACCTAACTACAGTGGTCATCGGACCCTAAATTTACAAACTAATTAAACTAAATATCCTAAGAACAACACACACAAACATCCACACTCGAGGAGGGACTCGAACCTCCGACGGCCGGCCTCGCGCACGGCGGCAATGCACCTTAGTACGCATGTGTATTCCGACCCGGGCCCCTAATATAGAGAGGATGGACGTGTAAGGGCATGGAGACAGCCTCATGATGCTTCTAGATAAACTTAAGTATTGTGATATGAGTGGGACAGTGCACAAATGGTTTAAATCATACTTAACTGGAAGAGTGCAGAAAGTTGAAATAAGCAGTTCACATGATATAGATGAAACAATTAATTCCACTAACTGGGGAGTTATCAAAAATGGGGTCCCACAAGGTTCGGTCTTGGGTCCTTTGCTGTTCTTAATATATGTTCATGACTTGCCAGTCTACATTCACGAAGATGCTAAGCTAGTACTTTTTGCTGACGATACAAGTACAGCTATCACACCTGACAAACAGGAATTAACTGATTAAATTGTAAATGATGTCTTTCAGAAAGTTATTAAGTGGTTCTCTACAAATGGACTCTCATTAAACTTTGATAAAACCCAGGATATACAGTTTCATACAGTAAATGGTATGACACCATTAATAAATTTAGATTTTATACATAAATCTGTAGCTAAGGTAGAATATTCTAAATTTTTAGGTGTTTGCATTGACGAGGGATTGAATCGGAAGAAACATATTGAAGATCTCTTGAAACGTTTGAGTTCAGCTACTTATGATATCAGAGCCATTGCAAAATTTGGGGATATACATCTCAGTAAATTAGCTTACTACGCCTATTTTCATTCACTGCTTTCATATGGGATCATATTCCAGGGCAATTCAACATTTATTAAAAGTATTCATTGCACAAAAGCGTGTAATCAGAATAATTGCTGGAGCCCACCCAAGAGCATCCTGCAGACATTTATTTAGGGGTCTAGGGATCTTCACTGTAGCTTCATATTCACTCAAGAAATTTGTGCCGGCCGCGGTGGCCGTGGGGACTGAGGCGCTCCAGTCACGGTCTGCACGGCCACTACGGTCGGGGGTTCGAATCCCCCCTCGGGCATGGATATTTGTGCCCTCCTAGTTCTTAAGTAGTTCATAAGTAGTTTGTAAGTTTAGGGACTGATAACCCCGTAGTTAAGTCCCATAGACTACAAACATTTGAACGTTCGAAGAAATTTGTTATTAACAATCCGACCCAATTCAAAAGTAATAGCAGTGCGCACAGTTACAACACTAGGAGAAATGATGATATTCAATATTCAAGGTTAAATCTCACTTTGGCTCAGAAAAGGGTGAATTATGCTGCCACAAAAGTCTTTGGTCACTTACCAAGTAGCATCAAAAGTCTGACAGATAGCCAACAAGTATTTAAAAAGAAATTAAAGGAATTTCTGAATGGCAACTTCTTCTACAATGTAGATGAAGTTTTAGATAATACATTTAAAAATTAAAAAAAAACACACACACAACAAAAATAATAATAAAAAAATCCTTAAAATATTGATTGTCAAGTGTAGACAACATTTACTAAACTGACACGTTCCACATCATTACGAAATGTCGTATATATATGAGCTATGGAACAAGTATTAATTTTATCTAATCAATGGAACCTGCATGTCAGCAGGGGACTGTTGAAGCTGGTGGAGGCTCTGTAGTGGTTTGGGCCGTGTGCGGTTGGAGTGATAACGGAGCCCTGATGATATGACTCTGACAAGAGACGTACGCTTCCTTGTTGATCACCTGCATCCATTCGTGTGCATTCCGACGGCTTTGGGCAGTTCAATGGGAGTCTCCACACGTCCAGAATTGCTACATAGTGGCTCAACTCACAGCTTTTCTTGACACCATACCTGAACACTATCTGGGATGCTTTGCAATGTGCTGTTCATAAGCACAGCCGCTCGTACTGTTGCGGATTTATGGACAGCCCTGCAAGATGCATGTTTTCAATTCCCTCCAGCACTACTTCCGACTTTAATCCGTGCCACAGCATGCTGAAGCACCTTTGCGTACTTACGGAAGCCTAACATGATATCAGGCAGGTGTTCCAGTTTCTTTGGCTCTTCCGTGTAAATTTAACACTGACAGAATAGGGTATTTTCCTGTGTTACAAATATGGTTCGAATTGTTGTTATTCTGAATGATTATAACATTCAGACAACATTTTCGCTCATAATTCTTACAAAACATCTGTTATTTTTACGTAATTAAAGCTTAAAAAATCATCAAATTTCACGATTAGATCACGTGATCGAAAACGCTCCGTAATTGGCTGAAGTACTGGTGACGTCATAGAACACCTACAGCGCGGCAACTAGAAGTCGGAGCTGTATTATTGTACGCGTTTCCTCCATTTCGCAGCTTTAAGTTCAGTTTTTTTTGTGATCTAAACGCGTTCACAGTTTTTATGCCACAATGGAAGATGGTTATGTGAAGGCTGACAGCGGAAACCTCCCTAAAGTCGATGCAATTATGGTGTCTTCATTCTTTAAAAACAATTCAAATTTTTACGTGCCAGAAATAAGAAATGTGAAAACTGCATTGTAAGTAACGCATACCTACATTTTAAAGCTAATTATTTCGAGAAGTATTTTATGCCATTGGAAAAAAGTACCCTATTTGTTGATGTCAGCAGACTATATCTGAAGTCACCATATTATGCAATAAAGGGTGAAATATTATCTTCTATCCAAGCTGCCTTGAGTGATTATGTTGGCAACATCAACAACAAGATAGAAAATCTTTGTCCAGATGTTCAGACCACATAGAAGATTAGTGTATCGTACAGACCATGAAGTAAATAAATAATGCTGTTCCTGCCCTATGATTCTTGTATGTACCCTTGTCCGGTCAGTAAAAGTAACTGCCCTCGTAAATCAAAGGTTTCACGACAAAATATTTGCGCTGTCACACGATTGGCTAATGGCGACGTCTCATGATTCTCGCTATTCAGCATCTGTTGCCCACATAGTCACAGGAAGCCGCCGGAAGTTAGTAAAATTTAACCCAGTAAAGCACGCAGTTAAGGGAGTAATTTTATTTAACTACTTCAATACTGGTGTTAGAGAAACATCAAAACCTGTAAAATACAGCAAAAATGCCTTGTGTATACTTATACAATAAATCTATATTCTAGAACAGGGACAGCGGGTTGCGTCGGCGGTGTTTTCATATCGCTCGTAGGTTGGCAACGCACATTTCGCGTAGCCAAAGGCATGTCACTTTCACGTAAACATTGCGAGCGTGACACGATTGAATAAATTTATAACGCCGAAATTACAGCGCTTTTCTGGTTTGTTGTTTTTGTGAGTGTATGTTTGCGATTGTGTGTACACTTTCTGCCATGCAAATTAGTATTTTCCTTACATATTCAAGATTTTGGTTTGATATGAATGTGTCACTACTTTTGACACTACAAACTAATCCATTTACGTTTACTCGTCCACATACGAAGCCCAATACTTTAATAATAAAAAAAGAGCTAATCAGTTGAAACGTTATTTACTTGCAATGAAAATTGCTTGGTAGAGCCCTGTGCAGAAGAAAAGGCTTACGTTATTTTATCTAAGATCTATTGGTGATAAAATTGCACTTACTGGAGATAAATCATCAGTGCTATACTTTTATAGTGGCTGCAACAATATTCATGTTGTTCTTTCACCAAATATATTAGGAAACGGCTTTAATTACCCATAAATCGTAGGCATGTAACATTATGAAGTTTTACTTCGCAAATGTAAACATCAGGTCATTAACCTACACATAATACTACTTTACACCTTTGCAGAAAAAGAGAATGATACTAAACAGTTTAGTTTACCAATGGAATAATATTGTTTACTTAGATCAGAATGATCCTCACAGAAATACACACATGAAGTAGCCGCTATTTCATTTGGATCTCTTCGCGCCAGTGTCAACCACTTTTTGCGTATCTTCTCATTTTTTGGTAATTGCAAGAACAATTTTTCTGGGGTCTTGAAAGATGTATTGGTACAGTTCAGAACTAAGCAATATTTGTAGGTCATTATGCGAACCTTAACGCCCAAACACGAGGCCTCGGCCCAAACAATATACAGGTATTTGTTTATCTTACGAGAGCTCAAATGTTCAAATGTTTGTTAAGCTTAAGGGACTTAACTACGGGGTCATCAGTCCCTAAACTTACAAACTACTTATGAACTACCTACATCTAAGGACGGCATAAATATCCATGCCCGAGGGGGGATTCGAACCCCCGACCGTAGTGGCCGTGCAGACCGTGACTGAAGCGCCTCAGTCCCCTCGGTATCTTACGAGAGCAGCAGCAGCAGCGTGTTGTATGACGTCACAGGCGTCACGTGACTCAAATGTAGCGTTTTAGCGGGCTTTCAAATTATTTGAAATTCGTTTCTTTTTTTAAAAAAAAAGTACTGAAATCCACGAGGTAAAAAAGCATGACATAATTAACAATTTAAAACGATTTCCAGAAAACAGTAAAATACCCTGTTGCCGTTACAAAATTTAAGGCTGCACGGGCCAATTGACGAAACCCGTTACCGGTCTGTTCACGGCAAGTGCAAATGTTCGAATGTTTGAAAAGGTATGGAACCAAAGTGCAGTGATCATCAGCCCTGTTGCACACCAGCTCTGTAGCAGAAGTATAGCGGTAAATTTTTCCCGAGTCTTGGTTGCTGTAGAAACACTGCGGTGTGTCGTCACAACGGGGAAGGGGAACAGCAGCTACTTTGCGTCATACTTACAGGGTCAAGCTGACGAGAATGGACGCACACGCGCCGGACTGAACAGCATGCATCAGCGGAAGTTAAATGGAACAGTACGAGCTTGTAGTGTCGAGTCACTTCGTTACGCGAGAAAACAATGCCTAACGCAACAATGCGTATCCGGAGCCTTCTGGAACCACCAGCTAACCTGTTCAGTGAACATGGCAAGATGTAAAACCTTTGACAGGGCCGATGCGGTCGTGACAGAGCACATAGGGGAATATCAGCCGCTCCACATACACTATATATACTCCAGAACTTGAGTTCACAGCCAGTCGGTCAGATGAATCGATGGCTTACACTTCGTAGCATTAGTTTCCCTGAGATGTTCTAACGTCGGTACAAATCCGTCATAGAACTCCAGCACTCTTCTACATCAGCTGACAACTGGCGAGTTGTCAACTCCTGCGTAGCTCCGAGTTCGACTCCTGCGCTACAACCAACTACGGACGCAGAGGAAGTATCTAGGTGGACTTCCATGTCATGCACACCGGAACTGCAGTGTTTCTAAGGAAGACGCCTACCTGCCGGTAGGCCAGGAGTCAGCGCATATCACGACCACACGACAACCGTCAACGCGGTCCAGTATGAAGATGATGCAAGACGGACAGAACCACCACTCCAGACGTATGGTCCCTATCCCCGCACACCGAGCTAGTGTGGACACAGCCGCACTGTCAACGCACATTACGGCAGGAGGCTACTGACGCCATCGAAGAGGTCGCCTGGAGTACGCAGCAATGTGTACCACTTCAGAATAAATGTTTTACCGAACAAGATTTTTTCATTACTCCAACGGCGGCACCTGTAGCGCCCCTCCCTCTTCCTGCAGGGCATACCGTGGTGGTGAGGAGTCTGACCTGACAACTAACCAGCTCCTGGGTGCGCACCCACCAAGGAGTGCGTCAGCAACCGCTCGACCCCCTGCAGCCCATAAACTTATGGATTATGCTGAGGATAACACCAAGCCCGAGGGAGGACTCGAACCTCGGACGGGGAGCAGCACTTCGCAAGGCGCCTTCGAGAGCACGGCAATTCACCCGTGGCTTCACGACCAGTCTGCTTCGTGGTGTAGGTAACAGGCATCACGCTTCCTGGAACTACCTGAACGTCACTGACGGTACGCAATGCGCCTGGCCTGGCCGCTAGACTTTCACCATTCCGGAAGCATAAGCTGTCGTAGTAATTCCCACAAACGTGAAGCCCACAGCAGCGTTAATTAAATCAGCACTACTCTACCGCGTCACGTTTACTTTTTCCTGCTCTCTCAAGAAACTTGTCTAGGTTTCACGCACTAGTAAGTGGCTCTTCGTCAAACCCACATGATAAGGATCCCACACTGGGCAGCAACACTCGCAATAAAGACGCACAAGCGTAGTGTATGCAGTCTCTTTAGAAGTTCTGTTGCATCTTTTAAGGGTTCTGCCAATAAAACGCAGTCTCGGGTTCGCCTTTCCAGTTTAAGTATGAAGTAATAGCAATTCCTAGGTATTTTGTGGCGATTACGGCCTTCACTTTTGATTGATTTATCTTGTAAACAAAGTTTAAAGGATTTGTTTTCGTACTGATGTGGAGGACTTCACACTTCTCATTATTTAGAGCCAATTTCCATTATTTACACCATAGTGATATCTTATTTAGATCGTTCTGCAATTGGTTTTGACCTTCAGATGATTTTACTAGACGCTAAATGACGGCGTCATCTGCAAACAACCTAAGACAGGTGCTTAGGTTTTCTCCCAAATATGTAAATAAGCAACAGCAGAGGACCAATAACACTACCCTGTGGAACCGATATCAGCACTGTTTTAGTCGATGCCTTACCATCGATTATAACAAACTGTGTCCTATCTGACAGGAAATCCCCTATCCAGTCGCAAATTTGGGGCGATATACCATAACCACGACTTCTGAAAATCATGCAATACGGAATCAATTTGAGAACCCTTGTCGATAGCATTCATGACTTCGTGTGAGTAAAGAGCTAGTTGTGTTTCACATGATCTATATTTTCTAAATCCGTGTTGACCTTGGTTCGAGATAATTCGTAATATTTGAAGACAGGACATGTTCCAAAACCTGCAGCAAATTGACGTCAATGAAATAGGACTGCAGTTTAATGGGTTACTCGTACTGCCTTTCTTGAATATAGGTGTGACCTGCGCAACTTTGAGTGAGCGGTTGTATATGGCTATCAAGTAAGGAGCTATCGCTTCAGCATAATCAGATAGAAACCTAATGGGTGTATGATCCGGACCAGAAGTTGCTTTACTATTCCGAGGATATCGACTTTAACATTATTTCCAGTTGAAGCATTCTGGATCGTTAAGAGAGAAAAAAATCGCTCTGACGTGTTTTACGGCCCACTTTAGATTTGTAGTTTTATAAGTTTTTGCAAACATTTTCGACCAAAATAATAATCTAAATAATAATAATAATATCTGAAACCCTTTTAGGGGAAAAAAATTAGGCAGTGACGGGTTTCGGACCACTGGCCTTGAGCGCCACAGTCCAACGCATTGCCCACTTTGCTACAGCTGACAGCTAGAAGCTTTATTCTTTAATTTCATACTATTCATGGTCGTTGTTAACTAATGCTAATATGGCACTTGTAGACACTAGATTATCATATATCGTACGAAGGACGACGTCTTTTGTTAATTCTTCAGTGCGCCATTGCTTTGAAATGACAACGCGTAACTTACCATAAGAAAATCATCAAATACGCAACGCAAGATGGCGTATGCCACATAGTTCTGGGCGAGGAAATGTCACGTGACGACTGGTTTACGTTAATTCAATGGAGGGTGTCAAAACTCCGTTATTTTTGCGAATATCTCTCAAACGATACGAGATATGAAAAAAAAACCATAAGGGAACAAAGTTGCAGAGAATTTTCTCCTCTACAAATTCGTTTATTCAATATTCGCGTCAGATGAACGGTTTATTTGCAATTAAAATTAAATTACAGACTGCTTTTTTGTATTACTAAGGTATTTCTTGTCCGAAATATGGTAGCCAACAATTATGTCTGTAAAATTTGGTGTCGATCGGTTGAACGGTTCGACCTAAAAAGTGGGAACACGTTACAGCCAGACAGACATTGTCAAATCGCCGTTATTTTTG
The DNA here is from genome assembly GCA_026315105.1 of Locusta migratoria. Taxonomy (NCBI): domain Eukaryota; kingdom Metazoa; phylum Arthropoda; class Insecta; order Orthoptera; family Acrididae; genus Locusta; species Locusta migratoria. The sequence continues at coordinate 223,700,603 of CM048750.1, read as the reverse complement.
CAAATATCTCTGCAACGATGCAAGATATGAAAAAAACATAAAAGAGCTAAGTTGTAGAGAATTTTCCCCTCTACCAATTAGGCTATTCAATTTTCGTGTCAGATGAACGGTACGTTGGCAATTACAATTATATTACAAACGGCTTCTTTTCGTATTACTACCATATTTTTTGTCCGAAAAATTTGAAAAAGGGAGGTTCTGGTCTCTGGCGGCCTACAATTATGTGTGCAAAATTTGGTGCCGATCGGTTGAGCGGTTCGTCTTGCAAACAGGGAACACGTTACGGACAGACAGACATCCCAAAATCGACGTTATTTTTGCAAATATCTCTGAAACGATACGAGATAAGAAAAAAAAGTTGTAGAGAATTTTCTCCTCTACAAATTCGGTTATTCAGTTTTCGTTTCAAATGAATGGTTAAGCCGTTATTTTCATTTAAATTTCGAGCTGTCAAAAGACGATCGCAAAGGCCCACTTTTAGTGTTACTACCGTAACCTAAAGTGGGCCAAAAGTGTGTGAAGCAAATATGCCGAGCGCCGGCACACCTGACTACACCGCTTGACACTGGCAGGTAGGGCGCCGAAAGGGCGCTGGCCGACGAGCTTGAATTACATAGAGTGGCGTTAGGTCCGCAATATTTGAGGCAAATGGAATTGGTATCGGCCGACAGCTGGTACGCCACATCCACTCGAGAAGTTTAATTTACAGTTACACGTTTTAAATAAAGACTGACCTTTTAATATGGATGTGCATCAACTTCCGTCATGCTTTATGGAAGTTGCGAATTGACGAGACTGGTAATATATATTCTCTAAAAATGCTGTAATGAAGTTTCTTGAACCTGTCAGTAATACAGTTCCAGTTCGAAGTGTAACAGCTGAGGTTTTCAAAAACAAGGAAAGTGCCACTCTGAAAATATTTGTGTTGATTTTAAAGCAAGTGCATGGTCTAAACGAGCCGTGAAACCTACAGTGAACAGCAATTGTTACGACAATCATGACCACGGATTTGCATCCGTTGTTAATGTGTGTAACAACTTCTTTCATAAAGTCTAGTATACATTTATCTTATGTTTACTAAACGCATTAAGTCTACAAACTTGTAAAATTACTGTCCAAGTGTTTGGTTGTTAACTTTGGTGGACGAAATTTGCCTGGGTCAGCTGCCACTAAAACATTCCACACCGAAATAATGTATCATTAATATCTTTCGTTGTCGCCACACTGAAATAAGTACATATTTGTTGTAAAAGTGAAAAAAATTCTGGTTGTTAATACTGCTTCCACACTTTGCACTGTTTACATGTCAACCATGCTCGATCAGTTATTGTCAGCAACAAATAAAAATATTTTTAAAGGAGGTGTAGATACTCAAAAGTGTGTCTTCATTAACCACAGGAGCAAGAGAATAATAAATATCTCAAAAACACGACAACACTAGGTAGAAGACTGAGCATTTTTTTATTGGTTTGCACTTCAAGAGAATGACAGTATAGGTCATCTGAAACCACTCTCGGGGCAGCTAAATGCCATTAGTCAGGAATTTTGTCTATGTAGAGACAGTTTGAGCTGAAACAAGGAAATACATTTGGTTCAAATTCAGATGTCTGTAAATCTATCGGACCAAACTGTGTGGGCATCAGTCCGTAGCTTACAAACTACTTAAACCTGGGTAAACTAACCTACGGACAAACACACACACCTATGCCCCAGGGAGGACTCGAACCTCCACGGCGGCCGCGGTGGCCGAGAGGACTGAGGCGCTCCAGTCACGGTCCGCACGGCCACTACGGTCGGGGGTTCGAATCCCCCCTTGGTCATGGATATTTGTACCGTCCTTAGTATTAGGTAGTTCATAAGTAGTTTGTAAGTTTAGGGACTGATGACCCCATAGTTTAGTCCCATAAGCTATACAAACAATTGAACCTCCACGGCGAGCAACCGCGCGCTCCGCAGCGAGGTGCTTTAGACCGCTCAACTACTCCACCGCGGCTCACACTTTTGGTGTTCTCGCATGAAGTACTTCGATTTGTGCATTTACATGTTGAACACACATTAGACATATTTCAGCAGCAGAAATGGTACAGACAATACACGCTAAATACAATAAGCTCTACAACAACATATGATAGACAGATTCCTCTCAAGTGTACTGACCACCAAACATATTGCCGCCGAGTATACACAGGTTGCCGCAAAGAGCGCTGTAACTCTTGTGTTAACCACTCTATGAAATTTAAGCTCGATGGGCGCTGACCAGGGTGGATCCAGGACGGCCAGGTGGGTGGGGGAGGGGGCGGTGAAAGAATTCCCATCGTCAGCTAAACTCTGGCTCACTATAAAGACTCTAGTACCGGCCACCCCATTTACCCCACGTCCAATCAAACAAGTCTCAAAGAGTTGAACATTAACTGCAGTGATAGAATGCTAGCTTCTCATAAAAATAAAAAAAAATAAAAGGTTGCCGGGTGGGGGGGGGGCAATGACGCCTCCCCCTCTCCCCCTCCCCCCTCCCCCCTTGGATCAGCCTAAAGCACTGGCAGGGCTTTTCCGGGAAGGCTGCTTACCCCCATCAACAGCCCTCCTCGGTCATGAGTTTACAGGCAAACTTAAATCTTAGTCGCTGTGAACGCTGCGACCGCTTGCGCCACTAGGCAGCTCAAACCGGTCCTGGTTCGAGAGGGTGCCTAATGGCCGGGGATGAGGCAGGAGGCGGAGGTGTGGGCGCGACGGAGAGGCGAGGTAAGTGACCAGCGCTCTCTGCTGCGCGCTCCCCTCCAGGGCGCTGCCCCCCCCCCCTCCCACCACTGCCGCGGGCGACGAGCCACCTGCGGCACCCACGGCCGCGACGCAGACCGCCGCCGCGCCTCCGGAAGCCGACATGGACGCCGAGACCGCCGCACCAGCCAACAACACCGCCGCGGCGGCCAAGCCGGCGGCCGGCGCCAGGCGCAGGCTCGTGGGTAAGTCGCCTACCACCGCTGACCAAAGATAACACACACACTGTGCGTGACGTCATTATACGGAAACCAACATGACTCGGGGCAGGAAACCCTGTTCTTCATTACACAAAAATGTGAAGTGCATGCAGCTGAGAGTCGCAGTGCGTTTTCTTCTTTGCTAGTGAAAATTAAGTGTAGATTTAGACAATAAAACGTTTTATCGTATTCGTATTACACATTCAGAACTACAAAGGGCGTTAGTTTTCTACAATTCGCAATATCAATGCAATGGTTACTACAGTTATTAAGCGAATGGCTATTTTTGTTGTACTGTTTTAGTTTGTAGCTTACACAGGAGACGAAATACCAGTTTGACAAGCAGCATCAGTTTTCATACGATTCCTCAACAATACATGTGAAATGGTTTGTTATCTTTTATATAGCAGAGTGTCCGTATGTTTGTACCTGTTGCATACAAATCTACAGTTTTGTTCCAATCTTTATGAAATTTTGTACATGTAAGCTTCAATCCATGAGGGCTGTCGCCGTAAGAATTACATACGATGTATAGTTCACGAGATATGACGTCATAAACAATGAGATGCGCGAAAAACTGCTGCATTTTGCGACAATGCTGTTCATTTTCTCCTGAACCATTCGACCGATTTCAACCAAATTTGGTACACACATTCCTTACCGTGAAGTAACAATTGCTGCTTGGTTAATAATCACATACGGCACATGGTTTAAAAGATATTACGTCATAACCAATAGAAATCGCAAAAAATGTCATATAATGCGGCGAGACTTTCGAAATACATTGTATGAGAATGACAGTACTTAGCGGCTTGCAACAAACTTTAAACATAATTTCAAACCTTTATTAAACTTTTTCTCGCAGACAACCACATCAAACTAATGAAAGGAAAAAAGTTTCTCCCTTACTACTTTTCCGCTGTTAATGGAGTAAAACTACGGCATTCGGTATGACGTTATAATTTATAATTTCTACACTACAAATTGTAGCCGTAGGAAATTTTACAAACGGTATACACGCATACAGTTGAAAGTACCTTCTAAATTGTATCACAGTATGACACGTAGTTCGTGAGATATGAGCACATAAACAGTAACATTCATGGAAAACCCCCCATGACGCACCAAGTTTTTATCTATTACATCTTTACTACTAATTGTATTCCCAAGAGATTTTATAGACATACAGCCCTTAAAGAAATGAATATATACCTGAAAAATGGCAGGAATAAATAAATAAATACGCGGGCAAAGCCGGGTTTTCAGCTAGTGTTTTTATAGATACTTGAAATAGGTTTGTATCCATATTGTCCGATTTTAATAAAAGCGTTTATATTGTATGACTTTTGCCACATACAGTGAAGCCAAAACATAAAACAAGATGAATATGATCAAAAATTATTTATGTACGTGACAAGATGTGGTTTTATAGGGATAATGAACAGTCTGTATTCATATTCAGCATTGTGTAACCCTAGTAATGGCAGATCTGCACCAGAAATTACTTACTTGCTGACATAGATATTCAGTCAAGATACGCTGAAATAATCTTCCCATCAAAAATAACATTGATCAGTTGCGAAAAAGGTAAAAAATTCACAGTGCAACACAAACATTGAGTAAATTCTGTTGCTTGTAAACGGAACTGACAATACTTCTCGCCTGGTCACATGTAAAAACGATAATCACCGCATTAATGTTCTGTAATATAGACAAACTACATTACCTTTACTACTACATGTTTAATAGGAATACGAGAAGTCGTTTCATCGTTAAAATCAACGCTTGACTTCTCCTGCAAATTAGCCTCAGTCACGTGACTCGGGGCAATATTAGATGTTGGTTTCAATCCACAACACAGCAGAGATAGGGACATGTGTAGTCTGTTATCTTTGGTCACCATAGACAAAACATAACATAGACTGCATGACCTCATTATACTGAAAACAACACCTAAGTCACGTGACTGGGAATAGGAAACCGTTTTCATCATTACGAGTAATGCGAAATATAGCTGTGATCTGCAGTTCTTATCCTTTGTAGTGGAAATTATAAGCATATATTTGAACAATAAAACGTCTTAGCGTATTCTTATTACATCTTTAGTAGAACAATTGGCGTTATTTCTCCGCAATTGCAAGAATTAATGCGATACCTACAGTTGTTTAACATGTGTCTAGATGAAACGTATTGACAGTCTTTTTACAAGCAGCAGAACTACATATTTTGTTTGTTGTTGTTGTTGTACTGTGATTCTTTTAGTTTGTATCAGTTTGAAAGAAGCGTCAGCTTCCTTTCGATTTCTCAACAATACATATAAAATGTTTCGTTGTGTTTTTACAAAATATGAATGTTTGCATCCATAATGTCCGATTTTGACAAAATACAACCGTTTATATTTTAAGACCTTTGCCGCAGACCGTGATGCCAAAATGTAAAAGAACCAAAATATTGCCTGTTTACATTAAATAATAGGGTATTAAGGAAACACCACGATCCACTCGGCAAGAAGTAACTTTATAGGTACAATGAATAGTCTTTGTGAATATTTAGCTTTGTATAACGTTATTGAAAGCAGATTTTCAGCAGAAATGACTCACTTGCTAACTTCTAAACTTGCTCAAGAGCAGCTTGAAGTATCTACCTAACGACAATCACATTCATAAGTTGCAAAAAGCAAAGGAGTCACAAAGTAATACAAACACACTTCTAAAAATAACAGGCAATACGATACTTTTCACCTGGGCACATGTAAACACGACAAACACTGCATTAATATTAATAATAAGATGAAATTACGTTACCTTTACTACTATTTGTGTAATAGGAATACAAGAAGTCGTTTTATTGTTAAAATCAACGCTAAATGAGAAAAACTGTTGCTCATAATAACGAAAACTCAGTCACGTGACTCAGGGGGATTCTAGATGTTGGTTTGAAACCACAACACAGCAGAGATAGGCGCAATCTGTGTTATCTTTGTTCTATTCCTACCACTTCCCTCTTGCTGCCTTCTCACTACTTACAGGATAAACTCCCCGTCACACCGCACTCATGAGACGCTTTGACAAGTGGACTGCCGATTCGGATCAAATTTTGCATGCACTCTCTATAATGAATACTAGCTATAAACTCGGCGTTGACCGGGTATTTATTTATTTATTGCTGCCTTGAGTTGGTACTTTTCCGATCCCTTCTCTCTCTCTATCTCCTTCTAAAAATAAAAAATAAAATAAAATATTTATCGGAGTATGTATAGAAAATAAAGCTGTCTTGCATAATGTACAAAATTATACGTGCAGTATCCAACCAAAGAAAGATATTTGTTGAATTATATGTTGTACAGTTGTATAATTTTTCAGGTATATATTCTTTCGTATAAGTGCTGCATGTCTCTAAAATCTGTTGCGAATACAATTAGTAGGCCTAGTAAAGAAGTGCGTGATAGGGCGGGTTTCCTTGAACGTTACTGTTTATGTGCTCATATCCCAAGAACTACGTGACTTACTGTGATACAGTTTCGAAGGTGTATTCAGATATATGTGTGTCTACTGTCTGTAAAATTTCCTGCGACTACAGTTTGTAGTGTAGAAATTATAAATTGTAGCGTCATACCGAATGCCGTAGTTTTAGTCCATGAACAGCGGAAAAGTAGTAAGCGAGAAACTTTTTGTCCTTTCATAAATTTGAAATTATGTTTAAAATTGGTTGCAAGTCGCTAAGTGCTGTCATTCTCAAACCGTGTGTGGATTAAGTCTCGTAGCATTATGCGGCAGTTTCTTGCAACTATATTGTTTATGACGTTGTATCTCCTGAACCATGTGTCGTATGTGGTTTTTGCCCCCACAGCATTGTTACCTTACGGCATGGAATATGTGCACCAAATTTGGTTGAAATTGATCCTGTGGTTTAGGAGTAAATTGGCAACACTATCGTTTGATGCAGCAGTTTTTCGCGTCTAATTGTTTACGAGGTCATATCTCGCGAACAATATGTTGTACGTGAACCTAACAGTTACGACAACCGTCCTCATGGATTGAAGCTTACGTGTGCACAATTTCATAAACATTGGGAGAAAACTGTAGATTTGTATACAATACGTACACACAAACAAACATACGGATTCTCTGCTTTATATATAAAGGAAAATAAAAAATATGTTCAAATGTTTGTATAGCTTATGGGACTTAACTACGGGGTCATCAGTCTCTAAACTTACAAACTACTTACGAACTAGCTAATACTACGGACGGCACAAATATCCATGCCCTAGGGGGGATTCGAACCCCCAACCGCAGTGGCCGTGCAGAACGTGACTGGAGCGCTTCAGTCCCCTCGGCCACCGCGGCCGGCAGGAAAGTAAATACGTTTTCGGATTTTTACTACACAGTACGTTTCCAAAAACTCAGGGTCAAAGCTATTTCTGGAAAATCGTTTTCAGTGCTGTACATCAAAAGATCGTCTGAAGCTGAGCATTTTTTATACAGGGCTTGTCAAAAATAAGGAACACTTTTCAAGCGTTTATTGCTTCTAAACTACGAAAGATAGAAACAATTCCAACATGTCTGGCAAAAGAATAGATGAATATTTCATAAAATTTTGTCATATTTCAGGGGTGATCCGTTCAATCAGTTTAGTATGGAAAACAACTAAGATCGCTTATAATTTTTATTTAGATGACCGGTTTCGATAGATTAAATTGCCTGTTTAGGATCTCTCATTTCATTTACCTCATGACAAAGAAAAACTTATACTAAAGACAACACAAACATCCATGCTTTCTCTATTACCAAATGATCCTGTAACGAAGCACGCTGCTCTCCGTTGTATCTTTTCTACTTTCTCTACTTCCTTTCTACTTCACACCGGCGAGCAGTATTCAAGATGTGGGCGAACAAGTGTACTGTAACCTACTTCCTTTGTTTTCGGACTGCATTTCCTTAGGATTCTTCCAATGAATATAAGTCTGGCATCTGCTTTACCGACGATGGATTTTATATGGTCGTTCCATTTTAAATTACTCCTAATGCCTACTCCCAGGTAATTTATGAAATTAATTGCTTACAGTTGCTGACCTGCTATAGTGTGGCTAAATGATACAGGATCTTACTCTCTATGTATTCGCAGCACATTACACTTGTCTACATTGAGATTCAATTGCCATTCCCTGCACCATGCGTCAATTCGATGCAGATTCTCCTGCATTTCAATACAATTTTCCTGGTTACAACCTCTCTATATACTACAGCATCATCCTCAAAAAGCCTCAGTGAACTTCCGATGTTAAGCGCAAGGTCATTTATATATATCGTGAACAGCAATGGACCCACGACACTACCCTGCGGCACACCTGACATCACTCTTACTTCCGAAGACTTCTCTCCGTTGAGAATTCTGAATTCTGTCATCTAGGAACTCCTCAATCCAATCAGACAATTGGTCTGATAGACCATATGCTCTTACTTTGTTCATTAAACGTTTGTGGGGAACTGTATCAAAAGCTTTGCTGAAGTCAAGAAACATAGCGTCTACCTGAGAACCCGTGTCTATGGCCCTCTGAGTCTCGTGGACGAATAGAGCGAACTGGGTTTCACACGATCGCCTTTTCGAAACCCATGCTGATTCCTACAGAGCAGATTTCTAGTCTCCAGAAATATCATTATCCTCGAACACAGGTTCCAAATTTCTACAACTGACCGACGTTAGAGGTATAGGCCTATAGTTCTGCACATCGTCGTCCCTTCTTAAAAACGGGGATGACCTGCGCCATTTTCCAATCTTTCGGAACGTTACGCTCTTCTAGAGACCTATGGTACACCACTGCGAGAAGGGGGACAAATTCCTTCGCGTACTCTGTGTATAAACGAACTGGTATCCTATCTGGTCCTGCGGCCTTTCCTCTTTTGAGCGATTTTAATTGTTTTTATATCCCTCTGCCAATTATTTTGATATCTGCCATTTTGTAATCTGTGCGGCAATCTAGAGAGGGAACTACAGTGAAATCTTCCTCTGTGAAACAGCTTTGGAAAAAGTCATTTAGTAATCCAGCCTTTAGAGTGTCATACTCTATTTCAATGCCATTTTCGTCACAGAGTGTCTGGAGATTTTGTTTTGATCCATCTACCGCTTTGACATGAGACCAAAATTTCTTAGGCTTTTCAGCCAAGTCAGTACATAGGACTTTACATTCGAACTCGTTGAACGCCTCTCGCATAGCCCTCCTCACGCTACATTTCACTTCGTTTAATTTTTGTTTGTCTACAAGGCTTTTCTAACTGAAAAGTAACTCGGAACTAAACGGAAAGCTTGAATCTCGTCACTGATTAGGAAGAAGCTGATATTACTTTTCTGTTATTTTACAACTCTAGCGTTTACAAATTTATCGAATTTATGTCTGGTACAAACGAATTTAGAGTAATATTAGATGACAACAATCAGTTTCATCTATTTCATTTATTGTGGCAGATCTAGATTTCTGTCACTTTTATCATCAAATGTTCAAATGTTTGTATAGCTTTGCACTTTTGAATGTCCGAGGCACACTCTAGCTCGTTACTGACTGAAACCAAACTCCTTTTACGAGGGCTCGCGCGCAGAGGTGTGACGTCAGATGTTTTGGATATGCGCGCCCAATTCGTCATTGCCGATTGCCATCGTGCGTTAATATCGTCCCATGGGGGAAGACTGTTATATTTCTACTTCAAAATCGGAATCCATTATTCAGTTAGAATCACGCTCTCCTCCATCCTTTTGAAATTATTGGGGTTTTTTCAAATCAAATCAAATGTTTGTATAGCTTATGGGTCTTAACTACGGGCTCATCAGTCCCTAAACTTACAAACTACTTATGTACTAGCTAACACAAGGACGGCACAAATATCCTTGCCCGAGGGGGGATTCGAACCCCCGACCGTAGTGGCCGTGTAGACAGTGACTGGAGCGCGTCAGTCCCACCGCGGCCGGCGAATTTATCATCAGTATGTAAACAAATAAAAGTATTAAATCTTCATGTTGAAGACGTTAAGCACTGACAACGGTCACACAGTGACCAAGGTGCTATAATAAAGGACATCTGTGTGACTGGTTGCCATCTTCTGCATATCTGAAAGCAGTTGCTGTGCACAGATTTCATTGTGGAATCAAGCATGAATTTTGTAAACTTGGTGATGAACTAAGTATGAGAACAAAATGAAGTAGTTATCCAGCACGTCGATGAGGAATGCCGCAATTGTACTGTTTCGTACTGTACACCTATGTATGTGTACTCATTTGTTATTGTGTTTACTGTTCACTGCAGACCAGTGGCGTTTATGGATGGGAGTAGCCTCGGATCTCGGTGTGCACTAGCGTGGTTTGATCTTTGTGAATAGCAGAGAGTGAATGTGGCGAGCAAAATTCTGCGAAATACGAAGCAATAAATACTCCTAGGAGAAGCTATGTACTCTGCGACTAACGAGCAAAACCGGTCTCTGCAACCTCGAGTATCGCATTGTGCACCGTTGTTGTTTGACTAGGCGTGGATGTAAGTGCTTACGGTTCGTCACTATTTATAATAGTCTGCGTCATTAATTCAAATACCGCTTACGACCGAAACGTTCTGCCTAGCACATCTCACACTGATTATGCTAAGACGGAGATTTGACACAGATATTATTTAAATTCGTGTTTATGAATTATGAAGGATAGTTAACATCAAGTATTCTAAAAATTAGTAGCAAAGAATACAACAATTTACTGCTTAACTTCTTCACAAAGGAAATATACAGGGTTTTACAAAAAGGTACGGCCAAACTTCCAGGAAACATTCCTCAAACACAAATAAAGAAAATATGTTATGTGGACATGTGTCCGGAAACGCTTAAGTTCCATGTTAGAGCTCATTTTATTACTTCTCTTCAAATCACAGTAATCATGGAATGGAAACACACAGCAACAGAACGTACCAGCGTGACTTCAAACACTTTGTTACAGGAAATGTTCAAAATGTCCTCCGTTAGTGAGGATATATGCATCCACCCTCCGTCGCATGGAATCCCTGATGCGCTGATGCAGCCCTGGAGAATGGCGTATTGTATCACAGCCGTCCACAATACGAGCACGAAGAGTCTCTACATTTGGTACCGGGGTTGCGTGGACAAGAGCTTTCAAATGACCCCATATATGAAAGTCAAGAGGGTTGAGATGAGGAGAGCATGGAGGCCATGGAATTGGTCCACCTCTTCCAATCCATCGGTCACCGAATCTGTTGTTGAGAAGCGTACGGACACGTCGACTGAAATGTGCAGGAGCTCCATCGTGCATGAATCACATGTTATGTCGTAAAAGCACATGTTCTAGCAGCACAGGTAGAGTATCGCGTATGAAATCAGGATAACGTGCTCCAATGAGCGTAGGTGGAAGAACATGAGGCCCAATCAAGACATCACCAACAATTCCTGCCCAAAAGTTCATAGAAAATCTGTGATGACGTGATTGCACAATTGCGTGCGGCTTCTCGTCAGCCTACATATGTTGATTGTGAAGATTTACAATTTTATCAAGTTGGAATTAAGCCTCATCCGTAAATAAAATACCAAAATGAGCTCTGACATGGAAATTAAGCGTTTCCGGAGACATGTCCACATAACATATTTTCTTTCTTTGTGTGTGAGGACTGTTTCCTGAAAGTTTGGCCGTATCTTTTTGTAACACCCTGTAGTAGGACAAGTGTTACATCGGTGGTGTTGGCAGCGATGTCACGAAGAGAGCACGTGGGCGAAACGCAAGGGCATTTTCCATACCACAGTCCTACATCTACAGTCACGACATGCAATGCAGTGAATGATGTTAACATATCGCACGTGCAACGACAGTAGCGCTCCTAGCAATGGCCACGTTTGTGTTCTGTTCTTATTATGAAAGGCATTTTCTTTGACCCGTAAGAATTATTCAATCTATTAATGATTCTCACATTCTTACACGGATTTCTTATTCATGCATATTTTTTGGTAAGCGTAATTAATTCTGCTTGGAAAGCAAATATATCGAAAATTCTTTTTTGTAGCCGAGACGTAGCAAAAATTATGGAATTACTTCTGTGTTGGGAAACGCTTATTGCTCGTGACTTCTATGTGGCTTTTCTTTCTGTTACAATTGTGGTAGATTGTTTTGACACGTTAAATGATGTAGGTATTGCAAACCATGCACGTTTCGTTCGTTCCACATTTATTGATTTTACTTAACGATCCCGAATATATAACAACGTCTTTCTGTAGAATGTCGTCTTCTGGAGGTTAGATTCATTAAATAACTGTAGTTTACGAGAGAATCTAAGTAATCTTTCGTGTAAAGCATTGTTTCATATGTTCCAGGGTAATTACAAAACTAAAGAAAGACATATATCGGATTGTTTTTGGAGTTTTTGTCTAAATTTATGCTAATACAGACGATCCCTATTGTAGAAACTGTAACAAATAAATCTAAACGATACTACTCGCACTGATATTGCATTCGTAAATGTAGCTTACCGACCTGTTCGATCGCTGCTGTATCTTTATGGCATAAATTAATAAAATGCTAACAGCCAATTAACAACCCAGTGACGAGGGTTATCAGCTAGAATAAATGTCAGTTTTTGGATTTCCAAAGTGACGGGAGCACTCGTATTTTGTTGTTAACACGCCACAAATGCAATTATTAGTGTACCCGTTTTGAAGTACTGTACCTTTTTATGATCCAATTTTAGAAGGTTTGTTTTGTATACTTTTAAACTTTCCAGTTCCTTGGTGAATTTACCGACATGCAATGTTCTTTATTCATTTTAAAGTTGTAAAATGTATTTAGTATTATGCACTTGCTGTGCATTCTTGATGTCATTGTGTTATTTCTCTCACTCTTTTGTAAGTCCACTTGACCATCCAACCAAGACAGGGAGCGCAATGGAACACACAGGACTTCCATTCGAGAGGTGTCTTTCCCCAAAAAGCAGAGTGTGAAATCCGTCTCTAATGAGCACACTGTCTATGGCACGTTAAACCCTAAGCTTTCTTCCTTCTTTCTTGACAACCTACATTCCACCACGTACCGTATAGTGGCTTGTGGACTATGTTCAAATGTTTGTAAATCTATCGGATCAAACAGCGTGGTCATCAGTCCGTAGCTTACAAACAACTTAAACATATGACATAAAAGTTTTCTGGGTATGGTACCGCGTCATGATGTAAGGCTATTACTTAAATAACCAACGTTTCGGCCAACGTTACAGTGGCCTTCATCTGGGTAACTGGTGTGACCTGGTTGTTACTACACTTTATATTACTTTCATTTAGACATTACGTCATAATTTTTTAAAATAAGCGATGTTATTGGTGAATGTATTGCGGAAGAGTGGAACTTTATTTTGATAGGATGCTGAGGTGGAAGGGGTGGGGGTTAGCCGTTGCCTATTGCTTCTTGCATAGCGAGACATGGTTGGTGTTCATCGGCGAATGGGGTAGCCTACGTAATTATATCAACTTAAACATAGGTAAACTAACCTAAGGACACACACACATACACCCATGCCCCAGGGAGGACTCGAACCTCCACGGCGAGCAACAGCGAGCTCCGCAGCGAGACGCTTTAGACCGCTCGGCTACTCCACCGCGGCTGTGGACTATGTATGAAGGTTATCTTCTTCATGTATGGCACTAGTAGGGTAGCGAAAAAAAGCCTAGGACGAAAGTATCAGAAAAAAATGAAGGGGGATGGAATAAAAGACCTGGCTGTTTGCTGATAACATTGCAATTCTGTCAGAGACAGCAAAGAAACTGGAAGAGAAATTGAACGGGATGGACAGTGTCTCGAAAGGAGGGTAGAAGATGAACAACAGCGAAAGAAGGGTAATGGAAAATAATCAGGCGAAGCTGAATAAATTAGAATAGGTAACGAGGCAATAAAAGTAGTAGATGAGTTTGGTTATTTGGCTAGCAAAATAACTTGGTGGAAGTAAAGAAGATAAAAAATGCAGAATGCCCATGGAATGAAAAGAATTTCTGAAGAAGATAATTTGTTGACACCCAATACTAAAGGTCAGGAAATCTTTTCTGAAACCATTTGTCTGTAGTGTAGCATTGTACGAGAGTGAAACGTGGAAAATAAGGAGTTCAAACACAAAAAGGTTTGAAGCTTTCGAAATGTGCTGCTCCAGACGAATGTTGAAGATTAGGTGGGTATATCACGTAACTAATGAGGTGGCACTGAATAGAATTGGGGAGAAAAGAAATTTCTGGAATATCTTGACTAAAAGAAGTTATTGATTGGTGACAAGCATTCTAAGACACCGACAATTTAGCATTGGAAGGAAGTAAAAATAGCAGAAGCAGCCCGAGAGACGAAGAAAGTAAGAAGATGCAAAAGGATATAAGTTGTTATTCACATTCAGAGATGAAGACGCTTGCACATGGCAGGGTTGAAGGGAGAGCTGCATCAAACCAGTCTTCGGACTGAAGAACATAAATCAATAGTGTCACCAAAAATTCTTCAAGTTCATATACATTGTAGGGAACAGTGATCGCCAAAAAATTGTCATACAAGTTTGTCATTCTTGGGAACGATGCGTTCAGTAGATTTGTTATGTAAAACAACATCCAAGAGTGGTAATTAATTTTTATTTAGATGACTAGTTGATCATCGGATCTGCCACATCACGTACTTGACCAAAACATCACATTGCAGCAAACCGTGGGAAGCATTTTATCTGTGTAACGACATCCCAACGATAATGTTGCTGAGAAAAACTATGATGTTACTAAGTTCCCTACGTAATGTGGCGTACGTGAACGACCGATCCGATGATGACAGTATAATCTGGTCAAACCACTCATCAAAATAAAAATAATTAGCGGTATTGGAGACCAAGGTCCGGTACCGCCAAGACTTTATGGACTCCCTAAGGTTCACAAACACGAAGATGGGGTGCCGTTACGTCCCATTGTCAGTAACATCATAGCACCTACATATTTGTTGGCCAAATACTTGACGGGAATATTAAGTCCTTATGTGGGTAAATGCCCTCATCAAATCCGTAATTCCGTGGATTTTATAAACGCCTTAACAACTTCAGGCTGGATGAGTCAGATATCATGGTGAGTTTTGACGTCGTTTCGTTGTTTACGAGGGTGCCCCTTCGAGAGTCACTAGATTTGATTGGTCAGAAATTTGACGAGAAGACCACCGAACTTGTTAGGCATGTCTTGACCTCCACGTATTTTCTTTTCAATGGCGAATACTACGAACAAACGGAGGGAGTCGCCATGGGTAGCCCACTCTCCCCTGTGGTCGCAAATTTGTACATGGAGAATTTCGAGGAGGAAGCCCTGGCATCATCTGAATGGAAACCTACCTGCTTTTTCCGTTATGTGGACGACACTTTCGTCATCTGGCCACATGGTATGGATAAGTTCCTTGACTTCCTTCCACATCTGAACATACACCCCAACATCAAATGCACTGAAACGGAGGGTAAATTGCCGTTCCTTGACGTCTTGGTCAATAGAAGAGCTGATGGCACCCTGGGTCTTAGTGTATATCGGAAGACAACGCACACTGATCTGTGTTTACACGCAGACAGCTATCACCACCACAGAGGAATGGGGTACTTAAAACTCTAGTACATAGCGCGCACACTATCTCCGACGCAGAGAGTCTACCCCAGGAATTGGAACACCTGAGAACTGTTTTTCGAAAATATAATTCAGCGGCTCTCCGCCCAACCACTACAACACAACCTGTGGAAACGGATGAAAACACGAGGGAGGATGTAGGCACTGCGTTCATTCCATATACTGGCGCACTCTCGGGGAAGATCGCCCGCATTTTGTCCGTCGAATAAAATTCGTGCACTGGTGGGGAACGCTAAAGATGATCTCGGTTTGAGGAAGGCCGGCGTGTACCAGATTCCGCGTCAGTGTGGAAACTCATATATTGGACAGACGATGCGTACCGTCGAGGATCGATGCGTTGAACACCAGAGGCACACACGATTGATGTATCCGAGCGAGTCGGCGGTCGCTGAACATTGTTTGTCGGAGAATCATGCGATGGAGTATGAACGCACTAGGAACCAGCTTGGGAACCAGCGATTGGGTTAATTAAGAGTAAATCTAGCAAACGTAACGAAATGACGATCACGGCGGACAGATCCCTCACACCGACGTCATCTCAGACGCCGGCGCAATGGGTTCCACTGCGCGGCCGCGGCGCGGGACGCGGACCACGGAGGGGTCGCTCCACGGGCCGAGGGTATTTAAATCGCCCGCTACCGGGCTAGAACCCAGTTCCCTTCGAGCAGCCGTACCGTGCGGATCTCCGTGCCGACGCGTTTCCAGGAGCTCAGTCCGTCAGTTCACCTGATGATGGCGACATGTATGATCGCCGAAATATTGTGCCCGTTGGACACTATAGACCGGCAGTACACCCGTGGATATTTTGATTAATATTGCATGTCATTGATGAAGAACGTAACTTTGACAAGCTCCTTGAGATATCGACAGAGAAGTGTGCTTGAGTGTACCAGTCTACAGGCTTTTGTAGCTTCAACAGACTGAAGGAAAGAACTTTGATTCTGATCCAATGGGTTTATTTACAATTTTGTATAGGATGTGGGACCGTCTTTTACAACTGTAAATTAGTCTACTTTAGACCAGACGCGTTTCGCTTTATTTTAAAGCATCTTCAGTGGTCAGCTGTACAATAAATGGTTTGTATTACATTATTTGTTTTAGTTATTATGAAATTCGATCTGTAACAGTTCTCATGTAATTGGATTGTTTTCATTCTGAATAAATTGGACTATTAATATTACTCACGAATTTTTTATGTTTTTATCTTCATGTGTGGTTTGTAGCACCTTGTCACTTGCTGTCACTGCTTATATTTACACTATTTTACACTTTTTACAATAACATTTCTACGCAAGTTTATGAAACATAACCATTTTCTGTGGCCTGGCAGGCTCTGTAAGTCGTTTGTTTTGTTTGTCTTTTGTCTGTGTGTGTGTTCTTTTCTTTCAAGTTCTTTGGTTCGTGCTGTGAGATGTGTTTTTGTGTCGTTTCTGTCAAAATAGGCGTCTGCTATCAACCTTGTGTGTGATGTTCTGACTGTATTGTGTGTTTATAAATATGATTTTGGTTCAACTAGCGACTTTCTGTGTGTGTGTGTGTGTGTGTGTGTGTGTGTGTGTGTGTGTGTGTGTGTGTGTGTGTGGGTGTGTGGGTGTGAGTGAGAGAGATATATTCCGATTTTTCTGTATGTGTTAATGTGTGGGTAGGGATTTTGTTTTTGTTGTTGTCTTATGTGGTCGTATTATGTGGTGATTTTGCGGGTGGAGGAGGTTTGTCTTTGTCTACAATGTGTTTTATTAGTTTAAATAATGTTTGGTTGCTGATGTTCACTTGGTCATTTAATATGTGTTTCTTTTCTATTAATGCTTTTTGAATTTGGAAATTCTCTTGGCGGGTCAGGAGGTGTTTCTTATTGCTAAATCTGACTATTTGCATGTCGGTTTCTATGGTGGTGGGATAGTGGTTTTCTTGCCTAAGGTGTTCTGCAAATGTTGAATGGCTGTTGCCATATTTCCATGATCGTCTGTGTTCTTTATATCTTGTTTCAAATGTCCTTCTGGTCTGGCCTAAGTATAGAGCATCACAACTGTTACATTTGAGCTGGTAGATACCAGATTTTTGGTAGATGTCAGAGTTTTCTGTTTTTATTTGGCATTTCGGTAATGAGTTATGGCTTTGATATGCTATTTTGATACCTTGTTTCTTGAGAATGTTTCCAATTCTGTGTGTCAGTTTATTTCCGTAAGTAAGTGTGTACCAGTTTGTTTGTTGAGTTTGTGTTATGTCTTTCATTTGTGTTGTTGTTGTTTTGGGTGTTAGTTGTGTGTGTTATGAGCCCTTGGTTTTGGGTGTTTTGTTTCTTTATTTTGTTTTGGATTCTTTTATTCAATTTTGTAATGAGAGTTTCTTTGTTTATTTAAGTTCGTTTTCGTGTCCAAACTGGCACAATATCTACCAAATGGAGTTATAATGCTGAGAATATTCCTCATAGCTGCCGTAAGTAATCCCAATTGTGTGAGAAGCACCTATAAATTGAAAGTGATTGATGGTCTAAAATGTCCACATATCTAGCTACTTTTGTAGTCGAACAAAAGGTAGAAATTGATGTTCAAATCTTTTTAAACGTGTTGGACCAAACTGATATGGTCATCAGTCTCTAGACTTACAAACTTCTAACTTACACTAAGGACATCATACCCATGCCCGAGAGAGAGAGAACTCGAACCTCCGGCGGGAACAGCCGCCCAGTCCGTAGCATGATGCCTTAGACCGCGCGGACTAATAACTGTCATTAAAGAGTTGTATTCCGAAAAAAACAAGCAAACATGAAAGACGTTTTATTTTCAATATATTTGAAGCAGTGAAAGAGTAACGCAGATACTTCGCTTTTCCAGTTCTTTTCAGTCATTATACATCCATTATGAGACAAGTCAGTGCCTCTGTCAACATAAGAACTTCTTGCTGATGTTAATTGTGTTTTGAGTGATTACAGTGCCCATTTCAAGTTAATTTGTTAATAAATTCTATGCTTTACAATGTGAACTCTTACTCGCTCATACCACATGCACTTTCTATAAGGGAGAAAACCCACCCACACGTTTAAACAGCAGGCGTAAATTCTAAAAATGAGGAACAAGTAAAATCTTTAATATGATATTGAGAACGGACGGAACAAAAACACGGAAGATGATTGGTATCAAAAAGCTAAACTGTAAATATAAGCTGTCTTATGCTGTAGCCGAAAATGTATGATGTATTACATACGAACTAATTTTTTATGTGTGACTGTTTACATTTGCAAACGAAAAGAGATTCTAGATAGAAGCAACTGGTATCCGTGTTAGTGATTACTGTCGATGTCTGAGTGTCCATAGATTACGAAGAATTATATCACAAGATGTACCACACATTCACAATTTCATTTTAATAACTTATATGGAATGTACTGATTTAGTGGCTTAAAAATTAACAAAGTCCGTTAGGTTTGTTGGGAAGACCCTCTATTTCGTTCCTGTGTCACAAAAAGCTTAATAACGTACCCTGGGAGCGTGACATTGAAAACTATAGTTAGAGGGACAGGTGTCACGTGAAACTTATGTGGGAAGTCGGTCCAACCTCTTCTGGACTTGTGCAATTTATCATCATTAATTTAATGCCACAGTAATTCTATGTTGCCACCATTCATATACGGGTTATCTCCCGCCACAATCAGAAAATTAAATTCTGTAGCTTTATAGAACGCTGGTTGGCTGTTCTGTATATTCTAAGGAGAAAAAAAAAAACACATTAGTCTTATGCGAAAATTTTCCAACACATTTCTCACAGCAAATTTTCGGTACTTTTTTGTAGTGATCTCCTTATTCCCAAGCCTGTATTAACGTGCAAATTGTTGCCGCCATACTTCCCAGACGATGAGTGTTTTCAGAACTTGATTGTACATTTCATGTGTAATACAAATGCAAACCTTTGTTCTAATTGTTGATTGGTTTTAATCCAAAATTTACTTTAGCGTTGCAAACTTCATTGTACAGTATAATCAGATTACGATTAAACATCTGGTTAGAGACTACATTTAGCTAAAGCTGTGAGAGAAACGAAAAAAGTATCTGTATGTATTCGTTAAAAAAGAAAAATTACTCATTGCAAACCTATCGTTACTCGTTACTCTTGTTACCACTACCACCTAGTGCAACCTATTCGCTCACCCATGACGCCTCGCCAAAATTGAACAAATTGTCACTCAGAATAGCTGTTAAACAGAAAATCTTTCGCGAGCCTTTTGCTATGGCCCACTGAGCCGTGATATTTTAATAATTTGAAAGGCTTCTTCTACTACTTGTCGAACAATTTGATTCAAATCGGCGAGCACCATCCTGTGATCTCCATTTTAAGTACTCATCCCGCACTCTACTTAGAGGCTTGGCAGTTCGCTCATGGAATGTCAAAATCATAGTTACAGCAGTGGGTCCGTTGTACTGCGTTCTGGAAGATTAACAATTAAAGATAATACCACCATGAATGAAAATGTATTACTTGCGTAGATGACAACTTTTCAATAAAAATAAGACTTTTCAGCTTGGCGGGTGATATGAAACATTTATTTTACAGAAATTCACATATCGATTTCGTCAGTGCTGTAAAATCAGGTTTCCTGAGTCAAACATTAAACAACATAAAAATATATACGCCCATAATGTTTCAATTGTACAACAAAATTACGTATGAGATTGCAAGTCATGATGACTCGTGTTCTCTCCGTAAAACATTTGAGGGTCAGAGCCATAAAAAAACTAAACCAGTCTTCCTGGCAGATACCTCATTTTAAAGTTGTGACTTATGCCAGGAAGACCGGTTTATTTTATGGATCTGACCATGAAATGTTTTATGTAGAGTCATTATGACATTATGACTTGCAAGGAAGGAAGGAAGCTTGGAGTTTAACGTACCGTCGACGCTCTGGTTGTTTCGGTAACGATGTGGAAGAAAATCGGCCATGCCCTTTCAAACGAACCAATCAGGCATTTGCCTGGAGTGATTTACGGAAATGACGGAAAGCCTAAATTTGGATGGCTGGAGGTGGATTTGAAACAACGTCCTTCCGAATGCCAGTCTAGTGTGTTACCACTGCGCCACCTCGCTCGGTCATGACTTGCAATCTACATCTATATCTCCACAGATACTCTGAAAATCACATTTAAGTGCCTGGCAGAGGGGTCATTAACCACTTTCATAACTTTTCTCTACCGTTCCATTCTCTAACAGCGCGCGGGAAGAAAGAACACCTAAATCGTTCCGTTTTCGATCTGAATTGTCTTATTTTCATGGGATGGTCATGTCTCCCTAAGTAAAAGTCGGTGATTGAAACTTCGCAAACAGATCACGCCGCAATGAATAACGTCTTTCTTTTAATGATTTCCACCCCCAATTCGTGCAATATTTCCGTGACGCTTTTCCCCCGATAACGTGATAAAACAAAACGAGGTGCCCTTCTCTGAACCTTCTCAATATCTTCCGTCAGTCCTACCTGGAGAGGGTCCCACAACGGGCAACAGTACTCCAGGAGAGGACGCACAAGTGTGATGCAGGCAGTCTCTTTGGTGGAGCTGGTGCATCTTCGAAGCGTTCTGCCAATGAAACGTAATCTCTGGTTCGCCTTCCCCACAATATTTTCTATCTGTTCTCTCCAGTCTTAAATTGTTCGTAATTGTAACTCCTAGGTATTTGTTAGAATTTACGACCTTAAGGTTTGACTGATTTATCGCGTAATCTGGTATGTAATTTTGTTACACAGTTGTAACATTCTTGGCTTATATATATTTTATGTTGTTTTTAACGTCTGACTCAGAAAACTTGATTTTACGGGACTGATGGCCGACCGCGGTGGCCGAGGGGACTGAGGCACTCCAGTCACGGTCTGCACGGCCGCTACGGTCGGGGGTTCGAATCCCCCCTCGGGCGTAGATATTTGTGCTGTCCTTAGTCTTAGCTAGTTCATAAGTAGTTTGTAAGCTTAGGGACTGATGACCCCGTAGTTAAGTCCCATAAGTTCTACAAACATTTGAACATTTGAACGGGACTGATGATGTTCCTTCCATATGTGAATTGTTGTAGAATAAATATTTCATATCGCCCGCCAAGCTGAATCGTCTTATTTTTTATACTAGCCCGGATAAATAATAATAATAATAAACAATGACCACAATTTTACAAGTAAAAATACGCCTTTTCATTAAAAGTAGGCGTCAGATCATCTAGGATTAAGCTGTAAACATGAGCCAAGAAGTAAAATCTAAAATATCTAGTAACAAAAATAACCATCTAAAATAGCAGAGCCACGCAGTACACGCTTAACCCGCGAGAACTCGCGACTTGAAGGCCGTGTTCACACACGGCAATAATCGCGCGGTGCCCGAGCGGGTTCGTATTTACTTCAGTATCGTCGTAACTGTTCACACGTGACCGCGCAGCTAGACCAATCTCGCAGTAGCCGCATTTCAACCGCCGGAAAATAAAATCTCGCGGCGCCCGCGCGGTTCTACTTCTGTGGTTGCGGGCAGCGCGCGGTCCGGACGACTCAGTGCCATAAGCTTGCCATAGATCGTTTTGACAATGAATTATTTATTGAAGAAGTTGAGAAATGACCTGCATTATGGGATCTTCAAAGCGATTAATATTCAAATAAAACTGCCAAAAAACCGAGCTTGGTAGGAGTTGGTGGATATATTTAGAAATGACGAAGACACGTTGGAAAAAAAAAATATTTTTGGTAAGCAGTTTTTTCTCTCATGTGTGTTTCAGAACTTGAAAAATCTTCCCTGACTAACTGAAGTAGCACTTCAAAAGAATTTATAGAAATTTATATATATATATATATATATATATATATATATATATATATATATATATATATATATATATAACGTTACGAATTGACCATGTACGAGCCGATAAATTAGTATAGGATGCACCCATTACTTTTATTCTCGCTCTCTTTCTTTTAAGCAACCAGAGTAAACAAAATATTTCTTCTTCGACTTCCATTCTGACTCTGTCAGTTCCCGCTACACACTGCGAACAACAACCGCTCACTAACTGCAGCCGGACAGCGCCTGTCGGAAGACACAGACCATCATGTTACGGTTCAAACCTAGCGGCTCACACCGCCCGATTCCCGCATGTCTAAGCACGGCCTAAAAGTTACGCGATCGGACGCGTGTACAGCATTTTGCTGACAGTCAAAGAACAGATTGGAATGTACTTAATATGTCTAAATAAGTATTTATAGTTGCGTTGATAAGAAAACACTCATATTTGCACATTTAAAATTGGTAAAATACCGATCGTTTTACAATTATTGTGAGCAAAATGCTCACAACGCGAGTGCTCGCGGGCCCGCTCGCACTCGCGCTATGAGCATTTTGCTCACAATAATTGTAAAACGATCGGTATTTTACCAATTTTAAATGTGCAAATATGAGTGTTTTCTTTTAAAAATGATTATTTACACATATTAAGTAAGTTTGAAACTATTTCTTGACTGTGAGCAAAATGTTATACACAGGACTGATCGTGTAACTTTTAAAGGCGTGAGTTCTCGCAAGTTAAAATTCGTTCAAATGTTTGTAAATCTACCGGGCCAAACTACGTGGTCATCAGTCCGTAGCTTACAAGCTACATAAACCTAGATAAACTAACCTAAGGACAACACACACACACCCATGCCCCAGGGAGGACTCGAACCTCCACGGCGAGCAACCGCGCTCCGCAGGGAGACGCTTTAGACCGCTCGGCTACTCCACCGCGGCTTAAAATTCGTCATGGGATGTCTATATACAATACTCGCCTCAGATCTAATCGGCGGACGCAGAGGATACCGTGCTCCCAGGTGCGGTTCCTTTAGGGGGATGCTTGTCCACCGTTGGTCGAGCTGATCTCTACGAGCTTACGAAAGTAACTCGGGCGTCCGATCCTTGATTGTCGTGAGTGCACTCGTGCACTCCCGATAATCCATTTGTAATCCGGGGTAATGTCCCGGAGATAAATGAAATTGGTCCCAACCCCCCGGTTCCGACCTAGGTTTTCGGCAGGTTTTCCTTGGTTGTAAGGCGTATGCCGAAACTGGTAAGCCCCTCCCAATTAATCCCAATTGGGATCCCCCCTTTGCCCCACTGTCAGCTTCTCTGATAATTGGCTGAATAGAACCGCGACTCTTTATGTGTCGGATCTCAAACAGCCCGCTCCACTCCTCGGAGTGGAGAATGAAAAGAAAAGAATCAGATCTAATATCAAAGAATATAACAATTTGCCGTATTGGTTTTCGTTACATTGTATCGATACGGTAGATGCGAATAACGAAATGTATATATGAAAAAATGTTGATTACTTCGAGTCAGCCGATGTATTCGTTGCCACAATGGAGTGGCCGTGCACTCTAAGGCACTTTGCTGCCCAGCGCGCCGCTGCTTGCCGTCGGGGTTTCGACTCCTCTCTCGGGCGTGTATGTGTGTGTGTGTGTGTGTGTTGTGTTGTCCTTGGCGTAAGTCAGTTTAAGTTGTCCATAAGCCTAGGGACTGATAACGAAAGTAGTTAAGTCCTTTAAATTACAAACATCGAACATATTTTTACATACAGTTTGTTATAACTGTACATTTAGCGTGATTCAGGACATCGTGAATAGTCTTGTGTCCTTCGGTATGCTTGAAGCTAGTGATTCCTGTGGCTTCTCACTGTTTTAGTGAGACGCCTTACACAATGAAACTTCCTGAGTGATTAAAATTGTGTGCCGGAACCGGGACTCGAACCCGAGAACTTTGCCTTTCGCGGGCAAGCGCTCTACCGACTGAGCTGTCCCGACACGCTCCACGATGCCGCCTCACAACATTACTTCCGCCAGTACCTCGCCTCCTACTTTCCAAACTTCACAGAAGCTCTCCTGCAGAACTAGCGCTCCTGGAAGAAAGCATATGTTGGAGACATGGTTAGCCACAGCCTAAGGGATGTTTCCAGAATGAACTTTCATTCTTCAGCGGAGTGTGCGCTGATTCAAACTTCCTGCAAGATTAAAATTGTTTGCCGGAACCGGGACTCGAACCTGGGACCTCTGTCTTTCGTGGGAAAGCGCTATAGCGACTAACACAATGTCCTCCTGACGGTGGACTTAAATCAAGCATTCCGGTGGTTTGCGGACTCGCCGCTGTCAATAACGCGGAGAAAAGAAAACGCCGGCCGCAGTGGCCGAGGGGATTGAGGCGCTCCAGTCACGGTCCGCACGGCCGCTACGATCGGGGGTTCGTATCCCCCACGGGCATGGATATTTGTGCCGTCCTTAGTTGTAAGTAGTTCATAAGTAGTTTGTAAGTTTAGGGACTGATGACCCCGTAGTTAAGTCCCATAGACTCTACAAACATTTGAACATTTTTTAGAAAAAAAAAAAACTACGCTATCAAACAAGTAGTTTATTTGCGGTGAAATGGTCAAAACACTGCAACACTGAATTCACATTTGAACGTAATACACTAACCATAAAGAAAATAAAAATAAAAAAAATAAAAAAATAAAAAAAACGTTTTTACGTTTACACCGAGGTGACTAATGCCATACAGTACAGTTGTGTCGGACCTACTTTCGTCTGGCGAACTGCAGCAACTCGATGAGGCATAGCATCAACAAGTCGATAGGAGCCTCAGAAGACATATTCAGCCTTTCAGCCCCTAGAGCCACCCGCAACTGCGAGATAGTTGCTGGTGTAGCATTTGGTGTACGAACTGACCTTTCGATGAAGTCACATAAAGATTTGGTGGGATTCATGTCGGGCGATCTAGGTGACTAAGTTATTGGCTGGAAGTGTCCAGAATGTTATTCAAATCAATCACGAAAAACTGTAGTTCGATGACGTGCCACATCGTCATCGATAAAAATTCCATAACCGTATGGGTAGATGACGTCATGAATAGGTGCAAATAGTGTCCAAGTAGCCGAACATAAACTTTTCCACGATACAGTCCATTCCATGTAAGAACAAGCTACACCAGCCAACACCTGCTTGACAACGTTGATCCATGGTTTCACGGCGTATGAGTCACACTCAAACCCCGCCAACTGAAATCGGAACTCATCTGGCCAAGAAGTCGTCTAGGGTCAAACCTATTCGGTCACGAGACCAGAAGAAGCGCTGCAAGAGATGTGCTGTTAGCAAAGGCACCCGAGTGATCTGCTACCATAGTCAATTAACGTCGAACTTCATGGCACTGTCCTAACGGATACGTATATAGGGAGAAGAACCCAATCATCCCACATACAAGTCCACGTCATTCGCTGGTTCAGAGTGATAATTTTCAGGCTAGACAACCAGAATATTGTTTCGGTCGCTTTGTAGTGTGTAATATGGAGAACCTGCCACTTTATCACTGCCAACACGCACTCAGCCTCAGCACGTGCACCCTGGGAAAACAAAAGCATCGTGACCCAACAAGCACGTCGTCTACTTCCGTCGTAGCAGCTCCTACGTCAGCGTCCAAGCCGGCCGCGGTGGCCGAGCTGACTGAGGCGCGCCAGTCACGGTCTGCACGGCCACTACGGTCGGGGGTTCGAATCCCCCCTCGGGCATGGATATTTGTGCCGTTCTTAGTATTAAGTAGTTCATAAGTAGTTTGTAAGTTTAGGGACTGATGACCCCTTAGTTAAGTCCCATAAGCTCTACAAACATTTTTTCAGCGTCCAATCACTCGTGTCTGTCCCAACTAGAATATAAAGAATTGTCTCGTATTAGAAGCAGGAAAATAGATATTCTATAAAATCGAAAACTTTTACTAACATTTCAAGCACCACTCATAACGTACAACATTAGTAAGCACTAAGTACAACATGATGTAAACAGTCGTCTGAATTAATGAAAGTGGTTAGCACACTGGACTCGCATTCGGGAGGACGGCGGTTCAAATCTGCTTCGGGCATTGAAATTTAGGTTTCCGTGAATACCCTAAACCGCTTCAGATAAATGAGGGAATGGTTCAAAGGTCGAAATCGATTCGTTACCTCATTCGTGTTTGTGCTCTGTCTCTAATAACCACGCTCTCGACGGAACGTTAATCTTTGTTTCTCTAGAAAGGTTATCCGGTCCTCGCCTTTAGAACGACACATATCTACTGCCTTAGACGACGAGGAAATATGTTCATATATTCGAGTAATTATTGGCCGATTAAAGTAAATTTAAATAACCCCATATTGTATTCATTTAGAATGTACTCTCATGTAAAGCTGAGAAGAGCTGAATGGCCGTGTGGTCTAAGGTGTCATGCTACCAACTGGTCGGTCTATCCCGTCGGTGGTTCAAGTCCTCCCTCCCTCTCCCTCCCTCTCTCTCTCTCTCTCTCTCTCTCTCTCTCTCTCTCTCTGTCTGTGTGTGTGTGTGTGTGTGTGTGTGTGTGTGTGTGTGTGTGTTCTTAGTATACGTCTGAGTAGTTTGTAAGTGTAGAGATTGATGACCATAGAAGTTTCGACCAATAAGTTTACAAACATTTGAAACATTGTAAAGCTGAACACGAGAAGACAATTATCACAAATCAATACAATGTATTTGTCTTGAAAGTAATGTCCTCAAATACTTCAGACATCCTTGATTCGTAAATGATAAAAATTAACTACTTCCGTCAAACTTCACAATTTCGAACCTTCACGAAAAATTTTCTATTTGACACTACCTAATAAGATTCCAAATGAAAAAACTTCATGACTTACTTCGCTGTCCATGCGGTCAAACTTTATAATCTGCCATTACATTTTAATTGATTACCCATTTTAATTGCCACTCTATTGACATCATACTTTGCAGACAAGAATGTGCCTTCAAAAGTGACATGATAGACCTAGCAGACTTAACATCGGACGAGAAAACAGTGTTAGCATCGAATGGGGAATCATCGAGAAATTTTAAAAGGGGCACTATGATTCAGACTGAATGTTGAAAGTCATAATCAGTCTTAACAGATATTGATGATTATAAATGATGATCAGATACTTAGACGCTTACATTTGCATGCAGTAAAACTTCATCAAAAGTTATGGAATTTAAGTTATACGTTTTTAAAATTTGACAAATTTATCGAGATATATCATTAAATATACGTACGAAGTTATATTTAAGGAGAAATGACGTAATAAACATTGAGATGCGTGGAAAAATAGTTTTCATCTGAAGTGCATCGCAAATTATTACACAATATATCCATCCAGTGTTCTCACCATTCCTGAACTTTCCCTCGATATCATGCTTAAATTGGAATATCTAGTACTTCAACTGATTCGTAAGACACTCAAGATGTTTGAAGTATTTACACACTTGGGAATTAGATTATTTATGGAGTCGGGCAACTTACAAGCATTTAACAGTTAGTCCCTTACCTAGATGACCGTGTGCAAAAAATGCTTACGATTTCAGTAGGGGTTAAACTAAAAAAGAGCCTCTTACCAAACAGATTTTAAATGAAGGCTGGTAGATGAAGGATAAGCTGAACAATAGATTGGTCTCTTTTGGTTTTCGAGGCATCTGCCCAGTTCTTCAAACGGGAAAGAAACAGCAAACGCCTCGAGTCCGACAGTAAAGTCATGGTCTCTGGGAACAATACTAAATGTTTTCTTGGACGTCTGCATAGCGGCATAACCGAAGGAGTATTGTAGACCTCTCTTTGTCTGAATTGAAATAAACCATTCATAATTAAGTGAGAAGTGCGCAGCTCACGAACTGTTCCTCTTTTCAACAGCGTGCCTACACATTCTTTACTGGAGGAAGAACTCAAAACTATTACAAAAAATTCTTGAAGTAGAGGAAGCTGAGATAGGAGATACGATACTGCGAGTGGAATTTGACAGAGCACTAAAATATTTGAGTAGAAACAAGGCCCGCGGAGTAGATTATGTTCCGTCTGAACTGCTATTATCGTTAGGGGATCAAGTCATGAAGAAATTGTTCCAGCTGCTATACAAAATGTATAAGACAAGGGAAATAAGTATACTGAACCAATTCTGCAGAAAGCAAGTGCAGACAAATGTGACAATTACAGAACTATCACTTTAATAAGTCATGGTTGCGAAATACTTACACGAATTATTTACATACGAATAGAAAAACTGGTGGAATCCGACATTGGAGAAGTTCGGATTTAGGACAAATGTAGGAACACGCGAAGCAATACATTACGACTTATCTTGGAAGATAGGTTAGGGAAAGGGAACTCTACGTTTTTAGCATTTGCGGATCTGGATAAAGCTTTTGACAGTCTTGGACACACTTTTTCAGATTCTGAAGGTAGTAGGGGTAAAATATAGGGAGCGGAGAGTTATATTCAACTTGTACAAAAACCAGACAGCAGTTATTAGGTTGAAGGGCATGAAAGGGTCGCAGTGGCTGGGAAGGGAGTAAGACAGGGTTGTAGCCTTTCCCCAATGTTGTTCACTCTGTACAATGATCAAGCTGTGAAGGAATAAAAGGAGAAGTTTGGAGAGGAAATTAAAGTCAAGGGAGAGGGAATAAAAACCTTGCGCTTTACTGGTGACCTAGTAATTCTGTCAGAGACTGCAAAGAACTTGGAACAGCAATTAAATTGAATGAACATTGCCTTGAAACGAAGATATAAGGTGAACATTCACAATAGTAAAATGAGGGTAATGAAATGTAATGTCAGAAAACGAGGCGATGATGAAGGAATTAGATTAGGTACTGAGACGATAAAAGTAGTAGATGAGTTTTGTTATTTGGGAAGCAACTTAACTTCAGATGACCGAAGTAAAGAAGATATAAAATGCTGAATGGTCATGGGAAGAAAAGCGTTTCTGAAGAAGCGAAATTTGTTTACATCTAATATCAGTTCAAATGTTAGGAAGGCTTTTCTTAAAGCACTTGCTTACTCTAGAGCGTAACACTGTATGGGAGCGAAAAGTGATCGATAAGAAGTACAGAAAAGAAAGCTTTCAAACTGTGGTGTTATAGACGAAGATTAGATGGGTAGATCACGTAACTAATGAAGTGGTGCTCAACAGAATTGGGGAGGAAAAGGAGTTTCTGGCATATCCTGACTAAGAGAAGGGATAGGTTGGTGAGTCACATTCTGAGACGTGACAAATCGTCAGTATTAAAAGGAAGTGTGTGGGTAAAATTCGTAGAGGGATACCAAGGGACAAATACAGTAAGCAGATTCAAAAGGATGTAGGTTGCCGTTCGTATTCTCAGATGAAGAGGTTTGCACAGAACAGGGTAGTATGGAGAGCTGCATCAAACCAGTCCGCAGACTGAAGACCACAACAACAAATCATCTTACTATAAAAACGTCACGTATCTACAGGTGGGTCAAAAATGACAGTACACCCTTTTATATCAAAAACTCTGCATGAAGTGAGAAACCTAAATACTCCAGTAAGGGATGGGAAAGGTGGTCTATCTTTCACGCTACTTGCCGAACGTGGGCACCATCTTGAATCAAAGTAATTTTTCTTTTTAATAAAGTAACATTAGAATTTTCTAACACGTTTATTCCTGTAAACAGATTCGACGTAACAGTTACGATTCAGAAGTTACAAGAAGATCCCTGTTCTGCACAAGGTATCTTATTCAGCGATCAGGCAAACGTTTGGTCATTAGTGAACCTTCAGAGGTGGCTACTGACGTAAAGGTGTCGTGTGGAATATGGCGTACCCGTGTAGTTGGACCCATTTTCGTGAACCAGAATGCTCAAAGGTACTTGGAGGAAAGTCTAGAAGGTATTTCCCTTCGTTTTGACTGAAAACGGCAGCTTTCCCTCCTGATTTCAACAGAATACGGCTCCACCACACTAGGGAGCAGTTGTTCGTCAATGGTTAGATGATCAATTTCCAGGTCATTGATTGGTCGATGTGGTTCTGTGGAATTGCCACCCACACTACGTCATTGCAAACCACTTTTATCTGTGAAGGTATTTAAAGTAAATCCTATATGCAGATACAATCGGAAACAATCACGGGCGTATGCTATAATTTCTGCGGAGTTTCTTCTGTGAGTGCACGACGTTTAAATCAGTACCTGCAAATGTACGTTGACTAAGAGGGACAACTTGTTGAACACACTAAATGGCATACAGGGTGTTACAAAAAGGTACGGCCAAACTTTCAGGAAACATTCCTCACACACAAAGAAAGAATATTTGTTATGTGGACATGTGTCCGGAAACGCTTAATTCCCATGTTAGGGCTCATTTTAGCATTTATCTTTAAATGTAAATTGAAATAATTCGTGCAGACAATTGTCAAAATACCAAATTGTTTCGTTAATATGTACTGTACTTCCTCGAGTCACGTCTTCAACACAGATTTTCTGTGAACGTTTGGGCAGGAATTGTTGTTGATATCTTGATAAGGCCTCATGTTCTTCTACCTATGCTCACTGGAGCACGTTATAATGATTTCATACGTGATACTCTACCTGTGCTGCTAGAACATGTGCCTTTACAAGTACGACACAACATGTGGTTCATGCACGATGGAGCTCCTGCACATTTCAGTCGACGTGTTCGTACGCTTCTCAACAACAGATTCGGTTACCGATGGATTGGTAGAGGCGGACCAATTCCATGGCCTCCACGCTCTCCTGACTTCAACCCTCTTGACTTTCATTTATGGGGGGCATTTTAAAGCTCTTGTCTACGCAACCCCGGTACCAAATGAGACTGAAAGTTTGGCCGTACCTTTTTCTAACACCCTGTATATGCAGAGCAGTCCTACAATGTGTTGTAACTTTTGCTATGTCTTGTTAGAAAAGGCTCATCTTATTTGATACCAGCTGCTAAACCGGCATTGCCCGGGTATATATACATTTTCCCCAGTCTTATATTAGGAACGAAAATAAAAACTCGAAAAGATTTTATCTTCATGTATCCATTAAAACAGTTTAAAAATTATGAAACAGTGAAAAGAAAAAATATGGGTAATGTAGAAAATTTCAAGTGCAGTGCCAAAGAAGGAAAAGTAGTAATAAAATACAAATGATGTATAATATTAATTTAATTCAAAACTTGAATATCAACAATACTGATACTTGTGATGGGAAAGTGTTTGTGATGCTGTGTTTACGACGACTTGTATCCTCTACTACATGTCGTAGGTAGTTTTAACACCAAAGCGATAGTTGTCTGATAGTAAGCAATATGTGTTCCAAGATTAGTTGAAATCGGTCCATTATTTTAGGAGGAGTTGTGGAAAAATAGCGCATGATGTAGCAGTTATTCGGAAATTTCATTGTTTATCACGTCATAACTATAAATATGTGTCGTTTTATGATGTAAATTCGAGGTGTATTCAGTGGTATATGTGCCTAATGTATGTGGAGAATGGTGTTAGCAGCAAAGGCGTAATAAATCGAAGCCTCATGCGTTATGATGCGGTTTCTCATGAACCAAAATGTTTATGACTACATATCTCATGAACTATATGTCGAACTGTGATACAGTATCGAAGGAACATTCAGTGATATGTATGTGTATTGTCTGTGAATTGTCACGCGAATACAATTTAAGGTGTAAAATTTTCTCCTTTCATCATTTTGTTGGAGTTTTCAGCAAGAAAAAGTTTCGTAAAGATTTGAAATTATGTTCAAAATTTATTGCAAGTCGCTAAGTGCTCTCATTGTCAAATAGTTGACGAATAAAATCACGCTATCACACGCCGCAAGATGTGGATATCGTATGAACTATGTATCGTAGGTGGTTTTTGCAACCATATCAAATGATTCCTGACATTAAAGAATATTTGTACCACATTTGGTTGAAATCGGCCCATTAGTTACGAGCAGATGTGGAATATTATCGCATGATGCGGGCATTTCTCACGACTATCATTGTTTATGACGTCATATCTTCTTATGTATGTGTTGTAGGTGGTTCTTACTGCAACAGCGATTGTTGCGTGATAGTAAGGAACGTTTGTACCGAGTTTGGTTGCAATCGGTCTAGGAGTTTAGGAGGATATCTGAAAGATACTTGCCCACATTCACACATACAGCCTATTTTATAAGACAGATAGATATCACATGAAGAACTTTCCATTTAAAAAGTGTACTTAAAGTTAAGATGGACGATTTCATGATGGCGCCTATGTTTGGTACATACGATACCTCACCCACACCTTACTGGAATATTGAGGTTTCCCTACTCCTGCAGAGTTCTCGAAATAAAATGGTGTACCTCGACTTTTCACTCACCCTGTATTATTCCTTCCGTACTAAGAGCTTCCGTTCTCTCAGCAGAGCGAAGAAACGAGTAATAAGGTAGTGTAAAGATGACGCAACTTCCAGGTGGGACAATTTCTACGAAGGGTTTGTCTACAAATACGAAAACATTTGAAATGAAATGGATTAGCATATTTTCTGTTGCGTGTTCTGAAGGCATGTACATTTACATCTACATGGGATACTGTGCAAATCACAATTAAGTGCCTGGCAGAGGGTTCATCGAACCACCGTTATACTATTTACCTCCCATTCCATTCTCGAATAGCGCGCGGGCAGAAAGAACACCTGATTTCTCGTATTTTATTCTGATGATCATTTCTACCTGTGTAAGTGGGAGTCAACAATATATTTGCGCAATCGGAGGAGAATGTTGGCGATTGGAGTTTCGTAAGTAGCCCACACCGCAGCGATAAGCGCCGTTGTTGTAAAGATTCCCATCCCAATTTCCTGTATCATTTCCGTAACGCTGTCTCCCTTGTATCGAGGCAATACGAAACGAGCTGCTCTTCTTTGAACTCTTTCGATGTCCTCCGGCAAACCCATCTGATAAGGATCCCACACTGGGCAGCAATACTCCAAAAATGGACGGACAAGCGTAGTGAATGCAGTTTCTTTAGTAGTTCTGTCGCATCTTTTAAGGGTTCTAGCAATAAAACGCAGTCTCTGGTTCGCCTTTCCCACGACATTATCTACGTGTTCTTTCCAGTTCAAGTCTGAAGTAATAGTAATTCCTAGGTATTTTGTGGAGTTTACGGCCTTCACTTTTGATTGATTTATCTTGTAAACAAAGTTTAACGGATTTCTTTTGGTACTCATGTGGACGACTTTACACTTCTCATTATTTAGAGTCAATTGCCAATTTTTACACCATAGTGATATTCAGATCGTTCTGCAGTTCGTATTGATCTTCAGCTGAGTTTACTAGACGGTAGATGACGGCGTCGTGTGCAAACAACCTAAATGAGCTACTTAGATTTTCCCCTAAATCGTTTATGTAAATAAGGAACAGCAGAGGACCAATAACACTACCCTGTGGAACGCCCGATATCACCTCTGTTTTAGTCGATGGCTTACCATCGATTACTACGACCTTTGTCCACTCTTGACAGGAAATCCCCAATCCAGTCGTAAATTTGGGGCGATATACCATAACCATGCAATTTGATAAAAAGCTGTTTGTGAGGTACGGTGTCGGAAGCCTTCTGGAAATCAAGAAATACGGAATCGATTTGCGAACCCTTGTCGATAGCACACATCACTACGTGTGAGTAAAGACTACTGTAGAGTAGGGATAAATTATCGAAATGTAAAAAATAAAGAGTATATAACGAATTATAGAAAGGTAAAGAGATACTAACAAAGGTAAAAAGCTCCTGTAACAAGACTGCGAAAGACTGGCTCACAGATTAGTCAGTGCCAATGGTTTATCTGTGGCGTAAAAAATTGTTGGACCTAAGGATCCATTAGGTTTAACTGCGTGCTACTGCTGTTCGGATGTTACATGCCAACATTAGACACAAAAGCGATATTTAAGAACACTCATCCACCAACTTGTAATGTATGAGAAATATTGACACGCAAATATTAGAATACGAGGCGGACTAACACGGTATCTTACACATACCGCATTCATGCCCTAGTCGAGTCAGTTCGTACCTACAGATCGCAGATTCATTCTCTGGCAACGGCACCATTTGATGCGGTATGGATGACATGTTGTCAACACGCTTCTTCCCGGTCGTTGACAAGTTTCTTGACAGTGGAGCAGCTCAGCACTCTGTTAACTAACTCCTCAGTTAGCGTCTGTTAACCTCTGTTAGTGCTACGAAGTGGGGTGTTCCCCGTTTCAGTTCTTCAACAAAAGAAAAATGATTCAGAGTTTCCGGTACTGCAGCCAGGATGTCTTCATGAAGAGTGAGGGAATATTCCCCAGGGGTAAATAAACGATCTCGTTAAAATTTGGCTGTTACATAGGCGGCTCAACATAAATAAATGTTTTCTCCTCTACCCAGTTTCACTTTTAAGGATTTAAACGCGCCCCGAAACGACATTTGTCGCATTAGGTTAAGAGGAAACACCTTCGAAACTTTAAATATACAAATGTATGTTTCGTGTACATAATTATATACATGCTCCAACAGGCAATTGACAATTTATGTGCAGCTGTACACACCTAGAGAGAAGGCCGCGGAGCTCTCGTGTGACGTCAGGCAGAGTAGGTTGCGCGCGCATAGCTGACTGACTCGCTGCTCCGGCGTAGTGGGCCGTGCCCCAGCGGCTACCCAGTCAACCTCCTCTCCCTGACGTCACACGAGAGCGTCGCGGCCTTCTCTCTAGGTGGTGTCGTTGGAAGGGAAGCGTACGTGGGTAGCCTAATTGTCTAAGGCGACCAATGGCCCGAAGCGAGAAATCCGGGTTCGAATCCCAGTTCAGGAATAATTTTCATCTTCGCCGTTGAATTTCTTCCAGTGCCCTGAAACGGTGCCGCGGTGGAGTGGCCGAGCGGTCTAGAGCGCCATGCTGCAGAGCGCGCGGCGTTCGAGTCCTCCCTCGGGCATGGGTGTTTCATTTGTCTTTAGGTTTAAGTTAGTTTAAGTAGTTTGTAAGTTTAGGGACTGATAACCACAAACATTAAGTTCCATAAGATTTACAAACATTTGAACATTTTTGAGCCTGAAACGGTCGCACTTTTTCAGTATTTCGAATTCGTAAAATTATGTCCGTTAATATTAGCCAATGGTTTCTGATCTTTAGGACATGTCCGAAAAAGAACAAACACCATATGATTTCCATTACACATTCTGTAAACATATAGCATCTATATAAATATTAATCTTACTGAAACACGAAAACGGAAATAGCAAATGAAATAAACGTATTCATAAGAAACAGATGGTATATGAAATATCTATCTACACGATGCATCACTTGAAAATGGCATAAGCCGAACGGCAGCATATTGAGTAATTCTCATTTATTAAAATGTCTTATTACGACGTATTTCCTGCTGTGGGCCCTACAATAAGGAAAGACGCCATATCAATAATGCAATATAGGCTGCGAACCACAGTATCCACTACGATCGTAGTGTGTTATAAATTGAGAATTTTTGCAGGAAGGGAAGTGTGCATAGATAGTCTAATTGGTCATTGGGTCAAGAAATGAACGAAGAACAACGGACCGAACTACCGAAAGAATAGAAATGTAAATAAATAAGAATAAAATATGGTATGGTCAAGACCACCGCTGGCCCGAAGCGGGGAATCCGTGTTCGAATGCCGATCCTGCGCAAATTTTCAACTTTGCTGTTGAATTCATTTCAATGCCCATTTCTTAGAAAAAAACAATTAAAAATACTTCCACGCCACATCCATCCACATGTAATAAATTTTGTTTCTGGAAGGAAGGAAGGAACTTTGGAGTTTAACGTCCCGTCGACAACTTGGTCATTAGAGACGGAGCTTACGCTCGGAAGGTTTGGGTAAGGATGTGGAAGGAAATCGGCCGAGCCTTTTCAAAGGAACCATCCCGGCATTTGCCTGGAATGATTTAGGGAAATCACGGAAAACATAAATCAGGATGGCCGGAGGTGGATTTGAACCACCATCCTTCCGAATACGAGTCCAGTGTGTTACCACTGCGCCACCTCGCTCGGTTTTTGTTTCTGAAATGCCGTTTTTGGGAACATAAGTTGAATACAGTGTGCTGTCAGAATATTTTCAATATATCTAATTAAAGTTTCTAAACGTTATTATTATTTAATTACTTGCTGTAAGTCATATTTGCAAAATACTAACACGAATTATTTATAGACGAATGGAATAACTGCCGGCCGCGGTGGCCGAGGTGACTGAGGCACTCCAGTCACAGTCAGCACGGCCACTACGGTCGGGGGTTCGTATCCCCCCTCGGGCATGAATATTTGTGCCGTCCTAGTTCGTAAGTAGTTCATAAGCTTTACAAATATTTGAACATTTTTTAATTATATTCATGTTACGTGTGATATATGTCTGCCTTTCTCACTTATGCTTTTGCTTTCTCTTGTTATCTCGCCTTCATTATACTCGTTACTATACAAAATAAGGGTTTCTTGCTTCTGTCAATACTAATATAAAATGGAACTCGGCGTTCTAAAGGAAATAGAAACTGGTGCTAATCCTAAAAAGTTGTTAAATAGCGAGGACTGCAGACAGACTGCTACATTTGTTTGCCCTTATCGCCAGAACTATGCTGCAACTTGCTCCAGAGCAGGAGTATCAAAACACTCGTAAAAACGCCATCGTCACCTTTACTATCGCAGCCGCGGTCAAGAAACATTCGCTAACCCCCTTCCATGCACAATTTCACTGACTAAGGCCACGGTTTTAACGCAGTATAACAGCATAGCTAATGAGCTACTTAAGAGAAAACATATGCAAAGAAGATCATCGTTTATTTCTCAACTATTTACTATTCCACCGTCTCTAATGACCACGGTGTCGACGGGACGTTAAACTCCAAGCTTCCTTCCTTTTTATTTACTATTCCAGCAACAAAACATCAGTGAAAAATATTTCAATGTTGCTCGTCAGAAATGATAATTACCTGGGTGAATAATTAAAAGTTTTGTATCCTCTTTGTTTAATGTTGGTTTCGTCAAACCAGACTAAATGTTGGCAATTGTTCTGAAACTAGCTTTTGCCCGCGTTTTAAACCAGCTTGATTCTGAAAAAACCCTGAAGCTTTATCACGGTGAAAGAAACTGAAGGTGAATTTGTCAATAGGGCGCAACGATAAAGAATTAATGAATTTGTAAAAACAGATACAAATATTTGAACCTGAAGAAAATATAGACAATATAGTAGAGATGGCGAACCGAATACTACATTTCAGTGGCAGAAAACTTAAATCAAATGTTTGCAAATCTATCGGGCCAAACTGCGTGGTCATCGGCCCGTATCTTACAAACTACTTAAACTAAGGTAAAATAACGTAAGGACAACACACACACACACACACACACACACACACACACACACACACACACCATACCCATGCGCCAAGGAGGACTCGAACCTCCGACGGGAAGCAACCGCAAGCTCCGCAGTGAAGCGCCTTAGATCGCTCGGCTACTCCACCGCGGCCACAAACCTTAGAAAATGTAACAGTTCTGCTAAAGAAACTGCCTACACCACACTTGTGCGTCCATTTTCGGGTATTGCTGCACATTGTGGGATCCACACCTAGTGGGACTGACGGACGATTTAGATAAAGTTCAGAGAAAGGCAGCTCGTTTTGTATTATCACGATATAGGGGACAGAGTGTCACAATAATGATGCACGAGTTAGGATGGAAATCATTACCAGAAAGGCGTTACTCGTTGCGACAAGATCTATTTGCGAAATTTCTTTGACTAACTTTTTCTTCCGAATGCGAACTTATTTTTTAGTACTTACCTACATAGGGAGACATGATCATCAGAATAAAATAAGAGAAATCAAATCGAAAACTGAAAGATTTAGGTGTTCCTTTTTCCCTCGAGCTATTAGAGAACTGTAGAGAAATATCATTAAAACTGTTCGATGAACCCTCTGCCATGCATTTTAATGTGACTTGCAGAGTATTTATGTAGATGTAGCTAGATGTAGAAGTAAGTCTACGTTTTCACGACTAATAATAATAATGTCGTGTGGCTCATTGGCCTGGTGCAAGTCTTTCAATTGGACGCCACTTCGGCGACTTGCGTGTCCCTAGTCTACCCCAGTTATCAAACTGGGAAAAGGGGACCTACAGCTTAACGTGGAATCCGAACCACGTGTCGTTTCTGGCGACTCGTCACATCGTTAAGAGGTGAAGGATGGGTTAAAGCGCAGACTGAAACAATCTGAGGTCATACCTTGTTTCGAACCCACGTCCCGTCGGTTTCCAGTGGAGCGTTTTACCTCAAGACCACCGTGCCCGACGTTTTCACGACTAAACCACCGAAATGATTTAGATACTGCATAATGTATACGTATGCAAGGATATAAACATGAATCTGCGGGTGAAAGCTAGTAACCTATGATTTGCATTTTAATAAATTTTCGCGTCTATGGTGGCCAAAAAGAACAAATCCACCCACACACATATACATATATACGAACACACAACCACACACACACACACACACACACACACACACACACACAAAGAAACTTATATATCTGCCGAATATCCTGTAGGGTGCCCCCGCAAGCTCGCAGAAGTGCCGCAACACGAAGAGGCATGGACTCGCCTAATATGTGAAGTAGTGCTGGAGAGAACCGACAGCATACATTCTGCTCGGTATCCATATGTCCATAAGAGTACGATGAGATGAACGTCTCTTCTGAACAAGTCGTTGCAAGGCATCCCAGTTACGCTCAATAATGCTCATTTCTGGGTAGATTGGTAGCCATCGGTGATGTTTAAAATCAGAAGAGTGCTCCTGGAAACACTTTGTAGCAATTCTGGACGCGTGGGGTGTCGCATTGTCCTGATGGAATTGATGGAAGTGCCCTAGTCCATCAGAACGCACAAAGGACATGAATGGATGGAGTTGATCCGCCAGAGTCATATCTAGACATGTCATGGGGTCCCGTATCATTACAACACCACACGTCGCACACCATTACATAGCCTGTCCCTGTTACCATGCAGGATCCATGGAGTCATGAGGTTATTTTATTTATTTATCGTGTGGTTTTACAAGTATACAACAATATTAGAACTATATGGAAATGTCCAAATTTGACAACCAGTCCAGAGCACTTTGTCACTTGATGTAAACTCTCCAAGTCACCATTAAATGCTCGCAGTGGACATTGTTTGACGATTTGTTCCTCTGCCCCGCAGTCACAGTCAGAAGATGGAAGGAAACCCCATTTCTTCATATTGTAAGCACACCTCCCTTGACTATTCCTGATGCGGTTCAGCCTCGGCCAGGTTTGGCGTGGTAGATGGATCCCTCAAACTTTGGATCTTGCACGAGGTGGACGTTGTGCGGTGGATGTTCGTTCCAGCGTTCTTGCCACTTGGAGGTCACATCGAAGGAACTGCTTTATGTGTCACACCAGGGAGGTTTCCGTGATTTGAGACGACATGCTGGGGAATCCTGTAGAGCTTCATACAAGGGAGAGTTCTTGTGAGCTTGACATTCTTTATCAGTTTTACCTTAGCTGCTTTCCTCCTCAGATTTTGCGGAGCAATGTTAGCCAGCACAGGTAACCACTGAATGGGCGTAGATCTGACAGTACCAGTGATAATCCTCATGGCTTCATTAAGCTGGACGTCAATCTCTGTTGTGTGAGCGCTGTTTCCCACACTGGCGCGCAGTATTCCCCAGCAGAATACACAAGAGCGAGCGCAACAGAGCGTAGGGTATTGGCGTCCGCACCCAAATTGCTGCCAGCAATCTTGTGAAGCAAATTCACTGTTGAAGGCAAGTTTCTTTGAAAGCTTTAAGCAGTGTTCTTTGAATGTCAAGGACCGATCTCGAGTGATACCTAGGTATACCGGATTGTAGTTATGTAGCACTTCAATTCCATCAAAAGTCACATGTAGCTTCCTTTGGGCTGCTTTATTATTCAGGTGGAATGCAGTAACATCAGTTTCATTTGGTTTTGGTTGAAGTCTCCATTTATGAAAGTAATCAATTTAAACAGGTCACTCGTCAGTACCTGCCCGTCATGATGTTGACTCCATAATCACACATGTCCATCCGCTCGATACATTAGGAAACGGGACTCTTCAGTTCAGTCAACATGTTGGCAGTCATCAACAGTTCAATATCAGTGTTGACGGGCAAAACCGAGTCGTAAAGCTTTGTGTCGCAAGTCAACAAGCATCCCCGAATAGGCTTTCGGTTCCGAAAGCTCATATCGATGATATTTCATTGAACGGTTCTCATGCTGACACTTTTGATGGCCCAGCACTGAAATTTTCT
The DNA here is from genome assembly GCA_026315105.1 of Locusta migratoria. Lineage (NCBI taxonomy): Eukaryota > Metazoa > Arthropoda > Insecta > Orthoptera > Acrididae > Locusta > Locusta migratoria. The sequence goes on along the minus strand of CM048750.1, from coordinate 223,659,850 downwards.
GAATGGTTGCACTTCTGCCAGATTCTCTTTAGTCGTCGTTAGTCCCGTTTTTTCACGATCGCTTTCCAGTCGCAGCGATGTCGGAAATTTGATATTTTACCAGGTTCCCGATATTCGTGGTAATGGTCATACGGGAAAATCCCCCCCTCACCGCTACATTGCAGATGCTGTGTCTCTCGGCCGCCGACACCACGTTCAAACTCGTTTAAATCATGCCAGCCTACCATTGTATCATCAGTAACCAATCTAATGCCTGCGCCAAACATTCGTTATCCTATATAGGCGACCGCAGCGCCATCCTTCTTCGTGTTTACATATTCCTGAGATTGAATACGCATTCCTATACCAGTTTATATATAATTATAATCACAGTTGACGTGTCCAGGGCACCGTGGTCAGTTTGACCTATGAGAACATCTTGCTACCAGCAGCTATACCTTTTCTACACTACATCCCACACGCCATTTCTCAAGTAGATAATTCACGACCACATGTTGCTGCACAATGTTTTCTTGGTGTCAGCCTCTTTCCCTCCCCATCCCCCCCCCCCCCAGATGACCAGACTTTTTGCCAATAGAAAACGTATGGGATTTGGTGAAAAGGGAGCTGTGCTGTGACCCAATGCGAGATACTTGGATATCTATTCACAGAACGCCATTCGTATCACGCGTGGAACAAGTAATTGGGGGGGGGGGGGGGGGGGACCATGGCGGAACCTGTACCTACAAGCCAACACAGAACCTGCTGAACCGAGATGACTCAAATGCCAATCATATCTTCAGAGCATACTACATCTACATATATACTCCGCAATCCACAGCAAGGTGCGTGGCGGAGGGTACATTGTACCACTACTAGGCATTACTTTTCCTATTCCACTCCCAAATATATCGAGGGAAAAAAAGAACCTATTCCATAAGCACATATTTTCGTTAGCAGTCTGCAGTGCGGCACCGCGTCAAATGCCTTTTTGAAATCGAGTAAAACACAATCTGCCTTTTGCCCTTCATCCATGGCTCGCACGAAATCATGTGCAAATAGGGCAAGCAAAGTTTCACACGAATGATGTTTCCTAAACCCGTGCTGATTCATAAAAAGAAGCTTATCCATCTCAAGGAAATTTACTATATTCGAGCTGAGATATATATGTTCATATGTTTGTTAAGCTTATGGGACTTAACTACGGGGTCATCAGTCCCTAAACTTACAAACTACTTATGAACTACTTACGAACTAAGACGGCACAAATATCCATGCCCGAGGGGGGATTCGAACCCCCGACCGTAGTGGCCGTGCGAGCTGAGATATGCTCCAAAATTCTACAGTAAACTGATGTCAACGATGGTGGCCTGTAATTATGTGGATCAGTTCTTTTGCCTTTCTTATAAACGGAAGTCACCGGTGCTTTTTTTTTTTTTTTTTCATTCACTAGGAAGTTAGAGCTAAATTAAAGATTCGCGATAAATGAAAACTAAGTAAGAGGCCAATGCCGCAGGATACTCTTTGTAAAACCGAATGATATTCCATCCCAGCCATCCAAGGACACTTTTTTTTTTGTCTTCAGCTCTCTCTGCTGCTTCTCTACACCGGAAAAACCTATTACGGTGTGCTCCATTTGGGGATTAGTGCGTTAAAGAAATGATGGTACGTTTGTTCGGTACTCCTGCGTGAATGATTTCTTAAAGGTTAAATTTAGAACTTCAGTACATATTTCTCTAATCCTTTATTTACAATGTATTTAAATTTAGTCCACAATTCCTCTACTTCCATCATACCGCAACTAAGCGATATCCATTTATTTTCTAAGTGTGAAGCTAACAATTGCTTATCGGCTCTTTCTAACAAAAACGCGCTCCTCCCCTGCTTGATTGGTTTATTAACTTTGGTTACCATTGACGCTTTGACGATAACATAATCACGAACTCCTGTCTCTACACCGACATCGTTAATAAGGTCGAGCCTGTTGTAGCTATAAGGTCTAAAATATTTCCATTGAGCCTGGACTGTCGGTTTAACTGCTCAAGACAGTTTTCGGAAAAAGTGTGCAATTGAAATTCGCAAGCCTGCTTGTCTGCACCGCCTGAAATGAAACTAGAAGGGTCCCAATGTATACTCTTAAGGTTGAAGTCTCCCCCGACTAATGCCAATGAACATATCCTGTCAATATGAACTACACTCCTGGAAAATGAAAAAAGAACACCATGAATTCGTCTAGCCAAAAGAGGAAAATTTTGTTCATCATGCTTGAGGATGTATACAAAAACATGCTCAAATGTTTGTAAATCTATCGTACCAAACTGCGTGGTCATCAGTCAGTAGCTTACAAACTACTTAAACTAAGGTAAACTAACCTAAGGACACACACACCCATGCCCCAGGGAGGACTCGAACATCCACGGCGAGCAATCGCGCGCTCCGCAGCGAGGCGCTTTAGACCGCTCGGCTACTCCACCGCGGCAGGATGTATACAACGCACGATCACACAGACAGCACCAGAAGTACCTCAGCACAGAACGTGCGAAATGTCGACGCCAGTACCGTGCAGTAATGCAAGCTGCAGTTCTGCCATGGAGACGATTGTAGAGGTGCCGAATGCAGTCTTGCGGAATGGCCTGCTGTGAAATTTCCATCTGGTGTCTCAGTTGGGCCACATTTCGTGCCGGTCGTGCAGGCCGCGCAAGATGACGTTTCATCCGCTCCCAAATTGACGTGCACCTTGAAGAGCACGTTGGGTGGTTCGAGATACATGTGAACGTACATTGTACAGTTGGAAAAGCTTATCGACTTGTTGGTGATTAAACGGTAGCAAGGCGGGTTGAGTGATGGTTTCAGTGTGTCTTGCGCTGCTCGATGTTCTCCGAACGATCAGAAGAGAAGTACGGTCAGCATAGGATGATGCTGGGTGTTGGCCCTATCTGCTTCTGACGTATACCCTGCAGATTTTCGCGATCCCTTGCACGACGCCATACCAGCGAGCACAGAGTAACATAGAGAGGCTATACCTCCTACATCAGCGTACAGGCAGTGAAGCTCGGCAGCCAGCTTGGTTGGGTGTAGAGTTGGACCGATGACTGCGCAGTTCTTCAAATGGCGCTCGCTTCAATTACAGTATCATTTGAACCCCTTAGGGTAGGAAGAAAATTATCAAATCTTTCGCGTAGGCAGGTGAATACTGAAGGAATGCAACGGTGTTCTTAGCAAGTACAATAAAAAATTGAAACTATTACTTTTATATGAAACTAAAATTGCGACACGAAAGACTTAGTTGCCTGCCACTTATTTTGTTTCGAGGTCAGGAAATTTTCGTCAGCGAGAAAGTTGTAGATAATGAAATAAACTTTTCTTTTTATTCAAACAACTTTTTATAGCTCCCCTGGTTTTCTCACAAACTTGGATACAATAGAGCAGGGGAACTTTTCCAATTCTATTCGTTACTTTCAGCGAGCTTGCGCACCAGCGAGCACAGATTCTGTTGCCCACTAACCTTGTAATTTGTGACCAATATTGATAAACATTGTAATTTGAGATACAATTTTATCCAATAATTATGAATTACCACTTTTTATTTTATTACTAACTAGCTGAGCCGCACCGGCTTTGCACGGGTAAACTTTAAACTCCAGAACTGCAGAACGTATCTTGATGTGGTTTCTTTCAATTTCTTCTGTATGATTCCGTGTTTTATATAGGCTATATTAAATGCCAATACGAAAATGATAAATCATTGAAAGAAAAATAATAACGTAGAATGGTTTACAACTTCCGCACTTTCGTGACCTTGGAAGCGTAAACTATGATACCAGCCCCAAAGTACATTGTATAGAATTATAGAACTCACGTCGATTTGGAAAAAAAGACCGCTAGATCTTATGTCTAACTTTCACGGATCTCCCACAATCACTATACCTGTAGTCTGAAGCCATTTGGCGCCAGCGCTCTAGAAAAGAAAAATGATAAATATGGCCGTCCGCGATGGCCGAGCATTCTGCGGCGCGTCAGTCACGGTCTGCACGGCCACTATGGTCGGGGATTCTAGTCCCCCCTCGGGCATGGATATTTCTGCCGTCCTTAGTATTAGCTAGTTCATAAGTAGTTTCTAAGTTTAAGGACTGATGGCCCTGTAGTTAAGTCCCATAAGCTCTAAAAACATTTGATTTGATAAATATGTTTCACTCTTCTCTCTTTTTTTTTTTTTTGTTTTTTTTTGTTTTTTTTGTTTATTCTTGTGGACGTTTATGAGTTTTGCTAGTTTATACTATGTTCACCGGCCTAGCTCTTATAGTTTAGGCTCCAGAGCTGACGGAAGTACAAGAGCGCTAAACGATTCTACGTTATGATTCATATTTTAGTTTTTTTTCAGATATTCGCATTGACAATAAATGTAGCCTAAGATTACCTCAGGATTCTAAACAAGAAATTAAAAGAAAGCGCATGACGATACGTTCGGTAGTCCTCGAGTTATAAAAGGTTAAAGGGACAGACAGAGGAAAAATGTGCTTCTGTTTTATATAATAGGATGATTTGCTATCCCTAGCTGAAATTTATAATAATTTATGGCAAAAATAGATTGTCAAATAGGAACGCTTTAAAATATATGAAAAAGGAGTTAACAGGCAGCGAACTACCCTGTGCTCTCAGTTGCGGCCGCCATGTTGGTTGGGTGTCGCGCTCTCAGCCGGCTTCATTTCATCGCCATTGTAAAGCCTCTCTGTTATTCTGTGCTTGCTGCGCCACACACGCGCACGACTATAATTGGCACCGAGGCAAAAGTGACTCTCACTGAAGACCACGTCTCCATTCGTCCTTCCGTAAGTGCCTGTCGCGACACCACCAGAGGTGGGCTGACCGATGTTGAGGCGTGATCGGAAGACGCCGTAACGGCACGCATGATCGTGCATCATGGTGTGGGGAGTCATATCCTACCCTGGCCTCTGGTGATCTCCGAGAAAACATTGAAGAGAGCGCGGCACATTGGTACTGTTCATGAACCAACGAGGCGATATGCCTTTCCCGCAGGACAATACACGTCCACATGTATCCCGTGTACGTCAACTACCCTGGCCAGCAGGATCCCCATATCTGTCCCCCATTGAGCATGTTTGGGACCGGATGAAACGTCATCTTGACGCGGTCTGAAAGATTAACACGATATCTGGTCTGACTGAGCCCCCAGGTGGAAACCACATGGCAGGCCATACCGCAAGACTACATTCGGCAACTGTGCAATCGTATCCATGGGAGAATTGCAGCTTCCATCACTGCGAAAGGAGAGCATACACGTTACTAGCGTCTACACTGTGCACGCTTTGGTGACTTTACTCACGTGCATATGGCTCTGCCTGTGTAATCGTGTGTTGTATACATCCTCAAGAATGTGTCGATAAAATTTCGCTCTGCTCGGTATACGAATTGATGGTGTTTTCATTTTGTAGGAGTGCATTTCTAGTGTCTCAATGTGAATTTAGTGTCGGTGACTGCATCTCGTGAATATCCGATGGACTGCTATGCACTGATAGTATTTCTCTGGGGGAACTAAACTGAGGTTACAACATGTATCTTTTGATTTACTGAACCAGATATGACACTCACTCCTGTAACCTTTGTAATTTTTTTGCTACAATTTACATTCTGCTTTTCATTAGTGCCGGTCCTTATTATGAAGAACTATGGATAATGATAAAGAGCGGGAAAAGTCATGTTAATTCTGGAAATCTACTACTTGTTCAGAAAGTACACTTCCAAAAACACGGGTAGTTGTTAGGTCTGATATCATGGCTTTAGAGAAATGGATATAGAATACATATAGAATGCAATGCAACTTCCAATGTCTGGAGACAGTAGATTAGATTAATACTTGTTCGATAGATCATATATATGACATTTCGTAATGATGTGGAACGTGTTAGTTTAGTAAATGTTTTCTACACATGACAATCAATATTTTACGAATTTTTTTATTCATTTTATTTTATTTATTTATTTATTTATTTATTTATTTATTTATTTTTTGAGTTTTATCTAAAAATTCAACTATACTGTTGAAGGAGTTGCCATTCAGAAATTTCTTGAATTTCTTTTTAAATAATAGTTGGCTATCTGTCAGACTTTTGATGCTACTTGGTAAGTGACCGAAGACTTTTGTGGCCGCATATTTCACCCCTTTCTGTGCCAAAGTTAGATTTAACCTTGGAAAGTGAATATCACCCTTTCTCCTAGTGTTGTAGCTATGCACACTGCTATTACTTTTGAATTGGGTCGGATTGTTAATAAAGAATTTCATGAGTGAATATACAAATTGTGAAGCTACAGTTGAGATCCCTAGATCCCTAAATAAATGTCTACAGGATGATCTTGGGTAAGCTCCAGCAATTATTCTCATTACACGCTTTTGTCCAATGAATACGTTTTTACTCAATGTTGAATTGCCCCAGAATATGATCCCATATGAAAGCAGTAAATGAAAATAGACATATTAAGCTAATTTACTGAGATATATATATCACCAAATTTTGCAATGACCCTAATATCATAATTAGCGGAACCCAAACGTTTCAGCAGATCTTCAATCCCGCGTCAATGCAAACACCTAAAAATTTTGAATATTCTACCTTCAGATTTATGTTCGAAGTCTAAATTTATTAATGGCGGCATGACGTTTACTGTATGAAACTGTTTTATTTGTAAAGAACCACTTTTTCTGAAAAATATCATTTACAATTTAATCAGTTAATTCCTGTTTGTCAGTCGTGATAGCAATACTTGTATCATCAGCAAAAAGAACTAGCTTAGCATCTTCGTGAATGTAAAATGGCAAGTCATTAATTTATATTAAGAATAGCAAAGCACCCAAGACCAAACCTTGTGGGACCCCGTTTTTGATAACTCCCCAGTTAGAGGAATTAATTGTTTCTTCTATATCACGTGAAATACTTATTTCAACTTTCTGCACTCTTCCAGTTACGTATGATTTAATCCATTTGTGCACTGTCCCATTCATACCACAATACTTAGGCTTATCTAGAAGAATCCCATGATTTACACAATCAAAAGCCTTTGAGACATCACAAAAAATCCCAACTGGTAATATCCGGTTATTCAAAGCATTTAATATTTCATCAGTGAAGATATATATAGCATGTTCAGTTGAAAAGCTTTTTTGAAAACCAAACTGACATTTCGTTAGAGCTTTATTTTTACTAATATGTGAAGCGACTCGAGAATACAAAACGTTTTCAAAAATTTGGGGTAAAGCTGTCAGAAGTGAGATGGGGCGGTAGCTGTTGACATCAGACGTATCCCCTTTTCTAATGCAAAGGTTTAACGATAGCATATTTCAGCCTATCCGGGAAAATACCTTGCTTTAAAGAGCTATTACATACATGATATATATTAAATTTTAAGCTCGTTTAACAATGCGGTAAGAATTTGTGTTATTGATGCATGCGTTTAACAATTGAACGTATCTGGATACGCAGATTGTCCTTCCCAAAATCTCAAATTATTGCACACTACGAGTGTAGTGGCCTCTGTTGCTCGCAGCTTTGTCTCTACTCGGATGCATTTGTACATCCGGACAGAATTTCTCTTTGGAGGCGGATATACATTTTCAAACATATGTATATGCCTCCAACAGGCAAAAATCTAGGTCTGTAATGATGCTCAAATACGTCCGATCCCATTCGGAATAAACATAAACGTGTGAGCAAGTGGCGTAATGGACAGAGGACACTTCAACCATATTGCACAATAAAGTGAGAATTTGGGCTGAATGATGAGCGAGTCGGGATAGCCGATTTGGTAAAGGCGACCATTGGCTAGAAGGGAGGAATCAGGGTTCGAATCCTGGTCCGAAATAACAGCTACCATATGTATAATTGATTGTAGGTTTTATATTTTTAACTTCGACTTTAATGTATGTATATTACACACATGGAACGGAATTACCCCTGGCAAATTTTCTGGACTTGCGTAACATTGGCGACGGCTGATAAGGGTAAACCTTGAGCATAGGGGACCGTGGCCATGCATCGAGGCCGTTTGACTCACCTAGCCGTGGCTAACGATAACGAAATGTTCATTCTGCCAAAGGGGTCTTTATCTTGCAACGTTCCGGAGTTGGCGTGCAAGGTAATGTTTTATCTAGACCTATTAGGAATTCTGCATATATCAAATGCTGGAATTCGTCAGTATGTCAGTGTCTACTTATCTGCAATGTCAGGAACTTGTCCGAAACCAGACTTCAATCACGTTTCGAGTGTAGAAAGTCTTAAACTAAGGCTTTTGCAGCAGAGCCGTTGAATATTTTTAGAGGATAGTTTAAAGGTAAAAACGTCTTATGAAGAATATCCACTTTTTGATGAGTGTACAGTTACTCACTTTTGTACTCAGGAACATTCACTGAAAGTAATCCACAGTAATCAAACCAATTTTCATAACAATTTATTAACGAAAAACACACTAATTATGTTATATATACAAAACTTTCTACCACCTACGTCATCACACTTTTCGGCCCTCTTCGCAACCATAGAAGACGTTCTCATGAGGTAGTCAGCGTAGTTGTTATGAGAGCGACATTACTCACAATGTGAGCAACTGAATCATTCATTTCTGGAGTGTATTGTACGCTCTTTCCCTGTGTCTGATCTGACAAAGTGTAAAAGTGTTTGATAAACTTTCTAGCTAAGGCACATTATAACTGTGGTCAATAAAATAGTTCTTGATGCGTTGCCACAATATCACTCAAGTACCATGAAGATTTTTATTGACAGTGACAACGGTCACATAAATCCATTGTCACAACTGTAGCTGTGGTTAATAATTCCGGAATGGAACGGCAAACTTGCTAACGTTTTACGATCCCTCTCAACCTATAAGAACTGCCTCAGTGTTGTAGCCAAAATAACGCTTTAGAATCGCAACAGCGGAAGGGGGTATTTTATGGTTTCTGACCATAATGATTACAGCCCTAGATGTCAGAAGGTTGTCAGATAAAGGGGTATCAAAGGTCTGGAACCAGTCACCAGCAGTAGTGAGACCAAATCTGTGGTCAGAAGGGTATTCGGAAAAAGGGTATCAGATGTCAGTCACTATACTGCAGCAACTGACACTGAAACCTAGTCAGTGATAAGACTGTTGTCAGGTATTATAGCAGTACGAGCAGTGCTGAGCCTGTGACACGCGCGGGAGTAGCCGAGCGGTTTGGAGCGCCACGTTACGGATCGCGTTGCCTCCCGCGTCGGAGGTTCGAATCCTCCCTCGGACATGAATGTGTGCGTTGTCCTTAGATTAGTTTAACTTAATATAATTAGTTTGTAAAACTAGAGACTGATGACCAACGTAGTTTCGTCCCATAGAATTACAAACATTTGAACATTTTTGAACTGATAGCCCTATGTCTAACTGTTCCTTTTTGTGCACAACCAAATGACTAGAGGACAGTAGAGATTTTGGCCCTAGTGGCATAGGAAACTACAGGCGTAGTATTGCCACCCGACCACGAGACATCCTCCTGACGGGTACTCCCCCCTGTTCAAGGTCACAATCTCACGTCTAGACGTCCTTCTAGAGACTAATGGCATGAAGAAAGTTTCTAACCTCACAGTATGTCGAATAAAAAACTGGTTAGGTCATTGTGTCCTTCGGAAGTGTATTACACCCCCTCCGTTGTTCAAGGTCACCATCTCACCTCTAGATATCCTTCAGGAGACTACTGGCCTGAGGAGAGTTGTTAGCCTCGAAGTAGTTTGTAAGTCGAGGTACCGATGACCTCACTAGTTAGGTTTCTTACCTTTACAAACAATTGGATATTTGTAGTGTGTACTGTGTATTTCGTCTAAAAAGATAATCCACGTTGTAACTGCGGCTTAGCAGAAGAAACAATTTTTGTTTGTTTATTTATTATTTTTTTTTTTTAATTTATTATTATTTTTTTTTTAATGCATGAAGGGTGGGAGCTCACATCAAAGTTGCTAAGATATATTGTGAGTAGGGACTACCAGTTACCAATATCCGTGTCAACATTATTGGCAACCAAAGACTTTGGAGTGTACTAAGAACTTATGTCCTTTCTAACGGCGGCGAAGAAAAAGTTATGAACTGTTATTTGAAAGATAAAACCATGTTTAATCACTATATGCTATTTGAAAATGCTCTTGTCTTTGGGTCATATTTTAATATTTGTTATGTTATTTCAAACTGATCTTTCTATTTTTGTTTTCTGTGACATACTTGATGTATGTTTGGTTGCTTTTGCCAACTTGCTTTCAAACTGTACCAGAGAATGTCCTTATGATTACTTATGTGGATGGCTGTAAGGGGACTACTCAAAGGCCAATAATAATAATAATAAAGATAATATTGCCCATTTTTAAAATATGCATCTGGTTTAAAATAATTCTTAAAGTACATTAAGATATCTAATTTCTCTTTGTTTCAGTTGTGAGTTAAGAATACTCTCATATTTCTTTTCAAGAATGACTATTTGCATTTCTTCCAGTAAGTGGAGTTTTCGCCATTTCCTTTCTACATGCAGGGTTTATCAAGTGAGTAGAAGATGGATTAGAAATCCACTCAAGGAATGTCTTTAGAAATTAGGAAAACTGACCAACAGTATAGCAATAACTGCTAATACACAGTGAGTAATACCGCAGACATGTCAGTTCACAACAGTTTCCAGGCATCTGGTGAAGCGTCAAAGCGACACACTTGCGTCCCACTACAGTTAGCAGAAGACTACCTGCTATGGGATGCAGTTTGAGAGGGACAACTGATTTGAGAACCCACAGCCTACAGTGGACTTTTTTCTGTTCCGTTGTATGAACGCCCCGAATCTGTTGGTATAATTGTTAGTGTTTTTCAAAAAAATGTTCAAATGTTTGTAAAGTCTACGGGACTTAACTACGGGGCCATCAGTCTCTAAACTTACAAACTACTTATGAACTACTTACAACTAAGGACGGCACAAATATCCATGCCCGAGGGGGGGATTCGAACCCCCGACCGTAGTTGCCGTGCAGACCGTCACTGGAGCGCCTCAGTCTCCTCGGCCACCGCGGCCGGCTGTTAGTGTTTTTAACCAGTTTCATAATGTGGTGATAACAAGCATTGTTTCTCTGAATTCGTTGTGGTGCTGTGTATAGAATGAAAATGCTTCAAAGTGTTACTGTTGCAATGCAGCAAGCGCTGCTTCAGATTCTTAAAGCAGAAAATATCGAACTGCCGAAATTCCGCTAACCGTTAAACGTTTAAACTATTAGTTTTGCCCTGATGCGCGACGCGTTTGACCCTACCACAGGTAATCTGATGCGAGGTTTGAGAGGAGAATGCTGACTGTTACGACCTGCTTAAATTGGAAAGAACAAGTAGAAAATTTGGAAAAGGTGAAAGAAAGACTGTTGTTTATTATTAGAACACTGCCGCGGCGGATTGGTCGAGGGCATTGAGGCGCTATGCTCCGATGAGCGAGGCCGTTCCCCGTCGGGGCTTGGAATCCTCCCTCAGGCATGGATGTTTGTGCTGTCTTTAGTATAAGTTATTTTATACGTAGTTTGTAAGTTTAGGGACTTATGACCCCGCAGTTGTCCCATAAGCTTAAACATTTGAACATTTATTAGAACACTAGCGTAAGGTGGCACAAATTCGATATAGGTACAATTCCGATCAACATAAGGTAACAGTCTTATAGTGTTGGTAACACTTGCCTTCCTGTGGTGTTGTTGTGTAGCAGGTTTCTATAGCTTTTTTGAGAATACACCACTTTGTGCTACGAAGATATAATTTTTTTCTGTTAAAAGTGAAGCTACTTAGTCTAACAAGGTTTTATAAAATCAGTAACTAATGGCGACTGGATTCGCTGCCAAAAATGCAATGTTTGGTGCCACGAAGCATGCACTGGTGGAGTGGCCAAGCGCATTGAGGCGCTGTCCGGGGTTCGAATCCTCCCTCGGGCATGGATGTTTGTGTCGTCTTTAGTATAAGGTAGTTCATGAGCAGTTTGTAAGTTTAGGGACTGATGACCCCGCAGTTAAGTACCATAAGCTTAACAAACATTTGATTTTATGCATTAGTGCCCGAGGAAAAAAAGGGTTTTTTTTATGTGGAAATCGTCAGTGAACAAAAATTTTACCAGGAAGTGATCACTATTGTACCTAGTGTGGTACAATTTTTCTCAATTCTGTAACCTTTTTTTTATGTTTATTGTGGTGTCGCACAAGTACAAAGTGCGCGCCACCTACTTTCGCCGCGCGCCGCCATGCACGCACGGCGCGGCGTTCTTACGACGTCAGCCACGAGCGCCCTCTGCTGCAACTCCGCTCGTGGCCACCACTGAACGACATCGTTCACTTGGGACTTGGGACTGAGAGAGGAACCAGTCAACACTTCGGAATCAGATAGGCACCAGTGAAGACTTGGCTTTCGTATAGGCACTAGGCAGGCCTCTAGCTCAACTATGTATCTGCAGTACTGAGTAATGTAAAAGTTAAGTATTGTATAAATTCTGTGCAATATATATATCGTTCTAATTTACTCTAGTGTTTCTAGTTTCTGGCTGCTCCCCCCCGTACCTGCACCAGCGTGCTATCTTTATTCCTGTGTCGGTCTCATTCCACTCGGCCACCGACACCTACGACGGAAACGAGACACAAAAGCGGCGACGAGGCTGGGACAAAAAATTTATACCAACATTTGTAACCGTCTAATATTTGTGATTCAAATGTTTGTAAGGCTTATGGGACTTAACTACGGGGTCATCAGTCTCTAAACTTACAAATTACTTATGAACTACTTACGAACTAGGACGGCACAAATATCCATGCCCGAGGGGGGATTCGAACCCCCGACCGTAGTGGCCGTGCAGACCGTGACTGAAGCGCCTCAGTCCCCTCGGCCACCGCGGCCGGCAATATTTGTGATAAATATTCATTAAACATCCAAGAACAAGTGTCTTACTTAAAATTATTTATTTTCTCAATATGTTTCCAGTTACAGTAACATTTGTCCGAAATGATCGCAATTGTACTACCTTACCTTATAAAGAGAACTACTGCAACGAGTGCCTGCACTACAGTGTCCGTCCTCTTCAGGAGTATAGCTAGGCTGTTTTGGATTTTTACCAGGTGTGATTAACGGAGGACATCGAACTAGTAAAAGTAGGGCAGCTCGTTTTGTATTATCGCGATACAGGGGAGAGAGTGGCAGCAAAATGGGAAATGAGAGTGAGTTAAAAATCATTACAACAATGGCGGGGTTAGCTAAGTGGTGACGTTGGCGTTTGTGTGATCGATAGAGGCTAATAATTTTAAAGTATACGGTTATTCCAAGAAGTGATATCTTCATATCTTGTTTATAAACAGAGGGGTATGTTAGCCATTGTTTGATCACTAGAGACAAATTTTCAAGTTTGGAAGTGAATAATTAGTTTCGAAGAGTACTGTGAGCGCCTTTCGGTCGGTGGTGACTATGGGATTGCAGCCATATGGAAAGGATGATGGAAAACAATCATTACTAGCGATGCTACTGCACTCAGAAACATGTTCCGTCACCTTCCACAGTTTTGTGAAATAATATTCACTCATTGATTTTCAGAGGATTTAGATGGAATACTGTGTATACTGCTGCACAGGCAGCATTTAGAACGCCTTTGGTTGAGGTGGTGCAATTAACTTCTCATGGAATGGTGCGTCACGCAGCGTCAACAAGGAAAATTTCATAGTTGCAGAGGGGTGCGGGCATCTAGTGGCGTTGGAATTGGTTCGGAGACTTTTGAGCACAAAGTGGGGGTTGTATTTCGGTCTATTAGATTAGATTAGATTAGTTATTTGTTCCGTAGATCCATATTGAGGGGATCCTCGTGGATGTGGAACATGTCAACATGTCTATAGCAGACATATGGAGATTCTTCGGATACTTTTGAGCACAATGACTACAAGATGTTATGTAAGGCTTCCTCCAGCAGGACAATACGATGGCCTTCATTGAAGATAGAATGGTCTTCATCTGAGAACAAAAAAAGTCCGTTTTATTGGCCCTCAAATCTCGGGGCCTGCCGCAAGGCTACGAAGACCAGTCATTACGTAGGGCTTCCTCCAGCAGGATGACCTCAGCAGTTTTTCATTAAACGTGCTGCGAGGCTAGAAGCTCTCCTCAGGTTGGTATTATCCTGATGGACGTTTAGAGGTGAGATGATGATTTTGAATGGGGGAGGGGCAATACACTCCAGAAGGACATGATGACTTAGCAAGTTTTTCTTTTTTATTTGACATGCTGAAACTCTCCTTGAGCCAGTAGTGTCCTGAATGACGTCTAAAGGTGAGATGGTGATCTCGAACGGGGAGAGGGAGGGGGGGGGAATACATTCCAACATTCCAAAAGGATATGATGACTTACCAAGTTTTTTTTATTATTTATTAGAGATGCTGTGAGGCTAGAAGCTCCCCTCGAGTCAGTAGTCTCAATTTATAAATAATTTATGGTCTGATGATGGTCGTGTAAGTGACCGAAATCGGCTACCAGTGAAGTAAAAGAATTTGCAATCTAGACTGCCTTGTTACTTGACTTAATAATTACTTGTAAGACAGCTGTTATCCAATATGTTCTCAAAAATAGTTACTCTAGAAGGATGTCGAGAGGTCAAATGGTGACCTTGACCATGTGGCCAGTACTCTCCAGTAGAATGTTCGATGTCTGGTGGCAATTAGTATGCCTGTAGTCTCCTATGCTACGGGGCCCTATATTCTTCACTGCCCTCTACTCTTTGGGGCCACAAAAAAGAACAGTTAGGCACAGGGGTGTCAGTATCACAGGATCAGCACTCCCTCTGCTGCCATGATACCCTCCTTATCACAGATCACGTTACAGTGTCAGCTGCTGGAGTAATAACCTTTTTCCGGATACCCTTCTTACACAGCTTAGGTTACAATGCCAGCACTTTCGCTACTGCTGGCGCCTAGTACCAGACATATGATACCCCTTTGTCTAGAACGAAACTTTCGCACTGTAGGAGAGTATGCGCTGATATGAAACTTTCTGGCAGATTAAAATTGTTTGCCGGAACCGGGACTCGAACCTGGGACCTTTGCCCGTCAAAGACAAAAGTCCCAGCTTCGAGTTGCGGTTCCGGTACACAATTTTAATCTGCCAGGAAGTTTCACATCAGCGCACACTCCATTGCAGAGTGAAAGTTTCATTCTGGAAACATCCCTTAGGCTGTGGCTGAGCCATGTCTCCACCATGTCCTTTCTTCCAGGAGTGCTAGTCTTGCATGGTTCGCAGGAGAGCTTCTGTGAAGTTTGGAAAGTAGGAGGCGAGGTACTGGCGGAAGTATAGTTGTGAGGCGGTATCGTGAGTCGTGTCGGGATAGCACAGTTGGTAGTGCGCTTGCCCGCGAAAGGCAAAGGTCCCAGGTTCGAGTCCCGGTTCCGGCATACAATTTTAATCTGCCAGGAAGTTTCATCCGTTTATCTGACACAACCTTTAATCTAGTGAATTCTGGCGTCTGGGGCATTAATCATTATGGCCAAAAACCCGCAAAATTCCCCTACCAACGGCAACTGAATTTTCAGTCGCATGGATAATCAGAAGATAATAATTTTAATTAACGAACTATTGATGGAAATGCACCGCACTACGATATTAAAATTGGATTCCAGAATGTTGTGTGACTTTTCCTTTTAGCAACAATTTGAGTTAGTTACGTCATTGATGCTGTCATTTATGAAAGCTATCAATGATCTGATAAGCATTTATTCATCGACGAAATTCTAAGAAATGATCTTCCCTGCCTATAAAGGGCGTTTTATGTTATAATATTAATACTAAGGGTAATATGAATCTTAATACAGGGTATGCTGTGCGCTGTACGCTTTTGCACGTATAATGCTCTTAGGTATTGAAATTGTTCTGTGACTAACGAAAAATTATAGACTGTCACGAATATTTTTCAAGTATTCAGCCGGATGCTGTCGTGCAAAAGATATTTCTATAAGCCGACATCTAGGTAACTTCAGGCGCTCCTGGAGTCTGATTGTCGTCTGCTGGATTCTCCATTTATATCCTTTTTTCCATCCTGGAAGAGCAGTTGAACGGAATCTACAGTGTGCTCAAAGGGGCATATAAGATGAACATTAACAAGAACAAAACAAGTCTAAGAAAATCAGGATAGGATGTTTAGGGCGCACAACAGCAAGGTTTTTAGCGCCCTAAGAAAATCAGGTTATGCTGAAGGAATTAGATTAGGTAACGAAACAATAAAGGAAGTAGATGGGTTTTGTTACTTGGGCAGTAAAATAACAAATGATGATCGCGGTACAGAGGATATAAAATGCAGAATGGCAATGGGTAGAAAAGCTTCTTGAAAAAGAGAAATTTGATAACATCGAATATTGATTTAAGCCTAAGGAAGTCCTTTCTGAAGGTATTTGTCTGCAGTGTTGCCTTGGATGGGAGTGAAACATGGACGATAAATAATGCGGACAAGAAGAGGATAGAGGCTTTTGAAATTTGGTGCTACAGAATAATGCTGAAGATTAGGTGGATGACTCTCGTAACTAATGAGAGGTACTGAACAGAATTGGGGAGAAAAGGAAATTCTGGCATACCTTGACTAAAAGAAGTGATCGATTGGTAGGACACATTCTTAGACATCAAGGAACTGTGAATTTAGCGTGGGAGGGAAGTGTGTGGGGTAAAAACCGCAGAGGAAGACCAAGGGATGGATACAGTAAGCAGATTCTGAGAGATGTAGGTTGCCGTTCTTATGTGGAGTTGAAGAGGCTTGCTCAGGGTAGGGTATTGTGGAGAGCTGCATCAAACCAGTCTCCGTATAGAAGACCACAACAACAACTGCTACTACTATTACTACTACTACTTTTCATCCAGGAGATATCGATCAGTTTCCAGAAGTTTATGAAATTGCAAAGAATCGGTTTGAAGAAATTTCTCAACTTTTGGACCTTCACAACCCGGCAGCATATCCGAGAAACCGAAGACAAAATATGGCCGCTTATAATCGGCACGTAAGGCCCTCAGGAGGTGTTGCCAAGGGTCGCAAAAGAAACTATGTTTTCCTTGGATAGTTTATTACCACGCGATTGAAAACGACAGTTCGCAGTGTCCAGGGAAAAGACCGACGACTCTGTCCTTCTCTGAGGTCGCCTTGGGGTTGTAATCTAATTGGGCGTGATCTGACACATTTGACAAGGAGTGCGACCGCAGTTTTTTCTCTGTTGTAAACGCTGAAACCATTAGAGGCCGTTCAAGAGCAAGATATGTTCATGCTTTTTCAGCCCTCCTTTGTCGTATTCACAGACTGGGGCTTCATTGCCGAAAGCGTGAATAAAACGATAAAGAAACACCTCCCCCCCTTATCCTAAAGGTCGGTGACACTCCCAGGACCAGCTGCGCATTTTGGTTGGCATTGTCCCATTGTTTAACGAGCCCAATTATTCCCTGTTGCCAGGATTCCTCTGGCTATGACAAAAGCCAGTCCTCTAGTGTGTCCTTCAGTTTGTCGTTCGAGTTGAACTGCTTCTCTCTGAGACTTTTTGGCCCACTTTAGGTTACGGTAGTAACACTAAAAGTGGACCTTTGCGATCGTCTTTTGACGGCTCGAAATTTAAATGAAAACAACGGCTTAATCATTCATCTTACACAAAAATTGAATAACCAAATTTTTAGAGGAGAAAATTTTCTACAACTTTGCTCCCTGACTTTTTTTTTCATATCTCGTAACGTTTCAGAGATATTTGCAAAAAAAGGTGATTTTGGGATGTCTGTCTGTCTGTACGTAACGTGTTCCTACGTTTTAAGACGAACCGTTCAACCGATCAGCAACAAATTTTACAGACATAATTGCAGGCCGCCAGAGACAGAACCTTCCTTTTTCAAATTTTTCGGACAACAAATACGGTAGTAATACCAAAACGTTTGTAATATAATTGTAATTGCAAACGAACCCTTCATCTGACACAAAAATTGAATAACCTAATTTGTAGAGGGAAAAATTCTCTACAACTTGACTCCTTTATGTTTTTTTCATATCTTGCATCGTTGCAGAGATACTTGCAAAAATAACGGCGATTTGACGATGTCTGTCTGGTTGTAACGTGTTCCCAATTTTTAGGTCGAACTGTGCAATAGATCAGCACCAAATTTTACAGTCATAATTGTTGGATACCAGATACCAGAACCTCGCTTTTTCAAATATTTCGGACAAGAAATACGTTAGTAACACTAAAAAAACGCCGTTTGGAATGTAATTTTAATTGCAACTAATCCGTTCATCTGACACGAAAATTAAATAACCGAATTTGTAGAGGAGAAAATTCTCTACAACTTTGCTCCCTTATGGTTTTTTTTTTTCATATCTTGCGGCGTTTCAGAGATATTTACAAAACTAACAGAGATTTGACACCGTCCATTGAATTAACGAAAACCAGCAGTTCGGAGATTTCACGCGACATTCCTCGCCCAGAACTCTCCCTGGCATACGTCATCTTGCGTTGCGTATTTGATGATTTTCTTATTTGATGATTTTCTTATTGTAACTTACACTTTGTCATTTCAAAGCAATGGCACACTTAAGAATTAACAAAAAACATGTCGTTCTTCGTACGATAAATGATAATCTAGTGTCTAAAAATGACATATTAGCATCAGTTAACAACTGCCATCAGTAGTACGAGATTGAAGGACGGAAGTTCTAATTGTTAACTGTAGCTTTTTTTTTTAGTCGGCCATGGAAGTCCCGGGCTGTGGGGTCGTTGCTCAAGCTGCTCCCAATTGTTGGTCAGCATACTTTGTGTGACCCTGGAGACGTGTGGACGCGCGTTATCGTGGAGCAGAATCACTCCCTCCGTCAGCAGCCAAGGCCGTTTCCTCTTGATGGACTTGCGTAGGATACGGAGTGTCTCACAGTGCACGTCACTGTTAATGGTTTTTCCACGCTCGAGGAATTCAGGAAGAGTATCGGACCTTGGACGTCGCGTAAGACGGTGAGCATCGCCTTGCCTGCTGAGGGCACAGCCTTGAATGTTTTGGTGTTAGGTGACGACGCTTACTTCGCGTCCCTAGATGCTATCCAAAATCGGCATATTCAAATTTCAACTGGTTTGCTTGCTAAGACGTTTGCATTTGAACATCCCTCTTACTTTCAATGACTCTTCATATAATGGGTTATTTAATTGTCACTAATGCAACGATTCTTACGATAAATCAGTATTCATTGAGAATATGGACAGTGATTCATTGAACTTCTAAACAAATGATTCTCTGTTAAACCTTAAATTTCTGAACGGGATGTATGTATTGCAAAGACTCTCAACACCAGATAGTGGTGAATTCCCCTGATTGTGTTACTTATCTTTCGCTATTTATCATAAATGTGATGCACTAAGCACTTTATTTACTCTTATGTACCAATCCGGAGACCTAATACACCGAAACGTCCTGTCACAGGTTTTCCTAATCGCTCAGGTTTCCCCTGCTGGTCTTTGCCGAATAGAGAGCTAGAGACACTCATACTTCCTTGAGAATAGTAGTTATTTCCAGGGTATTACAATGAAAGATATCTTAATTCAGTAATAACACTACTGCAAAGTTACTGTAACACTACAATCAATACAAAACTATACTGTCGTTACCTGTGTTGTGATGCACCTCTCACTTTGCACTTTTGTAACCAGTGAAGTACGGATAAAGAATCTTTATTCGAGTATAATTCACTTGCAATTCATGGTCCTTCCTCAAGACGGAGCAGTGTGATAGTACCTCGTGAATCGAGAATGATATGTTCAGTGTCAATCACACTATTTTACTTTTACAAGGATTCCCTATGTTACTTATTATCATCTAAGGTGAGACGCTATTTTTTTTTCTTATGGGAAAGTATCCTCTATTATACACTCCTGGTCTTTAAAATTGCTACCCCACGAAGATGACGTGCTACGGACATAAAAAGCTGTGATATGCAAATGATTAGCTTTACAGAGCATTCACACAAGGTTGGCGCCGGTGGCGACACCTACGACGTGCTGACATGACGAAAGTTTCCAACCGATTTCTCATACACAAACAGCAATTGACAGGCGTTGCCTGGTAAACCGTTGTTGTAATGCCTCGTGTAAGGAGGAGAAATGCGTACTATCACGTTTCCGACTTTGATAAAGGCGGATTGTAGCCTATCGCTATTGCGTTTTATCGTATCGCGACATTGCTGCTCGCGTTGGTCGTGATCCAATGACTGTTAGCAAAATATGGAATCGGTGGGTTCAGGAGGGCAATACGGAACGCCGTGCTGGATCCCAACGGCCTCGTATCGCTAGGAGTGAGATGACAGGCATCTTATCCGCATGGCTGTAACGGATCGTGCAGCCACGTCTCGATCCCTGAGTCAACAGAAGGGGAGGTTTGCAAGACAACAACCATCTGCACGAGCAATTCGACGACGTTTGCAGCAGCGTGGACTATCAGCTCGGAGACCAAGGCTGCGGTTACCCTTGACGCTGCATCACAGACAGGTGCGCCTTCAATGGTGTACGCAACGCCGAACCTGGGTGCACCAATGGCAAAACGTCATTTTTTCGAATGAATCCAGGTTCTGTTGATAGTATCATGATGGCCGCATCCGTGTTTGGCGACATCGCGGTGAACGCACATTGGAATCGTGTATTCGTCATCGCCATACTGGCGTATCACCCGGCGTGATGGTATGGGATGCCACTGGTTACACGTCTTGGTCACCTCTTGTTCGCATCGACGGCACATTGAACAGTGGCCGTTACATTTCAGATGTGTTACGACCCGTGGCTTTACCCTTCATTCGATCCCTGTGAAACCCTACATTTCAGCAGGATAAAGGACGACCGCATGTTGCAGGTCCTGTACGGGCCTTTCTAGATTTGTAAAATGTTCGACTGCTGCCCTGACCAGCACATTCTCCAGATCTCTCACCAACTGAAAACGTCTGGTCAATGGTGGCCGAGCAAATGGCTCGTCACAATACGCCAGTCACTATTCTTGATGATCTGTGGTATCGTTTTGAAACTGCATGGGCATCTCTACCTGTACACGCCATCCAAGCTCTGTTTGACTCAATGCCAAGACGTATCAAGACCGTTATTACGGTTAGAGGTGGTTGTTCTGGGTACAGATTTCTCAGGATCTATGCACCAAATTGTGTGAAATTATAATCACAAGTCAGTTCTAGTATAATATATTAGTTCAATGAATACCTGTTTAAAATCTGCATTTCTTCTTGGTGTAGCAATTTTAGTGGCCAGTAGTGTACTTTTGTTTTGAGATATCAATGTATCAGCTATTGTAAGAATCTTCCAGTCTTTTTTTGTGAAATAATAACTTATTTTCATTTAAGGACTAGAAACCTGGCACTATCATTAGATTTTTTTGCTGCCTCTAGGTTTGACCGACGCTTAAGTATTTGTGAGGGAAATAATTACCAATTATTTGCCAGAGCGGCAAAAACTTTCAGTGATAATTGAACTACTGTTAGTGATTTACATTCTGTAACTAAGCGTACGATTAGAAGAGTTCGATTTCTCCCTAGTGTCCACTTTTAAAGTCGATAGATGACGCAATACTAAGAAGGTTAAGAGACGTGCCGTACTTAATGACGCCTGTTAAGAGTATTTATGAGCATACTGACATTAATTTCATTCATACAGCAGACAACATTATGAGGGGTCATCTTTTTTCACTGCTGTTCTTTGCCGCTGCTTTCCTATATAATTAGCCTACGGCACGAAAAAAAAGAGTTTTTACGTCCCCATACGGGTCGAACTCCTGTTTTGAATTTCATTGTCTCAGAGATTTAGCCTTGGAACTTAATCATTGATGTTATATCCGTGAGCATTTGCTCTGGTATTTTAGTCTATCCCTGATTCGTAAAGTATCTGAAATAATGTCTGTCAACTGAGTTGTAAGCCTTCTTGAAGTGCACGAATGTACAGTTTTCTTATTTTGCACACTTCACATTCTCAAAATAGTTTGTAAATTAAGAATGTATCCTGCACATGATCTCCCTTTCCTAAATTCTGCTTGGTACTCTACCATATTAGATCGTACTTGTTTCTCTATTTTATTTAGAAGTGCTCTCGACAATATCTGTTTATTACTGGTAACAAGGAAACGCCTCTTTAGTTGTTGGTGTCAGTTTTATCTATTTTTTGTGGATAAAACTACTTTGCAAGGAAAACGACTTACGCCCGAATGTAAAAAGCTCTGATCCAGATATAGAACATATAATTAACACTACAGTTGCACAAATCTTGTTGAGTTTACATTTTTAATTGTGTAAAAAAACATTTCTTATTCTACAAAACTTTTTTTTTTCCTTCGAAAATGTTCCATCAGTAATTTCTGAACTCTTACTCAGCATAGCATTCAACTTTCATTTTCATGTTACATACTGTTTTTTTATTAGTGGCTATATTGGTTTCCAACAATTTTTATAGGTAGATGGTGGGTCTCATTAGGAAAAAGATTGGGAACCACTGGGTTTGAGCGTCGCCGAGGTCATGGATGTTTTCACAGGGCCCCATATTTGTTGCGCAATTACAGAGGAAGATTGGAGGCACCTTTGAAAAATGTTCAAATGTTTGTAGAGCTTATGGGACTTAACTAAGGGGTTATCAGTCCCTAAACTTACAAACTACTTATTAACTAGCTTATACTAAAGACGACACAAACATCCATGCCCGAGGGGGGATTCGAACCTCCGACCGCAGCGGCCTTGCAGACCGTGACTGGCACGTCGCAGACCGCGCGGCCACCGCGGCCAGCAGGGGGTGGGGGCACCTTTGCGCCGTATTTAAACTTGTTACTCGTAATGGCCGAAAAGTACGACGTTTCGAAATAAGAGTTCCTTGAATTATGTTGCGCGACGAGATATACGTAGGAGTATGTTAGTCGATTCATATGTTAATGTATACTCTGGAAATTTTGACGGGAAACTACATCGCGGTGCGTACTTCTCTCTTGGAACGTCTGACACTAGATTATCATCTTCGTGCCGGTTTCTCGCTTAATGATGAACCACCAACGAAACGCCCTGCTCGTCTGGGAATTCCTTTACTTCCTCCATCAAGCCCGTCGGATACGGATCCCAGCCTGATAAGCAGTATTTAAGTATTACACGAACTATACTACTAGAGGATCCTTCCAGTTTATCTCTTGGCACTGTCATGCCTGTGATTAGTTCTGTGTGGTCACTCCACATTACGTCTTATCGTACGCATAGTCTCATATACACAAGACCCTTTCCACGGATTATTTTGCAAGCATTTAATAATGAATTACTGGAGTTACAGGCAAAAAGTACGATATTAAGCAGTTCTTTCGTCCACGTAGGCGGCGAGAGAAGTCATTAAGCTGCAGGGCAGTTTGAAACGTCATGCCTGACGCAACCAGGAGCGATGTGTCGGCCTTGTGGACGGCTACTCGGGAAGGTGACATCACGGCACACACTCCACGTGCTGCGGAAGCTTTGATCATATGTGTACATCCTGTCTTAACAGGCCTCTTGCTCGCACTGACAGACCTTTTTCCACTGACCTTGAACGCACTGTCTATTTCTGCACCCACACTCTGGCGTTCGTTTCCCTCTTCATATCAGACTGTTGTCCACTTCATAATGATTGATCCCTCACTTTGAACTCATATTCTGTAGGGTTACCAGACGTCCTCTTTTACCCGAACATGCCCTCTTTTTTGGACCCTAAAAATGGTCCGGCAGGGTTTTTTTAACAAAATGGGGGAAATGTCCTCTTTTTTGCGTTGTGCAACTGCTTCATCTTGAAAGTGCGTAAATACAACTCTCTGGACTGTCACAATCACTAACTCAGTTTAACCTTTCTTGAAACAATGTTTTTAATTTTCTCGATTCTGTGCCGTCGCTGCTCTGAGGTGAAGCTACTTCGGAAGTATTGAAATAATTGGCGTGACAATTGTCGCGTAATACGAGCTTCGAGGCGGCCAATTAAAACCATACGTCTGCAACAATGCAAGACACAGTGCAATACACATAGTATACCATAAAACTCTCCCCCCTTTCTCTGGTCGAAGTATTGTGTGACACCCAAAAAAAGACGTTCAGTCCGTCGAGCTGGGACTCGGCAGTTCTGTGTGTTGTCTGTCAAGGACACTTATGACTTTAAGATCAAAAACCAGTGCAATGATAGTTATACGTAAGTTGAAACCTAGTTCAAAACTTCAAACAAATAAGGTCAGATGCCACTGTCACCATTCGTCTGTTTAGGACGAAAGTGACGTAACTACATAAACAGTGTTTTGAAAAAATAGAGTTAAAGCTTTTGTCCAAAAAACTGAGTATCTTTAAATAATTAATTGCGAGCCTCTGTACGGTAAATAAAAAGTTTATTTTATTCATTGCTTTCTTCACCTAGGCCTTACATATTCCATTCACTCACTAGAATCTAAATGTTAATCATGTATATAGTCATGTCGGTCTGATCCGAAATGGGAGCATAGTTATGTCAAGGAATGATTAAATAATTTTTACAGTAACTTTATTCGTCGTGATTTTACAGTCAACAGTACTATGGTTTCCGAAAACGATGCATCGTAAAAAATATCAGGTAAAACGGTGGTGGGGGGACGGGGGGGGGGGGGTGATAGGCAAGGTATCTTATAAGTATGGACAAAATGTTCAGCACTTAAGACGATAATTACAAGTGGTGAAGTGATGAAATATTATGACTTCACTGCTATGTAGTCATGTAATTCGTTCTACAGATCTCAACATTTCATGTTTCTTAATTTGTAAGAAGATGAACAAATTTCGTAAGATGCGTAAGATGTATTACAAACAAGTTTATGATAATACAGTAGAGACATCACTAGTACTTGAGTTGTCAATACGAGATAGAGATAAAGAGAGAGAGAGAGATAGAGAGAGAGAGAGAGAGAGAGAAGTTTCTTTTATGACTCTAGAAATGTCCTCTTTTCTGAAGACAGACATCTGGTAACCCTAATATTCTGGTCACATCGCACGACGAACATCGATATTTTTATACGTCGTCGGAATCTTTGGAATGTCTACTTTTATTTGGTGTATGAATATTACATCTTATTTAAAAAGGGAATGACATACGTGGTAATATTTAAGAGAAAGCGAGCTTTTTCTGGCTTTTTTCGGCGAATGTCAACTTTAAGGATGCAAAGAAATCAAACCATAATTAGGAGAAACTTTTCCTTTGCACAATTTAAAGATCCAACCTTGTTCTATTTCAAGACGGTGTTTCATTATTTTCTGATTAGTCGTTTTGTCCTAATAATGATAGGCGTAGACTGCTGCAGTTCGCCTAATGATGATACGTATTAACAAGACAAGACAAGTATAACGTTCTGTATTTACATGGAAGAGAGATCCTTTATGAAATAACTACATAATAGCAGGACAAACACTGAAGTAGTTACTTCCATAAAATATGTGGGAGTAAAGAGGCGATTTGAAATGCAACGATCATATAAAATCAATCGCGGAAAAGGCGATGCCAGACAGATTCATTGGAAGAATCCTCAGGAGTGAATTCCGCCAGCAAAGGATGTAGGTTACAAAACTCTTCTTCGGTCAGTGCTTGAGTATTGCTCATCAATGTGGGATCCGTACCAGGAAGGGTTAACAGAAGACATAGAAAACTCCAATGGAGAGCAGGAATGGTCAAAGCGTCACGGAGATGAACTCCAGGCGCAGACGCTGCAAGAGAGACATTGTATGTCGCGGTACGGACTTCTGTCAGAATATACGTTTCATTAAGAGTCAGTCCTCTTACGCATCTCGTGAAGCGACCACATGGAGGTTTATCGGCAATCGTTTCTTCTGCGAACCATACGTGACTGGAATAGGAGGAAGTACTCTCCGCCATACACCGCAATGTGTGGTACAGTATCAATTTATTTTATACCAGCCATGCAGTGTAACTCCATTATTTGATACTGTGTCAAATCTTCAAACAAACATCTTTTACTACAAAGCTGGTGTCACTGTACAGCTAAGACTCTTCGCAGACCAGCACAAAGGTGTCACGAATCACATGGCCAGTCTTTAGCCAAAGAGAGTGGGCATAAATAAAATAATTCTTAATTTTCTGACGACGGATTCGAAACTAATGAAAAATGACGATTCGTTTGAATTATTACAAAGTTAGGTCCGATTAATATTCAAGAAGTTGGTAAAATTAATCGCCAATTAAATCATATAATCTAACTCTCCCCGACAATCTAAAATTACCGTTTGCTTGCCTGACCAGAGGACCATCGTCTCGTGGGGTGAAATAATTTTCCGTGTCCTGTATTAATTAATACATTAAATTGGCAAGATGGCTATCAGCCACAAAGGCTACCGCAGCCCGTAAGTTCAAACCCGGCGAGCCAACGTCTTCGCGGAAGGACACTTCTGTTCCCGCCGTTTTCGATGAGTTGCCGCCAAGACAGGCCGCCACCCTAGGAGTCGTGAAATGGGGTCTTGCGGGCCAGAACGAACTCTAACTGTACTCTGGATCAGGTTGCTAACATGTCACTAGTTTTGCCGGCGGAAGAATAAGCGCTGTGAAACTCGCGTTAACAAAACAAGCGTGAGCGACGTGGCCGCTCTCAGTTCGGCAGTTGTTTCAGATGCTTGCAGTTCTTAAGAGGACAGGTTCTCGCGATCGTCTATTGTCTATTGTGCAGAAGCCGCCATGCTCAGTCTTTGACGTATTGTATCCAACATACTATGTACCTTTATAAATTTAATAAGTTATCACTTACTTTCATTTGTAGTTAATTTAATACCAGATGGTGCGATATATCGTGTCCACGTTTTATCATCCACGGCGTGTTTGCCTGTCAGATGACGGCCACAGTGCCACATACGCGACCCAAAGCGGCGCGTTTTAGTTACGTAAAATGTGATCGGCTTTTCAATCCTGACGCATGTAATTTTACAATTGTAACTTAAAAGACCATTGTCCATTTCATGTAAGTCAATTCTCTTCGTTCAGATCTTAAAATATGGAATTTATACCGTTTCCTTTATAATAATTTTCACTTTATTTGTAGTTAACAAAATAAATAAATAAATAAATAAAAAATAAAAAAATAAAAAATACATTGTAATGAAGTTCCAGATTGCTGCTTATGTTTTATTTAATATTGCTACAGCTGTTTCGACAGTTTGTCATTCTCAAGCGCATCTACGATGTTTGGACGTTAATTAATATTGACATCTGGCGTAACTGTTGCTTTAACTGTCAGGTGTTATGCAGCTTTTTACATTAAAACTTTAAATCAAAGAAACTTTTATATTTTTTCGTAATGAGCAACAGCTTTGCCATTACGAAAAAATATAAAAGTTTCTTTGATTTAAAGTTTTAATGTAAAAAGCTGCATAACACCTGACAGTTAAAGCAACAGTTACGCCAGATGTCAACATTAATTAACGTCCAAACATCGTAGACGCGCTTGAGAATGACAAACTGTCGAAACAGCTGTAGCAATATTAAATAAAACATAAGCAGCAATCTGGAACTTCATTACAATGTCTTTTTACGACATATATGGTGCTGCAAGCCCAACAATTAGGAAATAAAATAAAAAAAATTTTTTTTTTTTAAATAAAAAGAAATTGCTTCTGACGAAGACTTCCTTAGTTGAAGCCGAAACCGTGGTTCAGTAATCAAACTCTAGCTTTGCAACCGATGAATTGTATTTTTGAATATTAATTAAGAAAATGCCTTCGTTCAGAAAATTTGGAGACGGCACAACCACCTCCCCTCCCCCCACCGGTCTACCAGATTCCTGGACTCGTCACTGGACTGGTAGACGTTTCTACTTGCTGCTAGCGTTACGTATGGTAGCGCAGTAGTGCTCATGGAGGAGAAGGTTCCTCCTTTACGCGGAGCGGGGCCGTGCAAGTATTGTGATGTCAGCCGGGGTGATTGTCGTGCGAAGCGCGTTCTCCCCCGTTATGCCACTTCCTGCAGCCGCCATGTGCATACAGCCACACGACGTCTTCCAAACCCTGACTACCGAAATAACAGAAATGCAATGATATGCACAAAGCTCTCCATTGAAGGATATCAAAACACGTGAAAAATACGGGGTGATTCAGAAAAGAATACAACAACTTTGAAAGTGGAGACGTGAAGGTTGCTCATTTGATCTCTAGGAAAGCTGTTGGCTGATTTCTGTTGTTAATGCAACGATGACGACTTCTCGACAAGAAGCTTTTGGTGTTATCGAGTACTCCAGAAGTGAATCGGCGACAGTTGTTCATTTCGAACCAAGTAGGGAAGTTGGGGTACAGTATAACATTTCAGTTTGTTTATAAGTTCTCATGTTAGTTTCCTTGTGTTTAGCGTTTTTATGTTAGTCACGTGTTACCACTTTCGGAAAGTGTACTAGGGAAGAAATCAAAATCAATCTTTGACGTTCAGTAGGAAAAAAATGAATTTGGGGGTACGTAAAGTAAATTTTTATGACAGTATAATTACCTCTACGAAAAATAGCTGATAAATCTTTGATTGTGAGCTTGATTGTATACTAGTATATAATGGTGATAAATTCGTAATCCTTTTTACTTTTTCAAGAGTTGCAAAATTACATAAAGCTGCCCTATGGGGTATAGTGTAACAGTTTCATGAGGGGGCTGTTGCATTTGAAATCGGACGACAAATGAGAAAATTTACTTCGTATTTCACTTAAGATTTCCGGGCTGGCACGCCGTAGTCGGTGGATAAAACTCTCCCCTAACGTTTCGTCTTCAGCTGCGGGAGACATACGTCGTATTCTTTAAATAATTTGTACATGTGCCAATTAATGCAAAAGAAAACAAGTGTCATGAATTTTTCCCTTAAATGATTACTACTTTTCGAGTTAACATTCGGTGAGGTTAGCGGTATTTTCCAAACGCCACACTTTATGTGCTGTGTAACTCGGGAAGCTCTTACCGGATTTCAGTGAATTATGGCTCATTTTGAAGCTGCATATCTACAGTTTATGTAGGTATATAACAATAACATGAAAACAATTAATTCATTGTTTTAAAACCCTTTCTCGATTTCTTAATATAAATCCATATTTCGTAAGGATTAAATTTACATAGACTAACTTCTTCTGAATACAATTTGATTTCTAAATATTACAGAGTCCCTTATCTTCAACATGGGAAAAATATTTATCTTCTCTATATATAAAAATGAATGTTTGTATTAACTCTATGTATTCATAAACCATTCATTCGATTGCAATGAAACTTTGGTGAACTGTTCACCGTACGCCCACGAAGATTCCTGACCCAAAAACAAAAGAGCACGACACATAGCTCAGGAGATATGATATCATAAATAATGAGATGTCACCGGGTGAGAATACCCAGATTTATGCGTCAATTATTGGAAAATGGGAATAGTTAGGGACCTGCAACAAAGTTTGCATGTAATTTTGGACGTTTATGAAGCGTTTTGTAACTGACCTCCCCCCCCCCCCCCACACACACAGAAAATAATGAAAAGTAAAGAATAAAATTGTGTGCCGGAACCGGAACTCGAACCTGGGACCTTTGCCTTTCGCGCCCGCGTTACAGTGTTACCAGCTAGCAATATTCTTTTCCGCAGCCACGTATAAAGGATTAAGTTAAAGCAAGGCACTGAGGTAATTTCAGTTGTCCTCGTACCCGAACTGCTGTAATTGCGGGTTGCCATCTGCCCGGAAGCTAGACTCGCTCTTCCCTGACACACGTTTTCTCACGACCAGAGGTACTGTTCTTCCTGTCGCCACACTTAACCTATTCTCACTACTGTCTTACTTCAAACTACCCATTTATTTTCTTAAATCACATAACCTACAACCCCGGATTAAGGGATTCAACATTTCCCGCTCCGATGCATAGAGTGCCAATTTTGTTTTGCCTGATGACAAAAAAATGTTCAAATGTTTTTAACTCTATGGAGTTAACTACTGTGGTTATTATTACTACTTAAACTAACCCACAGACAACACACATACACACGCACACACACACACACACACACACACACACACACACACACACACACACACACACACACACGCACACACACACATATACACACTCTCATGCCCAAGGGATGACTCGAACCTTCGACGGGAAGCAACGGCGCTGCGCAGCGCTCGACCGTTCTACCGCGGCTCCCTGATATCCTGGTGAATAGTCCTCAACTGCTCAGCGAGGAACCCTTTTACCTCCGGAATATTTTACTTAGAAGGACTCTTTCGTCATGAAGTCATTTATTTCAGCTCCATGCCTTCGAAAAAAAGTAACGCTTTCCACGATACAGAACGCCTTCCTGGGAGCGTCTGCCACTGACGTTTCTCTGTGACTTTTCACGGTTACTAAATGAGCCCATAACGAAGCGTGATGCTCTCTGTTGGACCTTCTCTATCCTATCAAACTGGTAAGGATTCCATACCGATGAACAATACTCAAGCGACGACTAAACGAGATTTTCCTAATCTACTTCCTTTTCATAACGTGTAGGCTTTCACGGCCGGCGTCTTCAGTAATTAAAACTTCCAGGCTGAGAAGCCGTGGTCGAGCAGTAGAAATTTTTTCCCCTGACGTTTCGTTGACGGCTGTGGGCAACATCTTCCGAGGTGAGTCGACGACTGGCTGCTGGGCCGTGTAGGTCCTGCTTATATGGTCGCATAGAGGGCGCCACCACTCGTCACGTGATGTCAACAGTAATACTATCTCTGGCTGGCGTTATTACACTCGATCAAAGGTAATCGATTGTCACATCTTTGGTAAAATGTCGACCGCCATATCTTATCTAACGTCAAGCCTTCTTCATTCCTGTTAAAATTATTGTGGTGTTTAAAGATCTCTACAGCCTCTCTATACATATGTGCATAATAATGTGATGTGTTAGATTGCACGCTCGTCTCACTAAATTTTATTTCGTGGTCACCGTTTTCAAAAACATGTTCCACCATGAGCGATTTGTCCGTGTGTCCCAGTCGATAGTTCCTTTTGTGTTCAGTTAGGCGAGTATTGATACTACTTGTACCAATATAAACCTTCCCACAACTACATGGAATTTTATAGACACCAGGAGTAGCTAAAGGGTGTCGCGCATCTTTCACTGATCGTAGTGGGGAGGTTTATATTAGAACAACGAAACGCAGTATCAATACTCGCCTAACTGAACACAAAAGGAACTGTCGACTGGGACACACGGACAAATCGCTCATAGCGGAACATGTTTTTGAAAACGGTGGCCACGAAATAAAATTTAGTGAGACGAACGAGCTAGCTAAGACATCACTTCACTAGCTTATACTAAAGACGGCACAAATATTCATGCGCTCGGCCGCTCCGCCGCGGCTGACGTGGGACAGACAAGTCCATTTGCTCGGAGGTAAAGTAGGTAGGTCAACAACGTGTGCTATCAGCTACAATAGTAGATTCCAATGTACAGTGTTTCCATAGCAGTCTTGCCCCTATTTAAGTTCCAACCCTCGTATATTATATACCCGAAAGTTCTCGACCGAATATCTACGTTCTACTGGAATATGCGCATGTTTTATAAACATAATTTTTCAGTATATGCCATATATGAATTTATATAATCATATATTATAATGGGCAAACGTTGATACATAAGAAATACAGAGGTATGGAAACTAAGAAGTAATGCAGAAGTTTATCGCAACGTAGAAAACATAACCGAAACACTATGGAAGAGGCGACTACTATTTTTTGGACATTTATACCGAATGAACAGCAACTGATTAACCAAACAGATTTTTAAATATCTCTGGGACAAGAAGTCAACAATAGCATGGATTCAAGAGATTAGGAAAGATCTGGAAAGAAACAATATAAGTGAAAAAGATGCAACGGAAAGAGAATCTTTTAAGAAGAAAGTGTTAAAAATAGAAGGATTCCAAGGTAGGAGGGAGAAGAAGAAAGGAGTAAAGTGGTCTGAGGAGAGAAAAAGAATGCATAGTGAAAATATGAAAGAATACTGGAGGAAAAAGAAAGGACAAAGGAGGAAACATTGAAATTGGTGCGTGGTCCTTAGATGGCCGAAACGAAGAAAGAAAGAAAGAACACAAGATAAAGCGGTTCGGATCACTAAACTGTAATTGGTTTCATTAGCGCTAATACGTTTCACTCAGGTCTGGTTAATTTAATCAGAAATACTCAGTTTAGTGGATATTTATCTCTACTGAGTATGTAAGCATGTTTTGTTACGCACTTGCAAACAAACACACGCAAAACAAATGGCATGTGACCGCAGGTTACTTTGATGAAGCGGAGGTGGAAGTGGACTCGGGTGAGCTCTTTTATGGGGTATTTTCATCAACGCCGTAGTGTCGCATAAACTGCGGTCTAGGGCGCACGCCTTTAAAGGTCGGTCGTAATGATAAGGGAAATTAGACTTCATAGTGCAGCAGAGCAAAAGCAATTTCCGCACTCACAAGTAAATGGTACGCTTTGCGACTGTCAGCAGCTAATGGAATAATAATCGGTTTCAGACGGATGTCTCAAAACTTTTTTTTTTTAAATCAACAGTGAACTCAAAATAGCAACATTAGCAAATTAGCGTTGAAAGTAACAGGCTACAAGATAACACCGTCACCAATCTATACCTACAGAATGCTGGAACAAAAGAACGTGGTCTCACTCTAGTGTTGACAGCGAACACAGTGTAATATGACGTGGCGGTGGAAACATATCAATCGGATAAATAGTCAACGAGAGCTCACAAAGCTCCCCGAAAAGAAATATTTCAATAATTTGAGAGATTCTGTCCTTCATTACATTTCATTATCTAGCTGTTATCAAAACTACAGACCGATTAACTCCTAACGTTTTCATTATGTTCTAATAAACATTCGGACACAGGCTAGCCATTTTCCAAATAAATACCAGAACACTACTTGCAAGTTTCGCAGGAGAACTTCTGTGTAGTTTGGAAAGTAGGAGGCGAGGTACTGGCAGAATTGAAGTTGTGGGGCGGCACCGTGAGTCGTGTCGGGATAGCCCAGTGGTAGAGCGCTTGCCCGCGAAAAGCAAAGATCTCAGATTCGAGTCCCGGTTCCGGCACACAACTTTAATCTGCCAGGAAGTTTCGTATCAGCGCACACTCCGCTGCAGAGTGAAAGTTCCATTCTGGAGTTCGTAAGTAGATTGTAAGTCTAGGGACTGATGATCGTAGAAGTTTGGTCCAATATGTTTAGAAATATTTGAACATTTGTACGTAAATCTACCACACAGTAGCTACCGGAAATGACAGAAATTTTATTATATATCACATATATACTGGTTACACCATAGTCACAAGGAATAGAAAATCCTTTATTCAAATAACTTAACTAGTTTCGATGATCTGTGCCATCATTATCGAACGTAAGAATATAAAAAATTCAAATGTTTTTAAATCTATCGGACCAAACTGCGTGGTCATCAGTCCGTAGCTTACAAACTGCTTAAACCTAGGTAAACTAACCTAAGGACAAACACACACACCCATGCCCCAGGGAGGACTCGAACCTCCACGGCGAGCAACCGCGCGCTCCGCAGCGAGACGCTTTAGAACGCTCGGCTACTCCACCGCGGCGTAAGAATATCACAAAGTGCAAGAAACTAAGCATAAACTTAGATTATCATGTGAATAAATTCTGAAAAATGTAGTTAGACACTGGAACCAGACCATCTAGAGGGGTCAATGTGGCCCCCAACTCCTTCTCTAGATGACATGGCTACAGTGTCTTAACTAACTTCATATTTTCCAAAATTTATTCCTATGATAAACTCAGTTTATGCTTAGTATCTTGCAATTTGTGATTTTCTTACGTTCGATAATGACAAAGAAACTAGTTACGTTATTTGAATAAAGGATTTTTCTATTCCTTGTGACTATGGTTTAACCACTATATATGTGGTATATAATAAAATATCAATTTCAGACGCACTCCTAGACAATAATGTCGAATAAAATAATTTCTTATTTATTATCGAGTTGTCATACTGAGAGTTCTACAAAACAAATAAAATTGTCACCCCCACAAACGTCCTATATTTCAAATGGGTAGTATCAGTTTTCCATTGAAGTCATAAAGTTTGAACCCACAATTAATAAAGTAAAACACTACAAAATGTTTCGCAGGGATTATACATAACGTGAAAGAACGTAGGCAGCTATCATAGAAACGACTTGATGCTAATTCCTTTCAGTGAGTAAATATATTCTTTTTCAAGAAGACAGGCATTCGTCTCTCTTTTTAACACGTTAACGTATTTATATCGTTCCCACGTGTTACGGAAGACTGTCTGCGCAATGCGTCCACTAGGAATGAGACCTTAAACTCGCTTTTCTGAGCGTCTGTGTCAACATTGCGCGTTTTCAGGGCCATTTGTACTTAAATTATACACCAGAGTGTCTCTAATTAGGCGGCTGATGGTAGCTTAACGAGCCAGGAATAGAACGAAATTCAAATACAGGCGTGTGGGCCGGTTCCTCAGTTTGCTTATTGATTAGCTTAACGGAAGTGTATGGCGGGCGAAGGCGCTTTGTTTTCTCTCAGTTCAGTGACTTGAGCCGAACGAAAAACTAAAGCAGCATGGTCGTAATGGACGCAACATCAGCGCGTGTGGTATCGTGTCTTCGGGCAGCGGATACAGTGAGATACACAAAAACTGTTTTAAAGCACACAGGCCTCACACTAGTTAGCTATGTTCTGACTCGAATATAAATATTATTATATACATATCAAATAATAAATCATTGCCCAGATAGGCCTACATGTTTTGTCTCAATACACATCAGAGACATCAAATTGAAGGAGAGGCATTGAATTAAAATTTATGCCACGTCCGGGATTCGAACCTGGGACCTCCTGCTTGCTAGGCAGGCCTTATAACCACTGAGACACCATGACTTAATGAATATGGCGACCGCACATACTGTCTTAAGACCCTCCGCCACGGACCTTCGGTGGATTGCGGAGTATGTAAATGTAGATGTAGACGTCTCCCTCCAAACTTCAATTCTGCCTCATGTTCCCCTATGTAAATACGTATCAATGGTGATGAGGCTCTCCAATAGCAGAATACAACCTAAGCAATGAACATAAAGGGAAACGATTCTGCCTTGTTCCTCAGGCTCAGGTGATATATGTAAATATCAAATGATAAATAATTGTCCAGAGGTATTTTGTCTCAGTATACAGGGTGTTTCAAGACTGACTTTACAACTTTGAAAATTCATATTATTAAAGAGATACAGAGCAGATTTTAATATTGTTTCTAAGGTAAACACATCAAGTTTTTACCTTAAACTAAAAGTGTTCGAAGTGGCTTCCGTTGGTTATCCTGCAGACATCTCATCGGTAACTAATTTCTTCCCGAACTCGCCTCAGCATTGCAGGTGTAACTTGCTCAGCGGCGGCGTAGATTCTTGCTCTACGTTCTGGTAGAGTTCAAATGTTTGTTAAGCTTATGGGACTTAACTACGGGGTCATCAGTCCCTAAACTTACAAACGACTTATGAACTACTTACGAACTAGGACGGCACAAATATCAGTGCCCGAGGGGGGATTCGAACCCCCGACCGTAGTGGCCGTGCTGACCGTGACTGGAGCGCCTCAGTCACCTCGGCCACCGCGGCCGGCTCTGGTAGAGTGGCTGCCAACACCTTATCTTTGATGAAGCCCCCAGAAGAAAAAGTCTTGTGGTGTCAGGTCTGGGGAACGGGCAGGCCATGCATTGGCGAACCACTGCCAATCCATTTACCAGCAAAACGGTCATTGAGAAAATCCCAGTCGTCAGCGCCGTCTAGCATGAAGTAAACATTTCGTTCTCTGTCGTCATCGATCTGTGGTATCAAAAATTATTGCAACATATCCAGGTACAGTACCCGCTGCGGTTCGTTCTTGAAAAAATAAATAAATAAATAAAAATAAAAAAGGCTGTATATTTTCTTCTTGCTCAACGCACAAAAAACGTTCACCTTAGGACTATCAGGAGTATGTTGCAATGTTTCATGTGGATTTTCACTGCCCCAAATCCTACAGATATGTGTGTTAACCTTGGCACTTAAGAGAAAAGTTGACTCGTCAGAAAAGATCATGTTGTCCAAGAAATGTTGATCATCATCCACTCGGTCTAACATATCCGAACAGAAGTTCTTCTGGGCAATCATATAAGTGTCTTTAATTGCTTGTAAAAGCAAACGTTTTCTTGCAGTTCACGAGATGCATGCTGGGTCGATTTCGTATGGTTGTTGATAAAACTCTATCTCATTTGCTCAACGACTTCGTCAGATGTGCTTGGACGACCTGGTACTTTCTTATGTCTTACTGAGCACCCCGTTTCTACAAAACATTTATGCCACTCATAAATTGTAGGCCTAATAGGAGGATCTTTAGCGTACTTGGTACGAAATTTACGCTTAACTGTTGTCGCCGACTTTGAATCTTCAAACCAAAACACACAGCTAGCACGCTCGGGTCCAGTGAAGGCAGCCATCTTTAAGGTAACTGCCGCTAACGCTTGTTGCAGCGCGATTCTGCACTAGCGAGTCAAAACTTGATGTGTTTTCCTTTGAAACAACACTAAAACCATATCTGTACCTCTTTTTAATAAATATACGTCAATTTTCGAAGTTTTTGAAACACCCTGTATACATGAGATATGAAACTGAAGGAGGGGCACTGAATTACAATTTGTGTAATGGCCGGAATTCGAACCCTTAAGTCATGATGGCTTATTCGTTATAGTGCCCGCCTAGTAAGCAGGAGGTTCCAGGTTTGAATCCTGGCCATGGCACAAATTTTAATTTAATGCCTCTCCTTCAGTTTCAAATCTCTGATAAGTATTATTATGAACAAGAAATGTATTCGCAATTGAGTATAATAAATAAGCATTGTTAGTATGACCTCGCAGTTAAGTCCCATAAAAAAAATTAAAAAAAGCATTACCTGTACGATTTA
Organism: Locusta migratoria; assembly: GCA_026315105.1. NCBI lineage: Eukaryota > Metazoa > Arthropoda > Insecta > Orthoptera > Acrididae > Locusta > Locusta migratoria. Next base: position 223,622,857 of record CM048750.1, on the reverse strand, counting down.
CTGGTGACATAAAGATTGGTGTTGGACCAGACTCGAACCCGATTTCCCACTTATCGCGAGCGGTCGCGTTACCATTACACTACCCGAGCACTTCTTCCGGCCCAATGGCGTATCAACCGGGAGGTGGGGAGGGAGGCACAGGAGGGGCAGTCACCCCCTTCCACTTGAAACTTTGGTGGGGAAGACTAGTTTTCTGCCCCCCCCCCCCCCCAAATTATGTGGAACGCGTAATATACCGTTAGCAGAGCCTGTTCTGTTGATGGTGTGAACGGAGCGGTCTACTGCCTGTCGAATCTCTGGAACAGCTCTGAAACAAATGAAACGAATAAAACGAATCATCTTCGGAATCAAATCAAAGTCACAAGAAATTAAGTTCGGGGAATATGGTGGACAGTACTTACTAGTCCCATCGACCGAACAGAGCAGACATAACCTGTGTGGTTTCGTGGGTGAGCTCAGGAATGCCGTCCATCACTGTCCACTAACGCGGCAACAGTATGCACTTGTTCTTCAGAGACACTATAATGACCTGCCCCATGCATGTCTGCCACAGGTTGCCGACCTTCGTTGAACGCTTTTACCTGATGTGCCACTGTTCTGTAAGGCATTGCCGATTCCCCGCAGCCGGCCGCGGGGACTGAGGCGCTCCGGTCACGGTCTGCACGGCCACTACGGTCGGGGATTCGAATCCCCCCTCGGGCATGGATATTTGTGCCGTCCTTAGGATAAGCTAGTTGATAAATAGTTTGTAAGTTTAGGGACTGATGACCCCGTAGCTAAGTCCAATAAGCTTAACAAACATTTGAACACTTTTTGATTCCCCGCACGCCTCTTGAAGACCTTGATGATGCTGTCGTGCTGTATGACCTCTGATACATTCAATCTTGATCCAACTCCGTTGTTCCTGTTTCCAAAATTTAGTGACAACGTTGCGTTAGACCGCTCGTTCACAAGTGACTGTGTTTCCCTCGAGTGTGCGCAAGCCAGTGGCGTGGGAGGGGCGAGTCCATTTGCTGGGAGGTAAGGTAGGTGTGTCTGCAACGTGTGCTATCAATCAACAAGATCGTAGCCGAGCAGTCTGGAGCGCCACATTACAGATCCGCGCAGCCTTCCTCAGGCATGGATGTGTGTGTTGTCCTTAGGTTAGTTTAATTTAGTGTAAGTAGTTCGTAAGACTAGGGACTGATGACCAACATAGTTTGCTCCCGTATAATTACAAGCATTTGAACTATTATGAAATTTCCTATTAATAACGCATCCCAATTATAGTAACAGCAGTGTGCATGGCTACAACACTGGGAGTAATGATCATGTAACTTAAGCAGAGGAGGGGGTAATTTATACTACCACAAAAGTCTTTGGTCGCTTACGAAATAACATCAAATGTCCAAGAGATAGCCAACCAACATTTAAAAACAATTTTTCTTATTTTGGTGTGGTGTCTGTTCTTTCGGACATGTCCGTAATGGCGAGTGTAAAAGGGCATGAACGATAGAAGCGCTCATCCATAGCGTGCGACTTGTGGGAGTTTGAGACGACCCGGAAGCGAGCATGGGTGGCCTAGTAGATAGGGCGACCGCTGGTCCAAAGCGGGAGACCCGGGTTCGATTCCCGGTCCGGCTCACATTTTCACTTGTCGCCATTGTTTCAATTCAATGCCTTAGAGCAGTCTCTATCAATCCTTTCCTTCCTAATCCTTCTTCCTTCCTCTCCTTTATCATTCATTTGCAATTTAAAAACAAATTGAAATAATTTCTGAGTGACAACTCAGTTCGCCGTCGGAGGTTCGAGTCCCCTCTCGGGTACGGGTATTTGTGTTGTCCTTAGGTTAGTTTACCTTAGTTTAAGTGGTTTATACGCTACGGACTATTAACTCAGCAGTTGAGTCCAATTCATTGAAAATGTTTGTATAGTCTATGGGACTTAACTACGGGGTCATCAGTCCCTAAACTTACAGACTACTTATGAACTACTTACGAACTAGGACGCCACAAATATCCATGCCCGAGGGGGGATTCGAACCCCCGATCGTAGTGGCCGTGCAGACCGTGAGTGGAGCGCCTCAGTCTCCTCGGCCACCGCGGCCGGCCCAATTGATTGACAAACATCTGAAGATATTGACAACTTCAACTACTCAATAGATGAATTTAAAACTAAAAATTTGTAATTTTGCAACAAAAAATTAAACAGTTATATGGCTTGTAATGTTATCTTTTTGTAAACTGATTGGTCCAGCAACAAGGGCATAATGAGGCGGTGCGCCATCAAGCGTGAACCTCATGCGCTGAATGAAATACGATGGAACTTCTTCCAACAAACCATCACCAACGTGCATGGTGAAGTAGTCTCTCTTACGAACACCATAACAAATACCTGTAACACGGCAACGAAAACAAATAAACCATATGTGTGTGCAGGACATATTCTGCTTGTTGACCGGTATCAGGAACCCATTCTCAGAAAATTTCCTTTAAACGGTTTCTAAATTTTCCAAAATAACTCTCAGTAGCATAGCTTTGGAAGTAATGAGACCTACGGAATCCAAAGAACAGTTTCAAGCAATATTCATTTAGTTTCAAGCTTTATTTAACAAACTCAGACGCTGATAAACAGGGAAATAATTGTAGTATGCTGTATTTGGGGACCTTGAGCGATATCGCGAGTAAAGTGATATAAAGTAACAGCCTGAAACCCACAGTTTTTCCTGTTGTCACGCTCTCGATCCAGGACAAATGTATTCACCCGTACGATGCGGACGAGGAAAATAACACAGCAGATGGAAGGCGGTCAATTTCCACGTCATCAGTCAGCTTCTCCACGTGTAAGGCTTCGATGGGTGTAAAGTTTTCGGTAAGTTTAAGGTATTGCGTGCACGAAACAAGAAAAGAGGAAAACGGCTAGGTGAAGAAAACTAACGACTATTCGTGTCTTCATGTGAGAAAGAGGAACCTCTTTCGAGGATTGCAAAAGGTGTAGGAAGATACCGAAGAACAGCAAAGAAAATTTTCAGGTACCTGCAACGTCGGGAGGAGCACGCAGTTGACAGCAAAAGCTAAGTGCCCCATAAAACATGTTACGTGGTAAACCACGTTGGAAAGTAGCTTATTGTTGTTTCTCCTGGCACAGTACTACGTACGTCGTATACGACCGGCAGAGTGATCCTCAACCGTGCTTGACACATTTATAGGGTCTCGAGGAATAACACATCCCGTATTTAAATAAAAGTACAAGTTGTGTGAGATACATCATAGTGCAACTCTTTCACTTTGATGCTACTTCGATTACGTTCACATCACTGTCGCCACTAATATAATGCAATAACGGAGCCAAGTGGACGAATTTCACTACACAAGAATCTGGTCGTCGGTAATCAAAGCAAGGGGCTTTGCGGAACAGATCACCATCTTCAGAAAACAGCCACGACCGTTGCCTTACAGAAACAAGGCCGAAAGACTGCAATTCGTAATGAAACGCTGTTTAAAGACGGATTTCGGACTATATGCCCTATAAAAACACAGTAATTTGTCCCAGAACGAGTAATTTTGTTATTGACGAATTCAAACAATGAATACCTCGATACTCTCCAACGAAGAGGTGCTAGTTCCCAGTACAACAGCACTTGTTCAAGAACCGTCATGCAGATAACATAGCTTAAAGTTCTAGAAGCTTTGGGGAATTAGAAACGCTGAAAAGCTACAGGGCTGGATGATCTATCAGCAGAACTGTGAAGATTAAGGCACTGGAGACAGATGAATGGCTGGAAAGTTTCCGCAATCAGATGATTCAAGAAAAGAAGCAACCAACCCAATTTATATTGATCCCTAGTCCCAAGAAGTAAAGCCGCGGTCTAGTAACCGGGCGGTCTAAGGCCCCTCGCTGCGAAGCGAGCGGGTACTCGCCGTCGGAGGTTCGAGTCTTCCCTGGGGCATGTGTGTGTGTGTGTGTGTGTGTGTGTGTGTGTGTGTGTGTGTGTGTGTGTGTTTGTCCTTAGGTTAGTTTACCTTAGTTTAAGTAGTTTGTAAGCTACAGACTGATGACGACGCAGTTTGCTCCGATAGATTTAGAAACATCAACAACCAAGAAGTAAGTATAGTGTATAACGTCCCGTCGACAGCGTGGTCATTAGAGATGACCTGGTCTCAATTTAGCAATTTGCAAACAGAAGAAGAGACCAGCTGACTGGTCCAACCAACGCCCTATATGCCTCACGTAACATAAAACGAAATCTTAGAGCGCATAGTTGTGGATAATACCACTAATCCATATGTTTTTGTGAAAAATTTCGAGTAGCACCATGGTTCAGATCTCGTTAAACTGTAGGTCCCCCTATAACTGGCTGGGTAAGTCAGTTTGAAGATCGGAGGAATACAACAGCATACCACCTCCAAACAGGGTCATGTCTAGTAAAGTACTGTTTCAAACTAATCTTCGCATTGTTCAATGCTTTACCTTAACAAAAATTCTCACCCTGTATTAATATGTAAACACGAAATTGAAGTATCGAATTTTTGTATTAATCATTTAAGGAGGCCACTGAAACTTAGAGGAATCGAAAGGAGTTTTGCCCTAGATCTGTACCAAACGAATATCATGTATATGCGTAGCCACTAAGAGGGGTAAAAGTAAGTAGATGTTTTCATATCAGTAATTCTAATGTTACCTCTCATATCACGCATTAAAATCTTCTACAGTCGTAACAAATCCTACCAACTACTGCTCTTTATACCGATCAGGTGCTATTGTAACGTTTCTTTTTTAAATAATTCGTTTCCAGTAACACACGCATACCGGACAGATACAATGCGACAACTGCTAGGTTCATGACATGGTAAGCAGTGTAAATCAAAATATTGTAGTAACGAAGTCTGTAAATAACTTTGCTTATTGGTTTCGTCATTTCGCCCAATTTTCTGTATGAGTAACTTTGAGGCAACTTGCCATTGTTACGACAAAATTTGAAGTACAAATACATGTGGCGTCTGGAACAGTCGTCACTTCTGATCCTGCAGTTATTATTCTTTCATATTCACAGAATGTATGACATCAACTGTGAATGGACAAAGCTGAAAACATGTACCCGTGATTCGAACCCGGGTCTCCCGCTTTCTAGGCAGTTGCACTGACCCCTACACCACTGGGGACACAGTGAAGACCGCACCTGCAAGGACTACGTCAGACACAAATTCCCAGCTTTACCCTGCCCACAGTACTCAAACTCGTAGTTTGAGAAACTAATTCCCGTAAGAGTTAGGGCCCCAAACTTCCCCACCCTTCCCACTAACGAAAGGATCATTGCCCGTCACCGGCATAGTATATATAAGATATAAATTTGAAGTAAGTTCCAAATATTTTATTTCTTAGTTCTGAGCAGGGAAAGAGGAAAAGAGCAGAGACACGAAGAAAAACAAGGTGGTCAAAGAGATAAGGATGGTGATAGAAGTAAGTTCAAAAAAACAGGAGGAAGACGTTGGCGAGGAGGTAGATAGAGCAGAAGGAGGAGGAGATGGAGATAGAGAATGTTTGTGGAGTAGTTTGATGTGTTGCAGAAAATGATTGCTTTCTCAAGGGCCATATAAGTCACATGTTCCAGAGTCAGTAAACCATCAGGTCTTATGCAGAAAAATGACTAAAAATTTATTAGATCCACTGGTTTGTAATAAATTATTATCTGAGAAAACTTATAATCTTTTAACTTTTATTGCATTTCACATAGCCAAATCAAAGCAAAGCAGGCTATTGGTTTCATTGACGGCTCGTATATGTTTGCGAAAAATTCTGTCATTTACTTTCCCATTCACAGAGCAGCCTGGCCGGATTTATCTAGTTTTCATTAAATCACAGGGGCGCAATCTAAATGCGACATCAAGGTAACTGTAAAAGTACAGAATATTGGCACCTTTCTCTCGGTCGCCTCGACCTTACAGTTGAAGAGCATCGTCATTGTGGAAAGACAATCTCCTCTCAGACAGTCGTTTTACTGTATTTTTTCCCGTACCAAAAGCAGCGTTTGATGTCATCTGATAATTCTACTCATGCCGTTAATAGCTTGAGCTTCCTAGAATGTTTCCATCGGTATTGAATCAATGCTCTGACCATTACGTCCCTCTTCAGGTTGAAGGCAGTCCACTGCTACGTTTCTCAATAATTCTTCAGTTGCTATTCTCATCGTTCAAGGTATCCACAATATTGAGCACACAAACCGCAATTCCAATTACTCTTGTCCCTTTCATCTACCTCCTCCAAGAAAAGTTTACTATCCATTTGTTGACACAGTCAAAATAAAATATTGTAGGAAATACGTTTTAACGTTTAATAAGATATTCCTGGAAATCAGCAGCCATCACTTTTTGGCATCGAAAATTATAGTAATTCTCGTCCACTTCACTTCTTCGATAAGTGTAAAAGGTTCTCGACTGTCTGAGCTCATTTCTTTCTCTTCCCACCCGTTATTAGTAAGCCTATTCTGATCCTTCCTTGCGTATAAATTTCACAACTGTAGATTTTGTTTTATTTATTTTCATATTTTGTTAGCTATTAGAACATACAATGCGAGCCCTCCTCATTTTCTCTTATTAATGACAACTGCTAATTTGATTGATTTTAATGTCATATGAGCTTGAAATTCTTCGGTTTCCTCTGTTTCATACATGTTTGCTGCACTGCACTTTTACTTCCTCTCTAGGTAAAGTTACTTTCGTTACGTCATATTCCGCCTGCTATAATTCATGTATAACTTGCCTTAACACCTTGACTGTCGACCATGTAAACCGTTCTATACCTTAGAATGCCAGACATTCTGCATGCAGGAGTAAACCGAGCTGCACTTGTTTCTGTCTGGCATAAAGAATTGTCTGCTCTTTGCAATTAGTAAGAAGGTCCCTGTCCACGAAACATGAAAATAAATCCAGAACTGAACACACAGCATCTAATTCACATATGACGCCAAGGTCCCAACTAAAAACGTCTACACTTCGCAAACAGTCTGTATAAGTACACCGCTTTGTAGAATCACTACGATATGTTGCTGTGCCGCCCCTGTGTCTTGGCTTCCTCTCAGTACTGTTAGGGGTTGGGGGATATTTTGCAGATATTTTGTTCTACATTCATCTTGGAATCACTACCGTCGTTTTACGAACCTAAAAACAAGGAAAAAAATCGTTGTTCAGATAATCAAGAAAACAACATACAGAACAATTGGTTCAGGAATCATCAAACTCGAAATACTCACTAGATATTTGACGCAATTATTCTTTCTTCTCTACTGGCCCCGCAGCATATACAAGGTCAAAATATGACATTATCGTAATGTAGAAAACCAAGTTTACTGCTAACAATATTTATTCAGGTTGTACAAATTGGCTCCACTGCAAGCTTGTTTCGGCTTATACCATTTTCAAGTGGTCCTGGTGGTGTATAATAAAATAATTACCTACGTTTACAATATACAATTTTGTATAAAAAAATTTAAAAAATTTTATCATTTCAAATTCACTTACGTTTAAGTTGTACTGAAGTCAATAAAGCATATTAGAGTTAGTGTCTTTTGTGACAATATGGTATAGTCACGTTTTATCTCGTTAATTTTTTTTATTTGAGAGATATAGAGACTGTTTACTCTGTTGATACTTTATATTTACAGTAAAATATATCTGTGCCAGTCAGAGGGTGTACGTGTGTGTCATGGATACACACATAGACCAAAGTTAGATACATACCAGAAAAAGAAACGATGTTTTTCTCTGCTATTGTATTATCCATGACACACAAGTACACCCTCTGACTGGCACAGATATATTTTACTCTAAACATAAAGCATCAACAAACAGTGTCTATATCTGTCAAATAACAAAAATTAACGAGATAAAACGTGACTATACCATCTTGTCACAAGAAGACACTAACTCTAATATGCTTTATGGACGTCAGTCCAACTTAAACGTAAGAGAATTTGTAATGGAACAATTTTTTAAATATTTTTATACAAAATTGTATATTGTAAACGTAGGTAATTATTTTATTATATATAACCAGGTCTACTTGAAAGTGGCATAAGCCGAAATAAACTTGTAGTGGAGCCAATTTGCACAAGCTGAATAAATATTGTTTGCAGCAAACTTGGCTTTCTATATTACGACAATGCAAGACTGGATGATCATCTGAACGGTCGATTTCGTCGTCCTCACAATCATTATCCATAAAGTCTTTCTCAAATTTATGCAACATTACGTCCAGCGTAAGAGAGCGTGAAGCCATGTCCGTTCATTTACCTCCTAAGTGAGCGGATACCACTTTCTATCTCCCCCGTTTCATACAATGAATGTGACCAATCGCCATGTTTAGAAACGTAATTTTCACAATCTATAGTCTGTTTTAGGCACTAGATTTACCAGGTAAGGCATTTAAGATAAATCTAGCCTGTGAACAAACTAGATTTTGTGTTTAAAAGTTAGAAAACGAAGATCATGTCAAAAGCCGTGATGGGTATTCTACAGAAATTTACATGTCCCACCAATTGACGTGATGAGCAATCTAAGTGTTAAGACTTCATCTTTGCAGGCGTCTCAAAAGAATCTCCTCTGTCACACTGATTGTGTATCGGACTTTTCCAGCCAAGTTCTTTTCCTCTGATTTACACCTCCTTAAAGTGTCTCTGTCACGAGTCTAATTGCGAAAGCGTAAATGTGTTCCTCTGTTGAGCGGTTCGGCAGTATCTAGCGGAAATCGTGGCATAATTTGTATCTGCTGAGACACTTGCCCTTTGGTGTTGGCATTCGAGTAAATATTCAGTGTTGTTTTGTATAATCTGCGCTGTAACTCTCCACTTCTCACGCTGATCGTGTGTCGTTTCTGCCGCCTGACCCTGTCTTGAGGCCATGCGTGAATATTCAATGCTTTCCTCGGGAGAAGCTTAATGGCGGTAAATTGTCAGATTTCCTGCAGAGTCGTTCCCACATCGTTCCTGCAATCCCTGGTATAGAATTAGTTCCAATTTGTTCTATAACGCTATAATAAAAAGGACTCCTGAGAAATTAAGCTAACTCCAAAACTGAGTTGGGAGGTTCTAGACAAGCGATAGAATATTTCTACTCACGTTGGATATTTTTGCCCATTTACCTGCTAACTCTGTCCTCCATCATGCATTTATCCAACCATAAATATACTGTCAGAAACATCAAAGGACTTGGTAGGGCGACTGAACGGAATGGACAGTGTCTTTAAAGGAGGCTATGAGATGAACATTCACACGAGCAAAACAAGGGTAACAGAAAGTAGTCTAAGAAAATCAAGCGATCGGGAGGGAATATCAGGTAACTAGACTATAAAAGTATTAAAGATGTTTTTCGGTGGCAGTCTACAGCCACGATGTATTTTGAAAACATCTTTCTTGTGCTGAGAGCTGTACAACATTTTTATACGGTTTCGACAGTTTCGGCAGTTGCTGCCATAAACAGGAGGTTAACAAAATAGTATACACCAATAGCAACAAGATAACATTTTTTCCAATATGGGAGGATCAAATTTGCAGAAATTATTGCAGCTGATTCTTGGTAACTGTCCATTTTACATCAGTTTGAAATTATTCCGCCATGTCAACCATTTCCAAAGGTGGAATACTTTCAATCTTAAGTAAAAAGTACAGTTTTCATGAAGCAGTCGCAATAATTACTGTAAATTTGATGTTGCTATATTTGACAAAATGTTTTGACTTTGTTATTGCTGTATTATATTTTGCTAATCTCCTGTTGATGGCAGCAACTGTCGAAACCAGTCGAGTATAACGAATAAAAATGTTATACAGCTCTGAACACAAGAATGATGTATTCACTACAAAAGTAGTAGATGAGTTTTGTTATTTGTGTATCAAAATAACGTCAGATGACTGCTGTAAAGAAGACATAAAATTAAGAATGGCTGTGGGAAGAATAACATTTCTGAAGAAGAGAAAGTTGTTGACATCAAATATTAAGTGTTTTCATTCTTTTTTAAATAATTTATACAGCAGCAGTCACTTTTTACTAATATTTTTATTATTACGACGCGTTTTGGCAGCAAGCTGCCATCATCGGGTACATTTTACAGTTACAGGTGCATTACTGTTTTGTTATGTTTTGTGTTGTGGGTGCCAGTGAAGTTATGGTTGGACGTTTTAACCTGTTCAGGAAGATACAGCTGGATAAGGGGCATGTAATGGACCTCTATGAAAAATTAGAAATCTTCATCCATGAAAAAAATACCTGATGACCTTCTGCCAAATGACAAACTTGAAAGTAATAATGCCAATTTCTTTAAGAAATTCAGCTGTAGTTCTTCCCCTAGAGAATATCGCGACTAATAGACAGTGGTGAGACAACGATACGCCACATATACACCTGCATTAAAGGTCGTGGTAGCCATTTTGAGAACATTCTTTAGATAACTGTATGTAGTAAATTACAATGTATCAACAGAAATGACTGAAATCCATAATGAAACAGTCTGTGTTATGTACACAAAAACAAATGCCTGTAAAACCGTAACGAAAGCAAATAAACACACACACACACACACACACACACACACACATATATATATATATATATATATATATATATATATATATATATATATATAAGTTGGACTTACCAGGCGAGAAGGCACCGGTTCGTTGATACACAAATAAATAAAAACAATCACATACACACACACACACAAAACTGAGCTTTCGCAACCAAGGTTGCTTCATCAGAAAGAGCAGGGAAGGAGAGAGAAAAGGAAAGGATGAGGGTTTTAAGGGAATGGGTAAGGAATCAAAAAAAAAAAAAGTTCAAATGTTTGTTAAGCTTATGGGACTTAACTATGGGGTCATCAGTCCCTAAACTTACAAACTACTTATGAACTACTTACGAACTAGGACGGCACAAATATCCATGCCCGAGGGGGGATTCGAACCCCCGACCGTAGTGGCCGTGCTGGTAAGGAATCATTGCAATCCCTGGAGAGGAAAGACTTACCTTGGGGGAAAAAGGATAGGTAAACAAACACATACACCCCCACACACATATACACGCACACAGACCATGGCAGACATATGCAAAATGCAAAGCGGTTGCACAGACATGCCACTCAAGGCAGAGGCTCTGTCCAGAGATTGGAGGCAAAGATGTTGTAGAATGTTGGGCGGGAATTTCAAACTAACGAATGTTGAGACCTGGTGGGTAACGGGAAGAGAGAATCTGTTGAAGGGCAAGTTCCCATCTCCGGAGTTCTGAAAGGTTGGTGTAGGTGGCAAGTACCCATATAACCCAGACGTCGTAACACTGTGTCCAGATGTGCTGGCCGCGCACCAAGGCATGCTTAGGCACAGGGTGATCCTCATTACCAACATACGAATGGACAGTTTGTTGCTGGTCATTCCCATATAAAACGCTTCGGAGTGCAGGTCTGTCAGCTGGTAAATCACGTGGGTACAGTCGCAAGTGGCTCTGCCCGTAATTGTGTACACCTTCCGGGTTACAGGACTGGAATAAGTGGTGATGGGAGGATGCATAGGGCAGGTTTTACACCGGGAGCGGTTACACGGGTAGGAGACAGAGGGTAAGGAAGAAGATTTTGGGATTTCATAGGGATGGACTAGGAGGTTACAGAGGTTAGGTGGGCGGTGGAAAGACACTCTCGGTGGAGTAGGTAGGATGTCATGAAGGATGGATCTCATTTCGGGACACGATTTAAGGAAGTCGTATCCCTGCTGGAGAGCCACATTTAGTCCGCTTTCTGGAAAGTATCCAGTGACAAGAGGGTCACATAGTGTAAGCTTCTAACGGTTATATTTGCCTTAATTTGTTACACATCTATCGAAAACTACAGATCATAATGACATTACGACAGTATATATATATATATATATATATATATATATATATATATATATATATATTAATTTGGTCGATAACTGTTTAAACAACAAAAATTTTTGTTGTCATCAGATAAGCAACCAGCAATTGGGACTTTGCAGAGGGCTCCGGGTTAACCTTTTAGTGGGATAGGAGGGAAATCGAATTTATTTCGGATATTTTTCTCAAGACCGTGCAGGGATACAGTACCGCACAGGAATTAGGCAGGAATCAGGCGAAAACAGCTCTGGATTCGCTCTAATGCGCCAAGCGAATGCCGGAGTCCTCTTCCCTTCTCCACCGCCACAGTGCTTCGTCATTAAATGTAGCACAACAAAAAGTAGTCTGAAGGGGCGCAGTCAACGAAATTGCGGAGAGGACTGTAATTTTCAGCACATCTCACCGGGAAACTGGGTCATCTGCAGACGCGAGGAGAAATCAGAGCGGACGTCTTGAAACGAGATGCCGTGCGAAAGGTAGGATGCGCAACCCAATAGTTGGAACCGGGTTCCGGTTCGGTTAGGACCTACTAAAGGAAGGTTCCGCTTGTCGCAAGCCGAGCGCATTGAGGCGCTATGCAACGATTCGCGAGGCCGTTCCCCGTCGGGGGTTCGAATCCCCCTTCGGGCATGGATGTTCGTGGCGTCTTTAGTATAAGCTAGTTCGTAAGTACTTTGAAAGTTTAGGGACTGATGACCCTGCAGTTACAGCCATTTGAATTTGAAATTTTGCTTTTCGCAACTGGGACAATGCACTTCCCTCACAAGCTAAAGCCGAACGCTCAGACATATCAATTTCGACTGGCTTTGACATTCGTAATGGCATGTTTGAATGAAATGCGGTTGGCAACGCTGCAAACGTCTGTATTGTATGTGTAACTGCAGAAAGTTTCGTACTTTACTTTTTTTTTTTTTTTTTTTTTTTTTTTTTTTTACCCGGAATCCGGGTCACAATCTTTCAGCTCAGTGTAGAGCCACGTCCAACGCTTATTTCTTGTTCAGCCATAAATCGTCAGGGTTGCACCTATATGGGCAGTTGGGACAGGCGACCAGGTGCTCCATATCTTGCACAGCACTACAGTCACGCTTATCATACGTGGTTCCAAGACCCCTCCTAATCATATTTGTCTCCTCTACGGCCACCTCCTTGTTCTCTTCAATGTCCTCCATGTCTTCCATTGGGCGCCTCCTGTACAGGTGGGTAATCATCTGGTGGTTCTTCTACTGTCATGGCTAAGAACCTTTTACGAGATTTCAATCGCCCAGGTTTACACTCACTGCCGAAAAGGGGGATGCCGATCCTCGATGGTATGCCAGAGCCTCTCCGAGAATTCATGGGATGTTCTCCGAGAGTTCGGAGGGAAGTGGGTTTCATGCATCCCGTTGTTAATCTGAGTGTTTCATTAAGAGCATGGTCTGATCTGGACCACACTGGGCAGGCGTATTCAACTGTAGAGGAGCATAAGGCTTGTGCGATGCTTTTTAATGTGGAAGGTTTCAAATAAAATCAAATGTTTCTAAATGTAAGGGCTTCACTGCTGCAGTTACCAGTCCCTAGGCTTAAACTAACTTATGCTAAGGGCAACACACACTTGCCCGAGGAAGGAGTCGAACCTCCAATGGCGAGCAACTACGCGTTCCACAGCAAGGCGCGTTAGGGCGCTCGGCCACTCCACCGCGGCATGGAAGGTTTAGCACCCCATTTACTGCTAACTAGTTTCCTCAGAATATTATTCCCGACATCTTTTGGAGCGTCTTTTCGGAGTGGCACCTACATGTCAGAGATTTATCGAGCACCACGCCCAGGTAAGTTGGTATGTTCCAGTGTGGTAGTATTCCAAGCGATGTTAAGTTTACGAAGGAGCCTCCACGAGCGCATTCTATAGCAACAATATCAGATCATAGCATGCCGGCGTCACTGTATGGCACCTGGATACAGACAGGCATGCGCATCAACTTCTGCTGTAGCAACAGCTTCCGCCGCCACTTTTGTTCCAAGCGGCGGCAGCGTGAAATTCTCAAAGGCGGAGTTCTTTGCTGTTACTCCTTTTAAATATCGCTTGCTTCACTTCTAATACATATATCAAGAGGTAAATAAAGATTCAGATTAAAAATTAATCTCGTCATAATAACTTACTTTCCCCTTAAGGAGAGCGCTAAAAATACGAAAATCTAGCTTTTATTCCTGTCTTTTCTTCTTTTTCTTTATTTCTTCCCAAAAACCTTTCATTCTTTCACTTTGTGTCCTCATCTGTTCTTCTGTCCATTTTCGTCTTTTGTATTTAGCCCAGATTTTTGCATGATTTCTCTTAAATATTTAAACTCACTGATTTGTAGGATTTTCCCGACCTTTGTTTTTAGTGGGAGTTTATCTGATGATTTTGTATGAAAACATTGTGCTTTTTCATAAGAAATATGTAGACCGGTTTATATATATATATATATATATATATATATATATATATATATATATATATATATATTAACGTGTCCCCCTGGGTGTGTATCCGGAGCAATTTTTCCGCATTGCACAACTCAGTTTTATTGGATGCCAGTTGCAGTTCTATAGCTTCGCTATGACTCAGCGTTTTCTAATGTGATGTGATAAATCTGATCTGAATACAACTCCCAGGTCTGGACGAAGGGCAAAACTTCTGATCACCTATCTTGCAATTCCCTGAAATACATAACATAAATATGTTTAGTTTTCTACCTACTGTTGGTGTGTTTGAGATGCTTCTTCTTCTGTTGTTTCTGTGGTTGATGAAAGCACATTTTCGAGTGACTACACCTTCTTTAAAAATATTTTCATTTGGTGTTGACAATGAGCCGGCCGCGGTGGGCGAGCGGACTGCGGGGCGCCAGTCACAGTATTCACGGCCGCTACGGTCGGGAGTTCGAATCCCCCCTAGGGAATGGATGTTTGTGCCGTTTTTAGTTTGAGTTAGCAGGGTGGCCACCGAACCTTGAAACCGGGAAAACCGGGAAAAAGCCTTGAATTTGAAAAAACCGGGGAAAACCGGGAAAAAACCTTGAATTTCAGCCAGAAACCGGGATTGTTAACCCATGAGATCTCGCGGCTTTAAGAGTTAAACGATCGTTCACGTGTATAGCCTATTGCTCAGATTACAAGACCAGTTCGAAATGTGCGTAATAAGTGTAAATACGTAATCCCTGTAGTTTTAGTAAGAAAAAACCTCAAAGTTTAATATTTACAAGTAACAAAATGCCAGTCGTTTTAAAATTACGGTGAGCACAATGCTCAGATCGCTAGTGCCCACTGGTTAAATAATATTCATCGTTTCATTTTTGTGTACAAAACATTTTCAAATATATTTCTGGACGGTTTAAAAAGTTTTATAATTATAGGTTAAGTATTCCGTTATCTATTTCTGTATTTATCTCGAAGTGTTGTTCAACCACGCGATGTACTTCGAAGCGACGCGATGTTATCGTAGGGCGCGACTATGAAATCGCAGTTAGAATGAAAGACGTTATTTATTTGTACTCAATTTTAGCAGTTTTTGTAATTGACCTCCCTCCCCCCCCCCCCTCAGAATACTCAACACAGATCTCGTTTGTCTGATTCTGTGTTGAAAAATCTCTTCACGGAAGTATGTTGTTGATTTTAACTATAAACTCCGTAAAAGTTGGTATTGTTATGCTTCGTTAGCATAGGCGCTGACTACGGGTATGCTCGGCCACTCAAGCATACCTCAAAATTTGAGTGGGTATGCTAGGCATACCCCACTGAAAATTTTGGTATCATTTTTTTTTAAGTTATATTTCTTGACGATAATTAAAATCGACTCTCTCCTCCCATTGATGGCCGGCTGCCTTTTGTAAGACACCACTCTAAAAGGATTATTTTAAACAGGTAATTGAATTCATAGGCATTAAAATCCACGTTCACATGTGAGTGAAGTGATCGTTTTCTAAATAGTCCCAGTGTTAATGGAATTCCACTTCTTAAGTCAAAATTGACTTAAACTGAAGGTGGCACTCTTTAATTGTATTACATAACTAGAAGCGAAGTGGGTTTGGTAGGATACATTGAAAATGTATACAAAACGAATTTAATTCCCGGTATCTTTTGAGATAACCTTTTGACAACCGCATACGTTACCAGTGAGCCGACATACTTGCTAAGAAGACTGCCCTATCCCTTCTAGCTAATTTGACCTGAGTCACCTGTGCATGGAATTACGTCTTATCCCTTTCACTCCCCTCATCGTTATCTGTCCGTCTAGCCAGAACGATTTGTTCAAAGATTGTAAATAACATTTCAGGGCTTCCAATAATTCATTGTGACTAGACTGTCTACCATTACCTCGAGGAAACAAAAAGCATTAGGCTACAAAGCATTGTAAATATATATATATCGTTGCTTGATGTCTAAGTTGGAGTAAATGCAACAATACTTTCAAATAATCCACGGATTATTAAAAACATATTTAAAAACTTTAGTAATAAATAATTGCCCAATGTCTAAATTAGTGGTCAACAGTTTGAAAATGTTATTAGTTACGATAAAGAAAACATACCCTGCACACTGAGGCCATCTGTAGTCATCCCAAACTTCCTTCCAAAAACTAAAAATAATCAAAAATACTGTCAAATATACATTAATCCAATCATTATTTATAGATATATGCAAAGAAATATTTTTGTTCATAAATCAATAAAATTTGGGGTTAAAAGGGTTAATGTCTTGAGTGTGAAAAGCGTTAAGAATGGATAAGTATATAGTGAAATACAAAAGACTTCGGCTTATACTCATGATGGTGACGGTGATATGGAATCGATAGTGTGTATGTTTTGTATAAGTTTTTGGCTTTGCTTTGTGTTTATTTATTTTTCTTTAGAAATACCTGGGAACGCCACTGAGCATACCCCAAGATTTTCAATAGTCGGCGCCTGTGTTCGTTAGTAATAATTATAGAAGATTCCTGTGACTGACGGAACATTGATAATACATAAATAGTAAACACAGTCATCATGTACGTATTGTCGATGGCTGAACTTTTTTTCATGCGGGCCCGGCTAGGGCCAATGAGGAGTCGCGGTAACAATTAGGAGGATAATTAATTTACTTAGCGGACAATGGTCCATCGAGAACCATAGAGCAGGAACAACATTAATTATTTATTTTATGTTCAACACAAAAGATTATTCCCCTCGTTACATGTAAATGGGTTTTCAAAAAGCACAAGTACATGAAACGTCACCTAGTGAGCGCTAGCCGGGCCCGTATGAAATACAGTTCTAACATTGTTGATTGCGACTTTTTGACATGCTAATTGCCCTCCAAAAAGATGTAAGTATAACTCTGGAATACGGTGTGCGACTTTTGCGAAAAGGCAATTTCTTTCTTTTGTACTTTGTTGCTTTAACAGCAGTCTTATAACAAAACATTCAAAATATCGTTAAATATATTTCGAGACTAACGCCATCTACATCTTTCTCAGATGTAACAGAGTGAAACAATCGTAGCAGAGAACAATAGAGTGAATCCAAGTGTGAATCGACCTTACCTGTGCCTGCACAGATGAAGTAATTCAACGTGTGTTAGAATGAAGTGTTTTTCCGTCATGTCAAAAGATAGAATAACTCAGACGAGTCAGTGTATCCGTGGATTACATGTGATCCCAAATCACAAACGAATGCTTCATGCTCATGGTGCAACACAATGGGGAAGAGTGCTTTGAACAGCCACGCAAGAAGCAAGAAACATAAACTTTCCATAAGCAAACGGAAGTCTATTGCTTTTCACAATATATATTTCGCTGTCTGTTTAGTACTAAAGGAATTTAAAAAATGAAACAAATTCATTAGAACAAAATAATGTTTTCATTAAAATCTGCTGTTGAGTGTTATTTTACCAGTGACACTTGAATGCAAATACCACACAGCTGTTGCTCCAGATAGGTTTCTGCATTCCCCATTTCATCTCCTCGAAGTTCAAGAACTCGCACACAATATTGTGCATTATCACGCATGCTGGGTTATTAACATTCATTAATCTTTTAGCTAGAGTTTTCCAGGGCAAAACTTATTTGACTGTATGGGCTCTGGAAACTGAAAACCATCATTGGGAACAATCTAAATGAAAACTTGAAAGAGGCGAATAGGTTGTTCATGTCCTGAAGGCAAAGTAAATCATAATATACGTGTGGCATTCGGATGGGGGATTTAAAGGATTTCCTGCTGACGAAACTGAAGACACGCCAGAGAAGCCAAATATTGGACAGTAGTTTGCTGATCACGGTATAAACAAAAGTAGGAAGAGTTTATTCTTCGTTTCGGTTTATCTCTTTGCTTTAATTTCAGTAACTTTGATTAAATAAAATGCTTATGTTGGAAAGACGAGTCCTGATTCCTGCAAATTTTGAGGGCCTGTTTCGGAATGAACTGAACGACGTAGATTTGCCGCGTAATTACGACGAATTTTTCCGAGTGCCGTTTTGCCTGTGACGACGTACTGTATATAACGTGCAATACTGTTGACTATGAATCTACGACGAGGATTCACATTTCAGCGACGATTTACGGGAAACAGAACGACGCAAGGAGAAATTCTAATCGTTTTGAAGTACGGAGAAGTAGTAGACGAAAAGAAAAAAAATCTTGAAATGGCAACGTTAGGCGCTATTGAAAAAGTAAATAAAAATGTAATTCTGCGCCGGTTAAAACCATCAGATCCCTTCACAAGTTAATTTACGGAACAGTTCCAGACGACAGAAGAAATCGAAAACGCTTGAGAGAATTTTCTGGTTTTACTTTTCAAACAGGGAATGGTGAACTTGAAGCTAAGAACTTCGTAATCGAAACATCATTACTGATGCGGAGTAGGGAGCTATCTGCAATATATTGCGAAACGCAATTATTACAAGATCAGTGTAAATTTTCTATTTCGTTTCGTGACGTAGATGGTGCTCTTAAATCATTTAACGGCAGTGACGGATATCCAGTTAAAAAATAGATCATTGACTTCGAAGAAACAGCGTTTTTAATGGGCTGGAGTCAACTGCAAATGCTTATTTTCGCAAAAAAATCGCTCGAAGGTTTAGAAAAGGTTTTTGTTCAAGGTGAGAAGGGTCTTACATCGTGGTCTGCATTGAAGAAAGCTTTGCTGGAAGGATTTGACGTGAAAACGAGTGCTGCAGAGATTCATCAGCTGTTGTATCGGCGAAAGAAGAAACAAGAGGAGTCTCCTCAAGAATATTTCCTCGTAATGAAAGAAATTGCCAGTCTTGCTGATATTGATAACCCAAAGGAATGGTGTAAGGTGGTACCATCAGTTCAACGTGCTATGAATTCAACATTTCACAGAAGTATTCAGAAGACACCATTTGAAGTACTGATGGGAGTCAAGATGCACACACAGTCTGATCTTCAGATCACAAAGTTATTGGATGAAGAAATTATTAACTTGTTTGAAGAAAAACGCAGTTCACTGAGGGAAGATGCTAAGCTACAAATCGGCAAGGTACAAGAAGAAAACCGTGTTAACTTCAACCGTCATCGGAAGAAAGCCTACAAGTACAATTTTGGTGATCTGATATCAATTAAACGAACACAAACTGGACCACATCTGAAGCTGAAGGCCAAGAATCTAGGTCCTTACAGAGTCACAAAAATAAAAAAAATAAAAAAAAATGACACCTATGATGTGTGCCGAGAAGGTGATAACCATGAGGGTCCCAGAAGTAAAACAACATTTTTATGCAACCTTGGTCAAGTGACGACTCATCATCCGAGTCGGATGATTGTCAGGATGACCGAATGTGGGATTCGGATGGGGGATTTAAAGGATTTCCTGCTGACGAAACTGAAGACAAGCCAGACAAGCTAAATATTGGACAGTAGTTTGCTGATCACGGAATAAACACAAGAAGAAGAGTTTTTTCTTTGTTTCAGTTTATCTCTGTTGTTTTAATTTAAGTAACTTTGATTAAATAAAATGCTTATGTTGGAAAGACGAGTCCTGATTCCTACATGTGTATTGGGTTCTCGATCACTAGTTCATGAGATGTGACTGTATTTTAATGTATCAGGACGTCTAGTATAAATTAACGGGGTATGTTGCATAAACGAATGCAATTCACATTAAAACGTACAGTATCCTTCAACTACTTGAACTAAACTTAGTCGTCTATTATACAGGGTGTAAATGTGTAAATTGTAAGTCGACAAACCGAAATAACTCGGAAAAACAGTAGATTTTCAAAAAATGGTTTTCACGAGCATGTGCGGATGGCAGAGGCTTAGGAAATAATACCCAACCGGAACCGTTTGTATGTGTGTGTGTGTGTGTGGGGGGGGGGGGGGGGGGGAGAGTGTCAAGTGTAAAATTTTAAATGCGAACCCCGACTTTTTATTGCAGATTCGGATTCTAAGGCCCACATCATGAATGGTCTGTTTTTCTTTTTTTTTCTTCCCTAGTTATTCTGGGTTGTTAACTTAAAATGTACATCCTGTACTATACATTGTGTCAGTGTCGAATCTCGGGTGGGGGGAGGGGGTATATGGGTCTGAAGATCCCCAAAACCATGAGGAAAGCCTCATAATATGAGCTGGTTCTTTTTAGATCAGTTTGAGGTACAATGCCACAATTTTTGTGAGCTCTGCCCGCCCTCTCCACAACAGAAATCCTGGATTCGCCACTGCTTGGTGCCTATTACAACGTTACATGGTTCATCGTGGATTCAGTGTGTTTTTAAAATATGTAAGTAGTTTCTTTATGGTATAGATCTTTGCTAACCCCTTTGAGCAAAATTACGTTTCGTGAAAACCTGGAAAATAATTATTTTTAACCTGGATAACCTGGAAAAAACCTTGAATTTGAAAATGAAGATTTGGTGGCCACCCTGGTTAGTTCATAAGTAGTTTGTAAGTTTAGGAACTGGTGATCCCGCAGTTAAGTACCTTAAGCTTAAGAAACATTTGAACATTTCAAACTGGTAAATAGCGTATGTTGGTCTATTTATAAGTAATTATACAGGCGTGTCCAGTCATCTGAGACAAGATGGATATACAGCAAAGACTTCAGACATTAGTCGAGTCCATGCCACGTCGTGTTGTAGCAGTTCTGCTCTCTGTGATCCTAAACCATATTAGGCAAGTGTTCAAAAATGTTCAAATGTTTGTAAATCTATCGGATCAAACTGCGTGGTCATCAGTTCGTAGCTTACAAACTACTCAAACTAACCTAAGGACAAACACACACACACACGCACACACACGCACACACACGCACACACACGCACACACACACACACACACACACACACACACACACGCCCCAGGGAGGACTCGAACCTCCGACGGCGAGCTACCGCGCGCTCCGCAGCAAGGCGCCTTAGACCACTCGCCTATTCCACCGCGGCTAGGCAGGTGTACCAGTTTATTTGGCTTTTCAGTCTACACTAGAATGAAGTACGGGAGAAATGTCCTTAACTACGAGAGAGCCAGCCGCGGTGGCCGAGGGGACTGAGGCGCTCCAGTCAGGGTCTGCACGGCCACTACGGTCGGGGGTTCGAATCCCCCCTCGGGTATGGATATTTGTGCGGTCCTTAGGATTAACTAGTTCATAAGCAGTTTGTAAGTTTAGGGACTAATCACCCCGTAGTTAAGTCCCATAAGCTATACAAACATTTGAACATTTTAACTACGAGAGACGGCAGACTGAAAAAGATGAGGTCAAAATACGTGAAAACCTTGGGAATACGGAAGACCTGATAACCCTACATGTGGGTGACGTGATTTTCTAAGAATAGCTCCCCCGTCGCAGTGGACTGTTTGCCGTACGTCGGGCCCGGATCGTTGGCCCGGTCGACGCCAGCTCCTCTGAGGCCAGGCCGCTGGTGGCGTGTGTACACGCCCTATCTCCCGACACGCTGTTTGTTGTCTGACCTGTGCGGTTCGCCGTGGTCACCCAACCTCACTGTTGACTCGGATACGCTATCACACGTCCGATTCAACGACAATTGCGGTGTTTATTTATTTCCAGTGCGCGGAAGAGATAATAGAAAC
The DNA here is from genome assembly GCA_026315105.1 of Locusta migratoria. Classification (NCBI taxonomy): domain Eukaryota; kingdom Metazoa; phylum Arthropoda; class Insecta; order Orthoptera; family Acrididae; genus Locusta; species Locusta migratoria. The sequence continues at coordinate 223,600,953 of CM048750.1, read as the reverse complement.
AATACAACGTCTGTTACCCGACAAATGCAAACTCGACCTAGCTCAACTGGCCTGCTCACCTTACGAGGCACACGGGTAAAGTATTAACTGGGAATTTTTTAGTCTAAACTGCTCCTAGGTGCTGTAATCGTGCAACATGGACGTACGAAAATTTGTGCCGGAGTTGGGATTCGAACCCGGGACCGCCTGTTTACTAGGTAGTTGCGCTAACCCCCCGCGCCACCAAACGCACATAGGCTTAGCACGCCTGCGTAGACTGCAGAACCACGTACGCCTTCATATGAGGCGCCCAGAGCGCAAGTGGTGTTAACTCGAGAGAAAGTCGGTCTGAGATATCGAGTGATTGAGATATAGTGGTGTAGATAGCTTTTTCATCAACATTATTATCCATTTCCGAATTAAAATACTCGATATTAATCTTGAGAGACAATTCTTTATTGCGCTACGAAATACAAATATCACTTGCTTTTCAATCAAACAAAACAAGAATAATAAGAACAAACTGTTATAAGAATTTCCAAAGAATAACACTAATATACTGTGCACTTCATTTAGAAGTCTGTGACTCCCACATGGGAATATAAAAATTAACATGAAATGCAGAAACATAAATGTATATTACTTTGAAACGGAACATCGCACCTCATGTTTGTCGTGCAAAATAAGGTACAAAGTATAAATACTTTCGACTGTAAAATTGTTCAAACGGACAATATGGACTTTAATTCGGTTGTCCCCTGACTAAATTGGAAATGTTACCATTTCTTGTATCTCCTTAACATTTCTTGCATTTGGAAAAAAATCATTATTGTACCATGAGCAATATAATATTTTAGTTAAACTGGAATGGTTTCGGCAGTTGCTGCCATCAATAGAAGATTAACAAACTAAATGGAAAAAAATATTTCTTGTCATCTCGATATTGAAGTTCCTTTACTTGATACTTATCAATTTATACTTATTGGCCTACTTTTTAAGTAAAGGGACTATGTCTTCTAGACGCAATTCGGAATAAATGATACATTCTGAAATTGCAAATAAAAAAATTATTAAATAATTCGGCTAATAGTGACACACTCTTTTTCAGCGCTAAATGTGAAGTATATATATTATACTGAGCACGATACTGTCTACCTCTAAGATTAAGTTAAAGAAGAATACTGATTGTGCTGACTAAATCAGAAACTCGACTAGCCGTTTTCCACATGGACAGCAAAAAACTGTTTACGAGATTCGGTTTTCGTCTTCCGGAAGATGCGTCACATGTAAATGTAAAATATTAGATATTTATGTCACATGTATCAGTACTGTTTAATTTACTTGACGTGGCAGAACTGTTTGATACAGATATTCTACATTCACTAAAGAGTACCCAAGGAGGTTGAGAGTACCTGCTTAATTTGTTGAGAGCAATAACTCCCATTATCGGCTCTAGGGGCAGCAGTTGCGGCAGATTTTAATTAGCGGCAACATTTGAAATTTTTTTTATTCTTCCAAATGGATGTATGAACAGAGACGAAGTCTCGTATAAATAAACACGTGTGAGAATAGGTTGCAAAAACAAATCATTTACAAAATCCTCAGTAACTATGAATCACATGACAATTGAAGAGCTGGAGATATTGCGTCTTTGAAAACACGAAAGCTTTCAAATGTTCAAATGTTTGTAAACCTATTGGACCAAACTGCTATGGTCATCACTCCCTAGACTTACAAACTATTTAAACGCATTATTTTAATATAAAAAACGCTAGCTAGTTCGCAGAACGTATACACTTTATTTTTTATAAAGGTGACTGGTCAGTTTCTATTTTTTAATCAGATCTTCATCAAACCGATTGTTTCAAGTCGGAGCTGATACGATGTGTCGCCACATGCTCACCGTCTCTGCACCAACCCGAGACAAATCGGTCTGATGTTGTTCTGATTGGTAAGATCGAAACTGGCGGTCACTTTTATATAAAACTAGCTAAAAACCCGGCGTTGCTCGGGTATTTATTTTATTTATTTAAGCCTAGAGTTGGTTACTTTTCCTATCCACTCGCTCTCTGTCCATCTCCGTTATTCTAATAACATGTTATATTTATCAGAGAATATATAAGAAATAAAACTGTCTTGCATAATATACAAAACTTCAAGTACAGTATCCAAACAAAATACAAATGATATGTAACATATACATTCATTTAATTCACAACTTGACTATAAACAACACCGAGAGAGGTGGCGTAGTGGTAACACACTCGACTCGCATCCCAAAAACAGCGTCGTAGCGCTTCACAACTTGAATAATGCAAGACAACCGTCGTCAACTTATAGTGAAGCCAATACTGTAAAAAAATTAACTTTTGTTATTGAAACCATCATTATTAATAACCTTTTATAAAATATAAAAATTACGAATAAACAAAAATAACTCTTGAATAAAAGAGTGTCTTGGTTACAAAAAGGTTTATTGAAATGACCCTTTTCGCCCGGTTAGAGCATCTTCAGATTTCTGCCAATGAAGAAAAAATCCCCACATCTTACAATTTTTACATGGCAATATTACAAAAAAATTTCAATTTGTTAGCTACAAAACAATGTTGAAATCAGTAATAAGGGATTGTGATAAAGTAAGTACGTAAGTGTTACCGCTGATCAACGGAATACTTTGTAATTGTCTCGGTAAAACATCCTATGGCTGCTTTTTTACCTAAACACCCTCCACCACAGAGTAGGTAAAACATCAGTACCTGCATTATTACAATTCCGTATTACTGATTTGAACATTGTTTTGTAGCTAACAAATTTAAAATTTTTTGTAATATTTCCATGTAAAAATTGTAAGATGTGGATGATTTTTTCTTCTTTGTCAGAAATCTAAAGATGCTCTAACCGGGCAAAACGCGTCATTTCAATAAAAATTTTTGCAACCAAGACATTCTTTTATTAAAGAGTTCGACTTAACACGGTTTCTGTACCACACCACGCAGAAATGGAATAGGAAGAATTTTATAAACAGAAATACCTGCGTTTTTCGTAAAAATTGCCATTAAATATTAAAATTGTTTAAGTATTCGAACGCATCAAAACAAAAAAAATCTGTTACGGCGAGATTCGAACCACTGACCCTATTGTTGTAAAGTCAGAACGCTACCACCTGAGTTGCACCGACAGTTGCTGCAAGTGTTTAAATTTTTGATACTTAAAAGAACTTGCAAAACTTCGAAGTCGATTTTCTCGAGAATTTTTTAGAGTTGCGTCGAATGACTTTGGCTGATTGTTATTGGAGTTCTGAACTTCACATACCATAGACAAAAAAAAAAAAAAAAAAAAAAAAAAAAAAAAAACCGATACCCATGTGGTTTCCTTGTCATTTTTCCAATTCACTCAAGGTTTATTGGTGACACTGCATATGAAGTATATGAAATGATTACATTTGTAGATCTATAGCTTAAGCGGTACGGAGATACTAGTTGTTATTCCATGCTGAAACCCGGACATTAGTCATTTTAATTGACCAGCTGTTGGTCGTTGGTGAAACATTGAATTACCCTAAGAGAAACACTTTTTAATCTTGTTTCCCTAGCTTTTTGGTGCTGTACGACGTAGGTTTCGGATTATAAGCCCATTTTCAAGTACTTAACTCATTACTGATCCCAAAGATGATAACCAACCAAAGGTAAACAAGTCATAAACTCCGACTATCGATTCTTGACTTAAACATACAGATTATCTTTGTGACAGTTCTAAAAAAGTTACAATACATTACCAAATACAACAGCACAGCATTTACAACAACATTGGAATAAAATTACGCTAAGAGTAGAATTTGAAGTCATATGACCCATAATCCAAAAGGGGGGAATAATTGAATTGAGTCTGCTCATAATAGCTGTGAGGATACATACATCTGTCTTTTAATTTCTAATGCTTCTGAGTCAGCCGGTCGCAGTGGCCGAGCGGTCTGCGGCGCGCCAGTCACAGTCGGCACGGCCGCTACGATCGGAGGTCCGAATCCCCCCTCGGGCATGGATGTTTGTGTCGTCTTTAGTATAAGGAAGTTCGTAAGTAGTTTGTAAGTCAAGGGACTGATGACCACCGCAGTTAAGTCCCTTAAGCTTAACAAACATTTTTGTACTTCTGAGTCAGCTTTGCACCCTTTTCAGGTGTGTATAGTATTTCTACATCTATCATGTATTTGTGGTTTGCATTTAAGCAGTGTTCCGCAAACGATGAATCTGGCATCCTTAATCTTCAGCTTCTGTGGTGTTCTTTGAGTCTAGTGCAAATTGACCTCCAAGTCTGCCCAACACAGCATGACTGATACTGAGACATATGATCCTATACACTCCACTTTCTTTGAGGGCTGGTTGTTTAGTTCTGGAATTAAAGAGACTTCTACCTAATGTCCTTGAGACATGGTAAAACACAGTGAAGCCCTTTGCCTTTAGGATGTTGCTTATCCTGTGTGAAACTTTACCTATAAAAATTAGACTACTTCATTTCCTTTCCAGTCTTTCTGTGTTCAACACTGGGTACAGCAGGGCTCTCGATGGCTTCCTTCGTTCTTTGTTGAGAATTTTGTCAATGGTGATGGAATCAAAATCATTATTTGTGGCTATTGTTTTAATTGTATTGAGTTCGTGGTCACGGCGATAGAGAGGAGACGGTGGATCATGTGGCGGAATGCTGTATGTTTGTGTGCTGTAGGATTTTGTTAGGAAGCTGGGGTGAATGAGTCCGTGAAGGATTCTTTTCGGTAAATTTTAAATTTTTGGTTGCTATATTCTATCTGAGCAGATATGTTGCGGAAATTAATGGTGGAATCTCCCAACTCCATACTGATTTGTGTATTAGTATGTCATTGTATTAGTATGCTCCGACTTCAAGAAGAATATCGTAATTCCAATTCCAAAGAAAGCAATGCAGAGAAGTGTGAAAATTACAGAACTATCAGTTTAATAAGTCATGGTTGCAAAATACTAATACGAATTATTTACAGACGAACGGAAAAAACTTGTGGAATTTGACCTCGGGGAAGATCAGTTTGGATTTAGGAGAAATATAGGAACACGGGAGGCAATACTCACATTACGACTTGTCTTAGAAGAAAGGCTAAGGAAGGGCAAACCTACGTTGTTGGCGTTTCTAGATTTGGAGAAAAGTTTTGACAATGTCGACTGGAATACACTCTTTCAAATTCTGGACGTAACAGGGGTAAAATATAGGGAGCGAAGAGTTACATTCAACCTTTACAAAAACCAGACAGCGGTTATTAGAGTCGAAGGGCAAGAAAGGGACGCAGAGGTTGGGAAGGGAGTAAGACAGGGTTGTAGCCTTTCCCCAATGTTGTCCAATCTGTACATTGAGCAAGCAGTGAAGGAATGGAAGGAGAAATTTGGAGAGGGAATTAAAGTTCAGGGAGAAGAAATAAAAAGTTTGCGGTTTGCCAATGACATAGTAATTTTTTGAGAGACTGCAAAGAATCTGCAACAGCAGTTGAATGGAATGGACAGTGTCTTGAAAGGAAGATATAAGATGAACATTAACAAGAGTAAAACGAAGGTAATGGAATGCAATGTCAGAAAATCAGGCGATGCTGAAGGAATTAGATTAGGTAATGACACAATAAAAGTAGTAGATGAATTCTGTTATTTGGGTACCAAGATAACTTCTGATGGCCAAAGTAAAGAAGATATAAAATGCAGAATAGCTATGGGAAGAAAGGCGTTTCTAAAGAAGCGAAACTTGTTAACATCCAATATTAATTTAAATGTTAGGAAGTCCTTTATGAAAGCATTTTTCTAGAGTGTAGCATTGTATGGCAGTGAAACGTGGACGATAAGGAGTTCAGACAAAAAGATTATAGAAGGTTTTGAAATGTGGTGCTACAGACGAATGATAAAGATTAGATGGGTAGATCACGTAACTAATGGGAGGTGCTTAACCGAATTGGGGAAAAAAGGAGTTTGTGGCATATCCTGACTAAGAGAAGGGATAGATTGGTAGGACACATTCTGAGACATCAAGGAATTGTCAACTTAGCATTAGAAGGGAGCGTGTGGGGTAAAAATCGTAGAGGGAGACCGAGGGACGAATACAGTAAGCAGATTCAAAAGGATGTAGGTTGCCGAACGTATTCTCAGATGAAGAGACTTGCACGGGACAGGGTAGCGTGGAGATCTGCATCAAACCAGTCTGCGAACTGAAGGCCACAACAACAACAATACCATTGATTAATCTTTTCTAAGAACTGATGAAGTCTCCACGGACGGCAACGTAGGCGCTGATGCTGGTATACATCCGATCATACAGAAGGCGAATACTGCCCTGGGAAACATTCCGCCGGCCGCGGTGGCCGACACGTGCGTAATTGGAGACAAATCGGGAGACGTAGCCTGCGGGATCACGTAGGTCACGCCGCAGATAGTGCCAGACAGGGCAACTTCTGCGCTTATTGCAAAGCACGTTGAGTTTCACGCGCAGTGTGTGGTCCAGCGGTATCCTGTTGGAACAACAGACCACCTTACCGTTGCAGGGACGGAAAAAAAGAACGAGTCTCGATACATTCTGCACGTAACAAGCAAGCTCCGGTCAGCGTTCCCTCCACAAAAACCAAGGTGAGCGAGAGTTGCAGCTGATCGCATCGCAAACCGTTAGGGCTGGGGTGGATCCCGTGTGTCTTGGACTAATGCATTCCACGAGGCAGCGTTCGCCAGGTCTACGTCGTACGCCCAAACGAAAGCTGAATCTGCTTTCATCGCTGAAGACCAAGATCCACTGTTCCATTTTTTCTTTTTTTTTCGTTACAGCATTACTGCATTTTCGTTTCCTGTGTTGATACACTGGTTGCTATGGCTTTTTATCGAATAAAGCAATAGAGTGTTAACACTCAAAAATACAGCTCACCACTTGCAAAGTTGAAGGCTGATTACTGTAGTAAGGTTTCGGCTTCAACTTTGGAAGCCGTCATCAGAAGTTAAAAAAAAAAAAAAAAAAAAAATAAAAAATAAAAAAAAATAAAATAAAATAAAAAATAAAATAAAAAAATTGTTACATGAAATGGACAGTGGTTCTTGAGCAACAGAGCACACGTCCATGTTACAGATCTCAAAGTTACAAATGTAACTTGAGCTCTGTTGATCCATAACCACTGTCCATTTCATGTAACTAAAAGAAAAAAAAACTTCTGATGAAGGCTTCCATAGTTGAAGCCGAAACTTTGCTTAAGTAATCAACCTTTATCTATCCAACTGATGAGCTGTATTTTTGAGTGTTAATCTTTCACGAACGGTTGCTGTCTCAACAGCCATGTTTAATGTAAATACAAATAAACAATCCCTGAGACGGATTTTCGTCTCGAATATGTTAAATACAGTAATGATAAATATGAAGCATTGATTTAAAATTTGTAATGCGACCGGGAATCGAACCCAGACCTCCATGCTTTCTAGGCAGACGTCTTACCGGTACACCACCGCATCACTAGCGTTTATGGCGCCTCGGAATAGACTAATGTCGATTTCTTTCACGTCACAAACTTCAATTCAGCTTCTGTGTTCCATAGAACATTGCCACTACTGCCAAGGCTCTCTGTGCAGCGGAATAGCACCTCGGCGACGGACATTCATGTTTAAGGTGATATAAAATATCAATGCAAATGCAAATAAACAATCCCTGAGAAGACTGATGACACCGTAGTTAAGTCCCATAAGCTCTACAAACAAAACAATCCCTGAGATGGATTTTCGTCTTGAATATGTCAAAGACTTTAATGATAAGTATGAAGCATTGAATTAAAATCTGTGATGCGACCGCGAATTTTATATATATATTTTTTAATTTGTGTTTATATTGATATGTATATCACCTGAAACAAGAATGTTCCAATATGTCCATTGCCGAGGTGCTATTCTGCTGCATGGAGAGCCTTGGCAGTAGTGGCAATGTTCTATGGAACACTGAAGCTGAATTAAAGTTTGTGACGTGAAGGAAATCGAGCGTAGACTATTCAGAGGCGCCTTAATCGCTAGTAATGCGGTGGTCTAGCAGCAAGACGTCTAGCTACTAAGCATAGAGGTCCGGGTTCCATTCCCGGTCGCATCACAAATTTTAATTCAATGCTTCGTATTTATCCTTAAAGCCATGTTTAACATTGCAATAGTGTTGAATGTCATTCTTTAGTTTCCACTGAAGTTTTCATTGTGATTTATTGGCCAAGTCCAGTACTGCAGTGCATGGGATTTGTAATGGAAATTCTGCAGCTGCTGCTTGTAGAGGATGCCACAGATTACCAAATTCAAGAGTGTTTACTCGTGCATGGAATACACTCCGTGGCACTGTTACAGTGCTCAGCAGTCGTATCTGGACGTGTAAATAAACATGTTCTCTACATAAGCCAAAAGCCGACTGATAACATCATCTGGCAGACCTGTGTGTTAATTTTTTAAAAGGAGGGCTCTCCCACCAAGCCACATTTATAACGACCCAAAATCCCCTAGACTGTCACTCGCTTACATAAATTCGAAATATAGCGGGGACTTCACTGGGAAAGATCGTGTAATAATTTCCTCAACGAAAGTCTGTCTCTTAGATTGGAAGGAAATTCAAAGAAAATATGGTCATATCTAAAGTACACTAGCTGAGAAACACAACCAATACCTTCACTACGCGATAGCAAAGGTGATGCTACTAATGACAGTGTTTCTTGAATGCCGCGGCGGAGCGGCCGAGCGCATTGAGACGCTATGCTACGATGCGCGAGGCCGTTCCCCGTCACGGGTTCGAATACCCCCTCGGGCATGGATATTTGTGTCATCTTTAGTATAAGCTAGTCCATAAGTAGTTTGTAAGTTTAGGGACTGAGCCCCTCCACCCCAGTTAAGTCCCATCAGCTTTACAATCATTGGATTTGCTGCTTGATTCATAAACACGGCATTACGAAATTCTTTCACCAAAGAAGACGAAGTAAATACTCCAAAATTAGAAAAAAATGGTCAAATGTTAGTAAATCTAACGGACTTAACTACGTTGGTCATCAGTCCCAAGGCTTTCAAACTAGTTAAACTAACGTAAAGCAACTTATGCTGAAGACAACAGAATCATTTGATGATTTCCTAGATAACAGAATGCAGCATGTCATTCTCAATGGAGAGACGTCTTCTGAAGTAAGAGTGATGTCAGGTGTGCCACAGGGGAGTGTCTTGTGTCCGTTGCTGTTCAATATATATATATATATATATATATATATATATATATATATATATATATATATATATAACCTTGCGGATAACATCGGAAGTTCACTGAGGCTTTTTTTCGGATGATGCTGTAGTATATAGGGAGGTTGTAACAATGGATTGACGCATGGTGCAGGGAATGGCAATTGAATCTCAATGTACACAAGTGTAATGTGCTGCGAATACATAGAAAGAAAGATCCTGTATCATTTATCTACACTATAGCAGGTCAGCAACTGGAAGCAGTAATTCCATAAATTATCTGGGAGTAGGCATTAGGAATGATTTAAAATGGAACGACCATATAAAATCAATCGTCGGTAAAGTAGATGCCAGGCAGATTCATTGGAAGAATCCTAAGGAAATGCAGTCCGAAAACAAAGGAAGTAGGCTACAGTACACCTGTTCGCCCACAGCTTGAATACTGCTCACCGGTGTTGGATCCGTACCAGGTGGGGTTGACAGAGGAAGTAGAAAAGATTCAACGGAGAGCAGCGCGCTTCGTTACAGGATCATTTGGTAATAGAGAAAGCGTTACGGAGGTGATCGATAAACTCTAGTGGAAGACTCTGCAGGAGAGACGCTCTGTCGCTCGGTACGGGCTTTTGTCGAAGTTTCGAGAACATACCTTTACCGAGGAGTCTAGCAGTATATTGCTCCCTCCTACGTATATCTCGCGAAGAGATCATGAAGATAAAATCAGAGAGATTAGAGCTCACACAGAGGCATACCGACAATCTTCCTTTCCGCGAACAATACGTGACTGGAATAGGAGGGAGCCGGCCGCGGTGGCCGAGGGGACTGAGGCGCTCCAGTCACGGTCTGCACGGCCACTACGGTCGGAGGTTCGAATCCCCCCTCGGGCATGGATATTTGTGCCGTCCTTAGGATTAGCTAGTTCATAAGTAGTTTGTAAGTTTAGGGACCGATGACCCCGTAGTTAAGTCCCATAAGCTATACAAACATTTGAACATTTGAATTGGAGCGAGAACCGGTAATGGTACTAAAGGTACCCTCCGCCACACACCATCGGGTGGCTTGCGGAGTATGGATGTAGATGTAGATCATCCATGCCCGAAGTAGATCTCGAACCTCCGACGGCGAGAAACCTCGCGTCCGCAGCAAGGCGCCTTTGAACGCAGCCCAGAATTAGAATCAAGAACAGCTGCATAATGTAGATACCGTTGGAATATTAAAGCAACTTAAATTACTTATCAAGAGCACGTCATCCGCTCCAGATTGAACACCAATTAGGTTTCTTTCGCGGTATGCTGATGTAATATCTAGGTACGAGGCATGTCCACGAAGTAAGTTCCGTTTGGTTATAGAAACCAAACGCGTACAGATACAGAAAAAAATATTTATTGTATAAAAATCTACAACTGTTCAACTACTTTTCTACATAACTTCCGAATTTTGTAGGCACTTGTCATAGCGTGGCACAAGCTTTTGTGTGCCTTCTTCATAAAAGCAACCTTCTATGAAGTGTATTCAACCATGTGGTAACATGTTCTTTCAGATCATCATCGTTGAAGTGTTGACCACCAAGGACAGATTTTAGGTGGACGTGTTTGATCATCCTCCGTTCAGCGTCGCTCCTAGCGACTTTCTTCTTACACCTAAAACCTGTCTTTGGTGGTCAACACTTCAGCGATGACGACGAGCTTATAGTACATGTTACCACATGGTTGAATACACAAGCGGCAACCTTCTACGAAGAAGGCATACAAAGACTTCTGCCACGCTATGACAAATGCCTACAAAATCCTGGAAGCTATGTAGAAAAGTAGTGTAATAGTTGTAAATTTTTGACAATAAATATTTTTCTGTATCTGTACCGTTTTTTTATATAACCAAACGGAACTTACTTTGTGGACATACCTCGTATATACCTAGCTATCATATATACAATCTCTCGCTCAGCAAAAGACCCTCAGCCAAAGACTGGAAAGTTACATAGGTCACTACAGTATTCAAGAAAAGCAATAGGAGTGATCCGAAAAATTACAGGACCATCTCACTGACGACTGTTTGCAACAGGAGCTAGCTAGGAACATATACTTTTTTCGAATACTGTGGACTATCTCGAAAAGACCAAACTACTGGCCCATATTGAACACGAATTCAGAAAGTATCGTTCTTGTGAAACACAGCTGGCTCTTTACTCACGCGATGTGGTGAGTGCTATCGACGAGGGATGTCAAATAGATTCCGTATTTCTAGATTTCTGGCAGGCTCACATGCAAATGTTCAAATCTTTGTAGAGCTTATGGGACTTAACTACGGGGTCATCAGTCCCTAAACTTACAAACTACTTATGAACTAGCTTATACTAAAGATGGCACAAACATCCATGCCCGAGGGGCATTCGAACCCCCGACGGGGAACGGCCTCGCGCATCGTAGCATAGCGCCTCAATGCGCTCGGCCGCTCCGCCGCGGCTTCCGGAAGGCTTTCGACACTGTGCGCCACAAGCGTCTTTAATCAAACTGCGTGTTTATGGAATATCGTCTTAGCTTTACGACTGGATTCGTTATTTCCTATCAGAAAGGACACAGTACGTAGTAATTGATGGAAAATAAAACAAAGGTGATATCTGGCGTTCCCTGGGGAAGTGTTATAGGACATCCAACTGTTCCTTACCTTTATAAACCACTTAGGAGACAATTTGAGTAGCCCTCTTAGACTGTTCGCGGATGATGCTGTCGTTTATCTGTCAGTGAAATCACCGAAACATCAAAAGCAACTGCAAAATGATTTATATGTCTACATCGTGGAAAAATTGGCAATTGACCCTAAATAATGATATGTGTGATGTCATTCATATGAGCACTAAAAGAAATACGTTAAACTTCATTTACTCGATAAATCAGTAAAATCTGCATGCCGTAAATCCAACTAAATACCTAGGAATTACAATTACGAACAACTTAAATTGGAAATACCACACAGAAAATAACGTGGACCCCCCAAGGGGGCTCACGGTTCTTTCGTGAGTACGTGCGTGGCGAGCACGGGACCCCGATCTAATGCAGTCTTCCTTCCTTCTTTACTTCCCGGAATGCATTTCCTTTCCCCCTCCCCTCCTTTCCTATCGTCACTCCTTTCCCTCCCCACCGAGGGACTGATAACTTCAGTAGTTTAGTCACCCTATCCCAACCAAACAACCCAACCAGGAAAAGTCGAACCAAAGTTTCATTGGCAGAAGATGGAACAGTTCAACTAAAGAAACTGCCTACACTAGCAATGCTAGCATTGTGGGATCCTCACCACGTTGGAATGACGGAGGACATAGAGAAAGTTCATGGTAGAGCAGTTCGTTTCGCATTATCGTGATACAGTGGAGAGAGTATCACGGAAATGATAACATGATCTGCTGTGGAAATCATTAAATGAAATGCGTTATTTGCTGCGACGATATCTCTTTGTGAAGTTACTGTCACCAACTTTCTCCTCCGAATGCGAACTCATTTTCTCATCACGACATGATAGTCGTAATAAATAAAGAGAAATAAAATCGAAATCGGAAAGATGTATTTTCCCCGCTCGCTGTTAGAGAATGGTTCAGTAGGGAAATATTACGGACGAGGTTCGATAAACCCTCCATCTGCCAGGCACTTAAATCTGATTTGCAGAGTAAATTTGTAGGCGAAGACCACGTAAGGAGGAATTAATAATTAAAATGAATGAAAGTTCAAAATTTTGTATCTTTCGCGGGGCATGCTTGGCTCTTGGTCCGCGGTCCACAGGTTTGGAAGTACTGTACTTCGCTAAAGCCTCGACTCGGGGCAACGACTTCAGATGCAATCGTATGAACAAAGATGACAAACCCCTAGTGGCTGCGCCACTGCATAGCCATACATATATTTTAATATTTTATTCCACTCACTTGACTACAATGAACAGCAGTTTACACTCAAAAGTAACACGTGCTCGACATGAAACCAACTGCCAAGCTAATGTGAATTTACAGCTGAAGATATGGAGCGGAAATTTTAAATAACCGATATAGCAAATTAATAACAGCTATCCAGTTGCAATAATAGTTGTTTAATAAACTTTTGACCACGGTTTCGACAGATATAAACCCGTCTTCAGAAGTACATGTATACCTTGGACAATGTGACATCATAAATTAAAAATTCATAATCGATATAGCAAATTAATAACAGCTATCCAGTTGCAATAATAGTTGTTTAATAAACTTTTGACCACGGTTTCGACAGATATAAACCCGTCTTCAGAAGTACATGTATACCTTGGACAATGTGACATCATAAATTAAAAATTCATAATCGTTATGCCTGAAATATGCGTCATACCAGGCATTACAATTATGAATTTTTAATTTATGTATTTCTGTAGAAGACGGGTTTATATCTGTCGAAACTGTGGTCAAAAGTTTATTAAACAACAATTATTGCAACTGGTTGATTGTTATTTAATTGGCTATCCTATAACCGTTTCTGAGACGCAGTCATGTTTAAAATATACAACCGATATACTACACTCAACTTTGCGAATAAGGAAGACAGTGCAAAAATCCGTCGGGACCGCGGGCAAAGAGCTGAATAAGACATGTCCGGATTAATCCGGACGTCCTTCAGCCTTCTGTGGTACCTTAGCGGGAACCGGATTCCGGATTCTACGAACTGACGCCTCTGATTTTCGACAGGAACAGTAATTTATTTGGAGACGTTAATGCTATCAGAGGAGAGCGACGTCTGTGATCGCGGGCTAAATTACAGGAGTGGAAACATGACCGTTCACTGCGTGCGTCAGTACTTCCTCAAGAAAAGCACAGTTACGTCAAGAGTAGCATTAGCGGTAGTCCCGCTCTGTCGCGGTGTTTTTGTTGCTCAGGTGAGCTTACTTAGCACTATTTGCTGCATGTCAGCCCCCTCCCCAAGAGGAATTATGTGTTCTCCACTGCTTGTGTATTCTACGTGTTAAGGTGTGCGGACATTTTTTTTCTACTATTCGCTAATCGTGTAATTGAGGCGGGACTCGAGTACCAACTCGGTATTCATCTAGTGTTGGGGCAGTCACGTGACCTGCCCACGATGATGCCGGTAATACACAGATAACGTTTGGGGCTTTTAATCACATTTCTACATCTACATTTAAGTGCCTGGCAGGGGGTTCATCGAACCACCGTTATACTATGTTATCTCCCATTCCATTCTCGAATAGCGCGCGGGAAGAAAGAACACCTGAATCTCTCCGTTCGGCTATAATTTCTCGTATTTTATACTTATGATCCTTACTACGTATGTAAGTGGGAGTCAACAGTATATTTTCGCATTCGGAGGAGAATCTTTGGTGTTTCGTAAGTAGACCACGCCGCAGCGATAAGCGTCGTTGTTGTAATGATTCCCATCCCAGATCCTGTATCATTGCCGTAACGCTGTCTCCCCTGTATCGTGACAATACGAAACGAGCTGCTCTTCTTTGGACTCTTTCGATGTCCTCCGGTTCTGAGTTTTAGCGGTACGCACATTGTACACTTACTTTTATAACATACAGGGGCGTAGATAAGGGGGGGGAGGCAAGAGGCCTGCCACCCCCCCCTCCAGAATCTATTCATAAAAAAATGTCATTTTCTTCGTATTATATGCACGCTCATACCGTACATCCGATTGAGATAAAACTTTGTCAGCTCCTTGCTTGCACTCACGCGAAGGGTATAGGCATACTAAAATTAACTTCTTAAGCTGCATGGCGGAGAGTGTTTTAAAATTAATTAATTTGTTTCTTACGCCTTCTGAAATGACTGGACGGATATGAATGAAATTTGGAATGGAGATAGCTTATACCCTGCATTAATACATGGGCTACTTTTTGTAAGCCGGGAACACACTTGGCGTTTTTGTCCGATCGGCATTTTTACCGCGCTGCTCTAGCAGTAATGTATATCGTTTGCACACTGGGCGGTAAAAATAACGACGCTGCATCAGTCGATCACTGACCACCGAGCAACGAATGTGTACTTAATTTTCGTTTTACCGTATTACAGTGTTCTGAATATAATGAATTGAAAACAACGTCTTGCATTATTGTTATATCGTCGACTGAACAGGAAGCGAAAAAACAGCGGCAGACTTATCTGGGTTCACAGGACCTCGGCCACAGGATCCCTGTTATTTACAATGTATCATGTGTGTGTGGAAGTAACTACATCGGTCAGTCCATCCGTACCGTTCCCGACCGTTGCACAGAACACTAAAAGGCACATTAGAAATAGAGAACTGGAAAAATCGTCATTCGCTGACCACAGCCTCAGAAACAAACACAAAATCTTATTCGTTGTTGTTGTTGTGGTCTTCAGTCCGCAGACTGGTTTGATGCAGCTCTCCACGCTACCGTGTCCTGTACAAGTCTCTTCATCTGAGAATACGTTCGGCAACCTACATCCTTTTGAATTTGCTTACTTTATTCGTCCCTCGGTCTCCCTCTACGATTTTTACCCCACACGCTTCCTTCTACTGCTAAGTTGGCAATTCCTTGACGTCTCAGAATGTGCCCAACCAATCTATCCCTTCTCTTAGTCCGGATATGCCAGAAACTCCTTTTCTCCCCGATTCGGTGTAGCACCTCCTCAATACTTACGTGATCTACCCATCTAATTTTCAACATTCGTCTGTAGCACCACACTTCAAAAGCTTCTATCATCTTTTTATCTCAACTCCCATACAATGCTACACTCCAGACAAATGCTTTCAGAAAGGACTTCCTAACATTTAGATTAATATTGGATGTTAACAAGTTTCGCTTCTTTAGAAACGCTTTTCTTCCCATAGCCATTCTGCATTTTATATCTTCTTTACTTCGGCCATCAGAAGTTATTTTGCTACACAAATAACAAAATTCATCGACTACTTTTATTGTCTCATTACCTAATCTAATTCCTTCAACAACGCCTGATTTTCTGACATTGCATTCCATTACCTTCGTTTTACTCTTGTTAATGTTCATCTTATATCTTCCTTTCAAGGCACTGTCCATCCCATTCAATTGCTCTTCCAGATCTTTTGCGGCTCTGACAGAATTACTATGTCATAGGCAAACCGCAATGTTTTTATTTCGTCTCCCTGCACTTAAATTCCGCCTCCAAATTTTTCCTTACATTCCTTCACCGTCTGCTCAATATACAGATTGACAACATTGGGGAAAGGCTACAACCCTGTCTTACTCCCTCCCCAAACTCTGCGCCCCTTTCTTGCCCTTCGACTCTAATAACCGCTGTCTGGTTTTTGTAAAGGTTGAAAGTAACTCTTCGCTCCCTATATTTTACCCCTGATATCTTCAGAATTTGGAAGAGTGTATTCCAGTCGACATTGTCAAAAGCCTCCTCCAAATCGACAAACGCTAAAAACGTAGGTTCCCCTTTCCTTAGCCTAAGATAAGTCGTATTGTGAGTTTTGCCTCCCGTGTTCCTACATTTCTCCTAAATCCAAACTGCTCTTCCCCGAGGTCGGATTCCACAAGTTTTTCCATTCGTCTATAAATAATTCGTGTTGGTATTTTGCAGCCATGACTTATTAAACTGATAGTTCAGTAATTTTCACACTTGTCTGCACTTGCTTTCTTTGGATTTGGAATTACAATATTCTTCTTGAAGTCGGAGGGTATTTCCCCTGTCTCATACATCTTGCATACCACGTGATACAATTTTTTCATGACTGGCTCTCCTAACGACGTCAGCAGTTCAGACAGAATATCATCTACTCCAGGGGTCTTATTTCGACACAAAACCTTCAGCGCTCCGTCAAATTCTTCTCGCAGTATCATATCCCCTATCTCATCTTCCTCCACTTCGTCTTCCATTTCCAGAATACTGTCTTCAAGTTTATTTCCTTTGTATAGGCCCTCTATATTCATCTTATTTGATGTAACAATTTTGTCCCAGGCCTGCACATACTGGGATTCTGCAATTAAAGAGGCTGTAAAAATAAGAATATGCGAGGAAAGTTTTAACCGTGACATCGGGTACAATCTTAGTGGTGCATGGAAATGAGCGCTCGACACAGAGAAGCGGCAAAGACATCGCGTATAGCGTCTCGATACTACGGATGGGGTGGCGCCACCAGCGAAGACGTCGACACAATCTGCGACGGCATTACGTAGCCGCCAGCCAATCAAAAGCTGACCAATCACACAAGCCATATACCTGCTATATAAGACCACCGCAGCACTACACATCAGGGTTGCCAAATTAGCGGAATTTCCGCTAAATTTGACGGATTTTACACACAGTCAGTGGGTTAAAATTATCATTTAGCGGTCAACGGTCGGATTTGTGTATTTTTGTCTGCAACATTATTTTTCTGTTTAATTCATTGTTTCTATTATACTTCCTATCATAAATGTACTTACTGCAAACGCATGAAGTTTAATAATCGATTTCGATATAGTGAATCCCCTGTCTCAACACAACAGAACAAGCCTTCCCAGTCTTAGTTCTTCGCTTTTGTTATTGCATGTGAGAGTCACACTGGTCACCGAAGTGCTGTTGTCGCATCGGTACTGTGCACAGTACTAAAGTGGTAATCTTTATGGTGCAGTTGATAGCGGTGTAAACAGTGATTATATTTGCTTTTTTACTAATTGCGTCATAAAAATGTCAAAACAAAAGAACAAAAAATACACCCAAAAGTTTAGAAAAGAGTGGCTTAACAACAAAGAATTGCTTTTTGTTCTGCCATGGTCCAATGCATTGGTGGAAAGGACCTTTCGCCAACTAAATTTGTTAAAAACGTCCCTCCGGAACAGACTAAATACTACTCTGGTCCATGCCATTATTACAATAACAGTTGGTCTTAATCTTCGTGGCAAGTGCTGTCAGGATTCCGAGCTGCTGGAAAATGTTCTCCAAGAAATCGGCACCATGAAAGCACCGATATTTCTACATTCCGCCCCAGTACTTTAGGCAAAGCAGGGGTCACGCAAGCCACCATAGTGTAGCAGGAGGAGGAAAATGAATTGTGGCTTGAACTACATTAATGCGACGAATGCAATCGAAACTTTGTAAACTTCCCTTTAGAAATAGTAGTAGTATTAGTAATAATAATAGTAGTAAGAGCAGTAGTATACATTGGCGAAGAAAAAAAATTATTTGGAAATTATCAGTGCATTGAAATTTCAGTTTCAGAATGGTAAATAACAGTAGTAAGCATTTAGCGGATTTTAGCGGAATTTTTACTGCAGTTTAGCGGAATAAATTTTTCTGAGTTGGCAACGCTGCTACACAACCAGTCAGTTGCTCCTGTCGAAGGCGATGGAAGTAATCGCCGAAAGCTAGAAGTTTTATCAAGATTTGACGCAGCAAGAAGTCTGAGAATGTTTTATACACGTTTTGACACTGTTTAGCATAAAAATAACTGTAGTCTCACTGATTAGTGCAATTCGATATATAACATATACTACATGTACTGAACTTTCAGAATGTAAAAAAAAAAAAAAAAAAAAAATGCAGTGATATTGAAAAATAATTTTAAAGACTATTAATTATTACTTACAATGCTATGTAACTGACTTCAATAGTCTTACGTTTGTGTAATATAATGAGCATAATTTGTTAATTTACTTTCATTACTTTTGCTTCGGCGTACTTACCAAAAGCATTCTTTTCGCTGTTTTCCAGCTTATCAAAATCATTCCCAAGTTGAAGACAAACTTCATGCCACGCATTCCTTGTTGCGTTCCCATTTTTAAAAAGGTCCAAGGTTTTGTCCCAAAGCACAGGCCTTTCCGATGTACAGAATGAATTAACGATAGTTCAAAATGTTCAAATGTTTGTAAATCTATCGGACAAAATTGCGTGGTCATCATTCCGTAGTTTACAAACTACTTAAACTAAGGTAAAATAACCTAAGGACAACACACATACCCATGCCTCAGGGAGGACTCGAACCTCCAACGGCGGGCGAGCAACCGAGTGATCCGCAGCAGGGCGCCTTAGACCGCTCGGCTACTCCACTGTGGCCCTTACGACAGGTTAATACGTTCTTCTTCTTCTTCTTCTTCTTTTTTTTTTTTTTTTTTTTTTTTTTTTTTTTTTTTTTTTTTTTTCGCGCTTAAACGGCTGGACGGATTTGAATGAAATTTGGAATGCAGATAGTTTATAGCCCGAATTAATACAGCGGCTACCTTTCGTAAGCCACCGTATGTGCGTGGCGGATGATACGTTACATCAGACATCCAAATTGTCTGACTGGTTACCATGAAAGTCAGCACATAAATGTATGTTTTCATGAAGGAGATTTTTATAATCTCCAAGCCAGTGAATTTAGCATGGCGGAGGGTACCTTGCGACTTTGACACCGTTTGGCCAGTCACCATGAAACTTGGCACATATATGTATGATTTCATATATAGGAGGGAGAGGAGTAGGTGAAGGAGGAGACGGATGGGAGGTAGGAGACAGACATTTATTTATTTTTTCGTGTTCCGTTGACCCACAATGCAAGAGAATTGCACAGATATGGAACGAGTCAAGGTTTTACAAAGAAATGGTACAATAGTTGAATTTCCATATATGTACAGAAGAATACATGCTAATAATTACAAGTTTGTATACATATACATACAAATACATGTCTATAGATATTACATACAAGGACACAAAGGTATTAAAATAAATTACAATATTTCACATTAAAAGACATAATTTTACTGGTATAAAGTTACAAAATTATTCACAGCAAATTAACTGGGCTGGAGTAGGTTATTGTCTTAAGTTGCTGAGTCCTTATGGTAAATCTTACATATTTTTATCATATCAGTTACAATGTAGAGGCATTTCCATTATAGAATTCATCAAGTGGATAGAAACAGTTTTCCAGCAAATATTCTTTCAACTTAGTTTTGAATTGTGGTGTTACACAAGTGAGATTTTTTTATATCTGATGGTAGTGCATTAAATATCTTCGTGCTTGAATAATGAACACCCTTTTGCACAAGAGTCAAGTTTTTTCTGTCAACATGCAAGTCATGTTTTGATCTTGTGTTGTGATCATGATAAATACTATTACTTTTGTACAAAGGGGGTTCTTAATTAAAAAGCACATAAGGGATAATATATATTGTGATGTCAATGTTAAAATCTTATGTTTTTTGAAAATACTTCTGCAGGAATGTTTTCTGTTAACTCCACTGTTCTTTTCTGAATGACAAACACCTTTTTGCCATTGCTTGGTTACCCCAGAATATTATTCCATACGACAAAAATGAATGAAAATAACTAAAATAAGCAGCCATAATAGCTTCAGTATTAGCAGTTGCTGCTATAACACGAAGGGTATAGGATGCAGAGCCGAGTCTTTTTCTTAAGTCCAGAATATTGAAAGACCAGTTTAGTTTATTGTCAATATGGATGCCCAAAAACTTAGAAGAGTAAACTTGATGTATGTCTTCCATTTGTACAGCTTAGCCTTAATTCATCCTGAGCTTTCTGAGACCCATGGAAATGAATGTAATGGGTCTTTTTAAAAATTAAAGTCAGGCCATTGCAGCTGAACCACTTCTGAAGATCCTCGAGCACAATATTGGTGGATGTTGTGAGGTCATTGATAGGTGGTTTTTCAACTAAAAGAGAAGTATCATCGGCAAAGAGAGTACATTTCGTAGCAGCTTTTGTGCAAGGTCATTTTGTGGAACGTCATTAATAAAAATTATAAAGAGCAAGGGTCCTAGTACCGAACCTTGCGGCACTCCTGTTCTTACTGTTCCCCAGTCAGATGAGGCTGTTGTTCCATCTTCCTGGTTCAGAGATATCCTCTGATTTCTATCAGTTGGCTATGATCTAAGCCACATTCCCACATTGCCACCTAAACCATAATAGACTGCTTTTGACAGGAGTATGTCATGGTTCACACAGTCGAAGGCAAGTCACAAAAAAATACCAACTGAAGATAACCTATTGTTTAATGATTCTAAAACATTATTAGTAAAGGAAAATATGGCATCATCAGTTGATAGGCCTGCTTGGAATCCAAACTGACATTGGCTAAGAGCCTTGTGGGTGTTAAGGTGTTCCAGAGAGAGGGAAGAAGAGGAGAATGAGAGATGGTGACAGACAGGTGAAAGGAGATGAATAGAGGGTAGGGGAGGAGGAAATGAACAGAGAAGGGTTCAGGAGGAGATGGGGGAGGAGCAGATGAGAATAGAGAGGTGAAAGGAGGAGACTGACTAATAGAAGATTGGAAACCTTATATATATTTGTTCGTTTAGTGTGCGCTGCCATAACGTTCATCTGATTGCTCAATTATTTCTTCTGCGGCAGCAACGCACCGGGTACCAGCCAGTAATGCATGTAAAGAAAAAATTGCTATATATTTTAATGTAATGTCAACAATAAGAAAACTTGATCTCGGTAGTAAAGTAGCAGGGGCTTCGGCTCTAGTTGTCATCCACGTGTGAGCGGCAAAACTAATACAAAATATCATCCGATGTCTACTTAAAATTACTTAACTTTGCATTAATCTCCCCCCCTCCCTAAAAAAAAAAAAAAAAAAAAAAAAAAAAAAAAAAAAAAAAAAAAAAAAAAAGGCGAAATTCGCTACCAGTTTCGGTAAGCAGTGTTACCATCATTACATCTCTCACTTTTACTTTCTTACATCCTCTAAAAATATTCTAAGACCTGAAAAAAACAGAGATCAGATCTTGGTAATTAGCCAATTCTCGAACCACTTGTCAGCTACATAAAATTGTCGCAATGACATGTTTCGGAACCAACGCCATCCCATTCTCAAGTCCTATAAGAAACAAGGAAGGAACGTAAAATACGACTTATAAATTAAGAAGTGGACACACGAAACAATTATCCTTTCTAGGATAATTTTCCCAAAAATTAAAATCGGTGGTTCTTCAAACCGAGAACATGTCAGATTATTGTATGACAATGCACCGATGATACATATATTTTAAGGTGGACGATGTCTGATTCATTTTAATTTCTAGGTAAGTTATCCTAGGATAATTGTTTCGTGTGTCTGCGTCTTAATTTCTAAGTCATATTTTACGTTCTTTCATTGTTTCCTGTAGGATATGAGAATGGGATAATCTTGGTCACGAAACATGTTCTGACAATTTTATATAACTGACAACTGGTGCGAGAATTGGCTATATACATAGTACAGTTGTGCGATGGTGTCAGAACAGATCATGGTAACATTGCTTACCGAAACTAATAATCCCAAATAAGCCTTGATTACAGTGTGTTTTTCTTCAACCGAAATTAAAAGTACGCTCATTTTGAAGCAGTTATATGCATGCGAATTCAGTTCGTTACGGAATCGCTGTTTTTACAAGTTTCTGCAAAAGCATTTAATTGCAGGTTTCTGGAGTGTAAGAAAATTGCATAAATTATTAATACACTTACAGAAGTAATGCTGTAAAGGTAGTTCCGTTTTTTGTTTTAGTTACTGTAAGGCGGCCAACTTTTTCAAAACTCAATGCGGGACATTTCGAGGATGTGAAGGACTAAGATCACGTCACTCATTGGGCCAGTTATTCCAAAACAAGAATAGAAATTTAGGCGAGCAGAGGACGCCTACTCATTTAGGCTACTTTTGAAGTAACACCTAACATGAGTGTCATTGTATTCTTAATTTTCGATCATTATTTACAGTTCATAAATATTTTCTCATGGTCCCATTTTGAATTTTAGAGTCTGGCAACTCTTACATATTCTTTCTCCGTTACGTTTCACCGATCACTTTCGTTGTCTGTACTTTTATTTGTTCCTGCTCTTACAGCATCGTGCTCCACACGTTTTGATAAGTGGCTTACTCCGTCAAAAGAATTATGTTTTGCAATAACCTCGAATTAATTTTTTTTAAACCATTTGAACTACTAATTATAGAAGTTCTTTCGATGAAGTGCAGAGTTTAATTGTGCGTTACTACATGCCATGCTGACTAACTTTAGTTGTTGCATTTTCAGAATTTCACCACCTTCTTAGTCCTGAAGGAAGTAAGATGAATGCTGATATTGTATTTGCTTGTCAGATTTTTAATACGTTTATACAGACTGTGATAATATCACATCATGTTTGCCACGTCTAACACCGAAAAATATTCCATTACACTTATTGAAACGTACTTTAGGAGGCACAGCAAATATGCCAAAAACAGATTTTTTTAATAAGGCGTCCTATCACCAAATGCAGTACCAACTTAAAACATACACTGCTATGGAATTTGTCAGTTGGTGTGTATTTTTTTTTAATATAAGAAGACTGTCATTTATTCATAGATGATGTATTGTGAAGTTGACTTGCAAGCAGTATAGTTTCGGCTTGTGCTCTTAGACCAATAATTTTAAAATTACTGAAATGCGGGACGCTTTTGCCATTTTGCGGGACATTTTCAGTAATTGTTCCAATGCGGGACAACGAATCCAAATGCGGGACTGTTCCGCAGAATCCGGGACGGTTGGTCGCCGTAATAAGAGAACATTACCTCGTCTATGTAGAGAACGGAGACCTTGGTAGACTGGAGCAAGCCACGTGCTCGTTGGCGGCGTCTGCTTGTATACACAGCTGTGTCCCGGACTGTTTCGCATTGTTCTGTCTTTTCATGGCTGCCGCGTGCGCCCTTGCCGCCTCTACGCCTCGTCTCTGCCAACCGCAAACCATCGAGATGTCCTTGGCTATTTAAGAATGTCCAGCGCTGTAGCATGCATTCATCATTGTCTTGATTGTAAAGAATCAGCTAATGTGGACAGAGTGTTTTTGCAGCGAAGATGAAGTAGAAATGTTAGACTATGAACAGTGATGGCGCTTTCTGTGTGTTCACTGGTTCAGTGAACTCCCGGAAAAAAACAGGCCGTGAAAATTAATTAATTAAATAAATAAAAAATGTTTCTAAACTATCATTCTTTGTTTCGTTCTAATATCAGATCATTTCATATGACCTTTCAAAGTATTTTTATTCCTTGACGAATGTTTTGCGTCGCAGAGATAGCACGTATACGAGTCGTAGCGCGGCCGCCTAATATGGGTGGCAGTGGCCGCAGCGTTGCAATGCGCATGCGCGACTGATTCAGATTATCTCCTGAACCCCCTGGTGGCAGCATATTATCGCTCCCGCGACAGAGAGGAGCGAGGGGAAACGCCACTTTTGGGCAGTATGGACACATCGGCACCAACGTTGGGGCCAACAGCCAATAAATATACCAACAGCGTTCGTCCAATGTATGGATCGGCGAAATAGCATTGGAACCAACGTTGGTACGGCTCCGTTGCTTGTCGGTATTTTGACCGAACATCTAAGGACGTTGGGCCAATTATGGGTACGCCGTTCACACATTGGTGCCAATGTTTCAATCTATCTTTGTCGTCTGCCCGTCTCGTAACTGTTGCTTTCTTCGTTCGTTCGTCGCCGTTTATTTTAAGGTTTCAAAATATCTTTGTAAATATTAGAACTGTATCATTCATTTTGCATTTTTAAACTATTACATGCTGCCCGTCAGTAGAAGTTAATTATTCTAATGCTGAGATTCTTTCCCTTCCTCACCCTCCCTCCCTCCCTCCCTCTCTCTCTCTCTCTCTCTCTCTCTCTCTCTCTCTCTCTCTCACACACACACACACACACACACATACACACACCCTCCTCTCTCTGCCCCCTCCCTCCCTCCCTCCCTCTCTCTCTCTCTCTCTCTCTCTCACCCACCCACACACACCCACCCACACACACACCCTCCTCTCTCTCTTTTCCTTTCCTTCTGCCTCTTTCTCTCTCATTTCTCGTCGGGGCGTTTGGGGGGGGGGGGGGGGCACGTGCCCTTGTGCCTCCACCCTCCTGAATCCGCCCTTGGTTGAACATATAAGTTAAGTTTCTCCCTCTAGAAATTTATAGACCCATACAGAACATTCACGAGCATTCAATAGTATTTGAAAGCTTTCCATAACATTCCTGAATGTTCTACAGTGATCCAAGATGTTTGGGAACAATCTGAAAAGCTTTCTGTAACATTTCAGAGTGTTCGGGAACATTCCAGAATGCACTTAAATGATTGATAGATCAAACTGAAATTGGCTGTTGTCACAGTATGTTTTCATGGAGAAAGTTTTATACCCTGCAAACTACAGTATTGACTGTGGCATAGGGTACCAGTCTCCAGGGCCATAGTTACAATATTGTTTGGAAGGGGGGGGGGTTAGACAATATAAACTGTATATCATGAAATATATGCTAACGTCTAAAGCGTTACAACATAATTTCAAGAGGGGGCAGGCAATTGATCCCCTTCGTTCCTCTCTTGGCTAAGGCCCTGCCAGTACCCTGCAATAAAGTTTGACACCATTTGTCCGATGTGGAGTTTTTTATTTACAGGGGAAGGAAGAAATGGACTGAGAGAGGATGAGGAGTCTCATTTCTCTAGTCCACTCTGTTGTATCTACAAGATGTCCTGTTATTAAACTTTGTTGAGAAATTTATGCCAAAATTGCTTGTTCGGTTGTTCGGTATTTTATTTGAGATAACCGGTTTCGGCAAATTTTGTTGTCATCTTCAGATCTCTACATTTTAAAAAACAGCACCTCCCCATCCATTATTTATGACTGCCGACCCTATTAACTGATGAAGTTTCATTTCCAGAACCTAATTTATTCATAACTGCTGCTTTGAGTGTCTAACTGACATTTTCTGTGTGGTAATTGATAACTATTTCTTGTAACAACAAGTCTATTTTATATTAATAATATTGCAGTCAATAAGCTTTTCCAGATGTAGGCCATCTATAGTACAGTGGGCTTTCATTGCTTGCTGCATCATCAAACATCATTAAATTGTTTTAGCATTTCATTAAAACCAATGAAATGCCATTTATATGCTCTTTCGATAGGAGCTGACCATGGCCAAATCTTGTGGCTCTCCACCTTTTATGTTGTTCCAGTCCCACACGATTTATTAATTTGGTACAGTTTATAAAGTGATTCTCTATTTTCAGCAATCAAAGTAAGACTTCAGTTGTGCAAAAGGATGACATTAATTACATAACAGTTTTGTTTCCCTAACAGAATTTTTAGGCTTCTCACCCCCCCCCCCCCCCCAAAAAAAAAAAAAAAAAAAGTCTGCAATGTTACAGTGTTATTTTTCTTCCTGAAAATTGTTCCTTTGCAGCTCTCTTATAAAATCGAAAGTTGTTTTGAGGACGAACCATGTACAGTGAGATGGGAGGTGAGTCAGGGTAAATCCACAGGGTTGTTCAAAGCCACTGTGCCAGTGTGAATAGTTGTTGCAGCTGCCTAGTAAGCACTAGATTGGAGTTTAAATCCCACCATTGTGCAAATTCTCATTCAGCGCTTCATTGAGCACAAATGCAAAACTAAATCAGTAACTAATGTGTGAGAGCTCTTCAAAACATAGCTGTACTTTTTAAACAACACATTTATTCAACATAGAGATATTCAGTCTTTGTCTCTTTAATACTCCATTTACCTGTAGTCACACCCAAGTTTGCCGCGGTGGAGTAGCCGATCGGTCTAAAGCGTCTCGCTGCGGAGCGCGCGATTGCTCGCTGTGGAGGTTCGAGTCCTCCCTGGGGCATGGGTGTGTGTGTTGTCCTTAGGTTTAAGTAGATTGTAAGCTACGGACTGATCACCACGCAGTTTGGTCCGATAGATTTACAAACATTTGAACATTTTGAACACCCAAGTTTCAACATTTTTATACTTGAGCAAATATAGTGATATGCCAAAACCATAAGACTGAATGTCGTACGGTTAAGTTGTAAGCATGTGACACAATAAGGGAAGTATATAAAGGGGAATTATTCTAGTAATGAGACAGATTGCAAATAGGGAAATTGACAAATTACAGATTGTTAGGGCTCATCACCTGGGAATGTGCTTCTTAGATATGATGAACCACGTTCCCGTTTTGGTTGACAGTGTTGTCTGGGAGTGCAAGAAGTTATGGAAAAAAAATCAAATGTTTGTATAGTCTATGAGACTTAACTACGGGGTCATCAGTCCCTAAACTTACAAACTACTTATGAACTACTTACGAACTAGGACGGCACAAATATCCATGCCCGAGGGGGGATTCGAACCCCCGACCGTAGTGGCCGTGCTGACCGTGACTGGAGCGCCTCAGTCACCTCGGCCACCGCGGCCGGCCAAGAAGTTATGGAAAGGAATTCAAGGATGCTAAAACCATACAAAAGAGGTGTAAGAGATCTGTGGCACATTCCAGAACATGGAGATCAGAGCCTTGCTCAGGCTATAAAAATTCCTAAAATAAAATCTAATTTAAAGAAGAAAGATAGCTGGTTCAAAGTTTTGGCAATTCTGGTGCAGGTTGCTGAGGACAATGTTCATCGCACATTGTTCAACAAGTGGCTCAACAGTCAATTAATCTACAAGTCCTATGTGACTCAGTGACATCTTCAATTATGGTTGTAGGTGAGACACTATCATCGTTATTGCACTATGAATCAACAGAATTGTGATGCCTACTCTGCAGTAAAATGACACAATAGGGTATTTTGGGTATTTAACTGTTTTCTGGAAATCGTTTTACATTGTTAATTTTTTTAACATCGTCAATTCAGTGCTTTAAAAAGGAAAAAAAAAAAAAAGAAATTCAAATACATTGAAAGTCCTCTAAAACGATATATTTCCGTCACGTGATTCCTGTGAGTCAGAAACCACGAAGTTCCTGCTGCTCTCGTAAGATAGGTTCACAAATTAATAGTGTTGTACTGTTTGGACATTCACGCACATCAGCAATACATCTATAAAGGCAACAGAAAAATTGTTTTCGCAAGTTCCCAAAAAATGAGAAGATGCGCAAAATGTGGTTGACACTCACTCTAAGATGACCAAATGAAATAGCGGTCACATCATGTGTGTATTAATGTGAGGATCATTTTGATGTAAGTAAACAACAGTATTCCATTAGCTCACTGTTAAGTATCATTCTCTTCTACCGCAAAAGTGTAAATTAGTATTTTGTGCAGGATAAAGAACTGATGTTTACATCTGCGAAGTGAAACTTCATAATGTTAAGACGCCTACGATTTATGTGTAATTAAAGCCGTTTCGTAATACATTTGGTGAAAGTATAATGTGAATATTGTTTTAGCCCACTATAAAGTATAGCACTAATTATTTATCTCCAAATAAGTGCACCTTTATAGCCAGTAAATCTTACTCAAACGAACGTTTCAATAATGGATAACCGTCTTATACATCGACAACTCCTTTCTGGTTACAACATACCCTATCGTAAAATAAGTACCATGAGAGATGTCTTTAATGCGCCGATT
This sequence comes from Locusta migratoria, assembly GCA_026315105.1. Classification (NCBI taxonomy): domain Eukaryota; kingdom Metazoa; phylum Arthropoda; class Insecta; order Orthoptera; family Acrididae; genus Locusta; species Locusta migratoria. Next base: position 223,572,454 of record CM048750.1, on the reverse strand, counting down.
CATTCAGCCTTCAAACTTTCGTAAAATTCAAGAGTAAATACGAATAAAACTGTTACCCAAAAATGCGTTTATTGAAGCAAAAATCGTTTATTTCGCAAAGTAAATAAATACCCAACTAAGAATCCAAGAAACGTTTGCTAATTATTAGATAATCAAGAACCCAAAAAAATCGCTTTAATTTCGGCACTATAAATTCATTCCATCGTTTCTTGCTCGCATTGTTTACGTGAAAGTGACGCCTGTAGCTACGCGAAATGTGCGTTGCCAACCTACGAGCGAAATGAAAATGCCGGCGGCGCTTTCGCTGTCCCGGTTCTAGACTTGGAGATATTGTATAACTACACACGTCATTTTGCTGTATTTTACAGGTTTTGGTGTCAGACCTTAATACAAGTATTGAAGTAGTTAAAAATGAAATTACTCCTTTAACTGTGTGCTCTACTGGGTTACATTTTACCAACTATCCCGGAGGCCTCTTGTGATAATGATGGTAACATGCTGAATAGCGAGAATCATACGACGTCGCTATAGCCAATCGCATGACAACGCAAATGTTTTGTCATGAAGCCTTTGGTTTGCGAGCACAATTACTTTTACTGATAGGATATATAGAAGAACCTGTTAAACATAGGGCAGGAACAGCATTATTTATTTACTTCATGGTGTGTATGATACACTAATCGGGTCATTCAATATGGTCCGAACATCTTGGCAAAGATTTGCTATCGTGTTGTAGATGTTGCCAACTTAAACACTCCAGGCCGCCTGGATAGAAGGTAAAATTTTACCCTTTACTTCATATTGCATAATATGGTGACTTCAGAGTAAGTCTTCTGACACCTACAAGTAGGGTACTTTTTGCCAATGGTATAAAATATCTCTAGCAAAATTAGTTTCAAAATGTGGCTTAAGTTACCTACAATGCAGGTTTCACATTTCTTATTTAAGGAACGTAAAAATTTGGATTGTTTTTGAAGAATTAAGATACAATAAATGCATCCACTGTAGGTAAGTTTCCACTGTCAGCCTTCACATAATTCTTTTCCATGTGGCGTAAATGCGTTTACACCACGAAAAAGCTAAATTTTACGCTGAGAAATGATGGAAACGCAAACAACGATACAGCTCCGTATTCTAGTTGCCGCGTCTTAGTGGTCTATGACGTTATCAGTATTTCAGCCGAGGCCTACTTCAGCCGTTGGCCGCGTACTTCACCCAACAACAGAGCGGTTTAGATCACGTGATCTAATCGTGATTTTTAAGCTTTAATTTTCCTAAAAATAACAGATGTTTTGTAAGAATAATGAGCGAAAATGCTATCAGAATGTTATCATTCAGAATACAATAATTCGAACCATATTTTTAACACAGGAAAATACCCTATTGGGCATCAGCTCCATTTGTACAAACCACCATAGAGAAACCAGTAGAAAAAATCTATAAAGAATCAAATTTCCATGTAAGGGACTGTTTCAAAAATCTGATTACCTTCCAAATTAATTTCATTTTACGTATATAATCTAGAAAAAGTTTAGAAATGATTTGAAAAAGGTAGCCACTAAGTGTTCTCCTTATTTCAGGCAAATAGGCCTACTAGATTTTCATGCATCTCAGAGTTTATGATATATTAACTCCTGAATGGTGTGACATACCATGATATAGGCTAATTTTGAAGGTATATTAGATGCTATATGTGGATATTCTGCAGTGCGAACAAAGTATTTCATAAATGAACAGTAAATTGATATGTTATCTCTGAGAGTGACAAACAAACTGAGAAAATGTAATAAGTAATAACCTTTTTCCTTTCATACATACTCCACAATCCATCCAAAGATGTATAGTGGAGGTTACCCAGTACCACTACTAGTTACTTACTTTCCTGTTCAACTCCCAAATAAAATGAGGGAAAAACAAATCCTTGTATGCATCTTTATAACCCCTAATCTCTCTGATTTTGTCTTTGTGGACTTTACACAAAATGTGAGATGGTGGCAGTAGAATTGTTCTGCAGTCCACTTCAAATTCTGGCTCTCTAAATATCACGAATGGTATTCCTCAACAACAATGTTGCCTTTCCTTCAGCAACTCCCATTTGAGTTCCTGAAGCATTTCAGTAACACTCATGCATTAATTGAATCTACCATTAACAAACCTGGCTGCCCACCTCTGAATTGCTTCTATCTCTCTCTCTCTCTCTCTCTCCTTCTTTTTTTAACCAATCTGGTGTGGATTCCAAACACTTGTCCAATACTCAAGACAGGGTAGTACAAGCATTTTATATGTGGTCTCATTTACAGATGAAGCTTCTCAATAAACTGAAGTTGACCATCTGATTTCCCCACAACTGTCCTTAGATGCTCGTTTCATTTCATATCAATGTGCAGCATTACACCTACATGTTAATTGATTGAACACTGAGGCAACACACTGCTGTATTCAAACATTACAAGATTGTTTCTCCTAGTCATCTGCAACACCTTATATTTTTCTACATTTCGAGCTAGCTGCCATTCCCACACCACCAATTTGGTGCATCCTACTACAGTCATTCAATGACTGTACTCCACAGCATCATCAGCAAACAGCGGCAGATTGGAATTCTCTGTGTCCATCAGATCATTTATATAGGTAGAAAATAAAAACAGTCCTATCACACTTTCCTGGGCCACTCACGATGATACGCTAGACTCTGATGAACACTTGCCATCAAGGACAACATCCTGGATTCTATTACTTAAGTAATCTTTGAGCTACTCACATATTTGGGTACCTATTCCACTTGTTCGTACCTTCATTAGCGGTCTGCATTGCAGTACTATGTGAAATGCCTTTTGAAAATTGAGAAATGTATTAGTCTTCCTGTTGCCCTTGATCCATAGCTTGCAAGATGTTATTATTACCAAGCTAGGTGGTGCAATGGTAACACAGTGTGTGCCATTACATACCTGGTCATAGATTGTTGATTCTCGATGTTGCCAATGATTGTTGCTCTCGGTAGCAGCTGGCTGAAATATCGTGGGGCGAAAACTAATTCACTACAATGATGAAGGCAACACACAGAATTGCAGTTCTTTGACACTTTTAATTATCTATAAATGCACAATGGTCCCCATTTATGGCCAGCTTACAATTCTCATTAATTACAACCAAGAAAACACACTTCACACATCAATATTACTAAGTTAGATACACATTCCATGTGTGGGATACTGAAGTCTGAGGTGTACAGTGTGGCAAAAATATGGATTAATCACGGTAGATGTGCTTTCTGCACTAGTAACCCTGAATAACTTTTACATAATTGTTCAAATTTAAAGTCCAAACTGATGTGGCTTGTGCCTCAGATCGCGGCTGAAACAAGAAACTCAGAACTGACATAGGTTGTACATCTGACAACTGAAGAAACAATACTCTCATCTAGTGTGGGCTGTGCTTCTGGCAACTGACTAAGTAAATAATACTCTAAACTGACAACTGATGAAATAATACTTTATTACATGCTGCAAGCGCATCCTATTTATATATCATCCAAACAATGTCACTGAAAATTGCATATTGTTAATTAAGTACGTTAATTTAATTATAATGGAAAAATATACAATTATATGCAACTGTCTATAGTAAAAGATAGCGTAAATAATACTGAGTAAATTGATATAAAAATTTCAGTTACATTAATTTATTTAAATAGGTTTTCAAATAACTACTTCATAATAAACGGTAATTATACAGAAACTAATGAGGGCAAAACTTTCCTAACATTTCATGTGAAACATATTAATACCTACTATTATATTATGAGAAAAGAATTTACTTAGTTTTAACAGAAATACTAATTAGCATACTAACTGAAATTTAACAATATAAATCTGGCATTAACTAATTAATATTTGCTAATTAAACAAACTTCTCCATCATCAAATAATAGAAAAAGACTTCAGCTAGTTACTTTACAACAAATAATATCAAACATTTTGGAAAAGAAAATGATAATAGACTAATTACATTCATTACTATTGTTATGTGGGATGGTAGGGCTTTTGAGGAAGTGGTAATGTACTGAGCCTTAATTAACTACCATTGAATATAAACAATTTATTACAACATTTTTTAATTGATAAAACTTGATTTAAACAATATACATAGAAACAAATTTCTTAACAACAAGAAATTGTCACAAAACTTGTTAGAAACTAAACAGTCCAAAACTTAAGTTAAAATACATAACTTATAGGCAATAGTGTTTTATTAATAACAAGTATTCTTTGTAGAAATTAACAGAATTACTCAACCAAATAACAACTTTAAACTTTTGGTTAAACTAACCAGCACTTCATGCAAGAACCAAGTAAATATGTTACAAATAGCACCGAGTAAAACACCAACAATGGAGCCCTCCATAACTCTTGGCACAGCTACACACACCAGTCTCTCCAACCACCTCTCTCTGCCCCGTCCAAACACCACGCCTCTCTTGACGCCCTCTGGTGATAAGGTCAAATTCACTCTCGATCCCATCAGAGATATACAAGTCCAGCAAGTATACTTCGTAACTATGCTGGCAAGAAAGCTCCGGCATGGCACATTAGGCAACAGTGGTATTAGGAGGTTCCATAATGCCAGCAGATGGGAATAAACCCCAACATGCTTCGTTAAAAGTGGACTTACTTTTGGGATGACAGTGGTTCAAATTCACTTCCTACCATCCAGATTTAACTTTTCTGTTATCTCCCTAACACCCATGGAAAATTCAGGTTTAGTTTCTTTGAAAGGGCATGGATGATTTCCTTCTGGCCAAAACCTGTGAGTGTGAGCTCTGTCTCTAATGATGACAATGTCAACAGGACATGAAATCCTAAGTTACCCTCATTCCTTTCTTTATTTTGTGGGGTGGTAATTGGAAGAAGTTTCATAAAGTTCTGAAATTATGTATAAAATTCGTTGGAAGTCCTTACATTCTATCATTCTCAAATAATGGCCCAATAAATCAAGTATATTTGTTTGTTGTCAATCATGCTGCCCCAAGGAAAGCAGGCAGTTGTTGACTGTAAACCATCTTGATGTCACCAGTGCATACAGTGATGGTTTGGTGGAGTTATAATAAAAGAATGTTTCTCTTCACCATTGAGGTATTATGCAATACTACATTGTCATTCATAAGATTTTCTCTAAAGAGACAGAGTGGCTGGCCAGTACTTACCTTAGTTTGATATTGCCAATAGTAATACACGAAAAAACCAAAAAAATGTTCACACTAGCTTTTGCAAATGAGTATTTCCTTCATCAGGTAGGAGAGGAGGGAAGATAGAGGTGACAGAAGGGAAAGGTTACCCACAACTTAGGCCATGAGATAGGGAATGATTAATGTGGAAGTCAGAGATATTGTATGATAAATACTTAGCCATGCCAATGAAAATCAAAGAACATAAAACAAGAAGTGAACTAAATAATACACACACACACACACACACACACACACAAGGGAGGATGAGAAATGACTAATGAATAAGTAGCTTTGAAGATGGCGGATGGGGAGAAGTTAACATAGGTATTGGACGGGAGAATGGTGGGACTAGAGGATGTATCCCCACTTCTGTGCTGAGGGGCTGGTGCTATGTGGGAGTATCCAGATGAAAAGCACGATGTAACATGTGCCAAGGTCCCTGGAGCCATGTTGGAGGGCATGCTCTGCCACAGGTTATTGATTGTCTGCATGTGGCCATTCATGCATTTAGCCAATTTGTTTATGGTCATCTCTATACTTATAAAACACATTTGTTGTCTGTCTGTTCTCTTATGACTCAAGATCCAGACAACCAAATAAAGTTAAATTTGGTACACATACACAAAATTACACAGGGAAGATTCTTAAACAGGTTTCATTCCATTTTTTGGAAAACCAACCAAAAAATTTGAGAAAAAGTGAAAGTGTGTTTTCAATGTGTCTGTGTAAATCTATATCTTCTCACTGATCTTGATAAAAATTTGCACAATTGACATTCAAAACAAGAGGAAGGGCACTGTCTACATAAAGTTTTGTTCAGTGCATGGTGGAGAGTTCTTACGGATTTTGCCAAAATCCACAGTTTTGTTCCAATCTTGATGAAATTTTGGGATTCCTGGTATAGACTTGCAGACACCATGCTTCTCTCATGGACAGTTGTATGTGGCCTGCTCCAGAGTGGCAAAGACGAAAATCTTTTTGTACATACCCCAAATGGAACTGCCAAAAATGTTGTTTATCAAATTGCTTTAACATAAATGTGCCCTTTTATTCCATGCAAATAAGCAGTTTTCTATGCTTCTACAGAAAACCTTATTTTGAACCCGGGCAAAGCCAGGTACTTGCAGCTAGTACCATCATAAAAGGCTGTATAGTAAATGCATGGCAGTTGGTAGATAACATGTTGTTTTGCATGTGGTCCTGCTTTGAATGGTGTAGGTTTTTCTTCTGGTTGAACTGGAGAAGGTGATTGTGAAAGGATGTATGAGACAGGTTTTGTAATGGGGTAGGGACTATTAGGTAGGGAGGGTAGTTTTCGAATGTTACAAGGTTTTAAAATTATGTTGGGAGGATGGCAAAAGGCTACTGTATTTGTGTGGGCAAGATACCTTGGAGGGATTATCTCATTTCAGGGCATGACTTCAGAAAATCATAGCCCTGACAGAGCAATTTGTTTAGGCATTCCAGGCTGGAATGGTACAGGGTGACTAAGGAGATGCTACTGAGTGGCCTGGGATTAGGAACATTGTTAATGGAATTGGAGGAAAGGACAGCTCAGGAACTCTACACACAGACTGTAGGGTAGTTGTGGGAGAGGAAAGTGTTGGACTGGTATTTGGGGAGGTGGTAAGGGATTCATCATTGGAGCAGATAGTAGATTTGGCATACAGCCTAGCCATCTGTGGTAAACATGTGTCCTCCCACAACCACCTACTCCAGCCCCCTCACAGGCAAAACCTACACAATTCAAGGTTGGGCCATATATTAAACAACACATCATCCATCAACTGATGTGTGTTTACTGCACAACCTTTTATGTTGGTATGATCATCAACAAATTGGCTGAACGCCTGAATGGTCACAGATGGACTGTTTGCCTGGGGAACAATCAATACCCGGTGGCAGAGCATACCCTCCAACATGGCTCCATGACATTGGCATATTATACACCACACGTGCCATCTGGATACTCCCACCTAGCACCATTCCCTCCGAGCTACAGGTCTAGAAACACATCCTTCCACACATCCTTCCTCTGCACCATTCTCCTGGGCTGAACCTGTGTTAAATTCTCCCCCTCTGCCACCCTCAATTCACTAATTCATTAGTCATTTCTCACACTCTCTTGTGTGTGTATGCGTGTGTGACTTTCATATTCACCCATCCCTACTTCATGGCCTAGGTTGTAAGTGTTCCCTTTTGTACCGTTTCTCTTCCCTTCTCTCCTACCTGACAAAGGAAGTACTAATTTCTGATAGTTATTGTAAACATTTAGCTTCATTTCCTTTTGTGTACTTTGTTTTGTGTGTTAATATTGGCAGTACCAAGCTAAGGTAAGTACTGACTGGCCAATCACAATATTTTGAACAATATTTTCACATCTCAGTTGATCATTTCTGTAAGATTGTTTTACTCTGTGTAATATTTTCTAGTTCTGCAAAAAGTGGTTTTATTTTTTTTTTTTTTTTTAATTAAGTACCATATTACATATTCTGTAACCTCACCAAAAGATTTTTAATACCCATTAATAGCCTCCTATTACACAAATTTTAAGCTTCCATGGGCAGTTTTCAGTGAAAAAAAAGTACTTGTTAAGATAATGGGAGATATTTTTTGGTAAAACATATGTATGCATATTTAAATGTCATGACCATCTTAGAAGTTTAGGTCTAGATAGTGATCAAGTAGAAAAGTGTTAAATTTCTAAATTTTATAATATGCGCCCTTTAAAAACTGATATTATCCATTTTGCGACCTAACAGATACAAATATCACACTGCCATACAAGCTTTTGTGTATGGTTATCAGCATTATAATGTAGATTTTTCCCTAAAAAGTAACAAAAGCCTCTTTTCTTACTTGTTATTCCTTCTGTGTCTTTGTTACCGAGTGAAATAGCACAGTAGAAACACAATGGACTTTCATTCTGGAGGACATCAGTTCATACCCACCTCAGGCCATCTTGATTTTGGTTTTCAATGATTTTTCTAAATCACTCCAGGTAAATGCTGGGATGGCCAATATCCTCCCTCACCCATAAAAACAATCACTCCAGGCCTGTGATCTAATTACCATAATGTTCATGGGACATTAACCCTAATCTTCTTTCCTTCTTCCTGTATCTTTGTTGGTGTATTCAAATTTATTCTGAATGCAGATATTGCTCAAGTGTAATATCTTTTTATCAAAAAATTGAATCAAACTCTTTTGTTTTAGGTTGTGTGAGACAGCGATATGTACTTTCTGTGATGAGCTTTCTGGCCATAGCCAATGCCTACACGATGCGAATATGTCTTTCTGTTGCCATAACAGAGATGGTACTTCCACCCCAAACAGCAACAAGTTACAACAATAATATTACAAGCAGTAATGTCACTAACACCACTGTTCAAGATCCAGATGATCTGCGGTGTCCTGCGGATTATGAAACACGTGATGATGCAACACATGAACCAAAACGAAGGGTAAGTACATTCAGTAATCTTGAGACTAATTTGTAGGTAAGTAACTGAAAAACTAACATTGATTTATCTTAAAAATTTATCTGAATGAGTATATTTCTATTCAGTCACAGGCTCAGGGGCCCAAATGATGGGAAAATCTCTGTAACCTGTTGCCAAAATAAATCAAATGGAAAACAAGACTGAAAGAAGTGCAGTAATTATCTGTTACATTATCAATTGCCTTTCTCTTGTACCCTGAGGTGGTTATCTTACTATTGTATTGGATTTTCTTTCATATCTTGCTTACCTTTTTTATATTCTTCAACATGCATTGTAATGAGTTAAAAGATAAATGTGATAGATGTTCCTTAAATACATATAGTTTAGTTTTTGTTTACAAGATACCATTTTTCCTTGAATGTATTATATAGCCCTTATATCAGACTTTTATGTTATCCAAATTCCTTTTTTAGCTTAGGGGATGAGGGAGAGTTTTCATGTTAAGTCAGGACTTAATCTTATAAATAAATACGGTTTATTTAATTTCCTCCCCCCCCCCCCCCCCACACACACACTTTGAGAAATGGAAACATATCTTTAGTTGATGTACCTCATCTTTGTTTATGTCATTCCCACCAAGAAGAACCTTCATCAAGATATACATTAACATCGGATTAAAACATCATAGAAACTTATCCAGTGTGTTGTATAAACAACTAAATATCACCCCAGTGCATAATGCTATACAAACTAATGTCATCCAAATTTTATTGTGTAAATTACAGATCGCTTAGTTTATGCAGGTTTTTTTTTTTTTTTTTTTTTTTTTTTTTTTTTTTTTTTTTTTTTTTTTTTTTATTGATCTGCTACTCCAGTTATACTTTTTAAAGAAAATATTTTACATCAATAACAAATGTCCCTTATTTATAGCAAATTATTACATGCTATGCAGCTTTATACCAAAAACTGACATTTCTCATTTAGCTAACAGAAATTTAAAACCCTGAATCTAGATATCCAGATAATTTGTGTAAAGAGTGGCTAAAATACATATTCTGCAGTTTGACTGACTTTTTCTTCCATCTTAATCTTCCCCAAGCTAAAATATTATCACTACCTGTACTTTCATATCTCTCTGTTGACAGAAATAAACTTTTTACTTCCTGAAGGACAACAATAGAGTAAATCCCAAAGAGGACATGTAATTTGTATCACACCTTGACAAACAGTATATATGCTTAAACAGAACTTCACGAAGGCCACTGATATCCTGTAGAAAAGCATACTTTGCATAAATTTATATTTTTGAGCTGTTTATTTTTAATTGCACTGCTGCAGCAAATCCTGCATCATAGTTTGATGACTAGTTATAAACATTAGATACTTTTGAAAGAAAATTAGTTAATCTTCTCTGATAAGGGGTCTTGCCTATAATGAGATATTAATTCAAAATTAAAATTTGTAGAAAAATATTAAAAATAATGAACATTGACATTTTAATAAATGTTGTTATTCATCTTCCTTTGCAGGGTACATTAGCTGAATTTGATTGGGGTGAAGAGACACAAGGACTTATATTGAGTTCTTTCTTCTGGGGCTACATTCTGACACATCTGCCTGGAGCAATAGTGGCAGAAAAATTTGGTGGCAAGTACTCCCTCGGAATTGGCATCTTGTGCACTGCTGTGTTCACACTATTAACTCCTGTAGCAGCTAGATATGGTGGAGCCACATGGCTCATCATTGTCAGAGTTGCTGAAGGATTGGGAGAGGTCAGCAAAATGTTTTTCATAAAAGCTTTCTTAACCTATAGTGAATACTGATTGATAGGAAAATATTTCATATACATAGTAAATATCAGTAACAGTACACAATATTATCTGTAACCTACTTTTTTTTGGTGGAGTTACAATTTTCACCTTACACTTCTTTCTGTCGCACTTCACTTAATGCCTGAAAACTTAAAACCAGTTACTGTAGTCTGATTTCCTGCTTACTGCAATAACTGGAACCACACACAAAAGGCCTCATAGCAGATAAATAATTAACAAAGGGTTGGCTACAGTATGTCATATACCATGCCCGTCGCTTGCATGTTCAACTCATAAATGAAGGAAGGATGGAAACTTAAGGTTTAATGTCCTATCAACATTGTGCTATAACAAAACTTCATGGTCTATGTGTGTGACCTGTTGTTCTGCAAAGTTTGTCAGTGGGATTCTCAGCACGTTGTGTATGATAACTTGTTTGTTACAGTACTCCCTGTACAATTTAAAAAGTGTTTTGCTGCATGTGGAATCCTTGAAAGACAGCTGCTATGAATTTTGAACATTCAAAGGGATGCATGATATGCAAATATACTAAACTAGCTTAATGCCTGCTGCTTCGCATGCATAGGCTGGTTGGTCTGCACCAGTTCTTTCTCCCTCTTAATATAAATTTTCATAGATATAGCTTAAGTCCTATCATAATGAAATGTGGTACTACTTGTAGCCACGGCAGAATGGCCATGCATATTGAGGCACCATGCTGCGGTGCGCACTGATGTTCACGTTTGGGGGTTCGATTCACCCCTCGGGCAGGTATAAGTTAGTCTAAGTTAGTTTAATTAGTTTTTAAGCCTTAGGGACTGATGACCCCATAGTTAAGTTTCTTAAGATTTACAAACATTTGAACATTTGATTTTTTTAACTAACCTTGTAATCCCCTATGGCACACCTTAATAGTTGAATTTCGTAAAATACCCCAACATGTGTCTTTTAAATACCAAGCAAGTATGCAAATATAATTTTTTGTAATTCTGGATTCAAAATTGGCTTAATAGCAACGTATTTTCAAAAAGTGTTTCACTCCCTATTTCACCTCCTAAATGATTAATTTTCTGAAAATACCAAAACATGTGTCTTTTTAATTCTGACCAAGAAAACATTTACCAGTTTATGTGGTTTAAAATTACCTTAAAAGCAACAGATTTTCAAATAACATCCCCTCTCTAATTTAACCCCCTTAATGGTTGTATTTCCAAAAATACAGAAACAAGTATTTTTTTTAAATTCTAACGGACAATACAAATACCAATTTTTGCAGCTCTATCTTCAAAATTGTCTTGACAACAATTTGTGTTCTCGAAAAGAATTTTTGATCCCCTATTTTACCCCCGTAGATGTTGAATTTCCAAAAATATCGAAACTCAGATCTTTTTAATCCTGATCAAGAGCCCATAACCTAAGTTTCATAGTTAACAGCAACATATTTTTGAAAATCAATTTTTTGTTTCCCTACCCCCTTATTTATTTGAATTAAAAAAAAAATGTCGAAACATGTGTCTTTTAAATTCAAACCCTGAATTAAAATCTGAAATTTTGTAGTTCTAACTTCAAAATTGCCTAAATAGCAATGTATTTTCAAAAAAAAAAAAAAAAAAAAAAAAAAAAAAAAAAAAAAAAAAAAAAAAAAAAAAAAAAAAAAAAAAACACAACAGTTTCATCCCCTATTTCACCCCCCTTACAGACAGAATATCGAAAAATTACTTCTTCAATGATGCCTACAGAGTAAGATCAACACCATCTACAAATTCCAAGTTTCTATCTTCAGTAGTTTGGGCTGGGCGATGATAAGTCAGTCAATCAATCAATCAATCAGTCAGTCAGTCAGTTGCCTTTTATATGTAGAGATTATAGATATAAATCAAGCTACCAATAAGTTGTGTAATAGACCTGTACTTGTTTTAGGGCCCAACATATCCTGCAATAAATGCCTTGTTGGCACATTGGATCCCAGCTAGTGAAAGAGGAACTTTTGGCTCATTTGTCTTTTCTGGTATGTAACAGCTTTCATTAACAATAAACATGTTATGATAGTCAAACCAAAAAGAAATAGTAAGCAACACACTTTTTCATTCTCATAAAAACTTTGTATGTTTTGAAAAGTGAGCTTGTTAATGTCAGAATCAAAAATTATTTCCCTTCAGAATAAGTAATTGAAACTAAACAGTTGATTTGGAGCCCTCAAATCATTACTGATTTCAGACACAAAGAGATATAGTTTGGAAACAAGGGCAGAGCTAAAGAGTCAAAGGCACACAATATTCAAATAATAAATTAAGAAATATTGGTTTTTCAAAGGTATAACACTAAACTTCTCTTTGTTCATAGGATCACTTGTAGGAACAGTGGTGGGAAATTCATTGAGTGGACTTCTGCTGTATTTGACACAAAGCTGGGAGACTGTCTTCTATGTCTTTGGAGGTGCTGGTGTGCTTTGGTTCATTGCCTGGCAATTTCTCTGCTACAGTACTCCTTCATCACATCCTTTTATATCTGAAGAGGAAGAAATATTTCTTGAGAAGGCAATAGGTGGTATTGAGAAAGATAAGGTAACTCAAGGCAGCTTTACATCCAGCTTTTGATATTACACCTTAACTGTTACCTTTCCATTTTATGTTGGACATTTACTTATTCAAAGAGTTGATATTAATCTACTTACTTTTAAGCTCTAAACATGTTTACATAATATAAATGCAACATTAAGCAAGTAAATATGACTTTGCAGATTTTTCTGGTTTAATAATTCTTGTTACTCTATCTGAAGTGACTGTCAAGCAAATGAATACTTTGTGAATTAATCTTATTTAATACCTGCACGTAATGTTTCAGGAGCATCACTCAACTCCATGGAAGGAAATGGCCGTCTCTATTCCCCTCTGGGGTCTCATTTGTGCTCAAATTGGTCATGACTGGGGATTTTTCACAATGATTACAGATCTTCCAAAATATATGAGCAGTGTTCTCAAATTCAATATTGCTCAGGTAACTTTCCATTTACAGCAAATAATATATTCACACTAAAATATTAGGTCTATTAAACTGAGGAATCCATAGTTATTTTTAATAAAGTAGATGTTATTGTGTGCAAAATGTGTTTAGTTCTAACAAACTACCATCCGAAATATAATGAGCAACAAAATGAAAAGGCCACTTTCTTGAGACCCTATAATTATCTCCCATTGTGATGAGTAAGTTTTAAATGTGCCTCAAATGTGCATAAAAACTGCCTTTGTAAAAGTGCAAAAGTATGGTCCCTACTCTTGGCCTCAGATGTTCTTCATGCACAAGATGTTCACACTTATTGAAAACAATGCCATAGTTCAGAATTTCAAGTGAAGTTGAAGGCAGGTTAATGATGTCACATTAGGAACAAATTTCACCATAAGTCTTCTGAATGCACCATTTAATTTTCACATGATGGAATGGCCATCTGTCAGGATTAAAACAATGTGTTTATCTTATAGTGGCCGAGGAAAACATTTTAGACACACCACCATTCAGAATCCACTTGAAAAGACTTGAGGGTGTGGTATAAAGGGTATCAGTGAAACCAACCCTTCCAAAGGGCATTGTTTATAATACATTTCACTGTTAAAAATAACTGTTTCAATTACAGTGAGAAACAGGATGAAGTTCTTGTGAATCTTTGACACTGCAGACACCCACTGGACAAATTAACCTTTCTCTGAGTACTCTCTTAGTTTTTTATAACCACAGAACCACAAGGGACTGTTCAAAACCACAAGATGAAATTTTAAGCTGACTTGAAGCAAGAAAGGATGTGTGGAAATTAGGCTCATAGTAATAATACATACACTGGGTTATCTTGCAATGTCTCAACCATGAAATTTACTTAGATACCACACTTAATGTTTATTATGAAGAGATTGCATGTTTAAAGTTAACAGCCCAATTTTTTAAAATAATGACAGAACCAGCTTGTCCGTTCCCATAATGATGTTTCTGCAACTCATATTTTCAGACTTCAATCTTCCAAAGATCCTGTTAATGTATTACTTCCACTTTATATTATAAATAACTTCTTCATACATATTTTAAATTTGTTTCCAAGATTTATTTCATCTTAATTCATCACTAAGTATGAAATATTAATAATCTTTAGATCATGAAGACCAATGTAAAAATATGATAAGACAGAATACTCGTACAGAACATGAAGTTTTAACAATACATTTCTTTTCTTTTTATTTCACCATGGAGCTATGTGCATCCTAGAGCTTCTTAGATGTGACAGCTCAAACACTTTGTGTTTACCTGGATCCTGCAAAGACAGAGTTCTCTTGGAAGTATCTAGCATTAAAGAACTTAACACCTCATAAATAAATAATTTGATTATCTTGATTCGAGCTTGAGACATGTAGTGAACTTTGTTACACTACAATTTATATAAATAGATGAAGATTACTTACCAGGTGAAGGAGCACAGGAAGTGATAGTAGCACAAATAAATTAATAAATTCACACAAACGCTAGCTTTCGCAGCCTAGCTGCTTCTTCAGGCAGAAGGGAAGGAGAGGGAAAAGGAAATGATGAGTGTTTTAAGGGAATGGGTAAGGAATCATTCCAATCCTGGGACAGGAAAAAAGGAGGATAAACAAATACACACACACACACACACACACACACACACACACACACACACACACATATACACAAACGCAAGCACACCTAGGCAGCACGAAGAGTTTCTACATTTGGTACCGGCGTTGCATAGATAAGAGCTTTCAAATGCCCCCATAAATCAAAGTCAAGAGGGTTGACGTCAGGAGAGCATGGAGGCCATGGAATTGATCTGCCTCTATCAATCTATCGGTCACCGAATCTGTTGTTGAGAAGCATATGAACACATCGACTGAAATTTGCAGGAGCTCCATCGTGCATGAACCACATGTTGTGTTGTACTTGTAAAGGCACATGTTCTAGCAGCACAGGTAGAGTATTCCATATGAAATCATGATAATATGCTCCAGTGAGCGTATTTGCGTCTGTCGAGAGACTGTCCTTTGGGTAAGTCTATTTTTCATATATGTTTATCCCACCAGGAAAGTTTTCTTCTAAAATGAATAGTTTATATAAAAAATAGATGAAGATTACTCACCAGGCGAAGGAGCACAGGTGGTGATAGTAAGACAAATAAAACACACACACACACACACAACACACACACACACACACACACACACACACACACACACAAACGCTAGCTTTCACAACACAGTTGCTTCTTCAGGCAGAAGGGAAGGAGAGGGAAAAGGAAATGATAAGGGTTTTAAGGAAGTGGGTAAGGAGCCATTCCAATCCTGGGAGAGGAAAGACTTACCATGGGGGGAAAAAAAGGAAGGTAAACAAATACACCCACACCCACACATATACACTAACGCAAACACATCTACACAGACATATTGTAGAAAGCAAAGAAGTTGGACAGAGATACTACTTGATGCATAGGCTCTGTCCAGAGAACCGAGGCAAAGATATTAAAGATGGTGGGTGGGAATTTGAATTTAGCAGAGGTTGAGACCAGGTGGGTAATGGAAAGAGAGAATATGCTGAAGGGCAAGTTCCCATCTCCGGAGTTCTGAAAGTTTGGTGTCGGTGGCAAGTATCCAGATAACCAGGACGGTGTAACACAGTGCCAGGATGTGCTAGCTGTGCACAAATGTATGTTTAGCACAGGGTGATCCTCATTACCAACAAACACTGTCTGCCTGTAACCGTTCATGCGATTGGACAGTTTGTTGCTGGTCATTTCCACATAGAACGCTTTACAGTGCAGACATGTCAGGTGGTAACTCATGTGGGCTCTGCCCTTGATCGTTTACACCTTCTGGGTTACAGGACTGCAGTAAGTGGTGGTGGAAGAGTGCATAGGGCATGTTTTACAACGTGGGTGGTTACAAGGGTAGGAGGCAGAAGGTAGGGAAGGTGGTTTGGGGATTTCATAGGGATGGACTAGGAGTTTACGGAGGTTAGGTGGGTGGGAAGGATTTCTTGAAGGATGGATGTCATTTTGGGGCAGGATTTAAAAAGTCATATCTGGAGAGCCACATTCAGAGTCCGCTCTAGTCCCGGAAAGTATCCGGTGACAAGAGGGGCACTTCTGGGGTTCTTCTGTGGAAGGTTCTGAATTTGGGGAGATGATGAAGTGACTCTGGCAATTTGCTTCTGTACCAGATCAGGAGGATAGCTGTGGGATGTGGAAGCTGTTATTAAGTTATTGGTGTACTGGTTCAGAGATTTGGGACTGGAGCAGACTCGTTTGCCAAGAAGACCTAAGCTGTAGGGAAGGGAATGTTTGATGTGGAATGGATGGTAGCTGTCATAATGGAGGTACTGTTGTTTATTGGTAGGTTTGATGTGGACGGATGTGTGAAGTTGGCCGTTGGACAGATGGAGGTCGACATCGAGGAAAGTGGCTTGGGATTTGGAATAGGACCAGGTGAATTTGATGGGACCAAAGGAGTTGAGGTTGAAGAGGAAATTCTGGAGTTCTTCTTCACCGTGAGTCCAGATCATGAAGATGTCATCAATGAATCTATACCAAACTTTGGGTTGACAGACTTGGGTATCCAGGAGGCTTCATGTAAGCATCCCATAAATAAGTTTGCATATGAGGGCACCATCCTGGTTCCCATGGCTGTTCCCTTTAGTTGTTGGTATGTCTGGCCCTCAAAAGTGAAGAAGTTGTGGGTTAGGATGAAGCTGGCTAGGGTATTAAGGAAAGAGGTTTTAGGTAGGGAAGTGGGCGTTTTTGGCGTGAAAGGAAATACTCCATTGCAGTGAGGCCCTGAACATGTGGGATATTTGTGTATAAGGAAGTGGCATCAATGCTTACAAGGATGGTTTCTGGAGGTAACAGGCTGGGTAAGGATTTCAGGCATCGAGGAAGTGGTTGGCGTCTTTGATGAAGGATGGGAGACTGCACATGAAGGGTTGAAGGTGTTGGTCTATGTAGGCTGAGATTCGTTCTGTAGGGGCTTGGTAACTGGCCACAATGGGGCGGCCGAGATGATTGGGTTTGTGAATCTTAGGAAGTAGGTAGAAGGTGGGGGTGTGGGGTGTCAGTGGGGTCATGAGGTTAATGGAGTCAGGTGAAAGGTTTTGTAGAGGCCCTAAGGTTTTTAGGGTTCCTTGAAGCTCTGACTGGACATCAGGAACAGTGGCGGCGCTAGACGAAAACTTGGCATCGGTGAACTCGTCTTTGCGAGGCCCCTTTAATTTTTTTAATAATGAAGAAAATGTGAAATGAGCTGAATTACACATCAATCATCATTATACTAAAATTATATTAGTATAATATGCAGGCATGATTGAAATGACTAAAATTACAACAAACAAACACAAATTAGAGGAACTTTCAGCTTTTTGTCGCACTGAAATTTTTAAAGTTCACATCTTAATAGTAGTCACTATTTCGGCTTCAGTTGATAGTACTGACAACGCAGATAGTGCTTCTTTGCTCATTGTAGGTCTTAAACAATCTCGACCGAAGCTGTACTGACTGGAACTGTGAGCATGATTCTGATTGATTTATAAACATTTGGATACACTTCTTCCAAATTGTTTTCTAAAATGTACCAAAGAAACTGTTTTTCAAGTATTTAACTAAAAATTGCATCAATGCTGCACTCATACCGAAATAAATATGGGCAACTAAATAGTTGCCAGCCGGGAGTGGCTAAGCTCACTAAGGCGCCATAACACGGTGAGCGAGATCGCTTTCGTCGGGCTCGAATCCCACCCTTGGGTACGGATGTTGTGTTTGTCCACTGGTTAAGCTAGTGTAAGTTAGATGTAGGTCATCGCTACATAACCTAGCAGTTGAAAAGCGCCGTTAAACCTCAAGTAAAAGAAAAAAAGTAAAATTTTAACAATATTTTGCGAGTCCCCCACAGGCGCGAGGCCGATGTCGCCGACGCCAAATGACGCCACTGATCAGGAATGGGATTTCTTTGACAAACTTTATATGTGGTATTATCTGAAAGCTGACGCAGTCCCTCAGCCCCATACTTCTGCCAATCAAGTACCATGGCCGTGGATCCCTTGTCAGCTGAGAGAATGACAATGGGATGGTCAGCCTTCAGATCACGGATAGCTCGGGATTCAGCTGCGCTAATATTGGGAGTACAATTAAGTACTGAGAGGCAAGGTTGGAAGTATGGAATTCCTGGAAGGTTTGAAGAGGGTGCTTTTGTGGAAGACGGGGTGGGTCCCACTGTGACGGAGAATGGTACTGTTCTAGGCAGGGTTCAATTAGAATGATGTCTTGGGGAGCTGGATCATTAGGAGTAAGATTATTTTTCTTCGTGGAAAAGTCATATCTCCAGCAAAGAGTACGATTATAGGATAGTAAATCTTTGACAAGGGCTGTTTGGTTGAATTTGGGAGTAGGGCTAAAGGTGAGGCCTTTGGATAGGACAGAGGTTTCAATTGAGAGAGAGGTTTAGAGGAGAGGTTGACTACTGAATTGGGATGTTGTGGTTCCGGATTGTGTGGATTGGAATTTTGAGGTTTGGGGGGGGGGGAGAGGAGTTGGGAGTGGGAGATTGAGTAGATGGGCAATAAGAGGAGGTTGAGGTTTATTGGAGAGGTTATTGAGAGAGAGAGTATTGCCTTTCCGGAGGTGGGTGACCATGAGATTGGATAGTTTTTTGAGGTGGTGGGTGGCATGCTGTTCTAATTTGCTGTTGGCCTGAAGGAGGATGTTCTGAACTGCAGGTGTGGATGTGGGAGAGGAAAGGTTGAGGATTTCGATTAGGGATAGGAGTTGACAGGTGTGTTCATTGGCGGAGTTGATGTGTAGGTTAAGTATTAGGCAGGTGAGGGCTATGGATTGTTCAGTTTGAAATTGGTATAGGGCGAGATGAAAGGATGGGTTTGCGAGGGTGATGGTTGGGGTGAGAGTTTAAAATAGGGAAAGTTTGATTTTTAAAACTCACAACCACCAACTGCAAACCAAATTCCTAAACATGCAAAAACACTGGAACTGTGATTGCTACTGTTTGACTCGTTTTCTAGGGGATGATATCACACGTTCGCAGCTTTCCTTTCCTGCATATGATTAACAAAAACATTCATAATAAACTAAGTTCATGTGAAAAAAGGGTGTACTAACTACTATTTTTGAAAACATGTGAAATTTCACTTTATGTTGTTTATTACACCATATTAAAACGCTGTGGCTGATACGTCTGTACGTCGACACATTTATCAAATAAAGTTATAGCTCGTGAGCCCCCAGACAAAATGAATATTTGTCACAAATTGTTTTCACACCATGTGCCTGTCTCAATCACCGATTATGTTCATGCCTATGCGACGACACGTGTTACATTAACAAAACACAGTCACTCTAATTCAGTGCTATGCACACCTTGTTCCACCGGCTAAATATTCACAACACACAGTAGCACTTGATTCAACTTCGTGCAGTCTACAACGAGCAACCACACCTGGCAATTGCCACAACGAAAATCTAAAGTCTACACCTGGAGATCCACATGCCAACTGTGCAGACCGACGCCGCCCGGCCAGCTACCCCCACTCGCTCCCGACTCCCCACTTCCTGGGGCCGCACGTGCGCGCGCCAAAAACCCAACTGCCGGGTTTTTTCCCTACGTCATCAACTTCCCCATGTGAGCTGTTCTAACCGACTTGCCAACGTACAGTGCTCAGCCAATACATTTCTAAAACTTTACTTAAAATCAAAATAATTACACTACACATTAAACAAATGTCTTCTTATTAGGTTTTTATATTGGTATAAACATCCTTTGCACTATTTATTATAATCATGCAATTTCTTATATCACAGATAAGTGATTTAACTGAATATTTCAAGATAAAATACACAAGATTAATTGAAAATAAAATTAGAAATAGTTAATATATTATTTTTATAAACAAAACATTGCCATGCTAGTTGTGTAACTGTCTTGTATTCATTGGTAATTTATTACTTTTCATTGTGAATTAAACATATTATGCCAGATGTGATTATATCAGCTAATGTATTGTTTATTTATCAACAGGCTATTTTGTAATGAGGGCCTTAAAGGTTCCTAACAGCATCGTATTACTTCAAATGCAAATAGTATTATAATATTTTATTTCACGCTGTGCACTGCACTGCACCTGGCACTCGCCATTGTCCCTCTCTCCCCTCACTGGAAACGAACGTGGAAAATCCTAAGCTGGAACAAGCCACCAACGTCGGCCTGCTCGCTGGCCTCCCGTCAGCCACAAGCACACAGCAAATTTCAGCGTGGAGAATTTCTACCTATGGCCTAACTATAAATGTTGTCACCCAACTGCGTACATACATTGCTACCATAATTAATAATATTAAAATTGTGTAATTTAGTGCATTGGCATGATCAATGTTTGCAATGAACTCCATACTGTTTAATTATCAAATGTTATTAATTACCAATATTTCTATTGGGCAGTAATCTCACAGGTTACAACCAGAGGTGGGAACTAAAAATTTTACAATGAAGGTGCATATCTCTACCAAGACTTTCAGTCTAAAATGAGCTTTGAAAAAACATCTTTGAGGTATGAAAACAGAAATCTAAAGGTAGAAACAGAGAGTCGATAAAACTTTACCATGTATACTTGGCACTTTTTAATCCAAAGGACATGGACATGTAATGGTATAACCCAATTGGTGGAATGATTGCAGTTTTTGGGACATCATCAGGGGCCACAGGTATCTGATGGTAAGCTCGGAAAGAAGTTTAGGGTTAAATGTCCCGTCGACAGCTTGGTCATTTGAGACAGAGTTAACTCTTGGAGTTTTGTGAAAGGATGGGGAAGAAAATTGGTCATGCCCTTTGAAAGGAACCATCCCAGCCTGGAGTGGTTTAGGGAAATTACGGTTAACCTAAATCTCAATAGCCGGAGGTAGATTTGAACCACCATCCTCCCAAATGTGAGTCCAGTGCGTTACCACTGCACCACCTCGCTTGGTGATGGTAAGCACGTTTGCAGTCAATAACTCTCAAGATTATGTTCCTGTGTGTGAAGTCCTGGACATTTGAAACCAGATAATTGTCCATGATTGTTTCTCGGATTTAGGCACCTGTAATCACCACACATTCTGAAAGTGCCATCTTGCTACAGTTGTAAAGGAACGGGTGATACTCAGTTGCTGTGGGAAGGTTCCAATATGCCAGCATCAAATAGTTCCTGAATTTGCTTGTGCACGGTACATAACTTAATGGGGTTACAGCATTGAGCCTTCTTATGAATGGGTAAACTGTCAGTTCTAACAATTCTGTGAATAGTTCCATTAGTAACAGTCGACACTGTAGGTCTGGGGACCACAGTGATTCATTTCTGTGACAGATTGTGGGAGGGACAACAATTGTTATGAAAGCAGTCCCTTGTGCTCCTATCAGAAGAATGTATTGACACTTTTTAAAGTTTTTTTGTTTTCTCAGCAAGAGGCTAAATAATGTTCATCAAGTACTTTACCTGCAACTTCAGGGCACATGGAATAGCAGCATGGAACTGAGCCAGTGTAACTGTTACTCCACTTGTGGAGTATGGGTGAAAACATGTTTGCTGTATTTAGGAAGAGAGTGCACATGACAAGTGACATGCACAGAGTGTGCCACTGCATTGTACGTCTAGCATGTTTGTTATCTGTGTCGCATGTGGGTGCCACAGTGATCACATGAGGTGCTGTGTGTTGTGTTAGTACCACATGGCCAGGAGAAAGAGGGGGGAGCATGTTTTCAGCACACTGCAGCATTGTCAACGAGAGACCAGTGGTGTGTTGTGTTGGCCAGATCCACTGTTTGACACCTTGTCACACACTTGCAGTGTGGCTGAGAAGCATAAAAATACACAGGCAGCATCCTGTGGAACACTAATAGAAGTCTGAGTTTTGCTAACCTTGTTAGTATTGTCACTGCAGTTGGTGGTAGTAGAGGCAGAGGTGTTCTCATCCAGTGTAGGCACATCTTGGGATGACTTGACTGCAGCAATGCCAGTGATACTGGTAGTGATGAGCTGGATGATGTGGGCAAATAAAAAATCTTTAGTTGGTTACTTAAGCCACAGAGGTTGGCCAGTGCAGCAGCTAATCCTGTGGTCATAGAAGAGAGATGGCCATGTAACATGTCATTTTCAGTATGAAGCATGCATGTTTGAGTAGCACAGAGTTCAATAATTTAGATGCACACTGGCAATGTCATTAGACTTGGCATCCTGGATAGCACTTTTCATCACTTTCATTGCCCTGCTTGAAAGAAAATTAGACTCACTCAGGAAATGGTAAATGTCAATATGTGTGATGGTGAACCACATACGACATCTAGGGATAGGCAGTGGTGTGACAGCAAGTCGGTACCTAGGATAAGCTCGGCAATGTCCACCAAGTGGAAGGTTGATGTGAATGTGAATGTGAGGCTATCCATCTAGGGACAAGTGAGGAGTGACATATCAGCTCCAGTATCCACATATCCACTAGGAACTTGTAGTTAAAGGATCAGTCAGTGATGTATAGTCATTTATCCGCCGGGAAGATAGTGGACAGAGTGCATCGCTAGCATATGCTTACACAGTCTTATGTTTGTGATGGATCATTGGTACTTATTTGTGACAGGCTCCTCAGGTGCAGGCAGCGTGGCTGGCATTTCTTTGCTGCAGTCCTGTATGTTCTGTGGTACCAGCAGTAGGGGTATGCTGGGTGCAGGGGTGGCAGCGTAGAAGGGAGAGTTGGTGTGCACTCATCATCGTCCAATGCATGTTTGTATACTGAAGAGGGAGATGTGGCAGCACTCCAGGATGCATGTGAGACAGGTAAAGGTGAGCATTAGCTGGCAAAAGTGCTGCAGTCAGCAACACCGTGTGCAAATGACCTCTGCCAGTGCTGACATGAGACTGAAGGACAGTTTTGCCAACCTGATTCATGGGCTTGTTCTGTGCATTATGTTTTGTAAGGGTGTAGACCTGATCTGCTGTTGGCAAGTGTGTACCAATGGATTCCATTGTGTATGGGAGAAGGTGAATCTGCAGGATGTCAGGCAGTTTTGTAAGCCAAATTGACCAAAGTGTGTCAGACAACATCCTCATGAACCAAGAGTCACCGGCAGTGCCTCATACATTAGGCAAAAGATAGACTGCTGATAGAGTGAGTGAGGCAATTGATAATTGTCTTTTTTGTGAATGCTGGCATAATAGCTGCAGCAGAATGGACAGGTGTGTAAATCCAGGTGGTGTAGAGGCATCGAAACTGGAATAATAGGAATAATAGTTCACGGATGATGTCAGTATGCACATGCGGGTGTCACAAGACACAAAAACTTTGAGCTTTCATCTATAATGCAGTACTGTTCAAACATCTGTTCCACCAGGGCAAACCAAATAGTTGGATTATCCTTTGAGAGTGCTGGTATCTTTGGTAGGCATCCCAGTGACAGAGAGGGTGGCTATGGCTGGGGCTTCATTATGCATCCAAGGATGAGTATGCAGCTGCTAAAGGTGAGTATGGTTGACATAATGTAATGGTGGACCTTGTGCGTGAAAGGAAGCTGTAGCAGTGAAGACCAGAGTGATGTGTCCTTCCATGGGTGTGGGCCCAGAAACTATTATGGTTCTGGGGTGTGGCATCAAGAAATTGGAGAATTGGAGAACATCTAGCAAATGTGTAAGGCTGATGTGGAAGACATAGCCAGTGCTAACTCATAGCTGGTGTAATGTACTGAGCAGATGGCTGAGCAGTAGAAAACCAATCCTCCCCCCCCCCTCCTCCCTGAGGGGAAAAATCACAAAAACACATGTCAAAAGCACTTATTGACAAGCCATACTCAACACTCATAGGACTCTCTCAGAAAAGAGGAAGTGCTGGATCAAAAAAGTCAGAAATGTTGAAGATGTTGTGTTAGCATAATGGCTAAACATAACTGCAAAGTTTTTGTGAAATGTGGGGCTGTGGAAAGATAGTGGCTGTGTGCACTACATTAATGGCATTTTGGGTGGGAGGTGCAAAATTTCCAGTTTGTGTAATGTGTGAAAAGCAGTGGTGTTGAAAGTTACTCAGCAGTGAACATTCATGGGAGAGGCGAAACATGAGTCCATTGTTAGGTTAGTTGTAGTGTCGTAGTGTCCCGTAGGACCTATTGCACAGATGGTAGGTCAGCACAACCTGGCATAATAGCTGCAGCAGAATGGTCAGGTGTAAATCCAGGTGGTGTGGAGACAATGAACCTGGAAGGCTGCTGAATTTAGAAATCCACATCCATAATGTTGGCAATGTGCAGCATTGTCATGGCGTAGAAGGTGTGCCAAAAAGTGGTTGACCAGCATGGTAGTAGTCACTGTCAAGAACTTGGAAAATGTGTGCAGGTGGCACCAACACTGTTGCTGAATTGCTGCACTGGTGTGGGGTGATACAAAAAAACTTACTATATTTTAGAAGTTGATGGAGTCTTTTCAGTGTGTGGATAAAAATTACTACAAATTCCTGGGAGAGCTGGGGGAGGGAGGAAAGTAAGTCTTGCCTCTGAATCTACAGATGCCTATGGAGGCTAAAAATAAGTCCACAAGCTTCTGTACAATAGAAAATTAAACCCTCAGGTGATGAACCCAAGTTCTTACATTCAGTTCAAGAGAATCTTGGCATATAAATAACAGACCTAAGTTATACAAAAAGAAATCTTTATTTTATAATTTTGATTCACATTGATATAGATACACAAATCAAGTACTTTCCTGCATTCTACTATTTTGATGCTGTTAATGTGCCAAACAGAGGAAAATGAAAAATTCTGGTAAAATGTTCAAGTTTGGGCAACATCCTTCTTCTGAAGTATAATACACACATGCATTTACACATTTATGCGCATTGTCTTTGGGTGCTGGCGGACAACTATTACTGAGTCTGATGTGGGTGGCACCTGCTGCGTTAAGGAGGAGGCATGAGCTGGGGAGGAGCAGTAGGGACGTTAGATGCTGCCTCTTGAGGTTTTTCTGGGTAGAAAGATGAGGAGCAGAGAAGGGGAGAAGATTGGTATGTGTGTTTGTGAGATAGAAGATGTGTAGAGTGGGAAAAAGGACCGGTAGATGTAGTACAGAGACTAGGTCGAGATGGGAGGGTTACAAGAATAACAGATGTTGCCAGCATTTTCCCTTTTCTGCATCTATCCTCTCCCTCCTCCACTCCCCCCCCCCCCCCCATCCTCATAATCCCATGCCTCCATCTTACTCCTATTATCTGACCTTGAAGATCGCCACTCACATCAGAAGCATTTGTTGTCAGTTCCAAACCACAGAAGCAGCATCTATGTGTGTATGAGTTGAGCTTGTGTGGATGTGCACGTAGGTGTGTTTTGTATCTAATATATGAAAATGAATGTTTGTTTGTTTGTATTTTATGCTCCGCCATACCATTCATCTGAGCGCAGTGAAACTTTCTAAATATATCACTTCCATTTTCTCCAATGTTATAGGAATAATTACAGGAGGGTGGTCTGAAATGTTCTCTGACAAGAATAGAAAAAAAAGTACTTACATCACAGAAACATGTAGTCTTGTTGTAGATTAATGCACTTAGTTCAACAATGTTCCAGTGCCTTGATCCTATCTTGAAAATGAGATTCCTCCAGGTCTGCAAAATAGTTGTCAAATCTGGCTATCAGTTCTTCATTTGAAGTGAATATTCGACTACCAAGAAAAATTTTTATTTTTGGGAAAAGATGTAAGTCTGATGGACTAATAGGTGAATAAGATGGGTGTGGCAACACTTCATATCTTAGTTCATGTAATTTTTCCATGGCGATGGCACTTGTGTTTGGGCACACATTGTCTTGATGGAAGATGGCTTTCTTCCTTGCTAAACCTGGTGTTCTCTGGTGCATCTTTTGTTGCAATTTGTCCAGAAGGTTAGTGTAGTATTCTCCAGTAATTGTTCGTCCAGAGGGGAGATAACCTACAAACAGAATGCTTTTAAATCCCAGAACACTGCCATGACCTTACCAGCTGAAAGAATGGACTTCGCTTTCTTTGGTGATCGAGAATCAGCATATTTATATGAGGAGATGAACAGAGAGAGGAGTGGGGATAGATGGAGATAAACAGAGAGAGAAGAAATGAAAAGGTGGACAGAGAGAAAAGGGAAAAAGAGATGGACTAACTTAAGACTGGAATAAATAAGTACCCACATGACTCCAGACTTTCAGCTAGTTTCTAAGAAGACTGTGTTCAAAATCTTAAATATCTGTCTTCTTCCTTGTGTTTCTGGGGTAAAGTAGTGCACCTTAGATTCATCTATGGTCACAAACTGGTGCAAAAAGATCTTCTTTGTTTATACTAAAATGGGCCAAATGTTGTTCTTGTATGTCCATTCTCGTGCATTTTTGATTCAGAATCAAGAGTCACAGCACCCATATTGCAGATAATTTTTTTTTCATTTCTAATTCTTCAGTTAATATGTGATATACCCTTTCAGATCACATCTGGCAAATGTGAGAAATTTCACACACTTTCAATCGGTGATTCTCCCTGACCATTTTGTGCACTTTTGCAATGATTTATGGAGTAGTGACACATCTTGACTGAGCACTGGGCAGAGATCATATAAGCTCACCTGACCAAATTTAAGTTCATTTGTCCACTTGGCAACTGTTGAATATGAAGGGGCAGAGTCCCCCAGTGTATTCTGGAAATCAGTATGAATGTCTTTTGCTTTAATACCTTTCTTTACAAAGCACTTAATCACTGATCGAATCTCAGTGTTTTCCCATCTTCACAAAACCCTATGAGGATCACCAACAGAGCCACGTCACCACCACAGCTCTCTTCCAAGAGCACTGATGTGGGACATGTTTACAGGCAACAGTCCAATGGATATCATGTGAACAGCTCATTGCAGTAGTGCTGACCTCTCATGAAGATTCCAAGAACTTTTCAAACCACCCTCATATCACTATATGACACATAGTTCAAGATGCTGTCAATAGAGGCCTTAGCACAAGGCAATGTGATATCATCGGAGTAGAACATGATAGTCTCAGATGTAACGTCATTAAGACTTATGCATGCTGTACTGAAGACAAAAAAGACACACAGCAGAATAGGGCGACCAGCTCTCCCATATTATAAGGTTTCTCCCGTATTTTACCACCTTATATTGAAATCTCCCATCGCTTATCATCTACTTGTTTCTCCCATATATTTAGTGAGTAATCGCTTTTATAAAATGAAACTCATGAGGTACTATCGACAGCTGAAATTCTCTCATGGAGATGTCTCGATAAACAATCGATTCTATTCTTGATTACATTGAATGTTTCTACAGCCTTTGGAATACAAGGGGCTCTGAACCAAATATTTATTTGTTTCTTGGTCAGTCCTGCCAACACATGAATGCGCTCGCGTCATACCAATCAGCAGTTAAGCATTTTATACCATAACAACATGCAGAAGTAATGACTCACGAAAGCGGATTATAGACATGTCGATGTTTCAACAGAAGCATTTCATTAGTTATTTCTCAACTGACTCGCACAACACAACATGTCGCAATGCTTCAAAAAAATCAGTATTGATAGATCCATGCAGGTGTTATACGTATTAGAAAACATAACAAAACATACTAGGGCACATCAGTATAAAACATATTTCAGTAATATTTAGTCAGGAAGCTGTAGGAGTAACTTATGTAAGAAAGATCAAAAACTTAAACCTTTCGTATTTACAGAATTAATAGGAAGTCAAAAGGAAAAATGTGGTCTTTTAATATATAGACTGAACATACATAAAAGATGTTATTTTATTTCAGATTGAAAACAAACAATCTGTTTTTGTTCTAATAATTTTTGTTTATTTACAATCTAGTTTTTGGCTTATTAGGCGATTTACATGGGGGGGGGGGGGGGGGGACGCTAGTGCCTATGTTGCAAACATGTCAAATCAAGATACAACGCACAAAACTCTTGGTCTTTGTTTATCACATTAGTTGAAGTTGTCAAATTCATCTCTCGCCCTGTGGGTTTATGCGTGCTATAAATTCCTTCAATTTAGAATTGTATAGAATGAAACACATACCTAATATTATTTTATTCTAAACTGCGGTACCAATAAAAATATCTCTCAAATGACTCTTTAAAAATGTGTTTTGTTGAAACTTAACTGTTAATGGCTACTGGGAACTTACAAATAATAATAATAATAATCAACATTCTGAATGATGGCCCCCTTGGAATGGGATTTGGCTTACTATTCTTAAATTTACTCTGAATTGAGTTATATTAATGCCATTGCAATCTCTTAAAAACTCTCATGTTGTAGAGATCAAAATAGATGAGTGAAAATAAGAAAAATATATCTGCTTTTTTTATGTTTACATTTCCATTGTCATCAGTTTCAGGAAAAAACTTAAAACTTGTGGAGTTGAAATGTACTGTGCTTAAATCTCCTTTATAATCATGGTCAGATATTGATCATCTCTCTTAAACGCGTGATAAAAAGTTGGTCACCCTACAGCAGAATAGCATTTAACTGGCTGATTTACATTGAAATTGGTTGACAGACGATCTCTTTTATCTTCAATACAGCATACGTAATTCACAATGACATCACATCTGACAATATCA
Source organism: Locusta migratoria (assembly GCA_026315105.1). Lineage (NCBI taxonomy): Eukaryota > Metazoa > Arthropoda > Insecta > Orthoptera > Acrididae > Locusta > Locusta migratoria. Next base: position 223,543,335 of record CM048750.1, on the reverse strand, counting down.
GGTCCAACTCTACTGACAGCACACTTACCCGCATTCAGGCCTGTATTTATCATTGGCCACAGTTGAGGAGATATGATGTGTGAAAAACTGCTGCCTTATGATTGATGTTTAAATTTTTGTTACTTCTTTCCTATTGAATTTATCACAACATATTTTACTAACAGTGTCCACTTATGCCAATGAATGTACCTACAAAATTATTTCATTGTATGACTTATAGTTTAGTAGGGACACATAGGAAACTGTTATATCATGTTTCTTCCTAATTTATGCACTGTTGTACCATTCATACAACTCTGATGAATCTTTGTACAACTGATCTTCAGAACAAGAGAAAAGTTGCTGTCTACATAAAACTTTGTGTGGTTCATGGCAGAGGGTACTTTACATTTGAATGTTGACAAAATATATGATTTTATTCCAATCAACGTGAAATTTTGCACACTTAACCTTTAAAACAAGAGAATATGGCCGTATACCTAAGATTTCATACAGTGCATGGCAGAAGGTACTTTACAAGAAACTTACACACCATGCAACTGATGTCCATGAAAATTAAGAGTCATATGATTTTTCACATATGGAATTGGCAATGGACGGAGGAGGTGGAGGAGGAGTTCAGCAGAGAGATGAGGAGCTGATTGCTTGCACTTTCTCCAATGTTATAGAATTATTATATCACTGAGGTGAACAAAGAGAGTACAGATGAGGAGATGAACAGAGAGGGGGGTAGGAGATTCACAGAGAGAGAAGGAATGAGGAGGTGGACAGAAAGAGAGAAAAGGGGATGAGAGATAGACTCACTTAAGACTGGAATAAATAAGTACCCAGATGATGCCAGATTTTCAGCTAGTTTCTAAGAAGACTGTGTTTAGAATCTTAAATATTTTAGCTGTCTTCTTCATTGAGTCTGTCTGTGACTCCTCTTTCTGTTTAATGGCCTCTGTTGTTATTATTCATTCTGGATTTACTATTCCTTAAACCTGTATCAAAATTGTGAATGGATTTTTGCAAACAACATTTAAGCTCTCATATAGAGTGATGCTCCATTGTATTTTGCTATTGCCAGCAATTTTGCCAGGCACTGGAAGCATACTCATATGATACAGTAACTTCTTTTGATTATGTGGTGCTAGTTTGTTGTTATACAAGGAAGAGGGAGCCTTGCAGGTTAGTGAATTCTTTTCTAATACAATGAAAATTGATTGTTGATTACTGAGAAGAGGAGGCAGTGCAGACCACTATGGAATGAACAACCCGTCCAGAAGAAGAAGAAGAAAGCAGCATCTACTGTGTCAGTGAATGATGTACAATATGACATACGGTATTTGCTCACTTATGAGATGACAGGTCAAAAGGAAAATTCAGGCTTTGTCTTCATGGGTACTTGACTGTAAAATATGAAAATTGTGGGATTATTTTTGGCATTATATACATGTGGCATCTGTTCCGGAAGAACAGACGTCAACTGATCCTGCAGCTGTTATAATTTAATATTCATAGAATATATGACATCAACTGTGGAACAGACGCCACACGTATATATATAATATGCCGGTGACGGGCAATGATCCTATCATTAGTGGGAAGGGATGGGCAAGTTTGAAGCCCTTACTCTTACGGGAATTAGTTAAACTACGAGTTTGAGTACTATGGGCAGGGCGAAGCTGGGAATTTGTATCTGACGGGCGGCGTGCATGGATGCAGGTGCGGTGATCACTGTGTCCCCAGTGGTGTAGGGGTCAGCGCAACTGCCTAGAAAGCAGGAGACCCGGGTTCGAATCCCGGCTGGGTACACATTTTCAGCTTTGCCCAATCGCAGTTGATGTCATATATTCTATGAGTATTAAATTTTTGGCATTGTCCCAAAAAGGGCTTGTTTTCTGACATTTCACATGATAGTGAGAAATACTGTACAATGATTTTTTTACAATGAAATGACACAACTGTAGTATTTATATTCTAGTACCCATGCACTTTTTGATCTATGTTACTTACAGGCAAGAAACTACATTTTGAGAAAAATAAGTAAAATTTTTCACATGGCCACACAAGTCCAATTTAAGTAACTTAATATTTATATTCACACAATTTCTGTGTGTGTACTATAAAGGGTTAGAGTATTTAATAGAGTGATATACAGTTACTGTGTCAATTCATGATATTCCAAAATGATGTGACTAAAATCATGGTGGTTGAGCAGCATCTTGCCTGTCAACTGTAGGAAGTGCATTCACAGGTAGTACTTAGTAGGTTGTCCCATCATGCACAGCACAAATATTCATGTGATAACTACACAATGTAGTGATTAAATTTGTCATCAATACAGACTCATTAAATATCAAAATAAATTACTGTAACTAAAGAAGCTTCACCTTTCTTCTCCATTCAGAAATGTAAGAGTGGAAGCAATAAGTATAAGAGCTAAACAAAAAGGACAAACTTGAAGATAAAATTATGTAAAGAGAAGAACAGGGAGGTAAAGGTGAGATGGATTAGTGATACTGAAGAAGGAAATTCAGCAGAAAACTGAAATACAAAACTGAAACAAGCATATGGATTAGATGACATTTACTAAGAATTATTAGTTCTTTAGCAATGCATATCATTACAAAACATTTCCCTTGTTATGTAATATATATGCCAGATGAAATGCACTGCAATAACAATGTAATAATTTTGTTTCAAAACAAATCAGATACTGATAGGTGTGAATATTGTGAGGGGGTAAGGAGGGCTGAAGGGTGTGTAATATTGAGTGTTAACCACTTTGAACACCTTCTCTAGTATCAAATCAATATATGGAAGGCAATTACAAAGCAGATTGCACCATATTCCAACAAATATTTGTTTACAGCCATATGTTTCAGGTATAATTTGTCAATATTGATCACTGCTGTCTCCTATAAGAGTTAGTGATACTTATAAACAATAAATATGGCACTTGGGCAGAGTTATGAAACTATGTTTACACTGCATTTCATGAGATGTATTTACTGAGGTATTTGAGGAATAATGCAAGGTTGTAAACTGAATTCACTCAGTTCCACTGATACAAGATTCATGTACTTATTTAAATACTTTATTGTAAGCATATTTTAGAAAAATTACATATTGAAATCTTCTTTCAGAATGGATTCTTGTCATCACTACCATACATAGCTATGTGGGTTGTATCAGTTGCCAGTGGACGAGCAGCAGACTGGATCATAACAAATGGATATCTTTCCACAACAAACACCCGAAAAATGTTCACTACTATAGGTAAGATGTTACAAAGAAAGTAAAACTTGTTTTTCCTATTTATCTTTATTGCACAAAATAACTTCAGTGTTATAATTTATTCTTAAAAAGTGGCATACATATTCACTAATTTTCTAACCACTTTGTTGTTCCTCACTCAGTTGTTCATCAACTCTTCTTATTTCAGTCTTTTACTTTTAATTTACATTTCACAGTATTGTGCAGGCAAACACCATTGTGCATATAATACCTGCAATACAGAGTAGATCTACTCATACTAGTAGCAAAGGACAATATAATACATGTTTTGTCTGACTTATTTGTGGGAAAGAGTTATTTTCTGGAAAGAAGTGAGTTCCTGCCTTTACTGTACGTTAATTTTGTTGCCACCCCCATGAACCACAGACATTGCCGAGGTGGGGTGGCTTGCGTGCCTCAACGATACAGATAGCCGTACCGTAGGTGCAACCACAGCGGAGGGGTATCTGTGGAGAGGCCAGACAAACGTGTGGTTCCTGAAGAGGGGCAGCAGCCTTTTCAGTAGTTACAGGGGCAACAGTCTGGATGATTGACTGAGCTGGCCTTGTAACATCAACTAATGTGGCTTTGCCACACAGCTACTGCGAACGGCTGAAAGCAAGGGGAAACTACAGCCGTTACTTTTCCCGAGGACATGCAGCTCTACTGTATGAACATATGATGATGGCATTCTCTCGGGTAAAATATTCCGGAGGTAAAATAGTCCCCCATTCGGATCTCCGGGCGGGGACTACTCAGGAGGATGTTGTCATCAGGAAAGACAATACTGGCATTCTACGGATCAGAGCGTGGAATGTTAGATCCCTTAATCGGGTAGGAAAATTAGATAATTTAAAAAGGGAAATTGATAGGTTGAGGTTAGATATAGTGGGGATTAGTGAAGTTCGGTGGCAGGATGAACAGGATTTCTGGTCAGGTGAGTACAGGATTATAAATACAAAATCAGTTGGGGGTATCACAGGAGTAGGACTGATAATGAATAAGAAAATAGGAATGCGGGTAAACTACTATGAGCAGCACAGTGATCGCATTATCATTGTCAAGATAGATACGAAGCCAACACCAACAACAGTAGTACAGGTTTATATGCCAACTAGCTCTGCTGATGATGAGGAGATCGAAGAAATATATGAGGAGCTAAAGGAAATTATTCAGACAGTTAAGGGAGAGGAAAACTTAATTGTGATGGGAGACTGGAATTCGGTTGTAGGAAAAGGAAGAGAAGGAAAAATAGTAGGTGAATATGGACTGGGCAGGAGGAATGAAAGAGGAAGTCGCCTGGTAGAATTTTGCACGGAACATGATTTAATCGTAACAAACACCTGGTTTAAGAATCACAAAAGAAGGTTGTATACATGGAAGAGACCAGGAGACACCGGAAGGTATCAGATAGATTTTATAATGGTAAGACATAGATTCCGGAACCAGGTTATAAACTGCAAGACGTACCCAGGGGCAGATATAGACTCTGACCATAACTTGTTAGTCATGAACTGTAGGCTGAAACTGAAAAAATTGCAGAAACGTAGGAAAATACAGAGATGGGACTTAGATAAATTGAAGGAAAGTGAAGTTCTGGAGAATTTCAGAGGGAGATTTAGGCAACAATTGACAGAAACAGGGGGAAATAAAACAGTAGAAGAGGAATGGGTAGCACTGAGAGATGAAATAGTGAAGGCAGCAGAGGACAAAATAGGTAGAAAGGCAAGACCTACAAAAAATCCTTGGATATCACAGGAGATACTAGATTTAATCGATGAAAGGAGAAAATATAAAAATGCAGTAAATGAAACAGGCAAAATGGAGTACAGACGATTAAAAAATGAGATTGACAGGAAGTGCAAAATGGCTAAGCAGGAGTGGCTAGAAGCCAAATGCAAATCTGTAGAAGAATGTATAAGAAGGGGAAAAGTAGATACCGCCTACAGGAAAATAAAAGAGACATTTGGGGACAAGAAAAGCAACTCTAAGAATATCAAGAACTCAGATGGGAAGCCAGTTCTCAGCAAAGAAGGGAAAGCTGAAAGGTGGAAAGAGTACATAGAGCAGCTCTAAAAAGGAAATGAACTTACAGACAATGTGGTAGGAAGGGAAGAGGACGTAGATCAAGATGAAATAGGAGATGCTATACTGAGAGATGAATTTGACAGAGCCTTGAAAGACCTAGGTCAGAACAAGGCCCCAGGAGTAGATGACATACCCTCAGAGATACTAAAGTCTCTGGGAGAGCCAGCCACGACAAGACTATTTGAACTGGTGTGTAGGATTTATGAGACAGGCGAAATACCCTCAGACTTTAAGAAAAATGTAATAATCCCCATTCCAAAGAAATCAGGTGCAGACAGGTGTGAAAATTACAGAACCATTAGTTTGATAAATCATGGTTGCAAAATTTTAACACGAATTATCTACAGGAGAATGGAAAAGCTGGTAGAAGCTGACCTTGGGGAAGATCAGTTTGGATTCAGGAGGAACGTAGGAACCAGGGAGGCAATACTCACTTTACATCTTATTTTAGAAGATAGATTAAGGAAAGGCAAACCTACATTTTTAGCTTTTGTAGATTTGGAGAAAGCATTTGACAATGTTGACTGGAATACACTGTTTCAAATTCTGAAGTCAGCAGGGGTAAAATATAGGGAAAGGAGAGTTATTTATAACTTGTACAAAAGCCAGACCGCAGTTATTAGACTCGAAGGGCATGAAAGGGAAGCATCAGTTGGGAAGGGAGTAAGACAGGGTTGTAGCCTTTCTCCGATGTTATTCAATTTGTACATCGAGCAGGCGGCGAAGGAAAGCAAGGAAAAATTTGGAATAGGGATTAAAGTTCAGGGGGAAGAAATAAAAACATTGCGTTTTGCTGATGACATTGTAATTCTGTCAGAGACAGCAAAGGACCTGGAAGAGCAGTTGAATGGAATGGACAGTGTGTTGAAGAGAGCGTATAAAATGAACATTAACAAGAGCAAAACAAAAATAATGGAATGCGGTCTTAGAAAATCGGGCGATGCTGAAGGAATTAGATTAGGTAACGAAACAATGAAGGTGGTAGATGAGTTTTGTTACTTGGGTAGTAAAATAACATGTGATGGTCGCAGTACAGAGGATATAAAATGCAGAATGGCAATGGGAAGAAAAGCATTTTTGAAAAAGAGAAATTTGCTAACATCGAATATTAATTTAAGTGTAAGGAAGTCTTTTCTGAAGGCATTTGTGTGGAGTGTTGCCTTGTATGGGAGTGAAACATGGACGATAAGTAGTGCGGACAGGAAGAGAATAGAGGCTTTTGAAATGTGGTGCTACAGAAGAATGCTGAAGATTAGGTGGGTAGATCGCATAACTAATGAAGAGGTACTTAACAGAATTGGTGAGAAAAGGAATTTTTGGCATACCCTGGCTAAAAGGAGGGATCGCTTGGTAGGACACATTCTTAGACATCGAGGAATCGTAAATTTAGCATTGGAGGGAAGTGTGTGGGGTAAAAATCGCAGAGGGAGACCAAGAGACGCGTATAGTAAGCAGATTCAAGTGGATGTGGGTTGCCGTTCTTATGAGGAGATGAAAAGGCTTGCTCAGGATAGACTAGGGTGGAGAGCTGCATCAAACCAGTCTCCGGACTGAAGACCATAACAACAACATAATTTTGTTGAAAAATTGATATGGTGAATAAATCTACTAGTATTCAATCTGTGTTAGTCATGAACAGTCTATTTTCAGGTGTATTGTGATGTCATAATTAGATGTGTGATATTCTATAAGCACTGTTATGAATTAAGATCTCCATTCATTTATAAATCAGATTATGTATAGTGTGCCAACAAATCAATTATGATGTAAGTGACAATACTGTCCATTTGTAATGTGATGCCTATTATTGGTTATGGGTTGTCACACATTCAGTCATTATGCAGCAAGACACTAAAAGATGACCAGCTCCTCAGGAGGCTCAGCATTTCTTTGGTGGGTATGGACTTGGTTAACTTGGTGACTACACATGTGTCAACAGTCCTCTACAGCATGAGCTCTGTGCATGCCTCAGAGGCCACCATATGGTGTGAGAGTGGAATGTTGTATGTTACAGAGCCTGAGGATCTTGCATAACATTTACTCAGCCACTGACCTCTTTGTAGCCTGAGCTTTCTCCCACATCTGAGTTGGAGGGTACACAATGACCTTTATAGTACTGACCACTTTCCTATCCTTCTGTCTCTCCTTAAATTGCAACCTGCAGATGGTCTGCCTTGCCTTGGTAGTCTTTCTGATTGGTTACTGCTCTGCTTCCTGCTGATGTTGATATGGTGAATAACCAGGTCACTGCGGCTGTAGTTTGGCCACTTAGGCAACTGCTCCATGTTCAGCTGGCTCTCTCCAGTGGAAGTCAGTGCCTTGGTGGACACCAGAGATCACTGAGGCTATCCAGGATCATCAACGGGCACTTCAGTGCCACCTTCCCTCAGAGCATTTGATTGCTTTCAAATGGCTCTGGCCCTAGCTGATCCAGCAGACTAAGCAGGACTGTTGGGAGAGATATATTGCTACCACTGGTTCTCACATCACAAATCACAAGTTTGGCACCTTTTTAGCTTCTGCCCATCAATGATAATCCCCTGCCTCTTCATTCAAAGTACCCTCTATACTAACCTAACCAATATTGCTGAGCATATCACAGAGTTCTACAATCGTCATTCTGTGAATTCAGCCAGGCATTTAAACAGAGGATCAAATGTAAGTGGTTGTTGTTGTACACACCTTGCCAGGGAATGTACAACACCCCATTTAATGAGTTGGTATTCTAAATTACCCTTGCAACATGCCCCAGTACCTCTAAGGGTCAGCCAATTCCCCTCCCACCTCTCAACTTCTCGTTCTATTCTATCATCTCTGGGCAGAGGGTGTTTTCCCATTCCAATATTGGGATACCATCATCATACCAGTGGTGATACATGATGTAGATCCACTAGCAGTTGATTGTTACCGCCCTATCAGCCTCACCAACATTTTGTGTAAGCTCCTCAAACATGGTGAGTCGGTAGCTCATGTAGATCCTAGAAGCTCAGGGTCTCCTGCTCCCCACAACAGTAGGGCTTCCATCAAGGCTGCTCCATTATCGACAATCATGTTTTCCTGGAGTAGGATTATCTGTACAGCTTTTGCTTTTGAACATCTCTTTGCTGACTGTTTTGCTCTGAGGAAGGTGAATGATACCACCTGGCACCATCACATCCTTGCTACATCACATGACTGGGGCCTATGGGGTTCACTTCCAATCTTTCTACAGAATTTCCTCTCACACCAGTCATTATGTGTGAGGGTTGGTACCTCTCTCAGCATACTCCATGTTCAGGAGAATGGTTCCCTGCAGAACTCTGTCCTTAGTGTACCCTACTTTCTGCTTGCAATTAACAGTCTTGCTGGGGCAGTATGATAATCAGTCTCTTCCTCCTTGTTTGCTGTTGACCTTTTCATGCATTTCAGTCTTGCTAGCATTGGTGCTGCTGAACAGTGACTTCAGGGAGCCATCATAAAGGCACAGTCTTGGGCCATTGTCCATGGATTCTCTTCATCTAAAATGCGAGTTACTCACTTATGTTGCCATCAGGTGGTTCACCTGGATCTAGAGTTATAGCTGGTTTATGAACTCCTTTATATCAAACAGAAGCATCACTTCTTAACATTGATGCTGTTAATATTTTCAAGAAATCCATAGCAGAGATGAACAGGACCATCAACATAGAGGACAAATACCTGGTTATACACTGGCCAAAGCTATCCACCATCCACACTATGGGATAGCCACTTATGTCAAGTTTAAATGGAGTGTGTGTACTTGGTTGTACAGAAGATGGCTACATTTATACAATAGCAATTCAGATAAAAGAATTAAGAGTTTTCAATCTGTACAAGCCTCTGGGTGTGAACTGAGCTCCTACAGTGCTGCCAGCTTTTGAGCACTCTTGTATATAAACTGGAGACTTCAAGTCTTCACACAAATTGGAGGTATGACACTGCAGATGTGAATGGGGAGACACTAGTTCAGTGGGCAGAAATTAACAATATGCATTTGGTTTTTTATTTAAAGGACAAGGGAACCTTCCACTCTGCACTCTGGGATAAGGATTACCACCCAGATTTGACATTTGTGTCTAAAGATCAGCTAGACCAACCACTCAATACCACTTGTATTGCTCTGCCCAACTTCCCAAACAGTCCACACTAACCTGTTAATGCAGAAATTGTTTTGAAAATTCCTCTTATAAACTAAATGTCCTTACCAAGATGGAACTTCCAATGAGCCAACTGGCATGAATTCATGAAAGATCTTGACTCTAGTTTAGCTTCAACCAACAGCAAATAACTATGACAAATTTGATAAAATACTTATCTAAACTGCTAAGTCCAACATTCGTAGGGGTTACAAAAAGGAATATGTCCCTGGATGGAATTAAGAAAGTGAGGCACCGTACCAAGAATACCAAAGTTTTGGAAGTCAACATTGGGCTCACAGCTACTCCACTCAAAGAATTGAACTTCACAAAGTCAACCAGAAGAGCCTGGGAATCTTAAATGGGCTAACTGGCAAACAACACCCTCCAAAGCCGCATCTCTATAAGGCCTTAATGGCCTTTGTCAGCTGAAACAAAAATTCTGGTGATATCTGAATGTCCTTCACTACTTCATCCATAATGTCTGGGAAACCAACTGTTCAACTCTCCTGCAGCTCTATAAGGTCTTAATGCAATCCTGCCTTGACTACTGGAGTTTGGTGTATGATTCAGCAGTGCCTTTAGCATTACAGGTTATTGACCCAATTCTCCATAATGTTGTCTGATTGGCAATTGGTGCTTTCCACATGAGTCCAGCAACAAGCCTCCTTGTTGAAACTGGAGTACTTCTCCTGTGGTTCTCCTGGCAATAGCTGCATGCTTCATACATTGCACGTGTACATATCTTGCCCCACCACCCAAAACATAAGCTATTTTTCCAGTCACTGCACTCCAATTCCCTCCACAGTGAACCAGGTTGGGTTTTCCAGTTGTGACCTTGGTTTTTTTACTTTCTTTCATTACCCTAGTCCCTTTCTATCACTCCTACTTTCCTCTACCTCTTCCCATACCCCTCCTTGGTCCATTCCTCACATGTGGTTTTGTGTAGATCTGTCTCCTGACTTGAAAGCCTTGGTTTCAGCAATAAATCTCTGTCACCAGTTGCTGGCACTTTTTGACTCATTCAAGGATGCAGAAAGTTGTCTATACTGATAGTTCTCTGGTAGATGGTCGCTTTGGAAATGCATATATCTATGGTGACCACACAACCATGTTCCTCACCTCATGGGTGTAGTGTTTTCATCACAGAGCTGCTCACTATTTCTTGTGCTTTTGAATATCTCTGAGCCTGTCCTGGGAAGTCATTTGCTGTCTTTAGTAACTCACTGAGTGACTTACAAGCTCTTGACCAATGTTTCCCTCACCATCTTATGGTTCAGTATATTTGAGTCTTCTTCATCCTCAGCAAGTCTGGTTGTTCATGGTCCACATTTGAACCCTGGGCCATGTTAACCTCCCAGAAAGTGACTGTGTTGATTGGCTGGCCAAGCAGACTACCACCTCACTGTCCCTGGAGATTGGTTTCACAGAAAGGGATATACAATTGGCACTGAACCACATTTTCTACACACATTCACACATACTACCACAAAGACACTAAGACACACTCATTCAAATCCATGGTAAGTTATTCTGATTATTGAAGACAATCAAATTAATATTCACTATGACTGATAGTTACATTTACATAATGTAAATTTTTTTCCCTCATGTAAGAATAATTAAATAAATTTTTGCATTGTTTTTGAGATTTCGTTGAATTTTAATACATATTGTATTAAACTATGCAATACTGTTTCCACAGCATCTGTAGGCCCTGCAGTCGGTATCATAGCTGCATCATATGCAAGTTGTGATAGGATAACTGTAGTGTCATTGTTTACAATTGGTATGGCATTGATGGGAACATTTTATGCAGGCCTGAAAGTGAATGGCTTGGACCTTAGTCCTAATTATGCTGGGTCTGTTATGGCCGTAGTGAATGGAATTGGAGCAATTACAGGTGTTATTGTACCATACGTGGTTGGATTATTAACTCCAAATGTAAGTAAATACTGAAGTTCACTAAATTAAAGTCTGCTTGTTTACTTTGACCATAGGTACTTAACTTAATTAAATAATATTTAGTCTATAATTTTCAGTTTCTTTCTTGTAAACTGAGGTATCTTAGAAGAAGATATTCCATCATAACCTATAACCATTTAAAAATAAATATAATGAAAGATCTGTCAGTACGTAAATAATTTTGGAGTAAAGGAGACCATTTACCAAATAGAAGAAGAGTTGAGTCACTGACAGTCACCAACAAAAGAAAATGAAACTGAGCTAGGTTTTGGAAGAAATCCTTTAATTATCTGCTTACACAAGCACATATACTCTTACTCATCAAAGAATTTATTCCAAAAATGAGCAAAGTTTTCATTCTGTTTTCTGTGGCTGCTGATGACAACTATTCAGTGAGTGATCTCATTTACTGCTAAATTAGTACTTCTATTTAAACAAACCTGCTTAAGAATGTCTCTCTATTAGGAACCAGTGACAATAAAAGAATCAAGAAAAGTTAGAAAGGTGTGTAAATATGAAAACAATTGGCACATTTTCAATTAATCTACATATACCTACCATTTCAGAGTTCCAGGACAAAGGTGACACAGTTATATTATCTGTATTTTGTAATATTTATTCTGAAAATGTGTGCAGTAAATATATTATGCAAAGTCAATAAGCAAATACCATAAAAGGACCTCTTCAAGAACGCTTCTTTTAAACTCAGTTGTATAAAAATAATTTTCTAATGAAATTTGTCAAAAATAAAATTGAATTAACTTGAATGCACACAATAATACAGTTGTACATGGTTTATTTTAATTGCCAATGGTTGTGTTCAGCTGTCAAGTTAATGTTCAGACTGTCAGGGACAGGAATTAAAATTAAGGGTAACAAGTAAAAATCCGAAATGCTTATCTCCATTTCAAATGTTTCATTACAAAGAAAATACCAGTTGAATCACTTAGTAAAAAGTGACGATAGTGAAGGATAGATAACAACTCACCATAAAGAGGCTCGCTGAGCTGCTGACAGATCTGTCAGCAGCTCAGTGAGCCTCTTCACGGTGAGTTATCTATCCTCCATTATTGACATTCAAATCAGATTTTCCATTGTTAAATTTTTTTAAACGTTATGTTGATCCCTTTCGCTAGTCAATCAGCTTCCCCCCATGTTTAACATTTAGTAGACATACTGGTGAGTATTATTCCCCACCAGTTCTTTGATTTTTCACAGGGACATCTTTCTTCAATCTGATGAGGAACTCTGAAATAATCTGTAATAGTATGGCATACATTTCATCTGAAGAGCCCAGAGAGGTTCTAAGGACAATTTCATTGATACCAGTATTTTCATCCTGCTTTTGGGGAGGGGGGGGGGGTAACTGTGGCTGCTCTTTCCATCTGAATAGCCTGTGCAACCCACAGCTGAAGAGAGTGAACTTTTCTGGTCCACATACTTCTTGCTTGCTGGATTGTCGAGTTATATAGAGGGAGGGTGGGGTTGGCAAATTCAAAACTCTCGAGCATCGAAATCTCTAAGACTGACAGAAATCTGAACATCTCCACACTGTTTCTTTAACACCTACATTTGCCACTGTTGTGTCCTTTCCTCCTCTTCCTACATCCTCCATACCTCTATTCTGTCCCCTTTTATTTCCTAATTCCCTGGCAGTTCTACTTCTCTCGCCTCATGGAACCACTTCTCCTCCTCTGACAGAGAAGAAACTATTTTCTCTGACACCCACAGGGGATGAGTGGACACCCTTCCAGAACCCATCCCCCTGGTGTTCTCAGAACAAGAAGCCTACTACTTCTCAAGTACAGGATCCATACCCTGAAGGCCTCTAGGCCACTGATTTTCTTTTGGATCCCAATATTACTGAGACTTTCTCTCTCCCTGACAACACTTACTCTTACCTACTAATTGAGGAGGAGTAGAAGAGTAAAAACCAGTGTTAGTCTCAGGATGAGAATCCTGCCTCTCAACCCCACCCCAACATTTCAGGGGCATTCTTTTCGTTCTTCTCAATCAAAGTCTATATTATCTTGTCTTTACTGGTTATGGTACCTGACTAGGTGAACTGACCAATTCTGACCCATTTGACAAACATCAGTATTTGTTTGCTACTTGCTTGCAATGATGACAACAACTGCTATCATCACCTTTCAAAATTGGCATCTCTTCTCTTTTTACTCAACAGCCCATGTTACATTGCAGGAATCTCATTTTGCATCATGGTCATTAGAGATGGAACACTTGAATAGTATTTGTGAGCAATAGAGAAAGAAGTCATCTGTGCCCTTTGAAAGGAATTATCCCTGTGTTTTTGTATTTCTTTTTTATTATATATTTTATTTATTTATTTATTTATTTATTTATGAGTACTTTAGGGAAATCACACAAAATCTAAATCAGGGTGTTACTACTCCACTACTGCACCAGTTGCACTGGAAGCAATAGCTTCACCACATGCCAGCATTGTTGAGTCCATATGGAGTTAAACTAACATCACCCTTTTGGCATTTATTTTAGCATTCCTTCTTCCTCGCCTTCTTCCCAAAACATGATGGTCCTTCAGTGGAGTACTAAAATTGCAGCAACTAATAAAAGATCACCATTCAATGCTACAAAACTCGACCCATCTCCTGACCTCATTTCAATGGCTTCAAACCTGGATTCAGTCCCATAAATGGATTTGTTGGGAACCATACATCACTGCCATAAGGTTGCATACTCCCCCTTTGCAATTAGTGGAACATATGAGGCACATATTTTTGCCACTGCCTTCCCACAAGTGTCCCAATAATTTCCTAAATGTTATTATCCTCACTAGCCATGAGTCTGTCACTGAGCATTTTGTTTGGCTTTTACCTAGTTTCAGTCTCAGTCCACTATCCACCCATTTACTGTCTTCTCAAACACCATTTGGAACATGAAGACCTTCCCAGCGTATTAATTGATCAAATTCTTTTCGGGTTTCCAGCGGGTGCATATTGACATCTGTACACAATTTTTGGTAAAAAACAGTCTTGATTGCATGCACTTGATGTTTTATTTATTTAAACATGATGCGTTTTGCCTCTTCTGGGCATCATTAGACGTTGAAAGGGAGAGGGGGGGCAGCTTTACAAACTTGTTAGAAACACACTAAACATATGTTAACTCTTTGCTAAGCAAGAAATATTACAATAGGGAGGGTGCAGACTGAAAAACCAGCAGGCCACATAGCCACATTCACGTGTTTCATGTGGGGGGGGGGGGGGGGGGAAATTGAACTAATAAAATACCGCTAAAGGGCACAGCTTAATAAACAAAATTGCTTAACTCTGAAGTTCCAGAGTGTCAAATATTAAAATTAAATAAAAATAAATGTAACTGTTGCTCAATAATGGGGGCAACGAAGTCAATGGTAAAACTTAACTCAGCCATGTGAAGCTTTCTTTACTCACACAGAGCCGACCCCTGCCACAACACTGGACTGCTTCCGCGCTCTGTACACAATATTTATGCAGTCCACATGGCCACCATCATCAGTTGAGGAAACTAAGCCGCTCTCGCCATGACTGATGGGGCGGCTATGACGAGTCCTTTGTCCCCACATAGTCACCAACATTCTTATGGAGCACTTTGAGGAAATGGCACCGAAAACATCTTTTTTGAAGCTGACTTGCTTTTTAAGATATGTTGACGATATGTTTCTTGTTTGGCTACATGGAATAGATTCTCTGCACTGGTTGTTAGATCATTTTAACTGTCTCCATCCTAAAATCAAATTCACAATGGAAATTGAAAAGGAGGGCATGTTACCATTTTTGGATGTGTTGGTCAATAAAAAAGATGATGGAACTCTTGGACATAGGGTTTCCAGGAAACTGACACATACTAATAGGTATTTACATGTGTTTAGCTGTCACCCTCCTTTCCAATGTTCAGGAGGACTACCGACCTTGGTAAAAAGAGCATATGCCATCTCGGATGCTGAAAATTTACTCCAAGAGCTGCAACATCTCAAAAATGTGTTCAATCAAAATTGCTATACGGACAGGCAGATTCGAGGGTCTTTTGAGTTCGGACCACCACCTGAACCAGCTGAAGACACTTTCAGTTCTGTTGCTTTTCTTCCTGCATCTTCCAAGATAGGAAGAATTTTAAAGAAACGCAAAATTAGGTGTATCTTTCATCCACCGGCTAAGACTAGAGGACTTCTTGGCTCTGATAAAGACGACTTAGGCCTAAGGAAACCTGGCATTTATAAAATACCATGTGAGTGCAGCAAAACAGACATTGGCCAGACTATTCATTCTATCAGTGACAGATGTGTTGAACATCATGCAGACTGAAAAATCCGTGGTGGCTGAACAGAAGGACACAGGATGTTATACAACGAGACACAAGTTGTTGCAAATATCTCATGTTACTGGGATTGTGTTTTGAAAGAATCTATTGAAATCAGAATAACAGATAACAAAATTAACCATTACAGTGGTTATTTGCTGAGTAAGTCATGAAATCCATTGCTGTCTGATCTGAAAAAACATCGGCATATGCATCAAATGGGGAAAGAATGACAATCCTTAGCAATCTATCATTTTTGACATTACCTACCACTGGAGGCGCTGCAACTTCTCTTACGCCAGGGGTCAGCAGCTACAAGCAAATGTGCACACTCTGTACTTAACACATCTTTTGTTGCTTATATAGAGCCAGCCGTTACACAGTTTCACTCATTTCACTCAGTCATGGTGAGAGCGACTTAACTTCCTCACCTGATGATGGTGGTCATGTAGACCACAGAAATATTAAGTACAGACGTCAATATACATCGGTTGGAAACCCAAGAAGAATTTGACCATTTGGAACACCTTCCTTTGTCTTTTATTCTCCACTTCCTTGAGCCTTGTAAGACCTCTTGTAGTGAGTCATTGGATGAAAAAAGTATATATTTTTTCTATAAGAAGGCAAAGCAGGAACTCCAGCTGTAAAATAAATGAACTTGGATAGATGTTAGTAGTCATTTCTATTCGATTTATATTCCTTACCATTGTTTTAAGCAAGTAAATAAATAAATAAACTTTATTCAGTATCAAATAATATAAGTATCATATTTCTGAATTTGTGAATGCATAGCAAGTGAATGTATGTGTGATATATGTACATTTCAAACCATATAAAGTCCAGGTAGGAATCAACAATATTTTTGTGAATATCTGATGAGCTGATACTGTCTTCCTCAGTTGGAGAAACATATACACACAAACACACACTCATACAGACATGACTACCATCTCCGGCCACTGCGACCCATCTCTGAAGTGGGGCTGGTAATGGAACTAACGTTAAAGTGAAATATGTGGATGAGAGGAAATTATTGGAAAATACGTGGATGGGAGCAAATTTGGCCGGAGATGGCAGTCATGTCTGTGTGAGTGTGTGTATGTATATGTGTTTCTCCAACTGATAAAGGCCATATCGGTCGAAAGCTTTGAAATTTTTTTTCTATGATTTGTGCCTTTCCAAGGCTCAACAGACATCTCTGTGAGTAGCGACCTATCCTTCACGAAAATATTATATACATACATTTTTATTACAAACTGTGATATGCTCTATATTACATTAGCTATTTAAGAAATAACTCAAGACTAAAGCCAGATGACTGAGTGTTTATATTAATTGAATAGGAAATAATTGCCTCTGTTCTGTGTAAAACAGAGATACTCATGTAGACCCTAGTGATAAGTTTGATTTGGCAGTTGATAGTCTTTTTAGTCTGGTTTTAAATGTTTAAGTATTCATTATTTCTGAAATTGATGGATATATTATTTCTGTTTGACTTTTTTTTTCTTTACTTCAGGTAATTTGTGTAATTAGCAGTGTTCAAAGGAATTCTACCAAAACTACATATAAGAGCTTTTTTTTTTATTTTTCACAGAGCACAGTATTGCAATGGAGAATGGTATTCTGGATAACTGTGGCTGTTTTATTAGCAACAAACTTGATTTATGATCTCACAGCTTCAGGGGAAATTCAGCCTTGGAATGACCCCTCAGAAGAAAAGAAACCAAAAGGAAAAGGCCAGTAAAGTTTAATACTAGTGTTATAATAGTACAAAAATGGGTACTTTATTTATTCGTTTGTATTTTTAAAGGGCAATTAATTTGTTTATCTATATTTTTTTTATCTGAACTCTTTAGGTTGACATTATTTATATAGGCATTATTTATATATACATTTTACAGTAATAAAAAAGATCCATGTAATGGGGCTAGGTGCAGTAGAAGGTGCTCTTTACAAGGAGTAGGTATCAGTGCAGAAAAAGTATGCTGAAATAATGGGGTGTTGGTTGCTCAGTGTCCATCTTTTGAAAACATACTTCCTTCAAAATTTATAGTGCTGTGAAAGATTAA
Source organism: Locusta migratoria (assembly GCA_026315105.1). Taxonomy (NCBI): domain Eukaryota; kingdom Metazoa; phylum Arthropoda; class Insecta; order Orthoptera; family Acrididae; genus Locusta; species Locusta migratoria. Next base: position 223,525,496 of record CM048750.1, on the reverse strand, counting down.
AAAATATAGAAGTTAATCTATCACCTGTCCCTGTCAGGCAATGATAAAATTAGAGAAGTTTATTGTGAAACATGTCTAACAAAAGGAGTAACAATAATATGGTACACATGTGATACATTTAAGAAAGTTTACTATTCCATTTTAGATTATAACCATAATCTTTGCAGTAACAGGAGGAAGAGTAGTATTTTTAAGCATGTCAAACAATCTACATGTGAAAGTTATTAATTTTATAAATTCTAAAATGGTCAAGCACATATGGTTCATAGTTAGTCCACATTCGCTTAATTCAAAAGTTGGGTCACCAGACAACTTGAACGCTGTAATACTTCTGCTGAGGCTGTGTTATAAGTAGAAATCGAAAATACATTTACCAAGTGTTTTGCTATATTTCTGGAGTAACCCAAATACCATACACATTTGGCACTACTAGGCTAAAGTGGATCACATGTTGAGCACAGGAACCCTTAACAGAAAACATCTGAATGGATTCTTATCATTTAATTCTTCTTCTGGCAACAGTATACATAGAGACCCAAAATTAAACTTCTATGGCCACAGCAAGATTAACTATTGCTATATAATTACTGTGAGCAGTCACCTGGGTTGGTGGAAGTGGAGAAGTGATAACGAAGGATGCAAAGTGGGCCAGCAGGAAAGCTCTTTGAACAGAGATTTTGTGCCCACATGACAAGATGGAAAGAGTTTTGGGGGTAAAGAAATTAAAAGGTGTAAAAGGTGTAGGAAGAGGGAGAGAGAAGTGGGGAAAGGGAGGAGGAAAAAGGAAACGGGTAGAAAGGAAAGGGGAAGGGGAGAAAGAAAAGGGAAGGAGTGGAAGGAAAGAATGGTGAAAATGGACAGGGAGGCTGAAAGAGGAGTGAAAAGGGAGATAAAAACATAAGTTAAGGTGAGCCAGTGGAACAGAGGATTATGCCACTGTTCCTGAAACCTTACTGTATTTCCTGTTATTTCCTCTCTCCTGTAAAGATACTCTCTCTGTCTGTCTGTCTGTCTGTCTCTCTCTCTTTTCTCTCCTTCCTCTTTTTTCTGTACTCCTCTTCACTCCTTTCCCACCCTCTTTCTTTCCATACAGCTCTCTTCCTGTTCCAACATCTCAAAGCTTTACCATAAGTATGCTTCTCGTCTTGTTGTGTGACTACACAGTCTCTGTCCAAAGATCTTCCTTTATCCTGCTATCCCCTCCTTGTATCCTTTTCCCTAATTTCTGTCTGCATCCATCAGCTCATGCTCCGACTCTTAGTAATCAAGAGACAATAATCAATCTTCTTTGGCCACAGGAGAGTATATTTAGATGTCTGTGTGGTTGTGTGGGTGAATGAATGTGTGCTATTGCCATAACAAGACTAAATGCTTGAAAGCTAGTTAAATTATTTTCTGTTATGTATTGCTGTGTTTTATGTGGTTACCTTTCCTTTATTTTGTGCATTGAACCTTCCAGAAATTTCAATTATTGATATAAACCTTTAGAACTGTCAAAAAAAGTGTACACCATGGTCTCAGTGACCCATAGGTTTGTGCAAGAGAGCATAATTTTAATACTGCTGCAGTAAGAGAACAATATGTACAAAAATGATGTTAGTTAAAATTTTCTAAGTGTCTGTTGAGTGTATTATCGTTCAGAAACCATTCATTCTATATTTCCACACTTTTGACACACTGTGTTGAAAGATTTAAAAAATTCATTATTGGATACTGATTTGCTTGCATGAAATTACTATTTTCATTGAAATAATTCATGGACTGATAGCTTGGAAGGCAACAGGAGCCAGATAAAGGTTTATTTACCAATAACAAACACATAAACAAGTCATAGAGCCTTCAGAATAAAAATTAAGAAAAACTCCTGCAGACTTATATCAGGCTTGGGCCTACAAAAGAAATTCTTACAAAGAACGAGATGTAGGGAGTCAACCAATGTTGAAGTCTACCAGCAGAACAAGGTAGGCTCAGCAGTCACGACACAGGAGACAAAGATTGGACATGTCTCACACAATGGTTCCAATTGGGCTCTCACTAATGGGCTAAGACTAGCCAGTGAAGAGTTGACCCAGAGTGTGAGTGGAGGGTTGCCCAAGCATGGACCCATGCCACTATAAATAGCCAGTGTGAACAGCTGCTTCTCATTTCAGAGGGTTGCTGATTCTTCAGATGTTTTGTAGGTCTATTGCACTCTTCTTTATGAATTATTTGCTGTGGGATGGTGGGATAGAAGCTTTTAAAAAGTGTTAGATCACTACAATTAATCTCCTGCTTTTGATTGACTCCAAAGTATAGTATAAGCATGAAATATCCCCTTAGATTAATCAAAAGAATAAATTTCAGATCAAAGCTTTATTTGGTATGTTTAGAAAATGATGTTAACTGTTGATAAATTTATAAATAAATGCATTTCCCATCTCATAGTGATGTTCTTTATGTAAACTTTTACTGATGGAATACAAATCACAATGTTTTTAGCTACATAACCACTTTTCCTAATCAAAATGTTTGCTCTTCAATGACTACTCTCTTTTTTTCCTTCTTATGGTAACATGAAACTTTCTGATAATTTAAACTATGAGAAGTCCAGGTTGGATATTAGCAATATTATGGAAAAAGATTGTTTGCATGTCACCATAAATATGATACACTGAGATGTGAGGAGCAGAACAGGATACTAGCAGAAAAAGGAAAATGAGTAGCATACATCGAGAATGAAGAGTTGTGTTATGAGAGTAGGTGGTAAGGTAGGTAGGGTGTAAACTGTTGGATGGTGGGTATGATGGCAGCAGGTTACTATAGGTTGAGGACAGGATAATTTCAGAACTGCAGAATGTGTTTTAAGGATAGTTCCAATTTGCAAAGATCAGAAGAGGTGGTAGTGGTGGAGATGAGGGTCCAAATGCCCCAAGATATGAAGCAGTCATTGTAATCAAACATGCTCTGTTTGGCTGCATGTTGTCTGATAGGATATACCACTTACCTCTTGGCCCGTCTGCTGGTAGTTATTCATCCTGGTGGACAAATGGTTGACAGGGGTTAAGCAAAGTGGAACACCCTATGACACAACATGTTGTTGAACATAATATGTTTGAATTCAATAGCTGCATTACAATCCAGGCCATCCTTCTTTTCAGTACCATCATTTCTGAACTGTGCTGGTGGGGTTATCCCTTGGTCCTGAAATTATCCTGGCCTGCACCTACAGTAACCGGCTGTCCCCACACCTTCCACCTAACAGTTCCAACCTTCTCTATCCTATCACCTCCTTTCAATTCATATACTTTCACCTTCCAGCAGAGTTGATAAATGAAATGGCTGCTTTCACTAATGGCTCAGCCTCTGATGGAGTAGGCTAAGTCTGTGACAGGACTGGAATAGGAAGTGTTGGGAGGGTGGAATGTGCAGGGCTTACATTAAGAACCCAGTGTAAGCCATGTACAAGACCTGCTGAATCCACCCACCCAGCACTTACTATCCCACTCTTGTCACAGGCTTATCCTACCCTATCCCATGCAAGGCCAATTTCAAACTGGAAATAAAATGCAGCCACTATTATTAACAGAAAGTACTAAGCCAAAAGTGACCAGCTTAATGAGTAATTATTCTCAGACACTATCATGTCAAGAATGGACTGCTACTCATTGTAAAGAAAATACACTGAGAACTAGATAGACATGATGAAATGACAATCACAGTCACACAGTGTAGCTTTCAGCTAAGAACTTCCTCAGAAAATGGACACACTACATTCATACAATCATACAAGCATTACTCACTAACACAGTGTCAAGGTGCAGGGAGGAGAAAGAATTGGTGGGGTTAAGAGGTCAGTGCTGCCTGATAAAGTCTGTGGGGACTTGATTTGAGGATAAGGCTATAAGATGCAATGCTGGGAATAAGAGAGTCTCACAGAGTGGAGAAGAGCTGCAAGCAGTGAGGGTTATGGACAGTAGGTGGTAGCTTTACAAATACATGCATGAAAAAAAATCAGCAGTCTCTGTTGCAACAGATTATTTGATTCATTTACCACTGTTGCTGCACCAGCCACCACCATGTAATGGAATAAAATTTACATAAATAAGTGTTGCATCACTATAATTCTAGGGTTCCATGAGCCTTTACATAAAAATGGAATATATATAAACAAAAATAAATATATATATATATCAGTTCACTTTCACTACGATTCTAGGGGTTCATGATCCTTTACATAAAAATAGAATAGAGATTTACAAAACAACATTTCAGTTCTCTTTCTTCTTGTTTTGAATGGGCTCCTTTGTACCACTCTTGTTCAACTGTTGGGCTATGATCTTTGTCCAGTACTGCCAAATCCTCTGATTGTCTAACTCCTTTCTTTCTTCTGTCCTGTGAGAAACGTTCCTTCAGGGCTTTTCCTTAAATCCTCAAACTTCCTTCAGGGTGTATCTGCCAGACTGTCTGTTCTGGAGATCAGTTATTCCCAGTTCTTTAATGCCTTCTCAGTCTCTGTCAGCCTAGTGATGTGAAACTTCTTGTTTTGCAAGAAGGTGAAAAGATGGTTGGTCAATCAATTTGGCAGCAATCTTGCAACATGGGTATAGAAAGCTACCCATCTTTTTCTTGCTCAATCAAATAGCCTCTCAATATGTTTGGCGACCTCCAAGTTACGTCACCTTCAGAATTCCCCATCTGCTTCTATCAGGCCTAGGCTCATCCTGAGGATTCTCCTTGCTCTGACTTTCAATTTCTCAATCAAACCTCTCCAGTTCATGTAAGAATATTCCAAGACATATAGTGCTTCTGATCACATGACTACTGTGTTCATATTTATTGCTCTTGCAAACAGAAATTGACAAGTTGTACAAGAATAACCTAGATATTCTGAATTTGTGTTCCATATTGAAGCGTACACCAGTACGCAAAATACCCAATAACCCGTCCTCTTACACTGATGTATTCCTGTATTTGTCATGGCACACTGTCCACTAGAGTGTCAAGGGACTGTTGGTCCAGATTGTCCCACTCCTAAATGGCAATTTGTTGTAGATCTTTCAGACTGTTTAGTGATCCGTCTCCTCCAAAATCAACCCTTTTTAATGTTTTTCAAGCATGTTAGATAGGGTTGATGTCTGGAGAGCTGCTGATATGGTTGCATTGTGTGTCAGAGGATGTCATCCCTGCTCTTTATGGCCATTTGACTGCCTTCTATGATCACCAATGGCTTACAGTACCCCCACAAAAGGCCACCCCAAAAACATTGGGAATCACAACTTTGATGAACTTCCTGACCAGACTGCCTCCAAAACTGTATCTGATGTGTCAAGTTGAAGACAAATCTGAAAAGATTTCTGGATGAATAAATAAATGCCACTTGATGTCAATTCTGACAAATCCATTCAACATGCTGTTGGGCCCACCTGTACAGAATGAATGGTGCCTAGGTATCAAAGCCTAATACATCCAGTTTGAGTTGAAACACTTTTTTTAATTTGTATATAAAGTGCTATGCAGTGGTTCCATCATGAGTTTCATGACACTTTGGTCGTATTTCTTACTGATTGTTTTTATTGCACTTTGTTATTTATGTGGCTTTATTGGTCAGAAAACATTTGCACACCAGTAAAACTCACTCACTATTGACAACATAGTTAAATGCAGTTTTACCAGCCTTAGGGGGTTATCTTCAACATTACGATGTCACTAGTGAAGTGTTACCAACCATAGGGGATTCATCTTCAACATGACGATGTCAGTAGATGCACTGGTGAGGATGTGTTAATGTAGGAAATAGAGTAGAAAGCAGCTGGAATTCCTGATTGAATATGGTAGATGTTGAAACATTGCAGTCCATTGTGTTGGAAGTGGTTGAATCATTGTATGAGAGATGGCAACCATACTGTGGTGGCAGTGAAGGTAATTACTTGTTGTTGTGGAAGTGTATGTTGAGTTGCAAAAAATGTATGTACCAGATTAGGTATTGGTTTAGCCAAAGTACACTGAGCAGCTCATGTTGAACTGTGATAATGTTGATCATTCCACAGAAATGGTTTAGGAGCTAAAACTGAACCCTGTGTCATCCACACAACCCGATGTGTGCTCTTAGTTGAAAATATGAAGAGGCAGTGTATGAGCTGCCTATTGAGGTCTTGTATGGCTTGGTGAATGGTGTTCCAACAATGATACTGATGAGTTCCATGGTGTATCACTAGTCAGGTTAGCTGGCAACATAAACAAACTTCCTATACTGTAATGTTATGTCACTGAAAGGGAAACTGGTCTCAACATTCCTGAAACAGATGGGCAGAAAGTTGTTGTCAGACAGCAACATAAAAAAAAACAACAGTAGAGTGAAGTTCATTGCAATGATGATGCAGCAGCAAAATCAGTTATGGCATCATGATTAGTGATAAGATCTTTGTCAAAGTTAATAGCAATGTACTTCACATGTGAAGCAAAAAGTTTGTTTCAGAGAGATGTTACTGCTTTGCAATAATTGCATAGGAAGTAGAACAGGTATGTTCCGGCACATAGCAGGTGCAATGTCTCACTAAGTTAAAATTTATTGACATCACTTCATTCAAGAGATTAGTTCCAGAGATGATCACAATGTCACAAAATGCCCTTTGCAGGGACATTATGTTATCAGTGAAGATGGCCCATAACATGAGCAGTCACTGAAAATGATGTATATTATTCATTGTTTGAGAGACAACTGCATTCACATAAGCAAGTACAAGTGACATCTGTTCCTTGGGCAATAATTGATATCCTAGCATATTGCGTCACAGAGTTGATATCTGTAATCACATCACCATCACAGCACACTTAACAAACCAGCAAGTTTTTATGTGTAGCTTTGTGAGTGTACTTATATGTAGATCGAGAAAAATTTCAGTGGTGAAAACATCAAATGCTTCTGTTCCATAATCATGCTGGACCCCAAAATTTGGGACATGGTAGACCAAAATTACAGTCTTCCATCTTTCGGTTATTTTGGTGTGCCAGAATGCATACTAGCAGCTGACACCTTAAATAGCTTTAGTAGCCAAGCTACAATTATCCCATTCCAGACTGCACTGTAGGTTTGCAGTGCAACTTGGCAGACACATGCCTTTACTTTAGTTACCAGTGCTTAATGTTTGCAGATGGCAATTAGCAACAAATGTGACATTATATTTTACCATGGTACCTCCTAATTACATCAGTTTTATCCCAGTCAGTTGTTGGATGTGTCCCATTTCAATAAGAATGTTTGATGAAGCAACAAAGTGGAAACATTCATTTCTCACTACACATAATGTTCTACAACAGAAAACTGAGCCATGAAATCCTCTTTTATTGGCACAGTCCACCATTCACTGCAACACTAATCTAATTAGCTCCCTTCCGTGTGTCCCAAATTACATTAAACATCTGCTCTTTTGTTCTTCAGTTTTCACTGTTATACATTAGCAATCATTTCTTTGCTTCAACACTACTCTATCCACTCTTTAGTTCTTATCATATATATCCTTGTTTACTCTTGATCATTCTACCTATAGCTATTATTTATGACAGTCTTTACTGACTCTGTTTCTTATTGTATGGAGTGTTACGAAATTAATTATAACTCTTCAGAATGTACAACTCACAATATACAATTGTGTATATTTCCTACATATCATACCAGTGAACTTTTTTGGAGGAATTCCAGCTATTTCAAATTATCTATTGATTTTCACTGTAACTTTTCAAGAGATTGACTGTCCAGTGGAGAAAATGTGGTGCCTTATTGAAAGGCTTTATGTTTATGTCTACAATTCCAACCTCAACAGAGGGTCTCATAGAATGAGAGTATATGATGTTACTGAAGATGACTGAGGCCATTAATTTTGGTACACTCCTTAATGGTTTTTAGATAGCATAAGCTATCTGTTGTCATTGGATTTTACTCTCTTGTTTCTGTAACTATAATTAACAACACCAATGTGCCAATACACTATCATACAGCCCTAACAGTTAGTAATACTTTACACATATGATACATAGCTTGGATGATTTATACATGGAGTCAACTTGTAAGGCTTGCATAAGTTCATAACATTGTAAATCAATAAACCTTTTTATAAGAGTACCATGAACATATAGAATTAATACCTTAAATGTTTTTGTTTGATTTTTCTCCCACATTGATTTTAAAAATATGTTCATTTACTTCAAGTATAGCTTAGTATATACTTTTACTTTTAACTATTATTTTCTTAATTTTTATTTTTATTTTACAGGTGAAAACATCATAGGTTTAAAAATTATTACAACACAAAATGGGAATCAGAATTCATGTCTCTGAACTACATCTGTAGAACACATCATGAGGTTGTGCATGGATAATGAATGAAGAAAGAAATGGAGATACATGACCATCAAACATTTGTAAATATTTCAAACACTATCATGTGTAAATATTCATTGTGTATCATAATTGTACAAAAATATTTATTGTGATTTAAAGGGTAGGAGAAGTTTTGTAAGATGTATTCTGTACGGCTAACATTACAGACAAATGGAGACAGTGAGAGAGGTAGAAAGAAAAGGGAGAGAGAGATAGAATGAAACAGTATTTGAAGTGGATAAGTACATGACTAAAAACACATGTGTTCTGTCTGCTATCATAAGTATGTATGACACAGAAAAAAATCTTTTTTATTAATATTCGTGGAATCTCACGTATTGAATAATTACTCAACACTGCCAAAATGTGTTATATGGATTTTCTCCAGCTCTATTGTGAACAATCTGATAAGAGAAATGTTCAGTGATAAGTCAAGACGAGATATTTCAAAATAATATCTGCATAAAATTCAATAAATTTTTTATATAAAATAAAGAACATAGAATTACTGACTAAATAGTTTCTGTGTTTTATTTCCTGATAATTTATTTGCATTTTGCATTCATTATACCAAACAAATGAGTCCAAATTTGGTAAGTATTGTAAGTAAAAATTAAAATTATAGACAATTATCGTTTTTAAAAATCTGCAAGCAGTGTGGTACTTATATTAGAAGTAAGGTGGAAATTAGAATTCTGCAAAATGGTTCATGTCATACCTCGCTAACAAAAAAAAAGAAAGTGTCAGTACAAGGAACTAGTGAAGGAAATTATATGTAGTGCCCCACAAGGAACTATCTTAGGGCCATTGATTATTCTTCTACACATTAATGACCTCTCCTCAGTTACACTACCAGAAGCAAAGTTTGTTTTGTTTGCAGATGATACAAGTATTGCAATAAATAGCATGTTGAGTGTAGTTCTAGAAAGGTCTGCTAATGATATTTGCAAGAACATCAATGAATGTTTTAAAGCCAACTCATTTACATTAAACTTATAAAAAGATTCACTACATGCACTTCAGAACATATAAGAGGTTTCCATCCAGCATATGCATGAAGTATGAAGAAGAGCAGATAGAAGAGGTTGACAGTATTAAATTGCCGGGAACTGCAGAAACAACTTGAAAAATTTGTATTTGCAATTTGAGTGTTGTCTGGTGTAGGTGACATAAAAATAAAAAAAAGCTTGCATACTTTCAATCCATAATGTCATATGGTACAATATTTTGGGGAAACTCTTCAAATCAGGCAACAGTTTTCAGATTCTAAAAGTGTGTAATATGTATTATTTGTGGAGTAAATTCATGGACATCCTGTGGAAACCTCTTTAAAGAACTGCGTATAGTAACTACTGCCTCTCAGTATGTATATTGCTTAACAAAATTTCTCATAAATAACATATTCAAAAATGGGTCCACTACTCAGGAGCACACATTTTCAATAATTCGCTGGCAACCATAATAAATTTTGCTACAAATAAAGATCAGTTTATGGGGAGTCTGAAAGACTTAACAGTGGCCAACATCTCCTACTCCATTGACAAATTTTTCAATAAAACCAAATGATGTATGTATTGTATTATGTAAGCTTGTGTAATATTGAAATGTCCCCCATCTATGAGGATCTCTTCAGTATGAAGCTATGGAATGAATAACTAATCTAATCTAATCAGGAGGAGAAAAAGAAAAAAAGTTGCAGCTGATTAACCCCAAATTTGCAGAAATGTTTGAATCCTTAATTTCATGTAACAATTCAGGACACAATCAGTTATTGTGTAGCCTATAGGCTACAGCAGGTGTTAGTTTTATGTACAATCCATATCTAAAGGTCATGTAAAGTCAAACACTGAAAAGTCCAGGTTGGAATAATAATATAATGAGAATAGTTTACAACTTAACACAAAGTCATACATCAAGCTTTGACAGGCGCATAAAAAAAGACCCACACACACAGAATGTAAGCATTTGGCCATTGTGGCAGCCACAAGTGTGGCTATGTGATTAAGTTAATGGAGTATTTTTCTGAGAAAGACTAATGGATGAAAGCTTATGTTCTGTATGTATGAGTGTCTTTTCTATGTGCCTGTCAAAGTTTGATGTACATCTTCACAGTGAGTTGTAAATGATCCTCAGTATATTGTTGCAAGGTAAAGTCAATTTATCAGATTTGAATACCTAGATGCTTATGAAAGAAGGAACACATTTCTGCTAAATAAGACATTAGCAAATAAGGAATGACTGATGAATGATAGTAACCTGAAATGTAATTAATGGAATGAGACATCTTTGCAGTCTACAGCCCATAATGATCGGTGGGCATATCAGCTCATATTTATAGAAAATGCAGTTCTTTGTAATTGGAGATTACTGTGACAAAGTTGTTTAACAATTTTAAGTCTTATTCAGGTATGATAACAGGAGGGCATTATGACTGACATAACTGTAAAGTATCAGGAAGTAACACACAGTATTTTTTTTTCTTTCCTGATATTGCAGCTGGCATGTTGGAACTTCATGTTACCAAATGTTTGTTAAGATTAAGGGACTTAACTGCAGGGTCATCAGTCCCTAAACTTACAACCTGCTTATGAACTACCTTGTACTAAAGACGACACAAACATCCATGCCTGAGGGGGATTCGAACCCCCGACAGGGAATAGCCTCACACACTGGAGCGTAGCGCCTCAATGTGCTTGGCCACTCCACCGCAGCTCTTCATGATACCACTGGAAGTTTGTGCCACAGAGGTTGTTTTCTTTACTTGTGTAGCTCTAGGAAGAGAAAGCTGACATCCTAAAAGTTAAAAAATGGCATTCACTTTATTGTCATTAACTTTTGAAGAGCAGTTAACTGTAGTTCAGTACTTATAGACTAAAGGGCATAAAGTAAATTATCTTCAGAAGAACATACATGGAATAATGGGGATGACTGATTTGACTGTGTGCATTCTTCCAGTAGGGCTTTCATACTGTAAACTGATTTCACAACTGTAACTGGTACAATAATAAATAAATGTTTTGTCAACCTTGGAGACTATGTAGGAAAATAGGTAAAAGTGTAAATACATTTGTATTTTTGTTTTATTTGTTATTTTGTTACCTATTAACTTTTTTATAACAAGCAGATGCTATTTTTTCTGTATTGTACAGAAGAGTCCATTGGAAAGTTACATTGATGTTTGGCATCTGATACCTACAAAATATCAGGCATCAAGGCAAGTGTGCCATTTGTGTGTAAAATGGAGAAGGTGCATAACCTATCTCAGTTTGATTGAGGGCAGATTGGAATAACCTACAGCAGGCATGTCAAACTCATTTAAGAAGTGGGCCATTTAAGATATTTGGTCAGATACATGGGGGCTGCATGAGAATTGTAAATTTTCTGGAAAAAAAAAAAAAGAGGTGGCAGTGAAAAATGTAGGATAATACAATAATTGAATAATCTAATATAATTTATGGAATTACATATAATAATATACAATCATATTAGTACACATATTTAAGCATTTACATTATTTGATAAAGGCATACATATTTACAAATCTAACATTTATTATTTTTTCCGGAAACCTGCTGGCGCATTTCTCCTACCAATTTTTCAATATCTGGATTCAAATACAGTCTTCATTGTGTCAGATGATATTTATAAATCAGTTGAGACCAGTAAGCAGTTCTAAATAATTTCATGCATTAAAATTGTTGCTCACGTAAGTATGTAGGGGAAAATCAGGTAGATGGCGAGATTAACGTATATTATATTTTTTTCTGGCTCTTACATTGAAATCAAATATTTTATTTGTGGAAAAGTGAGTGCTTAGTGTATGTCCTTTGTAATGAAGCTCTTAAAAATTTCCTAAGACTGCAGACTTTTTAGCTAGACCTGTTTTTGTTAGTGACAATACCATTTGTCAACTTGCCCTACAGGTAGGGTAAGATGACGAAACAAACATTTTATTTAGAAAACAAGACTTTTATTGATGCCTATCTACTGATCAAAAGAGTCACAGACATAAGATTTCTTCTTTGCATTTCTGTAATTGAAGACCATACCAAGACGAGAGTCTACTTCACCAACGTGAATTTTTTACGTAGTGGCCTAAAGTAGCTTCAGGGAAGTTGAACTTCCTAGCGGCAGCTTTAACAGGCTTACCATTTCTTACATGCTGCATTGCCTCTTTCAATGTTTCCTTGCTCCATTTCTGTCACTCTGTCTTGCTTATGAACTGCATGATTCATCATCTTAACAACAGTCGACATTTTGGATACAGACCTTTACATGTACACACTCTTACACAATAAATTCATTAAACCATTATTGAAACATCAGTAAATCCACAAGGTTTAAGAGGAATCAATTCATATTCATTAATGAAAAACTATTACTTGCATGAAACTTATTTGAACCACAGGAGAAACTGTTACAAAAACAGCATCTACTTCTGAGCCTCTGTTGTTTACAAAACAAAATGACCAAGCAGTTCTATTTCAACAGTCATGTCTGCAGAGCACACTAACGAAGTAATACCATAGTGCATGTAGCACCAGCTATTTAGTTATTGGAGAAATTCAAAATTCGTCATCTTAGACTTCTCCTACTCCCAAACATGCATAAAATCTGCACAGCAATTTTTTTTTAAATATTTGAGACCTTTCACCTAAACAAGGAGAAAGGTCCAATGAAAAGTGAAAAAAATTCCTCTAACTCCTTTAAATCAACAAAACGTTCATTGAATTCATTTTTATTTCATCAATTTGATCCACATATTTTAAAGATAAGTAACTTTGATTTTGTGCTCAGATGTCACAAGCAGAAAAATATTCTTTCACACATGATTTTTAAACAATGTCAGATTTTTTACAAAACCTGCAACAGCTTCAAATGTATTTCTTACTAACTTATATTTACCTTGCAGTGTTATATTAAGGTTATTCAAATTACCTGCAAAATCTGTTAAATAAGGTAGGTCCTGCACCCACAATAGATAATTAAGACATCTTTCATTAACTCATTCAAGCATGTACAAAGAGTCCAAAGGCAAGCCGGTGCAATAACATCACTGGATCGAAGGAGCGCCAATGACCAAGTGCTGAGGTCATCAGATGGTGCATGCAGGGCATGTCTGCAGGTCAGCAAATCCCACAGGCACAATGAGGAGCACCTCAGATGATAGAAGTAGGAAGGCTTGTATCACATGTGTCATTTTGGTGGCAGGAGGAGATGTCAGAGGAGGAAGGAGTCTGTAGCCAGGTGAGAAGGGACACGAACAATGAATTCAAGGTAAGGGATAGGGGGAAGAGGAGAAAGGGAGATACTTTGGAAGGTTGATTAGGGCAAAGGTGTAGGAGAAGTAGGAGATGATGATTCAACAAAGGCAGGTTCAATGCAATTGATAGAGACAGTGGTAGGAGAGTTGTTGAGAGAAATGATGGAGGTGTTATCGCCCCTCTTCAGAATCTGATGAGGGCCCAGAATGGAGGCTACAGAGGGGTGCAAACAGTGTCATCATGGAGGGAAATATGAGAACAAGTTGTGAGGGCAGAAGGTTTTGTGTCTCGTTTCCGCGGGTTGTCCTCGGTGTCTGTGGCCGAGTAGAGAGAGACCAACACAGGGATATAGGATGCATGCATGCACGGGTACAGAGTGTGAGGTGACCAGCCAGTGGGATAGCAGAAACTAGAAATAATAAGCTAGATTAGAACAAGTTGTATATTTTGTAGAAATATAATACTTAACTTTTACAAAGTTCATGACTGCCAAGTAAGTGTACTGCTGAGACATAGGTTAACTAGGTAGAGGCCTGAGGGCGCTCGTGGCTGACGTCGTAAGAACGCCGCGCTGTGCGTGCATGGCGGCGCGCGGCGAAAGTACGTGACATGCACTTCAGACTCTGTACAAGCGTGCATCCTATATCCCTGTGACAGTCTCTCTCTACTTGGCCACAGACACCCAGGACAACTGGCGGAAACGAGACACAAAAGTGGCGACAAGGACGGACACAAAAGAAGGGACATGAAGGGCAGCAAGGGAGTGACTAGTCAGACGGAGTGAAAGTTCGGAGCAGTACAGGTGGACACAATCTAAAAAGGAAGGGCCCAGGAGCACCATAGACAGTGCCTCCAACCACAGGGTGTCATGACACATTAAGGCTATCTTAAGGTTTCATTGCCAGCACTTGACTAGTCCATTTCCTTGGGGGTGATAAGCAGTTGTGTGAATATGTTTGATGCTGCGGCGGTTGCATAGGTTTTGAAAAAGTGAGGACTCAAATTGGTGGCCTTGGTCAGTTCATATTATGGAAGGAAAGCCAAAACAAGAAACCCAGGATTGCACAAATGCATCTTCAACTGTTTCCGCCTTGATGTTGGGAATAGGCGTGACTTCGATCCAGCAAGTGGTGCAGTCGTTGGAGGTCAGCAGATATCAAAAATCGTCAGCCAGGTGAAGGGAGCTGACTAGATCTATGTGTACATGTTGTCGGTCTGTGATGAACATAGTGGAGGCTTCGACACCTGGGTGAGCCAAGTTGTGTAGTTTGTTGAAGATTTATTGATGTAGGCAGTGAGGTATGTAGGGGCAGAGCTTGCCAGTGGATTCATCACACCAAACCTTGCCTGAAACTCCAGGGAAGATGGTATGTATAGGTCGCAAAGAAGAGGAAGAATCTTCAATCAGTTGCATAGTGTAATCATCAACCACTTGCACAGTGATGAGCTGAGAGAGGTCCAAGAGAGAAAAACTGCATCAATACGCGAAAGGAAATCAGCCATGACATTGTCTGCACCTTTGATGTAGTGGACGTCTGTGGTGAATTGAGAAATGTAGTCAAAATAGTGGAACTGCTGTAGAGTAGGGTTGGCGGGGGGGGGGGGGGGGGGGTTGAAATAGCAGCAGCCAGAGGTTTATGGTCTGTGAGAACGTAGAATGAACAGCCATGTATGGCAGAGCAGAAGTGTTTGATGACATCATAGACGGCCAGAAGTTCTTGATCGAAGGCTGAGTACTTCTTGTGAGCATTATTCAGTTTCTTTGAGAAATATTGCAAAGGAGGTGTAACACTGTCAAGGGATTGGCTGAGGACTGTGCTGATGGCATTGTCACTTGCATCCATAGTAATGTATAGATTGGCATCTGGATAAGGATGAGCAGTGGTCACAGCTTGAGCGAGTAGGTGTATAAGGGCCGAGAATACCAAAGACATAGCACCTGTCCAGGGAACAGCCAATCACCAAAAGTACACTTGCCAGCAACTGCGTCTGTAAGTGGGGCCTGCAGCTCAGCAGCACCGAGCAAATGTCATTGATAGTATTTAATAGTGCCAAGTACGTGACATAATTCTTTAAAAGTTGTGGGAGGAAGCAAGTTTCTGATGTGGTCTTATCAGTTACATGGGGAGATACCATTGGCCAAAACTGTAAAGCCAAGGAAAAGAACTGATTTTGATGCAGTTGATATTTGTTGTCATTCATTTTAATGCCAGCTACAGCGCGGGTGTCAAAAAGGATTTGTAAATGTTTTTATTCTACTAGACTGAGCTACTGAATATGAAAACGTCATCAAGGTACACAAAACAAAACTTTAAGGGAAATAAAATCTCATTAATAAATCACTGCCAAGTCTGGCTGGCATTTTTGAGGCCAAAAGGCATGCATTGATAGTGAAATATACCTATGAGAATACTGATAGCAATCATTTCTAGGTCTTCAGGAACCATAGTGACTCGGTGGTAAGCATGTATGCAGTCCACTACCGAAAACACTTTCGTGCCTGCTAGAATCTCTGTAAAGTGATAACTGTCCATTATAGTGCGAGCATTAAGGTGGCGGTAGCCTCCTCATATATGCCAAGAACCATCCTGCTTGGGTACTAAATGAATGGAAGAGGACCAGCTGCTAGATGAGGGTTCAATGACACCGGACCTTAAAGTTTCAGAAATTTGTTCTTTGACAGCTGCCAGCTCAGGGCTGAGTTGGTATGACTTGCTAGTGACGGGAGGACTATCAATAAGACACAATTGGTGTACCGTGCCGTTTGTAACCGCTGAGACACCACGAGAAACAGTAGGAAAATTATGTTTACACTCGCGGCCAATGTTTGTTGTGTTGGTCCAGGTGGGAGATGACGGAGGGGGTGCAGTCACATGGAGTCTGTGAGAAGGGGTGGTTCAGCTGTACTCGTGGATGGAAAAGCTAGCTGAGGTGCTGGAGAAGTTACAGTATTAGCTGCATTTTTACTTATGCACACCACTGGCACTCTGGGACAAGACGGCATCATGTCAGAGTTCCTGTGGTTGTGGAGGCATGCACATTGCCGTAGCAGACTGCTCGACTGGTGGAGCAGAAACAAGTGACGAACTCTGGGTGCACACAAAGAAGGTAGTGTTCATTGTGGCCACCAGAGTGGGACACGGACACCACACAGGTTGATGGTTCATGCAAAGTGTGAGCATGGAAACACAGATCTGTTCACAAACATCTGCAAGCAAGGCAGGGAGGAGCATGGTCACAAACACTATTTACATTGTGCTTGGAATTGACAGCACTGCAAGCGCTTTTTGAAGAAACATTTGTACTAACTTTTGAGTGAGAGTCCTTTCAACAAGGTTGCTGAGATTCTGAGGCAGCAGGCAATTTCCTCATTCTCGTGGTGCAGACAGAGCACACATTCACGTTCGCTCGACCATTTCCACAGGAATGACTCAGATGTTTTAAAAGTAACGAAGTGCTTTCAAACAGCATTTTCTCTCTCATGACACAGTTTGATAACTTGTTCCTGTTCATGACACAATTTTGAAAACAGCACACTGAAATTCTTAATAGTTTGTAAACACCTGTGAACAACAAGTGTGTTAGCAGGACAAGAGTAAGGGCTTGACACAACACAAAAAAGTAAGTGTTTGTGGTCTGATGAAATACCAAATGTTGCACAACATCTGTAGAATATGATGAGTTAAGAAGTCCAGGCCTAGGATGGGCTCCAGCACATGTGCTATGAAAAAGTTCCAAGAAAGTTTGCACTTTGGTAACAAGCAAACAGTAAAAGTCATTTAACCTGCACGCGGCAGCTGTGTGGCATTGACAGCCCGAAGTACAGCACTGGGAGGGTGGAAAGGGGTGGCAGCCATCGAAAGTGGTAAAAGTGATACATCAGCATCAGTGTCAATCAAGAAACGTACATTTGAAGCATAGTCAAATATGTACAAATGACCACATGACAGTGAAAAATCACCAACGGAATGAAAAACATGTAGGCACCCATGGTTATCCGAGCAGGAGGCGGTGCCTAAACCATCCTGGGCTCAGCATTTGGTTGATCACATGGCAAATCACACTTCCTTATGGCATCACTGAACCAGCTGTAGAAATAGCAGTAAAAATAGTTTGGAGCTTTTTCTTGCGGGAAGTGAATTACCAGTGTTGGGCCATCCTCAGCATTGGAGGAGCTATTTGCAGATAGTTCAGGAGGGTATGGCGGGGATGGTGAAGCTGACACGCGGTCTGCGTGTAGTCATACTTGTATGCCCTCTGTCTTCACAGCAGACTGTTTGACGTGCGAGCAACCCTGCCCAGCAGCAGGTGTATGCTGGCATGATTGCATCTTGGATGAAGCTTGCTGCTCACGTGTTTCACGTAGGTAGGCATCGTAAACTCCGTGGCAATACATATACACTCACTCAGATTCTGCAAAATGTTGTGAATGAGGGCAGTCTGAACTGCAAGCGGAAGTTTGCTCGACCACACAGCCATGAGGGTGAAGTCTGGCATGTTATGCTGTTGAGAAGAAGATGAAGACGGCACCATAGCTGTGATGGTTTCTTGTCCCTCAAGTTTTCCTTATGGACAATGTGTCAGATAGTATCATCTGGCATGTGAGTGACCCTCTCAAGGATTTCCATTTGGTGATGGTGTACCTGTCAGTCACTGTAGGAGAGATCACAAGTTCACAGATCAAATAGATATGTTTGTGAAGCTGCGTGATGAGGCACAGGTAATGAGCTGAGTCCACAAGCTAATAAAAGTTGAATATTTGTTCAGCCAAAGCAAACCAAATCATGGGAGCCTCAAAGGAGAAAGGCAGCAGCTTAGGAAGGCGCCCAGTGTTGACTTCCTGTGGCATCATGATGAAGCTCGTGTCTGTTGTTCCTGGCAGAGCCTCAAAGATGAGCGAGCACGTTGCGGCGAGTAGAGGCGAGATGATACTGGCAACCAACGTGGTCTGAGTAGTTGATATTTATGTTTAACATTTGTTTGAGAACAAATACCTTTTAGAATTAAAATTTGGGCATTGAGGTCTGATAGTCCATTTACTATTCTGCTGACAGAGTGCCCCTCTAATAATGAAGAATGAACAAAAATATTGTCAATGGTAGAACTGCTATTTCCTTGCACTCTTGTTGAAAAAAAAATACTGTTTGCATCATGTTATAGTAATTAAATAGATCTAACAGCTGACTTTTTCTTCAGCTATCACCTACACAATTAATGTTGAAAACTCCACATACGATTAAATTTTTATACTTCCTATACAGTGAACCCAGGACCAATTCCAGCTTGGGCAGAAACATTTTAAAATCTGATTCAGGGGACCTATAAATAACAACCATTACAAGTTTAGTTCCATTAACATTAACAGCTCCTGCACAACATTCAAATATCTTTTCTGTCCAGCATTAAGAAAAATTGATTGACTCCGATGAAAAATTGTTTTTTACATTAATGACCATTCCCCCACACTGCAAGGAACTCCTAGAGTAGAAGGCAGCTAACATGTATCCTGGCAAAGGAAGTCTCTGAATTGTCACATCACTTAAAAAGTGCTCTGAAATACCAATAATGTCAGAATCAGTATCAATAAGCAGTTCATTAACTTTATCTCTGATACCCTGTATATTTTGATGAAAAATAGTAATTTCCTTATTACTTTGATTATTAGACTTTGTCAAATGTGGTTCCTTTCTTAGAGAGACTTATTTTAAGCAGAAATACCTATCAGCTGTCTTCAGTCTAAACTTCGGGGTCACCAGTATGGAAGTTATATGGGGTTGGATCCCCAATAATAACCACATGTACTAAGACAACTTTTATTAACTCACTCAAGAATATACAAAGGAGAATTGAAAAACAGTCTAACACAAACAGCTGCGAAACTCTCTATGGGAAAAAGTGCAGCTGAAGTGATGTTAGTGCTCCAAGCGGCCAGTAGGGAGTAGCAGAAGAATGGCATAATACAGAATGAGTAGTGGCTGTGTTTTACGTTGTTACTTTCACATTTCCTAATTACTAAAGGTTGTTGAGAATGTTTTAATACAAATATGAAAACGTCTTTAAAGTAATATTACTGCTTCCATTAATGGCAGTCTACAAAAACAAAATGTCACTGCAGTGTAATTCATTTGGCTCACAATTGCCGAGTCATAGTCATAGGAGCCAAAAACATTTTAAGAACAGAAATGAATTGCAACCTGATGTGATAAAGTACAAAAGGAACTGATTACAATTATATTCATGTGGTCTGTGCGTGCTTTCACAATCATGAAGTTATAGTGGATTTCGGACAATATTTTTTTCAAAACTAGACTTGTTTGAGACCAAATTCTACATCTCCTTATAAACTCTCTTTCATTTTGTCCTTACTTCCATGCCTTGCGTGTACCTATCAAGATTGTCTTAGCTACTTGGCAGCTATCAAACTGGAAGTCTTCAATAATATGATATTTTAATATTAATAGTTTATACATGGACATATTATTTATTTGTAGCTACAAATTCACTTGTTCAAACTAGAAGGTAACTGTCACAATATATAAAGATCACAATAAATAAAGATTGCCCCAGAATCAGTATTTTAAAAAACTAAAGGCGTTTCTGAAAAAGCACCACTTCTATTCAGTGCAAGAATTCTTATAAATGAAGAATTGAAAAGTGTCAAATTAAACATTAACAATTGTGTATGTCTGTAACATTGTTTTAAATTTTGAGTGATTATTTGTGTGATTATTGTGTAAAATTTTCTTGTGACAATCCATTGTATAGTGATGCATTCACCAATGAGCATTTTCTCTATTCCCATTCAAAATCTCAAAATTTGAAATGTTATGAAATTTTGTATATTTTGATTATAAATAACTTGTCCTGTATCATGTGTACTATATGTGCAACATATGATCCACTGGATAGACAGATAAATAAATAAATATCAGTATATAAGCCTACAATTTGTTTTTTAAACTGAAGTACAAAATTAAGCATGCTCTACTGAAGCAGTTCACTAACTGCAATAGGAAGTATTGACATTATTTTTATACAGCAGTAATATTATGAAATAGTTGTTAAGCATTTGCGAGTCTCATTAAGAGCTGAAGTTCAAAAAGACTGAATTTTTCCATGCCTAAAAGTGTAACTAACCACCAAAAATGAACAGTAGTTACTCATAAGATTAGTCTCTTACTTCCCAGCAAATTCCCAGTTCCAAATTATATTTTTGATAGCTGCTACAATTTTTAGCACTGAAATTGCTCTTAAATATGATGGTATTTAGAATGTGCTGCTGCAATCAAAAACAAAATTGCTTCAAGGTAAGTTTTTACAACCCAGCCGCTTGGCAGCACTGCAGTTCCGAAGTTGCAGAAAATCGCTGGAGGTTTCAAGACTCTTATCTTAGACTCTGAATGAACTAACTGGCTGGTGGGCAAGGGGATCCTGAGCTCCAAAGATATTTTTTATGTATTTTGAATTTGGTTGATTGAATGGTCGATCAGTCACCACAAACTTAAATCTAATAACAAAGATCTTCAGAGTATGGTTCTACAACTTTAAGGAATGAAGAAAATTTGGTATACTTAAATACTCTTGATCAGATAAAACTGACTATCTTTGTAACTGTTTTGAGAAGATGGTCCATTTTTAACAATTTTATAGAGAAAACTTCTTGTTGAATAAGGCAATCAAATGGATAATTTTCAGTTTATATGAATACCTACACTTTAATTTTCTTGTTAGTTGTTACACAAATCCTTTAATTTCATCAATTGTTGCAGAAACAAGCCTGTCAAGAGGTAAGTTAAATTTATCTAAAATACTCCACATGGCATATAAAAATAACTTTGCCAGTTGTTGTTCCAAGAAGAGGACTAAATTCCACCAGTTTGTGATCTTCAAGTTATAGCACTTATGAAAGGGAAGGAGAAAAGAAAAGCTACTTTTGAAACATATCTGATATCTGTGCTTTCATTAATAGCAAGTGAAAAGAACTGAAATGGTATAAATGCTCTGCAGTTGTGAACTGATGTCATCCACCATTTCAGTGTTAATTCTTTCTGCCACCATATTCCTCGATAATGCTTGTACTTTTCTGGATGGACACATTCTGCAGCTTTTAGTATACACACTTTAATTAAAGCACCATCATGAATGATTTGGAATCCTTTGCTAGTAAATACCTTATCTCATTAAGTTGCTCTTGTTACAAATTCATTACTTTTTATGAATTTCATAAGAACTCGTTGGTTATCATATGAAATATTCATTTTGTGGTGGCGCTAGCCACCAATTCGAGTGTGTGTATCGACCATGGTCACAAACTGAGTGGTGCATCTTCATGAAAATCTTTGGTGTATGATCCACCATGTTCGAATTAGTTGGTGTTTGTATTCCGTGTTGACAACATCAATAAAGCTATTGTTTTGTAGAGTGGGTGGTGATTGGGTTCCACTGCTCTTAGTAACCTCTACAGTGGTGACTCCATACTAAAATGGTCCTACACGGTACAGTGTAGTCTCATGGTTTTTGGCGTACTCCTTCCACTGTAATTAGCTCACACTCGGTACACCAATGATCCAGCACCCAAGTGCAACATATCTACACCCATGCAACTGCTGTCCAGACTCGCACTTCCTCGACAACCTGTGGTTTCCAGCATTCTCATGAGTGTTAGTAGTTTCCATAATGCCAGACTGCTGCACTTGTCCAGACATTCACCACAGGACATCCTCACATAACCGCAAATCAACAATGCCGTGCCTCAGTGATGTGATTCTGACTTTATCATCCCACAGATGCTTTCGAGTTTCTTTTTTTATGTCACTCCACTGTTCTAGCACTCTCAGCTCTTCTGTGCTTCAGATAATGGCAGCTACAACATACACTTTGTGCAAAATTCAGATGTGCAACCGCCTGCCATCACACCGGGTACACCAATGTATCACTCCACCGGTCATGCGCCCACCCTCCAATGGCCAGGTTGGCTACGAACATTTGCTTCTTTGAGTGTTGTGCATCAAAGCGTACCATTTGTGCTGTACACAAGTTTGTGCTGAATATTGTGCTAACTTTGCGAGTGCACTTCCTCGTGAAAGTTTGTCTCCGGCAGCTCGCCCCCCCCCCCCCCCCAACCACTGTACCGGTTCAGCTGCCTCCCTCAGTGTATCCTGTGAACATTCTGTGCTATGATCCTTCCTACAACCCCCCCCCAGTTTCATCCACTGTGCCAACTCTGCAAATGTGTGTGCTACACAGCATGTGTACTGTGCGCTGTGTTTCTGGTTATGCCTTCTGTAAAGCGAAGTGGTCCCCTTCCACATCTGATCTTTCGACTTTCGACCATTGCTCTGGTGCCGCCTGGTGCCTCTGCCATGCAGTGTGATGCTTCTGCACCTTCACCAATCGCCGACACTGCAGCACCTCCTCCACTTCCTGGTTTGCCTCCTTCCCCACTACCAGGCCACCTGCCAAAGCTGCCTCAATTTTCATTCGACTCTCCGACCACCTGGTTTGCTCCCACCGAGTGTATATTCGAGTATTACAATTTGGATGACTCCACTCGCTACCTCTGTTTAATTACTTCCCTGCACGACCATGTGGATCTGATTTCTGACCTAGTTACCGCGTCATCCTCCCCCAGTCAGGACTGCTATGAGAATGCTAAAAAGACTATCTTGGAGTGCGTCACCTGGTCTGTGGAGGAGACTGTTCAACACTTAACTGAAGAGGAGAACCTTGGTTACAAACGTCCATATGACCTATGGTGATGCCTTCAGAACTTGGTTAGCGAGCAGGTCAAGTAAACTCCCTCTGACCTTACAAACAGCATTAGTGTACAGTGTGCTCCAGTCCCCCAGTGAGGGTATTCGCATTGTGGACCATGTTCATTAAGTGCATCTTTGAGAATCTCGTCTTGCATAATCCGCCGCACCTAGCCTCTCACCACACCCACCTACCTTCACGCGGGGCTGCTCCCAATTCCCAAAGGAGATCATGGATCGGCCTGGCATTCCACGCTGCAACTGCTGCCAACACTGGAGGGTGTCAGCTCTGGCGAAGAGGGCACTTCCCACAGGAACAGCGACCTCACTACCTGTATTGTTTTTTTTTTTTTTTTTTTTCACGCCTGTTTCGGCAGTGCTGCAAGGAAGTGTAGGTCCTCTTGCAGCTAAACAAATGAGGTAGGCAGACTGGTCTAGGCGCCACCATCTGACCTGAAGATTGCAAGCGCCTACCTACTCTCCACTCTGTGTGCACCATCGCCGCTGCAGGCACTCATCTATATATTACTGATATGAACTCTGGCATTAACTTCCTCATTGACACTGGTGTTGATGTCTCACTTCTGCCTCCCGGACTGTCTCCAAACCCTGTGAGACAGAACAACATGCTTCTCCGAGCTGTCAATGCCTCGCAACTTCAAAGTCAGGCCCTGACCTTCATGCATGTTCGAGTGGGATTTCCTAGTGGCCACTGTTCCAAAGCCTATTCTCAGAATTGACTTTCTCTCATTTCATGGACTATCTCATGTCGTTCAACATCCAGTGTTTCACTCCCCCTCACATATTTTTATCGAGTGTGATCCATTGAGCTGTGTTAATATCAGTGTAATTCAGACTCTGTAGCCAAACTACAAAGTGCCATTGTTAGTTTAATTCAGAACATGTGCAAGTGGAACAGTTACGATGCGAAACAGCTCGACCTGTCTCGGCGGTTGGCTGAAAATCAATTCACGCTTGACTCTGCAAGACAAGACTTCGAGCAGCTCTCCTCCCCACGTTGCACAAATCACAGGATAGTCACAGTGTTGCTTTACCTTGTGTTTCCACCCCCTATAACTTTGGAACTTTTGCCTTCTCTGAGTATTTCTCCTGCTCCATCCCACTCATACGTGAAGGTATGCAGACTATAGCAATCTATCGCCTTGTTCATGTGCTCCAAAAACTATTGTGCCCTTGAACTCTGTACAAGACAGTGCATTCAATCGAGTGCTCCGTGAGTGACTTTCCTGGACAAGCCCACCGTGTTCACTATACCTCTCTCAACAAACTCTAGTGAAGTGTCTCAGTGTGTGTCTGTCAGTACTCCTGCTTCCACTTCTCGCAAATCCTCTGTCAAGCATTCATGTGCACGCTGCCCTACAAAGCTTAACTGCACCAACTGGCTCACCGGCTTTTGCTGTGATGTTGGGAATGCTGTCTTCCCTCCAGCTTGCGTTGCCTCGCCACCCACCTGCTCTGAAGCGCATGCATCACCTCCCCACCCCAGCGCTCCGGCTCCTGTTTCTCCGATGCTCGCTGCTTCCATCTCCTCGGTGCCTGCGTGCTGACTGTGGCCAATACGTGCACCAAGCGCTCGCAGTCATGGCTGAACTGTTCTCCATCAGTCTCGTTAACTCCAGCCGCTGCCACTGCCACGCGCCCTGACTCGCACACCCCCAGCGGCCACCTCATCACCTATGGCTCCTGTTTCTTATGCTGTTGATTTGCCAGCACTACCATCCTCTTGCAAAGCCTCCACAACAACTACTTCCAGTCAGCCAGCTACATGCGCACCACCTGTGGCCACTGCCACTACCTCTTTGCCGCCCCTGGCTTCTGTCACACTTGTGCAGGGTGCTGCTGCCATGCCCACCTCTGCCGGCTGTCATTTGCACCACCTGTCATCGCACCCACCATGTCCTTCGCTCCTATTGCCATGCCCTCGCCTACCTCGCAAGCAGCTGTCATCACAAATGGCGCAGTTCACAGACTGCACCTCACTGACAATGTCCCTGTTTTCTAAACCACGCCTTCTGTGTCCTAAAAAATTAGCCACAGTTGATGTGCAATTATCTGAACTACGTCAACCAGTGTGATTGAGCATTCTTGTAGCAGTTGTGTCTCACCCATTCACTTAGTAAAGAAACGTGATGGCACATGGCGCATGTGCGGCGACTATTGCAAGCTCAATGCTAAGACTATTATGGACTGGTTACCGATTCCAAACATCACCGATTTTCACAAATTACTTGCCGTATCTAAAGTTTTCTCAGTTGTCAACTGCAAGTGTGCTTATATATCAAATTCCCATAGCCCCTGACGACATTGAAAAAACAGCCATCACCACCCTGCTCAGCCTTTTCCATTACCATTTTATGCCTTTTGGACTTAAGAATGCCACACAAACCTGGCACTGGTTTATCAGTGAGATTTTACAGGACTTAAAATTTTGCTTCATCTAGTTAGATGACATTCTGATATTCAAGGAAAACAAAAAACATTTGCAAATCATTCTTGACATGCTGGCCGAAGCAGTAATTGAGTTGAATGATGACAAACACCCAAACACCAACTGCATCTCCCCTCGGTACAGTTCCTCGGGTATGCAGTTTCATTGGAGGGCATCACACCCCCCGCTTGACAATGTTAACTTGATGAAAAACATCATGCACCCCTCCACTTACAAAGAGCTTTGTAGGTTTCTCGGCACCATTATCTACTACAAACGGCACCTGCCCAATGCGACTGAGGTTTGGGGCCCCTTTACAGACACAATCGCTGACAAGCAATGTCAGGTGACCGCATGGTGCGCTGGATGGACCAAATAACTGAATCCTTCAATGCACTCAAGGAATTACTTGCTCGAGCGATCATGGTTGCTCATCCACATCCTGATCCTGAAGTTTTTCTCACTACAGACATGCGTGACACCGCCATTGGTGCAGTTCTCATCCAATCTCATGTGTGTGTAATCTCTCCTCTGCAGTTCTTTTCCAAAAAATTAAACAACGCACAACACAAGTACTCGGCGTTTGACAGGAAACTTCTTGCCATCTACGAAGCCATTAAGCATTTCCATGCAGAACTTGAAGGACTCCCCTTTCACATTCTTACCGATCACAAACTGCTGGCTGCTGCCATCAAAAATCCCCTGGCTAACCCCTTTCCTGGGCAATTCCTCTACCTCGACTACATATCACAATTCAAAATGGACGTGCATTATATCAAGTTCATCGATAATGTGATGGCAGATTTCCTCTCTCAGATTGATGCTGTCTCTACCATCATCGTTCTCTCTACCTTTCTGCTCAGCAATCCACTGATGATGATCTCTTTGCTCTCGTCTCTGACCCTTCCTCTTCCCTACATCCCATCCTCACAACCTTTCCGGGCATCACCGGTGAGGTATGTGCGATGACTCACCAGGCAAACTCCAGCCCTTCATTCCCTGATCTCTTCAACGTCCCATTTTCCAGAAGCTGCACGAGTTCATGCACCCAGGTGTCAAAGCCTCGTTACACTGGTGTGTGAGCATTTCGTTTTGCGTGACTTGAACCAGGATTTCCAGGCCTGGGCTCGATCTTGTGTCACGTGTCAGCAGAACAAGGTTGAATCTGACACCTCCTCTTCACTTTGTTCATTCCCTCCTCCATCTGGCAGATTCTAGCACGTCCACTTGGATCTTGTTGGCCGCCAGTCAACGGTTACCGGAACATCATTTCCATGATTGACAACACCACGAGGTGGATGGAGGCCACACTTCTGTTTAACATCACTGCCGAATCCGTTGCTCGTGATTTTATTTCTACCTGAATTGCTCGCATTGCCTGCCCCTCGGCCATCACAACTGACCAGGGACGCCAATTTGAGAGTGCCCTTTTCACCAATATCTGCCACTTTTGAGGCATTGCTGATTCCACACCACCGCCTATCATCTACGGAGAAATGGGCTGGTGGAGCAGTGGCACCGGACCCTAAAAACAGCCCTTCAGTGCCATGGGTCACTTTGGCTTGATGCCCTTCCTCTGGTTCTCCTTGGCCTGCGTTTGACATACAAGGAGAACCTCCACAGCACCTTTGTGGAATTCGTATATGGGCAACAACTCACCTTACCGAGCAACCTTGTCACCCCGTCCCACCCCTCGCTCAAGGATCTCCCTACACTGGTCAACCGAGTCCGCCTCATCTGTGTTGTGGCCTCCCCTTCCCCTCCTGCCAGCCACTCTCCTCCAGCTGTAAGAATACCTTCGGACCTGCAGACTAGTGAGTTCATGTTCTTGTGGGATAACACTGTCCACCCGCCCTTACAGCCCCCTTACTCTGGTCCTTATCCTGTCCTCCTTCATGCAGCAAACACTTACACCATCCTCCTCAATGACAAACCTTCCACTGTCTCCATTAATCGCCTGAAGCCTGCACACATTGATCCTGCTTTCCATCCCGCCATCGTCGAGGCTTCCTCCTCTTTCTTCTCCTTGTTTGAGGCTCCCCCTCCCTCTCCCTTCTGCACTCCCCCCCCCCACCCCCTCATTCGTCATCGGGTCATGCACCTCCTTTGGTTGGTGACTCCTCTTCTTCCTCTCCGTCTTCCACCTTTAGTGGTTTCTCTTGTCCCCTGCCCCCTTCGGATCCCTGCTATCAATTCTTTGTCCCCATTCCTCTGCCACTTACAACAGAGCTGTCCGTCGTGGTGCACTTTGACAACCTATTCATAATGTGCACGTCATCCTGTAAATGTGAGGTTATTAAATGTTTCCAGCTGGCCTGTGATTTCGTTCCTTCCGCGATTCGAGCCTTTCTGCTCCCATCGAACACTGTGCTAGTCGTAGTTCCGGTCCATGGCTCCCGATCGAGCCAGTGGCTCTCGCGACAGGTAACATTGCCTCCTCGATTACAAAATTTCATCGTTCGAGGCCCAACTGCATGTTGGCTACCTCCCCCTCCTGTACTTCAGGATGGAACAACAGAACTCACCATGTGTGTGTGATGCCCTCTGTATGTGTGTCTACTAGTGCTTCTGACTCTCCCCCCCCCCCTTCCCTATGGCTCTCAGAAGTACTCCGTACTGAAGGAGGAGGGAGGGGGGCTGTGTGGTACATCTTCATGACAACCTTTGGTGTGCTTCTTTAGTATGATCCACCATGTTTGAATCAGTTGGTGTTTGTATTCTGTGTTGACAACATCAATAAAGTTATTGTTCTGTAAAGTAGGTGGTCATTGGGCTCCACCAATCTTAGTTGTTGTTGTGGTCTTCAGTCTGGAGACTGGTCTGATGCAGCTCTCCACAGTACCCTACCCTGAGCAAGCATCTTCAACTCCACATAATAATGGCAACCTACATCTGTCTGAATCTGGTATCCATCTCTTGGTCTTCCTCTGTGGTTTTTACCTCACACACTTCCCTCCAACACTAAATACACAATTGCTTGATGTCTAAGTATGTGTCCTACCAATCGATCCCTTCTTTTAGTCAAGGTATGCGAGAAATTCCTTTTCTCCCCAATTCTGTTCATTAGCTTCTCATTAGTTACGCAATCCACCCGCTTAATCTTCAGCATTCTTCTGTAGCATCAAAAGTCTCTATCCTCTTCCTGTCTGCACTGTTTATCATCCATGTTCCACTCCCACACAAAGCAACACTCCACACAAATGCCTTCAGAAAGGACTTCCTTAGGCTTAAATCCATATACGATGTTAACAAATTTCTCTTTTTCAAGAACACTTTTCTATCCATTGCCATTTTGCATTGTATGTCCACGGTACTGTGACCATCATTTGTTATTTTACTGTCAAGATAACAAAACTCATATCCCTCCTTTATTGTTACGTTACCTAATCTAATTCCTTCAGCATCTACTGATTTTCTTATATTGCGCTCCATTACCCTAGTTTTGCTCTTGTTAATGTTCATCTTATATGCACCTTTCAGCACATTGCTCATTGTGTTCAACTGCTCTTCCAGGTCTTTTGCTGTCTCTGACAGAATTACTATGTCGTCTGCAAAACGCAATGTTTTTAATTCTTCACCCTGAATTTTAATTCCTTCTCCAAATTTCTCCTTGCTTTCCTTTATAGCTTGCTCAATGTACAAATTGAATAACATTGGAGAAAGGCTACAACCCTGTCTTACTCCCTTTCCAACCTTCCCTTTCATGCCCTTCGACTCTGACAACTGCTGTCTGGTTTTTGTACAAGTTGTAAATAACATTATGCACCCTATATTTTACTCCTGCTTGCTTCAGATAAGCCGTAAAGTGAGTATTGTCTTCCGTGTTCCTACAGTTCTCCTGAACCCAAACTGATCTTTCCCGAGGTTGGCTTCTACCAGCTTTTCTATCCTTCTGTAAATGTTAATATTTTGCAACCATGACTTATTAAACTGATATTTCTGTAGTTTCCACACCTGTCTGCACCTGCTTTCTTTGGAATGGGGATTATAACATTTTTCTTAAAGTATGAGGGTACTTCGCCTGTCTCCTGCCTCTTACACACCAGGTGAAACAGTTTTGTTATGGCTAGTTCTTCCAGAGACTTCAGTAGATCTAAGGGAAGGTCGTCTACTCCAGGGGCCTTGTTTCGACTTAAGTCTTTCAGTGCTCTGTCAAATTCACCTCCCAGTATAGTATCTCCTATTTCATCCTCATCTACTTCTTTTCTCCTTCCTACAATATTGCCTCTGAGATCATTTCCTTCATAGAGCCTCTCTATATACTCTTTCCACCTTTCAGCTTTCCCTTCTTTGCTGAGAACTGGTTTTCCATCAGTGTTCTTGATATTCATAGAGCTGTTTTTCTACAAATATCTCTTTTATTTTCCTGTAGGCTGTATCTATTGTTCCCCTATGTATACATTCTTCTACATCCTTGCCTTTGCCTTCTAGCCACTCCTGCTGAGCCATTTTGCACTTCCTGTCAATCTCATTTCTTAGTTGTCTGTACTCCATTTTGCCTGTTACATTTAGTGCACTTTTATATTTCCTCCTTTATTGTTTAAATTTAGTATGTCCTGTGACATCCAAGGATATTTTGTAGGTTTTGCCTTCCTACCTATTTTGTCCTCTGCTGCCTTCACTATTTCATCTCTCAGTGCTACCCATTCCTCCTCTACTGTTTCATTTTCCGCCATTTCTGTCAATTGTTGCCCAAAGCTCCCTCTGAAATTCTCAAGAACTTCAAGTTCCTCCAGTTTATCCAGGTCCCAGCTCCTTAATTTCCTATCTTTCTGCAGTTTTTTCAGTTTCAGCTACAATTCATGACCAATGAGTTATGGTCAGAGTTTATATCTGTCTCTGGGTATGTCTTACAGTTTAAAACGTCTATGTCTTACCATTATAAAATCTATTTGGTATCGCCCAGTGTCTCCTGGTCTCTTACACATATACAACCTTCTTTCGAGATTCTTAAACCAGGTGTTTGTTAAAACTAAATTATGTTCCGTGCAAAATTCTACCAGGTGGCTTCCTCTTTCATTCTTTTGCCCAGACCATATTCTCCTACTATATTCCCTTCCCTTCCTTGTCCTACTACCAAATTCCAGTCTCCCATAACAATTAAGTTTTCCTCTTCCTTAATTGTCTGAATTATTTCCTTTAGCTCCTCATATATTTCTTCGATCTCCTCATCATCGGCAGAGCTAGTTGGCATATAAACCTGTACTACTGTGGTCAGTGTTGGCTTCATATTTATCTTTACTACGATAATTTGATCACTGTTTTGCTCATAATAGTTTACCTGCATTCCTATTTTCTTATTCATTATCAGAACTACTCCTGTAATACCCCCAACTGATGTTGCATTTATAATCCTGTACTCACCTGACCAAAAATCCTGTGCCTCTTTCCACTAATCCCCACTATATCAAACTTCAACCTGTCCATTTCCCTTTTTAAATTTTCTAGCTTCCCTACCTGATTAAGGCATCTAACATTTTACGCTCTGATCCATAGAATGCCAGTGTCGTCTTTCCTCATGATCACATCCACCTGAGTAGTCCCCACCCGGAGATCCTAATGGGGGACTATTTTACCTGAGAGGATGCCATCATCATATGTTCATATAGTAAAGCTGCATGTCCTCAGGAGAAGTAACGGCTGTAGTTTCCCCTTGCTTTCAGCCGTGCGCAGTAACTGTGTGGCAAAACCACATTAGCTGACGTTACAAGGCCAGCTCAGTCAATCATCCAGACTGTTGCCTCTGTAACTACTGGAAAGGCTGCTGCCCCTCTTCAGGAACCACACGTTTGTCTGGCCTCTCCACAGATACCCCTCTACTGTGGTTGCACCTACGGTATGACTATCTGCATCGTTGAGGCACGCAAGCCACCCACCCCAACTCGGCAATGTCTGTAGTTCATGGGAGTTGCCGCCCTTAGTAACCTCCACAATTGCTTTTATTTTTTATCATTATTTTCCCACATAAGCATGAAAAATATTCTTATTGATTTATAGTATAGTGTTGGTTAACACTGCATTCATTGGTGACACTGATCATTTCTTTATAAAAGAAACATGCATTTCTACCATTCATTTCCACAAAAAAGATAATTGAGGTCCCACCTTTCTTGAAATTTTCTCCTCTCTTCACTATCCTTTCATTTTTTATTTAGAATTGTATTGGCTTCTTCTGAAAAAGTACTTTATACTTTAATTATCCATCACAGTGTGGTTTTTGGAAGTGTCAAATGTAAAAGTGAGTCATGTAAAATTTAACATTCCTTTTATTTTGTGAAGGGTTACATAAATCTGTTGAATGAAGTTGCAAAATATATACCATTATATTAAAAATACTAGTTCTATATCTCATTGGATACCAGAGTTAAAGATATTACCCTTACCATCACTCAGCCTACTGTCATATGCTGAAAACCTCATTGTGATGTGGAAGTTTTTGTAAGCATATGCAGTCTTATGTAACTCAAACTGCATATGTTTACAAAAACTTCCACATCTGAAATTTTATAGTCATGCTTACCTGCTTAACATCCTTCTGCCAAGCAAAACAGCACCGGAATACTGAAACTAAAACATATCACTTAACTCATCATAAGCTACTTGATTCAAATAAATGGCTCGGGACATTGTTAACTAGAGTGTCACTGATTCATAAACAAATCATTTGTTTGAACTTATCATTCATTTGAACATATATAAATAAAGAATTGTAAGAATCGAATTGTGGTGTGGACGAATTGTCATTCAAAAGAATTGTAAGAATGATCGCGTATTTCTGTATTGTGACAATTCCGTTTCAACATGTCATTAATCATTACAATGCTAGCTTTGAAGGCAACTGCTGAATCATGTTGAATGATTAAAAGTGTCAGAGAGGAATTATAAGTCTTTGCATTGCATTTGTAACACTTAAATGGCATTTTTAATAACTGTTAGACATATTTTACATATTTTTGTGCTGATATTAAGATTACAGGAAGGCAAATAATCCATTGCATAAAATATAAATACTTTTTGATTCTAAAATAAATTGTGAGTCTTTTTGAAAAATAACTGGCTTTTTGGGCAGCACTGTCATGCTTTTCATAACTGTTAGTTAGTCAGTCTACATCATGTGACATGTACTGGTAACATTGTTCAAGGGTGATAGTCTGGCTTATTAGCAATATGGTGCATTACTTTTTCCAAGGAAGTTAGATTTCTTACCTCCTTACCATTTTCAAACATGTTCTGTCATTAATAAGTAAGATATAGAACATTTTGGCATTCAGTAAGAATCGATCCATTACAGACTGGAAAAAATCAGAAACAAATTGTAGGAATTAATTCTGAATGTGGGATTAAATCACAGGAATCAATTCATGAAAAAGTATTGCATTGCCCAACTCTAATGATGATACAGTATGGAGGGATGAGTGCGCAGGCCATCTTTACAATTTTCTCAGTATTGACAACTGAGGACTCTTTACAGCTGCAAGGAAAGTAACAATGTTTCTTGCCACAGTGGTAACTCATATAGGTTAGCTGCAGTTGACTTGAAGTATCTCATCTTGGCCTGCAGTTTTAATCATCAGTACTGCAGCTGTCTCACAACTTATAATAAACAAACTAGAAACAGCCTCAGCTAACCAATAGTTCTGTGACATACTTTTT
Organism: Locusta migratoria; assembly: GCA_026315105.1. Taxonomy (NCBI): domain Eukaryota; kingdom Metazoa; phylum Arthropoda; class Insecta; order Orthoptera; family Acrididae; genus Locusta; species Locusta migratoria. The sequence goes on along the minus strand of CM048750.1, from coordinate 223,492,022 downwards.
ATGCTGATAAATATTTTTGTTCTACATATCTCTTGTGCCATAAAAACACACCCAATTTATGTTATGAGTTTATTTAAGTGTAGGGCCTTGTGGCCATAGCCACAAAAATAGCTTCAAGGGGTCTCATGTGGCCCACAGCCTGCCAGTTTGTCACCCCAGGCCTAGAGGCTCAGAATGAGCATTTTGGAAACTGCATGACTTGTTTGTTTGAGTAGTGCTCTACTGAGCATGTTCAGTGAGTGAGGGGTTGGGCAGCCATCCCTCATTACCGATGATGGACATTGTAGGTTGGGCAAAATAGGAAAACAGCACAGGTGGCAAACTGTTGTGGAAATAACATCAAACATTAAATGCTGGACAGGGTACAAGTGGGTAAAAACACTGTCAATGAAGGGCCTTCGCAGCTGCCGAGCCATCCGTCTGCCAATGTTAAAACCACGACATCAAAATCCACAATTAAAATGGGCATGTTAACATCACCACTATTCATTGGCACATTGGTAGAATGTTGTACAGTCAGATGAATCCTGATATCTTAACAATGGAAAATCTGATAGGAATATCAATAATGGAGGATAGGTAACAACTCACTGTAAAGAGGCTCACTGAGCTGCTGATAGACACAAAAATAGATAATCACATTCACAAAACCTAAACTTTTGGCCATGGTCTTTGTCAGAAAAAGAAACACATACATTCACACAATCACTCAGACCAATTACATTCTATCAAACAATTACTTTTCCTTTGAGGCAAATGTATACAATCAAATCCATGGCACAGCCATGGGCACCCTCCTATGCCAACCTACTTAGGGGCCGTCTAGAAGAAACCTTCCTAGCTTCCCAAAACCCCAAACCCCTGGTCTGGTTGAAGTCAATTGATGATATTTTCATGATTTGGACTCAGAACCTGGACACCCTATCATTGTTCTTTCTCAACCTCAATTCGTTCTCCCCCGTCTGTTTCACTTGGTCCTTCTCGACATGGCAAGTCACCTTCCTGGATGTTAACCTCAGTGACAGCTCCATCCACACCTCCATCCACATTAAACCTACAAATTACCAACAGTACCTGCAATTTGATAGCTGCCATCCATTTCACATCAGAAAATACCTCCCATACTGCCTTGACATCTGTGAAGAAATACCTCCCATACAGCCTTGCCACCCATGGACAGCAAATTTGCAGTGATGAGAAGTTCCTTACCCATTATGCCGAAGGCCTCACAAAGGCCTTCACAGACAGACATTACCCTCCTGAGAGATTTCCCATGCCATATCCCCACACACCACCAATCCCCCTCCCCAACCCCAGTAACCAGTCACAACGGAGTGTCCTCTTTGTCAGCCCATACCACCCTGGATGGAACACCTTAATCACATCCTTCTGTCATCATGCCCTGAAATGAGAGTCATCCTACCCAAGATCCTTCCGATCCCTCCTAATGTGATGGTCCATCGCCCACCCAACCTCCAAAACATCCTAGTCCATCCCTATGCCTCTCCCAACCCCAACCGCTTACCACAGGGATCATATCCCTATACCCCTATGGAAGACTCCAATGCAAAACCTGCTCAATCCACCCTTCCAGCACTTCCTATTTCAGTTCTGTCATAGGCTTGTCCTACCCTGTCAGAGTTCGTGCCACCTGTGAAAGCCGCCATGTGATATACCAACTCTGCTGCAATCATTGCACAGTGTTTTATATCAGTATGACAACAAACCAGCTGTCCATCAGAATGAATGGCCAATGCCAAACTGTTGCAAAAAACAAGATAGACCATCCTGTGGCACAGCATGCAGCTAAGCACAGAATTCTGGATTTTAATGGCTGCTTCACTACCTGAGCCATCTGGATCCTCCCCTCCACCACCAGTTCTTCTGAACTGCGCAGATGGGAATTGTCCCTTCAGCCACCCTGGCCTCAACCTAAGGTAACTTCCCATCCATGCATCTTATGCCTAACATCTGACCCCCCCTCCAACTATTCTTTTCCCATCCATTATCCTGTATCCATGTCTTCCTTACATCTGTGTATCACCACTTACAATATACGCTTTCTTATCATTTTAAATCCCCTAACTCCCTACCCACACTCCTCTACAGCTCCCTTTTATCCTTTCCTGCCCCTTCCCTTCACTGTATTCATTGCCGAAATTCAAATTCCCACCTATCAGAGCCTTTAAAATCCATCATGCAATGCGGAACTTTCCATCCCCCAGCATCCTTCCCCCTACACTCTCCACCTCACTCACAGTTTAGCGTGTGTTGCTGAAGTGGCCAAACATGATAGTTCTGTGTGCATAGTTGTCTTAGTGATTGCGTGAATGTATGTGTTCCTTTTTCTGATAAAGGCCATGGCCGAAACTTTAAGTTGTGTGAATGTTGTTTATGTCAACAGCTCAGCAAGCCGCTTTACAGTGAGTTGTTACCTATCCTCCATTATTGACATTCCAATCAGATTTTCCATTGTTAAAAACCTTCATGTGTTTATTTATTTATTTTTTAATTTTTTTTATAGCCATGTACTGCAATTAGACTTCTTTGTACCATTCCAGTAATAGTGTCTATGGCTGAAACATTGTTTAGTAAATCGACACACTCTTTAAAGACTTTGCAAAGGATTACAACAGATCAAAGTCATCTTAATCATTTAGCAGTTTTAGCAATTGAGAGGGCCAAAACTGTTTCCTTTTCCAACGAAGTTGATCATTTTATTGTAGTGTGGGAATTACTGTGTGGTCTGGGGCACCACATCGCATATTGCACGGCCACTCCCACCAGAGGTTTGAGTTCTCCCTTGGGCATGGATGAGTGTGTTTTCTTTAGCGTAAATCAGTTTGACTAGTTCTTAAGTCTAGGGACCAATGACCTTAGCAGTTTGGTCCCTTAAGGTTACAAACATTTGATCACTTTAGTCTGAATAAAGTGTGGAAGACTTTTATTAATTTGTCAAGCTTTGTAGGCAGTGTCTATGACTGACACAGATCATAATTTCAGTTTTTTTGACTACTTTTATTTTCATCTGAGATCATTTTTAAGCGAAACAATTTTATAAATAAAGACTAGTATGGACTAATGAAGTATTTACCAACTCTGATGTCAAGTCCATGGCTCATAATTGTATGTGGGGGCCAAGAAAGAACCATATCTGACTGGGGGAAATTTCACAGCTGGCTTTGGAATTAGATGGCCTCTTGTTACCACATTACTCACGCAGCAACTGATGCACTCATTACTCTCACAACAATGACATCCGTTAGTAATTTCTGAACATCAGCTGCACCATATTGATCAAGGTGTATCTTGACATGTGATCCATAAAGTTTTGGGTGTGTTGTCACGTAAATTTTGCCTGTAGCATTTCAGCTGCATACTGTCTACTCATCTACAGAGTAAGTCAGTTGACTGACACTAGCATTTCTTCATCCTTTCAAACCCAAGGACTGCACCACCGTGGATGTGGCCACACATAAATAGGCACCAGATATGTTGATTGGCGGCAAAGAAGTACACCATATGCATGAATTATATCTGTGGCTGCACAGTTAATCCATGCATATATATCAATATATTAGTCCAGATGTACTCAATTGCTTCTTTCACCACTAAGTTCCAGAAAGATAAAGTCGAGGCTAAAATGTTGACATTTTCATACATCATAGCATCAGACCACTGATTTATCAGGTTGTAAGAGTGAGGTATATCGGCAGTATTCTGTACAACTTTCATAGACTGTATGTGTAATCTTTCTAAAGCGTGAAAGATCACACTTACAGGGGATCTTGCCAACCCAATTCTTCCACAGCATCAAATCATCTATCCTACAACTCTGTGGGTCGCACAAGATTGAACAGTACATGCCACAGTGTGTGTGTGTGTGTGTGTGTGTGTGTGTGTGTGTGTGTGTGTGCACGCACGTGTACGACCAGCTGCCAGATGGCAGTGCTGCCTCCTCACAGCCACGGAAAAGATATAGTGACTAGCAGAGCAGTTCTCACTCTCATATGTGTTGTGTAATTTGCTCTATTCGGACCTATGTATTAGTGTTCTACTAATTACGAGTGTATTATCTTACTGTCAGCTAGAGTGTACCTGATCACGACTTACTTTTCATACCTCCAATGGACTCTAAAGTTAAAATATTGTTCATACGATATATAGAGTTGGTGACAGCCATGTTAAATGTGTTCTGGTTTACAATATATTTATTGGTGACAAGTATGTTGTTAGGACTTCCGTGTGTTTCTAGGCCCACCTTTGTGACTATGACTTCACAGGATGCTGCTATTTCCTTGCATTTTCAAGTCCCTCCATGGGATCAGATACTTCAGATCGAGTTGCAATCTGTGGTTGATTCAGTTCATCAGCTAGTTACACTGACATTTGCTGTGTGCACCATGATAACATCGCGTTCCACTCGCCTCCAAGTTTCTGCTCCATGTCCTCTGCTGTTTTCTGGGTTCAACAAATCTATGGAAGACTGGGACTCTTATGAGAAACAGTTGCACCAACACTTCCACACTTTTTGTGTCTGTGAAATGGCCTTGTGTAAAGCACTTTTTCTGTCTTGGATTTCTCAATGCAGTTATCAGTTACTGTGTCAGCCTGCATCTCTCCAGGAAATGTGTCATTTGTGTTCTGCTTATTACTGGCCCCTTACTGACGTCATGTTACCTATGTGGAATTTTCTTGGTTGCAGAAGAAGCCTATCATGCATGGGTTGCTCAACTTGATGGCCTTAGTCACTGCTGTATGTTTGTCACCCCTATTCACCGAGAATAGTACACAGACAACATGGTCCGCGATGCTATTCTGTGCCTGGCACTGGATTGTGAGGTTCATCGTCATGATCTTCAATTTGAAAAACCAACTCTTGCTGATTTTTTAATATTGGCAAGTCATTGCTGTCTCTTCAGATGCACGTCAGGCGACTGCTTCCGATATTGCCGAGATAGCCGTGGTGCAGGAATACCTCACTTGCCACGTTCACAGCCATCAGCATTTTCTTGATAAACGGCATCAATGGACCCTGCAGTGTCGACAGCCATGTGCTCCACAATCTCTTCCTTCTTGTCTATTTTGCTTTGTGGATCATGACCAGGCAGCCTGCCCTAAGCATTGGGATGTTTGCAACAGTTGTCATGAGAAAGGACACATGGCCTGTGTGTGTTGTTCGCAGGCCACTCCTGCTGATATGTACACTCTTTGACAAAAAACATGGCCAGTGCCCAGCCATCGCTGAGCCGATCACGATATGGAACAATAAACATGGTCGCACTGATTCGCTCTAAGTCCGGCTGTTTGCACAATCTGGCAACACTGTAGACTGTGTAGTTCTTGTCTTCAGTTAGAAGACGTCTAGGTCAGTTACATCCATGGTCTCGCAGTAAAGTGCATGACTTGCAAGTGTGAGGCTTAGCGATGGTAACCGAATATAGACAAACCTACAATTTTAGCATTTGTAGATCTGGAGAAAGCTTTTGACAATGCTGACTGGAATACACTCTTTCAAATTCTGAAGGTAGCTGAAGTGAAATATAGGGAGCAAAGAGTTATATTCAACTTATACAAAAACCAACAAAGTTATTAGAGTCGAAGCGCATGAAAGTGCCACAAGGGTTGGGAAGGGAGTAAGACAGGGCTGTAGCCTTTCCCAAATGTTGTTCATTCTGTATGAGAGCGATTTTTTTAAGTCTGGTAAAAACAGAATAAAAAAATTGTTTTACAGGAGAAAACTCACTTTATTTTTTTGACATAGTCTACTTGCAAGGCTCTACACTTGGTCCAGTGAGTTTCCAATTTTTTCAACCCATAGGATTTGTCAAACTCTGTCACAGCGGCAGACACTTCCTTATTCGATGAAAATTTCTTCCCACTAAGCCAAATTTTCAAGTTTGGGAATAATAAGGAGTCATATGGAGACAAGCCTGGTGAATAGCGTGTGTGAGGAACCAATTCGAATCCCAAGTCATGCACTTTTGCCATTGCGATAGCTGCTGTGTGAACTTGAGCATTGTCCTGAGGAAACAGCAGTTTCTTCTTTGCCAATCTTCAATGTTTTTCACTTAGTTCCTGTTTCAAACAATGCAGCAGAGCAGCATAATAGGGTTCAGTTATGGATCTGCCTGTTTCCAAATAATCTATCAGGATTATACCTTGGGAATCCCAAAAGATAGTGACCATCACCTTTACAGCTGACAAAACAGTCTTCGCCTTCTTTGGTGCACTCTTCCCAGTCTTTGTCCATTGTTTGGACTATTGTTCGGTCTCTGGAGTGTAATGGTGGCTGCAAGTTTTGTCCACAGTTATGAAACAGCAAAAAAAAAAAAAAAAAAAAAAAAAAAAAAAAAAAAAAAAAAGGGTCCTGTTGATTGTGCCAAAACAGTGGTGTGAGATTCTGAGCAGAAGGGTTCTTTCGTTTCCATTTTTTGTTCAAAGTGAGCAGGCACAACACCCATTGCACACAAAGCTTCTTCATGGCATTTTTCAAGGAGGGTATAATACACTTGTTCATTTGAGATGCCTACAATGTTAGCTATCTTACGAACTTTTAATCTTCGATCACCTTATCAATGGTTTACTGTGTGGTCACTTCAAAGGGCGGAGCAGAGCTTGCTCCATCTTCCGTGCTTCTCCAACCATGTTTTAACTCATTGATCCGAAAGTATATGGTCTTCAATGTAGGTGCAGAACCACACGGACCTCATCCAACTTGGATTTGATATGTGTAGCTGTCCAACCCTTCAAATGAAAATGTTTGATGACCACACAAAATTCATTTTTCTCCATCCTAAGGAACTAACTATGCAGTTACCACTTCCGCTAGCAGCCAAAGTCAACTAATAACAGCTGCTGTTCAAAACGTGGTGTAATATCTGTGGAAATTTCAGGCTTACCAATAATAGTTTGAGTTCCAAACATGTCCTGTTCTTTCATACAAATCTACCAAACTTATCAAACCATGCTTGTACATCGAGCAAGCTGTGAACGAATGCAAGAAGAAATTTGGAGAAGGAATTAAAGTTCAGGGAGAAGAAATAAAAACTTTGTGGTGTGCTGATGACATAGTAATTCTTTAGAGACAGCAAAGTACTTGGAAGAGTTATTAAACAAAATGGACAGTGTCTTGAAAAAAAATTAAGATGACCATTAACAAGAATAAGACGCAGGTAATGGAATGTAGTATCAGTAAATCAGGTGTTGCTGAAGGAATTAGATTAGGTGACGTGACAATAAAAGTGCTAGATGAGTTTTGTTATTTTGGTAGCAAAATAACTCCTGATGGCTGAAGTAAAGAAGATATAAAATGCAGAATGGCTATGGGAAGAAAAGCAAATCTGTTGACACCAAATATTAGTTTAAAATATTAGGAAGTTCTTTCTGAAAGCATTTGTCTGGAGTCTAGCATTGTATGGGAGTGAAGTGTGGATAATAAGGAGTTCAGACAAAGATATGATAGAAGCTTATGAAATGTGGTTCTAAAGACGAATGATGAAGATTAGATGGGTATATCATGTAACTAATAAGGTGCTCAATAGAATTGGCCAGAAAAGGATTTTCTGGCATATCCTGATGGAGAGAAGGGATAGGTTGGAGGGACACATTCTGAAAACTCGAGGAATGATCAGCTTAGTGTTAGAAGGAAGTGTGTGGGATAAAAATTATAGAGGTTGACCAAGGGATGAATATAGTAAGCAGATTCAAAAGGATGTAGGTTGCCATTCTTATTCACAGATGATGAGTCTTGCACAAGACAGGGTAGTGTGGAGAGTACAACAAGTAATATAAAACAGAAATAAATTAAATTAAAAATCTGGTCTATCTCACTGCATCCTTGATAAATATGTTGATAGTGTAGGGTGGTCAATTATTTGTTCATTTATTGTCTCTCTTTTTGGTGCTTTCATGTGTGCTGTGTGTTTTGGGAGTAATTTGCTAGCCCTTTTTTCCCCAACATTTATTCTTGCATGTCATAAGGGTGTGCATCAGAATGTATTGTTTGGTGAATCTATAGTGTGTGTCTTGGGTGCCAATTTTCTTGTTGTTCTTGGGAACTATATTTGTTAGCTGTTAGGCGCTGTCTCTGCCTGCGGAAGGCAGAGATGGGCTGGCGTTGTCGAGAGAGGCTGGCCTCTGGTGACACGTTTATGGGGACAGTTTACAAGCTGGGACACTATCTGTCTGTAGGGTCACTACCTGAGGTGGCTCCACTCTCTGGAGAACATTTGATATTCCAACACAAGCACAGCAAAACTAGCACTCAGAGTGGTTACATTCTACATTGCAGCGAACAGAAGACAAGCAACTTTTATAATCCAATATACAGCAAGGCACTACATTTGAGGATATTTCTTTGATGAAAGATACCTGTATGTCAAAGTCCCCTATTACACTATCAAATATCTTTGATGTAAATACATGACATATCAACTTTGACAAAGATATATGACCGTGTAATACCAGTCTTAGCTCCACTTATTTATTAACTGTTCAGATTCTATAAGTGTTCATTTCAGTGTGTGTTACTGTGAGTACGTTTTCACAGTAATACATTATGACTGAAATATTTTTCAATTTGTATGAGAATGTTTAGTTGGTAAAACACGAGAATTTTATGGATTTGGTACGAGATTCGCACACACTGGATATGACAACTCTGCGCGCCTCTGTCTCTGTCTCTCTCTCAATCAGTGTGGCATCAATTGTTTTGATATTTACATGTCATTTTGAAATTTAACAGATGTGGCATCCCAAGACGGCTGCCCTAACATGCTTGTTCAAAGCCGCTGGGTTATCCAAATCTACACAAATCCACATCTTTTTTCCATCGTCAAAATTTGGGGGTGCACGGAGTACTCAAAGGCGTGGATTACTCGAGTATACACCATATATGTTAGGCAATAATTCAACTGATTTCAGGCACAATTTCTTATATGAGAAGTAGTCAATGACATAAAACATAATTTAATGGAATATTCAGCTGTTTGACTCTACTATAACACAAACACATGACTTGATTTTGTCTGAGAAAATCACCTGTCATTTATATATTGGCTAACATTTATTTTTAAAATGATGTCTTATTTTGTTCTTATTCTTTTTTATAAATGCAGAACTCAAAAGTAAGGTTAAAAATAAACAAATGCACTTTTGTTAACTTTTCTCTTAGGAGTTTGTTTTAAACTTCTAATGGTGTACAAAGACATGCAAAATAAACAATGATATAGACAAATATGGGATCACTACAGTTAATTATGGTCAGTGCTGCAAAAGAAGGTGGATCCAAGCAGGTAGTAGTTGTAATTATGGCATTCCTGAAGACACCTGCAGTGATGCTTTTGATGACTTGGAGCAATTTCAACAATTTTGTGGGAAATAATTCATTCCACAACTGGAAATGATTTTTCTAACAATAGAAAGTCCATGTTGGAATGCCAATAATGAGGACAGTTAGTAACTTGCTGTAAAGATGACCACTGAAACACAGACAGGTATGTGGAATAGACAACCACATTGAGGCATCTTAAATTTTACCACAGTTTTAATTAGAAAAATATACACATACATTCAGTTAGACATAACTCATGCACATGTGACTAGAATCTCTGTGCACTCCAGCAGTGAGCAGAGATAGCAGTCATGGTACATGAGTTTTGTTTGAGTGATTGTGTGAATGTATGTGTTGTTTTTTTCTTATGAAGGATGTGGCCAAAAATTTAAGTAGTATGAATTTGATTGTCTATTCTATGTGTCTTTATGTGACTCAACAATCGTCTTTATGGTGAGTTGCTACCTACCCTCAAATTATGGAGATTGGAAATCATTTTTAAAATTTACAATAACAACACTCATCCATACAGAGTTCTCAAAAAGTAAATTAACAATTGTTAGTTGTTGTAATATAAATTCATCCATCTTAATTTGTACATCTGGTTATATTATTGCATGTTTTACAGTTTATGGATTTTTGCTTGTGACATTTAGAAAATGTTGTCCATCTCAGTTATGAAAATTAAAGTTCATAAAGTAATAAGAGGGGCATCCAATAAGTAATACAACACCCAATTTTTATCATCAAATCTTAATTCTTTAAAAACCAATCAAACAAAAACTGTGCCTTTTTAGTACCTTGCAGTAGAGGACAGCACTATAATGAGGTGGGTTTCAAGCAGAGAGCAGGTTTCTTTTGGTGGAAAACCAAACCATCTCAAAATTCAAAGGCATTTGCAAAATATCTACAGAAACTGGTTAGTTGCTAAAAGCACAGTAAGTTAATAGGTGCAACATCTGTCGTTTTACACAAAAAGCAGAAGAAAAGCTATCTGATCTCCCACATACATCAGCCTCATACAGCTGTGATACCAGCAACATTGCCAGATGTGGACACTATTATTTGAAATTACTAATAAACAACAAACAAGTAACTAAGTGCTCATCTTTTTTGGCAGTGCTGACAAAATGCCAGTGGTTAAGTGGTGATGAAACATTTTTCCACCACTTAATCTTGAAACAACATGGAAATTCATGAAGTAACACCACAGAATGCCTCCTTTGGAGCAGTAGATCAGTACAGTGCCCTCAGCTAGTAAAGCAATAGGTTTAAGTCTTCCAGGACCCTTAATGGATTATTCTGTTTGACATCCTCCTTTGTGTTCAAATAATCAACTCCGAAGTCCATTTCCAGTCACTTAGAAAAACTGAAGAAATGATTACAGTGTGCTTGCATCCACAAAAATGCTAAAAGTCTGCTCCTTCTCCATCAAAAATTCATAAGCAAGGCCATGTACAAATTTAGGTACCCAATTCAAGGCCAGACACAAAGACAACAAAACTTTGGAGAAATTTGCTTCCTAACATCCTTTCCTTTGGCCCACTGAAATGCAGAAGTACTGCAATAATATGAAGGTTATTGGCACTGCAAGAACTTTGCTGAGACAGAGATTAGTTAATTTGTACCTTGATGATTTAGAGACTCTCACAGTAAGGAGGCAAATTGGTATACAATTGAATGGAAATTCTGTTGTGAATACGGTGTTATGTCCAAAGAATTGGAGAAAGTAATAGTTTATTTAAATCTTGACTAAAACAATCCTGATTTCAGAGAAAAAATAGTTGTATTACTTATTGCATGACCATTTCCAATAACATTTATTCACAGTGCTTAAATTTAATAGCAAATGGGACAAATGAACTCTTTGTATAGATGCCAACTCAAGAAGGCAACTGTAATGTGATAACTTATTATTAACAACAATAATATCAATAAAATAAAATTCATATCTTTTCCAACATTTATAGTTTGAAACAATGAACGAATTAAATAATCTTTGGCACCAGGCTGTTAAAAGTCCTACACTGTAAAGGATAAAAATGATTTTCATTTGGTAATTGTGGAACTGGAATTGGAGTTTGCATCAATTTTCAGACAAAAAATATAGTACTGATAATACAACACTTATAAAATGCTTCTTCTGCACTTTTACTTTGTTCAATAAGACCATACAGTTGACAGAATTGTTCCTGACAGTTCAAATGCAACCAGTTTTCTAACCATCATTCATTAACTTATTCAAAATGTGTAACAATTTAGATAAATTCAGAGCAAGCAGACAAAAAATATGAAAAGAATAATAGAAAATACAAAAAAGGTGCCAAACTATTGACACAAATAAATTATGTATACTAGTAATGTGACATAACCACAATAACCATTATTATTCTCAAATCAGGATGGATATTTCTTGCAGCCAGTATGTGATTAATCAAAAGCTGATTCACCGATTTTAGTTAACTTACAAGATTCCCTGATCCATCTCTTAAGGCCTGTTCAGAAAATGTGAACAGCAAGAGTCTAATGAGAAATGGAGTTTAGTTCTGTGATGAATTGGATCCAGTTAAGGTATTCAAGAGAAAATGTTCAGTTCTATGATGAAGTGATTTCAGTAAAGAATATCAAAAGAGAAAAATGAAGTCTAAAAACATTACTATCATAGAAAGAGCTTGTAATGTTACAGATATCAAATTATGGAAATATTTGTGGCCAAGAGCTGAACATTCACATATACCAGACTCCCGAAGTATTTGTGCCCATCAAATAATATGACTCCATTCTTAATGCAGAGGTATAAAATTCTCTCTGTTTCTTTTTGGCATGCATGCCTGCACACACACACTCATACACACATGCATACACACACACAAAAAAAAACAAGGTTCAGTTGCATCAAGCAATGAGTTAAACAGTACATGTGGTCTCAGAAGAATGTAATCCCAGATAATATCTGCTTCACAAGACAAGTGACAACATCAGCAAGAATCCACTTCAAGATTCAAAGTAAGGATAACAACTTCATGCAGTGCACCATAGTTGTCTCCTGATGCTTGGCATATCAGTATCGTATCTCTTTCACATATTGTTCACTGTCCACACTGTTTTTCAGCAATGCAGTTGCCTATACGACCACTGTCTTTGCTTTCCACTGTGTTCATGGAGCATCACCTTTCTTCATCCTCCACATTAAAAACCTTTCCTTCCAGTCCTGGATCACCATAACAAGTCACGGTGTCATCTCCCGGTGACCGGATACCAGGCCCATGCAGCTGCAATGTAAGGATGTGGGAGCATCCACGTAGCGCCAGCACTACCGTACAGCCCCCACTTGTCACCTCGCAGGACGTCACTGGTTTCTCAGGGGTGTAGACTGCCAGCAGTTCACCTACAGAACATTTAGCCCACATTTATTTGTAAGAATGGAAATCAGCTACAAACTTATTATGACTAATATAACAACTGAAGCATATATGGAAGTTTACTATGAACAGTACATTCAAAAGGAACTAACATTGGCAAATATTCAGGTGTACACACTTCTGTACTAAAGATGGAAGATCGGTCTTTGAAGCTTGAAAATTTGGGCCACTCTGGGGCTCTAACCTGGGTTTCCCACTTTTCGAGAGCGGTCTCTGCCATCTGTGCACCCTCCTGGCCAGACCCAGCACTGTCGCAGATCACTGACCAACGATCTATCAACAATTGGTGAATATTTCAAAAATGGAAGCTACAGTCAAGTGCCACTTAGACAGAAGTATCACCGTTTCACCTAAGCAACAAGCTGGCCAACAAAGAGCTCACGGTTCATTTTGAAGGAAAGGTGCTGAGACAAAACAGAAACCCTAAATATTTAGGGGTAACACTTGACAGAATGCTCAGTTACAAGCAACACCTAGCAAAAACAGCTGCCAAAATTAAAACCTGGAACAACATCCTCCAAAAACTCTGTGGCACTTTTTGGGGGTCATCTGCATCCACTCTCCGTACTTCAGCTCTGGGTCTTGTATACCCAGTTACGGAATATTGATCCCCAGCTTGCTTACACAGCTCACACACTAAACTTGTGGACGCTCAATCATACCATGCGTCTTATAACTGGCAAAATTAGGCCCACACCGACTTTCTGACTACCTATACTTAGCCACATACAACCTCCATCTTTACGGCGGAAAAATGCACTAGTATCAGAGTACAAAAAGCTGCAAAAGAATCCCCACCTTTCTGTGCATGAAGACATACCAAGCATAAGAAAAGCAAGGCTTCACTCTCGTCATCCACCCCTTGAGACTGCAAGAACTTTAGTTACCAACAGCTTTAATACCGATGACTGCTGAAGACAAACATGGCAGATTAATGCAACACCAGAACAACTGAAGATGCCGTGCATATCAACCAAGCCACCTGGCTTTGATTTACTGGGCAAAGATTGGTCAGCACTTAACAGAATAAGAACCAACAATGGAAGGTGTGCAGACCTTCTGTACCAGTGGAAGAAAATAGCTTCTCCAAGCTGTGACTGTGGCGCTGAAAAGCAGAATGTCTACCATGTGGTTCAAGAATGTCTCCTGACAGCTTTCGCTGGTGACCAAACAGAGTTCCTGATGGTTAAGGAGGGATTACTGGACTATATTCATGGACTTGATATTACTTTGTAGTTTGTTACACGTGTAATATTATATGTATCTTTGTTATTAAAACATTAAATAAGTGTAAATTTTGTGATGTAGTCATACGCTAAATAAATAAACTGCCGATGTTTGTTCATTTGGAACAGACAATCCACAGTGAACAACACCATGACAGGCTTACAGTGATATAATTGTGTCTCACACTCTTGGGGGACTCACACCAGAAAGTGTGCAAGCATTTGAGGGATGTAGGCAAGTGTGACACATGGACATTTGGGTCTGACCATGGAGCGTGCATGAGTGGATGAAAGGTTAATGTGGCCCCTCGCGAAAAGTTGGTGAACCGGGTTCCAGTTCTAGTCTGGCATATATTTTCATGTGTCAGAGAATGAATAATCTATCTTTAGAACAACAGCAGGAGTTGAAAAATTTTGCAATCAGATATTTTTATGTGTTTCTGTTATGCATGGAGGTGATTAAAGTCAATATTCACAGATACAAATGGTGGTGGTAGTTTTGTCTATACAAGGTATAAAAGGGCAGTGCATTGGCATAGATGTTATTTGAGATTCATTATTTCAAGTGAAAAGGTTTCTGACATGATTATAGCTAGATTTTGAATGTCGAATGGTAATTGGAGCTCTGCATGGGACATTTAATTTTTGAAATCATTAGAGAATTCATTATTCTGAGATCCACAGTGTCACATTTGTAATGAGAATACAAAAGTTCAAGGCATTACCTCTGAGCACAGACAAGTAGTGACCTATGGCCTTCTGTCAATGACAGAGTAGCAATGTTCTATTAGAGATATCAGTGCTAACAGACAAGAAACACTGCATGAAATATCCACTGAAACCAATGTGAGAAATGACACTAACGTATCTGTTAGGTCAGTCTAGTGCAGTCTAGCATTAATGGGCTATGGCAACAGCTGACCATCGCCCCGCCTTGATACTTGTGAGAGTATTGGTTGGAACACAGGTGACTGGAAAATCATGGCTTGGTCAGATAAGACCTGATTTCAGTTAGTAAGAGCTCAGTGTATCATTTGAGTATGGTACACACCTCATGAAGACTTGGACTAAAGTTGTCAACAAGGAATTGTACAAGAAATTACACAAGAAATAGTTTTATTCGTTAATTTTATAAAGACAAAATGTGGAAGTAAATGCATATGCCACAAAGGTATAGTACAGCAAATATCTACATTCACAATCTACAAAATCACTATGAAGAGTACAGCAAACAGTACTTCCCATAAGAATCATTCTTAATTATTTCTTACAATTCATTCATATTTAAATCATATGAAGAATGACTGCTAAAATGCATCAGTACATACTGTAAATTGTTTTAATACTGCTTTGCAGTCCATGTGGGATCAATATGTAGTGGGTTAATATATTTTTGGATTCCACTTTGTAAGAACACTTTCATGTGATGTTTGCATCTTCTCTTCAGACATTTGCCAGTTTGCATACATCAGAGGTTTTATACCACTCTTTGGTGGATAAAACAAGCTTGACACCATTGAGGTTGCTTCTCTATGTGTGTTTCTACATACACTTTCTCTCCTATTTGGTATGTTTCTCACATGTTTGAGTAATAGTTTAAGATGAGTCACACTGATGTTCTATCAGTAATCTCCTAATTGAACTACAAATGCTACATAGTAGCTGATAGTGGTTGCATCACGTCCTAGGGTATAATACAGTTTCAGAAATTGTAGCTGTTTGTCAATGGTAGATGCTAATCAAGGTGTGCACCGGACCTACACGAACTGCCCGGGCCTGTAGCCATGCGTGCAAGGCAGGCCTCCCCTTGCACTACCTGGTCAACCGGTTGACCTGCGGCGAGCTCAGCCAGGCCGCACAGGTACTGTTCTAACCACCAGGGCTCGATTCCACGTTGGTGCCTGGCAGCTTTGCTTGCTCGCCATGTTGTGCACCAGCCAGCTACTACACTCTTAGGGTGTGCAAAATGATATCTCTGTAGCATGTCTGCAGGTAGTTTTCTACTTCATTCAGTATTTCACTCCCATATTAAATTAAATGATGGGTGTAACTTCAGGAACAAGATGAGTCCCTAAATAAAGTGACCATACATCCTGTTATTGATGAAACAGTACCACTTATTTTGGAGTTCATAAGACAGAAATCGTTTTTTCCAAGTGCCACTTCTGGCAGTTGGTTGCTTCTTATTCCCTAAATCACTATCAGAACAGCAATATCAATGCACTTTTCAAGAGCACCAGCCTCGAGTTTATCTCATGTAATTTAGGGAAACCTGTGCAGGAAACCTAAGACATGATACCTAGTCCTTCCATATGCAAATCCATCAATTTTACCTAACCATCAACTCATTTAGCTATAAATTTAAAATAATGTCATTTGGATTTTGCATCATTCCACCTACCTTTGTGTATGTGAACAACAGCTTGCTTCAATTTCAGAAATAAACAAAATGTCTGTATTACAAATAGTCATTCGAAGGTCACTTACTACCCAACTTAACAACTGCACTAAAGTGTGTTCAAGCTACAGTTTTTACCTGAATTTGAGAAATCATTTCCTCAACTATCAAGAAATGGACATCTACTCAGCAGAAGCTTAATTTGACCTAATCCAGATTTTCAACTCTTTAGCAAATTTATAATATGAGTAATTTTCTGAATAGATACTTGTACTATAGGTACATCACAATGCATTTCAGCCTCATGAAACAATTCCTACAGGTACATGGGAAGACTAAATACTTGGAATGGAGAACAAGAACACACTTTCAGTGTTGTTAGGGATAATAGGAATCTTTCTTAGACCTGATAATGGACAATTAGAATGCTACATCAGAACTTCACATTTACTAATTCTGTTATGGAATAGGTACAATTCTCATGTAGATCTAAGAAGCTGCTGAAATAACTAAAAATATCTACAGAGTATTGTATAATTCAATGAAAAAAAACTCAACAATTGAGAATAAAGCAACCAGTAAGTTCTGATCATATGTATTACTAGCCATTATTATTTATGCTAACTGATTATCTGATAAAACCGTCAGAATGACCACAGAAGTAAACAAAAAAGACACAATCATAAGAACCCTGAACATCATTTGACCAATTCCTTTAATGAGAACTCCAATTTAGGTGCTGCACCAGTCATCTCTGAATCAATTACTGACATATTTCTACTGGTGAAAGAATTGATTAAACAATCTGTGATACAGTAAATACCTTGAATAGGAACTAAGACATCAATGAAGAATAACGTAAATGACAAAGCACAGTGTAAAGGGAATGAAATGGATTGTCTGTGGTTATTGTCCTAAAGCTCATATACAGAGGAGCATTTTGTTTTTCATGATGCTCCATCACCTGGGTTACATGCAGACCATTGTCAGAATCACATGCAGGGTCATTGGTCAGATCTTAACTGTATATATTCCACTGTAAAGATTATCAGCCTCTCTAGCAGTCGATGTTCTACTATTTTTTCCATTTTTATTTCTCGTTCTTTTCTTACTTTAGATGAGATACAGATCCTGTATCTCTCCACAATCCCTCCCCTCCCACCCACACAGACAGAAATATATATGAACACTGACCTTTACTGAGACTCCAAAGACGCAAGGAACGATCACGACAACTACTGTCTGCTGATAAGAATGACCCACCAAGAGGATCCAGTCGCAGGAATGTCACTGGAGCTGTGTGCCCACAGAGATTCCAACGACAATTGCCTGAAAACCAAAACAGAATTTATGAAATATGTTTGCAGATAACTAAAGTTCTGTGATAAAAAACTAATAATAAATGTATAAATCAGAAAATATTTTCATATAACATATGTTCATGAATGTTGTACATATCAGTATCTACATCACATCACATCAAAAGTGTTGCAAAAATCTTATTACTAGGTAAGTCATGCCTGGCAGGTTACATCCATGGATGAAATATTAGAAAACAGACTTGTTATATGACTTTTAATTATAATTCCAAACTAGTTTATAAATGTATGATTTCATGCTTTCCCGGCGAAATGCTGACATTCTGGAGTAGTCGGGTGTTCTGCCGGATGTTTGTGTCAAACTTGCACAATATTTCAACAGTGTGCCTCACTGTCTTCCTCAGGTGCTTCCTGGGACTTGTCCCTGTTTGGAACGCGTCCAGTATTTATGGCTAGGCGCTAGGCGTTCCATATGCGGTCCGCACTGAGTCAGGTGCTCTGTGATTGGTCCATTTCCGAGAGGGGGTGTCTGGTTGCTGCCTGGTGCTCCCTGCGCCGTCTGCGCCATGCCAGGCACTCCCTGCACCATCCGCGCCACGCAAGGCGCTCCCTGCGCCGTCTGTGCCGCGCCAGGCGTTTCCTCTGCCGTCCGCGCTGTGCTAGGCACTTCCTCTGCCGTCCGCGCCGCTGCAGGTACTCCCTCCACCGTCTGCGCCGCTGGACGCGTTCCAAACAGGGACAAGTCCCAGGAAGCACCTGAGGAAGACAGTGAGGCACACTGTCGAAATATTGTGCAAGTTTGACAAAAACATCCGGCAGAACACCTGACTACTCCAGAATGTCAGCATTTCGCCGGGAAAGCATGAAATCATACATCCGAAGACTCTACGGGGAGGAGATGTTACAGAAGATCAAGAAGCTGGACAAGCTCCAACAAAGGAAGGGGAGAATGTTGAGCTCCCATAGTTTCCTGCTGAGATGTAGAGAACAAGATATGGTACCAGTTTTTGCCAAGATAAAACATCACGTTAATTCCAGAGCGGCCAACAGAATTAAACGCCAAGCCAGCCTTGCATTGGTAAGGGAGAGAGTGCGCAATTTATGCCACAGACTAGATGTAACATCCAGGGAGCTGTTACATCTTCACTTGTCTATAGCAACATCCCTTACTGACCAAGAGTGGGACCAGGTGGATGGAGCCTCATGGGCCTTAGCGGAGTGCACCAGGAAGAAATCAAGAACCTGCCAACAAGCTAAGTTCGAGCACCTCAGCAACAAGTCACAGCAGGAAGAGGACAGGTGCACAGTGGTCAACTTAAGTGGTCAGCAATTTGATGATGAGACACTTCAAGCACTCAGCAAGGGTCTAAACTTTGCAGTGACTCCCAGAAATGTGCCAGTGGCGGCCTTTATCAGTGCAGTTGAGCAGGCATCCAACACACTTCCTTCTAGTGTGGCGGAAGAAATCCGACGAGAAACCTGCAGGGCACTCACCAGGGCCAGGATGCCCAAGTCTAACATCTCAAGTGCAGAAAAGAGGGCACTCAGGCAACTCCGGGAAGATGAAAACATTGTGGTGATGCCAGCTGACAAAGGTAACGCCTCTGTGATCCTATTGAAGGTAGATTATGATAGGAAGATGCAACAACTCCTGGAAGATCCTGCCTACACGCCAATAAGGAGTGACCCCACCGACAAAGTGAACAAGAAGGACGCTACTGAAGAAGACAGGCCTACCTGACAACATCATCAAGAAACTAGTATCAAAAGTGCCAGTACCACCAAGGATGTACGGACTACCCAAAGTCCACAAGGAGGGGGTGCCACTACGACCTATTGTTAGCAATATTGGGGCAGCCACCTACCCCACAGCAGCTTATTTGAAGAAGATGTTGTCACCTTATGTGGGGAAGTGCTCATACCACATTCGAAACTCAGAGGATTTTTTACAGTGCCTTCAGCAGCTACGCATCTCGGACTCAGACATCATGGTTAACTTTGATGTGGTGTCCTTGTTCACCCGGGTCCCACTGAATGACTCGCTCAAGCTCATTGGGGAACAATTCGATGGTGCCATCTTGGATCTGTTCAAGCATGTACTGACCTCGACATACTTCCTCTACGGAGGTCAATTTTATAAGCAGACAGAAGGGGTGGCGATGGGTAGTCCCCTTTCACCAGTAGTAGCCAACCTATTTATGGAGAAATTCGAGGAAGAGGCACTAACATCAGCCACACATCAACCAAAATGTTTCTACAGATATGTCGATGACACCTTTGTCATCTGGCCCCATGGTAAGGAGGAGCTGGACAACTTCCTGGAGCACCTGAACTCATGCCCACCATGGAACTGGAGAAGGATGGACTACTCCCTTTCCTGGATGTGCTGGTTAAGAGGAAGGCAGATGGCACCTTTGGGCACAGTGTTTATCGCAAGCCCACACATACGGATTTGTATCTACAAGCCAACAGTTGTCACCATCCAGCACAAAAAAATGGTGTGCTCAAAACTCTTATCCATCGGGCACAGGCGCTCTCTGATGCTGACAGTCTGATGACAGAGATGGCACACTTGCGGTCAGTATTCAACAGGAATGGATATTCTGCCAGAGACATCCAGAGGACATTTCACTCAGTTAGTGCAGTGAACCGGAAGAGGAACAGGAAGAAGCCAAGAGGGTGGCATACCTACCATATGCAGGGCCAGTATCTGCCAAAATCAGCAGAATTTTGTTTAAACACAACATTAAGAGCATATTCTGCCCACCCACAAAGATTGGTGCACTATTGGGCAACACCAAGGACGACCTGAGACTTCAGAGGCCAGGAATTTACAGCATACCGTGCCAGTGTGGGTTGGCATACATAGGCCAGACCACCAGGACGGTTCAAATCAGGTGCAAGGAACACCAAAGGCACACCAGACTGGGACAAGCCACGAAATCAGCAGTGGCTGAACACTGCCTAGAACTTGGCCATTCCATGGACTACAACAACACCAGAATAGTAACACAGACGCCAAGATTCTGGGACAGTGTCATAAAAGAATCCATTGAGATTAAAATCAGTGAAAACCTTATCAACCGTGACATTGGATATCAACTCAGTGCAGCATGGAACCCGGCACTGGAGCTTCTAAAATTGCAATGAAAAACGACTAGGAGAGCACCTGGCACGTTGCAGACGGCAGAGGGAACGCCCAGCGCAGCGCAGACAGTGGAGGGAGCACCTGCAGTGGCGCGGACGGCAGAGGAAGCGCCTACCACAGCGCGGACGGCAGAGGAAGCACCTGGCGTGGTGCAGACGGCGGAGGGAGCGCCTGGCGCAGCGAGGACGGCGCAGGGAGCACCAGGCAGCAACCAGACACCCCCTCTCGGAAATGGACCAATCACAGAGCACCTGACTCGGCGCGGACCGCATATGGAACGCCTCGCGCCTAGGCATAAAAACTGGACGCGTTCCAAACAGGGACAAGTCTCAGGAAGCACCTGAGGAAGACAGTGAGGCACACTGTCGAAATATTGTGCAAGTTTGACACAAACATCCGGCAGAACACCCGACTACTCCTGAATGTTAGTTTATAAATGTTCATCAATTTATGACCAATAATTTCTGTTCTTATACTTGTTTACACTAGTTACCAATATCCTATAGCTCAACAAGCTGACATTATTGTGCTGCACAATTACAGATATACCGCACAAATTACTTGGCAGGATGTGGAAAAGAATGGTTAAACTGTCATTTTATCACAACAGCTGGACACAGACATTGTTTTCAAACAAATACATCACAGAATGATGAATGAAAGACCTAAGTCACCACTGAAGGCCTCATTCCTTAGTACAAAATCGTTTTCCACATACTATGTATCAGTTATATCTGAAGCAAGGAACTCTGCCATCTCATGAAGTTTAGGACAATTTGTGATGAGCTATGGTAAGATTTCACTATTTAAGAAAGGACCCAAAATAGTTGTAAGCATTTAACATCTTATAACAACTACAAATCAAAGTAATCTTTCATTTTTATGAATTGCATGTACAGCCGGTGACAGAATTCGCGAGACCCCTCGCCTAATCGCTATACACAACCGCAAAGTTCTGCTGCTTGGTGGGAAGTATAGACAGCTAGGCAACACGATCGTACATACTGTCGATTACTCATCTGACAGGAAATCTGAGAGGAAAAATGTTATCTTCCAATATCGCAGCCAGTTGTAACAACACGCGTGCTTTCTATGCGACGTGAAGGCGCCTTCGAAAACTGATTTTAGAAACTGCTTTGCATATTAGCCATAGTGTTTTAAGCTGTTCGTGGCCGACAAATTACTTTCCACATTTCTTTTCTTACAGCAATTAGAATTGAGATGCTGCAGTCTGTGAATATTTTCGGACGTTACTGACACATTCAAATGGAGAAATTGCATTTATAACATAGAATTAATTCAAATACATGAATGGACTTTGTTATGAAGCTAAGTGTTACATCATGGTGCATCATGTTCTGAGTATCGCTGATGGTTTCCGCGCACCGCCTCAGTTGCGCTATAAAGACGACAACCGTTTGGCGCCACAGATCACTGATGGTATTTCCGAGAGTGAAGGTATCGTGTCATTTCCAATGGTTCTCTTTCGGTTGATGTTGCAGCTAAGATATTAGCACAAATTTAACGAACATAAGCCAGCTGTGTCACCACAAATTACAGTTCTCCTCGGATGTTTGGTATTTTTCCATACTCCTTGTCTTATTGAATTGCCTAATATTAAGCATTCGACAACATATTGGGCTATTATAATACCAGATACGATTATGTGAAATGAATGTGCAGAGAAGCAAACAAATGAGAAAGATAAGCTTATTTATGTCGCCAAATGGTCAAATACTAATCAACGAGCGACAGTTCCATTACTGACTCTTTCGCATTTTTCTTCTATTTTGAAATATGGCTCATTATGTTTCTCACGTAACAATAACAAACACACATGATAATTGCCGCGGTGGAGTAGCCGAGCGGTCTAAAGTGCCTCGCTGCGGAGCGCGCGGTTGCTTACCGTGGAGGTTCGAGTCCTCCCTGGGCATGGGTGTGTGTGTTTGTCCTTAGGTTAGTTTACCTAGGTTTAAGCAGTTTGTAAGCTTGTAAGCTACGGACTGATGACCACGCGGTTTGGTCCGACATTTGAACATTTGAACACATGATAATTGAGTAACAATCTGTATCGCAATCATTGTGAGCAAATTATTATTCCGTGACCATGAAAATATATTGATAATACTATATGAAACATGTGCAACAGAGAATTGTGTTGCATCAAATGAATTTCTTTAAACTATTGTATCCAACACATAATTGTATTTTTATTCCGTTTCTTTCAATAACGACGCAAAAGCTACGTTTTGTGCAAGCAACATTAGGAATATTAAATCGCTGTGACATTCAAATCCGTAGTCGTTTAATATAATCCTGTTTCAATCCAGACAACAAGAATTCTGAATACTGGCGAGCTCGGTGTTCACCACTTGGCTCCCCCAAAGAGATCTTTTGGTGTGAGTTGGTCACTGGCGAGTATCGGAGACAATATGTTTCACATACTAATCAAAAATACAAACCCGCCAAACCCCATCATGCAGGAAGTAGACATCGGAACAATCACCTTGGAATGAAGTCGGTCATCTATTCAAAGAAGCATGCATTAATTTGATAAAGCAAACAGCAAAAACAAGTAGATTGAATAATTTGTAAAATCTCAAACCTAAGAGTCGACTTTTGGTGATTCTCCATCGTAGCAATTAGAGGAGTGAAAGATTCTAAAGCTAATTCCTTGGTTTTAGAAGCCGCAGACATTTATTCTGTAGTAGGACAGCATTACACACCAGTGGGTTTCAGTTACTGTGCAGAATACTAAACCACGGTTTTTGTCAAAAGCGTGCGTAGTTTCCTGCTACTTATGAATAGGTAGTAGACCCAATGTTCCTGCAGAGATTCGATAAACGGCTATGCTATAGTATGTGTGGGTGGCGCCGGCATAAATGCGCAGATGCGTAACACCAAGTCCTAGGATCGATCTCAGATCCTCAGCACTTTTATTTTTAATTATTCACTCATTTTCACGAGTTTCAATCCGTATTTTTCACATACGTCACTTTTCTGCTCAGTAACAACTTTGGTAGCGAATACAGTATCAAAAAGTTTTAACTCTTCATTCAGCCAGTTGATATGGTGAAGTTTTGAATGAATGAACGAAATAGACAGTCTATTTGCGTCAGATGTTCTGAGCAGATTGACACTGCCACCAGAAAAATGCAACAGATCGTGTGAGTCATAGCGTAAGTTTTTCTACAGACAGATAATAAACGTTGGTTTCAGGGCACATATCGTATCGTATGGATTTATAAATATCAAACAATATAGTAGTCACAATTTATTTGCTGAAATAAGTACATACTGGAAAACGTAGACTTTATGTGGGTTCAAAACTTGACAAGTACATACCAAGAGTGTAATAGCTACAACGACAATCTCCGAATGCGAGTGTCTTAGGCTAATAATATACCCTTATATGTTTGTGTGTTAAAAGTCTCAACACTAGGGTTCGCTGGATGGGTTTCACCTACTTGGACCAATCTGTGCGAGAAGAAACACGAATATGAACCTTTTAAATTTCTACAATATCTCCCATGCGTAGGCCATAGGAAAAGAGAAAACTCAAGCCAAATGATCCAACTACAGATAGGTGCAATATCAGCTAATATTGAGGCTCACCATTGCTGATGACGGTGTTTTCGGTGTTGCGAAGTAGCTAAACGATTAGCTTTTGAATGAAACAGCACGGGTTTGAATCCCATCCCTTCCAAAATACTTTTCTTATATTAACCCTTGTAGTTTTAATTATCAATTATAAAAATTTCAATGCACAGTATATATATTTGGTTTCGTTATAACTAATTTAATTAATTAATATATCTTAATTCATCATTTAAATTTCATAATTCGATGAAGT
Organism: Locusta migratoria; assembly: GCA_026315105.1. NCBI lineage: Eukaryota > Metazoa > Arthropoda > Insecta > Orthoptera > Acrididae > Locusta > Locusta migratoria. The sequence goes on along the minus strand of CM048750.1, from coordinate 223,467,322 downwards.
ATTAAATGAAAATAATATTTCAAAAATTGTAGCATGTATTTATATGCCGAAGTTATATTACATTCCTTGGGGTGTTCATCGTCAAAGAAAATCTCCACACTATGCAGTCTTTACCAAAGTATTTTAAGCGAGAAATTTTATCCGAAATATGCTTCGGTGCAAAGCATACTTTATTCAAGTTTTTAAGTAAATAACTTTTCACTGTTGATTTTTGTGCATACCAAGTGTATGGATGGGAATTGTGGCACTGAACTGATGCTGTAGGATTGAATGTGTTTTAATAGAGAGACCTCTTGACATCAACGTTCGTGGCACACTGAAACGTTTAAGTAAATTTAAATTTCATACGTAAAAGGTTTACATTGCGAGGGGTAATATGAAATGAACAAAAAAAAAGGAGTACTGGGGAATCGAACCTTGACTTCCAACTTTGCACTCCAAGCACTTGTCCACTACGCTAAGCACACTCCTCAAAGACTGTCAGTTAATAAGCAGCTTATATAACACCTATTTGTCTGTGAGAAATTTTCGCCACTGTACTCGCTTTCCCTTTAGCCAACTCGGACGGGATATATTGGGAATTTGAAAGGTTTGTCAACTTCCTTCTCACAGGGTTTGAACAAAATCTTTGATCCCGCAAACTACTCTGTCAGTGAAAACATTTTACAGTATAAACTGAAAGACAGAATCGTTGAGGAAGTGTCTGCCACACCCCCCTCCCCAATCCTTGAGGATTAAAATTCTAGGAGTAGGAAGATCTTCATCCATGATCCACGGACTGAGACGCGATATTTTTGTGAAATTCAGTGTCTTGTTACAGCGACAGTCGTAAAAATTATGAGAATAAAGTTTATGAAGTAGTTTCTGTTAATATTTATAAAGAAATTTTACGCTGTAGCTACAAATGCCTGATCTGCGAAACAGCAACGAATCTAAATCATTAATACAAACTTGTTTCTGACGGCATTTTGACTCGTGAGTGTTCTATAGTTCAAAGGCACGTGCGGTAACTTGAGAGTAATTTTGCGAAAAATTTGTAACAAAAAGTGAGGGAGACGTATGTCGACCACGCTACTAAACACCTACACGCAAGGTCTTGGTATTCTGGGGTGTTCATTCTACAATCAATCACTGTTTTATGTCCTCTGACTTTATTGAAAGCAGTACATTTTTTTTTTAAATAAATGAAGCATGTCAAGTTACCAAAAAAAAGGTGGTCTTATTTTTGTCACCCTGATTTCTTTCATGAACAGTTTCATATTAACAACATACCTAACGCAAGAATCATTTATGAAACGTCTGAGACCAACTGAATAACAGTTGGTAAGATTTAGCTGTAGCAGATTGTCGTGTAAGGAAGTTTGTTTACACGTGCTAGCCGTTCTGTGAAGTGCCCCGTTTACTTCCGTTCAAACCTCTGGCCGGCCACATGCACTGACTGGAGGACGAGACATTCGCTGCGATTGTGCAGAGGCATGCCTCACCTCTTCTCGACTGCCCACTGATGTGTCTGAACCTGTCTTTTCTTAAATGGACTGTTTGCCTTATGATGCCTGGTTATCCTGATACCGATCTCCTAATGGATTCTCGTCCTAGTTATATTATTGTGCACTGAATTAAAAAATTTATTATTGGATGGTTTCAGATAATCCGCCTGTTAGTTGCGGGCAATTCTTACATTATTAAACAATAAGTCTATAATAACTACTTTATATTTGAACATTAACATGTCGTGACGCTGAAAAAATGGTCTATTAAAATTGTATTCTGTTGAATGTGTAACACATTAACCTCGAAGCAACTATCAAATTATATCTTAATAATGACATGGCCGCGGAGGAATGGCCGAGCGAACTGAGGCGCTACGCTACGATGTGCGAGGCCGTTCCCCCTCGGGGGGTCGAATCCCCCCCGCCCCCCACCCTTGGGCATGGATGTTTGTACCGTCTGCAGTATAAGGTGGTTCATAAGTAGTTTGTAAGTTTAGGGACTGATGACCCCACAGTTAAATCCCATAAACTTAACAAAAATTATACATTTTTTTATGACATGGCAGTGACGTATTAGAGTTGTGGGTTCACTGCCCGACGGACTTTGACCCGTCTAAGAGGCTGAAGGAGGATATATGGGATGTTGAACAGTATTAGTAGAGTTTCTTGGCCGGCCAAAGTGGCCGAGTAGTCTCCGGCATGCTAGTCAGGGTCTAGACTGCCACTACGGTCGGGGGTTCGAATTCCCCCTTGGGCATGGATATTTGTGCTGTCCTTAGTATTAGCTAGTTCATAAATAGGTTGTAAGTTTAAGAACTGATGACCCGTACGTAAGTCCCATAAGCTCTACAAACATTTGAACATTTTGATTTGATTTCTTGTTTTGTTTGCTTCGTTTTTTAAGCAGTCAGAGAATTTATTTCTTATAAAGAAGAGTTATTTACTTTTATTTTAAGGGACAGGAGTCGTAATAATAATTTCCGTGAGAAGAACTATTCAGTTTCTAGATTCAATAATAGTAATAATAAAACATGGATGTGCAGAACTGTATTTTAAACATCTACAAGAAGTTTAAAGTACAAGATCGCCGATGAAGGCGTAATTTGTGAGCGACGTTCAGTTCAGCCTAGAAGAGCAGATAAGGAGGTCCAAAGAAAAAGAAATAAGAACTGGCAAATATTTATGAACGAGGTGAAGGAATAAGAATTAGGAAGAAAAGGAATGATAGTGCTGAATTAGGGCATTGAAATTAAACAATGGCGATAAGTGAAAATATGAAGCGAGACGGGAATCGAACACGTGTCTCCCGCTTCGGGCCAGCGGTGAACTTAACCACGTGGCTACCGGTGCTCGCCCCGCGTCTGTCTTAAACGCTATGGCTGTAGCGCCCATATCGCGCGAGGTCAAACGTATGTCCGCATATGCGGTGAAGTGATTGAAGATACGCCGTCTTCGCGAGTCGTAATTAATTATTTTGGTATGTTGTCTGTTATTTCGAATATGCCCGAAATAACAGACACGACACCAATATAATAAGAAACGAGAATACCCAATAGGCTTCGAATCGTTGTGGAAGCAGTATTAGCAGAAGATGTTCATTTATTTATAATGGTTTAGTATGTAACAGTATAAAAGTGCTACTCATAGGACCTACTTTTGGCAAAAAAGAAGAAAAAGAAAAACGGGTCAAACTGTTTGAGAAACACCGACGTTCAATAGAATAGAAAAAAAAAATTCACCTACGAAATGAAATCATTTTTAGTATATTTCTTTTAAAGCGGATGTAGTATGTTTTAACGTTCTAATCTATGATTTCATTTTAATATTGTGTACTTTTTTTCAGTGAGGGAGAACAGTATTTCTTTTAAACATTAATTTAGGGAATGAATAACATATTGTGAACAATTATAGTATAGAAGACGAAGCAAGTACAAAAAAGCGTTGTGGAAGGAGCAGGTTCGTCTGGAAGGGCGATGAAGGCCAAATAAAAAATAAAACACAATGAAACCCTTTATCATAAATATTGTTGATGGTAAGCAGCCATAAACGACATCTCTTTTTATTCAGGTCAGAGGTTTCCAGTAGGTTTCTTGAAGTAGGTTGCAAAGCTCTTTGTATGATATATAGGAGTAATATTCCGGGTATATCGATAGTATACAAGGTAAGCGCCAATAACTTGGGTCGTGGAGAAATGGATTTTATACATTATTTTCAAATTCGTCTTGAAGCTATGTATAAAACTCACTTCTGAACCAGCTAACAGATACAGAGACTATAACAGAGGTTCGAAACTTTTGTATTTTTTGTTCATACAACAGCGTACTTTGTTTCACCATTAGATTTCCCGAAGGTTAGTTCTTTGCTTGCAGATAAGACTATTGAAATGGTATTAAAAACATTAAAAACTCCTCAAAACCAGCAAACAGACAAGACATTCAAATCAATATGTCACTGCCATGTCATAAAAAAATGTATAATTTTTGTTAAGTTTATGGGATTTAACTGTGGGGTCATCAGTCCCTAAACTTACAAACTACTTATGAACTACCTTATACTGCAGACGGTACAAACATCCATGCCCAAGGGTGTGGGGGGGGGGGGGGGGAGGGATTCGACCCCCCGAGGGGGAACGGCCTCGCACATCGTAGCGTAGCGCCTCAATGCGCTCGGCCATTCCTCCGCGGCCATGTCATTATTAAGATATAATTTGATAGTTGCTTCGAGGTTAATGTGTTACACATTCAACAGAATACAATTTTAATAGACCATACACATCTTTTTTCAGCGTCACGACATGTTAATGTTCAAATATAAAGAGGTTATTATAGACTTATTGTTTAATAATGTAAGAATTGCCCGCAACTAACAGGCGGATTATCTGAAACCATCCAATAATAAATTTTTTAATTCAGTGCACAATAATATAACTAGGACGAGAATCCATTAGGAGATCGGTATCAGGAGAACCAGGCATCATAAGGCAAACAGTCCATTTAAGAAAAGACAGGTTCAGACACATCAGTGGGCAGTCGAGAAGAGGTGAGGCATGCCTCTGCACAATCGCAGCGAATGTCTCGTCCTCCAGTCAGTGCATGTGGCCGGCCAGAGGTTTGAACGGAAGTAGACGGGGCACTTCACAGCACGGCTAGCGCGTGTAAACAAACTTCCTTACACGACAATCTGCTACAGCTAAATCTTACCAACTGTTATTCAGTTGGTCTCAGACGTTTCATAAATGATTCTTGCGTTAGGTATGTTGTTAATATGAAACTGTTCATGAAAGAAATCAGGGTGACAAAAATAAGACCACCTTTTTTTTGGTAACTTGACATGCTTCATTTATTTAAAAAAAAACGTACTGCTTTCAATAAAGTCAGAGGACATAAAACAGTGATTGATTGTAGAATGAACACCCCAGAATACCAAGACCTTGCGTGTGGGTGTTTAGTAGCTTGGTCGACATACGTCTCCCTCACTTTTTGTTACAAATTTTTCGCAAAATTACTCTCAAGTTACCGCACGTGCCTTTGAACTATAGAACACTCACGAGTCAAAATGCCGTCAGAAACAAGTTTGTATTAATGATTTAGATTCGTTGCTGTTTCGCAGATCAGGCATTTGTAGCTACAGCGTAAAATTTCTTTATAAATATTAACAGAAACTACTTCATAAACTTTATTCCCATAATTTTTACGACTGTCGCTGTAACAGGACACTGAATTTCACAAAAATATCGCGTCTCAGTCCGTGGATCATGGATGAAGATCTTCCTACTCCTAGAATTTTAATCCTCAAGGATTGGGGAGGGGGGTGTGGCAGACACTTCCTCAACGATTCTGTCTTTCAGTTTATACTGTAAAATGTTTTCACTGACAGAGTAGTTTGCGGGATCAAAGATTTTGTTCAAACCCTGCGAGAAGGAAGTTGACAAACCTTTCAAATTCCCAATATATCCCGTCCGAGTTGGCTAAAGGGAAAGCGAGTACAGTGGCGAAAATTTCTCACAGACAAATAGGTGTTATATAAGCTGCTTATTAACTGACAGTCTTTGAGGAGTGTGCTTAGCGTAGTGGACAAGTGCTTGGAGTGCAAAGTTGGAAGTCAAGGTTCGATTCCCCAGTACTCCTTTTTTTTTGTTCATTTCATATTACCCCTCGCAATGTAAACCTTTTACGTATGAAATTTAAATTTACTTAAACGTTTCAGTGTGCCACGAACGTTGATGTCAAGAGGTCTCTCTATTAAAACACATTCAATCCTACAGCATCAGTTCAGTGCCACAATTCCCATCCATACACTTGGTATGCACAAAAATCAACAGTGAAAAGTTATTTACTTAAAAACTTGAATAAAGTATGCTTTGCACCGAAGCATATTTCGGATAAAATTTCTCGCTTAAAATACTTTGGTAAAGACTGCATAGTGTGGAGATTTTCTTTGACGATGAACACCCCAAGGAATGTAATATAACTTCGGCATATAAATACATGCTACAATTTTTGAAATATTATTTTCATTTAATACTTCATCGAATTATGAAATTTAAATGATGAATTAAGATATATTAATTAATTAAATTAGTTATAACGAAACCAAATATATATACTATGCATTGAAATTTTTATAATTGATAATTAAAACTACAAGGGTTAATATAAGAAAAGTATTTTGGAAGGGACGGGATTCAAACCCGTGCTGTTTCATTCAAAAGCTAATCGTTTAGCTACTTCGCAACACCGAAAACACCGTCATCAGCAATGGTGAGCCTCAATATTAGCTGATATTGCACCTATCTGTAGTTGGATCATTTGGCTTGAGTTTCCTCTTTTCCTATGGCCTACATATGGGAGATATTGTAGGAATTTAAAAGGTTCATATTCGTGTTTCTTCTCGCACAGATTGGTCAAAGTAGATGAAACCCATCCAGCGATCCCTAGTGTTGAGACTTTCAACACGCAAACATATAAGGGTATATTATTAGCCTAAGACACTCGCATTCGGAGATTGTCGTTGTAGCTATTACACTCTTGGTATGTGCTTGTCAAGTTTTGAACCCACATAAAGTCTACGTTTTCCAGTATGCACTTATTTCAGCAAATAAACTGAGGCGGTGGGCGGAAACCATCAGCGATACTCGGAACATGATGCACCATGATGTAACACTTAGCTTCAAAACAAGGTCCATTCATGTATTTGAATTAATTCTATGTTATAATTTCAATTTTTCCATTTGAATGTGTGAGTAACGTCCGAAAATATTCATGGTCTGCAGCATCTCAATTCCAATTGCTATAAGAAAAGAAATGTGGAAAGGAATTTGTCGGCCACGAACAGCTTAAAACGCTATGGCTAATACGCAAAGCAGTTTCTAAAATCAGTTTTCAAAGGCGCCTTCACGTCTCATAGAAAGCACGCGTGTTGTTACAACTGGCTGCGATACTGAAAGATAACATTTTTCCTCTCAGATTTCCTGTCAGATGGGCAATCAACAGTATGTACGATCGTGTTGCCTAGCTGTATATACTTCCCACCAAGCAGCAGAACTTTGCGGTTGTGTATAGCGATTAGGCGAGGGGTCTCGTGAATTCTGTCACCGGCTGTACATAAGAGCCATCCCCTCCCCCCTTCAGAACTCAAAATTGATTATACAATAAGGATAGGTTGCAACTCACTCCAAAGACAATTGTTAACCTACAGGCAAGCATAAGACTTTATTTCCTGGCAGATTAAAATTGTGTGCCAAAACTGGGACTCGAACCTGGGACCTTTGCCTTTCACGGGCAAGCACACTACTGACTGTGCTATCCCGACACGTCTCACGATGCCACCTCACAACTCTACTTCGGCCAGTACCTCGCCTCCTACTTTCCAAACTTCACTGAAGTTCTCCTGCGAAACTTGCAAGACTAGCTCTCCTGGAAGAAAGGATATGGTGGAGACGTAGCTTAGCCACAGCCTAAGGGATGTTTCCAGAATGAAACTTTCACTCTGCAGCGGAGCGTGCACTGATATGAAACTTCCTGGCAGATTAAAATTGTGTGCCGGAACCGGGACTTGAACCTGCGACCTTTGCCTTTCGCGGGCAAGTGCACTACCGACTGTGCTATCCGTACATGACTCACGATGCCGCCTCACAACTCTACTTCCGCCAGTACATCGCCTCCTACTTTCCAAACTTCACAGAATCTTAATCTCCCAGGATGTTTCATATCAGCGCACACTCAGCTGCAGAGTGAAAGTTTCATTCTGGAAACATCCCTTAGGCTGTGGCTAAGCCATGTCTCCACCATATCCTTTCTTCCAGGAGTGCTAGTCTTGCACGTTTCGCAGGAGAACTTCTGTGAAGTTTGGAAAGTAGGAGGCGAGGTACTGGCGGAAGTAGAGTTGTGAGGCGGCATAGTGAGTCGTGTCGGGATAGCACAGTCGGTAGTGCACTTGCCCGCGAAAGGCAAAGGCCCCAGGTTCAAGTCCCAGTTCCGGCACACAATTTTAATCTGCCAGGAAGTTTCATATCAGTGCACACTCCGCTGCAGAGTGAAAGTTTCATTCTGGAAACATCCCTTAGGCTGTGGCTAAGCCATGTGTCCACCATATCCTTTCTTCCAGGAGTGCTAGTCTTGCAAGTTTCACAGGAGCACTTCTGTGAAGTTTGGAAATTAGAAGGCGAGGTACTGGCGGATGTAGAGTTTTGAGGCGGCATCGTGAGTCGTGTCGGGATAGCACAGTCGGTAGTGCGCTTGCCCACGAAAGGCAAAGGTCCCAGGTTCAAGTCCCGGTTCCGGCACACAATTTTAATCTGCCAGGAAGTTTCATATTAGCGCACACTCTGCTGCAGAGTGAAAGTTTCATTCAAGCATAAGACTCTCTGTGGCTCAGTGATCATCTTTGCTATACTCATTATATTGTTGAAATTTCAACCTTGACTTTTCACTACTGAATTCAAATGTGTTTTTTTTCCTTCCTTAAAGAACGGTATATATTTAATATTACTAAAAATTTCTGGGCTATTATGCTGTGGTTTCGTCCCCAACTGCGGAGGACATTTTCAAAGGGGATCGTGGTACTTTTGAATGTCTGACGCACACCCTGACTTTCTACTGACATTCCCCAACTTCCGCATTGCATTCCTCACTCTGTTCCTGCTTCTCTCTCCATGTTGCCTCATCACCCCCACCATTGTTTGCTTTCACCTTGGCCTTTCTCAGTCCTGTAGTCTGTTCACAGCAGCTGTTTGTAAAATGACATGATGAGCACAGCTACTTAGTTTATTAGCTGTGATCAACATTTCATTTTACAAATATTTAAAAGCTGTTAAACCCCACCTTTTCACTTCCTTGCACAGCAGCTGTGTTTGTGTAAGAAAGTGTGTTTCTCTGTCTGATGAAGGTCTTAACAGCTGAAAGCTATTAGTAATTTGTAGTATATTACGTGTGCCTTTCTGCAACTGATCGAGACATCCCTGTGGTGAGTAGGAACCTATTCTTTTCAAAAACTTTGTTGAACCCTTCCTGGCTATTTCCATTGTTTAATTTGTAAGTTATGTACTTTCCAATTAAGACAAACACTTTTTCCTGTTCATATTGAGAGATTGATGAGTTTGTACCTGAAAATCCTTGGAAATGTTTAGATGTCCATTTGTTTTTAGGTGTACAGGCTGTATAATCCAAGTGTACTTGAGATTTATGTAAACTCTGTAGCTTATAATAAATGGTGGCTTATTAATACAGTATGACTACTATCTCTTATAATAATTTTGTTTATACACAATAAAGAATTTTAATACAATTCTACATTAATAACAGACTGAACTGTACATTACATGTACAATTCAAGCATTACAGTTTCCCCTAAAAACTAGTAAAGTTTTATTCTAATTTGTCCAAATAGTCTTATGATACCTTACGCATGTCCTGAATATCATTTTTAAATATTCATGTATAACATTTATCAATAATAATGAATAATACAGATAAATTTTATGCAGTATTTAGCATGCTACGTTCTGCTAAATAAATCAATATTAATAGGACATATAAAGAAGAATAGAATAACCTGTGACAAGGTCCCAGACCAAAATACGAGCATCATCCAGTCCACTTATAACACAGCCATCACGAGAAGATATATCTAGTGAAACTGTATCTACACCTGGCTTCCATTTCTTGAATAGTGTGCCACTTTGTAAATCATAAACAACAATGAAATTTGGAGAGGGTTCATCCACTTCCTGAAAATGAAAGTCTAAATCATTTTTTAAATTCTTGAATGGAAGTACCAAAAAAGGTTGCAATATGCTGTATTTTAACTTTTTACCTTCGCTACACAGCACACATAATGCCCCTCATGTGTAATTGCAGCTAAACTTGTGATGAAATCATGATGTGGAATGCGAAGATCATAAAGCAATTTTCTTGATGCTAGATTCCATACAAGCAGTGGGAATGGCTTTTGTGTTTCGTCACCACACACTAAAACTCTGGAAACAAAACAGCAAGTTTATGAAGTTAACACAAACAATACAACATGTACAACAAATCTATGAAATATGTGAGAAAAGTCTTTCTTGATTACTGTTTGTAATAGTACTATATAAAGAAAGTCAATTGTTTAATATTGGTAGCAAAAGTCTCAAAAAGTTCTTGAAGAATCTATTTCAAAATTTTATACAGTAGTTTAGTAAACACTAGCCGAGAAACCCAGCGTTGCTTGGGATAGAATATATGGCATGAGGGACAGCTTGAGTATTATTCTAAATATGAGATGAATACAGACTGTTTAAGTGAGATATTGTGAAGCAGTTATCGTGCTTAAGGTATTCTGGCTGCATTGTGTATTAATGGGTGAGTGTGGTGGGCGAAAATCCACGAAATGTGGAGTAATAAATAATCTTAGGTGAAGCTAAATAATACACGAACTCCGTATATGTGAAAATATATGGGTCCAATGCAAGTTTCGTAATATTGTTTTAACATAATAGTATTTAAATGATGCTGGAAGAGATTGGACGTTACTATATTTCTCAAGGCATTTATTTTTCATTTCATTATCACAGGAGGCCGCCGGGATATGAGTAGGACTATGTCACAAAGTTTTTCTTGACCCAGCTGTCAAACGATAACACCTTTCACAGCAGAGTGTGTCACGGCTATATGTATCAGAGATCACTGATTAGCGCAGACCAGTGAGCTTACTGGCACAGGCATATCAATATCTATGGCCTAAGAGACATTCATTAATGTATGTCTGTGTTTCCACCACGCTTCCATGACAGTGATCAATGTTTCAAGAGTATTTTTATCTTTGAGTCTATCTGGATTTTTATCTTTGTTTTGTGTCTCTGTTCATAGTCCGTAATGTGTGGTTGACGGAAACATGTGATCTATTTTAAAAAATTGTGTGTTTGATAGTCCTCGTCGTTATTAAAGTCTGAAAGGACCGCATTGTCTGACAATTGAAAGAATAAACAGATTTTGACTCGTACCGTAAAGTTCGTAAGTCACAGAGTATATAGCTTTTCCTAAGAGTATTTCTTGCATATTTTGCGAATTTTTGCTCGTCACACTCACCCACTGCCATGCAACCCGACCAAACTCCCTTACTAACATCATTAGACCAAGGGCTATCTACCACCACAACCACGAGCGGGTGGCCGTATGTGGTCATGGAGAAAAGTCTGTCAGCACGTACACACACAAGCCTTTTATATATAGATATAGATTCATATGGACATCAGATGTATTTCTTTAAACAAAAATGTACAGTTTTTCTGTTAAAACTGTATGTGAAAAAGAAAATGTAGTAATGTTCTGGCAAAATGTGTGTTTTGTTTCCTTTCTCACTTACTTTCACACAAATATGTGTAGGTAATATGATTTGCATGGATATAGCATATCTGAAAGGTAGGTGTCTCCGTCTGTTGGGAACTGTATGTATTTAGACATTATGGCTTGGAGATGTGCTGTGGCCATGTAGGAACAAATGAAAGAAAATTATAATGCCATGCTCAGAGCAGTAGAAAATTGGGAGAAGACGAAAAGTTATTGGAAACTGACCATACATTAGATCGCTGAGCCACATCTACATCTACATCTACACAGGATACTCTGCAAATCACATTTAAGTGCCTGGCAGAGGGTTCATCGAACCACCATTATACTATTTATCTCCCATTCCATTCTCGAATAGCACGCATGAAGGAAGATCACCTGAATCTCTCCATTTGAGCTCTAATTTCTCATATTTTATTCTGATGATCATTTCTACCTATGGAAGTGGGAGTCAACAATATATTTTCGCATTCCGAGGAGAATGTGGCGATTGGAGTTTCGTAAGTAGCCCACGCCTCAGTGATAAGTGCGCGTTGTAATGATTCTCATCCCAGATCCTGTATCATTTCCGTAACGCTGTCTCCCCTGTATCGTGACAATACGAAACGAGCTGCCCTTCTTTGGACTCTTTCAATGTCCTCTGTCAAACCCACCTGATAAGGATCCCACACTGGGCAGCAATACTCCAAAAATGGATGAACAAGCAAAGTGTATGCAGTTTCTTTTGTAGTTCTGTTGCATGTTTTAAGGGTTCTGCCAATAAAACCCAGTCTCTGGGTCGCCTTGCCCATGACATTATCTATATTTTCTTTCCAATTTAAGTCTGAAGTAATAGTAATTCCTAGGTATTTTGTGGAGTTTACGGCCTTCACTTTTGATTGATTTATCTTGTAAACAAAGTTTAATGGCACAAGAAAAAGTTTAACAAACAGGCACAAGAAAAGACAATAGCACAACTTAAATTTCCTGCCACAGACTTCATCAGAAAAAGAGAGCACACATTTACACAATTGCTCAGGTACAACTCATAAACACATGATCACTGTCTTCTATGGTTGCTACCTGACTAATATTTTAACAATGGGAGGAAAGGGGGGAGGATATAGAACAAGGATGGGGACAGTCTTCTCTGCTCCTTGCACTTTTCACTGAATTCCAAGCTGCATCTCATAATCCGACTTAACAGTAAACGCAAGCTCTATCGTGCAGTGCCAATCATTCTGTCCCCACCCTTGTTCTGCATCTTCCACTCCCATCCCCCTATTTTGTTTTTTAAAAAAAGAAAACACAACACAATGAAAAAGACATAGTTGACAACTTTTATTGTGATTGTTTAAGTATTATCAACAGTTATTGAAAGGTGCACCCTCTGGCATATACATATGGTGGTTTTCAGTGGGTTCCTGTGTGTTAATTTAGGGCATAAGTTGTCACCATTCCAATTTTTTCCAAATCCATTCAGAATAAAAGATTAACAAAAACATACACATTTTTTGCACTTTGAATACTGTACATTTCCGTGAATAAGATGACCTTGAGATACAAATATTCATCAAAATTTTATAGTTTAAGCATATATCTGGCCTATAAGATGACCCCCAAGTTACTATGTTTTCGTGAATGCAAGCAGCAATTTTTTTCCAGTTTTTGGGATCTAAAAATACACCAGGGCTTAGATTCAGAGGTAAAGCTCCAGGAAGTTAAAAAAATTCCATTAGATGGCACCATAAGTAGGTTTGGTGAATGGTAGTTCCAAAAAACAACACTAGATACTGACATAAGTAGTTTTCGTCATTGGTACAGCTGGATTTCAGTAATTTCGAAGAATACTTGTAATCGAAGTACCTCAATCTGAAATGATATATATTGAATGTGCAACTAAATCGATTACTCGGATATTTAAGTGCATTTTGTTGGCAGTCCTGGGAATGTATTTTATTGATTTCTATGGTCTTGAGTGACGGAAGTTTCTTTTATTCAATACACCTTCACACTCTCCACATCTTTCCAGGGTAATTTCCGCCTCCTCCCTCTCCCGGATGAAGCCCTCTATCCTGATATTTATCTAACCTATCAGACCTAATCCCTCCCCTCCCCATATGTTGCATGGCCCCCTCCACTCCTACTCCCCTCCTTTCCCTCTCCCTGCTTGGATCTTCCTTCACCTCCCTTGGAGTTCTTACGTTTTCCTTTCCCACCTCACCATCCCACCCCTCCCTTCCTTCCCTCTCCCAATGTGTGGTCTAAGTGCTTTACTTTTTAACAGTGTTCTTAACAGTGCACTGTGCTAAAGTGTTGTGTCAGTGTCAAGTGGTGAGCATGATTTTAAGACTTCAGCAACTGCCGCATTGGCAGAACAATTGTTGCCATGTTTTTTAATTGTCTCTCTGTTCTCGTCACTATTAACTGTGAACAATCTGTGTTTTTTTTAGCCACCTTGGCAGTTTTTAATACCGATGTTGTTTTAAAGCCTTCATTTCATTGTTTTTAATTTGCCAATTTTATCTTTTTTTTATTGTTATATTCAACATTTTTATCTCCTGTTTTAAACTACCATTACTGACTGTCAAACTGATATGTACACTGGGCTGAAGAGCAGCATACAAGGCTGCTGCCAACCTGCCCCATGGGGCATTAAAATACAATAAAAGAGAGGGGGGGGGGACTTCCAACTCAATGCTAAGCAAAGGAAAAAGTAAAACTGTCATCCATTTAGAGACTAGTACTTAAAGTACTGTACTTTCCTGAAGACATTCTGCAGTGATTTATTATGTTATGAAAGAGGTGGTGACGAGCTGTGACAAGCACATACAAAATACACACACATACAACACTTTCAGCTATCGGCCATGGCCTCCTTCAGAAAATAGATCACTCACACAATCACACAAAACCGCAACTGCGGCAGCCAGATGTGATTGTTGTATGACTGTTGTGTGCCTGTGTGATAGCGTGACTGTCCTATTTTCTGAAGAAGGCCATGGCCGACAGCTCAAAGTGTTGTATGTGTGTGTCTTTTGTATGTGCCTGTCGCACCTTGTTGCCACGTCTTTGCAGTGAGTTGTAAACTGTCCTTACTATATTATTAATTCCAACCTGGACTTTCCATTATTATATTATGTTATGAAAGTCGCATCTATAGTTGTCATTTATTTATACAGATAGAAACTGTTGATCTTTTGTCCTCGCTCATCTCAGAAATATATACTGCATGGTTACCTAAACATATTCCACATTCATTGAATTTTTATGAAAATGTTATGTATATATGTACTACTACAGCTTCAAATTTCTTCAGTGACAATTAGAGAAATGACATTTTCACTGAAATTCGTCAAAAAATTGAGCTATTTCCTAAAAATATGTTGCAATTCTGCTGTAAAAATATTCATGTCAACACAACTTTATATTAGCACTCCTCAAAATAATTAGTATGGAAACATTCATATTTTGTCATCTCGCACATCAATGAATGCGTAATCGATTTAGAGTTGCACGTTCGATAAATATCGTTTCAAGCCAAGCTACTTCGATTGCAAGCATTATTGGAAATCACCTGGATTTCACCCTTTGTTGCAATGTTTGTAGTCTGCTTTTGAACTTTCGTGCGTGTAGTGTTACATTGTATCCGATTGTGAAGAAGCATGTTATTTTTTTACATCGCGAAATTTAACAGAAAAGCAATTTCTATCGCCGAAACAATACTTGATCGCGCCGATGCGCATATTATGTGGATGAAAACACATGAAATTGCCCGTGAACAGAAGATAAAGGATTTCAAAGGAAGCAGCAATTGTTGCTTGTAGCTCCAAAATATTTAAACCGTTTCATTGCTCCATATATAAATATATGCTAATCGTTTCAGTGAGACTCTGGATATATTGAGAAATTATTTTTGACATGCGACACTGTAAAATCAAGCTGCATCGTAAATAATTAATTCTATTCCTGCTCTCTGATGTGTAGGTTACTGTATGAGCTATTGTCCACTTAGTAAATTAATACAGCTCGTAAAGTGAAAATTTTTTAAAAACCTTTGTTTTTGTAAATCTTTCCTCCACGATGTAAATTTCAGACTAAATTTCAATCGAATTTTATTTTTGTAGTGCCGTATAAGATGAACTCCATTTTTTATTTTTTTTTATTTTATTTATTTATTTATTTATTTTTTTTTTTTTAATTTTTTTTTTTTTTTTTGATTCAGCCATTGTCTTATCTGCAGAAATATATGGTATATACAAGGATTCATGACATGACTTCACTAATGTTTCAATGCTTTAGTATCCTCATTGAAACTCAATCTTGAAAGACGTTTCTTTTTTCCATTTTCCTGAATGTCACCTCACTAACTAGACTATTGTAATATGCAAAATCAGAATATTACTATCATGACTAATTTCTGTATCATCTATTTTCCCCCTCCTCCTCAAACACACACTAACTCACACAACTTTTTCCTTTGTCATCCTTTTTTCAGACAGTTTCTCTATATTGCTAATTATGAATTATCCCATACATTAAGTTTTGCAACTTGTAACTTACCCCATAGCTATTCAGAAATGAGGTATTTACCAACTTTTTAGCTAATAGCTCTTGAGATAAAGTTTCTATTTACATTACATCACACACAGTCAAGATTGAAATTCCAGCATGTTTTTCAGGAACAGCAAATTCTTTTATTTTTATGTTGAATATTTCAAACCAGCCAAATTTACATAAAATGTTGTTTTTATTGATGACTAAGTTCATTATCAAGTCCTCCTAAGATACAGAAGGCCACATTTTACAAATGTACATCACTGTCATCTTTAATATACAAAACATACATCGACACATTTACAGAAATAAAAAGTATTACTTTCATTTTGAAGATGTTGCTTTTGTATGTTAAAGATGACACTGACTTGCCTTTGTAAAATGTGATCTTCCTGTATCTTAGGAGGACTTGAGAATGGGCTCTGGCCAGCTGGATATTATTTGTCAATAAAAACAACATTTTATACATCTTTGGCTGTTTTGAAATATTTAACATTCAAAAAGTCAATATTATTATCCAGTGCCTGAGTCAAATTTTAGGCTCTCTTTTGCCCCTTTTTTTTTATCTTCCTCAATGAAAACTTCCATCTGATGTTGGAATCTTTACAAAAATTAAGTATGTAATCTGATGAACTGCTATTAACTGGTAATCAGAAATATGTATGCCTATTTTGAAATATAAAATACTTATGGGCTGATGGATTGGAGGGCTTGAAGACTCTTTTGAGCAAAGCAAACAACCAAATCAAGAAACAAAATTTAAGAAAAGGACATACAAATTAACATTTGCAAGTCATTTGGCAGAAGAAGTATAAGAAAGTCAGACTGTGAGTTGTGAGGTAACAGAGGAATATTTTGATAGTAAACTGTATTTTAGTGAATTAATAAATTTTAATATGTCTGTGTCTCTTCAGAAATGGTTAATACAACTATAGTATAATTACCTGCCATCACCAGAAACCAGCAACGAATTTAGGAAGCGGTCTTCTCCTGCCTTGAATGTTGTCACACAGTCCCCAGTTCGCAGATCCATCAAATTGACGTACATGCGATTGCGAGAGAGAGCCACTAGGTGACTATCATCATGTAATCCAAAAAATGGCATTTTTTGATTCATAACGCCTTTCAGACGAACAATTAGATGACCAGCATCTAAATCATAAACTCTCAATTCTCGCCGACAAAGGACAACAGCCCGTCGTGAATCAATAGCGCGTAGACCCCCTGGTCGAGTAACCCCTTGCAGTGTTCGTACCTTCTTGTTTGTTCTTACACTCCATACAGCAATTTCTTCCTTTTCTGTAGCCACCTGCATACATATATTAGCACAATCAACAAGAACATCTTGAACTCAAGATAAACACAATTTATATCATTAATAAGTTTACCATCAGTTTCAATTCTTTTTTTTTTTTTTTTATTTTATTTTTTTTTTTATTATTATTTTTTTTTTTTTTTTGCCAAGTGGTTTTATTTTTTATATATTTTGAAAAGCAATGTATTTATAGAAAAATCAATGTATTTATAGTGGAATGACAAAGTCATCAGACAAAATATGTGTGAGTCAAATGAACACATGTAATATAACTTAGTGAGCAAACAAAGAAATGAATTACATTTACTGTACAATGGTAACATATTGCTGGAGACAGAAAAGTGCATATTTATCACATCTAACCTACAACAACCAAGTGTAATGTAAAGTCTTTTGATATAATTATGAAATTTAAACATTGTAATGCCATGCAGCACGTCAAGAATTGATTAGATGGGACTGGAGTCCATTACATGTATCTGACAAATTCATCTATTCACACCTAGTCTTCCATAAATCCCATAATAAAGGGGAACTTTAGTAATGTTGGTTGACTAAAATTATATAATGTAATTTTTTATTTTGACTGATTCTTCTGTAGGTTTTTGGTAGAACATCACAACATTGAATTAAATGCTCAATTTCATGTATTTTCTACCTGCAGTACACATACAAAATTGGGATTTAGAACTATACTGTTATGTGTGAATGAATGCTGCAGTTGTAAATTTTGGCACAAAATGTGAGGTTAGTAAGATTACATTTACAGGGCCACACTTGCCTGAGTTGGAGAGCTACATCAGTGGGCTTAATTAACCTAGTCAAAGGAGCATATTAAATGTCAGAGGAAGCTGAGTAATTGAGTTACTGGTGATTTTACCCCCTCACAGTAATATGTAGACAAAAGTTAGTGTGAGATTCTAGCTGCCTTGCGATCACACAAATAATGAACTGAATAGCTGAAAGCTTCTGTCTGAGCCCTAGACAGTGATGCATGGTCTATATGAAAATTATTTTGTATATAAAAAATAATCGAAGATTACTCACCAGGCGAAGGAGCACATGTGTGACAGCATCACAAATAAATAAATGAATACACACACACACACACACACACACACACACACACACACACACACACACACAAATGCAAGCTTTCGCAACCCAGTCGCTTCTTCAGGCAGAAAGGAAGGAGAGGGAAAAGGAAATGATGAGGGTTTTAAGGAAGGGGGTAAGGAGACATTCCAATCCCGGGAGATCACATATTGAAAATGTGAGGGATATGTTGAAATGACGGGTGCAGCACTGTGACCAAAAGCTAACCGTGACAGATGAAATCTGGAACCAGGTGCAAGCAGCAAGGAAGACTATACCACAAAACACTATTCATGCACCACATGCATTTATACAATCATACATGCAACAAGCTATCAGAGTCCATGGTGGACCACGTGCCTACTAGGCAGAATGACACATACTGAATTGAGGTGACTTCAATTCTAATCATTTCTTCAGAAAATACTAATGTAATGTGAATATAAACTTCCTATCCCTAGCCTTTCAATGTGTTCTACTTTCTTCTGTTCTTGAGTGTACATGACCAGTGGTTGATCAATAAAAGGAAGCAAAATTGTAATGGTACAAAGAAATAACAGAAAATAGTCTTGAATACTCACTGTGGCCACAAAATCAGCACAATTCCCAAGGCGTGCAATTAAGTCTATGCAAGTATCTGAACACTGTTCCTCCTCTTCAGATAAAATGCCTTCATTGGTGACAGGCAGTAACGATGGCACAGGAGGATTTCGACAAACCTGTAAAAGGTTTGAAAGGTGTTGCATCCCAGCTTCACCTTTACTTGTAATTTGGTTTTGCAACCTCCACAACAGTTGTGAATACATTTGTCTCCCATCATACAGAAGTGCAGAACCACTCTCTTGTAGGCACTGCTGCAACAATTCCAGCTCCATGTCCCATGTTTCTGAATTAGACTGTTCCAAAGCAAAATCTTCTAGTACCTGTAACCACCAAAGAGAGACTTAAAATAGTTTTTGATACCACTTTCATTATGAACACAAGAACAAAAACTTTGTTACTGTCTTTAGAATCACACGTGTTTAAAAGCTTCCTTTAAAATGAGCTGCTTCCATTTTTAATAGTTATTAGCTTATATTAGGGAAAGTGTGAGAGAGAAGGTATATTTTGAGTCCAGTAATGTGACCATCACATTCTGGGAGTAACTCTGGGCTTAAATGACAAAATGTGGAAAATCTGTTGGTATTTTCATATATTTCATTTGTTGCCACTTCAGCCAAATGCTCAAACCTAGCATCTTGTGTTAGAGCAAATGGAAGATAATTAATACACATTAGAAACAACAAATAATTTACTATGCTTAATTGATTCAAATTCAAAATGTATGCCATTATATGAAGAACATTATACTCTGAATAAAACTACTTGTGATTGACACAGTGCCATGCCTGGGAATGGGATGGGAGTGGGGATGACAGAAGAACTATATTGCCTGTGTGTAGCCAGTTGTGCTTCATAAGGCACTTTGCGTGCCTTCAAAAAATGCAACACAATGTCAAGTGTCACTCAAGAAAGAACTAAGATTTGGTAGTCCCTAGCCTCTACTTGCTGAAATGTCAATCACATAGTAATTTTAATCAGAACATAGCCATCATGGTTCTGATATGTCTGTATCTGAAACAGCTGAAAATAAGGGAATAGTAGAATCATTAAATTTCCTGAGGACATGCAGTTCTACAATATGGTTAATGATACAAGTCGATTCTTGGATACAATATTCTAAGAGGTAAAAAATCCCACCGTACAGATCTCTGTGCAAAGAAGGAGTTTGCCATTAGAGAGAAGAAAATGAACATTCTGCAGGACAGTATAGTATGGAATGTTAGCTCCTCTCTTTTGCAAATTGTATCATGGTAGACTTTTGACTAGAATTGTACAACCCACCATTGCAATTTGAGACATGTGGCCTTTATCATGTGGATATAATTGAGTGCATGATACAATGAAAACATTAATATAATTACGGAAGAAGAAAATTTATTTGATGAGGAAATCAAACTGTTGAAATTTGACAGAGTACAACAAAATTATTGTTATTTGTTGGTTTAAGAAGGTGTGGCATTACATAAAGTAAACAACATTGCATACTCCCTCTTTTTTAGTCAAGGAAAGATGATCGTGATAATCTGTGAAATCATTTTAGTTGTTGAATGTGGTGCAAAGTAGATACTGTGGTCAATCTTTTTCTTTATATATCTGCAGAAAAAAAGAGAGGCTGACTGGAGGAAAGGGCAAGCTGTAGCACACATTGGAGTGCATATACCTGTTGTGAGTCAATCCTTTTAGGCTATGCCACAGCTTGGAGGTGTTAAACATCTCATGGAATAACTGTAATAATCAATACTGTATTTCAAGAAACAAGTGAAACTGTAAGATTGTAATGTATAAGCAGGATTATGTTTTTAATACCTGAGTTTGACAAGATATGTTCATCTAACATTATACTTTTACTACATATCAATCCAAGATACATCTGTAAATAATTTCAAGATTAACTTCAATAATGAAAAGTCCATGTTCGGCCATGGACGTCTTCAGAAAATAAAATATTCATGCAATCACCCAGGCACACAATGCAGTCATACAACCATGCACTCTCATTCGGAATTGCGTGAATTTCTATTTTCTGAAGAAGGCCATGGGCGATAGCTTAAGTGCTGTATGTGCCTGTTGAAGCTCATTGTTGTGTATTTTGCAGTGAGTTGTAAACTGTTCTTACTATGTCATTTAATTCCAAGATTAACTTCAGCTATACATTTCTGTTCTTCATATACCCATGAGATTTTCATACTTTCCCATGGGGTTCTCACATGTTTCTATGTATTTGTCACTCATTTCTTACGAGTTTTTCACAGTTTTTATACATCATTTGAGTATTTCTACACACATGTAGTGACTTATTCATGATCTTGCATCTTTGAGCATATTTAAGGGTGATTTTATCCATTTTTAATACCCTACCATAGATCTTTGCCCCTTTTGTCTGTGCCAATAAAGAAACGTTTGCCTATCCCTAGACAGAACCCAGCTCCAAATAATATTCGTATGTTGTTTTCTAGTTTCTGGTATCCCCCCAAATTGATTGACCATCAAATTACCCATATCCAGCTGCCATCATTTCCTCCACCTGTTCATATTCTGTCAGTCCATAGCCCTCACCAACCTGCAAAACCATGAAAACCAGATACAAACAACCTTGCAGAACCTCACCTCCATCCACAAATACCTGCAATCTATCTTCCACACTGATACCCTTGTCCTCCAAGTACTAGAGAAGCATGCACAACACCACCTAAAAAAAAAAAAAAAAAAACACCACTCTAATCTTTTCACCTCTTATTCCCACCTTGGGTTAGCATATCAATCCCGTCAACAAGATCCCCCAAACATGCCCTACAGCCCCCAATAGCTCACGAACCCTGTGTATCAGACCTTTTACACTTACCACATCCTCAGAAACTTCCCCACACACAACCCACAACTTAAACAGACCAGAAACACAGTCATGAACCTGTCCTCCAAAAGCCTGAGTCCCATAGAAGTATCAGTTGTTTCCAAAGGCTTTATCTTTTGCCCCACTCTCAAATTTAACCAGACCAGACTTGTTAAGGATCTTCTCTTCTCTTCCCAGTACCTTACAATGGAAACATCATTTTGCTATCAACCCTACCCTTCAGCTCTATTACAATACCAGTGTTGAAATCTGCCTGATGTAGTTCACTCCTCCGTGCAGTTGAGATCCACCCCCTAATCCCAAATCATCCCCTTTTAACTTTTCATCTGGCCTCACCATCATTTCCCAAATCTGTCAAAATGGAAACCAACCTCACACCCACAGACAGAAATGCAATCCATCACCTAAAAACAGATACTGATCTTATGATCCTACCTGCTGACAAAGGCTCCACCACTGTGGTTCTAGACCACATGGACTAAGTGGTAGAGGGTCTCTGCCAACTGTCAGATTCTTCCACTTACATACTCTGCCACAATAATCCCATTTCCTTAGACCTATCCTAATCCATCATACACCCCCACCTTCTACATGCCCTCTAAAGTCCACAAGCCCAACCACCCTGGATGTCCCAGTGAGGCCAGTTGTGGTGCCCCCCACAGAGAGAATCTCTGCTTTCGTGGACCAACACATTCAACCTATTATCCAAAACCTACCCTCCAATATACAAGATACCAACCATTTCTTCCAATGACTCTCCACATTTCCTGTTTCTTTATAATGTGGTACCATGCCACCTCTATCTACACCAACATACCCAATGCTCATTGTCTAGACACTACTGAACAATACCTTTGACAATGCCCAACTGACTCCAAGTGCACAAACTCCTTCATGTGACAATGACCATGACATCACCATATTTCTCCTTTGAAGACATCACCAACAAATAAATTCACAGTACAGCAATGGGATCCTGTACGGCACGTTCCTATGTTAAATTGTTCATGGGTCATCTAGAGGAATCCTTCCTGACTACAGAGAATTCAAAACCACTCTTGTGGTTTGGATTCATTGATGACATCTTCATAATCTTGACTGAAGGTGAGGACACACTGTCCGCATTCCTCAAAAACCTCAACATCTTCTCCCCCACTGTCTTCCCCAGGTCCTATTCAACCAAACAAGCAACGAGCCACCTTACTTGATGTTGACTTCCACATCAATGATGGTCTCATCAGTAGCTCTGTCCACATCAAACATATCAATCATTAACACTCTATTTTGACAGCTGCCACCCATTCCACACCAAAAAGTCGCTTTCATTACAGCCTAGCCACCTGTGATCATCACATCTGCGGTGATGAGCAGTCCCTCTCCAAATCTGCCAAGGACTCCCAATCGTGTCCAAAAACAGATCTCATGCACCCTGTCTGTCCAGTCACCTACTACCTTCCCCACACCCACCTCCAGGCCACGAAGGAGCACCCTTCTAGTGACCCAGTACCACACAGGACTGGAGCAGTTAAACACATTCTCTGCCAGGATTTCGACTACCTTTCATCCTGCTCTGAAATGAGAAATACCTTACCAAATGTTCTCCTCACCCTTTCTACAGTGGTATTCTGACACCCAACAAACCTACATAATATCCTCATCCATCCCTCTGCTCCCAACCTTTTGCCACAAGTCTCATAAACCTGCAATGGACTTAGAGACAAAACCTGTCCTATTCACCATCCCATCACCACCACAACCATCACCACCTACTCCTACTCCTATTTGAATATACATAAAGCTGACTGCAGTGTTGGTGAACATGACATTGAAACATTATTTGAGAGTGGGATGAGATATGACAGTAACCCATCCTTTATGTTATTCTTTCTGTACACAGAATAAGCTGTCAAGGAAACAAAGAGAAATTGCAGTAAGTGATTAAAATTGGGAAAAAAATGAAATCATTGATTCATATTTACAGAATTCATGACTGTGAGTGGGTAAAGTCGAAAATATGTACCCAGCCAGAATTCGAACGAAGATCTCCTGGTTGCTAGGCAGTTGTGCTGACCCCTGGGGGACACAGCAATCATCACAACTGCATCGACTACTTTAGGTCGCCTGCCGTCAGATACAAATTATCAACTTTTCCCTACCCACTATTACTCAAACTCATGGTGTGTGTGTGTGTGTGTGTGTGTGTGTGTGTGTGTTTTTTCCCCAAACTGATTCCCATAAGAGTACGGACCTAGGAATGCCTCTGCACTGAAGCAAGGCTCATTTACCATCAATTGCTTCTTATATATATATATATATATATATATATATATATATATATATATAACGAAAAGTATAGAAGGAAATTATCCTGATGGGATAACCAAATATAAGAAATAGAAAACGGATAACTTACCCAAAAGGGCCGGCTCGTCGATAGACACAAATAAAAATAATAATCACACTCAAAACACACTTACTAGCTTTCGCCACCACTGGCAGCTTCTTCAGGACAAAGAGGAAAAAAAGGGAGGAGAAAGGGAAGGATATGGGTTTTAAGGAAGTGGAAAAGGAGTCATTCCAATCCCGGAAAGAACAGACGTCACATTCTGATCCTGCAGCTGTTATTATTTAATATTCATAGAATATATGACTTCAACTGCTATTGGGCAAAGCTGAAAATGTGTACCCAGCCGGGATTCGAACCCGGGTCTCCTGCTTTCTAGGCAGTTGCGCTGACCCCTACACCACTGGGGACACAGTGATCACCGCACCTGCAAGGACTACCCATGCACGCCTCCCGTCAGATACAAATTCCCAGCTTCGCCCTGCCCATAGTACTCAAACTCGTAGTTTAACTAATTCCCGTAAGAGTAAGGGCTTCAAACTTGCCCACCCCTCTCCACTAACGATAGGATCATTGCCCGTCACCGGCATATTATATATATACATGTGGCGTCTGTCCGGAAAGAACAGACGTCACATTCTGATCCTGCAGCTGTTATTATTTAATATTCATAGAATATATGACTTCAACTGCTATTGGGCAAAGCTGAAAATGTGTACCCAGCCGGGATTCGAACCCGGGTCTCCTGCTTTCTAGGCAGTTGCGCTGACCCCTACACCACTGGGGACACAGTGATCACCGCACCTGCAAGGACTACCCATGCACGCCTCCCGTCAGATACAAATTCCCAGCTTCGCCCTGCCCATAGTACTCAAACTCGTAGTTTAACTAATTCCCGTAAGAGTAAGGGCTTCAAACTTGCCCACCCCTCTCCACTAACGATAGGATCATTGCCCGTCACCGGCATATTATATATATACATGTGGCGTCTGTCCGGAAAGAACAGACGTCACATTCTGATCCTGCAGCTGTTATTATTTAATATTCATAGAATATATGACTTCAACTACTATTGGGCAAAGCTGAAAATGTGTACCCAGCAGGTGCGGTGATCACTGTGTCCCCAGTGGTGTAGGGGTCAGCGCAACTGCCTAGAAAGCAGGAGACCCGGGTTCGAATCCCGGCTGGGTACACATTTTCAGCTTTGCCCAATAGCAGTTGACGTCATATATTCTATGAATATCAATCCCAGGAGTGGAAGGACTTACCTTAGGGGACAAAAAGGAAGGTACACAAATACACACACACTCACACATATCCAAACACAAACACACCTAGAGAGACATTTGTATATATATATATATATATATATATATATATATATATATATATATATATATATATATATATAAATTTTAGAGGAAAAATTTCCTGGTGGGATAAACAAAAATAAAAAATAGAAAAGAGATGACTTACCAAAAGGACCGGCTCGTCGATAGAAACGAATAAAATCACACACAAACACACATACAAGCTTTCGCCACCACTGGCAGCTTCTTCAGGAAAAAGAGGAAAAAAGGGGAGGAGAAATGGAAGGATATGGGTTTTAAGGAAGTGGAAAAGGAGTCATTTCAATTCCAGGAGTGGAAGTACTTACCTTAGGGGAAAAAAAAGGAAGGTAAACAAATACACACACACTCCGACATATCGAAACGCACACACCAAGACAGACATTTCTAGGTGTGCTTGCGTTTCGATATGTCTGAGTGTGTGTGTGTGTGTGTGTATATATATATATATATATATATATATATATATATTATAGAAGGAGACCTTCCAGGTGGGAAAATGGTATAAAATAAAGATTTTTGACTTACCTAAAGTACAGGCTCGTCGATAGAAACACCAAACACACACAAAAACACACCACCATTCGAGCTTTCGCCACCAGTGGTGGCTTCTTCGGGAAAAGCCGAAGAAGCCACCACTGGTGGCGAAAGCTCGAATGGTTGTGTGTTTCATAGGGATGGACTAGGAGGTTACGAAGGTTAGGTGGGCGGCGGAAAGACACTCTCGGAGGAGTGGGGAGGATGTCATTAAGGATGGATCTCATTTCGGGGCAGGATTTAAGGAAGTCGTATCCCTGCTGGAGAGCCACATTCAGAGTCCGCTCCAGTCCCGGAAAGTATCAGGTGACAAAAGGGGCACTTCTGGAATTCTTCGGTGGAAGGTTCTGGATTTGGAGGAATGAAGAGGTGGCTCTGGTAATTTGCTTCTGAACCAGATCAGGAGGATAGCTGCGGGATGTGAAAGCTGTTATTAGGTTATTGGTGTACTGGTTCAGGGTTTCGGGACTGGAGCAGACTCTTTTGCCACGAAGACCTAAGCTGTAGGGAAGGGAACGTTTAAAATAGAATGGATGGCAGCTGTCATAATGGACGTACTGTTGTTTGTTGGTAGGTTTGATGTAGACGGATGTGTGAAGTTGGCCGCTGGACAGATGGAGGTCGACATCAAGGAAAGTGGCATGGGATTTGAAGTAGGACCAGGTGAATTTGATGGGACCAAAGGAGTTGAGGTTGGAGAGAAAATTCTGGAGTTCTTCTTCACTGTTGGTCCAGATCATCAAGATGTCATCAATGAATCTGTACCAAACTTTGGGTTGACAGGCTTGGGTTTCCAGGAAGGCTTCCTCTAAGCGTCCCATAAATAAGTTTGCATACGAGGGGCCATCCTGGTTCCCATGGCTGTTCCCTTTAGTTGTTGGTATGTCCGGCCCTCAAAGGTGAAGAAGGGAACAGCCATGGGAACCAGGATGGCCCCCTCGTATGCAAACTTATTTATGGGACGCTTAGAGGAAGCCATCCTGGAAACCCAAGCCTGTCAACCCAAAGTTTGGTACAGATTTTCTCTCCAACCTCAACTCCTTTGGTCCCATCAAATTCACCTGGTCCTACTGCAAATCCCATGCCACTTTCCTTGATGTCGACCTCCATCTGTCCAACGGCCAACTTCACACATCCGTCCACATCAAACCTACCAACAAACAACAGTACCTCCAATATGACAGCTGCCATCCATTCCATATCAAACGTTCCCTTCCCTACAGCTTAGGTCTTCGTGGCAAAAGAGACTGCTCCAGTCCCGAACCCCTGAACCAGTACACCAATAACCTAATAACAGCTTTCACATCCTGCAGCTATCCTCCTGATCTGGTTCAGAAGCAAATTACCAGAGCCACCTCCTCATTCCTCCAAATCCAGGACCTTCCACTGAAGAATTCCAGAAGTGCCCCTTTTGTCACCGGATACTTTCCGGGACTGGAGCGGACTCTGAATGTGACTCTCCAGCAGGGATACGACTTCCTTAAATCCTGCCCCGAAATGAGATCCATCTTTAATGACATCCTCCCCACTCCTCTGAGAGTGTCTTTCCGCCGCCCACCTAACCTTCGTAACCTCCTAGTCCATCCCTATGAAACCCCCAAACCACCTTCCCTACCCTCTGGCTCCTACCCATGCAACCGCCCCCGTTGTAAAACCTGTCCTATGCACCCTTCCACCACCACTTACTCCAGTCCAGTAACCCGGAAGGTGTACACGATCAAGGGCAGAGCCACTTGCGATAGCACCCACGTGATTTACCAACTAACATGCCTGCACTGTGAAGCGTTCTATGTGGGAATGACCAGCAAACAAACTGTCCATTCGCATGAACGGTCAAATGCAGACAGTGTTTGTTGGTAATGAGGACCACCCTGTGGCTAAACATGCCTTGGTGCACGGCCAGCACATCTTGGCGCAGTGTTACACCGTCCGGGTTATCTGGATACTTCCCACCGACACCAACCTTTCAGAACTCCGGTGATGGGAACTTGCCCTTCAGCTTATTCTCTCCTCCCATTGCCCACCTGGTCTCAATCTCCGCTAACTCAAATTCCCACCCACTATCTTTAGCATCTTTGCCTTGGTTCTGTGGACAGAGCCTCTGCCTCAATTGGTATCTCTGTCCAACTTCTTTGCTTTTCACAAATGTCTGTCTAGGTGTGTTTGCGTTTCGATATGTCTGAGTGTGTGTGTATTTGTTTACCTTCCTTTTTTCCCTTAAGGTAAGTCCTTCCACTCCTGGGATTGGAATGACTCCTTCTCCACTTCCTTAAAACCCATATCCTTCCCTTTTCCTCCCCTTATTTCCTGTTTTTCCTGAAGAAGCTGCCAGTGGTGGCGAAAGCTTGTATGTGTGTTTGTGTGTGATTTTATTTGTTTCTCTCGACGAGCCGGTCCTTTTGGTAAGTCATCTCTTTTCTATTTTTATTTTTGTTTATTTGGATAAGGAGTCATTCCAATCCCGGGACAGGAATGACTTACCTTGGGGAGAAAAAAGGAGGATAAACAAATACACACACACCCACACATTTACACAGACGCAAGTACACTTAGGCAGACATACTGTAGAACTGTAGAAAGCAAAGAAGTTAGAAGTTAGACAGAGATGCCACTTGAGGCAGAGGCTCTGTCCAGAGAACCAAGGCAAAGATGTTAAGATGGTGGGTGGGAATTCGAATTTAGCGGAGGTTGAGACCAGGTGGGCAACGAGAAGAGAGAATATGCTGAAGGGCTAGTTCCCATCCCCAAGGTTCTGAAGGATTGGTGTCGGTGGGAAGTATTGAGATAACCCGGACGGTGAAACACTGTGCCAAGATGTGCTGGTCATGCACCAAGGCGTGTTTAGCCACAGGGTGATCCTCATTACCAACAAACACTGTCTGCCTGTGACCATTCATGCGAATGGACAGTTTGTTGCTGGTCATTCCCACATAGAACGCTTCACAGTGCAGGCATGTCAGTTGGTAAATCACGTGGGTGCTGTCGCAAGTGGCTCTGCCCTTGATTGTGTAAACCCTCCAGGTTACGGGACTGGAGTAAGTGGTGGTGGAAGGGTGCATAGGGCAGGTTTTACAACGGGGGCGGTTACAAGGGTAGGAGCCAGAAGGTAGGGAAGTTGGTTTGGGGATTTCATAGGGATGGACTAGGAGGTTACGGAGGTTAGGTGGGCGGCGGAAAGACACTCTCTGAGGAGTGGGGAGGATGTCATGAAGGATGGATCTCATTTCGGGGCAGGATTTTAGGAAGTCGTATCCTTGCTGGAGAGTCACATTCAGAGTCCGCTCCAGTCCCGGAAAGTATCCGGTGACAAGAGGGGCACTTCTGGGGTTCTGTTGAAGGTTCTGAATTTGGGGGGATGAGGAAGTGGCTCTGGTAATTTGCTTCTGTACCAGATCAGGAGGATAGCTGCGGGATGTGAAGGCTGTTATCAGGTTATTGGTGTATCGGTTAAGGGATTTAGGACTGGAGCAGACTCGTTTGCCACGAAGACCTAAGCTGTAGGGAAGGGAACGTTTGATGTGGAAAGGATGGCAGCTGTCATAATGCAGGTACTGTTGTTTATTGGTAAGTTTGATGTGGACGGATGAGTGTAGTTGGCCGTTGGATAGATGGAGGTCGACATCGAGGAAAGTGGCATGGGATTTGGAATAGGACCAGGTGAATTTGATGGGACCAAAGGAGTTGAGGTTGGAGAGGAAATTCTGGAGTTCTTCTTCACTGTGAGTCCAGATCATGAAGATGTCGTCAATGAATCTATACCAAACTTTGGGTTGACAGGCTTGTGTGTCCAGGAAGGCTTCCTCTAAGCGTCCCATAAATAAGTTCGAGTACGAGGGAGCCATCCTGGTCCCCATGGCTGTTCCCTTTAGTTGTTGGTATGTCTGACCCTCAAAAGTGAAGAAGTTGTGGGTTAGGATGAAGCTGGCTAGGGTATTAAGGAAAGAGGTTTTAGGTAAGGAAGTGGGTGGTCGGCGTGAAAGGAAATATTCCATCGCAGCAAGGCCCTGGGCATGTGGGATATTAGTGTATAAGGAAGTGGCATCAATGGTTACAAGGATGGTTTCAGGAGGTAACAGGCTGGGTAAGGATTTCAGGCGATCGAGGAAGTGGTTGGTGTCTTTGATGAAGGACGGGAGACTGCACATGATGGGTTGAAGGTGTTGGTCTATGTAGGCAGAGATTCGTTTTGTTGGGTCTTGGTAACCGGCCACGATGGGGCGGCCGGTTACGCCGACCACCCACTTCCTTACCTAAAACCTCTTTCCTTAATACCCTAGCCAGCTTCATCCTAACCCACAACTTCTTCACTTTTGAGGGTCAGACATACCAACAACTAAAGGGAACAGCCATGGGGACCAGGATGGCTCCCTCGTACGCGAACTTATTTATGGGACGCTTAGAGGAAGCCTTCCTGGACACACAAGCCTGTCAACCCAAAGTTTGGTACAGATTCATTGACGACATCTTCATGATCTGGACTCACAGTGAAGAAGAACTCCAGAATTTACTCTCCAACCTCAACTCCTTTGGTCCCATCAAATTCACCTGGTCCTATTCCAAATCCCATGCCACTTTCCTCGATGTCGACCTCCATCTATCCA
This sequence comes from Locusta migratoria, assembly GCA_026315105.1. Taxonomy (NCBI): domain Eukaryota; kingdom Metazoa; phylum Arthropoda; class Insecta; order Orthoptera; family Acrididae; genus Locusta; species Locusta migratoria. The sequence goes on along the minus strand of CM048750.1, from coordinate 223,436,774 downwards.
ACGGCCAACTACACACATCCGTCCACATCAAACCTACCAATAAACAACAGTACCTGCATTATGACAGCTGCCATCCTTTCCACATCAAACGTTTCCTTCCCTACAGCTCAGGTCTTCGTGGCAAACGAGTCTGCTCCAGTCCTGAATCCCTTAACCAATACACCAATATCCTGATAACAGCCTTCACATCCCGCAGCTATCCTCCTAATCTGGTACAGAAGCAAATTGCCAGAGCCACTTCCTCTTCCCCCCAAATTCAGAACCTTCAACAGAACCTCAGAAGTGCCCCTCTTGTCACCGGATACTTTCCGGGACTGGAGCGGACTCTGAATGTGGCTCTCCAGCAAGGATACGACTTCCTAAAATCCTGCCCCGAAATGAGATCCATCCTTCATGACATCCTCCCCACTCCTCCGAGAGTGTCTTTCGGCCGCCCACCTAACCTCCGTAACCTGCTAGTCCATCCCTATGAAATACCCAAACCACCTTCCCTACCTTCTGGCTCCTACCCTTGTAACCGCCCCCGTTGTAAAACCTGCCCTATGCACCCTTCCACCACCACTTACTCCAGTCCCATAACCCGGAGGGTTTACACAATCTAGGGCAGAGCCACTTGCGACAGCACCCACGTGATTTACCAACTGACATGCCTGCACTGTGAAGCGTTCTATGTGGGAATGACCAGCAACAAACTGTCCATTCACATGAATGGTCACAGGCAGACAGTGTTTGTTGGTAATGAGGACCACCCTGTGGCTAAACACGCCTTGGGTCACGGCCAGCACATCTTGGCGCAGTGTTACACCGTCCGAGACCTGTAGAACTCTACAGTATGTCTGCCTAAGTGTACTTGCGTCTGTGTAAATGTGTGGGTGTGGGTGTGTATTTGTTTACCCTCCTTTTTTCCCCCCAAGGTAAGTCTTTCCTGTCCCAGGATTGGAATGACTCCTTATCCACTCCCTTAAAACCCTCATCATTTCCTTTTCCCTCTCCTTCCCTTCTGCCTGACGAAGCAGCTAGGCTGCAAAAGCTTGTATGTGTGTTTGTGTGTGATTTTATTTATTTTATTTGTTTCTATCGACGAGCCGGTCCTTTTGGTAAGTCATCTCTTTTATATATACGAAGATTACTCACCAGGCGAAGGAGCACAGGTGTAACAGCATCACAAATAAATAAATGAATATACACACAAACGCAAGCTTTCACAACCCAGTTGCTTCTTCAGGCAGAAGGGAAGGAGAGGGAAAAGGAAATGATGAGGGTTTTAAGGAAGGGGGTAAGGAGCCATTCCAATCCCGGGAGAGGAAAGACTTACCTTGGGGGAAAAAATGGAGGGTAAACAAATGCACACACACCCACACATTCACACAGACACAAGTACACCTAGGCAGACATTTGCACAGACACAAGTACACCTAGGCAGACATACTGTAGAAAGAACAGTATGTTTCTACAGTATGTCTGCCTAGGTGTACTTGTGTCTGTGTGAATGTGTGGGTGTGTGTGCATTTGTTTACCCTCCATTTTTTCCCCCAAGGTAAGTCTTTCCTCTCCCGGGATTGGAATTGATCCTTACCCCCTTCCTTAAAACCCTCATCATTTCCTTTTCCGTCTCTTCCCTTCTGCCTGAAGAAGCAACTGGGTTGCAAAAGCTTGCTTTTGTGTGTGTATTCATTTATTTATTTGTGATGCTGTTACACCTGTGCTCCTTCGCCTGGTGAGTAATCTTCGTCTATTTATTATATTAAATTTTTCCTGCTAGGAATTTTTCGCCTTAATATTCTCGCCGCGATGGAGTTTTTCCTTTCACGCCGACCACCCATTTCCCTACCTAAAACCTCTTTCCTTAATACCCTAGCCAGCTTCATCCTAACCCACAACTTCTTCACCTTTGAGTGCCAGACATACCAACAACTAAAGGGAACAGCCATGGGAACCAGGATGGCCCCCTCGTACGCAAACTTATTTATGGGACGCTTAGAGGAAGCCTTCCTGGATACCCAAACCTGTCAACCCAAAGTTTGGTACAGATTCATTGATGACATCTTCATGATCTGGACTAACAGTGAAGAAGAACTCCAGAATTTCCTCTCCAACCTCAACTCCTTTGGTCCCATCAAATTCACCTGGTCCTATTCCAAATCCCATGCTTCGTTCCTCGATGGTGACCTCCATCTGTCCAACGGCCAACTTCACACATTCGTCCACATCAAACCTACCAACAAACAACAGTACCTCCATTATGACAGCTGCTATCCATTCCATATCAAACGTTTCCTTCCCTACAGCTTAGGTCTTCATGGCAAAAGAGACTGCTCCAGTCCCGAACCCCTGAACCAGTACACCAATAACCTAATAACAGCTTTCACATCCTGCAGCTATCCTCCTGATCTGGTTCAGAAGCAAATTACCAGAGCCACCTCCTCATTCCTATAAATCCAGAACCTTCCACCGAAGAATCCCAGAAATGCCCCTTTTGTCACCGTATACTTTCTGGGACTGGAACGGACTCTGAATGTGTCTCTCCAGCAGGGATACGACTTCCTTAAATCCTGCCCCGAAATGAGATCCATCCTTAATGACATCCTTCCCACTCCACCAAGAGTGTCTTTCCGCCGCCCACCTAACCTTCGTAACCTCGTAGTCCATCCCTATGAAACCCCCAAACCACCTTCCCTACCCTCTGGCTCCTACCCATGCAACCGCCCCCGTTGTAAAACCTGCCCTAGGCACCCTTCCACCACCACTTACTCCATTCCAGTAACCCGGAAAGTGTACACGATCAAGGGCAGAGCCACTTGCGATAGCACCCACGTGATTTACCAACTAACATGCCTGCACTGTGAAGCGTTCTATGTGGGAATGACCAGCAACAAACTGTCCATTCGCATGAACGGTCACAGGCAGACAGTGTTTGTTGGTAATGAGGATCACCCTGTGGCTTGGTGCACGGCCAGCACATCTTGGCGCAGTGTAACACCGTCCGGGTTATCTGGATACTTCCCACCGACACCAACTTTTCAGAACTCCGGAGATGGGAACTTGCCCTTCAGCTTATTCTCTCCTCCCGTTGCCCACCTGGTCTCAATCTCCGCTAACTCAAATTCCCGCCCACCATCTTTAGCATCTTTGCCTTGGTTCTGTGGACAGAGCCTCTGCCTCAATTGGTATCTCTGTCCAACTTCTTTGCTTTTCACAAACGTCTGTCTAGGTGTGTTTGCGTTTCGATATGTCTGAGTGTGTGTGTATTTGTTTACCTTCCTTTTTTTCCCCTAAGGTAAGTCCTTCCACTCCTGGGATTGGAATGACTCCTTTTCCACTTCCTTAAAACCCATATCCTTCCCTTTTTCCTCCCCTTTTTTCCTGTTTATCCTGAAGAAGATGCCAGTGGTGGCGAAAGCTTGTATGTGTGTTTGTGTGTGATTTTATTTGTTTCTATCGACGAGTCGGTCCTTTTGGTAAGTCATCTCTTTTCTATTTTTATTTTTATATATAAAAAAATAAAAAATAGAAAAGAGATGACTTACCAAAAGGATCGGCTCATCGATAGAAACAAATAAAATAACACACATACAAGCTTTCGCAGCCTAGCTGCTTCGTCAGGCAGATGGGAAGGAGAGGGAAAAGGAAATGATGAGGGTTTTAAGGGAGTGGATAAGGAGTCATTCCAATCCCGGGACAGGAAAGACTTACCTTGGGGGGAAAAAAGGAGAGTAAACAAATACACACACACCCACACATTTACACAGACGCAAGTACACTTAGGCAGACATACTGTAGAGTTCTACAGGTCCCGGACGGTGTAACACTGTGCCAAGATGTGCTGGCCGTGACCCAAGGCGTGTTTAGCCACAGGGTGATCCTCATTACCAACAAACACTGTCTGCCTGTGACCATTCATGTGAATGGACAGTTTGTTGCTGGTCATTCCCACATAGAACGCTTCACAGTGCAGACATGTCAGTTGGTAAATCACGTGGGTGCTATTGCAAGTGGCTCTGCCCTTTTTTTGTGTACACCTTCCGGGTTACTGGACTGGTGGTTTGGGGAATTCATAGGGATGGACTAGGGGGTTACGAAGGTTAGGAGGGCGGCGGAAAGACACTCTTGGTGGAGTGGGAAGGATGTCATTAATGATGGATCTCATTTTGGGGCAGGATTTAAGGAAGTCGTATCCTTGCTGGAGAGCAACATTCAGAGTCCACTCCAGTCCCGGAAAGTATCTGGTGACAAAAGGGGCACTTCTGGGGTTCTTCGGTGGAAGGTTCTGGATTTGGGGGGATGAGGAAGTGGCTCTGGTAATTTGCTTCTGAACCAGATCAGGAGGATAGCTGCGGGATGTAAAAGCTGTTATTAGGTTATTGGTGTACTGGTTCAGTGATCGGGACTGGAGCAGACTCGTTTGCCAAGAAGACCTAAGCTGTAGGGAAGGGAATGTTCGATGTGGAATGGATGGCAGCTGTCATAATGGAGGTACTGTTGTTTGTTTGTTGGATTGATGTGTACAGATGTGTGAAGTTGGCCGTTGGACAGATGGAGGTCGACATCAAGGAAAGTGGCATGGGGTTTGGAATAGGACCAGGTGAATTTGATGGGACCAAAGGAGTTGAGGTTGGAGAGGAAATTCTGGATTTCTTCTTCACTGTTGGTCCAGATCATGAAGATGTCGTCAATGAATCTGTACCAAACTTTGGGTTGACAGGCTTGGGTTTCCAGGAAAGCTTCCTCTAAGCGTCCCATATATAAGTTTGCGTATGAGGGGGCCATCCTGGTTCCCATGGCTGTTCCCTTTAGTTGTTGGTATGTCCGGCCCTCAAAGGTGAAGAAGTTGTAGGTTAGGATGAAGCTGGCTAGGGTATTAAGGAAAGAGGTTTTAGGTACGGAAGTGGGTGGTCAGCGTGAAAGGAAATACTCCATCGCAGCGAGGCCCTGGGCATGTGGGATATTTGTGTATAAGGAAGTGGCATCAATGGTTACAAGGATGGTTTCAGGAGGTAACAGGCTGGGTAAGGATTTCAGGCGATCGAGGATGTGGTTGGTGTCTTTGATGAAGGATGGGAGACTGCACATGATGGGTTGAAGGTGTTGGTCTATGTAGGCAGAGATTCGTTCTGTGGGGGCTTGAGAATTCCCTGAAGCTCTGCCTGGACATCAGGAATGGGGTCACCATGACAGACTTTGTAGGTAGTGTTGTTTGAAAGTTGACGCAGTCCCCCAGCCACATACTCCCGCCGATCAAGTACCACTGTCGTGGATCCCTTTTTGGCGGGGAGAATGATGATGGAATGGTCAGCCTTCAGATCACGGATAGCTCGGGATTCAGCTGCGGTAATGTTGGGAGTAGGATTAAGGTTTTTCAGGAAGGACTGAGAGGCAAGGTTGGAAGTAAGGAATTCCTGGAAGGTTTGCAGGGGGTGATTTTGAGGAAGAGCGGGTGGGTCTCGCTGTGATGGGGGATGGAACTGTTCTAGGCAGGGTTCAATTTGAATGATGTCTTGGGGAACTGGATCATCAGGAGTAGGATTATTTTTCTTTGTGGCAAAGTGTTATCTCCAGCCAAGGCTACGAGTATAGGATAGTAGGTCTTTGACAAGGGCTGTCTGGTTGAATTTGGGAGTGGGACTAAAGGTGAGGCCTTTGGATAGGACGGAGGTTTCAGGTTGGGAGAGAGGTTTAGAGGAGAGGTTGACTACTGAATTGGGATGTTGTGGTTCGGGATTGTGTGGATTAGGATTGTGAGGTTTGGGGGGGGGGGGGGGGAGTGGAGCTGGAAGTGAGAGACTGAGTAGATGGGAGAGACTGGGTTTCTGTGCAATAAGAGGAGCTTGAGGTTTATTGGAGAGGTTGTTGAGGGAGAGTGTATTGCATTTCCGGAGGTGGGTGACCAGGAGTTTGGATAGTTTTTTGAGGTGGAGGGTGACATGCTCTTCCATTTTTTGGTTGGCCTGTAAAAGGATGTTCTGAACTCTAGGTGTGGATGTGGGAGTGGAAAGGTTGAGGATTTCGATCAGGGATAGGAGTTGACAGGTGTGTTCATTGGCAGAGTTGAGGTATAGGTTAAGGATCAGGCGGGTGAGAGCTATGGATTGTTCTGTTTGGAATTGGTATAAGGCAGGATGAAATGATGGGTTACAGCCAGAGATGGACACTTTTAGTGTGAGGCCCTTGGGGGTGATGCCAAATGTTAAACAGGTCTGAATGAAAAGAATGTGTGACCTCAATCTGGCAAGGGTAAAGACATGTTGCGGAGGGAATATAAATAAAATTTGATGGGGTCGATGTAGGGTGACATGTATAGTATGGAAAAAAGGGAAAACTGAACTAAAAGGTACAAAGAAAAAAAAAAAGTGAATAAATAAAATTATATATGGGAGAGATATAAAGGTGATCAGATAGCATAATGAATTATTCAGATAGGAAAAGGAATTATTCAGATAGGAAAAAATAGAAAAAGTTGTTTGAGAGAGTAGTAGAAGAGAAACGTTGTTGAAACTGTGATTGATCACAGTTAGTCAACAATGTGATGCACAGGGGTGTGGCAGTTGTATGGGCGTCCAAACAGGTTATGGGGTGAAGAAAATTTGGAAAAGATTTGCAAACCGTGTGAGAATGAAAGAAAAGTATACTGTAAGGATTCGTTCTATAGTGGCAGAAAATATATATATATATATATATATAAAACTGCTAGGAATTTTTCGTCTTAATATTCGTATATAATATTATAGAAGGAGGCTTTCCAGGTGGGAAAATAGGTATAAAATAAAGATTTTTGACTTACCTAAAGTACAGGCTCGTCGACAGAAACACCAAACACACAAACATTTGAGCTTTCGCCACCAGTGGTGGCTTCTTTGGGAAAAAGAGGAAGGAAGGAGAGGAGAAAGGGAAGGATACGGGTTTTAAGGAAGTGGAAAAGGAGCCATTCCAATCCCAGGAGTGGAAGGACTTACCTTAGGGGACAAAAAGGAAGGTAAACAAATACACACACACTCACACATATCCACATCCAAACACACCCAGTCTCAACCTCCGCTAAATTCTAATTTCTGCCCGCCACCTTTAACATCTTTGCCTCGGTTCTGTGGACAGAGCCTCTGCCTGAAGTGGTATCTCTGTCCAACTTCTTTGGTTTCTACAAATGTCTGCCTGGGTGTGTTTGGATGTGGATATGTGTGAGTGTGTGTGTATTTGTTTACCTTCCTTTTTGTCCCCTAAGGTAAGTCCTTCCACTCCTGGGATTGGAATGGCTCCTTTTCCACTTCCTTAAAACCCATATCCTTCCCTTTCTCCTCTCCTTCCTTCCTCTTTTTCCCAAAGAAGCCACCACTGGTGGCGAAAGCTCAAATGTTTGTGTGTTTGGTGTTTCTGTCGACGAGCCTGCACTTTAGGTAAGTCAAAAATCTTTGTATATATATATATATATATATATATATATATATATATAATACAGATTTTTGACTTACCTAAATTACAGGCTCATCGACAGAAACATAAAACACACAAACATTCGAGCTTTCGCACATTCACACACATGGTGTGTGTGAATGTGTGGGCATGTGTGCATTTGTTTACCCTCCATTTTTTCCCCCAAGGTAAGTCTTTCCTCTCCCGGGATTGGAATGGCTCCTTACCCCCTTCCTTAAAACCCTCATCATTTCCTTTTCCCTCTCCTTCCCTACTGCCTGAAGACGCAACTGGGTTGCGAAAGCTTGCGATTGTGTGTGTGTGTGTATTCATTTATTTATTTGTGATGCTGTCACACCTGTGCTCCTTCGCCTGGTGAGTAATCTTCGTCTATTTTTTATATTTTATTTTTCCTGCTAGGAATTTTTCGTCTTAATAATCGTTTCATATATATATATATATATATATATATATATATATATATATATATATATATATATATATATATATATTATAAAACATTAATGTTTGCCTAAGACATTGCTCTTATTAAGCAGCATCTACATAATTGATGTACTTAATATTTTTATTCACTGGTCATGTGTAAAAGGATAACAGATTTTTGATGAAATTTGTGGGACAATTTGCAAAGTTGATATAGTAGCACTCTGCAGAATTTCTTGGTCTCACAATGATAACTTTAGATTTCTTTTGTAGCTTTCCAAGTAGACAAATTTCAAGCCAAATTTTTTATGGGTGTGTAATGTGCAGTTGACAAGTTAGTCTCTTTTTTTCTTCTCCATTAAAAAACTATCTTGTGACAAAAGCGGATTATGTTCTTACCTGATGAACATCAGAACCACACAGTTTGTCATAAAGCCATTTATCATTTAATAAGAAATCTTCCTTTATGGAACCTTTCACTTTGTACAACTGATATGGTAACTCCTCCAATTTCCGATCATTATAGCTGTGAAAATAGAAAAAAAATGACAACGTAAGAAAGAAATAATTAAATCTGAAACATGATTACAAATAACAGTCTGCAAAATCATTGCAAATATTAATACAATGTGTCAAAAGATCAGAAATGATCTACTTTCACTTTTGCTAACACCTTAAAATTTCTGTCCTCTCTACTGCTTCCAAACCCTATCTTTGAATTTTTGATGTATTAGTTCTATTGTTGAAAGTGTCCCTTTCTTCCCTTCTCTTGTATTATTATTTTTCTCTGTATTATACACTGCTGGGCATCCAAAATGTAACACCATGAAGAACTGGAGATATCACAGTCAAATTCGCTTGTGGGATAACATGTTGCAGAAAAATCACAAGATTGAAAATACAGCCCAATGTGAATTGAGGAAGATGTTGTAGTTAACTTTGTATAACAGTGCATTTCGTTTGCGTTATTTACATTATTGTTTCATAGATCCGCTGAAAGACGTGACGTCATAAAATGGGGTTAAATTGAGTACAAAATGAACGAAGTTCTGAATGGCACTAGGAGCCGCCACAAGTTAGTTTTCCGTCTCGTCGAAGCAGTGCTACACACACCCCGTTTACATGGGCTCCCAAAACCGGATTTCGTAAACCGATTTCCCAATTCCGCTTTTGGTTGGTCATGTAAACAATCCAAAAGCGAAAAACGGTTTACGAAAATCGGTTTTTGTCTTACGGAAGATTGGTAAACATGTAAACGTAGTGAGTGGCTTGCTTTGTAGGCGCAAACGTAAATACTGGTGCCAAAACTTTTGCACTCATAAAAATAAAAAGAAGGAAGTCGAGTCTAATTTCCACTTTATTTTCGACTATTGAATTTTAACACACCATTCAACGAAGGAAATAGAACTTTAGTATTGCTCAACTTCAAATGTAGCAGGTCACGTTGGTAACAGGTAATTTCCTAGAAACTGTATACATCGAATGAAACGGCAATACAATCGATATATATCAGACATTCAACTCTCGCTCCGCTAGCAGTAGCAAGGAACTTTATTTTTTTTTCGCTTTAAAATAGATGTCGATGTTTTGACATGTTTCAGTTCCCAGCACTTTACCACATTAAGTTAGCCTAAAACATACATTGTAAAGTTGATTTCGGCAATCAATAACATTTAGCGTTGTTGTTTCTTCAATTACAGTATTATAAAATGACTTTCTACATAACACGTCGCCCCTCATAACCTCACTTTCAACATGGAGTACTAGAAAAAGCGAATTGATGTGACGGACAGTGTGAATACAACTTGATGTGACGGATCCGTGACGTGACGTGACGTTGACGTGACGGACAGTGTGAATCGGCCTTAATTCGTTGTCAACGGACTTTTCAGTCAAATCTATAGGTACCAGTATTTGAACAAGCGAATGTTATGATTTTTACGAATATGTCATGATTTTAAAGGATGTGGCTTGGCAGGAACCTAAGAGTACAACTTGTTCACTCACAAGTTACGCTGTACTCTTAGGTTCCTGACTAAACACATCCTTTAAAATCATGACATATTCATAAAAATCATAACATTCGGTTCTTAGATATCTATCGAACAGACCTATCGTTTCTATATGAAACACGATCCGATATATATCGATCGTACTGCCGCTTCATTCAGTGTACACGGCTCCTAGCACATCACCTACGATTCTCGCATGAGTTGTCTCATTCTAATTTCGCATATTCTTTCGTCGAATTTTGTGAAGTGCTGGGGTATGTGAACCTTAGAGAAGCACTAGGATTTCAAGAAGAAAGTTATTTACTACCGTATGTGGAAAAAAAGTTCTAATCGTGCGCCATTCAGGTGGGATAACGTCAATTCAACAAACATCTGACGTATGCTTCAATAAATCCGGTTAAATTGTATGACGCTTCTCGCCGGGCTGCAGTGGTTATGTTGGCACCAGTGGTAATGACGGCAACTCAGATGACCAATAAATGTTTTTTCGTGACAACTTCAATTAAAACAAAAATTATTTTTTTCTGAGTGGACAAGGGTATATACAAGAACATGTCAACCATAGAGCAGGTACAGTATTAATTTAACTGCGAGTGAAACGAGCAGCAATAACACTCTGTACCTCGTGAAAAATATTAACGCAATTCTACACTTCATTCGGTAAAATTTTACGATGCTTCTCGCCATGCTCCAGTTCTTATGTTGGCAACAGATGAACAATGAAGTGTAGAATTGCGTTAATATTTTTCATGAGGTACATAATACGTGTTATTGCTGCTCGTTTCACTTGCAGCTAAATTAATACTGTACCTGCTCTATGGTTGACAGGTTCTTGTATGTACCCTTGCCCGTTCAGAAAAAAAATAATTTTTGTTTTAAGTGAAGTTGCCACGAAAAAACATTTATTGGTCATCTGAGTTGCCATCATTACCATTGAGGCCAACATAACCACTGCAGCCCGGCGAGAAGCGTTGTACAATTTAACCAACAAAATAAATTAGCTTTGGATGTATAATAAATTTTATAATGGCTTATATAAGTGACTATAAAATAATCCTATTTTTTTTTTTTTAAGAATCTATTTTTCAAGCTTCCAAAATATCTACTCACATTTTCAGGTTTTATTTTTGATTCTTCACCTTTGAAAAAGGAAAAAAAGTAATTCTTTCCTTTGTAAGACTTCATTATGCAATTATTTTTTATTTCATCAAAAAGAAATAGTTGGTAATAGGGTGAAGAAAGTTTCTTATTATCTTTTACAGCATCTAAACAACATATATCTCAAAATGTTTCATAAAAATTTCTTTTAAGAGGATAAGGGGGTATTAAAAAATTCTTAAAATTTAAAATAAAAACCCAAATTAAATATTTATTTATTAAATTTTACTGTAATATTGTCATTTGAGATCCATCACAGATGGCTTTATCTTCATCACTGGCTGTGATAGGGTAGTAATTCTTTTTAAATACATATGCTTGAGTTGACAGATTATTTGGGTTCGAGATTCGATTTGGGTTCGGGATTCGGCGCATGTTATATTTAAGATTCGGTATTCGGATTCGATTCGGTAAAATTGGGATTCGACCCATCCCTAGTTATGATATAATCACTTCGTCTTAGATTAAGGTAGCTTTGTCAGAGGGACTTCTACATTAAAGCGTACACTTGAAAATAAAACATGTAAATAGGATAAATGAAGGCAGAATGAAGTTTACTGTGTAAAGGAATTAATTAAGAGCTTCTATCATTTTATTAGTACTTACTGGTATTACTGACTATAGCATCAACTGATCTTGCTAGAATTCAGAAATTCAAAATCCTTTATTTAACAGGAACTGTACATAAAACATCTCACATATATACATAAACTAACTAAAAAAATATTTAACAACAATGGAAGGTCCAGTAAGGAATGTTAATAATAATATGTAGATAGGGAACAATTCACCGTAAAGACAAACGTTGAGCCACCGACAGACACAAATAAAAGACACACAAACAAACATCCAATTTTAAATTTTCCTCAGAAAGAGAACAGTCATCCACACAATCATTCAGGCACACTCATCCACACACGTCAGCCATCTCTGGCAGCCCAACACAGTTTGACTACATGGTAAGCAAGGGTTGGGAGGGGGGAGGGGGGAGGAGTGGAGGAGGGGGGGGGGGGAAGTGGAGAGAGAAGATAAGGGTGCGGATACAACATGCAGAGATGATGTCAGGCAGAAAATGAGATGCACTATGAAAAAGTGGGGTATATAGGAGAAAATAATAATAATAATTTTTAAAACAGGCAGCACACAGTAGGGAAAGGGGCATGAATCAGACGGAAATGTAGGATGTGAGGGGAAGGGGGACTGTGGGGCACGGAATGTAGGATGTTAGGTTATCTGAGGTTGAGGCCAGGGTGGTTGTGGGACCGTAGGATCTGCTGTAGGGATAATTCCCATCTCTGCAGTTCAGAAAGCTGGTGGAGGAGGGGACGATCCAGATGGCTCAGTTGATGAAGGAGCTGTTAAAGTTCAAGGTGTTGTGCTCCGCTGCATGCTGCATCATAGGAGAGTCCATATTGCTCTTGGCCACAGTTTGACGGTGGCCATTCATTCTGATGGAGAGCTGGTTAGTTGTCATTCCAATGTAGAATGCAGAGCAGTTATTGCAGCAGAGTGGCTGCTTTCACAGGTGGCCCGGCCTCTGATGGGGTAGGACAAGCCTGTGGCAGGACTGGAATAGGAAGTGCTGGTTAGGTGGATTGGACAGGTTTTGCATCGGTGTCATATCCCTGTGGTAAAGGGTTGGGATTAGGAGTGGCATAGGGATGGACTAGGATGTTGTGGAGTTTGGGTAGGCAAGGGAAGACCACTTTATGGGGGGGGGGGGGTTGAGAGGATCTTAGGTAGGATTTCTCTCATTTCAGATAATTAAAGCCATGACATACGATATGGTTCAGTTGTTCCAGACCAGGATGGTATTGAGTGACAAGGAGCAAGGAGGGGCCTCCTTTGTGGTTGGTTAGGAGGGTTGGAGGGAGGACTGTTGGCATGTGAAGATATGGCACGGGAAATCTGTTTATGGACTAGGTTTGGTGGGTAATTTCTGACTGTCAAGGCCTATGTGAGGCTTTTGGCATACTGGTTAAGGGAGTTCTCATCACTGCAGATATGCCTTCCATGGGTGGCAAGGCTATATGGGAGGGATTTTTTGTTGTGGAAAGGATGGCAGCTGTCAAAGTGAAGGTACTGTTGAGAGTGGGTTTGATGTGGACAGAGGTGTGGATGAAGCCATCAGAGGTGCAGATGAACATCCAGGAAGGTGACATATCGGGTTGAGAAGGACATATTATTATTATTATTAAAAAATTATTTACTTTTCTTAACAGAGGTGTTGTATGTTTTACTTTTATCTGACTTACCATCCATCACTATTATTGGGTTGTGTTAATAGACGTGCAACCAGCTGTGGATTTTCCTTCTCTGACCAAATACCCTGATGGAAAAATAAAAACATTAATAATTTAGACAAAAATTAAAATGTACATTTCATGCCATTTATAAAATGAATGAAAAAGCTGATAATAAGTATTGAAACCAGATTTAATAAATGTTGCTGGCAGTGCTGTCTTTGCAGTTGTAATTTGTCTCTTAAGCTGTTTCTGAGATTGTAAAAAAGTTTTGTCTTGCTAAACAATTTGAACTCATATTTGGAAACAACAGAATGCCACTCCACATCTGACCATGAATTAGGTTTTAATTATATTTATTTAATAATAATATTTTATAATGGAAAGTCCAGGATGAATTAATAATATAGTAATAAGGACAGTTTACAACTCACCGTAGAGATGTGGCGACGAGCTGTAACAGGCACATACAAAAGACACACATACAACACCTTCAACTATCGGCCATGGCCTTCTTCAGTAAATAGAACATTCACACAATCACACATGCACTCAACAGTCATACAACAATCACCTCCGGCTGCCGCACTTGCCGTGTTGTGTGCCTGTGTGATTGCGTGAATGTTTTATTTTCTAAAGAAGGCCATGGCCGACAGCTGAAAGTCACCCTGTGTTTGCAGTGAGTTGTAAACGGTCCTTATTACTACATTATTAATAACAATATTTGAAACGGTTAGACTGCTACTCATTGAGTCAAAGACAGACAGTATGAAAAGACCTTTTACATTCATGGTTTCAAATAGAATGTCCTTCTTCTGAAGTAGGAAAAAAATATACATTCACACTTAAGCACAACTCATATGCATATGGCTCCTGTCTCTGGCTGCTTAGGCCTCAGTCCAGGCCATGAATCTAACCTTTCCAAGTATCATTATTATTGAATTTTTTCTCAAAACTGATTATATCAAGTGCTGTCTGACTGTCTATAGAAAAATTTCATGGTCAATTTGCATCTCATATCTAAGCTTGGCTCTTTCTCTGATGTCAATTAGTACTGACATAATCAAGACAAGGAAATAGATTGACATGAGTCATATGGGGTGACAGGAAAATTGAAGAGATTGAGAGTGTGATGGGGATAAAGGAATATTCACAAATAGTCTGTACATATTATGTAAACGTTGGTTGATTCTAATCCAGAATACTGCTGTAAGCCAAGAGGCACATTCCACTCTCATTTCTTAATTGAATCCTTAGTCCTGAGGCTGACTAAGTTGGCATGTGAAATTTGCTTGTACCAAAGCTAGTAGTGTAAGAGTAAGAACTAATGACCACCATGAGAATGTAAAGACATGCAGAACATCAATGGAAAAAGCAATAAGTTTACCATGAATGCCAAGGCTGTAAGAGAGTAAGTACTCCATGTCAAAAAATGATAACTACCAAAGAGTTAACACTATTGTTTGTTAGTTCACATCAATGGTACAGCTATGGGAGGTGGGGGTTGGGGGATGCTAATGGGGCTGAAGTCCCCCCCCCCCCCAGCACCTCCCAAAGATTTTTTCATTTTATTATTTTTTATTGTTTTCATTTTTATTTTTTATTTTTTAAACATGTCATCACCAGAAATTTAAAATAATACACATGTAATAAATCACAAGATAACTATTATTTGCCAAGTACAAGTGAACATGTAAATGGGTTGCAAACGTGATGCCACCACAGAGAACGTGTGCTGCTGTTACTGTTTTAATGCCGCTGCGACCAGCTTTGATGCTGCTGCTATTGTTACTGCTATGCTGAAGTTATAAGCCAACCCGCTGCTTAGCAGGCCAGCGGCACCACCGAGTGAAATCTTATGAACAACAATAGTGTTATTTCAATTCAATTTTTACACATAGAGTCTCATGTTAATTAAACTGTAAAGACCTCTCTCTTTAGCTAGTAACATAGAAGCTGTTTAATTATTTTATGAGCTGATTATATACACTCCATTTCCACCTTGTTGCGCCTCTTACACTTTCAAATTAATGCTAGCCTACTTATTTTATTTCTTGCACAATTGTTTTCACTGGTTAAATTATAACAAGTGTACAAATAAGTCAAGATTAATAAATTTGATAGGCTTTTTTTAACCCCCCCTCCCCCTCTGCCCCAGAACCAAATTTTGGTTGTGACACTGGTTCACATTATATTCATTGACAAACCTAAGATGCAGTCCATCTTCAAAGTAAGTGATACAAAATTTAGAAAAGGTCTATTTAACCTTATCTGTGAAAATTAATTTAAATGCTTTGAGTAATATGACGGAAATTCTACAATGAGATGCAAAAATATTATTCAAAACAGATAGAGTGGCTGGAAAGTACTTACATTAGCTCAGTACCACTGACAGTTACACAAAAAAGATGCAGCTGGAGGCCAGAAAAGTAAGGACACTAGTCTTCACAAATATTTTTCTTCATCAGGTAGGAGAGGAAGAAGGAAAATGGGAACAGAAGAAATAGGGTTACTCACAATCTAGGCCATAAGGTCAGGCAATCCTCACCTGTTGGGCTATATTGCAAACTTATCTTTCTGTCCCCTTTTTCCACCTTCCTCTGCTACTTAATGAAGGAAAATATTTCTATTCATTTTCATTTCCATTTGCTTCTTTTTTGTGTGACTACTGGCAGTACCGAGCCTATATAAGTACCAATTTACATGCTTTGGTAGTTTCATCAATTCAGTTTCACTATGGTGAAACAATTTTTTTTTTTTTTTTTTTTTTTTTTTTTTTTTTTTTTTTTTTTTTTTTTTTTTTGGTTTACTACTATAACTGGTAAATATAAACATGTTACCTGGTAGTATTGAACCAGTGTCTCATGTGCCCACTTTCTCCTGTGGGAATAGCGTTTTGCAGCTGTCTTCAGGAGCATCTCATCATTCCACTGAGCAGTGCTGCAGTCTGCTGTAGCTGACCATCGAAGGAAAGGTCCCATATATTTGTTGAGCCTAGCCCAGAACAGACATGCTGGAGCCCATGGAACTGCAATTTATATATAGGTAAATATAAGAGAGAGTCAGCATTTTTTTCTGTTTCTGTATGATTTTAGCTATTTCATTTAGCGGGTGATCTACTATTCTGTAAATGATTGTGAATCTAATAAAAGTACCTGATGTAGAATTTTTTAACTGAAATATTATACTCCAGCATATTAATTTGAAAGAAGTAGTAACATCAGTGTTACATTAAAATATAAAATAATATATTTAAAATGTCTTTACTCTGTCAACTACTACAAGTTGGAAGTAATTTGAGATATTGCTTGTCCATCACCTTCACCACGAGGCATATGCAGAAATACATCCTCTTGAATAAAATGAGGTTCTCAGGTATTTATTTGTTTCTGCCTAACATCACTATTTCTACAGACGGGCGATGACCTGGTCCTAATGCTCCATTTGATCTTAGCTTATATTCACTTTTATTTCCTTTACTTCATAGTTTTGGTCTTATTTTCCTAGGGTGTCTTTTCCTTTTTGAGATCCAAGTTCTCTATGACAGTCACCATGTTAACATTATTTTACAATATCTCTTTTGTCAGTATTTATTTTATCCAGGTCTCAACATATGACAATATCTTTTTTCCTCCATGCCCACCAGTTCTTGCTCCATCTATCTTACACTTCTACCACTCTTGTGCCATGTTTGTGTGTGATTTTGTTTATTTGCTTTGCTTCCCACCCCACCCACACTGTCCCACGCGATTCCTAAGCTGCATCTCTTTCCCTCTATCTACTACCTGCATGCTCCGTAATGTCATGCTGTACCCATCGTCACCACCAGCTAACAACTTCTTGTCCCCTCCACTCACCTCCTATCATCTGCCCACACAATTTGAGTCGGAATGCAGTAGACAAAAATGATGGTTCTGTGCCTGTGAAGTGTGCCAGTGTGAATGGCATCTTGTTTCTTAAAAAGCCTAGTAGCCAAAATCAGAAGTTTTGTGTGTATGAGTGTCTTTTGCATGTGTCTATCACAGCTTGACATTTTTGCAATGAGTTGCAAACTGTCCTCATTATATTGTTACTAAGTTCTTATTTGTATAATGTGAAAAATTAGGTTTTAAATTCGGTACTGACTTTTGAAAGTTTAATAATTATTGCTTATCAATAAATAACACAGCAAACTCTCACATAAAAATCAACATGACGATTTAAAATGCATGTTTTCAGAAAATCTACTGTTTATTTTATTAACAAACCAGGCTCCAAATCGCATTTAAAAGTCAACTGTATCACTTATCCATTACTTTCCATAAATTGACAACTTACAAAATACTATGTTTTGTTATGCATATATTTTATTATCAATCGTGTAAAGTGCTGGTTGGAATATTAACAATTTTATGAAAATATAGATTGCTACTCATTATAATTATAGCATGTGAGTTGGAGACAGGCATGATGAAAAGACAATCAGACAACATAGCTTTTGGTCAAAACCTTCCTTAGAACAAGAATATTCAAACACATTCATAGTCACCAGAATAATAATAAAAAAAAGCTCCTACAAGGTGTGCCTTGAAATTTCTTTGAATGGTCCCATATTTTTACAAAATGTGCTGGCAAGGATGAGGTGCCCGTGCATACACATTGAGAGCCACGGGAACAAGTGCCTCCTAACATGCAAAGCAATGCAATGAAGAGGTGGTACAATTGTGACCCAGCTAACAGGGTCAGCATGAGAACTTGTGTCATTGCAACATAAAGTGCAAAATGAAGCAATGGAGCAACATGTTAACATCAAGTTTTTTTCAAATTAGACCCATAGGACGTTAGTGCAAGTGCGTGTGTGTGTTGTCGAACCAGTGAGTAAAAAGTGTGTGAGAGTGGTTGCGGAGAACCAACTATGTGTGACCTCAGTACTTCGAGTGATTCCACAAAAAGTGTTTGCTGACAATGTCCAACAGGTGTACAACTGATGTCAGAGGTGTACTGTAGCCAATGGTGATTACTTTGAAGGCCATTAAAGCAATTTTCTTAGTAACTCTTGTTTCCTATATTTCCTGAGACCATTCACTGAACTTTTCAGACACACTTTGTATCACAGCACAACTAAAGGCTAATAAGTCCTGGCCAAAACCTGATATGTAAAAAAGAGAACTATCCACTTTATCATTAGTTTACCCTAATTCTCAGCGCAATGAGTACTCAAGGAATGGGTGATGCATCTGCAACGGCAAGTATCCCTGAAAGGGAATGAATGCTTGTTAAACTTCAATCACATATAATGCATCACTGCACAAACAATGAGGTATGTCATTATGGATGTCATCATAAAGTGTCTCATTTTATATGACATGTTATGTTTCTTTACTTGACAGAATGCATAATATTACAAGAAATGTTGTCATATGGCAACTAAAAACTTTTCATGCCACATTCTTAGCTCCATTAGGAACCAAGCATAAAGATCTCCACAGGAAAAAAGGATGATTCTTTGCATGACCTCAGCAAACATATTTATTGCAGGCAAAACTCATGCATATATGACTGCCACCTCCAGCTACCAGTTGTCTCCAACAACAACCTGAGATGGCAGTCATGCATCTTCGATGTTTACACGGTACATTTTCTTCTTTTTCTGAGGAAGCTTTTGACCCAAAGCTGTAAGTGGTGTGAATGTTTTTCATTTCATTATGCTGAGCATGACATAATAATAATAATTTTGTGTGGCTCATTGGCCTGTTGCAAGTCTTTCAAGTAGACGCTACTGCGGTGACTTCCATGTTCCTAGCCTACCCAGTTATCCTGCTGGGGAAAGGAGACCTACAGCTTAATGTGGAATCTGAACCACGTGTCATTTCTGGTGACTGCTCACATCATTGAGAGGTGAAGGATGAGTTAAAACGCAGACTGAAAAAAATCTAAGGTCCAACCAGGTTTCGAACCTGTGACCATTCGGTTTCCACTCGAGCACTTTACCCCAAGACCACCGGGTCCAACACTAAACATGTCATCTGTGAAGTGGCATAATTTTTTCTAATTTTATTCACTTATCTTGGTAACTACTTATTTTCTGTAATCAAAAATAGTAATTATAGTACAATTTTTGACCTGCATAATCTAATAAATGCGGCTGAATATTCAAGTGCGTAACTACAAATTTACAGATCTTGTGTTTGAGATCCAATCAGTACTAGTATTATTATCTGTCACTTTTCTTTTATTTAGCCTCTGGCAATATTGGTTGATATGAAAAATTTCAAGTTACACCATGGTTCAAAATCAATGTTAAACTATAACTGGCTGAGTCACTTAATTCAAAGGATGGAGTGAGGCAACGGCATACACATCCAGTAGGGCTGTGTCTAGTAAAGCATCTTGGCATTCAAAGCAATCTTTATAAATCACAGCTTTACATAATCTAATAATAGATCAGCACATTTCATTGTCTTGCTGTGCAAGATAATTGAAGATGATCAATTGTCTATTCTCCATTCTCTTCCTCTTTTGAACACTTTTTCCCCACATAAATCAGCTGCTCAGATCCTAATTCACAGGCAGTTTTTATATATTTATTTATTTGTGGATGTTTTATTATTTACATCTTCACAAACAGAAATTTGTATTCTCAACAATAATATTCATTCGGATTCTACAGAAAACTTCAGACACTTTTTTATTTCATTTATTTAAAAAAAAGGCCACTGATTGATCTACTCATGGATTATCTGCAAGACAGATAATCCACAGCCAGATACATGATAACTTGTTCTACATTTATTTTAGAAGCAATAAAGTTTACAAGTTATTATTTCCTGTAAGAACACTATTTTGAGAATGTAACATGCCATAGAGATTTATATTATCAGTGACGTACTTCTGACTTTAACTTATTTGTGTGATTACTGTATAAAATTAAAACATAACGGCTGTCTACTGTGAATTACACAGAACCTGTTCATACATTGGGTCAACTGTCGAATTCTGTTGTAAATAAATACTCTTACAAATTAACTATGGTTTGGGGTTTCATGAACCAATGAGGAAAGGAAAAATAAAAACTACATAAATTATTTTTTTATGAACAGTACAATATAAAGGCAGATAGAAGTTAGTAAATATGTTGGTACCGTATGTAGCTGTGCTATGGAAGATGCTGTCATGTGCCAGAATGTCCAATATCTCAGAGTCTGTAACACCAGTCTTTGCAGCAGTTATGAGAGACAACGCATGCTCCACCTGCCATGACAGAATATGTCCGTTGACAACAGTCCCTTCAAAAGGTAAAAACTCAGTCTTTCACACTGAATAACAAAACAAAAATAGGCAAGTAGAACAGAATGTTAAAGCAAAAATATACTTTTTAACAGTTGTTTGTTTGAGAAGTGGTACACAAACAATGTAAAGAAATTAGGGAAATGATCGTTACACAAAGAATTTATGTTACTTTAAGTTTCTTACCATATCTTGCCCAAGAATGTTTTCAATTTCTTCCAGCATTTGATTTATCTGTTTGATGACATCACCTGTCGGAGCAACATTATGGTCAGTGTGTGACCACCATGATGTCTGCCATGCCAGCACCTTCATACATTGAGTACAGTTATAATAGGATTACATAATATTATGGTAAAAGTTAATTTAACAAATAAGCAAACCAAATAAGTGGTTCATCAAACTCATAATCACAATATAAATTGATCAATGGAGTGACAATAATATTAGAATAGGTAGTAACTCACCATAAAGATGATCACTGAGCTGAAGATAGGCACATTCACATAGTTTGAATTTTTGGCAACAGTGTTCATAAGAAAGACAAGAGCATTCACACAATCACTCAGACATAAATCATGCTCTCATTACTACAATATCTGGCCACTACAGCACAACTTGTGACTTAACAGTGAGATATGCCTTAGCGGCTAGAGATGGTGGTCAAGTGTGCATGAGCTATACCTGTATGATTGTGTGAAAGTATGTATGCGCGCTCTCTCTCTCTCTCTCTCTCTCTCTTTTTCCTGGATGAAGCCTGTGGCAAAAATTACAATTGGTGAATGTGATTGCCTTTTTTATGTGCCTGTCTGCACTTCAGTGATTGTCTCTACATTGAGTTGCTATCTATCCTCATATTAGTGACAAATCACAATATAAATACAGATATAAATTAATAAAATTCAGCAACCAGTTGCTTGTAATTATTTATTTTAGACGACCGGTTTCAGACGCTTGAGTGCCCTTCTTCTGGTCTATTTTAGTATTGTTGCTTAATGAATGTAGCTATATGATATTAGAAGAATTAGTGTTGATTCTCCTAATAGCATGTATCTACATTCATTAAGCAACAATACTAAAATAGACCAGAAGAAGGGCACTCAAGCGTCCGAAACTGGTCATCTAAAATAAATAATTACAAGCAACTGGTTGCTGAATTTTATTAATTTATAACCTGAACAGTTGCTGAAATGAATAAAGTACAGTGTACTCCCAATAATTCGTAGCCGGCTAATTCGCGTTGCGGTTAATTCGCGGCTGTCAACAGTCACATGACTTCAATTTCCTGTTTCCACCACAACACAGCGCTGGCATCGCATCACGTGACACTGCTACTTTCCTGTTGGCTTCTGGCGTCCGTGATACATTGACTTACGAATTTGGATACTTTCTCGTGCACGTCGATAACTTATTGAACAATACTTGAAATTTTAAAATTTTTTCGAGTTGACAAATAACCCATAATATTAAGTACCAGTAATGGTATATTTTTTTTTTCCTCCAACAACATTTTTATTTTTCAAAATGTTACGACATTTGATATTGAACCTATAGCTACTCGGATTTATGAGTAGGCAGCACTGGACGGACGTATACTTCCGCTGTACTGTATTTTATATTGTTGTAAGAAGTTGTACACTACTAAATTTTTCTTCTGATTGTGCCAGTGAATAATACAGTACGAGTGGTCGTAATGTAAAATATAAGAGGTTGACCGTTAGTGAAAAACTAAAAATTATAAATATTTCTTCCCAGTTACAAATGTTAGAAAACAATCCTTGATATGTTTTCAAATATTGTCATGTTCGTTACATTTTACATTATAAAAGTAGCACTTCTGGGTACTTTTTCATGACATACCTTGTCTTAAAATGTGTGTTTTGGAAATATCTTTAATGATATGTTCCATTTATCCTCCAAACATTCTTAGTATGGAAGAGAAAATACGAAATCCGTCATGTCATAACTGCCTGGATGTACTACAGTACTTCGATAATGTAAAGCGTTACCATCTCCTCTATGTGTGTATTCACGGTAACGGAAACATATCGTTATGAAATGTCTTGTTTTATGATAGTACCTACTTTACTGAGCGGAGAACCTGTCAACCATAGCGCAGAACGACATGGTTTATTTATTTTATGGTCTGTACAAAACAGTAATCAAATTATTCTAAATCTTCCTTTGACGAGGGCAATTACTTTTAATGAGCGGACAAGAGCACAGTTCATTCCTGTTCCATGCCGAAATGTGTCTCAATTCTCATGTAATGTATTTTCCAATGTGTTACCTTAAATGCCTGTTTTATTGGAACTCTGGCCTCTGATGGGTTAACATCACGTGCCCTCTGCTTCCATTTGTTAAAAAAAAAAAAAGTCGCAATGCTTTAACTTCACTTTCAGAGTTCGCTTGGCTCTCGCGCCTAATTTGACAAATGTATTTTTTCTACTTACATATTACGAAAATATTTCGTCTTAGTGCTACATCGCGTTACAGATCTCCAAAAAACGAACTGTTTTCAGGGCTTATTTGTGTCATACACTGTCGGTAGAGCTACTTCCATTATTTAAACTGTTACCTGCCAGTTGGAGTGCATGAAAGTCATGTAATTTTACAGTGCCATCTACACTTCGGTTAATTCGCAGTTTTTGATAATTCGCGGAAGCTGAAGAATAATTATTGCGAATTATCGGGAGTACACTGTACTTCAAATACATAATTATTGCGAATTATCGGGAGTACACTGTACTTCAAATACATAATTATTGCGAATTATCGGGAGTACACTGTACTTCAAATACAGATATATATTAAATATCAGTCAGAGACAGCAAAGGACATGGAAGAGCAGTTGAATGGAATGGACAGTGTGTTGAAGAGAGTGTATAAAATGAACATTAACAATAAGAAAACAAAGATAATGGAATGCAGTCTTAGAAAGTCAGGCGATGCTGAAGGAATTAGATTATGTAACGAAACAATGAAGGTGGTAGATGAGTTTTGTTACTTGGGTAGTAAAATAACATGCGATTGTCATAGTACAACGGATATAAAATGCAGAATGGCAATGGGAAGAAAAGCATTTTTGAAAAAGAGAAATTTGCTAACATCGGATATTAATTTAAGGGTAAAGAAGTCTTTTCTGAATGCATTTGTGTGGAGTGTTACCTTGTACGGGAGTGAAACATGGACGATAAGCATTGCGGACAGGAAGAGGATAGAGGTTTTTGAAATGTGGTGCTACAGAAGAATGCTGAAGATTAGGTGGGTAGATCGCATAACTAATGAAGAGATACTGAACAGAATTGGCGAGAAAAGGAATTTTTGGCATACCCTGACTAAAAGAAGGGATCGCTTGGTAGGACAAATTCTTAGACATCGGGGAATCATAAATTTAGCATTGGAGGGAAGTGTGTGGGGTAAAAATCGCAGAGGGAGACCAAGAGACGCGTATAGTAAGCAGATTCAAGTGGATGTGGGTTGCCGTT
Organism: Locusta migratoria; assembly: GCA_026315105.1. Classification (NCBI taxonomy): domain Eukaryota; kingdom Metazoa; phylum Arthropoda; class Insecta; order Orthoptera; family Acrididae; genus Locusta; species Locusta migratoria. Next base: position 223,412,759 of record CM048750.1, on the reverse strand, counting down.
CTTATGAGGAGATGAAAAGGCTTGCTCAGGATAGAGTACGGTGGAGAGCTGCATCAAACCAATCTCCGGACTGAAGACCGTAACAACAACAACAACATTAAATACGATGAATACTGAGCTCATCCTGTCCATAAATGAGTACTAGCCTATCACTATCCTCCCCACAACTCCCAAAGTGATATTTTGCCACTAATCACACCTATACAATATCCTTGCTTGTCCCCATTCCACAAACGGTTACAACTACTTGCCTGATGGCTCATTTCCCTGCAAAAAATCCAGATGCAACGCCTGTCTCATAAATCATCCCATCACCACCTACGCCAGACCTGTCAAAGACATCACCTATTCCATCAAAGGCAGGGTCTCCTGTGAAAGCAGTGAGTACACATAATAGGAGAACTAACAACACCTGAAGAAGATGCTTTGCTGAAATATTGTGCAGAAATGGACAACATAGCAGAACAGTTATAGGCTCATTATTAATCCATCAAACCAAGAAAACCTGAGCTCACAATTTTAGTTCATTTTTTTACAGCAGCTATAACACAATAACAAGTTGAAAGCCTGATTATCATCATCATCATCATCTTTGTACAACTACAGGAGATATTTCATTCCAGTCGTATGCTGCTTACATAAATATTCATCTTCTCCTAGGTTGCGTTTATTGATGAAAATGAATTGATATAACCAAGATTTGCCAAATTTGACTTCAAGCCATTTTCAAATGCATCTTTCATCTTTGTGAAGACTAAATGATACACTAGTTACATACAGAACCAACAAAACTCAATTGCATTTACAAGAAATTTCAAAAATTGGCATAATTACAGAAATACAAAGTACCAAACTACTGGCATTCCTTCATGGTCTGTGTAGAAATCCATTTTGGTATATCTGCGTCATTAAATACTTAATACCTGGCATAATATTAAATGATTCCTAACTTTTTGATCATTAGTAACTAAAATAAAATAATAATATAGTAAGGACAGTTTACAACTCACCGCAAAGATGTGGCGACAAGCTGCGACAGGCACATACAAAAGACACACACATACAACACTTTCAACTATCAGACGTGGCCTTATTCAGGTTGGAATTAATAATGTAGTAAGGACTTTCCATTATTATAAAATAAAATAATACCAGACAGAGGGTGGAAACTTGAAAATATATAATCCCAATAAATACCACATAGTTCTAGTTTTCATTTGTGCTGAGGTAACACTTATATTACTTAATGCAGGGAAATTATTTTATATTGAACTTCCTGTTTCTTGCATTCAGACGTTAGGTAGATCAAATTTCATTACTCCCAGACTGTTCTCTTCCATTATTTTGATGAAAATTTAGTCCATGGAAAAGATTAAAAAAATTAATTCCACTATAAAATAAAAAATAGTATTAAAGGCAAAAAACAAGTAATGAAAAATCCAGGCCACAGTGGTTGTGTACGTTATATATTTTTTGGAAAGGCCTTTGCCTGAAAGTTTATATGTTAGCAATCTTTTATTATGCCTGTCTGCAACACAACATATCCAATATTTAAGTTACAGTTTATCCCTTTTATAGTATTAAGACAAATATTTACAGCCTTCCTCCCATTTTGTTTCCAGTTTTAAGTACTGCTACTTACCTTTACATAAAGAGGCAATGTACAACTCTGCACTGATGATCGAACACAGTCATGTACACGGCTATTGACACTATGGTTATACTGCATAACAGATGCCATCAAGATAGCTTCTGCTTCTTCTTTTCCCAAATCAGGCATCTATAATGAATATAGTCATATCTTTCAGTTAGTGATCATGTCACAACTAATCAACAAATATATCAACACTAGCTGATACTTATTTTGCTGTACGAAAGATGTGACTGTCTAAAAATCATACTGATTTGCGGTACAAATTGTGGAAAAATAAATACATTTTAGATAATCTATGGTTTCAGTTTTCTAAAAACAGTGTTCTATCACTCAATTTTGTTGTTGAAAATCAGACTAGAGAAATAATGACTACAGTTCTGAGCACAGATAGATGATGGGAGGCTTAACCCTTTCCAACCCAGTGGTTTCAGCCTGAAACCACATTTTTACTTTACCCGCTTTTCTGGCCCAATTTTTCCTTCTTGAAACCACCACCCCACATTGATTGCTGGCATCATCTAGCATCAGCACCAGCTACTTGTTGCAATAGCGAAGTGATTGCTGCTTATTTGTGTAGTGCTGTGCAGAGCACAAGTGCTTTTGACCCAGACTTCATCATGAAATTAGTTTGTGACATCTATACAACAGATAATTGGAATTTTGGATAATGCATTATACTTATGCCTCATTTTATGGTATCTGAAGGATGTTTTTTTATTGATAATTATAGTGTAAAGTTTAGTTTTTTACGAAAATATCAAACAGTTCTAGTGGGATGTAACAACCTTCAAATGGTAAATCTACAGGTTTCTTTTTCTTTTATTCTTTAGAGCATGTCAGTATGGATAATAGACCACCATCAAGAGTAAAGCAGCAATTCAGAGTTTGTGACCTTAGCAAAAATATGCTAACGGACATACTTGCTGAAATTACAAGTGATACTGAGTCATCTGCTTCAGATATTGGAAGTGAATTAGATGAAATTGATGAAGAAGTACAACTTCTTTCATCTGATGAGACCATAGTAGAATTTTTAGAGGATGTGAATGAAGGTGCATGTTGAAAGTGACAGTTCATGTTAGTGCTGACAATAATGATGATGATGTGTGTGATGACAATACATAACTAAAAGAGCATATTGAATGGATGCAACAGATATTGAAAAAAGAAACAACTTAGTTTGCATAGGAATATGGTTCAAATATCCCTTCAGAGACACCACGACCCACTGAAAACTGTCATAACAGTCCAATGATTTCACTAAGAAACCACCTACAATATTTTATTGTGAAATATAAACTTTATTGTTATTAAACTTTATTATTGATTTTTGAGACAATAAAAGTAGTTTTTGGAAGAAATTGTTATGATTTTCTTATTAAGTTTATTTATGGGCCTCGGAGAGTTCAGGAAACTAAAGACATCAACATTATGACACTTCAGTGGGAGGGAATAAAGTAGTTACTTAAGGTTACATGATGTAAGATCATGAGGGCCTGATTAGCATTACCATATAGAAGACAATTCACAAATACAGATACCCACTGCTGTAGGTAGCTCAAATGATAACTTTTGAAATAGGCAGTCACTGTTTTCCCAGGAGAGGGAGCAATGCTGAGAACTGTGGGATGTGCAGTGTGATGTAGTCAATGTACCTGGTTCCAGTTCATATATAACAGATAAAAATATTTTTATGTGGTATTAATCATTTACACAAAGTTATTGAAATTGCTTATGTTTGTATATTCTGCAATATTTTCCATTTGAAAGTAAGAAGTAATTCAGTTCTGGAAGTGCTTTATGGTTTGCCTGTAAGTTTTTGTTGGTAACAAATGTGCTTTAAGTTCTAGGTAATGTTCTTCACTGATGATCGATCCCACCTTCAGATTTAGAGTTGACTGTTGGATTTATGTTCCATCCCCATGAACCACAAACATTGCCGAGGTGGGGAGTCTTGTGTGCCTCAACGATACAGATAGCTGTACAACCACAGCGGAGGGGTATCTGTGGAGAGGCCAGACAAACATGTGGTTCCTGAAGAGGGGCAGCAGCCTTTTCAGTAGTTATAGGGGAAACAGTGTGGATGATTGACTGAGCTTGCCTTGTAACATCAGCTAACATGGCTTTGCCATGCAGTTACTGCGAAAACAGCTGAAAGCAAGGGGAAACTACAGTCGTTACTTTTCTTGAGGACGTGCAGCTCTACCGTATGAATATATGATGATGGCATCTTCTTGGGAGGTAATATAGTCCCCCATTCAGATCTCTGGGCGGGGACTACTCAGGAGGATGTCGTCATCAAGAAAAACAAAGCAGTCATTCAACGGATCATAGTGTGGAATGTTCTAACCCTTAATCATGTATGTAAGTTAAATAATTTGAAAAGAGAAATGGATAGGTTAAAATCAGACATGGTAGGGATTAGTGAAGTTCAGTGGCAGGATGAACAGGATATCTGGTCCAGTGACTACAGGGTTATAAACAAGAAATCAGTTTGTGGTAACGTGGGATTAGGTCTAATAATGAATAAGAAAATAGGAATGCGGGTAAGTTACTATGAACAGCATAGTGAATAGATCATCATAACAAAGATAGGCACAAAACCAATTTTTCAGAAAATTAAGGGAGATGAAAACTTGATTCTGATGGTCGACTGGAACTCGGTAGTAGGAAAAGGAAGAGAAGGAAATGTTGTAGGTGAATATGGACTGGGTAAAAGAAATGAAAGAGGAGATTGCTTGGTAGAGTTTTGTGCAGAGCACAATTTAATGATCACCAATACTTGGTTTAAACATCATGCAAGAAGGCTGTACGTGGTAGAGGCCAGGAGACACTGGACGGTACCAGATTGACTTTATAATGGTAAGGAATAGATTTAGGAACCAGGTGTTAAACTGTAAGACATACCCAGGGGCAGATATAGGCTCTGACCATAACTAACTGGTGATGAACTGTAGATTAAAACTTAAGGGACTGCAGAAAGGTAGAAAAGTTAGGAGATGGAACCTGGACAAATTGAAGGAACCAGGGGTGGCTGAGTGCTTCAGAAGCAGCATTAGGCAAGGATTAGCTGAAACAGGGCAAAGTAATTCAGTAGAAGAAGAATGGGTAGCTCTGAGAGATAGAGTAGTGAAAGCAGCAGAGGATCAGACGGGCAGAAGGACAAAGCTTAATAGAAATCCCTGGATAACACAGAATATACTGGACTTAATTGATGAGAAGATAAAAATATAAAAATTCAACAAGTGAAGCAAGCAAAGGGAGTACAAAAGTCTGAAAAATGATATTGACAGGAAGTGCAAACTGGCTAAGCTAGAGGACAAATGTAGAACTGTAGAAGAATGCATAACTAGGGGAAAGATAGATACTGCCTACAGGAAAATAAAAGAGATATTTGGAGACAAGAAAAGCAACAGTATGAATATCAAGAACTCAGGTGGAAAATCAGTACTAAGCAAAGAGAAAAAGTGAAAGGTGGAAGGAATATATAGAGGGCCTGTACAAAGAAAATAAACTTCAATGTAGTATTCTACAAATAGAAGACGAAGAGGAGGAAGAGGAGATAGGAGATATGATGCTGCGAGAAGAATTTGACAGAGCGCTGAAAGATTCGAGTCGAAACAAGGCCCATGGAATAGATAATATTCCGTGTGAACTGCTGATATCGTTAGGAGAGCCAGTCATGAAGGAATTGTACCGCCTGGTATGCAAGATGTATGAGACAGGGGAAATACCCTCCCACTTCAAGAAGAATGTAGTAATTCCAATTCCAAAGAAAGCAAGTGCAGACAAATGTGAAAATTACAGAACTATCAGTTTAATAAGTCACAGTTACAAAATATTAACACAAATTATTTACAGACAAATGGAAAAACTTGTGGAATCCAACCTTTGGGGAAGATCAGTTTGGATTTAGGAGAAATTTAGGAACACGGGAGGCAATTATCACATAACAACTTATCTTAGAAGATAGGCTAAAGATAGGCAAACCTACATTTTTATCATTTGTAGATTTGGAGAAAGCTTTTTGACAATGTGGACTGAAATAAACTCTTTCTGAAGGTAGCAGGTGTAAAATACAGGGAGCAAAGAGTTATATTCAATTTATAGAAAAACCAGACAGCCGTTATTAGTCGAAGGGATTGAAAAGCACAGAGGTTGGAAAGGGAGTAAGACAGGGTTGTAGCCTTTCCCCAATGTTGTTCAATCTGTACATTGAGCAATCATTGAAGGAATGGAAGGAGAAATTTGGAGAGGGAATTAAAGTTCAGGGAGAAGAAATAAAAACTTTGCGGTTTGCCGATGACACAGTAATTCTGTCAGAGGATCTGGAAAAGCAATTGAATGGAATACTGGAATACAAAGTGTCTTGAAAAGAGGATATAAGATGAACATCAAAAAGAGTAAAACAAGAATAATTGAATGTAGTGTCAAAAAGTCAGGCGATGCTGAAGGAATTAGATTAGGTAAAGAGACAATAAAAGTAGTAGATATAGTTTTTTTATTTGGGTAACAAGATAACTTCTGATGCCTGAAGTAAAGAAGAGGAAAAATGCAGAATGGTTATGGCAAGATAAGCTTTTTTGAAGAAGCGAAATTTTTTGACATCCAATATTAATTTAAATGTTAGGAAATCCTTTCTGAAAGCATTTGTATGGAGTGTAGCATTGTATGGGAGTGAAACATGTATGATAAGGAGTTCAGACAAAAAGATGATAGAAGCTTTTGAAATATGGTGTTACAGACAAATTATGAAGATTAGATGGACAGACTATGTTACTAATGAAGAGGTGCTCAACAGAATTGTGGAGAAAAGCAGTTTCTGGTGTATCATGACTAAAAGAAGAGTAGGTTGGTTGGACACATTCTGAGACATCAAGGAATTGTCAAGTTAGCATTAAAAGCAACTGTGTGGGGTAAAAATCATAGAGGAAGACCGAGGGACGACTACAGTAAGCAGATTCAAAAGGATGTAGGTTGCCAAACTTATTCTCAGATGAAGAGACTTGCACAGGACAGGGTAGCATGGAGAGCTACATCAAACCAGTTTATGGACTGAAGACCACAACAACAACAACAACAACAACAACAACAACAACATCTTTTCAGAACGTTGTCAAACATGTAAAATTACTACCACAAGGTAAACAATTAATGTGTGTTTGTGTGTGTGTGTGTGTGTGTGTGTGTGTGTGTGTGTGTACGTGTTGTGATGATACTGCTGGCCCTCTCATCTCAATGTTATCGTACGATACCGTCTGCATCGGACCCGGAATCTTGTGGTTCAACAGTGATATGCTGCGTGTGAAGTTAGTTACAGACGAAATAACCAGCCTAGGAATCAGGGTATGACAGTGTCTCGGTGATACTGTGATTAAAACAAGTGATAGATTTCATTAATTAAGAGATTTGTATAAGACGTTTCCAGACAGTTCTATAAACAATAGTTTTGTCATTGTACATTATTTCAAGAACTAGGTAGACGAATTTTAGAAACTTTATGTAAATGAAAATAAATAGCATTGTATATATGTTAGGCCCATAAACAAGTTTTGTTGACCAGCTAATTGTGTTAATTAATATAATAGTCGAGATTTGAATATTGTATCTCTTTGCAAATACTGATTGACGTGAAATTTTGAGTATATTTTGTGAATGGCGAAGATATTTGATAGTTCAATATATGTTAGGAACATGTATGATGTACTCATTAACTAATTAATTGACATTTAACATTGCCGTTTGTTGTAAAACAAAAAGTACCACTATTTTGTCTTAAAAAGAAATGTGCCATGTAAAATTATTGTATGTATAGTTTTCATTTTATATTGCGATTATTTTTGCGTACATGAAATGTTTTATTTGTATGTTCGGTAATTATAAATTAGTATATTCAATTGTTATGAACAATGCATAATGCAATGCCATTATTGTCAAAGTTATATATTTGCCTCACCACCTTGCGTGGGGGAGTTCGAGTTTTAGTCATTCGTCAAGTGCTCTAGAAGCTTTGTCAGTCTGTTGTTTTAAAATGGAATTACTGTCATCTAAGTTTGGTTGCATTGTGGATATTTTGAAGTTGTAATGTTTTGGTGGAGAATAAGTTTGAATGAAGAGTAAAGAAGAAGTGAAAAATTGTACCTACGAGGATTTATTTCCACCACGACGCCCCAGGAGAATAATGTTGCAGCGAGCAGAACCCCCATACATCGTAATGTTGAAAAGATGAGTATGTTTGAAAGTGGTAGAATGTAATTACTTAACAATCTAGTAAAACATTAGAGTGTGCACATGCTTTTATTAAACTGGATTACTAATCAAGGCACTGTTATAGAAGCTACCTCTTATTTAATAAACAGTAAGAAAATTAGAATTCCTTCATGAACACCATAAAATAAATAATGACACATATAAAAATTTAATTTTCACTTACCTTTATATACTGTGCTTTGGTACCAAATCTATCCTTTAGTTCTGTGAAGAGAGGGCTATCATCAGCTACAGAAACAATCAACTTGACACTCTCTGGGAGAGTAAGGGGAAGCCAGTCCACTGATTTGGATCCATACTCTCGTATCTAAACATAAAAACAGAGGATGTTACTGTCTAAAGAATAAAAGAAATTTAAGGTGCAATCACAGCTCTATGATAAGAAGACACATTTTGTATTACGAAGGTAAGATGAACTAAAACTGAAGTTAATCAATGAGCAAAGAATTTTGAAAAATGTAGAAATAACTTTTGCTCTGGAAACACAAAATGTTTATATTTTAGGAACATTGGAAGAAATTAAAAATTGTTGAATTTTGGTTCCTGTTTATGGACATTGAGCAAGAAACACACAAAAGATTAGAATTACATAGACAATTAATGAACAACATGAGGTTCAATTTAAATGTATATCTTAGGTAACATAGACTGTGAGGGGTGGAACCTTGTCTACCTACTAATTACCAACACCCATTGACAGCAAATTTGCAGTGATGGAAGTCCCGTATCCAATATGCCGAAGGCCTCAAATAAGCTTCCACATACAGATATTTTCCTCTTGACCCAGTCCACAAACAGATTTCCTGTGCTATATCCCCAAACACCACCAATTCTCCCTCCAGCCCCAATAACCAGTCACAAAGGAGTGTCATTGTCACTCAGTACGACCCTTGACTGGAACAATTAAATTACATCATTTGTCAGGGCTTTGATTATACCCTGAAACGAGAGACACCTTATCGCGGATTTTGCCAACCCCTCGTAAAGTGGTGTTCCATCACCTGCCTAACCTCCACAATGCCCTAGTCCATGCATATGCCATGCCCAATCCAAATGCATTACAGTAGGGATTATATCTCAGTTGACAACTGCCCCATCCCCCCACCCAGCACTTTCTATTCCAGTCCTGTCACAGGCTTATCCTACCCTATCAGATGTCGGGCCACCTGTGACAGTAGCCATGTGATTTACCAACTCTGCTGCAATCATCCCACAGCTTTTATATAGGTATGACGATGAACCAGCTGTCCATCAGGATGAATGGACTCCATAAAACTGTGACAAAAAGCAAGATGGACTACCTTGTGGCACAGCATGTGGCTGAACACAGTGCCCTGGAGTTCAGTGGCTGTTTTACTACCCGAGCCATCTGGATCCTCCCCTCCACCACCAACTCTTCTTAACTGCACAGATGGGAGTTGTCCCTGCAACACATTCTATGATCCCACAACCACCTGTGTGTCACCCCTTACAATATCCCCTTAATTAATTACTTATTGGGACTGATGACCTAGCTGTTTAGTCCCCTTAAAACCAACAACAACAACAACAATTACTTATTTATTTTTATTTTCACTAATAATTTTTATTGTTTCTCTACACCTCTCATTTATCCTTTCCTGCCCCTTCCCTTCACTGTATTCAGTGCCACAATTCAAATTCCCATCTATCACAGCCTTTACAGTCCACCAAGGAACGGAGTGGTCAATGCGTCTGCCTAGTAAGTAGCAGATTCCAGGTTCAAATCCTGCCTGGGCACAAATTTTCATTCGCCGCACTTTGGTATTCCATCTAAACCTAGTACAGTGAAGCCATAACTATTGCAAATTGCGATTTATTTCATTAAATTAACTCTGTAACGTCATCAAAAATATATAATTGTATACAAGCCGAGGCTGGGCACCTGATGACAATTAATTGTGTCTCGATACCTTATGGTCTGTTCCCCCTGATGCGGGAATACAGTATTGTGGCTGCAAGCATTACAGAACAAATAGGCTGTGGTCACGGGAAAGAGAGAGCATGGCGAATGGAGATTTAGGTGTGTGCAGGAGATGTGCAGGGAAGAGTCCTCTGCAGTTGAGCTGGTCACTGTGTCCTCAGTGGCGGAGTGGTCAACACGTCTGCCTAGTAAGTAAGAGATCCTGGGTTTGAATCCCAGCCGGGCACAAATTTTTATTCACATCACTTTGGTACTCCATCTAAACCTAGTACAGTGAAGCCATAACTATCGCAAATTGTGATTTATTTTATTTTATTCAACAACATTCCTTGCAGTCGGTGGTGAATGAAGCAACAGCCAAGTGCACATGGCTCGCAACAACAAAAAACACAGGCTCATTCTCATTCTCCCTTGCTTTCCTGTCCGTATTGTTTTGTCAGTCATCCTACTGTTTGTCCTTGGCACTGGGTCAAAAGAAGGGTTACATTTCATCTGTTTGTAAATCAACACCCCCCCTCTCCCTCTATACGTGATCAGGATGTGGACTCTGACATCAACTGTGTTGCAACATCCACAGCACCCCTGTCTAAACTCTTCCTCAAGCTTAAAGTCTTTCGCACAGTCCTCTGCATGTAATTTGATGTGGAGGCAGCAGTCATATTGTTAAATTCACAAATCTATGTTGACTTGGGCTCCCCACTCCTCTTGACGGCCACTCACAGGTTGCTGAGCTATCATAAATAATGGTTTCCTGTGCTAGCCCAGTGTATTGCTCCAGCTACCTACCACACATGACTTGTCCTTTAAAATTTCTGAAGCTGTACAATGAAACCACAGAGAACTTTTTTGATACAGGCGCTTTTCAGCTATTCGGGTTTTCTATATCTGCTGAGATCAATTTAGTCTCTGATAAGGTACCATGTCCAAAACGGGATGAGGTGTGGTCAGATTTTTCTTTCCTATTTATGCCGAGGTTGGGTTGCGCCAAGTCATTCCAGGCTCACATTACTATAAAATCTTCCATGAACCCACATTTTTTTTTCTGGCGCAACAGCTGCCTGTGGCCTTCCATGACTCTGTAGCTTTGTTACAATTTTAACATCAAATAAATGCACAGTCCACTATTGATACTTACCCGTTTACCTCACCAGGAGGAATTCTAGCAAAATTGTCAGGAGGATTTTTTTCTAAGATTGACTTGTCAGAAGCTTACTTTCAGCTCCCCTTAGCTTTTTTTGTGGTTAACATGCCTATTGGTCTGGGTGGCCAGTGTCCCCACTATCTTTCCATGATTCGTAGAAAAGCTCATGGCTCAAATCCTTGGCTGTATAAATTACCTGGATGGTTTTTAGTTAGCGTCTTATATTGTATGTGTTATGGCCCAGGGCCGTTCATATCGCGCGCGCCGTCATTGGGTTCCGTGGCAGGCGCGGGCCCGGCCGTGGTAGTTCCAGGCCGTGCCACAGGAGGGCACGGTCGGCCTAACAGCTGACGCGAGCTGCGCGCCGTCTGCTGGCGGGCCCCGTCGAACGGCCGACGTGACAGCCGGGTCATTCGCCTAGTGTACGCCGAACGACACAGAGTGTACCTGGACGAAAGTGTTTACTTCAGTGGCGACGAGGATATTGGTTGCGTGGTCTTCCTGCCGCAGTCATGGCAGAACAGCTTAGCGCGTTGCTAACGAATCTTCAGTCGTTACCGGAAGTTTTGGCTCAACAGAATGCTTCTCTCACGGCGGCTATTGACACATTGACGAGGGCTGTGACACAACAGGTCGGGTTGCGGTCTTCGGTGCCCGTTCCTCCGTTTCCTCCATTTGACGACTTTGCCGAGGATTGGTCCGACTACGAACAGCGTTTACGCCAACACTTCGTAGCCTTCCAGGTGTGTGATGAAGGTAAGCAAAAAGCTTATTTCCTTTCGTGGCTCTCGCCTCGTCTTTTTCGTTTGCTGGGCGATTTAGCGCCGCTTCAGACGCAGGCATCCCTGTCCTTTCAGGATATATGTTCTCTTTTTGCGGCGTATTTTCGCCGCCACTCTCACGTGGTGTCGGCCTGCATATCTTTCTACCGTTCGCGGAAACAGCCGGGTCAGTCGTACCGCGCGTGGGCCACGGAACTGCAGGGGCTAGCCCGTCGTTGTCTGTTTCGGTCCGAACCGCACGGTGATTCGTATGCGGACTCTATGGTCCGCGATGTTTTGGTTTGTTTTGCTCCCGACCTGGACGTTCGCAAGCAGGCTCTTCAGTCTGACGATCCCTCATTAGCGGAGGTTTTGCGTATTGCGTGCGCATTTGAAGTTTCGGAGGCCGTGGGGAGTCAACTTTCCGCTTGGGGGGAGGTATCCTCAGTTGACGATTCGGCCCCGTTATCCGCGGCGCCGGTTTCTTCGGTGGCTGTTGTTGCGTCGCCCTCCCCTCCCTCCCTTCGGACGCCGCGGCGCTCGCCTGCGTCGTATGGGCGGGGGGAAAGGCGGCGCGCGTCGCCCGCTTCAGAGAGCGAGCCGATGTCATGTCTTTCGTGCGGGGCGTCCCATTCTCGGGAATCGTGCCCGCACAGGCGGGCCACCTGTAATCGTTGTGGCAAGTTCGGACACCTCGCCCGAGTGTGCCGCTCCTCGGCTAAGGGCCGCAAAAGGACCTCTTCCCCTCGCGATTTCGGCGCAGCGCCCATGGATATTAATAAGGTTGTTCCCGTCGGCGTTCAGCATTCAGCGTTCAGCATTCTGCGGAAAACGGTTACGCTTCAAGTGGACACAGGCGCGACGACATCGCTTCTAAGTGCTGCAACTCACCACGCTTTAGGCTCCCCCACTTTAAGTCCGGCGCCTCGCGCGTTGGTTGGCTACGGCGGCCACCCTATTCCACTATTGGGGTCGTTTGTCGCCGAAGCTACATATCAGAACGTTAGCCGCGCGGTACCGTTTGTGGTAGTAAACAGTGCAACGGCTACGAACATTTTCGGCCTCGACGCTTTCCACGCTTTTGGCTTTTCTATTACCGAATCTGTCTGCTTGGTTTCCGATCAAATTCCGTACGAGAGTCTCAAGCAGCTTCGCGCGGAGTTCTCGTCCCTGTTTGCGCCGGGTCTTGGGTGTGCTACGAATTTTCGGGCCACTATTACACTTAAAAATACGGCTCGCCCCGTCTTCTGTCGGGCTCGGCCTCTCCCGATCGCCCTCCGTGGCGCTGTTAAATCGGAATTAGATCGCCTGACGGCGGAAGGTATATTGCGTCCTGTCACGGCAAGCGAGTGGGCCTCCCCTCTAGTTGTCATACGCAAGCCCTCGGGGGCCCTTCGTTTATGTGGCGACTTTAAGAAAACGGTAAATTCTCAATCCGTCATTGATTCTTTTCCCATGCCTCGCCCAGCGGAATTGATAGATCGGTTGTCCGGGGGCCAGTATTTTTCGAAAATAGACCTGGCAGAGGCTTACCTCCAGTTGCCTTTAGACGATGCCTCCAAACAGGCGCTGGTGATTTCTACGCCTTTTGGCCTATATCAATATCAGAGATTGCCATTCGGGGTGGCCAGTGCCCCCGCAATCTTTCAGCGTTTTTTGGAGCAGTTGCTAGCGCCGGTCCCCTGTTGCGTGAACTACATGGATGATATTGTGGTGACGGGATCCACAGCTGCTGACCATATTGCCAACCTCCGTTCATTGTTTTCCGTTCTGGAGGGGGCTGGCCTCCGCTGTAATTTCCAGAAATCTTCTTTCTTCCAACCGACTATCGAGTACTTGGGCTACGAGGTATCCAGGTCGGGGGTACGTCCCGTGGCCGAGCACGTGCGGGCGGTCGCAGAGCTTCCCCGTCCTTCTTCCGTTCACGAACTCCAAGTATTCCTGGGCAAGATCGCCTATTATCATCGCTTCCTCCCGCAGGCAGCCACAGTGGCTTACCCCCTGCATCAACTGCTGCGTAAAGGCGTCCAGTTCCACTGGTCTCCTGCGTGCGAACGAGCCTTTCAGTCACTGAAAAAGGCCCTCCTGGAGGCTCCGTGTCTCACTGCATACACCCCGGGGGTCCCACTTGTGGTGGCAGCGGACGCCTCCCAGCATGGTGTGGGGGCGGTGCTGGCACATCGGTTTCCCGATGGGTCAGAGCACCCATTGGCGTTTGCATCTAAAACTCTTACGGATGCGCAGCGCCGGTATTCCCAGGTGGACAAGGAGGCCCTAGCCATCATTTTTGCTTTAAAAAAATTTTACGTTTATCTCTATGGGTCGAAGTTCACGCTTTACACGGACCACCGCCCGTTAGTGTCGTTGTTTCACCCGTCAGCGGCTCTTCCGGACAAGGCAGCCCATTGTCTTCAACGCTGGGCCTTGTACCTCTCTCGTTTCAATTATGAGATACAGTACCGTTCGACGTCTCGTCACGCCAATGCCGATGCCCTATCACGCCTCCCGGTAGGCCCTGATCCAGCCTTCGATGCTGAAGAGCTTTTGTGTTTTGCAGTTGACGAGTCGGCTAAAGATGTAGTCTCCGGTTTTCCTATCAATGGCTCACGGATCGCGGAGGCTACCGCTGCTGACCCGGTCCTCCGGGTCGTCCTTAAACGGGTGAGGCAAGGTTGGTCAGAGCGTCCTCCAGGCCGGGCATCAGACCCTCTCCGCAATTATTATGCTATTCGGCACCGCCTTAGCACCTACGAGGGTGTTTTACTTCTGTCCACGGAAGACGGCTCCCATCGAGTGGTGGTTCCTGGGTCCTTGCGCCGCCAGATTCTCGGTCTTCTCCATCGGGACCACTGGGGTGTCTCTCGCACGAAGATGCTGGCTCGCCGACATGTATATTGGCCGGGTATAGATGGGGACATCGCTCGCCTCATTGCGGGATGCTCTTCTTGTGCATCCCAACAAGCGGCTCCGCGCTCATCTCTCTCTCCATGGCCCACTCCGTCTGCACCTTGGGAACGACTCCATGTCGATTTTGCGGGGCCCTTCTTAGATAGCTACTGGCTTTGCGTCCTTGACGCATACTCAAACTTCCCATTTGTTGTTCGCCTGACCTCCACGTCTGCGGAAGTTACCACACGTTCCCTGTTAAAGATATTTTCTATTGAGGGTCTCCCGGCCGCACTGGTGACGGATAACGGGCCACAGTTTACTTCACAACACTTTCACGATTTTTGTTCTACCCATGGGATCCAACATGTCCTGGCCCCACCTTTCCACCCGCAGTCCAATGGGGCGGCGGAGAGGTTCGTCCGCACTTTCAAGACGCAAATGTGCAAGTATGTGGCACATCTTTCAGTGGAGGAGGCCCTCCTACGATTCCTGACATCTTATCGGTCCACTCCGGCAGGTCAGCAGAGCCCCTCAGAGCTCCTTCACGGCCGCCCTCATAGGACACTGTTATCCCTCGTGCATCCAGGCCCTCCCGCACCTCTTCTTCGTTCTCGGTCACGTTTTCCCCCAGGCTCGGCTGTCTGGGCTCGAGGCTACGGCCGCCATCCCCGTTGGGTCCCGGCCGTGGTCGTTCGGGAACGTGGCCGACGTCTCTGTGAGGTCCGTTCTCCTACCGGGGTCCTCACCCGCCACCATGATCAGCTGCGGGTCCGCCACCCTCCTCAAGCACCTACAGTCCCTTCCTCCTCATCCAGGTCCAGCCCCCCACTGTTGCGGGTGCCATCAGGGGACGGTTCTCTCCCGACTTCCGCTTTGCGGGCATTGGCTGGGGGGCAAGGGGATTTCCCATCACCGTCGGGGTCCAGGGCCCGCTCCCCCGCCGCAGTCCCAGCGGCCGGCTACAAGGAGTGGACAGCTCCGGTCGCCGGCGGAGGGGGCACCTTGCAGCCTGCCGACGGAGGCCCCGAGTTTCCAATGGAGGAGCCACAGGAGGGAGGAATGGAGGACCTGCCGCCATCGCCAGTGCTGGGAGCGGCAAGACAGCGCTCGCGTGGGCGAACCCCTCGTCGCTCGAAGGGGTTCCGCCCGTATGAGGTGGTTCCGGCTAGGGAGTGGAGGGAGCCGCCAGACAATCGGATGGAGGTGGAAGAGTCCCAGCAGCCAGACCTCTGCACCGCCGTTCAGGGGTCCGGCTCCTCACCCCAAGGGGGGAGGGATGTTATGGCCTAAGGGCCGTTCATATCGCGCGCGCCGTCATTGGGTTCCGTGGCAGGCGCGGGCCCGGCCGTGGTAGTTCCAGGCCGTGCCACAGGAGGGCACGGTCGGCCTAACAGCTGACGCGAGCTGCGCGCCGTCTGCTGGCGGGCCCCGTCGAACGGCCGACGTGACAGCCGGGTCATTCGCCTAGTGTACGCCGAACGACACAGAGTGTACCTGGACGAAAGTGTTTACTTCAGTATGTGTTTTGAGTATACAACAGTAGATTACAACTTACTGCAAAGACAATCATTAACCTGCTTAGAAAAGACAATCACACACACACACATAACTTAGCGTCCAGCCACAGCTTTTGTCGATACACAACACATTCAAACAATATGACATGCACAACTCACAACAATCATCTTCAGCTGTTGCATTCTGAAACGCAGTAGCCAAAGATGGGTTCGTGTGGTAAGGAATTGTGCCTGTGTGACTGTATGAATGAGTGACTGTGTGCTCCATAGCGCCAAAAAACTGCCCCCAAAAGCTAAGATGTATGTTTGTGACTGTTTATATTATGTGCCTGTATGCAGTTCGGTGATGTTCTTTGTGGTGAATTGTAACCAATCCTCATTATATTACTGAATTCAAATCTAGACTTTCCCTTGTTAGCACTAACTTCAGTAACAACATGTAAAGTGTAAATTATTTCACCTCTTCCAGTGATTCATATTTCTTTAAATATTGGCTCTCAATGTTTTCTTTCTATTAGTTGTTGAAGATTTTTGCACCAGAATATTCAATTCTATTGGCATAAGGCATCATATCAATTCAAAATATTTATGCTTTGTATGTACTTACATTTAATTGCCCAAACTCCACTAATATAGTAATATGGTGACTGATGCACTCCATAACAACACTGATAAGTAACCACTATACACTAATATTTTCATTATAAACATCCATTGTTGATTACAAATGAAACCAAGAAATGTTTCTTGTGTGGACTGATGTCCACCTTCACTTCAGCTTCAGAAACATTTTCCTAGAATGGTGACCCTAATTCTATTTTATAAATGACACTGCCATTGCACACAGATAAGATTTTTTTTTTTTTTTTTTAAGTAGTTTCTTCAGGTAATTACCATCTTATAGGTCAGGTCAGTTTTGATAGTTCTGTCTTTACCTATTAATTGGACTGTGTGTTTTTTTCTATAATGATCAACATTACAAGCAATTAATAATGGAGGATAGGTAACAACTCACCATAAAGAGACTCACTGAGCTGCTGACAGACACGAAAATAGACAATCACATTCACACAACTTAAATTTTCAGCAATGGCCTTCATCAGAAAAAGAGACACACACATTCACACAATCACTCAGACAACTATACACACACAACTGTCTGTGTGTATAGTTGTCTAAGTGATTGTGTGAATGTGTGAGTTTCTTTATCTGATAAAGACCATGGCCAAATATTTAAGTTGTGTGAAAGTGATTATCTATTTTCGTGTCTGTCAACAGCTCAGCAAGCCTCTTTACAGTGAATTGTTACCTATTCTTCATTATTGATATTCCTATCAGATTTTCCATTGTTAAATTTTTTACAAGTAATTAACCAAGATGTCACTGGTATTAAACAATTACAGCTTATCCAATGTATTATAAAGAAGTAGTATCAATGGTTTTCTTGAAATGTTACAATAATGTTTACAAACCTGGTCTAAGCCATCTATCATGATGATCTGAGGACGCTGAAGACAGGCTGCAGCTAAAAGAGCTGGCAACTTCTCAGACAGGCTTTTCACATTCTGAATGGAACAACAAATTAAATAAATTACAATCCAAATGTGTTCTATACCCGACATAGCAAAAAACTGCAGTAAAAATTAATACTAAAAAGCAATTTCAGAGAGAGAGAGAGAGAGAGAGAGAGAGAGAGAAGACAGAAGAAAATTTCAGAGTTAAAGTGGGACAGGTGTAGCTATGACATGTCTACTATGACTAATCTATTATTGTGAATTATGTTTATAATTATATGACAATATGTCTTTGTTGCTATGGATGAGACAGGTTCCATTCAACACTGAATGATTCATGCATACATAAAGAAATGATTATAACATATCCTCCTGAATGAGTCATAACATGATAATGCAGAAATAGTTTGCTACTATTCATCCATTTCTGCAACACATTTCTTATTTTGCACTCTGAAAAGAGTCATCATTACACTGAACACTGCACTGGTTGGTTTTAATCATGCATATTGTGCAGGCTTTTAATACAGTGCTACATTGTGGCTGCTGATGTAATTCTTTATTTATAGCGCTGTACTGATGCAGATCCAATTATATGTTGGGGAGCCATCTTTTAACAAATGAAATAGCTTTTAGTGTTTCCATCTCATCACATTGGGCAAGTCCCCCCCTGACCGTAAGTTCTGGGAGACTTTTTATATCCCTCCCCATTTTTCACCTTGCCAGCACATTTTCTACATCCCTCTTCTCTTCCCTTTAACCCTTCTGCTGCAATGATCACTGGGAACATATGCATCCTCATCAGCAAAGAGGCTCCTATTAGACCACAACAGAGGCATCATTTACATGGTGAGATACTGGAGTATGTGCCACATGTTATTGAGTGGAAGATATTGGAAGCTATAGTAGAGGAAATGACTAATGTGATGCCCATTGTTTGCGAACAAATGAGACCACCTTCAGTCTTCTCTGGTGATAGTGGTCAAGACCCAAACAAGTGGATAAAGCAATTTGAGTGTATCTAAATTGAGCAACTGGGATGAGACATTACCTAGGTAATGTCTATTTCTGTTTGGATGGTACCACCAAGCAATGGTGTGAAAATAATGAGGACAAGCTGAGAGCTATTGCAGATGGGACTGCAGAAAGCAGACATTCAAGATGTCTTGGGGCTATATAAGATAGTTGACCCTATGATGAAGGAAGAGGAGAAAATTACACATCTTATGAAAGGTGTTGTTGACGACATGCACCAGGCACTACTGATGAGGATGATTTTGTCAGCAGATGAATTCATAAGAGTTCAAAGAGACAATGCACAAAAAATAAGTTGGACATAACAAGTCTGAAGGACACCATATAAAAAGCTGCAGTGGAGGAAGAAACCTATCTTGCAGATGTCATTCATCAAATAGTTAGAGATAAGAACTATCTTGCCAAACCAAGACAATTCAAAAGATAATAATGGAGGAAGTGAAACAAACACTGGCTCCAATCTCTTGCCATCTATTTCCATGCAAGGTTGGTTTATTCTCCTACAATGTAGTGTATGATGAACCTATTTATGCTGTAGTCAGCATCATCAACAATGTCACTTAGTGATCTTGTAGACTGTAGACAGTTGACTAAAGAACACTGATTTGAAATCAGTGATAATTTATTTGGCACTTATGGCACATCCAAGAGCACAGAATGAACCAACTCCAGCAAGAGGTTTACATATAACAAAAGAAACTTATGGAATATTATTTCTCAATACATCTAGAAAGTACTAGAACCATATGTTCAAATTAGAATGTACAGGCATGGTGGATCTCGAACCCAGAACCCTTTTCTTTGGTGTCCAACATTTTATGCACTATGCCATACTACTGCTGTCTTTCAGCATGTCAATTGCGACAATATTTATAAGGAATAACAAGTGGCAGCAGAGAATATTAGAGATTCAATATGTAAAAAGCAAAGAAATTGAAAAATAAAAATGAAAGAGTTAGATTAAGAGGAGGAAGATTGGATTGGCTAAGTAACTTCAGCAGTCAGAGGTAACATTTAAAGATCAAGGATATTAACACTTTATTCTAATACAAATGACTCATTACTACTACATAGAGGTAAGTATTATTTGTAAGATAATTGACTATATATTTTCTTTTAACAGAATGTTAGTAGACAGTAACTGCTGCAAGATGTCAAGCTGATTTACCTGAGTTGCCCAACATTGGTGACCCACACTCACGACAGAAATCTGGTCAGCAATCCCAGATAGCAGCTGCTCGACTGTTCGACTTCGGGAAGACACACCCACAAATCTGATTGCAAGCACTGCTTCAGGCAGCCAAGTGTGGCAACACTGGGCAGCACGAGCCATCAGTGTACTCTTGCCGCAGCCATGGCATCCAGACAGAATCAATGGCTGTCGACAATCACCTGTCAGGTAGCTGTAACATAATGTCAATCTCTGTAATAGGAGCAAAAACTCCAAAGACTAAACAAAATGAACATTTCGTTATGGATATTTGTAGCAATATGTTTCCGGACTTGGTGTTTTGTGAAACTGTACTTAAAAATTGGCTAAGAAAGTTTTACAGGCATCTAATACCTCATTAAATAATATAGTTTCAGTTAGACATGAGTATATATTATATTTACAATAATATTAAAATGACAGATTACTACTCACTGTAAAGATGATAAATGTAGGCATGAGGACAAGACTATGACATTTTATACAGATTTCCAGCCAAGATGGCGTTGTTATTTTTTAGGATGACCGGTATCGAAGTTACTCAGACATCATCTTCTGATCTCCTATATCTCACAATGTCATATAGAAACAGGAGATCAGAAGATAACATCTGAATCACATAAAAACTGTTCATCCTAAAAAATAAAAATGGGATCTTAGCTGGAAACCTGAATAAATTGATTTAGATCGCTTCAATGAACCATGAGTTCCATACATAAGACTAAGACACAGAAGCTTTTAACTAAAACAGATTTCTTCAGAAAAGCAAAACACACACACATTCAGACAACTCACATTTACATTTTACTTATTTGTGAACATTTTTTCATATTTGTTTGTACTTTTCTGTATTTGTGTTGGACCTTATTTTTATATGTCATTTTATTTTAAACAGTTCCTCTAACACCTACATTGCTCATTTCCTATTACCCAAAAAGGCACCCCTGACCAAATAGATCCCTGCTCCAACTTTCTGCACCAGTTCATAAAAATATCTCTTTCCCCTGGATAAAACCTAGTCCCAGACCTTGTTTCTTAAATACTGCCTGTGGTGTCGCACAAGTCTAAAGTGCGCGCCACCTACTTTCACCACGCGCCGCCATGCACGCACGGTGCGGCGTTCTTATGACGTCAGCCACGAGCGCCCTCTGCTGCGATCCCGCTCTTGGTCACCACTGAACGACATCGTTCACTTGAGACTGAGATAGGAACCAGTTAACACTTCAGAATCTGATAGGCACCAGTTAAGACTTGGCTATTGGATAGGCACTATAAATTATCACTAGGCAGGCCTCTAGCTCAACTATGTATTAGCATTCTGCAGTACTGAGCTATGTAAAAGTTAAGTATTACTAAGTCTCTAAGAAATATATATCTCGTTCTAATTTACTCTAGTGTTTCTAGTTTCTGCAGTCCCACTGGCTGGTCACCTCCTACCTGCACAAGCGTGCATCCTTTATTCCTGTGTCGGTCTTTCTACTCCGCTACCGACACCTACTATGGAAACGAGACACTAAAGCGGCGACGAGGCCGAGACGCAAAAGTGGTGACGAGGATGGGATACAAAAGTGGCGACGAGGATGGGAAGCAAAAGTGGCGACGAGGAGTGATAGATGAACCTTGGACCAGCAGCCATACAGCAGCAGTCGGAGCACACAGAAATTGCTCCCGCCCACCCACCCATATTCTAAGATTTTTGGGGGACGATATTCAGTTACGTGTTTTGTGGACTTTTTTGTTGCAGTGCGTCCTCTTTCATATTGCATTTGTGTTTTGTTATAATTTACTTGTATGTGCGGCGCCTAATCGGTCAGCATTGCCACTACCCCGAACCCAAACTTAATGGAAATTATTCAGTTACATACGGCGCAAATCACGCAACTACTTCAAGCAGTGGCACAGTTGATGGCAACTCAACAACAGCCGTCACATCTGCAGCCTCCACCTGCAGCTGCACCGCTTCCTACATTTCGCAAGTACAACGCACGTGAGGAAGAATGGAGCGACTATTTGGCACAATTTCAAGAACTCATTGCGGCTCATCAACTAACAGGACTGAAAATCAACCACTTCTTTCTCGCCGTAGTTGGCCCAAAACCTTCGTATTACTGCAGAAACTTTTCCCCCACGCATCTCCTTGTGATCTAGAATTTGATGCAATTGTAGATGCACTGAATGCTCATTATGAGAGAAAAGTTCTCGTAGCTGCGGCACGGTACCGCTTTTTCAGACTTAAAAAAATCACCCGAGCAGTCACAGCAGGAATGGATTACGGAATTGAAGGGCTTAACCCGCCAATGTAAATTTACTTGCTCTTGTGGACTTTCGTATAGTGACGTGATGTTGAGAGACGCTATCACACAGAACATTCAGGACCCCAGAATTAGGGCAGCAATTCTAAAACAGCCTGACCCCTCATTAGACAGTGTACTGCAGCTTATTGAAGCACATGATACCTTTGACTTAGCCGAAGTAGAAATGCAAAGCCACAGTGTTAACCCAGTGCGCCGCAACAAACGCTTTCCTAGCCGTAGTTTTCAGTGTAGCCCTAGTGATTCTTATAATTCTACCTGCCGTGCTGAACAGACAGTTAACAGTAGCCAGAGTAAAAGTATGACGCAAAGGTCGCCCCGTCGTGTTAGAAACAGTAATTTGAATAACGGGCGCCAACGTTCATTTCAGAAAAAGGTTCGTAAGTCTTGCACTCAGTGTGTATCTTGCCACAAACATGCGCATTGCCCTAGTCGCAACGCAACCTGTTATCAATGTGGCAAAACAGGATATGTACAGACAGTGTCTATTCAGAATGTAAACTCAAAGAACGGTGCCGTTAGGAACAGTGCTTCGCGGAGTACGAGAACATTTAATTCTGTAAATATCATACACGCTGTAAACTTGGACAGTGTTTATCTTGCCTCTCAAATGCAAGACAATTTTTCTGCACCTACGGCAAAACTATGTAGTGAGCCACGTAGCAAGCGTCGTCGAGCGTGTAAATCTGTGCAACGGAAAAGGGTTCGGGACAAACAAAATGACTATGTACAGTGCAATCCTGTAGTGAACCTAGTGCCTTCTACAACTTCTTCTTGTAAAAGTGTCCAGTACTGTGTAGCTAGTGACAGTAGATTTGATGTAGCTACTCAAAGTTATTTTAGTGCAGCAGCCTCGCATTGTGCGAACGCCGATCCGGCGGTAGTGCCATCTAGTGACAGTGTTGTTAATCCGCTGTGTGCCGATTCTGCGCCGCTTACTTCACTGTGCAGCCCGCGTATGCGCAAGTGCAGCAAACCAGCTGTATTAGACATTGCCCACATTCGCGCACCTGTTGAGCGCCACAAGCAAAAACTTTTTGTGACTCTTTGCATAGAAAATAAGACTGTGAAATTTCAGCTTGATACTGCTTCCGCTGTCACATTAATAAATAAAGATACTTATGAACTTCTGGGTTCACCAAAATTGTCGCCGTCTCAGCAAGTGCTAACAGCATATACAGGTCAAAATATTCCTGTGCTAGGAACATGTAGCCTGCCCGCCTCTTTTCAAGGTGTAACAAAAACAGTTTCTTTTGTAGTTCTTCAGGCCAAATCTACACAGAACATTTTTGGACTGGATGCATTTGACTTGTTTGGTTTATCAATTCAAAGAGATGTGCTTCAAATTTCGTCAGTAGTGCCTCAGGACAAAATAAATGCATTGTGTGAAAAATATAGTGACTCGTTTTTGCCGGAACTAGGTTGTGCAAAAGACTTCGTGGCACATGTAACTTTAAAAGAATCTACAGTACCGAAATTTCGTAAAACTAGACCAGTGCCTATCGCAATTCGTGATAATGTTGCTGCAGAACTTAAACGTTGGCAGGATAGTGGTGTGATTGTTCCTGTTTCTGCGAGTCAGTGGGCCTCGTCTATAGTAATTATACCCAAGCCGTCGGTTAAACTTCGTCTCTGTGCGGACTTCATATCAACAGTGAACAGTCAAACAATTGTAGACACATACCCTCTGCCCAGACCTGAGGAACTGATGGACAGATTAGGACAGTCTTGCTTCTTTTCTAAGATTGATTTAGCAGAGGCATACTTACAGATTCCGCTTGATGACGAGTCAAAAAAGTTTTTCGTCATTAACACACTCATGGGTCTTTTTCAATTTCAATTTACCAGTTCTTCCGCCCCCGCTGTTTTTCAGCGCTTTTTGGAACAGTTGAACTATTTAGATGATATTGTGGTCTCAGGGCGCACAGTTGATGAACATTTATCTAACCTGGAGTGTCTTTTCAAAGTGTTGACTGCAGCATGTCTACGTTGCAATAAAGCAAAGTGTTCGTTTTTTCAGACTGAAATAGAGTACTTAGGCCATGTGATTAATGCCCAAGGAATTCATCCCTTACAGTCACATCTTAGAGCAATCAAAGACTTGCCTCCTCCTAAGAATGTGCACGAAATGCAAGCAGTAATGGGAAAGCTTAACTATTATTTCAGATTTATTCCCAATGCCTCTCACATTGCAGCTCCACTGCATCGCTTACATAGGAAGAATGTTCCTTTTGTATGGTCTAATGATTGCCAAGTTGCCTTTGACAAATTAAAGTCTGCACTACTAAGCGATGCATGTTTGATTCCCTTTGACCCCCAGAAGCCTGTAGTGCTAGCAGTGGATGTCTCGTCGTACGGTCTGGGTGCAATATTGTCACATCATATTGGTTCTCACGATTGTCCTATTGCCTTTGTGTCCAAGCTATTGATGCCAACGCAAAAGAATTACAGCCAGATAGAAAAGGAGGCCTTAGCAATCATTTACGGCGTCACAAAGTTTCATCATTATCTCTATGGCAGAAAATTCTATTTGTTGACAGACCACAAGCCTATCACGTCGTTGTTCTCACCCACAAAGCCAATTCCGCCGCGAATGGCACAAAAGCTTCAGAGATGGTTCTCGCTACTGTCTAATTATCAGTATGAGATTTTGTACCGACCTACCACTAAACACGCCAACACGGACACACTTTCCCGACTTCCGGTTGGCCAGGATGTGTCATTTGATTCTTCAGAAATGGCATGTTGTCAGATAGACTCCAGAGATGCTTCTGATGTCACAGATTTCCCTTTGAACTCTCGTCGGGTTGCACAGGAAACAACTGCGGATGCAGACCTAAGTGTGGTAGCATGTTTTGTTCGCTCAGGGTGGCCTGCCAGAGCCAAAGACATTGATCGGCCTCTGGTTCGACGTTATTTTGCACAACGTCATGCATTATCTTTAAGTCAGGGTGTTCTGTTGTTACATACCGACAACAACCAAACAAGAGTGATTGTTCCTCGTTCCATGCAACGAGAAGTATTATGCCTCCTGCATCAAGGATATTGGGGTATTGTTAGGACAAAGCAACTGGCCAGACGTCATTGTACCTGGGTTGGTATGGACGCCCAGATAGAGAGCATGACGTCACAGTGTATAGTTTGTGCAGAGCATCAAGCGGCTCCTCCGCAACGTTTCTCAGACTGGCCACGCCCCAAGGGACCATGGCAACGGTTACACATAGCCTTTGTCGGTACTTTCTGGAATACGCGCTGGTTAATTGTTGTAGACACTTTCAGCAAGTTTCCTTTTGTGATTGCCATGAACTCAACAACGGGATCTAGTACATTCAGTGCCTTAACATCAGTGTTTTGCATCGAAGGGTTGCCTGAAACTATTGTCAGTGACAATGGACCTCAGTTTGTTAGTGCGGAATTTCGACAGTTTTGTCATGTGAATGGCATTCAAAATATCACCACCGCACCTTTTCACCCTCAGTCCATTGGTGAAGCAGAACATTTTGTTCGAACATTCAAGTCTCACATGGAAAAGATGAAAGGTCAGCACTCCAGGCAGCAAGCTCTTCAAATTTTCCTGTCTACGTATCAGTGCATGCAACGTGACGGCCCTTCTCCTGCCAAACTGCTACACGGCTGCCGTCACCGTACTCTCCTTCACCTGCTGCAGCCTCCCACGCACCGAGTCGGTTCGTATGGCGCTACGCGTTTTCAGGCTTCGACGCCAGTGCTGTACAGGGTGTTTGCTGGTATGAAGAAGACATGGTTGCCAGGCACCATTCAACGGGTGCTCGGTCGCAATATGTATGTTGTATGTTCTTCCACAGGGTCGGAGTGTGGCGCCATGCAAACCAATTGCGCCTGCACAGGCCGCGCAATCCTGTCTCGGGTTCTTTGATTCCAGACCCAGTTCACCACCAGGGAGCACAGCCACATCGTTCGCCGCCGGGCACAGCGACCCCGGACTACGAGATCCCCATGGACGTCGACGTGCCTCCGACGCAGTCGCTGCCGCCGCCGCAGATGACAGCGTCACCGAAGACTTTGGGATCGTGCGGGCCCCCCCAGCTTGGGCCACGCCCCTCAGAAGAAGATGACCTGCTCCCTCTGGGTGGAGGTGTGCGCCCTTCCCCAGGTTTTGGTGGGTTTCCCAGGGGATCGCAAGGTGGATGCCGGGTCATGGACGGCGTCTCGATCCCAGTCTCAGCTACGACGCCCGTCCCACCAGTAACGCCCCCGCCCAGACCCTACTCCCAGTGCCGTCGCCGTGGCCCTCAGCCCTACGCCATGACGACGCGGCGGTTTGGGGGGGAGGGGTGTGGTGTCGCACAAGTCTAAAGGGCGCGCCACCTTCTTTCGCCGCGTGCCGCCATGCACGCATGGCATGGCGTTCTTACGACGTCAGCCACGAGCGCCCACTGCTGCGATCCCGCTCGTGGCCACCATTGAACGACATCGTTCACTTGGGACTGAGATAGGAACCAGTTAATACTTCGGAATCTGATAGGCACCAGTTAAGACTTGGCTATCGGATAGGCACTACAAATTATCACTAGGCAGGCCTCTAGCTCAACTATGTATTAGCATTCTGCAGTACTGAGCTATGTAAAAGTTAAGTATTACTAAGTCTCTAAGAAATATATATCTCGTTCTAATTTACTCTAGTGTTTCTAGTTTCTGCTGTCCCACTGGCTGGTCACCTCCTACCTACACAAACGTGCATCCTTCATTCCTGTGTCAGTCTTTCTACTTGGCCACCGACACCTACGACGGAAACGAGACACAATAGCGGCGACGAGGCCGGGACGCAAAAGTGGTGACGAGGATGGGATACAAAACTGCCTAAATCATGGAAGCCCTCTCAGTGACATATCCATAAAAATTACCTTCTATGGATCACTTGCCTGCTTTCACTATGACCTTCACCTTTTCAGATGCTACCAGTCCCCGTCCTTCGCAAACCTGGTACCGCAAAAACATATCTCCAAGACACAAGTATCCCAGAACCATCTTTGCTCCAACTTCAAGACAATGTCTGCCACTGTACTGCTCCAGCTAGATGCATCATACACCTGAAATTACTTGCACTTTCAGCATTTTGAAGACATAGTTATCTAGCCTGCTGACACCTTGGAGCACCACTATTCAATCTCCATACTAACACAGTGTTCGTCCTTGTCTAGCCCACTCCTTGTAGTTCTCAGATTCTGAATAACTGACTTTTCAACTTACCCTATACCAAAAAACTACCTACCTACAATCCACAAAATCCAGAGCCAAAAGAATCCCAATACTTGGTTGTTAACTTTTTCACAAAAATCACATATCTCCCAGATCATAACACAATCTAAATGTAACGCCCCCCCCCCCCACCACCTACCCAACCATCTTATAGGAATTCCTTAGCTTCAAACTGGATCTAACACCCTTCTCCAAATTCCACCCTGAGATAGCCATCCTTTCATTGGAAGAAATGACAACCATACATATCCTGACATAATCATTCTGGCAACAGATAAAGATTCCACCACTGGCACGATGAATCACTGGTGGTGTCTGCCAGTTTGTGGGTCCTCCAACAATAAACACTTTTTGCCCAAGTGATCCACTCCCAGATGCCCAACATAACCTCCAGTTCCTGAAAGCTTCCAACCAATTACCTAAAATATAGAACCACACATCAAACCCAACCTCTTTACGTTCTGGATCTCTAATTGTCACTGTTGATGCCACTTCCCTATAGACTAATGCATCCATCTTGTCTTGCCACTATTGAACACTACCTTCTCCCACTTCCTTCAGATTCTAAACCCACAATCTCATTCCTCATACATTTTACTAACTATATCCTAACACACAACTATTGGTACTTCTCCTTTGAAGGAAAGGATTACATACAAATCAATGGAACAGCTACAGGAACCTGCATGGTACTTTCTAAAACAAACCTTGTTATGGCCCATCTAGAGGAAATGTCTGTAACCTCCCAGATCTGCATTACATTATGTTCTTTTAAAACAACATAACCTTCTCTCCTACCTGCTTCCCATGGCACTTCTCAACCAAAGTGTCACCATACTGGGTGTTCACCTCCTCCTCTTTCATGGCTCAATCCAATCTTTGTCTACATTATACTCAACAACAACCAACAGTACCTGTATTTTTCATTAATCTGATGGAAATTATCCACTGAGGTGTGAAAATATATCATGAAATACCTCTGACTTCTGCATATCACCCTACCTAACTCCCATCCTTGGTTCTGAATAACCTTTCCCTTCTGTCCCCTTTTTCTTCCCTTTGGTCCTACCTCATTTAGGAAAATATTTCTGAAAGCTAGTGTCCACATTTATTTTCGCCTCCATTTGAGTCTTTTGTGTGGGACTATTAGCAGGAACAAGCTAAGGTAAGTACTGGCCAGCCACTCGATTTCTTTGAAATACTAGAACCTGTATTTCGACAGCTCCCATCCATTCCTCACTAAAATATCGCTCCAGTTTGTGGAGAGTATATCTACACCAAAGAGCACTCGCTTTCCCAGTATGCTAGAAATCTCACAGGACTTTCACAGAAAAATACTGTCATTCACACCTAGTCTACAAACAGATTGCTATGTTAAATCCATATACATCCACAATTCTTCCACTGCCCCCAAGTAGCAACTACAAAGGAGTGCTCCCCTTGTCACCCAATACTTACCAACAGTGGCAAACTAAGGCTGTTGGAGGCCTGGGGCAGCGGTGAAACAGAGCCTCCCCCCCTCCCGTCCACTTAGAAATATATTACTATAAAACTGTAACTATTGAGATTTGAAGGCCCCACAGGACGAGAGGCATGGGCCAGTCTAAAAAGAATTACTTTCAAGATTTGGAGGCCCCAGCAAAAAGAGTTGTCAAGCATGCCAAAAAAGAAAAACCCACACACACACATCGCTTTCAAGGCATTTGGAGGTCCCCCAAGACCGGAGGCATTGACCTTAATTATGTGTGGCTTATGGGCAGTTGCTCGACTGTGAAATCCAACTTTTCTCACCTCCCGCCTAACTGTTGTAGTAATCGGAGTGGATCCTGGTGAAGTTTGGAATTCCTGTGAGATAGTCTGAATAGATGCTTGCCCATTACACTGTACAACCCTCTTCAACTGTCGGTGGTCTTGGTCAGTCAATTGACAAGGTTAGCCTCTACACTTTCTTGCTGTAAGTGTCCCTTCACATTTTCACTTCACTGTCACATCAGAAAGAGTGAACCTAGTGGATGTTTAGGAATGTGAAAATCTCGTGTACAGACATCTGACATAAGTGACATCCAATCACCTGACCACGTTCAAAGGCTGCGAGTTCTATGGAGCATCCCATTCTGCTATCTCATGATGTCTAATGACTACTGAGGTTGCTGATATGGAATGCCTGGCAGTAGGTGGTAGCACAATGCACCTAATATGAAAAACATATATTTTGGGCAGTGTCCGAATACTGTGTACCTGTGTACTGTGTACCTGTCATATGAAAGTTCTGATGCAATCACTGCACAACCTTTAATACTGGTATGAGTACCAAACAGCTGTCGCCTGGACAAATGGCAACCAACAAACTGTGTTCAAGAATAAAGTGGATGAACTTCTTTAACAATAAGCAGCTGAACATAATAAGCTTCATTCCAATAGTTATTTCGCGACCAGACAATCTGTATAGTTCTCTCCACCACCAAATTCCTCGAACTGTGCAGACGGGAATCGTTCCTGCAGCACATTCTTCAGTCCTGAAATCATTCAACCCTCAATCCTTCACCCAGCATTTTGTCTTCCCTCTGCCCTGTCCCCTCCTCCCCAGATTTTGCATCGTTCTATGCGAAAATACTCACCAGTATTCTCCCTTCTCTGCTCCCCATTTCGCCTTTATTCCCCTCCTCCCCATCCTTACAACTTTCCAACACTAAACCATTCTGAACTCTGCTGACCCACTTTGGGTTGCCGCTTGTCTGATGTGATTGCTTCGCATTCTGGCTGGTGTTGCTAGAGACACAGTCATGCATGGGTAGCATGAATGTATGTATGTTTTCTTTGTCTTTAGAAGGGCTTTATGGCTCAAAGCTCGTGTAATGGATGTTTCTCAATTCCTGTCTGTGGCTCAGACTGTCTTCTTTATGATGAGTAGTAATTTGAACTCTTTGTAATATTACTGATAATCCAACCTGGACTTTGCATTGCTTTATATCATAATGTCTTATATTGAAGTATTGCTCACTATGACACTTCATAGTGTCATGAGGGCAGTGGCGAATCCAGATAGGGTTGGCTAAGGGGTCGCACTTCTCACCCTTCAAAGCATGAGGAAAACCTTCTAATATTATCTCCTTTATTAGCATTATTTTCTTAAAAAAAGGGGGGGGGCAATGATTTTATGTCTGTTCACCCATTTTGTTTATAGACATTAGTTTGAGGTATGATGCCACAAAATTTCTATGAGCTTAGCCCCCCCCTCCCCCGCCCCCAGACCAAAGACCTGTATTCGGCACTGCAAGGAAGACTATAGGCACTGATTATTCACAGGTGCAGATAAAGCATGTAAAATGGAGAATGAGAGGAGAAAATAATTGTATTTCACTGCACAAACATGGCTGATGTCAAGTAATTGGCAATGCTTGCACCTTAAAATAATCAAACGCTTCCTGCACACTAGCTGTGACTTATCTTGTAATTTAACATAGAAATGAGAAGATTACACTGAATTATAAATATGCATGTAAATAAACAAGATTGTTTCCAAAAGGAATTTACCTTTTAATATCATTGAGCACAGCTTCACGGTTGACACTGCTCTGGGCAGCTTGTTGACACACACCAGTCTGCAACATGAGCTCCTGCAGAAGCTGTCCACTGATACCATAGCTGGACTTAAGCACCATCTGTAATATATTACCCAGCATTCAGAGAAGTGCATACATATTCTTCATAATATAGATGCAGCTGCAGTTAGTAAAGCATGCCATAAGAATTTTACTTAAGATGAGACCCAAATGTTTGAGAAACTTTATTAGGGACCTTACACAGATGTATCAATACACTAAGTTCATTATTTGTGAGTAATTCTTAAAATTAACTGTGAAGATAATTACTACAATACTGTAAGTAAAGATAATTTTGTCAAAGAGTCAAATTGAAGTTTTAATATCCTGATGCAAATGTTACAGAATGGAAAAAGGAATAGAAATCATTCAAGGTATATGTGGAGTATTACGTAAATAGAGTGCACTCAAATAGTGACAGATAATGCTGCGAGGTAACGAGCATTACTGCGCATTCAAATAGTGCGTGCCATCCACGTACTTACGCCGTCCGCTGCCAGAGGCATGAGCAGGAAGTGCAAGCAGCGCACCACGGACTAACGTAAGGTGGGGAGAGCAGGAGTTGTTTAGTTATGTTTGATATCTGCTAGAGATGACTAGTTAGCAGCTGATGAATGCTCTTTGAGTTACAGAGTAGTTATGTGTTGAAAATACAACACATTAGCGATGAGAGTGTCACAATTCCACATGTCTGGTCTTTTCTGCCATTATTTTGTTTGTTATTTCTCTCACAATGACAGAACCAGCACTCGCAGTAAGTACTGTGCTGGCTGGTTGAATGTCAGGAGACTCTTGACCCAGCATTGCAAAACCAGAATTACTTTTTTGCCATGGCGTTGGAGAGTCAATCTCAGGTATTGCAGTCTTTAGCTTTGGCTATGTCTGGGCCTTCACACC
Source organism: Locusta migratoria (assembly GCA_026315105.1). NCBI lineage: Eukaryota > Metazoa > Arthropoda > Insecta > Orthoptera > Acrididae > Locusta > Locusta migratoria. Next base: position 223,380,777 of record CM048750.1, on the reverse strand, counting down.
CCACAGGTTCTCAGACATCACCCTGAGTCTCTTACCCACTGCCATTTCCTGCATATGATTAAACTGTGGAGAGTGGGAGGCCTATGAAAAATGATTGTGGCGACACTTTTAGGCCTTTGGAGTTCAGGATACCCTTCTCTGCCGTGCCCTATTCCTCTTGTGGGTTTCCCCCAAGATCTATCAATTGCTGTGTCAACTGGCTACCTTTCAAGATCCCACGTCTCTTACTTTTGATTAAATGTCTCAGTTGCTGTTATCATATTACTGAAAGCATACTCATGTTGTAGCTTCTCAAGTGGAATTTTACAGATGCCGCAAACAACCACAACAATCGTATCGAGTGTGAGCAGCCGAATTACATGGACTCAGTTGCTATTGTAATCTAAAGTCCAAGGTTCACAAGGAATCCTACGCTGATCAGATGGTTATGGATGTGATTATTTGCCTTGCACCTGATAGAGAAGTGAGAGAACGAACTTTGCAAAAAGAAAACCCCTTGTTGTCTAATGTTCTAAACATTGCTCAAGCTTTTGAGGTTTCGAGGGCCTTGGGAAACAAGATTGAGGTTTGGTGTGAGGTGTGGCTGTTTTTACCTTCACCACTCACCAGCCAAAGGACAATGAGCCTGCTGAAGTCAACGTGGCCACAATTCAAGAACAGTCTGAGTAGTTGGGTGGTTGGCGTTGTATGCGGCAACAACCAAAGGCACATTGCTCGCAACAACAAAATGAGACTGTCTCACTCTTGTTCTCCTTTGCCTGTAAACTGTGTTGCAGTACTTGCAGGGTCCATTTCTAAACTTTTCCTGGACCTTAAAGTATTTAGGAAGGTTTTCCATATACAGGTTGATACAGGGGCACCAGTCACCCTGTTAAATTCATAAATGTATTTTGACTTGGGCTCTCTGCCCCTCCAGCTGGTCGCTCGCATGATGCTGAGCTATAGTAAACAAAAAAAATCCTGTGTTCAGCCAGTTTACTGCTCCAGCAACCTACCACACTTTGACGTGTCCCTTGACATTTCTGGTGGTGGACAATGCTTTCGCACAAAACCTTTTTGGTATGGACGCTTTTCGGCTATTTGGGTTTTCTATTTCCGATGAGGTCAACCTCGTCTCGGCGAAGTGCCATAGCCACAACTGGACGCGCTATGCGCATAATTTTCGTCCTTATTTACACCAGGGTTGGGTTGCACACCATCATCCAGGCTCACATAACGTTAAAATTTGCTGTGTGGCTGCATTTTTATCGGACGTGCCATTTACCTGTCGCCCTCTATGACTCAGTTAAAGCAGAATTGGATCATCCCAAGAACCTATATCCTATTCGCCCTATATCTTCGAGTAAGTGGGCTACTCCCCTGGTCATCTTAAAAAATGGACTGGATGACTGTGGCTCTGTGGCTATTTTAAAGTCACGATAAATGTCCAGTCCATTATAGGTACTTACCTGTTACCTCACCAGGAGGAGTTGCCAGCTAAATTGTCGGGAGGATATTTTTTTCCAAGATAGATTTGGCAGAAGCCTACCTCCAGCTCCCCTCAGACGAGGCTTCCCAATGTTTGTTGGTGGTGAACACTCCTTTTGGCCTGAACCAATATTTATGGCTTCTGTTCAGGATGGCTAGTGCCCCCACAATTTTTCAGCAGTTCTAAGAACAGCTCACTGCTCTGATCCTTGCCTGTATAAATTACCTGGATGATATTGTGGTTTCCGGCAAATCTGCAGACGATCGCTTACGCAATCGGTGGTTCTTTTTTCCAGTCCTACAGTCTGCCGGTATTAAATGTAATCTGGATAAAGGCCAATTTCTCCAACCTTCTATTGACTATCTGGGTTTTCACATCTCCCATGAAGGAATTTCCCCTTTACACCACCACGTTACACCGATTTCAGCACTGCCTCGCCCTACATTGATGAAGGAGTTGCAAGTCTTTCTCAACAAGATTGCACATTATCATAAATTCCTTCCTAATGCGCCATCCATTGCACAACCGTTCCATACCCCACTACTCAAAGGCGTGCATTTTCAGTGGTCCCCAGCATGTGAAAACGCTTTTTCTCTTTTGAAACAAAAGCTGAAGTCACGCCCTTGCTTGGTTCCATTCGAACATGGAGTGGAGGTCAGTTTGGCCCATAGGTATGAAGATGGTACAGAGCATTTGCGTCAAAAACATTGAACTCAGCACAACAAAAGTACTCGCAGATCGAAAAGGAGGCTCTCACCATTGTCTATCAATTACACAAATTCTAAGTCTTCTTGTATTGTACAAAATTCCATTTGGTCATTGACCACAAACCCCTGATCTCATTGTTTAGCTCTTCAGCATCACTCCCAGATAAAGCAGCAAATCACCTCCAATGATGGACTCTCTTTTTGTCAAGATTCAACTATGACATTCATTTCTACCCTATGGTTCAACATACAAATGCAGACGCACTCTCCTGTCCTCCAGCAGGCCCTGACCCTGTTTTCAACAGTAATGAACTGCTATGTTTTCACCTGGATGTGGAGGCTAAACAGGCAGCGGATGGTTTTCCCATAATCCCCCCTTGGATAGTGTCAGCAATCTCCGCCAATCCCATGCTACAACTAGTGGTGTCATATGTAGAAAACAGCTGGCCAGAGAGGTCCTTGGGCTATGGTTCAGATTCACTTTCAAATTATTTCTCGTTTTGGTACAAGTTTACAGTCCAGGATGGTGTCTTCTGGCTATCTAAATCTGACGCAGCACATAGGGTGGTCATTCCCTCCTCTCTCCATCGGGAAGAGCTCAGTCTTCTTCATGCAGACCACGGGCAGGGGAGGGGTGTCCCGTACAAAGGGATTGGCCAGTTGCCATGTGTTTTGGCCAGGGCTAGATGGTGATATCGTCTGTCTTGTTTCTGAATGTTCGAAATATGCCACCCACCAAGCAGCTTCTCGTGCATCTTTTATCTCCGTGGCTGGAACCAGAACAATCATGGGAACAAGTTCATGTGGACTTTGTGGGTCCCTTTTTGTATTCTTTTTTGCTGTTAGTGGTAGATGCATTCCCAAAGTTTCCATACGTGGGTCATTGTAGTTCTACTTTGACGGAGGTAACGGTCACAGTGTTTTCGAAAATCTTTGCTTTGGAAGGCTTGCCAGTCACATTGGTTACAGATAATAGCCCCCAGTTCTCTTCTCAAGAGTTTTCAGACTTCTTTGCCACTGGGGTATCCGCCATGTTTTGGCTCCTCCATTCCACCCCTAATCCAATGGGGAGGTGCAGTAGCTGATCAGAACATTCAAGACCCAAATCCCAAATGGAAAAAAAAAAAAAAAAAAAAAAGGCTTGAGACGTCTCCCAATGCTGCCTTAGAGAAGTTCCTGACATCCTGCCGATTTCCACTGACCGGTAACAAGAGTCCGGCTGAGCTTCTACGTGGCCACCAGCCATGGACACTACTACACGTTCTGCAGCCCCTACTAAGCCACGTTCGCAAATCACCATCAATCCGTTTCCAGCTGGGGGTGACGGTATGGGCACATGGGTTTTGCCTTCGCCATAAATGGATTCCAGTGGTTTTTTGCACTGTTCCGACTGCCTTCTATGGGAGGTTGGCACAGAGGATGGTCTCACTTCCTGACATGTGGACCAACTGCGACCACAAGTGGCAGGCCGAGAGCAGGAGGAGAGACATCAGTTCGGGGCTCCCATCAATGTCACAGAAGGACTGCTGAGTGCAGCTTCATCCCGGCCAACCCCCCATGGCAACCAGGGAACTGTGGCCCAGCTGTGGCTGTGGCCAGTGACAGCCCCACCCGGCACTGCTGCCTCCTTCTCCTCCTCCTCTTCCCTCTCCGCTTGAGAGTACACCCCCAATTGTACTGACCCTGGAAGTGGACACCACCATGGATATTGAACCCTCCTCACCTGCCATACTGCACTGGCCACCGTGAGAGACCATGCCGAGCTGCATGGCGCTTCCAGTGACCACGACTGTACTCTCCGGTGCCAGCCCAACATATTGGTGGTGAGGGCCCAATGGATGTGTCATGTGTGTGGTGTTCCCTTTCCCCGCAAGGAAGGGAGATGTGCTGTGAGGTATTGAGTGCGAGCACACATTCAAATAGTGTGCACCATCATCGTATTTAAGACACCCGCCACCAGAGGCATGAGCAGGTAGTACAAGCTGCGCACCACAGACTAATGTGAGGTGGGGAGAGCAGGAGTTGTTTAGTTATGTTTGATATCTGCTAGAGATAACTAGTTAGCAGTCGATGAAGGCTCTTTGAGATACAGAGTAGTTATCTGTTTGAGAATAATACAGATTTTACATCTCACCTAACGTAAAAGGTGAATTTATATTTCTTCGTTTAACAGTTAGCTGTGTCTATAACTGTGAGCGTAAGTGTATAAAATCAAGTTAAATAGATATCTACATTAGATGCACAGAAGAACAACACATTCTTTGCCTCCTGAAAAAGGACTCTATAGAGCAGGAGTTAGAGAAACACAAGAAGCCAGAAATGTTGAAACATCTATTTTCGAAATTTATTTCACCAACTTTCTCTTCAGAATGCAAACATATTTTGTTAGAATCCACCTATCATCATAATAAAGTAAGAGAAATTAGATCGAAAACATAAAGATTTAAGTGTTCCTTTTTCTCCGCGAGCTATTAGAGAAGTGAACAGTAGGGAAATATCATAAAATCAGTTCAATGAATCCTCTACCATGCACTTCAATTTGGGTTGCAGAGTATTTACGTAGATGTAGATATAAAATCTAAATAGATGACTGAAAAAAAGAAACATGAAGGAGTTAAATGATGCAGGAGAAGGAAAAAGTTTTGGAGTAACAACTCACTTGAACCACCCACCCCCAGAAGGAAAATAAAATAAAAACTGGACATAACACCACAGTTCAATTTCTTTTCAAGTTTCTATCTGTCTTGTGGTATAAAGATCTGACAGTATTAGGTAATGAGTGATTTTTACTTAAATTTTGATGCTCCTAAAGAACTACTTCTTACAATGAATGAAATTCCTGTTCTAAAAGCTGGAGGATATTTAAGGGCCTGTTCCATTTCATAATGAGTAATTTTCAGTAACTAAATGTACTTTTCCCCTTCATCCATTGTGACACTCGAAGTTCAAGCCTTGCCAGTAAGTAACAGTGAGTTCATGATAAACTATGTGCAACTTAGTGTAATTTCTACAACTTTTTGCACCTTGGATTGGTCCTCCTCAATGATGGAATCAATTACAGAATTGAGATGAGTAGTGAGCTGCGTAACCACTTCTGAAACATACTGTGCGTGCTCTGGCAACTGAGTGTTGAGGCCTCCTTCAACCCATCGCACTGGAATGCGTAGAATATGTTTTTCACTTAATTGAGTCTGAAAAATATTTGAAAAATAAATAAATAAACAAACAATGTTGCCAAAATATATCAAAGCATAATTCTAAAGTAATTATTATGACAATTTCATTACTATTTAATATAAATATAGGGTTATAAAAAGGCAACTGCAGGACAAATATTAGCTGCTAAGGACTTACCATGTGCAATAGGGGAACAATAGAAAATGAATTATATATATGGGTTATATATATGTGGTGTCTGTTCTTTCAGACATGTCTGAAAGAACAGATGCCACTTTTGATCCTGCAGTTATTATCTACTCATATTCATGGATTTATGACATTAAATGTGAATGAGTAAAGTTGAAAATGTGTACCCAGCTAGGGTTTGATCCTGGGTGTCCTGCTTTCTAGACAGATGCACTGACCCTTACAACACTGGGGACACAGCGGTCATCACACCCGCAGGGAATTACTCCTGTCAGATATAAATTTGCAACTTTATCCTGCCCACTAGAACTCAAACTCGTAATCACTTAGAATAGATAATAACTGCAGGATCAAAAGTGGCATCTGTTCTTTTGGACATGTCCAAAAGAACAGACACCACATATATATAAACTATACAATTTGCTGAGGATGGACAATGATCCTTTCTTCAGTGCAGAGGAAATCCTAGGCCCTTACTCTTATGGTAATTAGTACAATGAGACTACGAGTTTGAGTTCTAGTGGACAGGGTAAAATTGCAAATTTGTATCTGACAGGAGGCATGCTTGTGTAATTCCATGTAGGTGTGATATCTGCTGTGTCCCCAGTGGTGTAGGGATCAGCGCAACTGCCTAGAAAGCAGGAGCCCCGGGTATGAATCCTGGTTGGGCACACATTTTCAACTTTACCCATTCACAGTTAATGTCCTACATCCATGAATATTAATAGAAAACGAGTTGGCCCAAACATAGGCAGCTCCGTCCCCCTTCACTGGGCAAATCGTAACCAGAAAAAAAAAGTGCATTGCAGCACTTTAGTATGAACCTACCTGCTCAATATGGTGCATCATTTTCATTTGATGTTCATGGTGCAAGTTAATGGTTTGTTTAGAACATTTCTTGGATTTTGATAATGTCCATTTTATGAAGGTAATTTTAACACATTTAACACAATACTTTAAAATTAGTATTACAAGAGACTGACCGTGTGAGTTCATTCTCAGGGGGTTCCTTGTAAATAATCTGTTAGTCTTCAGTTATATCCTCAGATTTCAATTGTTAAAATCTCAGCCTATTTTACCAAATAGTTTGTGGTTGATTATTTAAAGCAATTATTCTCTATTTTGTTGCTCAAAATGAGCTTTATTTCCAGTAATTCTCTAATTGGAGAGTTAACTGAAGACTGTGTGTGTGTGTGTGTGTGTGTGTGTGTGTGTGTGTGTGTACAGTAAATATTGTTGCAAAGAGAGAGAGAGTCGCTGGACAGCACTTACATTAGCTTAGTACCACCCAATAGACATTCACCAAAAGAATACACAAATGGAGATCAAAATCTTTGCTGATACAAGCTTTAAGAAAATACAGCGTTTTCCTCCATCATGTAGGGGAGGAGGGAAGAGAAAGGGTACACAAGGAAAGTTAGAGATGGGTGATATGTGAAAGTCACATGGACACCCTATGTGTGCAGGTGCACGTGCGTGTGTGTGTTTCTGTGTGTGTGTGTGTGTGTGTGTGTGTGTGTGTGTGTGTGTGTGTGTTAGTGCAACGGAAAGGAACTGTAGTGCAAATACACATGATGATAATTAATGGATACATTTTATAATTGTCTTATATTTTCTGTAAAGCTTAGAACTGGCTCCATACCTTTAACTCTTTGTGCAATGTGTCAAGTCTTCGCAGAAGCTCCACATCCCCTGGGGTTGATGGCTCTGTTGTTGGTCCAGTGTGTGTATATAGTCTATACAGCCACAAGCAGCGTCGTGCAAGCTCTTGGCTCATACAGACAGTGTTGTGAACTTCCTGGAACAATCATTACATGATGAACTTTGTGATTTGGGTAAATGCTGCATGCATTTGCAATAACAAACACACACACACACACACACACACAGGGATGGTTAACTGAAAATGATCTCGAAAATATTAGTGTATCAGTTCCATTTGATGATGAGCCTGCAGTGATTCAAAACTAGTTACTGGTAAGATACATCTTATCAAATTAAAGAAAAAGTTCTCTGGTTTCTAAATCATTACTACAAAAAGCTGCCAATACTTAAATTATTTTTGAAAATACATGAATCCAAAATATCTTGCGTTACATTTGTCAGTACTTGGCCAAACTTTGCATTACATCACCAGACAATGGACATACAACATAGGTTCATGCAAATTTTTTGCTAGCACATTGTTGAAGTGAAATATTAATCTTTTTGCTGTGTAGCATTTCTCTGTATGAAAAGTCTTTTTTATTGTCCTAAATTTATGTATTTGTCATGTTATCAGAGCTATGTCATTCATGTGCTTTATATTATGTCATTTTTCTTGAAGTTCCTACAATACACATAACATGAATTTCTAATTTCTGTTGTACATGAAGTCTTGGAATAATGGTGCAGAATGGATGATGAAACAGGGAATGTTTTTCTCTCTTTCATTTTAACTTGTTGGGTTAAACTATAACATATTTATTTGCTAACATTTACACAAATAATACAGAGACAACTGTTACCGCTAGAAAACAAAACATAGCAATGAAGAACAACTGAAAGTAGCAATGCCACACAACTAACAATTACAATATATTATCTCTGAATGATTCTGTTGCAAGAGTTTTTTACTGTTTATGCTGCCACTACAAACTGAATAACTCATTTGTGAGTCTGGACCAGATTTTGAACTTCAGCCAGTACTCCAATTACAGACAACAGAATCAGTGTTTGAACGATGGGCAATACAGATACATCCATACTCTGTAAACCACTTAGAAGTGTATTGCTAAGGGTACTTTCCATGGTATCAGTTATTAAGACTTCTTCCTGATCAACAAATTCACGTATTAGACAAAGAATGACTATTTAAATACCTCTGTGCATGCTGTAATTAATCTTTTCATGCCTTCATGGTCCCTACACATAGGAAAACAAGAGGATGTTGTCCGTTCCTAGATTTAATATTGAAAGTTCACTCTTGAAACTTTGACATTGGCTTTATATAATAACGATAAGTCCATGTTGGAATTAATAATATACAGATTACAACGCACCGCAAAGACGTGGCGACGAGCTGCGACAGGCACATACAAAAGACACACACATACAACACTTTCAGCTATCGGCCAAGGCTTTCTTCAGAAAATAGAATACTCACACAGTCACACAACACAGTCATACAACCATCACCTCCGGCTGCCGCACTTCGAATCTTCGGCCTGAACTAACAATGAAATCACTGATATCTGTATAAGTTTGTAGACTTCCACGATCATCATCATTTTAAATTCAATAATTTTGGGTATTAGGTCATGTCATTATAGAACACTAAGTAATTCAGCCATATATTTAGCAATTTCAGATGAATTGGCACCATAAATTCCAGAATTGTATTCACAATTTAATGTAATATACAAAATACTGGAATAATGGCTTTCAGTTCAAAATTACAGCGTATCTAAAGCTGTGAATTGTCGTAGGAACTTAACTTTTTTCATTTAATAAAGAGACATCTACTTGTTTCTTAATGTCAGCATATATAGGTGGATGTTTGATGTGTACAGAAGAATAAAGCTTACTTGTTCTACAACAGTTGTGAGGTACGTGTCTCGTAGTTCTTGTGGGAAGACGTTGACCATGACAGCCAGTGTGCGTTCAATTTCAGAGCGCCATTCGCTAAGCGCCCTCTCCTTTTCATCTGGGCAGTTCTCCTGAAAAATTACAAATGCAAGGATGACTTCTAGGCCTGCACTTGCCATCTCTTAGTAACTAGGCCCATCCCATAAATATATGAAGAGGTCTGTCTCGCCTTTCGTTATATTCAGTTAATTCCAGCAACAATACATTTTTTGGTAACTGCGGATATGAGTGAAATACAGTAAGCCAGAATAGAAAAAAGCTCTTTAAGTTGGTTACAAATACCTTCCAGACATAGTTTGTTCATAAAGCCATATGAACAAACTACAGTAACTTTGTGCCTGAGGACAGCCTGAGAGAAGATCTTGTTCATGAAATTGAAATAGTTTAGAATTACGATAAATAGAAAAAAGAAAGTGAAGGAGCAGAAAGTATTTTAATTGATGACTATCGATTTCAATCTGTCCTTCAGATAATCTTCAGGTCTAAGATGAAAAAAGGGGCAAAATCTGTACCATCTAAGATAGGAATAGCAAATAAATATAAAACAGCTTGAAAGTCATACATATCCTGCACCAGAAGAAGCGTTTTGTCTGCAGTGATATGAACGATATACAACAACATGAAAATGCAAAAGATTCAGTGGGGAAAAATTGTACAGTTAATCTGACATGAGCATGGTTAATGGCCACAATAGTATACTAATACAAGTGAAGAGATTCTTCCATCATTAAGACCTAACACATTTAAGTATATATATGATGTATTATCAAGTAAAATGTAAATTTTACAATGTATATTTTCCTCCTTGTTCATTCATACACAGGGCCGTATTTAGGCAGGTGCAACAAGTGCAGCTGCACAGGGCGGCAAAATTTTGGGGGGGCGGCAAAATTTTTCCATTGAAATTTTTTTTAAATATTATTTTAAAGTTAATTGAATCATCATTGTTCGGAGTTTCGATTAGAGCAATAAATTTTAAAATTCGGATTCAGGTTGTGTTTTTGACAGTATCCCAAAGGGGGGGGGGGTTGGGGGGCGTAAAATAAAGTACTGCACAGGAGCGTCGCATACCCTAAATACGGCCCTGTTCATAAGTATATGACAAAGCTGAATAATTGTAATGTTAGTATTGGTACAATACTCGTATCATAATAGACATTCATATAATTCTGAAACTAATGAACTGTCCGGTACCGTATCAGATAAACTCAAAATCAGGCCATAATTTTCTCAGTAACCACATGAAAAGCAAGATTGAGAGTAGGCCTTACTATCAAAGTTATCCATATCATTTACCAATGCATGGTAAATAGTAAATATATTCATGGCGTTCAAACACAGAAAGACCTGCCTGCATGTTAAGAATGGGAGAGTCCATTAATTTGACCTTTTTGGTTACCGTACTTATATTTTAACAATCTCGCATTTGATTAATATGCCTATTTATGTTACAGTTTTGTTCTGACAAGTAGGGCCTACGAGTTTACCAATTAACTACATTATTTATTTTAAAAATGCTCAGTCTCTGTTGCAGTATTTTATTCTCCAATTACGCGTTTGGACTGATAACCGTCACTGTTTAGTCCCTTCCAAAATCCAACAACAACAATTACGCGTTTCGCACTGTTAGCGTAATTACCACTTTTCTTTCAACAGAAATATAAACCTAGGATTACCTAATAGTTTTCAGAAATTATAATTAATATTTGTTGTTTACAAAACATATTTTGTAGTGCATATGCTTATAAGCACCAAAAGTTTCAGGAAGCAACCGGAGCAACATTAATATATGTAGCCATTCTCCACTGAGTCTCGAACAACATACCCCTTCCCCAGTCTTTGTTAAGTAACAAACAACATGGAATCTGGTCACAACAATTATGCTTCATTGCAAATTATTGGCTGATAGGCGGAAGAAGAAAGACAGTGTCACCGCCTCACGAATTACACAGTAGTGCGTCTTGTAATGATCAGCAGCAAGTATGTAAATTACATCAAATGTAACAGGTCTGAGTTAAAGCACGTTAAAGAGACATTCTTGTTCACTTCTAGCACATTTGTTACCTCTACGCTATTTTAACCTAAACTAACTCGCACAGTGTTGCCAGATACGAAAATATTTTTTTCGGGAGATGAAGCTTAAAAATTTCGGAAGATATAGTAAAAACTCGGAAGGTATGAAAACTATATATATATATATATATATATATATATACGGTATATAAAATAATTTAAAAAAAAAAGCTAGAGAGAACGCAGTTATTTTAGAACTAGGGGAGTGAAATTAAAGTCTCTTACAATCAATTTAACCTTTATTCTTACTACATTTTAGGTGAAAATATTTATAAACGCAATTTGCAATCAATTTAAATATTTTCTTGTTATAAAAGAAAGTAAAAGCAAATAGTTCACAGAAATATCTTCGCACAAGTCAATACATAGTGTGCCGCAAGTAATACTTTCTTTACCAATAAGTCTTTACGTTGACAGGGCTGTCTCACAGATGGCGCTGCATGTTGCGTTTTTTCGTGGCGTTGCCGTCGCTTACGTATGAAAAATACTGTAGTATATATACAAGTGGCGCAAAACGTAGGCCACGTTCCAAAAGAACAGACGTCACTTCTGATCCAGCAGTTGTTATTCTATCATATTCATATATATTTCATATATACTGTAAGCAGGGTAGAGCTGGAAATTTGTGTGACGGGAGGCGTCTTCGGTAGTCCTTGCAGGTGCGGTGATCACTGTGCCCCCAAAGGTGTAGTGGTGAACGCAACTGCCTATTTAAAAAAATAGAAAGCTGGAGACCGGGGTTCGAATCCTGTTTGGGTACACATCTTCAGCTTATCCATTTGCAGTTGATGTCATATATTCTGTGAATGCTGTAGTAGTTGTACTGAAGTAGCGCAATCAGTTAGCTCGACCTGTTTGTTTTGACAAGATTGTCTCACAAGATGACGTGGCATGTTGCAAAAGTAAGTTTGGAAAATCTCGGAAGAATGCTTGAAATTTAAGGAGAAATGGAAAAATTTCGGAAAATTCACTCGAAATTTCGTATTTTCTGAAAAAAAAAAAAAATAGGAAGATCTTACAATTTTTCGGAGAATCTGGCAACAATGAACTCGCACAAGACTGCGCCGTGGTACTTATAATTCCTGATCACTGAAGCTCCTAACCTCCTTGGTAACAATCGTAAACAGAAGACTGCCGATGCGAAATGCTCCCACTTGTGCCTAGTAGGCCCCACTCTTTCCAGACTAGGGAATTCTTCAAATGTTTGTAAAGCTTATGGGACTTAACTGCGGGGTCATCAGATCCTAAACTTACAAACCACTTATGAACTAACTTATACTAAAGACGACACAAACATCCATGCCTGAGGGAGGATTCAAACCTCCGACGTGGAAGGCTGCGCGATCAGCAACGTGGCGCTCCAGACCGCTCGGCTACTCCCGCGCGGCCCGAACAATTCTGGTACAAATGCCATTGATTGCCGTGCAGTGATCGCTTCGTCCTGTTGAAACCAGGCTTCTTGAATGTTAGGAAAGTTGTTGAATGCAGGTGTAATGAGAATTCGTAACATCTCCACGTAACGATTGGCATTGACAGTTGTTTTGTTTCCGTGTTTATTTGCGAAAAATACGGTCCGAAAATTCCATGTGATTAAGCACCAAACCATACTGATACTTTTAGTAGCGTGTAAAGGGCGCTCATGAACGTCATTAGGATTGGTGTTTGCCCAGTAACGGTAGTCCTGTTTAGTCACATTACCTATGAGATAAAAATGTGCTTCATCTGACATCCACAACTTGTTTAGAAATAAATCGTCATTGTTTATTTTTATGATTTGTTAACAGAATCCCAATGGTAACCAGTAATCTTTATCCTTCAAACGTTGCACCTTCTGTAGTTTGTAAGGATGAAATTTTAAATCAAGAGAAGAATTCTGTGAACACACTCCCGGGACCTTCCAAACACAGCTGCTTCTTATGAATTGAACGCTGCGAAGGCTCGCATGCGAAACACATTTCTTGGTAGTCGTTTCTTCGTGAGAGTAGCTCCACTCTCTTCAAAGTTATTAACTAAACATATTATCGCGTGTTTCGTCGAAACTCCCTCTGCGTCGCTACCAAACTAGAACTGTTTTTGTAAAACCACGTTTATGACTAATACACGCTGTTGGCCATTCCACTGATCCATTGTTACTTATAGCTGTATGCTGTAGCAAACCGTATGTATTCGGTAGAGAAACGAATACTGAGGCAGTTACGACATACTGAATCATTACTCTTGAATACATTTTGTTACTCGCATCTACCGTATCGTTACGAACTAAAGTTACTCATGCATACAATTCGTTATTCACATCTACCGTATCGATGCGAACTCTGTAATGAACAGCAATAAGGAGAATACATATATTCTGTGATACTATTTATCATGAGATCAGTAATTTACATAGACATCAGTAATAAACTGTAAGTGCATATTCCGTAGGTTATTTTTGTTTTTAAACATTTTGTATTATATTTCTTGGCCCGTGTTTGCAGGTTAATCCATTAATCCACGATGATCTGACGTCCGCTTTTAATGCAAACACACGATTTTTTTTTTTTTTTTTTTTTTTTTTTTTTTTTTTTTTTTTTTTACCTGTAAAGGTTTAAGTTTAATGGTTAATTACCTGTTATTGATCTTGTCTAATATATACGAGTTTTGTAAAAATACTCAAAAGTTATCACCTACACAATTTCATTCATGACGGTATTATCTGAACTGTTAATGTCACATAATAAAGTACAACAGTAACACTGTTCGCAAATGTAGTGCTACTACTATGATCGGTCACACTGGCATTCGTCACGAATATTCCAATTGATTCTGATATTCCAAGCCTCTAAGTAAAGTGCGGGAACAGTACGGTACTTAAAATGGAGTTCGCGGGTGGATCTCGCTAACTTTGATCAATTTGTATGCCAATTACATTTTATAAATGGATTCTTCTGTCACTTTTTGGTAGAACAATTCCATATTTAGGGTTGAATACAAACAATATGTTTTTGTTCTACTAATTTATGTTTATTTGCGAACTAGGTGTCGGTTTATTAGGCCATCTTCAGGTAAACATTTGACAGGCGTCGGCAAAACACTAGTGTACTAGTGTTTTGCCGACGCCTGTCAAATATTTACGTGAAGATGGCCTAATAAGCCGAAAACTAGTTCGTAAATAAACATAAATTAATAGAACAAACCGGGCATGGATGTTTGTGCTGTCTTACTAATACTTTATAAGTAGTTTGTAAGTTTACGGACTGACGACCTCACAGTTGCGTCCCATAAGCTTTACAAACATTTGAACATGTGAGTAGAACTAAAACAGATTGTTTGTTTTCAACCGCTGTGCGGGAGTAGCCGAGCGGTCTGGTGCGCTACGATGCGGATCGCACGGTCTCCCGCGTCAGAGGTTCGAATCCTCCATCGGACATGGATGTTTGTGATGTCTTTAGTATAAGTTAGCTCATAAGTAGTTTGTAAATTTAGGGACTGATGACCCCGCAGTTAAGTCCCATAAGCTTTACCAACATTTGAACATTTTGTTTTCAACCCTAAATTGCATTTTAATTTCGAGGGAAAATTGACTGAACTGATCCTTTTCCTAAGGCGTGTAATTGCCTAAAAAACAGGCATACAATATCTACGTGGGAAATTTAAATGTTAAAGTTGTATTAACAGTAATAGTTAAAAAATTCATGGTTTCAAAGAAAGTTAGCGGCCGTATTTATGGATGGCACTGGTAACGAGAGTAAAGAGTGACCAGTACTGTTTCTTTTAGTAAAGGATACATACGGATAAGGATCTTTTTGTTACCCTCACAACTGTAATGGTTACTATAATTATGGACTGTTTACCCGCTGTCATGAACCCACAGTGCTGCCAGCTGCCCAGGGTTGCCACTACGCATTTCAACCATTCCTGTTGTTCTGTGCTTAGCCTCCAAATAATACAAAGCCTACTCACTAGGAGCGTACCTTCGCTGAGCAGTGTCGCCGCTGTAGTTCAAACCTCTCCCGCTGTTGGCGCCACAAGCCAACCTCATTCCGTGTAGATCCTTATGGAAGCCAAATATAAAATAAGACGTAAAATATGTCCGCATAGCACTGCGGTTAATTTTGATAAGTGATGTCGAAAACAATTATTGAAGTTCATGTTACCGTCTCTTTTTAACAATGATAACATCAACTATTTCTTGTCATTACCATGTACACAGATTTTAGGCCAATTGATTGAAATTGTTTTACGGGCTTTCCTAGAGAACTTTTTTTCTAAGTTTTCTTTTATTTTCGCAAAATATTCCCTGCGTACCTGGTCTGTCATCTTGTTCATGAATTTCGTTGAGTAGGGCCGCAGAAAATTTTGCAATATTAATGTGCTCAGGAGCTCTGCACTGTAACGCGGGATTACGACAAATATGGGGCAGTAGCATTATTAACAGTGCGAACAGTACCTTTGGCTTTTCTATGACTGATTCCAATGGCTCGTTAGTCACACTTTCTAGTCTTGCCAGGAACATGATGAATGCACATTTCGGTTATCGAAGACCACCTCGGTCTTTTCCTTTAATTAAGGCTGTTATTGGTGACGGAGATTGTACACTGCTGATCTTGTTGAAAGTCTTCAAAATATATATTTTCTTCGACGACACGTAATTTTATTATGAGGCTGTGAAATATGGCTTTCTTGGAAGACTTCTTTGCTTATATTCACCTTGTCTGTAGCAATTTTATCGTCCTTAAGTTTCACAGATTTTGTCCCGGATCTTTCAATTTCTCTTCTCGATTGTTTCAGCTTAATTAGTTTGCTTGGCAGTTACATTTCAAAAACACTAGGAACAGCATTAGGATTCAATTTATTTACTCCGATGCGCATGGATGTTTGTACTGTCTTTAGTATAAGTTAGTGTGTAAGTAATTTGTAAGTTTAGGGACTGATAGCCTCGCAGTTGAGTCCTATAAGCTTAACAGACATTTTAAAAATTACTTTACATTCAGGCCGCATTTATAGTCTGCGGTAAGAAAATGGTTACTACCACAGAACGCTGCCATAATTTATCCTTTGTATCGCTTACGTATCAGTTAAAAATTATTTAGGCAACAATAAAATATACATCACTGATTTTTAGGAAATACTCATACTATGTCTACTTATTGATTTTATCCATAATTGTCTAGTGGATTCATTGCTCCGAAATTCGTGACAACTAACTCCAGTAGCTTTATTTCGAGGGCCCTGATTGCAAAATGGTACACAAGAATATACCATTTTCCGCAACACACACAAAAGGTTGTAGATTCTCATGTAAAAACAGTAAGTTACACTCTTTTAGGTTGCACAGTGAGCATTACAATGTATAGTAACAGAAGGCACTTCAGTCAAGTTGCGCGGGCGTGAGGTTGTTATGTGGCGCCTCTAGCGGCAGCTCTTTCAACAAGAGCGGCGACACACGTTTACTGCTAGTGACAAGGCTTTTATATTATTGGAGGCTAAGTTCTGTGTCACCTGTATACGAGGTGCGATAATAAAGTAATGGGACTGATTTTCTTTGCAAGATGTGGCAAACCTGCATGCTTGCTTAGGTACAATATCTTTGACCTTGGTCTATAAGCTGCTTCTATTCCAGGCACGTCGATGCAACTGCCGACTCGTGAGTTGTGCTTAAATAAGTTAACACGTGTTTGTCTCTCTCATCACGGAAATGGAACCGCATGATATTGCGCAACGATATGCCATTTCTTTTCGGGTTAAATTGAGCGAAAACGCGACAACTTACGGTAAGCTTCGGAAGGCTTTTGGAGAGGAGGTTATGTCAAGAGTTCGCAATGGTGTTCAAAGAAATCACCCAAAAAAAAAAAAAAAAAAAAAAAAAAAAAAAAAAAAAAAAAAGTTTATGTCAAAGTCAAAAGTGAAATGCATGCTTGTGTGCTTCTTTGATTCCAAGGGAATTGTTCATAAAGAGTGGGTGCCTCCTGGACAAACAGTTAACGAATATTACTACAAAGAAATTTTTAAAAGACTTCGTAAAAGAGTTCTTTGTGTCCGTGCCAACATTGCTGGTAATTGGATTCTGCATCACGATAACGCGCCATTCCATACTGCTCTGTCAGTACAGCAATTTTTAACCTGAAAACAAATTTCAGTACTGCCACACTCCACAGCCATGTTATTCACCATATATCGCTCCGCGCGGCTTTTTTCTATTTCCGAGAGTCGAAACGGCGGTCAAGGGACACTATTTTCAAACAACACAGGATGTCCAAAAAACTGTGACAAAGGTCTTGGAGGATATTAGAGAAGACGAGTTCAAGAAATGTTACCATCAATGGCAGACGCGCTGGAGAAAGTGTGTGCAATCAGAAGGGAACGGAATTACTTTGAAGGAGACAACAATAAACTTGGCTGAAACGTTAAGCAACTTTTTTTTCCCAAAATGTTCAAATGTTTGTAGAGCTTATGGGACTTAACTATGGGATCATCAGTCCCTAAATTTACAAACTACTTATGAACTAGCTAATACTAAGGATGACACAAATATCCATGCCCGAGGGGGGATTCGAACCCCCGACCGTAGTGGCCGTGCAGACTGTGACTGACGCGCCGCAGAACGCTCGGCCACCGCGGCCGGCCTTCTTTTCCACACCAGTCTCATTACTATATTGTCACACCTCGTATACGGTGGTTATGACTCAATCAGCTGTCTCACCCTTGTAAATTCTGGTACCCGGCAAACGCAACAGTATGATCGAAAAGATGTCAGTGTCTGCATGGTGAAGGGAACACCACATATTAATATGGGTGTTTCACCATGGATAGCCGCGCGGTCAAAGGCGCCATACTACGAATTGTGCGGTCGGCCCCACATGAGTTTCGAGATCTTCCTAGGTCGTGTGTGTGTGTTATCATTAGCATAAGTTAGTTTAACCAGTTTGTAAGTCTAGGGACCGATGACAGCTATTTGGTCCCTTGGGCTTACAAACATTTGTGCATTCTTTGAAGAGTATGGATCGACACGTTGGACCTATTGATCTGAAAATGTAATGATTTCACGTACCCCATATGCACAGTTTTAACTGTAAATATCAAATTAATAGGTAAGATCTAACAAAGTGTACTAATTTTTATATCTGTTGTATAGTTGCCTATGGGTAGAGGCCTGCACACCACATCCGAAAGACCCATATCCGCAATCGCATCTGTGTTACTTTATCCACATCCGCAAGTTCGTTATCCGCATCCGCAGATACTGAAGTTTTGAATGGTTAATAGTAATAGATAGCAGTATTTACAACCTTGGTACGTAATGGTATAATTATTGTTAAGAGTATCATTTCTGCGACAACTTAACTAATATTGGCTTATCGAATCACGGTAACTGTTCTATACCTACTCCAAAACAGGCTGTTCCAAACCGGAAAACATTGGCGCTCCAGACACACACAGTAAGCGCTTCGGAGCCCGTGTGGTCGGAGCAGCCAGCTGTTTAATACAGGCATCTTCTTACATTTCAGTGGTTAAAACTGACCGGCATAGATAGGATTTAAAGTGTTTACATTCAAAAAAAGAAATAGTTCTTCCGGAGTTTTAGAAAAAGGGCACTTTACTTTCCGCATATTAATGCACAAGAGGATATACGACAGAAAGCAAAGCATGTCATTTCAAGTCCTAAAACTGCTGTCTTCTTCCAGGCTATACAATCTAACATTGTGTAGCTTCCTAAATACGTTACTTTCACTGTACACCGTATCTGACTATGAAAGTTGCTATAAAATACTATTGTCAGTCTTTATTACTTCCGTCACCTTTTATCTGGGGGTTCGAATCCCCCTTCAGGCATGGATATTTGTGCCGTCCTTAGGATAAGCTAGTTCATAAGTAGTTTGTAAGTTTAGGGACTGATGACCCCGTAGTTTAGTACCATAAGCTTAACAAACATTTGAACATTTTGATCACCTTTTATCTAATACATAAACATGAATGTCTATTTGTATGTTTGTTCCTATTTTATGCGCGACTGTGCCGTTCATTCGGTTGCGATGAAACTTTGCCAACTTATTGCTTGCACTTTCGCGACGGTTATTAACATAATTAAAAGACTGTAAGACACATAGTTCAGGAGATATACCCCCACATCAGTAGGAAACTGTGCCGTCTCGAGAAACACAGATTCACACGCAACTTCAAACGGTAAAATGTCTTTGCTGATAAGATTGATATTTTCTCGGTCGCGGTTGTCCTCAAATTTGGCGAAACTTCAGGAATTTGGTATTTAAATAAGTAGTTATGATACTTTGTCCTCTCTCACACTGTTTCCCCAAGAAATTAGTCAAATTTAATTGTAAGGAACCAAGCAAAAAACCATGGCTCACCAAAGGTATAAAAATATCTTGTAACTGGAAAAGGGAACTGTATCTGACAGCAAGAGAGAGTAGTGACCCAGAAATACTCAACTACTATGAAAACTACTGTTCTGTATTAAGGAAAGTTATTAAAAAATCCAAAAGCATATACATCATGTCTGAGATTAGTACATCAAATAATAAAATTAAAACAATCTGGAATATTATAACAAGGGAGACAGGGCAACCAAGAACACAGGAAGACAGCATTACCATCAAAGTGAATGAAAAAATTACAAACAAAAAGTCAGAAGTTGAAAACACTTAATAATTATTTTTTAAATGTTGTGGAGAATATAGGATCCAAATGTTCATTAGAAGAAGCTAGGCAGTTAATGGAACAGGGCATACCTAGACAGTAAGATACAATGGAAATCCCACCCACCTCTCAAACTGAAATTAAGAAATTAATAAACTCTCTCAAGAATAAAAGCTCTCATGGCATTGATGGAATATCCAGCAGAGTATTAAAAGCTTGTTCCCAAGAAATATGTAGGATTCTTAGCCACATTTGTAATAGCTCACTGTTGCAGGGTATTTTCCCTGATAGACTGAAATATGCTATTGTCAAACCACTTCATAAAAAAGGTGATACATTGGATGTCAACAACTACCGCCCAATCTCACTTCTGACTGCTCTATCAAAAATTCTTGAAAAAGTAATGTATTCCAGAGTAACTTCATATATTAATAAAAATAAAGTTCTAACAAAATGTCAGTTTGGTTTCCAGAAAGGTTTTTCAACAGAAAATGCAATACACATCTTCACTAATGAAATATTAAATGCTCTGGATAACCGTAAATCACCCGTTGGGATTTTTTGTGATCTTGATTGTGTTAACCATGGAATTCTTCTAGATAAGCTTAAGTACTGTGGTATGAGTGGGAAAGTGCACAAATGGTTTAAATCATACCTAACTGGAAGAGTTCAGAAAGTTGATATAAGTAATTCACATAATATACAAAAAACAGCCGAGTCCTCAAACTGGGGAACTATCAAGCATGGGGTGCCACAGGGTTCGGTACTGGGACCTTTGCTGTTATTAATATATATTAATGATTTGCCTTTCTATATTCATAAAGATGCCAAGCTAGTTCTCTTTGCTGATGATACAAGTATCTCTATCACACCCGAATCACAGGAATTAACTGATGAAATCGTCAATGAAGTATTTAAGAGACTTATTAGGTGGTTCTCTGTAAATGGACTCTCTTTAAATTTTGAAAAAACACAGTATCTTCAGTTTAACACAATAAATGGCATCACACCATTAATTAATATTGACTTCAACCAGAAATCTATAGCTAAGGTAGAATATTCAAAATTTTTAGGTTAATGAATTGATGAGGGGTTGAATTGGAAGAAACACATTGAAGATCTGCTGAAACGTTTGAGCTCAGCTACTTATGCTATTAGGGTGATTGCAAACTTTGGTGATGTACAACTCAGTAAACTAGCATACTATGCCTATTTTCATTCTCTGCTTTCTTATGGCATCATATTCTGGGGCAATTAATCATTTAGTAAGAAAGTATTCATTGCCCAAAAGCGGGTCATCAGAATAATTGCTGGAGCCCACCCAAGATCATCCTGCAGACATTTGTTTAAGGATCTAGGAATCTTCACAGTAGCTTCACAATATATATATATATTCACTTATGAAATTTGTTATTAACAATCCAACTGAATTCAAATGTAACAGCAGTGTGCATAGCTACAACACTAGGAGAATGGGTGACATACACTATTCAAGGTTAAATTTAGCTCTGTCACAGAAAGGGGTTAATTATTCTGCCACAAAGGTCTTTGGTCACTTACCTAGTAGTATCAAAATTCTGACAGATAGCCAACTAGCATTTAAAAATAAATTAAGAGAATTTCTGAATGGCAAGTCCTTCTACACATTAGATGAATTTCTAGATAAAAGTTAGAACTTTAGGAAAAACTTAAAAAATAAAAAAAAAAAATAAAAAAAAAAAAAAAATAAAATAAAATAAAATAAAAAGTCAAATATTGAGTGTCACGTAATATCATGTATAGACACACTTCATTTTACTGACACGTTCCACATCATTACGAAGTGTCGTATTCATGATCTGTGGAACAAGTATTAATCTAATCTAATCTAATCTAAATTTGAAGTTCCAATTTTGTGTCCAGTGTAAGAATATACCTTTTTACACGCAAAACAGGTCACTATATCGTTGTTCTTTTCTTTCCATTTTTTTCCCATTTTGGCGATTTCAATTTCTTTTCCTTCACTAATGTCACAAACGTATCCAATGATCTCGTGTTCATTTTTGGAAAGAACTGTCACTGTATTCACTACGATATACGTTGACACTCGGTCACTACAAAGCGCTAACTGAAGGTAGCGGAAATTTGGCATGGCACCTCTTGTGGGCAGTGGGCTGGTTGTACCACCCAGAGAACACTTTACAGACCGCAAATAAAACACGGTCGCGTAAACGGATTAGACGCAAGTCCTTCGGGTACAGCCACGTCCACTGTGGCCAGGGGATGAGGACAACAGACTCCCGCTCTACCTGTGCCCTGCAAAGGATTCCAAGAATGTCCACATGCTTGAAGTTTTCAGCTAATATTTCGACAAACATACTGGGCAGATACCTCGCTCTTTATCCGCATATAACACGCGGATATCCTCGTCGCTCACAATTTTATCCGCTAAGTAAGAAAGACTGCGGATATATCCGCGAATATACGCATCCGCGCAGACCTCTACGTATGGGGATTGCGGATTATCCTCGGAAGATAATCGTGTAAGGCGTAATCAAGTAACTGTGATGCCGATCTGTAAGCGATGAATGCAACATGGAACGATGGACCTATGGGAGCGATTGCACCCACCTCGTTGCACCACTAACAAGTGACGGCAGACATACGTGCGCACGACAGTTGGTGGCTCGCACTGTATACGGGGGGGAGGGGGGGGGGGGGGGAAAGAAACCGGACTCCGAAGTCGCTGCCATTCGTAGCCGTAGTACAGGGTTCTCACGCTAGATGGCGTTAGTAGAGACCTTCATGAAACAGCTGTGCAGACGGCGTCAGTGTAGAGCTGAACATGTAAGTGTAGTATTGTGTTTCTCTGACTGTTGGCGGGTTGCCCCTGCGATGTCATTATGGCAACTTTAAAAGAATAAAGAATGTGTGTGAAATTTTGTTAAACTTTAAAAAAACTGCAATGGAGGCACACGAAATCCTTCAGTAAGCTTTCCAGGATGACTCCAAACTCTCCCAGTAAAAAAAAAAAAAAAAAAAAAAAAAAAAAAAAAAAAAAAAAAAAAAATTGCTTGGATGTTTTAAGGCGTCTGCGAGAGGATGTGAGGAGGAAGCGCCCGGAACTTTGGCGACCAGGTGACTGGTTTCTGCATCACGACAATGCTCCAGCACACACGGCCTTACGAGTGACCCACTATTTGGTATCTTAGAGCTGGTCTGTCATTCCCCACGCTCCGTATTCACCGGACCTAGCCCCGTGCGACGTTTTCCTATTTCCACGACTGAAAAAAAAAAAAAAACCGCTGAAAGTGGAGTGTTATGATGATATGGAGGCGGTGAAAACAGCTTCGCAAAGGGCACTGGACAATACCAAACTTGAAGAGTTCCAAACATGCTTCCAACAGTGGGAAAAGAGACTTGACAAGTGTATCGCACAGTGTTGCCAGTTGTTGAAAAAACAAATCCGGAGGTCGTGATGGAAAAATCCGGAGATTTGTCCACAATTTCCGGAAACACTTTCGAATCTCTCGAAGTATAAAATAGGCTGTATGTTTGTATATATGTTCCACATTTCCTAAACTACTGGACCGATTTCAACCAAATTTGGTACACATGTTCCCTATTATGAGGCAACAATCAATGTCGGGGTAAGAACCACCTACGACACATACGTCAGGAGATATGACGTCATAAACAATGACATTCGTGAAAAACGGCCGCATCATGCGATAATATTCTACATCTGCTCCTAAACTAATGGAATGATTTCAACCAAATTTGATAAAAATATTCTTGAAGGACAGGAATCATTTGATATGGTGGCAAAAACCAGCCACGATACATAGTTAATACGATATCACGTCATAAACAATGAAAACTGCCCAATCGTGCGGCGCGTGATCGCGTGATTTTATTCGTAAACTATTTGAGAACGAGTGCACTTAGCGACTTGCAATAAACTTTAAACATAATTTCAAATAATCACGAGACTTTTTCTCGCTGACAATCCCAACAAAACGACGAAAAGAAAAAAGTTTATCGCTTACTACTTTTCCGATGTTCATGAATGTATATAAACGGCATTTGGCATGACGTTAGAAGTTATTTTTGCCCACACCCTCAAGACATGAATGTTTTTACCCTCAAAAACAATGTAAAAGTACTTTTACAAAAATACAACTTCCGGAGACCTGGTAACACTGGTATCGCATATAATGTAGAATATTTTGAAGGTGACTGAAGTAATTTTGTAAAAAGGTTCATCAATAAATTTTTATGACAAAAATCCGGTTTCTTTTGGTCCCCCCCCCCCCCCCCCCCTCGTATACGACGAAATTGGTTGTCAAGTCTCAGTGTTAGTTTGGCAAACTGCTGAATAGCAAGCAGCGTGATTAGCGAGACGCACCTTGAAGCCGGGTATGTGCATCGCGGTGGGCTGGAGTCGGTAGCAGGGCGGCTGCGCGGCGCTGTCCAGGCGGTACCACTTGCGCAGCAGCTCCTTGTTGTCGGCGCGCTCCAGCGCCATCTCGAAGTCCTGCGTCTCCACCGTGTTGGGCAGCAGCGGCGTGCCCAGCGAGTTGCTCAGGAACAGCACCGGCACCACGTACGCCGTCTGCATCTCGCCTGCGCACAACCACCACACGGCCCTCCTCTCAGTTTACCGTCTACATCCGTAGGCCAAAGGTAAGGTGGACTGCGCGTGACGTCATTATACCGAAACCGACATCTAAGTCACGTGACTCGGGGAAGGAAAGAAACCCTGTTCATCATTACAATGTGTAGCTGACTCCCAAACCTTCAGATGTCAGACACTCACAAGGAAAGTACTTGGGCTCGAACAAACACATATACACCATAACGTGGAAAAAGTTATATAGGTCAAACCACGCGCACTGTGCAGGAACGATGCGTTGAGCACCAACGGTATACACGCCTTCTTCAGTCCAACAAGTCTGCAGTAGCCGAACATTGTATTTCTACTGGCCATTCCATGAATTACAAAGGAGTAAACATTTTAACCGCAGCTTCTACTTTCTGGGACTCAGTTGTAAAGTAAGCTGTACACATACAACTGGCGGACCACCTGCTAAATCGTGACGAGGGATTTCATCTTGACAATGCATGGAAGCCACTTATATCTCGCCTTCGTTCTGAAAGAATGTCTGCGTCTTCTATTCCGATTGATGTTACCACTTTTAATGATTAAGCACTGTGGATACGTAACAGCTCTGTTTATGTTTGCACTCACTGCTCACAGGTTATCTTTGAAGTATATATTTATCTATGACTAGCGCAGCAGTTACGAATGTGATATCTTCGAGCATGCGCAGTCTAATCCTCAGTAGCTTTGCATCACGTGATTTACCGTATAAATAGGCACGCGCAGACGCTGAGAACTCAGTCTTGGCCTCGCCTTGAAGATGGCTGTAAGGTTTGAAGCCGAAATATCGGAAGAAGAATTGTCGCTTTCCCGGTGCACTCCCGAAAGATGATGGAATACATATACACCAAAATCGTATGAGAGATAATATAAGGTCCCTTATTGCACTAGTGATACTCCCGCATCTGCAGAATTCTGCAGTCGTCCGTTAAAGGCCTCTGCGTGTGCCTTGCAACATTGCACTTTGATCTGTCGGTTCGCCAGTAGGGACGGTGCAGTGTGCCTCCGAGTTGCGTTTTGTGACGTTATTTGTGTGGTGAAGCGTCAGATGGGGTGGCGATTCGTAATCAATCCTGCTAATGTATTGCGTCTGGTTGAGATGAAGTTACGAAGAACCCTTCTCCGTGAAGATGGTATTAGTGTAGAAGACGGATCATTCGCATGCTTTCTCGTATCTGTTATGGTACAGAAATATGAGCATAAGTTAGATACTGTTGTAACACTAACACATAATGATGATAATAGGGATGATAATGACGAACAACTCATTGCAATCGGTAGTGCTACGGTAAGTGCGGGAAGAGGCGATGGAAGCAGTGGCAGTGAATACCAACAGTCTTCCGAGAAGAAGGTTAAAGTTGCAATTATCATCACGGCTTTTGATGACAATACGCTAGAGAACATGTTCGATGATTATTACATAAGTTAGACTTAAGATATTTGCATTACGTATGGAGCCTACAATTACATCTACAGTGCCATCTAGAGCATGATTGCAGAGTTTTGCATAAAAACGACACCCGCCGGCACACTGAGGTGTACGTACAGATCCTGTGAGAAAACGTTCATACAGATATGTTTCTTCGAACCCAAGTACTTTCCTTGTCATATCGGTACAAAACTTTGTATATCAATGGTGTAAAAATTGGCAATTAACTCTAAATAACGAGAAGTGTGAAGTCGTCCACATGAGTACGAAAAGAAATCCGTTAAACTTTGTTTACAAGATAAATCAATCGAAAGTGAAGGCCGTAAATTCCACAAAATACCTAGGAATTACTATTACTTCAGACTTAAATTGGAAAGAACACGTAGATAATGTCGTGGGAAAGGCGAACCAATGGCAGAACCCTTAAAAGACGCAACACAACTACTAAAGAGACTGCATTCACTACGCTTTTGTAGAGTATTGCTGCCCAGTGTGGGATCCTTATCAGGTAGGTTTGACGGAGGACATCAAAAGAGTCCAAAGAAGGGCAGCTCGTTTCGTATTGTCACGATACAGGGGAGACAGCGTTACGGAATGATACAGGATATGGGATGGGAATCATTATAACAACGGCGCTTATCGCTGCGGCGTGGGCTACTTACGAAACTCCAATCGCCAACATTCTCCTCCGAGTGCGAAAATATATTGTTGACTCCCACTTACTTAGGTAGAAATGATCATCAGAATAGAATAAGAGAAATCAGAGCTCGAAGGGAGATATTCAGGTGTTCTTTCTTACCGCGCACTGTTCGAGAATGGAATGTGATAACAGTAGTATGACAGTAGTATGACAGTAGTTCGATGAACCCTCTTCCAGGCACTTAAAGGTGATTTGCAGAGTATCCCATGTAGATGTATATGTGGTATCAACCGAAACTTCTATATAATTCGTACTATGTGCTGCCGTGCAGGAGAACGTGCGTAAACGGGAAATAATATGTTCAAATAAATGTTCAAATGTTTGTTAAGCTTATGGGACTTAACTACGGGGCATCAGTCCCTAAACTTACAAACTACTTATGAACTACTTACGAACTAGGACGGCACATATATCCATGCCCGAGGGGGTTATTCGAACCCCCGGCCGTAGTGGCCGTGCAGACCGTGACTGGGGCGCCTCAGTCCCCTCGGTCACCGCGGCCGGCTTGAAAGTAGCAAACCTTTAGAGTCTATGCGTAGAATAAAGAAACAATTGCACCATACGTGCGGAAGTATTAAAGTAATAATTGTAATAATAATAGTAATAATAATAAATGACTGCTAGACAGCGGATGTGCGTGTTGTGGCTAGAGTGCCGTGTGTTTGCCCATACCATCAAATGGGGCTGACGTTGCTGTCCAGTCCGCACGCTACTGCTACTGCTGCAGCTGACAGTGGTGTTTAGCGAAATGAACCTGTGGAACGTTTTAGACTTTTAACAATTTTCACTTATTATTATAGTTTAAGTACGTTCTCCTGGATGGCAGCACATAGCACGAATAATATAGAAGTTTCGGTTGATACTCTTCGATATACAACGTTTGGTACCGATCCGAGTGCCTGACATCTGAAGGTTTGTATGTGAGAGTCCAAATTCTTCTTCTTGCTAGTGCAAATTAAGCGTAGATTTCGACAATACAACGTCTTATCGTATTCTTATTACATATTCACTAGGTTTAGATGCAACAAATCTTCCGGAAGACGAAAACCGAATTTCGTAAACCGTTTTCCGTTGTCGTGTTTACTCGGTACAGCCTGAATCGGATTTCCTAGCCCAGTTAAGATGGCGGATGAAAAACAGCTGATTTAGTCCCTGATTTAGTTAGGACAATCGTTATTTTTTTTACTTAAATACTCGAATTTATGCTCACTCTAATATTTATACTTTTATTTCACATTAGAAAGTATCACTCTCTCCAAAGAGCGCCGAAAATTCTTAACAAGAAATTACAATCTGACAAGCCAAGAAGAACGCTTCAGAAACGGTTGCGGTTACATGGACACGAAAATAGAAAGTGGAACTGGAAAACCGCTTTAGAGAAATAGATTTCCAGAATCGATTTTGGAGTGTTTACATGACCAACCAAAAGCGGAATTGGGAAATTAGTTTACGAAATCCGGTTTTGGGAACCCCTGTAAACAGGGTGATTCATTAGTACAATGTGCCGGCCGCGGTGGCCGAGGAGACTGAGGCGCTTCAGTCACGGTCTGCACGGCCACTACGGTCGGGGGTTCGAATCCCCCCTCGGGCATGGATATTTGTGCCGTCTTTAGTATAAGGTAGTCCATAAGTAGTTTGTAAGTTTAGGGACTGATGACCCTGTAGTTAAGTCCCATAAGCTTAACAAACATTTGATTTTTTTTTTTTTTTTTTTTTTTTTTTTTTTTTTTTTTTTTTTTTTTTTTTTAGTACAATGAGGGTTAGTTCTCCGCAATTCACAATATCAATGTAACGGTTACAGTTTTTACCTGTGCCTAGATGAATTGTATCCCATTTTTTACAAGAAACAGAACTGCAGTTCTTAAGCGAATTGCTGTTTTTTGTTGTTGTTGTGCTGTGAGTCTCTTAGTTTGTAGCTTACAAAGGAGACGAAATACCAGTTTGACAAGCAGTATCAGTTTTCATATTATTTCTCAACAATACATGTATAATGTTATGCTTTTATAGATACCTGTAATCGTTTTGTATCCATAAGTTCCGATTTTAATATAATACAAGTATTTATATTGTATGAAATTTTCCACATACAGTGAAGCCAAAATGTAAAACAAGAAAAATATTGGCTGTTTTTGTTATGGTCTTCAGTCCGCAGACTGGTTTGATGCAGCTCTCCACCCTACTCTATCCTGAGAAAGCCTCTTCATAAGAACTGCAACATACATCCATTTGAATGTGCTTACTTTATTCATCTCTTGGTCTCCCTCTGCGATTTTTACTCCACACACTTCCGTCCATTGCTAAATTTACGATACCTTGATGTCTAAGAATGTGTCCTACAAATCGATCCCTTCTTTCAGTCAAGGTATACCAGAAATTCCTTTTCTCCCCAAATTTGTTCAGTACCTCGTCATTAGTTGCACGATCCACACACCTAATCTTCAGCATTCTTCTGTAACACATTTCAAAAGCCTCTGTCCTCTTCCTGTCCACACTGTTTATCGTCCATGTTTCGCTCGCATACAAGGCAACACTCCACACGAATGCCGTCAGAAAGGACTTCCTTACACTTAAATTAATATTCGACGTTAACAAATTTCACTTTTTCAAAAACGCTTTTCTTTCCATTGCCATTCTGCATTTTATATCCTATGTACTGCGACCGTCGCATGTTATTTTACTGCCCAACCAACAAAACTCATTTACCACCTTTTTTATTTCTGTTACCTAATCTAATTCCTTCAGTATCGCCCGATTTTCTTAGACTGCACTCCATTACCCCTATTTTGCTCTTGTTAAAGCCCATCTTGTATGCACCTTTCAACACACTGTCCAGTCCGTTCAACTGCTCTTCCAGGTCTTTTGCCGTCTCTGAGAGAATTACAGTGTCATCGGCAAAACGCAATGTTTTTATTTTTTCCACCTGTACTTAAATTCCTTCTCCAAATTTCTCCTTGCTTTCCTTTACAGTTTGCTCAATGTACAAATTGAAAAGCATTGGAGAAAGGCTACAGCCCTGTCTTACTCCCTTCCCAACCTCTGCACCCCTTTCATGCCCTTCTACTCTGATAACCGCTGTCTGGTTTTTGTACAGATATTGGCTATTTACATTAAATAATAATGTTATATAACTGATTTACGTGACAAGAACTGGTTTTATAAGCATAATGAACAGTATGTATTCGTCTTCAGCATTGTGTAACGCTATGAATGGCAGATCTGCACCAGAAATTACTTACTTGCTGACATATATACTCAGTCAAGACACGCAGAAATAATATTCCCGTCAAAAATCAGATTGATCAATTGCGAAAAAAGTAATATTATATAAATTATGATAGTGCAACACAAACATTGACGATGTGTATTTCTGTTGCTTGTAAACGGAAATGACAATGCTTTTCGCCTGGTCTCATGTAAAAACGATAATCACCGCATTAATGTCAGTAATAAGGAGAAAGCACGTCACCTTTAATGCGCAGCGGCGGATTAGCCGTGAGCATTGGAGCGCCGTGCTACGGTGCGCGCGACCGTTCGCCGTCGGGGTTCGAGTCCCCCCTCGGGCATGGTTGTTTGTGTTGTCCTTAACTTAATTTACGTTAGTTTAAGTAGTCTGTAAGCTAAGGACTAATAACCACGCAGTTGAGTCCGATAGATTTACAAACATTTGAATTTTGAACCTTTACTACTACATGTATAATACTAATATAGAAGTCCTTTTATTGTTAACATCAACGCTTGACTTCACCTGTAAATTAGAAACACTGTTGTTCGTAATGACGAAGCCTCAATCACGTGAGTCGGGGCAGTTTAGATGTTGGTTTCAAACCACAACACTGCAGAGCTAGCGACATGCGAAGTCTACTTAATCTTTGATATATGATTTACGTCTACGAGGGGCGTTTGAAAATTTCGTGCAAAAATAAAAACTACTAACATGTTTGGGGAAAACCATTTTTATTTTTCGACATTGTCTCATTTTAGACTTATACACTTCGTCCAACGCTGTTCTAATTTGTCGATCCCTTCCGAATAATAGGAATTGTCTAAGCCTGCAAAATAGCTATTAGT
This sequence comes from Locusta migratoria, assembly GCA_026315105.1. NCBI lineage: Eukaryota > Metazoa > Arthropoda > Insecta > Orthoptera > Acrididae > Locusta > Locusta migratoria. Next base: position 223,350,063 of record CM048750.1, on the reverse strand, counting down.
TTCTGCAGTCATCTTCTCGTTTGAATGAAATCTTCGTCCCGCCAGCCATTTGTTCATATTGTGGAACAAACACAGTGGCGGTTCGTGCTCAGCTTCGTTGGCGGGGCACAGACAAAAAGCTAGTACCTAGTATAATGGAATCAGCCTGAAGTGTTCTTACATAACCTCCATTTATAAAATGTCATTTAAACACATTCGAAAGATATTAAATATGCTAAATATGCAGTAATTAATATAAACCACGAAACACTGTAGCTACTAAGTATTTATACAAATGTGCAACAACACATTTTTATTACAATTATTACTTTTTTTTGGGAGAGGGGGAGAGGGTTTATGGGTGTGTAATATTGCACATAGTAAAATTAAAATGTCGGTAGGTAATACTGTATTCACATTTTTCTTTATATTCGTTCTCTGAAGAATGTGGCCTTCAACCTAGTCCAGTTTTCTATCGATCGAAAATAGGATATTTTTCATAGGACATTATCGATTTATTTTCACATATAGAATCATCTCACAAATTATGTGGTATTTCTCCTGAAACACCAACCATACAGTCATATGTCATCTTCAATTATTTTTGTCCTATCATCCTCAGTTGCGTAATAATATATTTATAATTATTGCATTTCTCCGTCAATTGCAACTGAAGTAAACCAATAATTTTGTTTGAAATACGCGTTTCGCTTTTATTGTATACAAGGCATCTGTAGTGGTCTGAAATAAACGTTAATTTCTTTATATATGATTTTTTACATTTCTTGTAAGGAACATTACTTATTTATTTACTTTAATAAGTAAGTCAACTGCTAAATCTCTTTTATTATATAAAACTCTTTTTAAAATTTTCCATATTGTTACAACGTACGTTTTGATCTTAACAGGCCCAGGCATTTAAACATGTACAATAAAACAATGAGGCACCTGATGATGAGCACTCAGGGCTCGAAATGCATTGTGTAACATAAAACACAATTTGTGACTGAAGGCGAATTCATTTTATTTTACTGAAGTACAACAGTCACGGAGCATCACTGGCAATAATGGACAAAATTAAGAAATACATATCTCCTGAATAAAGGATAAATATTAACAGATATTACAGTGTTCTAGTTATCGTAATATAATATTACTTACATTTCTTCGTAGGCATTGGTCTACATATATTCCACTACAACACAGTAAAATAAAATGTCCCAGAACTGTTTCCGACTTCGATACAAAACAATGTAAAGAAAATCGTATATAAAGAAAGTAATTTATATTTTAGGCCACTGAAGATGTCTCTTTTTACAATAAAGACGAGATGTGTGTGGCCCAAAAAAAAAAAAAAAAAAAAAAAAAAAAAAAAAAAAAAAAATTATTGGTTTATTTCAGTAGCAATAGACGCCCAAACGCAATAATTATGAGTATAGTTATATGCCGGGTTGTATAAAACGCGGCAGAGAATATACAGTGTTCAATTATACACGTACGTGTGCATGCGAATTTGCTGGGAAAGGCTGGTTGGATTGCCTCTCTGCAAGAGATAGCTTGAGAGCAGAAAATTCGAGCAGTTGTGCTCTGCTCAACCACCACGATACGAATGCGGTGGTTGGGCAAAGCCTGCTGAGCGTTTACCTCAAATCGATCACCATTTGTCAAACTGACGCTTCACTTCCCTCGGGCTCGAGCTGCGGATCTGTAGTAATTCCCTGAGAAAGCGATCGCGGCTGTGCCCAAACTCTGAGGCCAAAGCGAAAGCAAACTGGCGCCACCGCAGAATGGCGCCAAGCTATCTCCCAGCTTAATTCGACGGCGTATTGTAACTTCGGCACGGAAATCTGCCACTCGGCGGAATAATCCAATTAGAGTTTGTAGGGTATTTGTCACTCCAAATCGTAAAGCAATTTAGCAGCTATGCCTGAGGTCGGCCTACGCTTTCGACAGTAGTCACTTGTTCCTCGCATTTCGTAGTCAGTCGAAGCAGCGGACATTCCAAAATAGTTGTTAGGGGTTTCAAGGCTCTGTAGCACTTACCGGGTGATCAAAGAGTCAGTATAAATTTGAAAACTTAATAAATCACGGAATAATATAGACAGAGAGGTAAAAATTGACACACATGCATGTCCGATAGATGATGCTGGACAGCAAAACGTCAGTGACTGCTACCGTGACGGGTGAGAGGTCCGCCGATATGTTACAGAATCGCATCATCCCCAGCCTGGCTGATAAACACCTGCTGGAACGTACGATTTTTATGCAAAAAATGTTTGTTAAGCTTATGGGACTTAACTACGGGGTCATTAGTCCCTAAACTTACAAACTACTTATTTACTACTTTATACTAAGGACGGCACAAATATCAATGCCCGAGAGGGGATTTGAACCCCCGACCGTAGTGGCCGTGCAGACCGTGACTGGAGCGCCTCTGTCCCCTCGGCCACCGCGGCCGGCGATTTTTATGCAGGATGGCGCTCCACCACTTATTGCTAGACGCGTGAAAGATTTCTTGCGCGCGTAGTTTGGTGATGATCGTGTGCTCAGCCGCCACTTTCGTCATGCTTGGCCTCCCAGGTCCACAGACTCAGTCCGTGCTATTATTGGCTTTGGGGTTACCTGAAGTCGCAAGTGTATTGCAATCGACCGACATCTCTAGGGATCCTGAAAAACAACATCCGACGTCAATGCCCCACCATAACTATGGACATGGTTTATAGTGCTGCTCACAACATTATTCCTCGACTACAGCTGTTGTTGAGGAATGATGCTGAACATATTGAGCATTTCCTGTAAAGAACATCTTCTTTGCTTTGTCTTAATTTGTTATGCTAATCATAGCTTTTCTAATAAGATGACATTTTTTGAACTCTGTTTTTTGTTCTAATAAAACCCCATGTTATTCCAAGCATGTGTGTCACTTTTTACCTATCTACCCACATTGTTCCGTGATTTATTAAGTTTCCAAATTTATACGAACTTTTTGATCACCCGCTATTATATAGAACTTAATAATACATTGAGGTGGCAAAAGTCGTGGGATAGAGATATATGCAGATACTGATGGCACTAGTTTCGCGAACGTAAGATATAAAAGGACGATGCATTGGCATAGATGTCATTTGTACTCATTGATCTCTATACTATCACAGTTTAACATATACGGTCACGACACTCACTGCTGTAAAAGTTGTTACCAATTGACAGTTGCAACGACACTAGCGCTCCTAGCGGTGGGCAAACCGCCGAAGGAGTGATTATTTTTGTGCGTAATTAACGAAATAGTTAATATAATTTTTGCGTCACAAGCATTAGTAAAATATCGAAAGACATAGGGGGCTACATAAGCGGAAATTAATGTAAAAACAGTCGAATTCAAGTGATTCAGTGGTATAAAGAGCACATTCATCACGAACAAATACGAATATGTGTATATTTGCAGCTTATTGCGCTGAAAATAAGTAAAACAGAAACATTAGAGAAACAAAAATTGTGGTCTGCTTTTACTGTGACAGACAGTTTTTTGACGCGCATCAACTCGGTGTGGAATGTAGGTGATTCAAACATTTTTACACCTCACTCGTCTTTCTTATAAGCACATATTATTTTGTGTGTGATTACATTAGCTTAAAAAGCCAATGTTTGAGGTTTCTTAGCGTTTTTGCTTCAGGTGTAGCAACAATTGTGGAACTGGGTTCTTCATTGTTGGAAAACGATTACTTTTCCCGTTTTATTGGCATCTCTTCAGACCCTGCACGAACAATTCTGTGGCTTGGTACTAAAAGGGCCATTGTTAGTATTTATCAAAACTTGTTTTATTGGTGCAGACCATAGTTTCACATTGTCTTCATAATGTTAAAACGGTCAGTGCATAAGCCACATAGGATGCGAGATACTGGGATTTTCAGATGTGAGCCCCAAATGTACCAATAATATTTTTCAGAAAATTACAGAAAATATTCAGAAGCTTGTACCGTAAAACTAAGATTTTTGACATTGGCCCTTTTAGAACCAAGCCACAGAATTGTGTTGTTCTGGTTTTCTCGCATTATTACTTTGTGATTCACACTAGGACGTTCGGGTCTGCGTTAGAGATGGGCAATCTGCTCCTGAACTGATTCAAAGAGCCAGATCCTTCTAAGGAGTGAGTGATGGATGAATTCGAAAAAAAGAGTGGTAGTTCATCCAATCCGAAAAGTCCCTCTGGTGACAGCATTGAGCTGCATAAGTACCCCTTGCCACAAGCTTCAGAAGTTTCCTAAACGCCTTGCCATATGCTTCAGAAGTTTCCTAAGCTACAAAATGAATGTGGTAAAGACCATGTGCAAGTATAAAACTGCAAAAAATGAGCGCCTAAACACGTGCAGCCCCTCCATGCTGTGAGTCAAGAATCGGTGAGTCGAGAGTCGGCAAGTCGTGCAAGCAGCATGATTCAGTGAGCGCGCGGCTCCCGACTGCCACCGGCTCGCTGCTCTGCACGACTCCGGCGATCAAGGCGATCCGACCGCCAACTGAGTCGGTGAGTTAAATGGTTCACCGGTTCACCTCTCCCCACCACTCTCCCGACTCTGCTCGTTTGTGGAGCCGCCCGTGTGGCGCGCTGCTCATTATTCCCCCCACTCCTCTGGCGAACCGCAAGGTGCCGAACAAAGCGACTCCGCGCATATCTCTGTTCTCTCAACTCCTGTGTTCTGATAAAGCTTGCAGCTCGGTTACAGAAATAATCATCTGAAGCAACAGAAACCATCATATAGGGTAATGTTCTATTTCGAATAGTACTCGAGATGAAACGTATTTATTTAATGTTACATGTTATTTTTAATAACAGGAAATATGCAGTCTGTAGCAAAAACGCGTTACTGTACAAAATTAAACTATATAAAATTTCCGCAAAAAAGATCCTACTCCATTTTTCTTGAAGGGAGAAAGAGAGACAAAGTCTTGTGCAATGTGCATTCTCTGTTGCTTAGATTTTGTAAGCCCATATCACGCAGTTTCCTGACTTGTAGATGAGTGTCCTGTAACAAATTATGCGTCTTTTATGCATCTACACTATTTTGGCTCATTGAAAACAATGACTATATAATCGAATAACAAAGATAACATTAATGCACATTGTTATTTTCTATCTCTGAAACCATTCAGTTTCGGGAATGTGTCCATTTGAAATTTTTGCTGCTGGCGTCATATCTTTGACAGTAAACTTGTTTCCCAAGAGAGAAAACTCTAGGATGTCAAATGAGATGTGTCTAAAATTATGTTTTTGAGTAATTTAATGTATTTAATGTGTCTACAACAGCTACAACAGTTTTCGGCTTGCAAGTAAAGATAAAATATATTGGGAAGCACTTAACTATTTGTTATGCTCTGTATAGAGAATATATAAAACTTGCACAAAAACAGGTGAAAGGGATGTAGTTACAGGAATTAAAATATAAGATGGAACTGAAATCGTACCAGCCCCGAACGCTACCCCTGTACTACGCCGACTGTAAGAGTATCACCGCAGTTATTTACCTAATTATTTCTTTTGGTAAGACTCTTTTCGAACTTAATCAGTTGTTGATGGTTTGTACTCACACAAGAAAAGCTCATCGACGACATAGTCAAAAGTATCTGTACTCGTCGTCGTATTTTCGAAGAATTTGGCTGGATCTTCAGTGTTTTTTTCGTATTTGAAGTTATGAATGAAATAGTCCACGAACATTTCTCGCTTTGTCAATTTAATAGACATTACTCTCTTGACGCCTTATTTCCTAAATTAAATAAAACTTTATTGCTTACTATGGAGATATCATTATTTTACTGTTTATGAGTGCCAGACTTTAGAAACAGGTGATCGGTTCTAGCGGCCATCTTGTAGCGAGAATCTGTCGCGCTCATGCACGACACCCGGCCGTGTCGCCGAATGTCGCTGCTTGTAGCAGCCGTGTCGCGTCGCTGAATATCGCGCGTTGTCGCTCGCTTTTGTTGCTCACGTAGCACGCGGCATTAGTACGCATGGTTATTTTGCTGCGGCAGTTGCCACGTCCTGCATTGACCTCTCGCGCTATCACGTTTCATTCAACTCGTTCAAACTCGCAAACTACTCACTGTATAAATATGGAACTAGTATCATTTTATGCTGCAAAATATTCTATTTTTTGAATGAAAATACACAATAAAAATAATATTTTCTTTTCTTTTTCCAATTATTTCACCTTCAAAAATATTTAAATTCTGTTATAACATTTTTAAATTTTAATGTAGGTGTAACTAACAAATTTTAATTCTCGAAACTACTAAGGACTTACAATAAAATTATTACTCTTCTTTCTTCTTTCACAATATGGCCAAATCAGATAAAGGTATAGTGACAAAAAGGCAATGTGACATCGTTTTACGTTTTTTATCAGTTGGTGAGTCGGTGAGCCATGAAAAAGAACTAGTTCATCCCAGTGAATGACTATTTCTGATCCGATCACTGAAAAGATCGGTTTTGCCCATCTCTGGTCTGCGTTACAGAATCGCGGATGGACTGTGGTAACGTGCGCATCGTGTTTTAGTCCCATGTTTCTACGCTGGGGGACGCCAGCAGTCGGCAAAGTCTGCAAACTTCCAATACACCTTCAATGGTGGCAAGAAAGACTTGCTGACAAGGTGTTGATATCCTTGTTTTGACATGTGAAGCTATCATATCTATCATCCAGTTGATTTTATATGATCCTGTGATATTTTCTTTTTTGTACTGAATTACTGTATATATTTTGTATCTTAAACGTCCCTCTCTATATTAATGCCACATCGTCTACAACCTTGGGTCTGAAAGGGCTATAGCTGTGGTGACTTATTTGACATGTTAAATAGTGTAGTTTTTGCATTCTAAGGTTTTCAGGTTTCTCCCTCACCCATTTTACTGGATTGTAGTGAAGACATCCTAACGTTCCTGAATGGAAAAGCGACGTTTTTCTGCCAAAGGGCAGGTCTTCTGGCGTTTGCTAACCATTTTTTATTTTTAATATGAAATGAAATTATCCAGTAAAAGCCTGTAGGTTACAAGAAAATTGTAAATAAACTGTCTTGTTGTAAGGTCCCTGTGGTCCCGACATAAGTCGGTTTGCTGTACTATTTTGTACATATGTAAACTGACCACAGATGTATATTGTGAGTGGCACATTAATCTTTGGAAGTTCGATTGTAGAGTAAGTGCTCTGGCTGCGAGAGAGGGCAATCAGTAGCAAGTCTGTTGCGAGCTGTGTTGAGTTGCGGAGAGTTAGCTGTTGGGTGAGGTAACGCGAGGACGATGTTGGAGAAGGCAGTTGTTAAGTATATGTTGCAGCACGCCAGTATTGTAATGCATGATGTTATTTAATTTTCTGTAATATTTTTCTACTTCATATTTTTTTAAGATTACTTAATTTCTAATATTCAATTTGTGTTTTGCGTCCTCATTTCGTAGTTAGTTTCCCCTTCCTTTCATTTTCTTCATGATTATTGTTGAACTTAATTACTACCCACATATCATTTTTGAAAATTTTAATACAGAAATACTGCATGACGCGAGCTGTTTCCTGTTTCCAGTTTTGTAATAAGAAGATACGAAGTAAGAAATTTTTTTATTTTATCTGTGTCGAAGTCAGATTGTTTCCCCCTTTTTATTATTCAAGTTCATCTGTTTCGTTGTACTCTTTGGGAGTACTTTAGACAGGGCCATAAATTCTAGAGTTTGTGTTTCTCCATTTTCCGGGCGTGTCCGTTGCGCATATTAATGTTTTCTAAGGATTACCTCGATGGTCGGAGTGACCACATTGTTCGGTTTTTAACAGTTTAATTTTTCTTTCACGTACGTAGTACCTACTATTGATCAATTGCCATTAAACATTAATCTTCGGATACCTTGAAAATTTCTATAACATTTTTATTTATTTAATTTATTGGGATACGTTGCATTGTAATGTATCGTTTCGTACCTTGTCAGGGATCTTAAGAACAATGTGTAGCTATTTTGAAGTTATTACCCATTTTTATGGCACTGAAATCGTTCTCTAATGTAAAAAGTGTGTTAAAACTAATATAAACAGTACGATTCGCACTCATCCAATATCGTATTCAAAAATATAACTTGCTGACTGCTTGGAGCGTTGCTGTTGTGGCGTATAACAGAACTCAGTGGCAGTGTCACGACTGTATGTTAGACTGTGATAACACTTGGATGTTCAACTTATTATCTGAGAGTGCTAGGCATAAATGTTCATATTTAGTCTCTCGTCCAATTCAGATATGGCTGCTACGAAGAGTTATTAGAATCAGAAATTAAAATACGTTTCTAGTCCACTGCCATACCAGCCTATTACATCGTATATTGGCATAAAGTTCTAAGCAAGAGGTGAGCAAGCAATTCTTGTCACGTACAAACTAATGGATATTCGTTTGCCATATACAAACATTGCAGACAGTGCGAAACCATGTGCAAAACATATGAACGTGCAGGCATGCCGCAGTTCTACGCTAAGAGACAAGAGTTTACATCCGGGTTGTACAGAGATCACTGCCTGTGACTCGTGAAAAGATTTCCGACTGGATGTGGCCTCACGGCCGGAATTAAAAGACTTTGAATGCGGAATGGTAATTGGAGCTAGATGCATGGGACATTTGATTTTAGAAACGATTAGGGAATTCAATATCGTGAGGTTCACAGAGTGTGTCGACAATACTAAATTATTACCTCTCACCACAGACAAAGCTGAGGCCGATAACCTGAACTAAATCACTGACCGCTGACCGTTAGAACACCTAGATGTAGACGGGTCTGCACATCTACCATTTTTCTACCTTCGCAATCAGCATGCTTTCAACGTGGTGGCTGTGCAGCTTCGAATTGTTCTAATTCTTCAGAAAATGCTTTTGTTGCTCTGTGGTCCCTGAAAGCCGTAAGGTATTGATAATAAACCGTCATCGTGAGTAATAGACAGCAATGAGAACTTCAAAACTATGCGAAGTGGATTATATCATTTGGAATTACGCGCGATTTCAGCACATTGTAAACGGCAGATTTCAACACTTATTTTTTAGCGGAGGGTTCGACGTAACAACGTTTGTTACTGACTTTTATTTATACGTATTTTGGCGATAACAAACAGTATCAGCATATAGACTAAAACAATAATAACTCTTTTAAAGGTGCATACTGTCTATTTGAACACCTAGAAATTTGAACTGTTCAGTCTCGCTTATCATATGCCCATTATGTGTAATCAAAATGTCAGCTTTCGTGAAATTGCGTGTTAGAAATTGTAAAAACTAAGTTTTACAGTGATGTAACGTCAATTTGGTTTCTACAAGCCATGAACTTAATCTCTGGAACTGCATTATTTGATGCTGTGTCAGTATTACGAACGACATCCTTCACTACCAAGCTGGTATCATTGGCAAACAAAAATATTTTACAATCACCTGTTATACTCGAAGACATATCAATTATATAAATAAGAAACAGCAGTGGTCCCAAAACAGACCCATGGGGCACCCCACACTGAACAGTGCTCCAATGAGATTGTATGTCATAGTCATTTTCAACAATGCGGAGAATTAACTTCTGCTGTCTGTTGTTAAAGTAAGAAGCGAACCAGTTCTGAGATACTCCTCGTATTCCATAATGATCCAACATCTACAACAATATTTTGTGGTCAACACAATCAAACCTCTTTGTTACATCAAAGAAGACGCCTAATGTCAGTAGCCTTTTATTTAACTCATCACGTGCCTCAGAGAGAAACGAAAATATAGCATTTTCAGTCGTTAAACCACTTCCAAAACCAAACTGTACGTACTGATGTATCCCCTTTTTCATGCAATGATTTAACGATGGCATATTTCAGTGTATAAAGGAGAACACCCTGCTTCAGGTAGCTGTTAAGGAGGCCACAAACGTAACAGTGTGCTTGACATGCACGCTTGCGCAAGCATGCTTGAGCGTGTGTAGGATAAATTTCATCAATCATCAGGCTTGTACAAGCAGCTTGATGCTGGAACGAATTTCGATTATGCATGCTTGTTCAAGTGTATGCGTGTTTGAGCGTGTGTGGACAATAAAGATGCTTCTGCAAGCATTTGACAGTCTGAGTGAGTTGAGGCTGCATTTCGTGAGCGCCCTTTGTTTTCGTTAAGTTTCAATTAGTGCTGTAATAGCAATGTCTGAATTAAGAAACATAAACCGCGACCTCTTAGAGGAATTTATTAGACTGTGGGAAACGCATCCCTGTTTGTGGAATATTAAATGTGAGGACTATCATGATAGAAATTAGTGAGACGCTGCAAATGACATAGTACTCGCGAAATATAAACATTTTTAACTCAAAGCAGTAACGAGAGTCAGACGATTCAAATACATATATATCTTCATTAATCCTGAGATAGTTACGCCAGTCATGAGTATATAGTTACCCTTTATAAATGTCACTTCCGAGCAATGTAGGACACGTATTTGACGGATTTCGTATTTAATCTTTCTTACTACGAATGTTTGGAGAGAAAATGAAACATCGCATTAAAGATATTTCCAAAAAAACGAATTTTAAGACAAAGTATGTTGAGGTAAAGTACTTAGCAGTGACATTTACAAACAGTAAAATTTAACCGTGAATACGATTTTCGTTGTTTTAACCACTCTTTACATCAAGTTTTACGTTTTTTCTTTTCTTCTTTTCAACACGAGTATAAAAGCTGCCACAGCTAGCATATCATCGTCTGAGCTGGACATTTTCAGATGTAAACAAACCGTTCCTTGTACAAGCATGCTTGAACCGTGTAGGTGCGTGAGCAATATGTGCATGCTTGTACAAGCTTGCGCAAGCGGGCCTGTCAAGCACGATGTTACGTTTTTTTTTTTTTTTTTTCTTTATTATGATTTCGATTCCTCTAAGAGGGGCGGGCTGGCAGCGCTCACAGGCGCTCTTCAGCCTACAGAAATAAAACAAAATTTGACACAGTAGACATATGAGCATAAAGGAGATAAGAGTTTGGAGATAAATACACATAAAACGGAGGTGTTAAATGGAGATAATACAAAGTATTTAAAATGGAGCGAAACAATGACGTCATAAAAGATTTAATACGGCGATGATGGAGAATAAAAACAGCTGCTCGAGGGTCTGTGGCACACACACAATTAAAATGAGCACAGTGCGGCGGCTATGGTTTGACACTCCGCTATTTTGGAATTAAAACGAAACACATCACACACACGGGGAAACACACAATTTAAAACTGATGGTGTCGGCTGCGGGTTGGCCGTTCACTCTTGTTAAAATAAAACGACGCAAGAAAGACACCACACTTGCGAAGCACTTCCACGGAAGCACATCGGATTGTTCACTTCCGGCGGAGCACACGCAGTATTTAAGATGTGACGTGGGGGAGAAAAGGGGGTGAGTGGTGACGGAGAGGGTGGGGAGGAGCCACAGGGCCATCGGGGAAGCGATGGGGGGATGGTCCCATCCCAGGAAGCCAAGGAGTAGAAGAGGAGGGCGGTAAGAGGAGGATCCGTAGGGACAGCTGGGCGGAATGAGGAGGGGAGAAGGGGCAGGAAGGGAGGGATAGTCGGGACCCTCACGGAGAGAAGGGAAAGAGGGAGCAAGGGGAAGGATCACAGCTGTATGAAGGGTAGATATCAGGTCGGAGAGCATCATCTGGGAAGGGGAGGGGGAGGGTATGGAAGTTACCATGGGAAAGGATCTGGAGTGTGGACAGGTGGAGAGCAGGGGGAATACAGTGGTGGAGGCGCGGCAACGGACCAGGTGCAGAGAGGAGGGGATGGACTAGAGGATTAGGCGGATCTGATTTGCGGGAGATGTAACGGAGACGGAGATGTTCAATATAAAGAACGAGTCGGGGGAAAGGAATGAGATCACAGAGGTTACGCGTGGGTGAGGGGGGATAAAGGGGGATATGGAGGCGAGGCAGAGGGCATGGCGCTCCAGTATCTCCAGAGAGTTGTAGAAGGATGGGGGAGCGGAGATCCAGGCTAGATGGGCGACACATAGGATAGGACGGATGAGGGATTTGTAGGTAAAGAGGGCGGTAGAAGGGTTGAGGCTCCATGTTCGGCCAACAAGGAGTTTGAGGAGGTGGAGGCGAGAGCGAGCTTTATCTTGGATAGTGCGTAGGTGGGGAGTCCTGGAGAGGGTGCGATCAGTAGTGGGGCCCAGGTACTTTAGGCTAGGGGTGAGGTGGATGGGACGGTTATGGAGGGTGAGATAGAAATCTCGGGGACGGAAGGAAGGTTTAGTACGACTTACGATGGTCCCCTGTGTTTTGGTAGAATTTATAGAAAGGAGCCAAGCGGCGAAGAGGTCAAGGTGTTCTTGGAGCAGGCGGTTGGAACGGGCGAGGGTGGGAGCTAAGGCAAGGGAAGCGGTGTCATCAGCATATTGGAAGAGGTGTACGGGAGGGGCAGGATTAGGCATATCAGAGGTATACAGGAGATACAGCAGGGGAGAAGGGACTGAGCCTTGGGGCACACCAGCAGAGGGATAGAAAAGACGGGAGTTGGTGTTGTGGATAGTAACACAGGTGGGGCGGTTGGAGAGGAAGGAGGAAATGACCCGGATGAGGTTGATGTGAAGAGCATAGGTTTGGAGTTTGTAGAGCAGGTCAGAGTGCCAGACCCGATCGTAGGCCCATTCGAGGTCTAGGGACACAAGTACGGCGGCACGACGGGAATTTAGCTGGAGGGAAAGGAGTTGCATAAGGCGACGGAGTTGGTCGTCAGTGGACAAGGAAGGACGAAAGACACATTGGGTGTCTGGGAGGAGGTGGTGGAACTGAAGGTGGTGATGGATGCGACAGGACAGGATGGATTCGAAGACCTTGCTGAACGTGTTACGTTAGTGGCCGCCTTTACGTATGTTGCTGACAATCTGTGGGGAACAAGCTTTAAGTACCGCGATGGAAATGCCATTAACTGGGTAATAGCTTTTACTTGAGGTTGGTGGAGTTACTCACGCGCCAGCTCGCCCAGACAGAGCTCGGGGAACTCGTGGTCCTGCTGCTTCTCGAGCGCGGTGCGCCAGTGCAGGTCGACGACGTGCAGCTCGTAGCCGCGCTGGCGGCAGCGCGAGCGCACCGCCGGGTACACCTTGTTGTGCAGCGCGCCCTTCTCCACGCAGCAGTCTGCAACAAGTGGGGCGGTCGTGCAGGTGAAGATCCGGCTCAGCTCACCATAAGGATAAACCAGCTGTAAACATTACACTGCGTTAAAACGATCATTTTGTGATGGTACACATCATCTTTTCTTCTGTGCTTGATGTAGTAAATTGGTGAGAAAATCCGGCTTATGCAAGACACCGTGTTTTATTTTTATCACCCAGACATGTTTTGGCACTTATTGAGACATCTTCTGTAGACATTGGCCTTGAAATTTCTGATTTTTTTTTTTTTTTTTTTTTTTTTTTTTTTTTTATTATATTGACAAGTGTTTTCAACCTGTGGGTCGCGACCCTTAGGTGTGGTCGCAGAGGCTTCCTTAGGGGGTCGGCGTCACAGAAGATTTTCAGTTCTTTAGCGGAAGATCGACCAGTCCTTTAGACAAAAATTCTTACTCCAAACACAAATCAAGCTCCTTTCCTGTGATTTCGTTTTTCATTCCACGAAATGGAGCATGTTGCTGGAAAGGGATAGTGCCTTCCAGGCACAGGAACTAATTCGGAACATGCTCCTGCACACCTTCCCTATCAAAGTGGAAGCTCATCGCACTCTTAACTTATCAGGGGGGTAGTCTACAGAAGATCCCTTGGTCCTTTATTTTATGACAAAATCCAAAGTTACCTGTCTGATAGGGGTGTATTGGCCATCCATAGAGTGATGAAAAGGGCTGAACATGAATTAATAACGACCTGACCCTTATTTTTGAAATTCGACAGATTTGAACTTCCATATGTGCAGGGCCGTTGGTGCAGAGCACTGAAGAATAGAATATCAGATGAATTTTTTTACAAACTCATTTGCCACCTAACTTCATCCAAGTAGTAGCCTCAGTTTCAGCCGGTTTGGTCTGGTCAGCTTACACGCCCAGGCCATGACCCGATCACGTGAACGCCTCTCATCTACAACATAAGCAGAATCGCTAAGCCTACCAGTCACCAACTTCACGGTCTGACTGGAAGGAACCAATGACAAGCTGAGGAGACGAGCGTCTGCGGGCCGCAGCCCCGAAGGTGACGCGCTCTTCATCTCTGACTTCCGACCTGTTCAGACGCACAGTATTTCTCCCTTCCCACCTAATGGCGCTTCCTCCGTCACCTGACTTTGCGGCAGTGGCGACCTCCCTGGTGCCTATGTAGCCCAACTATTCCAATAAACAATGTCTAATTCAAGTATTTTTCATTACTAATCCGAAGGAACGCCCCTACCTCGCCTGACCACTCCCTGCCACCCTGTACACATCTAAGGTAAAAGTGGGATATGAAATAATTTCAGTTCCCCGGTATGTGCCAAATGTTCAAATTTTTGTAGAACTTAACTACGGGGTCATCAGTCCCTAAGCTTATAAACTACTTATGAACTAGCTAAGACTAAGGACGGCACAAATATTCATGCCCGAGGGGGGATTCGAACCCCCGACCGCAGTGGTCGTGCAGTCCGTGACGGGAGCGCCTCAGTCTCCTCGGCCACCGCGGCCGGCGTATGTGCCAAACCCTGTGTGCTATTATCAATGTCTGAGATTTAATTATAAAAATTAGGGTAAAAATCATGTAAATTTTATTATAATTAGGGTCATAAATCATTTAAAATTTTTATAATTAGAGTCATAAATCATGAATTAGTCACAGTTGCGCCATAACTGGCCCATGCCTGTCGATGACCTTGACCTTGGCCTCCAGGAAGGAGGGGGAGGGGGGAGTGGAGGGGGGTGACAGCCCGTTAATCATGACCTATTGTTGTCTCAGAATCAGTACCACCCAGGAAACGGAAAATGCGATTGATGTGCGCTTTTCACATAATGGATTGGTAGTCAAGGAGTCGTATTGTTAGCCAATAAACAGATTGTAAAAATACCTAGAAAGTGTAATTTTTACGCACAAATACAATTTTTCAAATGGAACAATGGTTGTTTGTAACATGCATTGGAATTTTTTTACACCCGCTGTGTACAAAGAAGTTTGACTGACATTTTTATCACTTTTAGTTTGGCAGCTACAACCATTCAAAGTTTTGGGGGCGGAGGCTACGACAGCGTAGCTGACTGGCCGGTGGTCATGAGACAGTGGGCCGTGTCCCCAGGGGCTAGCCACTTGGCTAGTCAGCTACGCTATCGCAGCCTACACCCCCGAAACTATGAACGGTTGTAGTTACCAAACTAAACGTGATAAAAATGTCATTCAAAATTCTTTGTACACAGCTGGTGTCAAACATTCCAGTGCATGATAGAAATAGCCATTGTTCCATTTAAAAAACTGTATGTTTGCATAAAAATGTAAATGAGTAATATTACAATCTGTTTGTTGGCTAGAAATACGAGCCCCTGACTACCAATCCATTCTGTGAAAACAGCACATCAATCGCACTTTCCGTTTCGGCAATATCTGTGGTGCAAGTGTTAGGTGGTTCACTCACTCTCTCTCTCTCATATATATATATATATAAATCACAGACATTGCCGAGGTGGGGTGGCTTGCGTGCCTCAACGATGCAGATAGCCGTACCGTACGTGCAACCACAGCGGAGGGGTATCTGTGGAGAGGCCAGACAAACGTGTGGTTCCTGAAGAGGGGCAGCAGCCTTTTCAGTAGTTACAGGGGCAACAGTCTGGATGATTGACTGAGCTGGCCTTGTAACATCAGCTAATGTGGCTTTGCCACACAGTTACTGCGAACGGCTGCAAGCAAGGGGAAACTACAGCCGTTATTTCTCCCGAGGACATGCAGCTCTACTGTATGAACATATGATGATGGCATCCTCTCGGGTAAAATATTCCGGAGGTAAAATAGTCCCCCATTCGGATCTCCGGGCGGGGACTACTCAGGAGGATGTGATCATCAGGAAAGACAATACTGGCATTCTATGGGTCGGAACGTGGAATGTTAGATCCCTTAATCGAGTAGAAAAATTAGAAAATTTAAAAAGGGAAATGGATAGGTTGAAGTTAGATTTAGTGGGGATTAGTGAAGTTCGGTGGCAGGATGAACAGGATTTCTGGTCAGGTGAGTACAGGATTATAAATACAAAATCAATTGGGGGTATCACAGGAGTAGGATTGATAATGAATAAGAAAATAGGAATGCGGGTAAACTACTATGACCAGCACAGTGATCGCATAATCATTGTCAAGATAGATACGAAGCCAACACCGACAACAGTAGTACAGGTTTATATGCCAACTAGCTCTGCCGATGACGAGGAAATCGAAGAAATATATGAGGAGCTAAAGGAAATTATTCAGACAATTAAGGGAGGGGAAAACTTAATTGTTATGGGAGACTGGAATTCAGTAGTAGGACAAGGAAGGGAAGGGAAGATAGTAGGTGAATATGGTCTGGGCAAAAGGAATGAAAGAGGAAGCCACCTGGTAGAATTTTGCACAGAACATAATTTAGTTATAACAAACACCTGGTTCAAGAATCACAAAAGAAGGTTGTATACGTGGAAGAGACCAGGAGACACCGGGAGATACCAGATAGATTTTATAATGGTAAGACATAGATTTCGGAACCAGGTTTTAAAGTGTAAGACATACCCAGGGGCAGATATAGACTCTGACCATAACTTGTTGGTTATGAACTGTAGGCTGAAACTGAAGAAACTACAAAAAGGTAGGAAAATAAGGAGATGGGACCTGGATAAATTGAAGGAACCTGGGGTTCTTAAGAATTTCAGAGGGGGCTTTAGGCAACAATTGACAGAAACAGGGGAAAATAAAACAGTAGAGGAGGCATGGGTAAAATTGAGAGATGAAATAGTTAAGGTAGCAGAGGACAAAATAGGTAGGAAGGCAAGACCTACAAGAAATCCTTGGATATCACAGGAGATACTAAATTTAATCGATGAAAGGAGAAAATATAAAAATGCAGTAAATGAAACAGGCAAAATGGAGTACAGGCGACTAAGAAATGAGATTGACAGGAAATGCAAAGTGGCTAAGCAGGAGTGGGTACAAGGCAAATGCAAGGATGTAGAAGAATGTATAAATAGGGGAAAAATAGATACAGCCTATAGGAAAATAAAAGAAACATTTGGAGATAAGAAAAACAGCTCTATGAATATCAAGGACACTGATGGAAAACCAGTTCTCAGCAAAGAAGGGAAAGCTGAAAGGTGGAAAGAGTATATAGAGGGGCTCTACAAAGGAAATGAACTTCGAGACAATATTGTAGGAAGGGAAGAGGATGTAGATGAAGGTGAGATGGGAGATACTATACTGAGAGAAGAATTTGGCAGAGCACTGAAAGACCTAAGTCGAAACAAGGCCCCTGGAGTAGATGATATTCCCTCACAGCTACTGAAGTCTCTGGGAGAACCAGCCATGACAAAATTGTTTCACCTGGTGTGTAAGATGTATGAGACAGGCGAAGTACCCTCAGAGTTTAAGAAAAATGTTATAATCCCCATTCCAAAGAAAGAAGGTGCAGACAGGTGTGAAAACTACAGAACCATCAGTTTAATAAGTCATGGTTGCAAAATATTAACACGAATTATATACAGAAGGATGGAAAAGCTGGTAGAAGCCGACCTTGGGGAAGATCAGTTTGGGTTCAGGAGAAATGTAGGAACACGGGAGGCAATACTTACTTTACGGCTTATCCTAGAAGATAGATTACGAAAAGGCAAACCTACATTTCTAGCTTTTGTAGATTTGGAGAAGGCTTTTGACAATGTTGATTGGAATAAACTCTTTCAAGTTCTGAAGCAAGCGGGAGTAAAATATAGGGAGCGTAAGGTTATTTACAACTTGTAAAAAAACCAGACAGCGGTTGTCAGAGGTGAAGGGAATGAAAGGGAGGCAGTGGTTGGAAAGGGAGTAAGACAGGGTTGTAGTCTTTCTCCATTGTTATTCAATTTGTACATTGAGCAAGCCATAAAGGAAAGCAAGGAGAAATTTGGTGAAGGAATTAAAGTTCAGGGGGAAGAATTAAAAACATTGCGTTTTGCCGACGACATAGTAATTCTGTCAGATACAGCAAAGGACCTGGAAGAGCAATTGAACGGAATGGACAGTGTGCTGAAAGGAGCATATAAGATGAACATTAACAAGAGCAAAACTAGGGTAATGGAGTGCAGTGTAAGAAAATCAGGTGATTCTGAAGGAATTAGATTGGGAAACGAAGCAATAAAGGAGGTAGATGAGTTTTGTTACTTGGGCAGTAAAATAACAAATGATGGTCGCAGTACAGAGGATATAAAATACAGAATGGCAATGGGTAGAAAAGCGTTCTTGAAAAAGAGAAATTTGTTAACATCGAATATTGATTTAAGCCTAAGGAAGTCCTTTCTGAAGATATTTGTATGGAGTGTTGCCCTGTATGGGATTGAGACATGGACGATAAACAGTGCGGACAGGAAGAGGATCGAGGCTTTTGAAATATGGTGCTACAGAAGGATGCTGAAGATTAGGTGGGTGGATCGCGTAACTAATGAGGAGGTACTGAACAGAATTGGGGAGAAAAGAAATTTCTGGCATACCTTGACTAAAAGAAGGGATAGATTGGTAGGACACATTCTTAGACATCAAGGAATTGTGAATTCCTAATAAAAAGAGACCTAACGAATACGAATAGCTTTCGCTTAATTACAGCGACGACAGTTCTTTTGTAAATTACACATTCACTACTCACAGAAAACGTAACGCAGCGAATCAGGACTTTACCACCTGTTGCACTAATACAGAATTCCCTGCTATGATAAGGTGTGGGTTGATTCAAGATCGAAAATGGTATGATACTATATATTTTGGATAAAGCAGTCAGTTGGGGGCCGTTTGAATTTCTTTGAGCGGCTTTGCTCCAGTACCTGAGTCAGCTATATTTTTCAAATTGTATGTAAAGGACAATAACAGTCAGTATTTATTATATTTCAATTTTTGATTTTCTTCTATTTATACGTTTGATACTGGTGCCATAGTGCATTGAAGCTAGTTATGTAAACTAAAAAAATCCGTCTTAGTTACTGTGGCTTGGCCACTGTATGTGGTATAAAATTTCTTTGTACACAGCTGGTGTTAAAAATTCCAGTGCATGATAGACATAACTATTGTTCCATTTAAAAAAATTGTATGTTTGCATAGAAAAATACATTTTCTAGATATTTTACAGTCTGTTTATTGGCTAACAATACGAGCCCCTGACTACCAATCCATTCCATCGAACGATGGAGATGAGTAATTCCTTTATATATATCTCCATCGTTCGAATCATAAGTTACATAATGAATTCTTACCAAAATCTCAAAGATAAAGCAACTTCAGTTTCGTTTGATTCGTGCCTTGAAATATCGGGACTGGTCAAATCTTCTCCCGACTACTGGAAACTCTTATGTTTCACAGCGCCTTGGTCACTGCAGACAGATCCCTACCTGAGAATCTGATAGGCCTCGAATTTGTCTCCGATGCCTGTAACCACGAGATATATGGATGAGGAAGAGGAGGAAAGAAGCGAATTTGTTCTATGTGAGTGGAAGAAGTGGGCACAACAATACAGGACGAGTCGAGTGGTGGTGTGCAAACATGTAGTGCTCGGAGAATTGCCAGAACATTGGACAAACCTGTGAGCAAGGTGCATAAAATCCTAGGAAATGTTCTTGTTTGCTATCCATTCAAAATTACCCATGAGCACGAGTTGCTTCCTATTAACCTGCCAGCAAGAGACACTTTTGCTTTAGAATTTCTTGCTCCCATGGAAGTGGACGATAAAACGCCGTGGAAGATTTTGTGGGCAGACGGAGTCCACTTCCGTATGACACGAAATCCCCTTCAGGCCCTGCACGCAAAATTGTGCGGTTCTGATTTTTCTCGCTTTATTTCTTTGTGATTCACGCTAGGAAGTTCGGGCCTGCATCACACCGTCCTGGATGGACTTTTGTAACGCGCTGAACGCCTTTTAGTTCCATATGTCTGCAATGGGTGACACCAGCATTCGGAAAAGTCTGCGAACTTCCAGTACACTTACAATGGCGGCAAGAAAGACTTGTTGACAAGGTGTTGACGTCCTTGTTTCGACATGTGAAGCTATCACATCTGACAGCCTGTTGATTTTATATGATCCTGTCATGTTATTATGTCATTTCTTTCAAAGACATGTTACTGTAAGATGATGCAGATCATAAAAATTTGTAAGTGAAGGCCCAAAACAGACAATTGTGTGGGTACAAACTGTTTGAAAATCAATTTATTTTCTTTTTTTTTGTAATGAATTACTGCAGGTATTTTGTATCTTAAACATCCCCCTCTATATTAATGTCGCATCACCTACAACCTTGAGTCTAATAGCGATATGTCAATACACAGAATTGTCGCGTATGGCCAAAAGAAAATCAACACCAACAAGGAGACGACACGACCGTGGGGTTGGAGATTTGTTCGAAATTTTGTGTGGTGAAAGAGGAGCCCTACCACCTCACGTGGTTAAAATATTAGGACGCACTACTCGAAAAACCGATCCAAAGTTTCTTAGGTGTCTAATGAGTATAAAATGTTTGTCCATTGCCGAGCTGCCGTCTGGCATAGATGGTTAGGGTTCGGACTCTTACACCAGAGGTTTGGGGTTCGATTCCTCCTACCGCACCTTTTTTTCTTCTGTTTCATTTTCTTTTGTTAGTCCACCAATTATTCAGAATGTTTCCCAAACCTACATTATCTTTAACAAATTAGTTACGTTAATGAATAAAACTTATTTTCTTTTTGTCCAACAACTCAGTTCACGGCGATGGGTTTTCCATTTTTCATTGTAACGTATATGAGGAGAAACATTGGGAGTTTAATCAGAATAACAAAGTCTATTGGGAAACATTCAAATTTTATACATGTAATAATTATAAACAAGAACCGCGAGTGGTAATTATCGTAAAAACAAACAAAGCAATAAGTTTTGAGACATATAACAATGTGAATTAATACCTCTTCAGTTGCGAATGTTTTTCATCCAAAAGTTCCAATATATAATTATTATTATAAAGTTCTCCGGCCAATAACGTAGCATCGCGAGAGAATTCTTCCGAAGATGTCGATGCAATTAAATTATTTTCCGTTTCATAATACACCACTGCGTCCTTCAATAGTAATTTTGATCGATCACTGTCAATGGATTCTTCAGGAATTTCTTCTCCAATTCCAGATGAGCCAGCAACTTCTTCAGTCGACACGTTTAACCTCGGATAGGAATAACACGATGAAATTTGAAACTGGCACGTCTGTTCACGACGAAATCGAAAAACAAACTGGCGTTTACTTCTCACGGCTCGCGCACAGTCCTATGCGCAGATGACCGTTATAATCCTAAGGGGACCCTTACAAAGCCCCTTTAAACGTTGAAACCCCATAAAACGAAATAGAACAACGAGCACGAATATTTTTCAGTCATTGAAAAACTTTACGTTCTTGAACTGAAATAATGTTTTAAAAATAATGTAGGTTTGAGAAACTTTTTGAATAATTGGTGGAGTAACAGAAGAAAATGAATGAGACGAAGAAAAAAATAAATAAAAGTGCAGGAGGAGGAATCGAACTCGAGTCCTCTGGCGTAATAGTCCGAGCCCTAACCATCTATCTAAATTTTTCGAAGAGACAGGTGCTTCCGGTCCTGCTACCTGTACCGTCACTGGTATGCGCTGTGAGCTCTCCAACAGCGTGGATGTATGGATGGGATCATCTTTGTGCAAGATGGCGTTCCTCTGCACATTGCAAATCCAGTTAAGCAGCGCCATTTCCGGATTTCTAGGATTATCAACTGCCATTGCCCTACAGAGTGGCCCTCCCAATCACGCGATCTTAACCCGTGTGACTTCTGACTGTAGACTATCTGAAAGTTGTTGTATTCAATATTCCGATTGCGAACTTAGATGCATTGAGGGCAACACATTCTGGACGTGATCCTGGAAAAACTTTCATTAGCTATATAACATGTTTTTCGATTTTATCTTGTTGCAGAAAACGGTGCACAGCATGTTGAACACGTTTTTTCACCAGACAGAAGGAAATTAGAATTCCGATTTGATTTTGATTGATGCTTTGTATGCGGTGTTTGGCCTCAGGACAATTAAAAACCAATTTTTCCCAGCCGATGTGATATAACCTTGCCGTGGTGGATGGGCTTACGTAATTAATATTATCACCGCTTTACACCCATGCAGACTGAGTGATGCAATTTGTTTAACGTGTAACTTACACCATAGGCATTATTGTATGGTTGTCATTTGTAGTCGATCACTATTAAATTATGATTCTTATAGAGCCATCTATTGATCAGTTTTCACACTAATTATTTTTATTCTGCCTTATGTTTTCACCCTTCTCCGACAATATTACCGTGCAATTCGACGTCATACTGCCCAATGGTGTTATTTTTACAGCGTTTTGAAAGTTAACTGTAATTATAATCACCCTGTATATAAATGACACGCCTCTAGAGTAACAGGTGATTCTTAGGTATTTCAGCTTGCTGGTGACACCAACCTGATAGTGAATGATGATGTTTCTAATACTGCTGCCCTGTCAGTACTGTTAATCCAATCAGTTAATGGTTTGTAGAAAATAAATTGATGCTAAATTACAGTAAGACTCAGATTTCACAGTTTATAAAACACAATTCAACGAACTCTGACATTTATTTACACAGAACTGGCATATGTTTACTGAGACTGGAAAGTTCAAACTTCCTAGCCATATAGATAGATAGTAAGCTGTCGTGCAAAGAAAGTGCATATTTAGAATCTGCTTCAAAAACTAAATGATTATTTATTTACTGTTAGAAGAGTATTTGAAATAAGTGATACTTCTACACGAAAAGTAGTCTACTTATATTCATTCGCTCATGGTGTATTGAGTTATCTGTTAGAGTGAATCTTCTGAGACTAAATAAATATTTTTGGATCAGAAACGGGCAGTTCGAGCAATATGTGGTATAAGCTATCCGAACCTATTGTCGATCCCTGTTCCGTAATCTGGGAATTTTGACAGTGGCCTCTCAGTACATACGAGGGTTGGAACTTAAATAGTGACAACACTGCTGTGGAGACACTATGAAATGGAATCTTCTATTGTCGCGGATAGCACACGTTGTTGACACACCTACCTGACCTCCGAGCAAATGGACTCGCCCGTCCCACTTCACCGGCGTGCACAGAATCGAGGGAAAAACAGTCACTTGTGAGCGAGCGATTTACCGTAACGGTGCCACTGGATTAGGAAGGAAATCGGCCATGCCCTTTGAAAGGAACGACTCCCGCATTTGCTAGTAGCGGTTTAGGAAAATAACTAAAAACCTAAATCTGAATGGCTGGGAGCGAATTTGGATCGCCATTATCCCGAGAGCGATCTCACTTGTCACACCACACGATCTGTCGCATCGCACGATACGATATTGCTCGTGCATCATATGAAGTGTTACAAGTACATGATGTCTCACATGCCACAATAGGGCGTGATTTGTCAAGATTTTATGTGAAACTTTCCATGTGATACAAAGTGACATCCATTGCAACATACTTGTCTGATGCGGTATGTTAAACATCCGGACATGTTGTAAGAAGACCGACATTATACTTCATAAGTGGTATCAGTGACATATGATGCACTTCTGACGTGATGTGGTGTATAGGACACATCATAACATGCGATATGAGGCACAATGTTAATTGGGACATGTGCAAAAATACTAAAAAGTCGTAAAGAATTTTTGACTTAAATGTTCTTAAGCTGCCAGAGAAATTAGTTACCTTCTTTTACATCCTTGGATTTGGGCGGGATATATTCGCCTTTTTGCTGTGTTATGATTGGTCCATTTTTCATTCTGATTCCCAAGGTTAGTGAATTAGAAGATCTTAAAAATTACTTCAGGAAAATTAAATACCCGTAAGAACTATTATTATTTTTAAGTTATTAATGAAGAGCCGAAAATGTAAATCTACTGCCAAATTACAAAGTCTATTACTGAGTCCCTCGACTTTAAAGCGTGATATCTCGTTAACGGCCAATGATTATTGTATTTTTAAATAATCGTTTCGACTTTATTCACTATCTACCTTCTAACAGAGGTTCAAATTATTCTTATAAGAGATATCGTATTTCATCGACAGCCCTACACTCTGTGACACACAATCATACGACTTTGTTACAATTTTCTTGTAATTAGTGTGACTTTTGATATCGAATTCCTTGATTTCGTAAGTGATTTTCAATGTAGAACGTGGCAGTAGTGGCTGCGGTGGAGTGGTCGAGCGTTCAAGTCGCCTTGCTGCGGAGCGCGGGACGACTTTCCGTCGGAGATTCGAGTCCTCCTCCTATGTCTACATCTACATATATACTCCGTAATCAACCGTAAATTGCGTCGCGGAGGGTAAACTGTACCACTACTAGACATTTCGTATCCTATTCCACTCCCAAATAGAACAAGGGCAAAAAGAATGTCTATATGCACCCGTACGAGTCCTAATTTCTGTTATTTTATCTTTGTGATCATTACGCGAAATGTAAGTAGGCGGCAGGGAGATCGTTCTACACTCGGTCTCAAATTCCGGCCTTCTAAATTTCCCGAAGAGAATTTCTCGAAAAGAGCGTTGTCTTTCCTCCAGCGATCCCCGTTTGAGTTCCCGGAGCATTTCCGTGACACTCGCGCATTGGTCGAACCTACCTGTAACGGACCTAGCTGCTCGCCTCCGAACTGCTTCTTTGTCTTCCTGATCTGCTGCGGATCCCAAACACTTGAGTAATACTGGAGACGTTGTACTACAAGTGTTTTATATGTGGTCTCCTTTACAGATGAATACATCTTCCCAAAATTCTCCTAATAAACCGAAGTCGGCTGTCTGCCTTACTCATAACTGTCCTTACATGTTCATTCCATTTCATATCACTCTGAAATATTACGACTAGATATTCGAACGACGTGACTGCATAAAGAAGCTCACTACTAATTCTGTATTCGAACATTATGGGATAATTTTTCCTACTCATGTTGCATCACCTTAAATTTTTCTACATTTAAGCTAGCTGCCATTCTTCACACCAACTAGATATTTTGTCTAAGTCATCTTGTATTCTATTACAGTCAATTGAAGACGACACCCTCCCATACACCACAGCATCATCAGCAAACAGCCGCAAATTACAATTTACTCTGTCCATCAGATCATTTATATAGATAGAAAACAATAGCGGTCCTATCACACTCCCCTGGGGCACGCCTGACGATACACTCGTCTCTGATGAACACTCGCCGTCGAGAACAACGTACTGCGTTCTATTACTTAGGAAGTATTCCAGCCAGTCACAAATCTGTGAACCTATTCCATATGTTCGTAACTTCGTTAGCAGCCTGCAGTGTGCACCGCGTCAAATGCCTTTCTGAAATCGAGAAAAACACAATCTGCCTGTTGCCCTTCATCTATGGCTCGCAAGATGTCTTGTGAGAAAAGAGCAAGCTGAGTTTCACATGAACGATATTTCCTAAACCCGTGCTAATTCATAGAAAGAAGCATTTCCGTCTCCAGGAAATTTACTGTATTTGAACTGAGAACATGCTTCAAAATTGTACAGGAAACTAATGTCAACGATATTGGCCTGTAATTATGCGGGTCATTTCCTTTACCTTTCTTATAAACTGGAGTCACCTGCGCTTTTCCAATCACTAATAACTTTGTACTGAATTATAGATTCGTGATAAATGCAAGCTCAGTAAGGGGCCAATTCCGCAGAATGCTGTTTGTAAAACCGAACTGATATTCCACCTGGACCAGGAGACTTTTTCGTATTTAGCTCTCTCAGCTGCTTCTCTACACCGGAAATACCTATTACTATGTCCCCCATTTCGGAATTAGTACGTTGATCAAATGATGGTACATTTGTGCGGTCCTTCTGCGTGAAAGATTTTTTAAAGGTTAACTTCAGCTTTCCGTTTGCTTTCTTCTATTACTGCCCCGGAATCATCAAAGAGTGACTGCATAGTGGGATTTGACTCGCTTATCGATTTTTCATGTGTGTGTGTGTGTGTGTGTGTGTGTGTGTGTGTGTGTGTGTGTGTGTGTGTGTGTGTGTATGTTGCCTTTAGCAAAAGTTAGTTTAAGTAGTTTGTAAGTCTAGGGACTGATGACCATAGCAGTTTGGTCCAATAGGTTTGCAAATTTTTTTTTCGTGGTTTTAGTGAGGTGTGTGCATTGTCTCTTCCACCTTGATTACACCACTTCACCTGTACCTTGAGGATTAAAGCAAGGACTGCCATGTGTATAAGTTAAGTGTGGTTTCCGCTGTTGTAAGCAGAGGTTACTTGACGCTGTTGACTGAAAATGTAATGATATACCGTTGTCATAACACTGTATATAATTTCACGCTCATGTTATTAATATTTTGCTACTTTTTCTCTAGTGAATGTCACTTGTGGTAGAATGCAAAGTTCTGAATCAAAAAATGTTCAAATGTTTGTAAAGTCTATGGGACTTAACTACGGGGTCATCAGTCCCTAAACTTACAAACTACTTATGAACTAACTAAGACTAAGGACGGCACAAATATCCATACCCGAGAGGGGATTCGAACCCCCGACCGTAGTGGCCGTGCAGACCGTGACTGGAGCGCCTCAGTCTCCTCGGCCACCGCGGCCGGCTAGTTCTGAATCGAAAAGACACTGACCCATATTCTTTTTATGGTCGACTGTTATTCTATGTGTGGTTCCGTGGAATCCCAAACATTCCAGGTCAGATGTGTCCCTTGACATAACTGTTGCAATGTAAATGTAATGAGAGTTCGGAGATATTGGTTACTCTTGCCAGGACCATTGTTCTCCACGTCTCTCAAAATGTGTATTTCAGCCGAAAAATGAAAAAAAAAAATTGCTGACATTTGCACACAGAATTACGTTAACTAGACTAGTATTGCCTGTGGTCGAAAATCGACCAATTGTGTTTACAATGGTCACTGGGGGTAAAATTTACGTATCACGTCGGCGGCCTCGCGTGATTATGTTGGCAACATCAACAACACGCTAGAAAATCTTTGCCCATTTGTTCGAACCACATAGAATGACTCGATTAGTGTATCGTACAGACCATGAAGTAAACAAATAATGCTGTTCCTGCTTTATGGTTGACAGGTCCTTGTATGCACCATCGTCCACTCAGTAAAAATAATTGCCCTCGTAAAGCGAAGATTCC
Organism: Locusta migratoria; assembly: GCA_026315105.1. Taxonomy (NCBI): domain Eukaryota; kingdom Metazoa; phylum Arthropoda; class Insecta; order Orthoptera; family Acrididae; genus Locusta; species Locusta migratoria. Next base: position 223,322,754 of record CM048750.1, on the reverse strand, counting down.
ATGAGGAAACATCAGCGTTGTCAAGCGATTGGCTGAAATGAAGACTCACAGGATACTCACTATTCAGCATCTGTTGCCAACATTATCATAGGAGGCCACTGGGATATTTGGTAAAATTTAACCGGCACTGGGAGGTAAGGAAGTATATACTTCTCATGCTATTTTCGAATTATATAACTTTCATTAGCCTAATATTTGAAATGGAACTAAAATTTCGGTGTTCGTATATTTATACAACGCCAAGAAATAATGTTATTTCGATACTGCGATATTCAGAATTCCAGAGCTGACATGTCGACTTCGTAGTTCCACCCGCGCACCGCTACATGCCGCTCCCGGCGCATCATCATTTATATCGGCATTCTCGACTTTGTAGTTCCACCCGAGCACCGCTAGATGGCTCTCCCGGCGCATCATCCTTTATATCGGCATTCATATAAAAACACCCATTTCCTTTAACCACTCTTAATCACTGCGAAAATGAAGCATTTGAACTGCAGATGCGCTGCATTACAGCGTCTTTGGTCGAGGTGAATAGCCAATCAGTGAGCTGATTGTTGGAAAATGTAGAACTTGATCCAAGCTGTAGATAGGAAAATTTCTACTTCCTTTTACCACTTTTAATGGCTAAATGCGCACATAATATTTATATTCGTGAAATCTACGACAAACAATCTTTCAAATTATGTAACTTGCATTGGCCTTCTTGTACGAATAAATTTGTAATCTGTACCACAATTTTCGTGTTAGGGTATTTATATAATGATATGTCGACATGTCGTACTTGAAATAACATCTCTTGGACTACTATAGTTGGCATAGCGAAGCTTCCTCTCATTGTCCATCTCAAATAACCAATGCTGTTTGCAAACAAGCACGTATTGCTCAAAGTAATCCTCGGTCATCAGTAAACACCTATTCACGGTGCTGAAATCTGTATCCTTTCATTCAGAGCTATGTCTTTCGTCCTGATTTCTATCCCATGGATTGACGGCTTTTTAAGAAATGGTGATACCATATCTGTATTTTTTGGTCGCAAGTACACAGCAGTAATCCGAAGACACAAAATGGATAGATCAGGCTTCACAGTGAAACATGGCAGTAAAGCTTTGCTGGTACTGTTACAAAAGTAGCTGACTGTGATGGGCAGTGGGAGGAATCGGGTCAGAGCGCGGAAATGGAAATTTCGGCAGGATATCCGCTGACAGCAACCCGATTTCTCTGATTTCCATCGCTGACTGACGTCACAAGATTTCAGCTATTCTCATCCTCGCCGCGAAGGTAGGTGAACGATGCTAGGCGCAGAAGTTTGTACTTTGGGTAGTTACCGGGTGTTTCTTTTCCTTTTTGGACGAATGGGTGTTATGCAGAAGTTTAAAATATAAAGGTGAAAACATGTTTTCTTTAATGAAATCGCCACTTAATGGAAGCGAGTATGGTCATAGGACTCCTTCCGTCATCTGGTGATCCATACTCTTGACCACTGTAGGTGAAAACACGCCTTATTCTACATTTCATGAAAGATGGCATAAAAGAAGTGTTATTTGTCTTGTAATGATCTCTCTGTGGCCTGCGAGAAACAGAACTATATTGTGTCCCTTAGTATCAATATACCTTACACTCATTCGAGTGAGATACTTCTGACGACATGTGTCCCAAAATGTGTCCAATGTGTCTCATTATCACTTGGTAATTGCAGCTTAATGTTGAGAAGATGCACAGAACGCAATGCTCACTCCATAGATATTTCTACTCTATATACAATTTAGTGGTTGTACCCATCGAAATATGCACTTCTTTTCTTTCCATAACATTGCAAAGCATATGGGATACAGCTAGGAAGGAAAAAAAAAAGAGTCCTACCTGGATTAAATTTTACTTGTAGTGGCAGAGGTTTAGTTTGCTATCGTTGGCAACGAACTATTCGCTTTAGGAGGATTAATTTACTGCCCAGAACAGTATAAATTATTTATTTAATCGTGAACATAAAGAATTATTCCCCTAATTCTACGTCACTGATTTTTGAAAAAGCATTCAAGGTCCGTTGCCAACATCAGCACACAACGGCGCAACATCAGCACACAACGCAGCAACGCCATAATTAGTTATTTGGTGTACTATGTAACTAAAGTCGCGTCAGTTTGTTCTTTCCTGTATTATGGCGTTTTCGAGGAATTTCTAAACAGAACACACTCAAAATGTAATGAGGATAGAGCAAAATCAGAAAGGGAATTACATAAATTCGATTTTCCTTGCAAAGAAATCTTATGTAAATTGGAGCATCGATAGACGCGAAGGAATGTCGTTATGTTTTATATTCAAATGTACCCTGTCAAAAGAAGCAAAGAAATGTCGTTAAGCTGTGAATATACGAAGTGCAATCAGCAACTCACTGTTCAATGTTAGTTTGTATTTGCAGAGATAAGATTGCGGCTCTTAATTCAAAATACTTCTGTTACTGAAGTAATACGCATAACACGATCATGTACTGTTTCTTTGCAGCGCTACAAAAACAACAGCACCTTTAATGGTGCGTTGCTGTTCTATGGCATAACCATCGAAAAGAAATAAAAATTAAAAAATGCAGCAGCACCAACTATTAATTCTTTGGTGCAATACATAACCAACAACGCCTCAATTTGTTCTGTACTGTACTACACAGTTTTATAGGCATTCCTAAACAGAATGGACTCAAGATGTAATAAGTACACGCCGAAATCTGAAAGGAAACTACATAAATTCGTGTGTCCTTGCAAATAATTCTTAGTAAATGAAAATATCGATAGACGCGAAAGAACGTCGTTTTGTTTTAAATTCAAATGATACTCTCGGAAAGACGCATTTTTTTCCCATGGCATTGCAAGGCATGCGGAATACAGCTAATAAAAAATATTTTGTGTGTGTCATACCTGAGTTAAATTTTACTTGCAGTGGCAGCGGTTTAGTATGTTAACGTTGGCAACGAAATATTCGCTTTAGGGAGATCACTAATTTACTGATTGGAACAAAATTAATTATTTATTTCATTATCAACACAAAGAATTATTCCCCTCATTGTATGTGACTGATTTTTCAAAACGGATTCAACATCAATACACTACACCGCTGCCGTAAGGAAAATCGTAGCCCTTGTTTCAGTGTATTACAGCTTAGATATGTGAATAAAAAATGCAGCATCGCAATTTATTAGTTATTTGGTGAACTATGTAAGTAACCCACTCCCATGAACCACAGACATTGCCGAGGTGGGGTGGCTTCCGTGCCTCAACGATACAGATAGCCGTACCGTAGGTGCAACCACAGCGGAGGGGTATCTGTGGAGAGGCCAGACAAACGAGTGGTTCATGAAGAGGGGCAGCAGCCTTTTCAGTAGTTACAGAGGCAACAGTCTGGATGATTGACTGAGCTGGCCTTGTAACATCAGCTAATGTGGCTTTGCCACACAGTTACTGCGAACGGCTGAAAGCAAGGGGAAACTACAGCCGTTATTTCTCCCGAGGACATGCAGCTCTACTGTAGGACCATATGATGATGGCATCCTCTCTGGTAAAATATTCCGGAGGTAAAATAGTCCCCCTTTCGAATCTCCTGGCGGGGACTACTTAGGAGGATGTGATCATCAGGAAAGACAATACTGGCATTCTATGGGTCGGAGCGTGGAATGTTAGATCCCTTAATCGAGTAGAAAAATTAGAAAATTTAAAAAGGGAAATGGATAGGTTGAAGTTAGATATAGTGGGGATTAGTGAAGTTCGGTGGCAGGATGAACAGGATTTCTGGTCAGGTGAGTACAGGATTATAAATACAAAATCAATTGGGGGTATCACAGGAGTAGGATTGATAATGAATAAGAAAATAGGAATACGGGTAATCTACTATGACCAGCACAGTGATCGCATTATCATTGTCAAGATAGATACAAAGCCAACACCGACAACAGTAGTACAGGTTTATATGCCAACTAGCTCTGCCGATGATGAGCAAATCGAAGAAGTATATGAGCAGCTAAAGGGAATTATTCAGACAATTAAGGGAGAGGAAAACTTAATTGTTATGGGTGACTGGAATTCGGTAGTAGGACAAGGAAGGGAAGGGAAGATAGTGGGTGAATATGGTCTGGGCAAAAGGAATGAAAGAGGAAGCCGCCTGGTAGAATTTTGCACGGAACATAATTTAGTTATAACAAACACCTGGTTCAAGAATCACAAAAGAAGGTTGTATACGTGGAAGAGACCAGGAGACACCGGGAGATACCAGATAGATTTTATAATGGTAAGACATAGATTTCGGAACCAGGTTTTAAAGTGTAAGACATACCCAGGGGCAGATATAGACTCTGACCATAACTTGTTGATTATGAACTGTAGGCTGAAACTGAAGAAACTACAAAAAGGTAGGAAAATGAGGAGATGGGACCTGGATAAATTGAAGGACCCTGAAGTTCTTAAGAATTTCAGAGGGAGCTTTAGGCAAAAATTGACAGAAACAGGGGAAAATAAAACAGTAGAGGAGGAATGGGTAAAATTGAGAGATGAAATAGTGAAGGTAGCAGAGGACAAAATAGGTAGGAAGGCAAGACCTACAAAAAATCCTTGGATATCACAGGAGATACTAAATTTAATCGATGAAAGGAGAAAATATAAAAATGCAGTAAATTAAACAGGCAAAATGAAGTACAGACGGCTAAGAAATGAGATTGACAGGAAGTGCAAAATGGCTAAGCAGGAGTGGCTAGAAGGAAAATGCAAGGATGTAGAAGAATGTATAAATAGGGGAAAAATAGATACAGCCTACAGGAAAATAAAAGAAACATTTGGAGATAAGAAAAACAGCTCTATGAATATCAAGGACACTGATGGAAAACCAGTTCTCAGCAAAGAAGGGAAAGCTGAAAGGTGGAAAGCGTATATAGAGAGGCTCTATGAAGGAAATGCACTTATCGACAATATTGTAGAAAGGGGAGAAGAAGTAGATGAGGATGAAATAGGAGATGCTATACTGAGAGTTGAATTTGACAGAGCACTGAAAGACCTAGGTCGGAATAAGGCCCCTGGAGTAGATGATGTTCCCTCAGAGCTACTGACGTCTCTCGGAGAACCAGTCATGACAAAATTGTTGCACCTGGTGTGTAAGATGTATGAGACAGGCGAAGTACCCTTAGACTTTAAGAAAAATGTTATAATCCTCATTCCAAAGAAAGCAGGTGCAGACAGGTGTGAAAACTACAGAACCATCAGTTTAATAAGTCATGGTTGCAAAATATTTACACGAATTATGTACAGAAGGATGGAAAAGATGGTAGAAGCCGACCCCGGGGAAGATCAGTTTGGGTTCAGGAGAAATGTAGGAACACGGGAGGCAATACTTACTTTACAGCTTATCCTAGAAGATAGATTAAGGAAAGGCAAACCTACATTTCTAGCTTTTGTAGATTTGGAGAAGGCTTTTGACAATGTTGATTGGAATAAACTCTTTCAAGTTCAGAAGCAAGCAGTAGTAAAATATAGGGAGCGTAAGGTTATTTACAACTTGTACAAAAACCAGACAGCGGTTGTCAGAGTTGAAGGGCATGAAGTGGATGCAGTGGTTGGAAAGGGAGTAAGACAGGGTTGTAGTCTTTCTCCATTGTTATTCAATTTGTACATTGAGCAAGCTATAAAGGAAAGCAAGGAGAAATTTGGTGAAGGAATTAAAGTTCAGGGTGAAGAATTAAAAACATTTCGTTTTGCCGACGACATGGTAATTTTTTCAGATACAGCAAAGGACCTGGAAGAGCAATTGAACGGAATGGACGGTGTACTGAAAGGTGCATATAAGATGAACATTAACAAGAGCAAAACTAGGGTAATGGAGTGCAGTGTAAGAAAATCAGGTGATGCTGAAGGAATTAGATTGGGAAACGAAGCAATAAAGGAGGTAGATGAGTTTTGTTACTTGGGCAGTAAAATAACAAATGATGATCGCAGTACAGAGTATATAAAATGCAGAATGGCAATGGGTAGAAAAGCGTTCTTGAAAAAGAGAAATTTGTTAACATCGAATATTGATTTAAGCCTAAGGAAATCCTTTCTGAAGGCATTTGTATGGAGTGTTGCCTTGTATGGGATTGAGATATGGACGATAAACAGTGCGGACAGGAAGAGAATTGAGGCTTTTGAAATATGGTGCTACAGAAGAATGCTGAAGATTAGGTGGGTGGTTCGCGTAACTAATGAGGAGGTACTGAACAGAATTGGGGAGAAAAGAAATTTCTGGCATACCTTGAATGAAAGAAGGGATAGATTGGTAGGACACATTCTTAGACACCAAGGAATTGTGAATTTAGCGTTGGAGGGAAGTGTGTGGGGTAAAAACCGCAGAGGAAGACCACGAGATTGATACAGTAAGCAGATTCAGACAGATGTAGGTTGCCGTTCTTATGTGGAGATGAAGAGGCTTGGTCAGGATAGGGTATTGTGGAGAGCTGCATCAAACCAGTCTCCGGACTGAAGACCACAACAACAACAACATGTGAGTAACAGGTCCTCTATCGAATCTTTGCTATACTACGCTGAAAATCAAGCATAGCATACACCAGAAACTACAAATCACGATATCTTTTCTTCCCCTGATGGAATTTTGATGAAATGAAGATTATATGTTGACCAAATGTACTCTCAGTTGACCTATGAACCCCATGAAAGTTCGTACAGTACCCTTGGAGACTTGCTGTACTACACCATATAAGCATAGTATACGCAAAAACTTCAAAGTACGATTTCCTTTCCCATCCTTACCTAAACAATCCGAGTGTAAACTCCACCCCCAATGACCACGTTGTCGACGGGGCGTTAAACGCTAATATTCCTTCCTGACTATAAAACAATATTTCTTGTGACTTGTCCAGGATATAATATGAATATTTTCTGTGGAGAGCCCATGCCTGAACAAGCGATATAAAGCTGTCCATGTGAGAAACACGGAGATTTCAATTACACGTCACAGTATTGAGTAGATTGCCCTGTGATTTATTAATCATAATAGAAAATGTAAATCCCACTGCAAACTGCAGTCTCTTAAAGTTAAGAGCCAGATCTATCGAAAATAATGGGTATTCGTCGGATGTACTCTCTCTATTCTCTTCCTTTCCTTGTAGCTCTATAGATATCTATTGCTTCTTCCTACAACGGTATGCGCTTCACAGTGCAGAGTTGCTTCAAAGTTTTCAACAACGTTGTCATCATTCAGGAATTTCCTTAAGCTCACTGGAGTACAGGAGGGTCTTAGTAGTAAATAAGAAATGTAATAAAATGTGATGCCTGATGTGAAAAGTTTTTACCCATCATAGTATATATGATCTTATATTTACTCAGTTATACGTTGTACAATTGTACATTTTTTCAGGTATATATTAATTTCTATAAGTGCTGTATGTCTGCAAAATCTGTTGTGAATGTAATTAGAAGTAAAGAAGTAATAGATTAAAACTTGGTGCTTGATGGGGTGGTTTTCCATGAACGTTACTGTACTCGTACTCTACTGTACAGTACTGTACTCGTACTGTACTGTACTCGTATCTCATGAAGTACGTGTCGTACTGTGATACAATTTAGAAGGTGTATTCAACTATATGGGTTTATATTGTTTGTAAAACTTCCTGCAGGTATAATATGTAGTGTAGAAATTATAAATTTCAACATTATACCGAATGCCGTAGTTTTACTCCGCGAACAACGGAAAACTAATAAGCGAGAAACTTTTTTCCTTTCTCATTTTGCTATGGTTGTCAGCAAGAAATAGTTACCTGAAGGTTTGAAATTATGTTTAAAGTTTGTTGCAAGTCGCTAAGTGCCCTCCTTCTCAAATAGTGGACTGATAAAGTAACGGTATCACATGCCGAAGGCGGGGAAGTTTTCATTGTTTATAACGCCATATCTCCTGAACTATCGGTCCTATCGCAAAATCGTTTTTTTAGCTGACGTCTACTACCCATAAACTACATTCCTGCCAAAGTTCAGTTTTATAGGTGAAGTAGTTTTCGAGATTTCGTGTTCAGTCAGTGAGTGAGTGTATGAATGAGTGTCCTATCGCTTTTATATAGAGAATAACCGTTTACATTTGTATTTTACAATCATGGTTGTCAGAGACATGTTAACAGTTTTTTGTGGGCATGAATTTCATGGTCTGGTTCAAAATTTGTACTCAGATCAGAGATCGAATCCGGGTCTTCTGGGCAGATGATGTATCCACTAATCTACATGGACACGGTGGATATTGTAGCTGCAGGAAATAACCTTTCAAACTCCCTGCTATACAAAAATTCTCAATTTATATCTTACACCAATGGTTCCAAGTCTTCTTTGCTATGAGACCCACAAATCTCATGGACATTTTCGCGACCCTCTACGGCTAAATGTTCAAATGTTTGTGAATCTATCGGACCAAACTGCGTGGTCATCAGTCCGCAGCTTACAAACTACTTAAACTAACGTAAACTAACCTAAGGAAAACACACACACACACGCACACACCCATGCCCCTGGGAGGACTCGAATCTCCGACGGCGAGCAACCGCGCGCTCCGCAGCGAGGCGCCTTAGACCGCTCGGCTACTCCGCCGCGGCTCTATGGCTACAACTCAGCAGTTATTAGAAATATATAATTACATTTAATGTGAAACTGAATTTATTATTATATGTGCAAATGATCAGTTGTGCACGAATTTTGAAAATTATGAAAGGAACACAATAAAAGAAAGCGTATTTTGACCATTAATAAACTTATAAATATGGAAAGGAATAGCAGGATCGGAAGACTTATATGTTAAAGGTAATGATAATGGAGTGAGACTACTAAGCTTTGAAAGTGCATCCGAACTAAGGGTTATGAGCGTATACTTTCCTCGGAAGATGACTTCGGTATCACCAGATGGAAGAACAAAAAATCAAATCGACATTGTCCTGGTAGATCAAAGGCATTAAAAGCAGTGTAATGAATCTGAAAACCATAAGGGGAACCGAGACAGGCACAAATCACTATCTAGTTGTAGCAGAGGTACACCAAAGAATAGCCCTAGAAAAGCCAAGGAGGGGAAAGAGCATAAAAGACTGTGATATTGACATAGAAAGACTGAATGTTAAAGGCAAGGCAAAGAGTTTGTCATTGAGTTGAAAAACAAATTTGATGTCGTAGCACTGGAAGACAACCTCGACATTTAAGACCGCTGGGGACGCGTAAAAACAGATATGGAAGAAGCAGCATTAAAAACGTGTGGAAAAAGAAAAAGGAGGAAGAAAAATCCATGGTTTTTAGAACAATGTGAGCAGAAAGTGAAAGAAAGAACAGCGAAGAAAAACACCTGCAAGAGGATTCCAACGAAAGCAAAGAAGCGTATGAAAATGCTTACAGAGAAACCAAAAATCTTCTAAGAAGGAAAAAAGAGAGAACATGTGGATAGTTTGATAAAAAACAGCAGAGGACGATGAAAGTGCAGAGAATGCAAGATATTTTTACAGACCAGTCAGTTTCTTTAGAAACGTATATGAACCACGGATGTATGAAATTAAAGATAAAAGCGGCAATACAGTTCTAGAAAGATCCAAAGGTATGGAAATTTGGAGGGTTTGTTTTGAGGAGCTTCTAAATGTTGAAGAGGGAAGTACAGAAACGGACAAATAACATAAATATCAGAGTTCAGATCCCTTCGTTAAACCGCCAACATTGAAACAGACAGTCAACTATCAAAATACAACAAAGCTCCACGGAGAGATGGCATAACATCCGAACTGATTAAGGAAGGAGGAATAAAACTGTCAAAACAAGTGAACAAACTGGTTACGAACATCTGTAACGAAGAAAGAATGCAAAAGGAACGGACAAAAGGTGTCATAATACCAATTCATAAAAAAGGGTGACAAAGAACAATGCTGAAATTACGCGGCATCTCATTAATTAGCACCGCTTGTAACGTGTTCTCCAAGAACCTCCAGAAAGAATTAGGACCATATTTAAAAGAGGTAGTAAATGAGAAACAAGCTAGATTTATGAGAAATCGTCCAACTACTGATAAGATATTCACACTGAAAGAAGCCATATGCAAATATTTGGAATATAATAAAACAATGGAAATATCATTTGTTGATTTAAAAAAAAAAACTTCAGGTTAATATGTCAAATTTACTCATGTGATTGTTTATGATTCGAAGAAACTGTGTTGGAATACAATATATTTGAAAGCCTCTTTTGGTTGATACTGTTATTAATGTGGTATCTACTTTCATCAGTAACAATACTTAAAGACACTTTAAACTAATGCTGTAATTTCACACACGTATTTGCGGGTTAAAGAGCGTTGGTAATTCTTCCACCTCTAACACTATTTCACACACGATTATTGAGCACTGCATACACAGTCAAACACTTTCATAAGTAAAAAATTTCTGTGTATTTATGTAATCATGTAACTTATTATTACGATTTGTAATTAAGATTATACTTTGACAATTGCTTTTCAAAGATAGCTGCACGTGTTATTAAGCGCTCTAACCTTTTTGTGTGGATGGCGAGAGAGAGAGGAACGTGTTGGCTCTGTGAGTCAAAGAGTTCTGACTGTTGTTATAAGCGAGCGCTGGGGCTGTAGCGGACGGAAGTTATCGGTTGGAATTTACGAGCAGTATTGTATTGAAAGTTGTTAAATCGACAGTTGGAATGTGACGGTTATGAATTAGTCAGTTGTGCGTTGGAAGTTGGGAGCTGTATATGTCAATTAACATTTGTAAGAAGTTGTCAAGCCGAATTAAAGGAGAGTTAGAGAGGGATGAACTCCAGTTTGAACTGAATAAACGACGTGGAAGTGAAGTTTTGTTTCAACATTGTATTGCTCGCACGGATCCTCAGAAGTTGTACATGCAAATTCCTGTTACGTTCACTAAGAAGCTAAGAGGTTTTCTGCAGATTGATTGAATACTTCAACGATTTGTTGGAACACGTGGGCCACTTTGCTACCCTGAAGTATTGAACGCGTGGCCAGTTAATTTGTCAAAACCGATAGAGTATTGCTTAAACTTGTCGCCATTCGAAAATGCGTGGGATATGGTGTAACGAGGTGTGCAGTGCTGTGTCTCAATGCCAACCACCTCAGTTGAACTATGGAGCCAGGTGAAGGCTACATGGATGACTATAACAGCACGCCATTCGCGCCTTGCATTTCATCTTGCGAGCCATGGATGAAGGGCAACAGGCAGATTATGTATTTCTAGATTACAAAAACGCAGTTGACGCGGTGCCGCACTACAGACTGCTAACGAAGATATGAGCTTATGGAATAGGTTCACAGATTTGTGACTGGCTGGAATACTTCATAAGTAATAGAACGCAGTGCGTTGTTCTCGACGGCGAGTGTTCATCAGAGACGCGTCTATCGTCAGGCGTGCCCCAGGGGAGTGTGATAGGACCGCTATTATTTTATATCTATATAAATGATCTGATGGACAGAGTATGTAATAATTTGCGGCTGTTTGCTGTTGATGCTGTGGTGTATGGGAGGGTGTCGTCTTTAATTCACTGTAATAGTATACATGATGACTTAGACAAAATTTCTAGTTGGTGTGAGGAATGGCAGCTAGGTCTAAATGTAGAATAATGTAAGGTGATGCACATGAGTAGGAAAAACTATCCCTTAATGTTCGAATACAGCATTAGTAGTGAGCTTCTTGATGCAGGCGCAGTGTTCAAATATCTAGGCTTAATATTTCAGAGCGATATGAAATAGAACGAATATGAAAGGACAGTTGTGAGTAAGGCGGACAGCCGACTTCGGTTTATTGGGAGAATTTTAGAAAGATGTGCTTTATCTGTAAAGTAGACCACGTATAAAATGCTTGTACGACCACGTCTTGGGTACTGCTCAAGTGTTTGGGACCCACAGGAGATCAGTTTAAAGGAAGGCATGGAAGAAGTTCAGAGGCGAGCAGCTAGATTCATTACTGGCAGGTTCGACCAATGCACGAGTGTCACGGAAATGCTCGAATGGGGATCGCTTGGGGAAAGATGACTTCTTTTTTTTTATTTTTATTTATTTATTTTTTTTTATTTAGAAATTCCGTTGAGGAAATTTAGAGAGCCGAAATTTGAAGCTGAATGTAGAACAATCTTGCTTCGCTTAAATACCACAAAGAAAATATAAGAAAAATTAGGATTCATGTAATTATACCAATATGCTGCTATAAAGTTTTTTATTGTACTACTGTTATGGATCCATTTCGGCACAATTAGCCATCATCAGACAATGACCATGTGACATCCTTGGCAACGTCTTGCTGTTTATTTAATGATAATGTGAACTTTTGTGTGACTCTTATGTAGCGTTATACAAATATCGTTAACTAAAATTTTTAATATTTTTTTATCGTCATGTTCTGAAAGTTGGCCAAAGATGTTACATGTTTACAGTTCAACATTCATTTTCCCTCGTTATATTTGGGAGTGGAATAGGAAAGGGTGTACCTAGAGATGGTGCAGTTTGCACTCCGCCACACACGTTTCGGTGGGTTGGAGATGTATATATGTAAATTTAGAACGTGGGTGTATTAAAAGTGTAGCTAACGCGTAAAAATTATGTTTTTTTGTTAGTGATTAGCCGTGTAGTAGTGCGAATTTTTGCTGATTGTGGCTACAAAAACAGCAGCATATTCGAAACATTTTAAGCTCAAACTGCAGGGTTTATTACAAGGGCTTCACATTGACATGCCCAGCGTTTCATTCGCGGTGGTGGCTCTTACACAGAATCCACTAGTGTTTCTCTTTAACGCGGAAGTTTCCCTTAGACCATACTCTAATAAAGCTCTTTTCATCTCCGACGTTCCATTTAGGTCTACATTGTGCTCTATTCACGCATTTCCTTTTTACTTTGAGAAGGTGTTCTTTGCTATGGCACTGCTACGGACGAACGTATTTCCTCAAACTTACACGAACTTAAAAAGATATGTGCAGAGTGTTTCTTATCTTGATACGTCAGAAATCAGTGACACAGGTCTTACGTTAATGGCTGCTGTCACAAGTTTCCTTAAGGACCTCTCCCGTAACTTCTAGCGCTGCTTTTCGTAACACTGGTAATGGCGTCTCGTTTGCACCGCACAAGGCGGCATTCACCGTCTGATGTGTTGCGTGTAATTTAAAACGTAAAGCTAACTGGGTCAACCAGACACATGGTATAAACATCAGATTACAGTAATCCATTAAATTTCAGGCGTGTAGCCACATAAATTCCAGTTACTAGCTGAAAACCCCGTGTTGCCTTTTTATTTATTTATTCCATGCTCGCCGCGGCGGATTAGCTGTGCGCACTGGGGCGCCTTGCTGCGGTGCGCGTGGCCGTTCGCCATCGGGGATTCGAATCCCACCTTGGGCACATGTGTTTGTGTTAGGTTAGCTTACCTTAGTTTAAGTAGTTTGTAAGATACGGACTGATAACCACGCAGTTGAGTCCGATAGATTTACCAAGATTTGATATTTACTCCACGCTCTCGCAGTTCACCTCCAATCCTCTCTCTCTCTCTATCTACCCATCTATCTATCCATCTATCTATCTGTCCATTTCTTCCTCTCCTATCTCCTCATTCCCTCTCTCGGTCCATCTCTTCCACCCTATAGCATCACTAATTATTTTCATTTTCAACCATTGTGCATTCAAATATAAACTCTGCACCCCTAATAAGGAATACTGTCATTCTGTCTATACTCTGGAAGCTTTCCTATGCTTAATTTTCTACATAAGATAATGAAGTGGAAATTATACAATTCGATCATATACTATATCTTGAGCTGATAGATAGATAGCTTCTTAATGATTATCTTAAAGGATTGCGAAGTCCCACTCAACTGTTTCACCCCAGATATCTCAGAAACTACAAGAGAGATTGAAAAACGACCTTCACGGTCATGAACGTACTGAAGGTGCTTATGAAAGTAGGTACTATGAGACAGTCTAAAACGTAAAGAAATATTATTTTCAACTCAGACTAATGTTTTTTTTTATTGAATACCCTATATTATTTATTAAGCAATCAATTGAATGAAAAATCACAAAATGAATGGCGTTGGTTGCCTCGCAATCCGTCAATTACATCTGGAGAAACTGCGAAGCGAAGTTGACGTTTGAAACATATGAGGCGCGCAGCTAGCACATGTCAGAGACTCAACAGTGAGTCTTGCTTGAGTCTCTGGACGCGTTAGCTGTGCCCTTCATGCCCCTACAGTACGTTTATGACCGCGAAAGCCGTTTTTCAATACCTATTGTAGTTCCAGAGATATCTGGGGGTGAATCAGTAGAGTGGGGCATCTTGCATATTCGAGAATTGTCCAGTTGCGAGACCGCGAACTGGAATAAATTTGTCTATTGAAAAGGTAGGCATTTCTCTTTAGTACTTTGGACCTATCAATCATTTTGGAGAGATCAGTGTTCTTTGCATTACCTACTCATTTCACTATGTGAACTCAACTGCTTGTGTAATTCGTTTGGTAGAGTAAACACAAGTCAACACCAACCGCCTCTGCAGCAACTTTCTGTTGTTACCACTACCTCGGTTGACATAATGTTGTTGTCTCCAGTCCACAGACCTGACAGAAAGATGTCGAACCATTTTAGTTCCTTTTGCCACGACAATATTTCAGAACCTAGGTATCTCAACTGAGCCCCTAATTATTTTGACTACTGTATGTAAACGCAGCACTGTACATTTGTTTACGATAAGGCTCAATTACCATTATTTGTATTGTAATAACAGTCTTGATAGCAGAGGTAATTTTTTTCATTTTTACTTCTGCGATCAAGACTGTTATTACAATAAAAATATCGACAAGGAAGCTCGCTGTTTCCTCCAGAGCAATGTCATCCAAATAAGTTGGCATCCCTGCACTTTACGTCGATACGCTGATGCTCCTTCTGCATTTCGGCACCCTTTTCCAACTTTTCGACTTATCTATGTAGTCTAGTAAAGCATAATTCTTAAAAAGCCTTATCAAACTTCCAATGTTATCTATGACGCATAAATAAGGAAAAATATTTCGTGCAAATTGTCACACACTGAGATGCAAACATAAATTCGTTTGCCTCATGTTTCTATGTCAATAAATGACAATGCAATTGAATGGGAAAAATCTGGAAATATGAAGTGGACTTCTGGGTGTTACCGTGCGCTGACATTGACCAAGGGGACAAATCGTCAACATGGCACAAGTTCCTTTCGCTGTGCCAATTAGCCACCATACATAATACCGGCCAGCGAAAACGAAACGATAACGGAAACGAGAGATGTCATTGCTCGCAGTGTCACGCAGACTGTCGCTTGACGCCGCATGCCTCGCCTTCTCGTGAGCGGCTAGACTACCTACAAAACCCGCATGCTGTGCCCTGCTGCCGACCTGTCCCATTGGACACTGTCGGCGCACAGTAAAGGCTAGTTTACATGACGACATTACGTTTTATGAAACTGCGCTACTGGCCAGTGCGCATGCGCGGCAAGCGTTCGCGCAACTCGTTGGCGAAACTAAACAGTTGCGGCACCTTCCGACTTTGGGAAACAGATTTCGCTTGTTTTTAGGTAAGGTAATAACAAAAACAGAACAAAATACAACATAAAGGGGGGAACGAAAGAAACTGTTCGGTTTTTAGACATATATGCGATGCATATAGGTGTTTGTGGGATTTTAACGATGAAAATTTCATGAATAAGCAGCGGCGTGTTGATGCTCTTGAAGCAATTATTCGTGAATTAAATATAGTTGGGTTAACGATTAGTTAATTGCAGACTAAAATACATACAATTCAAAATACCTATACAAACGAATTACGGCAATTGTGGATTTCGGAACACGGTACAGATACTGTAGAAACGAATATGAATCTCCACTTGACAAGAAACGTAATTTGTAATTTCAGTTCTGGTAACAATGCTTCATGCATAACAGTATCTTGTTTGTTTATTGCATTGCTTACTCCGCTTAAAGGAAAGGTGAACTGGTCTGGTGACACTAAGTTGATTAAAATAATCTCTAGGGTCTTAAAGAACAATTTCTTTCAGCAAGGTCGCTGAGCAACCTAGCTGACGTCTTTTTTTTCTTTTTTCTTTTTTTAACCCAGTCACGAATGCAAGCACGTTTCTTGTTCTTTTTATGTTTAGTCTTATGCAGCGACTTCACACAGAGAAGCAATAGCTCCGCCACAACTCTTCCAGCTACCAAAACTTTCATTCTACGGTGACTACAGCACTCACAAAACAACGAAACTGCAGTGTATAGTATTGGTGCTGTGTTTACAGGTCTACAGACAAACAAGAAACCAGTTGCGTGCAATCCATTTCACGCAACGAGTGTCGCAACCTGGTGTGTTCGTGTAGACTAGCCTTAACCCCAAAAACACTACTACATATTTCCATATTTTTACAATTCAATTGCATTCTCATTTATTGACATAGGAACATACGGAAAACGAATTTATGTTTGTAGCTCAGTGTGTCACAATTTACACGAAATTTTTTCCTCATTAATGACTCACCCTTTAAAAGTACAGTTAAGATACGACAACACGTCTCAATAGCTGAGAGAGACTAAAGATAAATTCAACATCTGCATTCTAGTAGTGAATATTGTTTTGTTACAGCCCTTATCCAGGGATGAAACCGATAGTCTCTCTTGGTGCTTAAGTCCAAAGAATTTTCCATATTTTGGATCCCTGAAATATTATTTTATCACATTTGTAATTATAGGCCAATCGAAATTTTCTGATAACAGCAGGGAGACAACTTTCCTTACGGTCTTTGCGTCTATCACGCTAGCATAATTTATCTACAAACAGGAAATTAGAATCTGTCATATCTAATAATGTGTAATTTCGAGGGTAACCGAGCACTCGAATGGAATATTTGAAAACTTCTCTTGTTCTTTGATCGTGCTACAAGTTCAAGCGATTGACTCACTGCTCCTCTTACACAAATTACATAACACTGTTTCTAGCGCACTTTAGGTATTCGGGACGTCTATCTGCTTTATGTAGTGACGGCGTGATTCATAGTGCAGAATGATGTGTGGTTATGTTACAGATACTGAGGTCGCTGTTGAGTTGGGGGGGGGGGGACGTTGATGAAAAACACACACTATTTCAAAAATGCACCAAATGTACAGTTTTGGAGATACCTGTATAGCAGTGAAATTTTGTACCACACTTTACATGAGAGTAACACATTTACATATAAAATCCTTTGGCTATATATATTCAATAATTTTTTGTTGAATTAAATTATAAGTTTTATTTCCTAAAAAGTTTTCAGAAAGTATTCAAGAGATTTCTACAAAAAGTTCTTTGTTTCTTTTTTTTGTATGTTGTAAACTTCTCTCATGAGGTCTTTGGAATAGGTCAAATAAGAGAACTTTCATAATTTTTAAATTATAATTCAACAAGTACAATTTTAAATTCATGCAAAATTCCAAGCACTTTGCCCATATCTCAGCTTGCAATCAGTATTTCAAAATTTGCTCTTGACACAACGTTTATTAGATTTACAGAAATATGAGTGCAAAATTTCATAACTCTATCATTCATAGAATCTGAGGAAAGGTACATAAACTTAAAAAAAAAAAAAAAAAAAAAAAAAAAAAAAAAAAAAAAACTTCTCAGGAAACGCAATTTAAAGTTCAATCAAATTTTTTCTCCTTATGTCACTTCTTTAGAAGGCACCACATTTGTACTCTGGGGCGTCTTTCCCTTCAAGGCTTCTGGTTTCTTGTTGTCCGTCTTCTTTCCTTTACCAGATCTTCAACTGACTTTTCAGCTGCAGAGACGCGCTGTAAATCTATTTTTCTCAGATGTCTTGAGAAAAATTTCGTATATTGAAGCCCATTTTTTCTAATACCTTCATCCTCCCGACATTCCCATCATTAAATACAGGAACTGCATCATAAGTTGCAATTTTGACA
This sequence comes from Locusta migratoria, assembly GCA_026315105.1. Lineage (NCBI taxonomy): Eukaryota > Metazoa > Arthropoda > Insecta > Orthoptera > Acrididae > Locusta > Locusta migratoria. The sequence goes on along the minus strand of CM048750.1, from coordinate 223,304,806 downwards.
ACTGTAGCAGATGCAAATGTGGTTTTAGGGCATCGTTTCCGTGTGAGTGAATTTAGAGACTCATTTGGATTCTGGTTTTTGCCATGAACACACTTTTTGAGAAGTGCAGAATCAGCCAGAAACCTATACGTTCGCTTGCCAAGACCCAGGATACAATTTGGAAGTCTCTCCTTGTGAATGTGGGGGTTGTTATCCCTCTGAGCTTGTAGATATTCACATCAACTAATGTGGCACAGATGATGATTAGGGTGATCATGGTGTTCATCTGTTGACAACTTACGGAACTATGTAGCACATACTGCGCTTTTCATGTCATTTACACTGGATAGGTTCTGTCTTATGAAATTAATGAGGAAAGATTGGAATACTTGAATAAATCTCAGCCAGTATCATAAGGGGGAAAAAAAAATTCTTTGTCAGAGATGATCCATAGAACCAAAGAGTATGTATCACGGCCTTCTAGATGTATCCCGCACATTTTTGGTTGGAAGTAATACACAGAATCGTTGTTCACTGAGCTGGTATTGAAGTACTCCTTCAAAACGCGGGCGTGACGGGCACTTCGGATGCGATTTCAACATTGAAACTTTGGGGACTTATTTGCATAAGTTGTACTAACAAATATAAAATAAATGGAAAATTGACATTTTTGGTCAATTTCATCAACGTCCCCCCTTAACGGGGTAGTGAATTAGTGGGGGGTGGGGGGTGGGATTACTGGCCGAAACAGGCTGAGGCATAGCTGCTGGTACAACAGAAGCGCCATAATCTTACCAAACGAGGAATCAATGCGCCAGAAACTGGCGCCCAGTAATGTGGGGCATTAAAAGGTAGTTGAATATACATCAGAGTCGGACAGAGTTTTCTAACTCATCGATTACTCACCAGGTAGAATTATGTATTTATGTTGTAATGCGCATCCATACGGTACACATTTGAGGAAGGATGCTTTGTGTTATGGTAGCTCGCATAGGGGCTAATATTTTGCTACACGAAACGTAATCTGCCGAGCTACAAACGAATATAAATTATGAAAATTTGAGATAAGTACTCTTTAATGGCCTCATTTACCTCGTAAGAAGCTCAGTGATATTCGAACTTTCAGAATGAAGCTATCGGCAAGAGGAAAAATAAAGTACCATGGAAACTGCTAAATACGAGTCGGGAATCTATCGGAACAGCTAAATTACCATCTTGTTACGCTGAGTTGACAAAGAGTTGGAGCCGAAAAAAAAAAAAAAAAAAAAAAAAAAAGACTGAAAAACCCCTCTAACCGCTGCGTCAACAGGATGCTTGCGGCTTTTCATTTTACGACTAGCTTCGTTGTTAGCATCGGAATGATAAAACAAACAGACTCTATTTTCAAAACCTGCAAAATGAAGTTGAACAAAGATATTCTACAAGATAGGTCCATAGAATTTAATTATTGCAAAAACAGAGAGAGAGAGAGAGAGAGAGAGCGGAAAACTCACAATCTTACAGGACATTCCATGAATAACAAAGCCATTCAGGAGATCGTGCGATATGTGCAAAACGAGTCGATTATTTTTCTTCAAACAGGCTTTGGATAGCGTCCGATGATGCTTGTGGATCAAGAGATGGTTTTAGAACCATCCCGTGTCGATTTGCGCATTACTATGTGCTGTGATACGCACGGTAGTCTACGGATTGCATCTTTCCCACGGGAAGTGAGAGCTTAGAAGATAAGCCACGATGCATCGATTACGCCTGCCGCGTACGGTGTAGACGCGTGCACTTGCACACGATGCACGCATACGATCGCTAGTAGACGGCATAGGATGGATCCTAATCTCACGCGTTTGGAAGTGCTTCGCGCATTCGCAGACGACCGAGTGAGGTAAGAAGCTCACGAACGGAGCCAAGTAGCGAATTTGTTTGAGAAATGAGTACTCGTCTCCTGCTCAGGGGAACGTAGTAAATATTTTAGGAGGTGGTGCTATAGACGAATTGCAATAAAAATTACATAAAACATGAATACAATTTTATTGAGAACAGATATATGCCTGTTAACATGAAATCCAAACAAACTTAGAGCAAATGTAAATGAAGACATTTTCACTGATTTTTCCGTCGGTTCTTAGCAGAATACCATCATAGTGACTTCAAAGTACAATGTTGTGTATTCATAAATCCGAAGCAATGAATTAAAATTTGTGATGCGGCGGGAAATCGAACCGGACCTCCACGCTTACTAGGCAGAGGTCTTACCGTTGGACCACCACACCACTAACGATTAAGGCGCCTTGGAATATTCTGAGTACGATTTCCCTCCACGTCACCAGCTTTAATTCAGCTTCTGTGTTCCAAAGATAATTGCCACTACTGCCAAGGCTCTCTATGCAGCGGAATAGCACCTCGGCAATGGACATATTGGAACAATGCTTCAGATTTATCAATAATGTCTTTGACATATTCGAGACTAAAATCCGTCTCAGGGATTGTTTATTTGTATTAAATTGATATTTATATCACCTTAACAGGATTGTTCCAATATGTCCATTGCCGAGGTGCTATTCCGCTGCATGGAGATCCTTGGCAGTAGTGGCAATTATCTTTGGAACACAGAAGCTGAATTAAAGTTTGTGATGTGGAGGGAAATCGTACTTAGACTATTCCAATGCGTCTTAATCGGAAGTGGTGTGGTAGTCTAACGATAAGACGTCTACCTAGTAAGTATGAAAGTCCGGGTTCGATTCCCAGCCGCATTACAAATTTTAATTCAATGCTTCAAATTTATCAATAATGTCTTTGACACATTCGAGACGAAAATCCGTCTCAGGGATTGTTTATTTGTATTAAATTTTTGTGTATGTTCTACAAGTTCATTTTCAGTTCGGTTTTCGGCTTACAAGGTCATCTTCAGACTTTAAAGTAATTCGAAAACCGGTTATTTAAATAAAAGTCAATACGATGATTTACCAATAGACGATGAAAGAATCAGTCAAAATATACAAATTTCCATGTCCTTTACACGCAGGCGCTTGATAACGTAAAATGCTGAAACAGCTGTAGCGGTAAATAATAAACTGTACGCAGTGATTCTTGATCTTTTATTACAATGTCCTTCAACGAGATTACCACACTGCAGGCCCAACAATCGGGAAGTTAAAATGCTTTAAGTTTGCTGGGGTTACATACTAAGAGCTATGTTCACTAAAAATTGAAGACACATTATACAGCATTTTATGCAATTCGTTTCTATTACCATCTCCTAAAATATTTGCTATCTCTCCTGGATCTTGCTGTAATTAACAGGAGAAATATTGGTTTTCGGTTAGCATTATTTGAAGCTTTACCCCAGTGAATGATCTTTGTATAGGTAGAGTTTCTATACACATGAGCTTCACCATGATATACATAAGCACCTCAAACCGCGCGACCTGGTAGTATTTAATTGCCTTTTATAATGCCAAAGATTACACAAGTGAGCGACGAAGTTTCAAATGAACTGCGTGGAAATGAATACATTTTCACAGAGGCAGTCTAAAACACAAATAAATGTTTTAATCAGTACAATAATCACGATCTATTTCTCAGTCTCGAAAAGTGATATTAACTCGGTGATTAATTTGCTCTAAGTAGACACTTGAATCAGACGACTCGACAAACACGTACCGTGTAAACGCTTCTTTGTAGTTCGATGGTCTATCGCAACGAGCGCTGCAGCTCACTACGACTTTCTTGTGCGTGTCGCACATCCCGTATGGAAGGGGCTTTGAGTTTATTCTTGCCACGTGTGGGAAACTTCCCCTAAAGGCTGCAAGAGTCACTAGTGACAAACGGTATGGGGTGTCGAAAGTGAATGAAAGTATTGATTAACAGTAGTATTCATCTCCTGCGTCTGTTGTTCCCAGACAGTGTTATCTTTTAAGCCCTTTCTACACGGGAAATGAGAGATTACGAGATTACCCATGATGCACCAGTTACGCCGTCCGCGTACATTGTAGACGCGTCCACTTGCACAAGATGCTCGCATACGATCGCTAGTAGACGGACTAGGATGGATCCTATTCTCACACGTATGGAAGTGCTTCGCGCATGCGCAGATGAGCGAATGAGGAACCCAGCTGACGAATGAAGCCAAGTCAGGAATTTTTTTGAGAATGTGTACTTGTCTACTGCTCAGAGGAACGTTGTTTTTCGACTCACTCGTATTTTAGGAGGTGATACTATAGAGGAATTGCATTAAAAATTTAATATAACCTGTGTACAATTTTTATTGAATTAATATGGAATCCAAACAAACGTAGAGCAAATGTAAATCAAGAAATTTTCACTGATTTATCTGTCGGTTCTTGGCAGTACAACATCACACTTACTTAAACGTAGAAATTTGTGTATGTTCTACACGTTCATTTCCACTTAGTTACCCGGTTTTCGGCTTACTAGAACATGTTCAGACTTTAAACTACGTCGAAAACCGGTTATTTAAATAGAAGTCAATATCGTGATCTACCAAGAACCGACGAAAGAATCAGTAAAATATCCACATCAGTTTGTTGTACATACCAAGAGCTGTATCTCTGTAACCAATAAAAATTGGACACACGTTATATGAAATTTTAGCTGCAAATCGTCTTTATTGCCATCTTCTAAAATATTTGCTCCTTTTCCTGAAACATGCTGTAGTTAAGAGATGAAATGTTTGTTTTTGGTGAGCTTTATTTGAAGCTTTATCAAAGTAAAAAGTCTTTGTATAGACACATGAGCTTCTTCATCATATACATAGGCGCCTCAAATCGCTGGGGCTGGAAGTATGTAATCGCATTTTATAATGAGGACCTTAATACATGTGAGCGACGTAGTTACGTATGAACTACAAGAAAACAATTAAATACAGTTCCGAAGTGGCAGTCTAAAATACAAATAAATGTTTTAATCATCACAACATATCATACAGTTTAGAAAAGTGATGTTAACACGGCGATTCATTTGCTCATTTGCTGTAAGTTGACAACAAACGAAGTAGACGCGTTAAGCAGATGAATCAACAAATACGTACCGTTTGAACGCTTCTTTGTAGTTCGATGGTCTATCGCAAGGGATGCTGCGGCTGACAACGACTTCCTTGTGTGTGTTGCACGTCTCGTATAGAAAGGGATTTACTGTCAGCTTGTAAAACTTAAGCTTTAGCCCCTTCCCCTCCACTCTTCAGGTATGCTCTGTTGCAGTATTCAACAACACATTAGAGGAACGTTTTGCAGTTTGTGTCCATAGTTGTTCCTCCTCCTCGTACTAGACTTTACCCAAATTTCTACCCATTTAATCAAGATAGAAATAAAACTGTAGATAGGTTTCGAAGCCAGTTGAAAATTACCCACCGCCGTACACCGTGCCTGTTATCATACAGACACAGCCGTTTCTCTTGATTTCAAGCTCATGTGTGCTAAATCCTTAAATAAATGTCTGCAGGATGATCTTGTGTGTGTTCCAACAATTATTCTGATTACACACGTTTGTAAAATGAATATTTCTTCACTCAGTGTTGAACTGTCTGTGAATAAGATCCCATATGAAAGCAGTGAATGAAAATAAGCATAGTAAGCTAATTTCCTGAGATGTATATCAGAAAATTTTACAATGACCCTGATAGCGTAAGTAGCTGAACTCTAACGTTTCAACAGATCTTCAATGTGTTTCTTCCAATTCAGTCCTTCGTCAATGCAAACACCTTTGCTACAGTTTTATGTTCATGCCATTTACTGTAGGAAACTGTATATATTGGGTTTATCGAAGTTTAATGAGAGACCATTTGTAGAGAACCACTTAATATTTTTCTGAAAGTCATCATTTACAATTTCATCAGTTAATTCCTGTTTGTCATGCATGTTAGCTATACTTGTATCATTAGCAAAAATAACTAGCTTAGTATCTTCGTGAACATAGAATAGCAGGTCATTAATATATATTTAAGAACAGCAAAGGACCCAAGATCGAACCTTGTGGGATTCCATTTTTGATAGCTCCCCAGTTAAAGGAATTAATTGTGCTTTCCATATCATTTGAACTGCTTATTTCAAGTTTCTGCACTCTTCCAGATAAGTATGATTTAAACCATTTGTGCACTGTCCCACTGATACCACAAGTCCAGGTTACAAACGCGATAATGTCCGTATACCACTCAGAATCAGCTTGGGCCCATTTCACTGCACGGTCGGTTGTGTTGCGTTTCTCGGTACTATTGGATACACTGTATGCACCTTAATGACATACTATATTATTACATTTGTGTAACTTATTTGCCTTTAGTATCCAACCATATGACGTAATCTACGCATGCCACTTTGCAGATGGGCCATCACACTACAGAAGTCATTTTGAAGTAGAGAAGAGCGGATTGGAGGGGAAAAAATGCTCCATTTTCGGCATAGAATCAATATAAGGAAGGAAAATTATGCCATTCCACAAAAAAGAACCAATTATGGTCTGAATAGCCAACTACCGGCGGGATTCGGAAGTTGCAAATGTCGCAAATCGTTCCGGCGTCGTACACTTCGTACTAGGAGGTATCGCGTTTTACAATTTATACGACTGCCTCAGTTTCAGAAGGGGTGGACGGGCGGTCTTCTTTATAAAGAAGATTACTGCATCTGTGTTACATTTAACAGCAATGAAACAGAAATAATAAATAAACGTAGAAAGTGTCAGAAATGAAAGTGCTGTTAGAAAGTAGCCGCGGCGCACACGCAGGTATTTAGTCTAAAAGCTAAGTCTAAAAAGCTAGTCTAAAGGCTAGTCTAAAAGCTAGTCCTAAAAGCTAGCCAAAAGTCCATATTTAAAACGTGAGTAATTCTCAGAACTCGCCATGCCCTGTGACAGTCAGATGGTTCAGTTTTGACGCAACATTTTGTGAGTGTGTGTGTGTGTGTGTGTTGTGACGATGCAAGGGAGCGATCACGAAATGTTTCATCCTTAGTCGTGTATATGATATATATTCCTCACATAAGACACAACTGTTAAATATCTAACATCTCAATGATATATACATGCCAGTAGTTTCCTTTTTGGCCTCAAAATTAACTAAGCATATTATTTATGTAACTTTTTCTTAAACTTACTTCAAAATCTGCATTTAAAGCTATACATCACGATCTCTTTTTGTGTTTATAACATCAAAACATATTAAAATTTTGACAGTTCCCCGGTGCAGAATGCCATGCTGTTTACTTGACATATGGGGCAAAGATCTTCAAGGAAAGATGTGCCGGTTAAAAATGTAAATGATCTAAATTCATATTTTATGTAAATGAACTGAATTGTTATTCAATGTAAAATAATGTACTCACATTATATTAAACTTGTAAATTAAATGAAATTGTTTTATCTTTGTGATAAACTTAGTATTCATCACAAAAGAAAATGTATAGTAATATTATTTGTTGCTAACATACAATGCTAAAACTTTAAAAATATAATGAATTAGAATACTATTGTAATTCTTTATTGTATTAAATAATTAATATTTATTTAAATTAATAATGGATATAATCATAAGTTCACATGTTCTAAATGATCACATGATATAGACTGTCATTTGTCACAATATATATAAAATTGGTGCACAGGCGCTGTTGAGTTCTGTTTAGTCCTGTTCAGTTCTGGTTCTAAACTGTTACTAGCATGGAAGTTTCTAGTTGTCATCAGTTGGTAGAAGTCTGTTTTATACGTTGTACTACATAGTTGTAAACTGGCCTGGATGGAGATTTGTAACAAGAACATTAATTTTGGTTGTGAAAATTGAAGGTAATAAAATTGAAAGTAGAATATTCTTGGACTATTTTGGAACCTGAAACGCTATTTCAAAGTAAATTTAAGAAGGAACTTTAAAACAGCAAGAATTCAGGACAACATGGCTTTGCAAAAGGTAAGTTCCCACAAATACAAATTCTCCTATGCTTCGAAAAATATGTTTTTGTTGGACAGTAGAAAGTATTGCATTTCAGTGTGTCTTTGTTGTGCATTGTTAGGCGCTGGAGTCAGTCTTTACCAACGTCTCGCCGCTAGTGCACGTAGTTAGTGTAGTAGCCGAGCGGTCTAAATCGTCTCGCTGCTCAGGGTGCGGTTGCTCGCCGTGGAGGTTCGAGTCCTCCCTGGGGCATGGGTGTGTGTGTTGTCCTTAGGTTAGTTTACCTAGGTTTAAGTAGTTTGTAAGCTACGGACTGATGACCACGCAGTTTGGTCCGATAGATTTACAAACATTTGAAGTCTCCCGTTGTACACCATAGCAGTTCCAGACCGATAGCTATAAGGGGTGGAAGATATAGTGGTTGAAAGTCGTCAAATTATAAAATAATTCGGACTGAAGGCCAGCGACTCTATAGCAAGGAGGTTACAAACAGCGAAACGTGATGCCACAGACCATATCTTTGGCCTATGCGTGCTACAATGTCTTCAGCTCTTTCTCTGTAAGGATAAGGATACGAATAGGGAAATATAAGAATAAATAAATAAAGCAGTAAAAAAGAAATTTCTTTTAATACATCTCTCTAAAAAAATCGATTTGACGTTTCGCGTATTACATCAAGTAATCGATCTGTTATTAGAAACATTATTCTTGAATTTCCTGATTGGATTCTTCGAAACGAGTGCATTATTATGTGTGATTTGATCTTCACTAATAAACGGCAAGTACACAGACTTCTGCAATCAGGTAGGAATATTTTTCAGTTCCTTCAAAACCAGTTTCACAGCACACTACTGAAAGATAGCTTATCTATCATAATCAACCAACACGCGAGCGGAGTCGCGGGCATAAGCTAGTGCTTAATACGCTAAACTACCATAAATATCAAAACACCGACAAAGCGCCGTCACTACGAAAATAAACATTCTGTTACACACGAAAGAATTCTCGAACCAGACAGAAGGAAACTGATTACTATATTATGGGGAAAGTCTTGTTTATTCTAAAAGAAAACAATATACCTTTAAATAAAAAAATAAAAAAATGTACTTTTTACGGATCGTGGCCCCTAGAGGCGAAGGTTCGAGTCCTCCATCGTGCATGCATGCGTGTGTGTGCATATTGTCCTTAGTATAAGTTATCATAGGGTCTTTGTAAGTCTAGGGACCGATGACGACAGACTTTTGTCCAGCAGGATTACAAAGATTGGAACATTTGGATCGCTGACCTCGCTTTCAAGAAAGACATCACAGGTGTTTTTACCTGATTTAAATAAATCTTTGCAGGGTAAAAATAAATTAATCGGTACTATGTTTGATCGTATTGGAAGTTCCAAATTACCGGTTTTCCCTTCTAAAAGTCAGCTTCAAGAAGAATATTTTCCCTCTCAGAATTCTTTAAATTAAGTACTTATGTACACATTATGGAGTACACCAAAGCGTTATATTCATTGCATAAAACGTTTGACAAATTAAAACAACTAAACGTACATTCAAAAGTTTTTCTGATGCCTTTTTTTGGTGCACCCATAGGATGTCCCATCATATCTCCAATTTGAACGATTCAATTTTGACAGAGCGCTACCACAATTACAATCGTGGTGTCAATTCCTTTTTATAAAGGCATTGATCAAGAAGAATTCGCGAGTATTCATGCCCTTGTTCTAAAATGAGTTGCAATGTTGTGAACAACGTACATTTGTGAACAAATGTTTTCAGTTACGAATATTAAGAAAACAAATTAGTGGCTTCAATGTGATGCCAATATCAACAGTGATGAAAATACGTGCAAAATAAGGAGCACAATAAAACTATTATTTTTATCCATACACAAAAATTGGCATTATTATTATTCGTTTCAATAATTCACAAACAACAACATGACTCTCGCCGCGTTAAGCGCTGCGACAAAACGTCCCCCTGTTACCAGTGCCATGACAGCGCTGTGCCTGCCTCACGGCTGGGCAAATGACACTCGCGTTCGAACATGCTCGGAATTTCCCGATATAGCGGAGAACTCGATACAGTGTCGAACTGTTCGAACACCCAGATAATAAATGACTCGCGCTGCGTATCTACGAACGGTATGTGGGAAATCTTCAAGTTACCGAGCTATCGCTTTGATCAGAACTAATTTCATAGGAAGTAAAAGTACATGTAAAAGAAAAGAAGGGCATAACTATGAAAAACTCTTTTTTTTAATACCATGCAGACATGACCAGTCTGGTATCATTGCAAGATATGATCCATTGATAACATATCTGCTACTATGACTGAACTACTGCATCACATGACTGAAGGCTAGCATTCAAAAGAAAAAAGAAAAGGTGAATCCTTCAGATGTAGAAATCACATTTAATGTGATTATTAGAGGTTGCAAATGGCTATTACATTCTCTGTTCATACGGTACAGCAACAGATAAAAATGTTACCACATTTTAAGCGCCTTGAAAACGAGATTAAAAGAGCTGAAATAGGGAAAACATTAGAAATTTAATACCCAATGACGGAAATAAGTCATATAATAATAAACTGTAATTGTGACCTAGGAATAAACGATGCACGAGCTGCTGTGTAAGTAGTATAAACAGGAGTCGCTAGATCGCAGCACTAGAATTTAAGTCGCGATTGCTATCGTTTACTTATAGCCTATATTCGTTACTGATTTTACTTATGATCTGCATTCTAGAAACTGCTATAGTCGGAATATCACACTTATTAATCCCCATAGTACATTAATGACATCCTATCTTCGTCATAAATCGTGTACTGCACAGCACAGAAATGATTTATCGATACCATCGTTCTAAATCGTAGAGATAGTACATTAATGACATCCTATCTTCTTCATAAAGCATATACTGCACAACAAAGAAACGATTTATGAATACCATCGTCCTAAATCGTAGAGATAGTACCTCCTGACATTGCTAGATAGCGTCGTGATCGAATGTTCGAACATTTCCCGCGATTTCCCGAATTGTGACGTAGGCTTTTGACACCGTACCTACAAACGGCTTTTAATCAAATTGCGTGGTTACGGTATTTCGCCACAAATTTGCGACTAGATAGGGGAGTTTCTCTCACAGAGGAAACAGTTCGTAGTAATCGATGGTAAGGCATCGACGAAAACAGAGGTGATATCGGGCGTTGCACAGGGTAGTGTTATTGGTCCTCTGCTGTTCCTTATTTACATAAACGATTTAGGGGAAAATCTAAGTAGCTCTCTTAGGTTGTTTGCAGATGGCGCCGTCATTTACCGCCTAGTAAAATCATCTGAAGATCAAAACCAACTGCAGAACGATCTGAATAAGATATCACTAGGGTGTAAAAATTGGCAATTAACTAAATAATGAGTACGAAAAGAAATCCGTTAAACTCTGTTTACAAGATAAATCAATCAAATGTGAAGGCCGTAAACTCCACAAAATACCTAGGAATTACTATTCCTTCAGACTTAAATTGGAAAGAACACGTAGATAATGTCGTGGGAAAGGCGAACCGGAAACTGCGTTTTATTGGCAGAACGCTTAAAAGATGCAAGAGAACTACTAAAGAAACTGCATACACTACGCTTGTCCGTCCATTTTTGGAGTGTTGCTGCCCCGTACGGGATCCTTATCAGGTGGGTTTGACGGAGGACATCGAAAGAGTCCAAAGAAGGGCAGCTCGTTTCGTATTGTCACAATGCAGAGGAGACAGCGTTACGGAAATGATACAGGATTTGGGATGCGAATCATCATACCAATGCCGCTTACCGCTGCGGCGTGGGCTACTTACGAAACTACAATCGCCAACATTCTTCTCCGAATGCGAAAATATATTGTTGACTCCCACTTAAATAGGTAGAAAAGATCACCAGAATAAAATACGAGAAATCAGAGTTCGAACATAGAGATTCAGGTGTTCTTTCTTCCCGCTCGCTATTCGAGAATGGAATGGGAGATAAATAGTATAATTGTGGTTCGATAAACCCTCTGCCAGGCACTTAAATGTGATTTGCATAGTATCCCATGTAGATGTAGATGAAATTGTTCGAACAGTTCGAGTCATGTTCAAACCCAGCTGTAGCCTGCCTGGCTCATGTGCCCCATACCACCGACTACTGCAGCAGAGCAACGGTGCTTTTGCCGGTGCCAGCCGGTGTTCGCCAAGCACCCGAGTTGGAGAGGCCTGAATTAAACAATGTAATAAACACCATAATTTTGTTTAATTTCATTCTATCAAATACGCAAGTCCACAATTATTGTAAAAATATGTTGTGTACGGTGTCACAGTGCAGAAATTAATTTTGGCCAACTTTTTGTGTCAAGTACCCCTGAGTGCGGCGGCAGAGCCTGCAGAGCGCAACGGGCCAGGTTGATGTGTCTGTAACGGGGCTACTTAATATGTGTGTGCGCGTGTGTTGCCTTCAGTACTAACAGGGGTCTACAAAAATGAAATTATGGATCTGACTGCAATACTACTAGGAGAGTAACTTGACAATTACTGCGCAACGTATTCTGACCTACTAAGGCAAGTTTGGGCATGTCGAAACTTACGCTATCTGACTGCAAGGCTAGAAGAATTAAAAAGATGCAAAATCTTGGTTGGCTGATATTCACTCTACGAGAACAATAAAAGAAAGTCGTACTGTGTTGTACTTGTTGGCCCTGTCTTAGTGTTACTATACAATCAGTCTGTATACAAAAAAAAAACAGGAATGTGTGCAAGAAATATTTTTTTGTTGTAAAAAGGGAAGTGATATCTCGCTTCACACCAACTCACATTCTTCACTTCATATCGTCATGTCACCACTTGTTACAATGTACTTAACTACCATTAACTTACAATCACTTACAGCGACAAGAATAATCATATACAAAATTAAACCAATCAAAATGAATAAATCTGTAATGAAGAAAATTAGAAAATTAGCAATCAGCAAATTCTACACGAGTAACATAAACTATAAAAATGAAGAATGTGCGTATTATTGCGAAGTCGTGCAATGAGGCAGTTTCTAAAACAGGAATGCAGCCCTACTCTCAGGGAAGGATTAATTATAAAAAATCAAAATGTCAAAAAATGAAAGGAACTGTTTTTTATATATTATTATTACGTTTGGTTAATGTTATTACAACAATTACAGTGACGAGCCACGAATTAATCAAAGTTGTGTATAGGTTCGTACTGAATGGAAAGTGATGTCCAATAAAATAAAATGAGCGACCTTGCGCAATGCGAAAAAAATTTAAAGTAAATTACCAAAAAATTAGTAGCATCATGAAGAACTTCGGGCTGTGTCCATCACGAGCTCCAGAGGATCTGCCACGCTCCGCTACTACACTCCCACTCTTCGCGCGGCAACACCGAGCAAACCCCGCCTACCGGCCGCCAAAGATAATCCTCGCGGACCGAACAAAGATGTTTATATATATGTTGTTGCCAACATGTACAATCCCAAAACTTAAGGTAGGAAATTTCCATTGAGTAGCCACCTCACAAGAGCGCGCGCGGCCGGTTACCTTGCGAGTCTGCGGCGCAGACGTAGAGGGCGATCTTGCGGCAGCGCGGCGCCACCCTGGCGGCGGCGACCCGCCCCAGCAGCAGGTGTCGGCTGGGCTCAGGGAGGCGGCGCACCTCCGGCGGCAGCTGCAGCGCCGCGGACGACGGCGTCGCCGAGCAGGGCGCCGCCGACGACGGCGGCCCGCGCTCAGAGTCCCGCGGGCTCTGCGCCGGCGGCGACGACAGCGACATTGAGTCCGCTGCGGCAACCACACACACACCGACCACTGTCACTCATCCACTACTACCGTCTAGTTTCCATACTCCTCCTCACAAACACCTTGGCCTCACCCTGGACATCCCATCTCAAGACCATCCAACAAAAAGCCGATATCCGCCTCTGTCTCCTAAAGGTCCTTTCCGGCCGGACGTGGGTCCTCCAACCACCCACCATCTTCTACACCTACCACTCCGTCATGCATCTCATCCTCTGCAGCTTCAATCCCTCTTGGATCTTCGCCCCCTTCCTTCTACAAAGCCCTTCATTTCCTTGAACGCCATGCACTCTGCCTCACATACCGAATACATCTTCCGTATCCTACACAGATTCTATATGACCTTATCACTTGAAGAAAGTTCCTCTGAAACATCCACATCCGTTACAGCCACCGCAAACTTTTAAAACACGCTGGTGTATCCTCTCCAAACTAATCCTGGGCCCTTGCCCCACATCTGTGATTTTATACTGTGAGCTCTGCACTTCCATACCCTCACCTCCTATCCCAAAGCATTTCCGTACCCTTCCTCTCCCAGATGATGCTCTCCTCCTCTACTTTTCCTATCAGATCCGATCCTTCCCCTCCTTCCCCACTCTCGCATTGATGCCCCCTCTCCCCTCTTCCCATCGTTCTCCACCTTCCCTCCTTCCTTCCCCATCCCAGAGTCCTGTGAGCCCCTTCCGAACTTTTCTTTCCCATCACTTGTGCCCCCCCCCCCCCCACCCCTAAGATTCCTCTGCGGTACCAGGAGTGCCAATTTTCAGTGGTATCAGTGTGTGTTTCAGTCAAATCGTCACTGTGCTTCAGTGTATTTTAAATACTTGCGCGCATATTTTCTGTCACTGTCAGTGTCAGCTGTCACATGACGTCAGTGTCAGCTGTCACGTGACGTCAGTGTCAGCTGTCACGTGTCGTCAGTGTCAGCTGTCACGTGACGTCAGTGTCAGCTGTCACGTGACGTCAGTGTCAGCTGTCACGTGTCGTCAGTGTCAGCTGTCACGTGACAGCAGTGTCAGCTGTCACATGTCGTCAGTGTCAGCTGTCACGTGTCGTCAGTGTCAGCTGTCACATGACGTCAGTGTCAGCTGTCACGTGACGTCAGTGTCAGCTGTCACGTGACGTCAGTGTCAGCTGTCACGTGTCGTCAGTGTCAGCTGTCACGTGTCGTCAGTGTCAGCTGTCACGTGACAGCAGTGTCAGCTGTCACGTGTCGTCAGTGTCAGCTGTCACGTGACGTCAGTGTCAGCTGTCACGTGTCGTCAGTGTCAGCTGTCACATGTCGTCAGTGTCAGCTGTCACATGACGTCAGTGTCAGCTGTCACATGACGTCAGTGTCAGCTGTCAGATGACGTCAGTGTCAGCTGTCACGTGACGTCAGTGTCAGCTGTCACGTGACGTCAGTGTTAGCAGTCACATGTTGTCAGTGTTAGCTATCATGTGTCATCAGTGTTGTAAGTAAGTAAAAAAAAACTTTACATAGAAAAAACAGGCCTAACCTAAAAGTATATATAACAATACGATTATTATTATAGAAATATTTTTGTGTGTTTCGCAGATTGTCTGACGATGGCTAATTGCGCCGAAATGGGACCATAACAACATTATAATAAAAATTTTAAAGCAGCATATTGGTTTAATTACGTGATAGTGTTTAAATATTTGCTTTTTATGCTCTGCCTCTTTTGGACTTGAACCATGATTCTTATGTGCATCCTTTCGTCTGATTTTTAAATGTCTATTTATTAAATGCTCGGATGTTTGATGCAAAGTTCCAAATTTTTCTGAACCTTATTAACATCATTTTTTATGGTTTAACAATCTCATCTTGTGGCCCAAGGAGATGCCAAGATACTTCGGACCGTCACAGTATGTTAATTATTCATTCTCGTACTGTCAATTTATACAAGGAATTGAGTGAACCAGCGAGAAATGTGACCCGTCGCCTTTTAGAAACGGAAATTCTTTGTTAACGTAAATCTGTATATCATGTGTGTGGAGAGTGGGATCTAACACAGATGCAGCCCATCCTGCCTGGAAGGGAATCGGAATTACCACAAAGAAAAAAAAAAAAACAAAAAAAAAAACAAAAAAAGGTCATGACCCCACCAAAACCCAGCCAATAATAACAGGTCGAGCCACTCGCAGCTACCTCGCGGACGACTTTATCTCATCATTTATGACATTCCCATAAGGATGACAAAAAATCGCCAAACAACGCTTGATCAGCAATTAACAAGGAAGCTGCATCTAAAAACCATTGAAAAAAAAATAAAAACCCACAATAGATTAAGATTACTGAGACCAACATGGGGTTTACATCACAAAAACTACCCTCCACAGCTGAAAACCACTTATTTGACCCATCCTCTGCTATGTCAACGTGGCAGGGCTTTCCGCGCGTTACACCTCCTCGATATCCATGCACTCCGCCTAGCCTTCTGAATTCGCTTACCCTAACTTGTAAAATCCCGCTCCCTCTTCATCCATCTTGAACACCACCACATCTCCTACACTACCCGCACACTTGACAGTAAGAACCCACTAGTCTTCCCCCCTGATAATTGCTCCTCATACACTGTCGCAAGTCTTCGGTTCCATGAGGCCGTAAACAAAGTATTGTATTGCTTTCTGCCGTCGGCAGTTGTAATGTGAACGGTTGATACTATTGCCAGACTACCCTTCGTTCATACGGAGCGGAGGTAATGAAAAATAGCAAAAAATTAGGCTTATGACCTTCCACCGTCCATCCCTCATATCGCATCGTCACACACTTTACCTCCCAGATAACGAAATGCGTCCTGATATTTATACACCCTACCAATTGTAATTCGCCGCGGTGGAGTAGCCGAGCGGTCTAAAGCGTCTCGCTGCGGAGCGCGCGGTTGCTCGCCGTGCAGGTTAGAGTCCTCCCTGGGGCATGGGTGTGTGTGTGTGTGTGTGTGTGTGTGTGTGTGTGTGTGTGTGTTGTCCTTAGGTTAGTTTACCTAGGTTTAAGTAGTTTGTAAGCTACGGACTGATGACCATGCATCTACAAACATTTGAACAGTTTTGAATTGTAATTCCTTCCCACCTGCCTGATCCAATATCGGTACTACCATCTGCTATCCTACCTCCCATCGCTGTTCATCCTTCCTCCTCCCGGTTCATCGAACCTTTACCTTCTTCTCCATTGTTCCGATCCAACAAACTACGCTAACTTTTTCCAACCATAGCCCGGTACATTACAGAATACATTTTCCCCTCAACAAAAGCTTATTCCCAGTGTAGAGCTCCTAACACAGGCTGTCACATCCGCCATTTTCATTCCAAGCGAATGCTAAACACAATACGTAGCTTATACGAACAGTGTTATTTTGTTCAAGTTTAGTGAAATATTTTGTAAGTGCCCGCCATAGAGCCTTAGATCGTGCTACTTTGAGCTTGAATTCCGCTCTTGTTTACATCGATATGTTGATATACGTTTAATTCTGCCGAAACTGGTCACCTAGATAAAGGTTTTAAGCGATCTTGGCTTGTATTTGAATAATGACTGTCAATACGCGAGGTTTGTTTGCCGCCTTGCAATAAGTGTTTGTTGTCTACTGCGACAAATTGACCACATCAGATTTTAGTACTTACATTGCTGAATGTACTTTTATTACGTTATTGAGACAGTTTCATAACGTATTACAAACACTGAAACGAAAAAGAATATTAGTGTACAGGATCTAAAGTTTGTAGTCGGAGGGGCACACAGAGCCGATGTTGCCAACAACCGTCGAATGCTATTTGAAAACCTAATCGTATAGAATGAGGGGAATAATCATTTGTGTTGAACCTTCTCTAAGGTTGGCAGGTATTCGTATGTAACATATCCTTGTCTTGTCAGTTATTTAATAATCCTTGTAAAGCAAACATTTCGTTGCCAACATTAGCACACTACACCGCCGCAGCCGTAAGTCAAATTTACCCAGTATTTTTTGTCAGTTATGTTTTAAGTCTCTTATAGATAAGCGTCAATATTGGCATTTACTAATGAGAAATTGAACGGACGGTGTATTTTGTGATAAAAAATCAGGTACCAGTCTTTCAAATTGCATCCTACAAGTTATGACGATGAAACATCGAAATACCACAAATAGAATTCAACGGTAGTTGCCTGTATCAGCATAGTACGCTGCCACAGCCGTAACTAAACTTTTTGCCCAATATGTTTATCTTCTTGCAATACTTCCTCGCAATAACGTAATCCAAGTATCCTCAACAATTTGTGCACTGTCAGTACAAAAGTTTTTGATGTGTGTCTTTCTCAATATACTACACAATACACACATATTGTGCACTAAAACAGTATGTTCTTTGATGTTTTGCTGTGTTATGATATTTTGCGACTACTAACTCCCGACATGCAGCTTTACTATTAAATATTACTTCAAGTCATACTAATAAATAATATTTTCTTACAATACAGAACTATGGGCTCGGTCCGGGTTCCCACTTTTTGCGCACAGCATATACATTCATGACACTCCTACAGATTTTTGTTATACGCTGCGATAGCAGGGCTCCAAGCGGCCGGTAAGCTACGTTTCTAAACGTAGCTTAGTTGATGATTGCGAATAGTATCGTTTAGATTGACTTCAGCATACTTTTTGCATTATGGAACGTATGTACTGCCTTATAAATAGGTAATAATTTAAAAATAGCTCCTCATTTGTCTTTCTTAGGTTTCATAAGATCCCTGATAAGGTACGAAACGGTACATTACAGAACAGTTAATTTACAATCGTCCTGTAACACACAGGCTTTAAATGAGTAATATAATTTTCTATTAAAAATAAAAATGCCTAGGAAACACCTGGAGACATGTCCTTTAGCAATTGCACGCAGGAACGTTAACTATTCTTCATTACAATTCCAGTCAAATCGGTGAGGGTGGAACATAGGAAACGTATATAAAATGCAATAAATACGGTATTTAACATACCAAACCAACCATCACAGCTGTAGCTGAAGGAAAAACGTCACAACATGGCAATATAACTATAAAAGCAAGCAAATTGTTTTCCAACAAAGAAGAACCCAGTTCCACAATTGTTCCTACATCTGAACCACAAACGGCAAGAATCATCAAAAGATTGGTTTTTTAAAGCTAAAGTAATTACACTTGAATATGCACGTATAAGAAAGACGAGTGATGTGTAAAAATGTGAGAATCATTAGACTCCATACCGAATTGATACACGCCAAAAACTGGCTGTCATAGTAAGAACAGACCATTATAAAAGTTAATTATACCATTATGTTTATAAGCAACTTACTTTTAGTGGAATATGCTGCAAATATATATATATATTCGTAAGTATTTGTTCATGACAGAGTTGTTCTTTATACCACTGAGTCATTTAAATTAGTCTGTTTTTTTTATTAATTTCCGCATCATGTTTGTCTCTCGATATTTTAATAACGCTTGTAACGCAAAAATTGTAGTATTTCGTTAATTACGCAAAAAATCGATTAAAAACAAACATCACTTCTTCGGCAGCTTGCCCACTGCTAGGAGCGCTAGTGTCGCAGCAACTGTCAGTTGGTAACAACTTTTACAGCAGTGAGTGTCGTGACTGTATATGTTAGACTGTGTTTTGCGCCGACAGTTAGTGATTGATTTTTTTCTTCTCTCAGAATCTCTCCAGAAACTAAACATTCCGTAGCCACCTCAGGAATGATCTGAGCAGTTTATGACAACACAACCATCCATAATGTCGTGCTAAAGTACCGTGACGCAAACGCTATAGTACCGCAGTATGTTTAACTTACGAGCTACAGGACTGAAAATGGCGGATGCGTCAGATCGTACTTACAGAAGCCTTATCTCAGTGCAGGTCCTTCGACATGTACTGTGGTCAGCGCAGAACCTAGTTTTTTTTTTTCTAGCAGATTTCATCCATGGGTGTATTGTTTTCTAAAGTATGCAAGTTGTCTCTTATAAATGTAATGTGTTCACACTGCAGCTGTTGGCTCACCTGAGATGCTGGAGGTGGCGACGGCGCGAACCTTGGCCAGCCCATCCTTGCTGAGCTTCCGCTCAGTGGAGATGCCCGAGCCCCATTGGTCCCCCGCTGCAACACACACACACACACACAGGGAAACACAGTTACACGTGGCACACTGCCTAATTCTGCACGCTACCTGTTAGTCGGTCCAAAATTAAAACAACTAGCGGAAAATTCACAAGGTTACGTTTATTTTTCCAGGAAACAATATAAACAAGTGATGGTATAATACACTCCTGGGCCATTAAAATTGCTACACCACGAAGATGACGTGCTACAGACGCGGAATTTAACCGACAGGAAGAAGATGCTGTGATATGTAAATGATTAGCTTTTCAGAGCATTCACACAAGGTTGGTGCCGGTGGCGACACCTACAACGTGCAGACATGAGGAAAGTTTCCAACGGATTTCTCATACACAAACAGCAGTTGACCGGCGTTGCCTGGTGAAACGTTGTTGTGATGCCTCGTGTAAGGAGGAGAAATACGCACCATCACGTTTCCGACTTAGATAAAGATCGGATTGTAGCCTATCGCGATTGCGGTTTATCGTATCTCGTTGGTCGCGATCCAATGACTGTTAGCATAATATGGAATCTGTAGGTTCAGGAGGGCAATACGGAACGCCGTGCTGGATCCCAACGGCCTCGTAACACTAGCAGTTGAGATGGCAAGTATCTTACCCACATGGCTGTAACGGATCGTGCAGCCACGTCTCGATCCCTCAGTCAACAGATGGGGACGTTTGAGAGACAACAACCATCTGGACGCGAACAGTTCGACGACATTTGCAGTAGCATGGCTGCGGTTACCCTTAAGCTGCATCACAGACAGGAGCGCTGCGATGGTTTACGCACGAATGGCAAAACATTTGTTCGGATGAATCCAGGTTCTGTTTACAGCATCATGATGGTCGCATCCGTATTTGGCGACATCGCGGTGAACGCATGTTGGAAGCGGGTATTCGTCATCGCCATACTGACGTATCTCCCGGCGTGCTGGTGTGGGGTGATGGTACGCGGCTCGGTCCCCTCTTGTTCGCATCGACGGCACTTTGAACAGTGGCCATTACATTTCAGATGTGTCACGAACCGTGACTCTACCCTTCATTCGGTCCCTGCGAAACGCTACGCTTTAGCAGGATAATGCACGTCCGCATGTTGCAACCCCTGTGCGGGCCTTTCTGGATACGGAAAATGTTCGACTGCTGCCATGGCCAGCACATTCTCCAGGTCTCTCACCAATTAAAAACGTCTGGTCAATAGTAGCCGAGCAACCGGCTAGTCAGAACACGCAAGTCACAACTCTTTATGAACTGTAGTATCGTGTTGAAGCTGCATGGGCATCTGTACCTGTACATGCCACCCAAGCTCTGTTTGACTCAATGCCCAGCCGTGGTGGCCGCGGTGGCCGAGGGTACTGAGGCGCTCCAGTCACGGTCTGCACGGCCACTACGGTCGGGGGTTCGAATCCCCCCTCGGGCTAGGATATTTTTGCCGTCCTTAGGATTAGCTAGTTCATAAGTAGTTTGTAAGATTGGGGACTGATGATCCCGTAGTTAAGTCCCATAAGCTATACAAACATTTGAGCATTTGCACTTAATGCCCAGGCGTATCAAGGCCGTTATTACAGCCAGAAGTGGTGCTTCTGGGTACTGATTTCTCAGGATCTATAAATCAATGTAAGCTAAACGTTCTACTTCAACTAAATGTGCAGGAATAACACTTACGACTGGCTTAAATTGAAAGTAATGCACAGAAAACGTTGTAGGGTTGACGAACCAAAGACTGAGTTTTATTAGCAAAAGACTTGTTGTTAGAAGATGTAAAAGAACTACTAAGGAAACTGCCTACACCATGCTGCCCTGTCTTCGTTTTGAGTACTGCTGCCCGTTGTGGGGTTACTATCAAGTAGGATGCTGGGCAAGACATCGGAAGAGTACGAAGAAGCACAGCTCGTTTTGTTTTATCGCGGTAGAGGAGAGAGGCTGTCACAGAAATGACTCAGAATTTGGAGTGGGAGTCACTACAAGAACAGCGTTTTTGTTACTGCGAGATATAACAACGGACTTCCTATCAGCAAGCCTTTGCTGACTGTGCAATGTTCCACATCTTGCACCAACAAGAAAAGAACGCATACTTATTTATGGTACATGTACGGCGTAGCGAAATATGGAAGTGCCCCAAGTGGGAACTCCAGACAGCCAAACGTTTAGGAAATAAAAAATAATTTTGATACGTATCTATCACCATATTCACCTTATCCAAGTCTATAGTGAGAACGTTTTCAGGAAGCGGTGTGTGGCGAAGTATTAATCTCAGAGGGCACTCTTCGAGCGTAATAACAGCTTAATACAAAGCCTTCAATAATATAGTTTCCACCAACGAACGACTTTGTGGAATCGGTATAAATTAAACAGATCTATGCCAGCGATGTAATCTTGTTCTTACAGTTATACACAGATTTACCTGTGGGGGACACTTAAATAGTTAGAAATAGGTGAGACCGTAAATAGCATTCCTCACAAGAATTTCAGTTGAATACGTATCTCCGTCCATCTGTTTAGACCAGATGTAAGATACGTCACAGAGTAGAAAAATTACGCACTATACTGGTTACTGGGATAATATGTGAGCTACGTAATTAACAATCTTGGACCTGACACCGCCATTGACGTCAAACTATACACGCAAAACGAATATAGCAAATTTTGCAAAACAAGTATGTGGACAAAAAATACAAATGTGGGAACATGCTTATTAACGTATGTTAACAAATGGGGATAGGTTAATATACATACATGGACTCATTTAAAATCAGTTATACCGATGGCTACAGGCAACTGTGTGTGTTATGAAAACCCTAAATGATAAGTAAAGCCAATGTTAAGGTTAACATATTTAAAAACTGAACTGCGGAATTTGAGTGAATGAGTATGTTGTTTTTGTCATTGTGTATATGTGAGTAATATCATTAAGAGTAGATATGTAAACTGTCTTATATGTGTCCTGAAATGTTATAATTCATGTTTACTGTGTGCAGTAGAATGTAAAAGAAATTAAATAAAAAAAAAAACGTGGCATGAGATCGGATTCGGATTAAAGGGTCACGGGTTTAATTCCACCAGGCGAGAAATATTTTTGCGGTCCTTGGCAGTGCGTAAACTACTGTGGTCACAATTAACCGCATCATACAGGTTATTTTATTAATTTATGTGAGCGCAATAAGTGCAGGCATAGGATGAAATTCTGGACTGGAAATATTTAAAAGGGATTGTAGTTAACGTGTACATGGGAACGTCGTGTATGTAAATCGATACTACCATTATTTTGAAATTGATCAATTACATATACCGGGGTGATATTCACCGAAGAAACAGGGGAAGCAATAATTATGATTGCATCTTGCATCTTACAAATTTTTAAAGAAACGTTTTCGATTTATGAAGACAAATCAATTTGTAGATAGCTCTCGTTTCAGACGACTGAAATATTTAAAAGGGATTGTAGTTAACGTGTACATGGGAACGTCGTGTATGTAAATCGATACTACCATTATTTTGAAATTGATCAATTACATATACCGGGGTGATATTCACCGAAGAAACAGGGGAAGCAATAATTATGATTGCATCTTGCATCTTACAAATTTTTAAAGAAACGTTTTCGATTTATGAAGACAAATCAATTTGTAGATAGCTCTCGTTTCAGACGACTGAAGATGTCTTATGTTCAGTGAAATGAAACGCGTGTAGTGAGAAACGATCGCACTGATTGTAGTTGCGTATACGGCCAAACAATACCTTTCATAATGTCCAGAGTTTATCTGGAAAAAATTCTAAATGAAAACAACACAATACATGACGCAAGTTTTAACCACATACATGAACGCAGTTCCTATGAGCAGTTAGAAGCAGAACGGAAGGCAGTGCATCAGGCCAAATACAGGAAACAACAACGAGATGTAACACATTATTTTAAATTTCTGTTTGGCAACGTGTTTCATAACATATAATTTTTGATAAACGTAAAGCAATGAATTAAAATTTCTGGTGCAGCCGGGAATCGAACCCGGACCTCTATGCTGACTAGGCACACGTGTTACTGTTAGACCACTGCACCTCTATCGAATAGGAAGCCTCGGAGTAGTCTGACTTCCCTCCAGGTTACAAATATTAATTCTGCTTCTGTGTTCCATAGATAATTGCCTAGTAAGGGAGGTCCGGGTTTGATTCTCGGCCGCACCACAAATTTTAGTTCATTGCTTTATGTTTATCTTTAATGTCTTAGACATATTCGAGACAAAAAACCGTCTCAGGGTTTCTCAATCTATATTTAAATATCATTTTTTGCTTAGATACAAACAGCTGACAATTATGGTATTTTGCTGAAGTTTCTACGAGCGCGTCTAAGCTTTAAATGAAGGGATTCAAATAAAACTCGATGTTATTATAATTTATTAACCACCACTTTTTTTAAGACGACAGGTAATGAACACATTACATTTACTTTCGGCTTTAGAAAATGTTATTTCTGAAATCTTTCTCACAAAGTAGTCTGGGTATAATACATACGGTACTTTTTATTTAAATGCTCAGGTCCCTTCTTTCTCAAAATTTTATGGAAGTCAGTTCTTCGCTTACGAATAACCCACTGCTTGTATCTACAAAGAACTATTGAAAAAGTGGTAAATCAAAGAATTATTAAAGACACTGTTTATTAAAAGTAAACGACCTCAGCAGACCTAATAGTAGCCTCCTTGATCATATTTAGAATTCGCTGTCAGTGGCGGTGCTAGACGAAGACTGGGCGTCGGCGAACTCGTCTTTGCGAGGCCCCTTTCATTTTTTCCAGTAAGGAAGAAAATATTATATAAAATGAGCTGAATCATACACCAATAATCATACTAAAATTTTATTACTATAATATGCAAGTATTATTGCATTGACAAAAATTACAATAAACAAACACAAGTTAAAATAGAGAAACTGTTCGTCTTTTCGCCTCAGAATTTTTGTAAAGACCAAATCATAATTAATACTAGCCTCTATTTTGGCTGATAATGCAGATAGTCTTTCTTGACTCATTGTGCTTCTCAATTACCTCTTAATCAATTTCAACTTTGAGAAGCTTCTTTCGACCGAAGCTGTACTGACTGGAACTGTTAGCAATATTTCTGATTGTTATATAAACATTTGGATATACTTCTTCCAAATTGTTTTCTAAAATGTACTGAAGAAATTGTTTTGCGTCTTTGAGTCTGGTGGATTCGATTTTAAAAGCTGGAGTTCCTCGTAAAGTTTTAAAGGCTGTATGTCACTATTTCCGCCTTCTCGGAGTATCATACCTAAATCATCACAATGCTTGAGAAAGTCCTCTTTGGATAGAAGTTTCAAATAATGGATATCATAACTAAAACCAAATCGCTCAAAATAGTCCTCAAGCGCTGTGAGTCGAAATTCACTGTCAGCTATTACAACTTCTATCATTATGTTGAAAAAAAAAATCTTTACTGCATGTAATCATGTTGTATTGGTTCACCAATTTGTTCATAATCGAACATTCTCTTTTTCTGTGCTATTCGTTTCTTTTTAAACTCAGACTCAATTTCCTAACCGCTTTTTCTACAAACGATTCAGGTTCTGCAATGCAAGTTTCAAAACCTGCAATACGGAATTCTCGAATCCAGTCACGAAATGAACGTAAAGGTCAACAACTACTTTCACGTTCACTTTAACCGACTGCCACTGTTTATTATATTGTTCACAAATAGTAAAATCATGTACCACATGTGTATTGCAACAATAAACTCAAAAGTTAACATTTCGTTCGAGACTGATTCACATCACTAAGAGTTTCAGAATCAACAGTTTTACTTTTCTGGTCATTCACACTTTCGATGACGTCATCAAATTGGAATAATATAGCTCTTAGTGCTCCGATTCTGCTTTCTCAACTTGTTTCAGACAGAGGTTCCAATGTCAACTTTAATTTAGTTTTTATATGTTCCCAACGCTTGCTAGACCTTGTAAAGAGCACATAAATTTTATTGATGCAGCCTAAAAATGTTGTAGCTGTTGTAGATGCGTTAGCTACAACTATGAGCAGCAAATTCCAAGAATAGCATCAGCATGGGGTGAAGAATGGTCGTGGATTAATATTGAGTATTCTTTTTCTAACGCCTTCATTAATGCCAACGATATTGGCGTCGTTATCATATCCCATTTCTTGACAATTTTTTATATCTGGATCATTATTTTCTAGTTCGCTTAAAACTGCATTTGTTAAATACTCTCCCGTTGTTTCTGCAATGCAATAAACTCAATAAAGTGTTCCTATATCTCTCCAGTTGAGGACTTGCAAAATCTTAATATTGACATTTGCTACACACGGCTCACATCCCTGGTACAATCAAGCATGAAGGCATAATATTTTGCTTGTTTGACTCTTTTTACAATTTCGTTAGTGACAGATTTTGACATTAAAGAAATTAATTCATTTTGGATCTTATGGCTCAGATAATTCTGAGAAAGTTGCTTTTCATTAATATGTTACAAGTTCTCCTTTTGTGTTAGATCATATTTGGATAACAGTTTAAATAGGTCTATAAAATTTCCACTGTTTCCAGTATCATTCAGGTTAAGGGATTCTTGATGATCTCTAAATGCCAGATGGTGTTATACCAATACTTTTGTGATTCCCTAATCAGTTTTTAGTTTTCCTTATCTATTGTTTTCCCATATCTCATTCCTTTATAGAATTCCATAGATTTAATCATACACTCCATGTTTCCTTGTCTTTGTTCATGTCTTTGCAATATCCTACTCAGATCTTTCCAGTCACAACAGACTTTTTTTACAATCTGTGTCTGAATATGTGAAAAAAGTCTTCATGGAAAGCAATAAACTTTGTCTTGAGATGTGGAGTAAACCAACCACCTGCGATGTTGCTCTTCATCATCACTCAATTCTCTAGTATAATGAAATTTAGTGAAATGTCTTATTTGCGTCTTTGGGGTAACTTTCATCAGATTTGAGGTTTTGTTAGGAACTATTTTGAATTAAGTCATGACGCTGCGAATCTATTACTGGAAACACCCACGTTCCCAGATCTAATTTTGTAAATGACTGTTTTATAAACAATGTTCTCCATTTTCTAAATGAAAAACCTTTGCCGGCCGCAGTGGCCGAGCCGTCTGCGACGCGCCAGTCACAGTCTGCACGGCAGCTACGGTCGGGGGTTCGAATCCTCCCTCGGGCATGGATATTTGTCTCGTCCTTAGTCTTTGCTAGTTCATAAGTAGTTTGTAAGTTTAGGGACTGATGACCCCGTAGTTAAGTTCCATAAGCTCTACAAACATTTGAACTTTTTTTTGAAAAACCTTTTCACTTCTGAATCCCCTATTCGGCTCAGAAACTTTGATAACAGCACTTTCGCCCAATACTGATGTTGTGTCAGAAAGGTTAAGAGATTCCTTCGGGCCTGGTTCTGTTTCAGCGGCTACAGAAACTTGGAGGACAGATTCATCACAGGCCTGTGGAGCAGATTAACCTGAAGTAGACTGATTATACGTTTCAGCGTTCAGTCCCCTAATAAAATTCTCCCATGATCCCCTATTCAATGCCATCATTCATTCCTCGTCTGATGTAAAAGCTTTTGCTTCAAAATCATTCTTCGCCGAATCTAATTACTTTCTCCTTGGTCTACCTCGACTCCTCTTACCCTCTACTGCCGAACTCATGAGTCTCTTAGGTAACCTTGCTTCTCCCATGCGTGTAACATGACCCCACCATCTCAGCCTGATGTCTCTAAATGCTTCATCTGTGGTGTTCATCCCACGTTTTTCTTTGATTTCTTCATTATGGGCACCCTCCTACGATTGTTCCCATCTATTAGTACCTGAAATCATCCTTGCTACTTTTATATCTGTAACCTCTGCCTAATGAATACGGTAACCTGTATTCACCCAACTTTCACTCACATACAACAAAGTTGGTCGAAAGATAGAGCGGTACACAGCTAACTTAGTCTTGGTACTGACTTCATTCTTGCAGAAGAGAGTAGATATTAGCTGAGCACTCACTGCGTTAGCTTTGCTACACTTTGATTCAAGTTCTTCCACTATGTTGCCATCCTGTGTGAAAATATATCCTAGGTACTTGAAACTGTATATCTGTTCTAACTTTGTTCCTCCTATTTGGCACGTAATCTTCGTGGTGTAGCAATTTTAATGGCTAGCAAAACAACTAAAGTCCTTGATTAAGGCTGTTTTGCCGGAAAACACGAATGTTCTATTACTGGAAATAATGTACATATGTTGGAGATTGAAGTCTCTCTGGTATTAAGCGATGTGTGTTCGTTCTTTCGTCAAGCTAGTGTTAGATGTAGTTCGTCGCTACATTACTTAGCAACTGAGTAGCGCCTTTAACATCAAATTAAAAGATAAAATTTTAACAATGTTTTGCGAGACCCCAACATGCGCGAGGTCGTCGGCGGCCGCCGACGTCGCCGACGCCTAGCGCCGCCACTGTTCGCTGTTTGTCGAGAACCTGAAAAAGATTTCGTAGTGCATCGCTGTTTGTGGTTAGCTATTACCGCCGTATATAGCACATACACTCCTCTTCCAACCATTTCTTATTTCTATAAAGTACGCCGAAATGCTGTACCGTATATTTCCGCAGATAAGACGACCTTCAGATAAAATTTTATAGTTTAAGCATATATCTGGCCTATAAGACAACCCCCAGGTTACCGTCTTTACCCGAATGCATGCCGCACTTTTTTTTCAGTTTTCGGGATTTAAAAATACGCCTGTGACTTCGATTCGAAATCAAAGCTTCAGGAAGTTCCTAAAAATGCCGTTAGAAACCGCCATAATTAGTTTTCGTGATTGGTACACCTGGATTTCACATTTGTTACAGCGTTTGCGGTCTGCTTTTAAACTTTCGTGCGTGTAGTGATACGTTGTATCCTGTCGTGAAGAAGCAAGGATTATTATTATTTATTTTTTTGTAAGGTAATAATTTTAGCCGAGACGACATTTAATCGCACCGATGCACATATGTGGGTGAAAACACATGATTAGCCCAAGATAAAGCCTACAGGTTATGATAAGAAGATAAAGGATTTCGAAGGAAGCCACAATTGTTGCTTATGGTTCCTAAATATTTTAACCCTTTCTCCGTACGTAAACATACTCTAATCGTTTCAGTGCAACTCCTGATATATAGAAAAATTATTTTCAACAAGCGATATTGTAAAATCAAGCTGCATTGTAAAAAAATAATTCTATTCCTGCTTTATGGCATATAGGTTATCGTATATACCCTTGTCCACTCAGTATATTAATAAAGCTCGAAAAGCGAATATTAAAAAAAATTGCGCAAAACTTTGTTTTCGTAAATCTTTCCTCCACGATGTAATTTTATCAGTGTAATATCGCAGATATGCTGCATAGCGCGGCTACAGAGTTGCTTCGACCTCCAAACGATATATGTCGAATCCATACGTTTCTAAACGATATGTATGGAATAAGCGAATGTTTATAAACCGGAGATTCGCATACTGCGTGCCCTCACGTACTAAAAAATATTTTCTTTTTGTCCTATACTTAACTTTCACTTTTAAAAATCTGTAGCGTAGCTTTAAGAAGCTTGGGTATAGATGAAACAAGAAGTTTTTTATTAGTACGTGAGGGCGCGTAGTGTACGAATCTACGGTTCAGAAACACTAAATCGATTTACAGTCGTAAGTTCGAAATATATCATTTGAGGCCGAGCTGTTTTGAGTGTAAGCTTTCTTGTAAATTACCCAGAAAGCTGTACTCTTAGGTTCCTGCCTAACCACAGGCACCTTTATCAACACGACATATTCATAAAAATCATAACAATCGCCTGTTCGATACGTATCGTTTCGATACTTAACTGCTTCGATATATATATATATATATATATATATATATATATATATATATATATATATATATATATATAGTTTGGAGGCCGAAGCCGCGCTATGCAGCACATCTACGAAATTACCAATTTCAGACTAAATTTCAAACTATTTTTTTTGTACCGTCGTTTAAGACGACATCGGATTCTGGGGCCTTTATTTTATGATCCAGCCATCGTCTTATCTCCGGAAATATATGGTAAGTGCTTTGGGTCTCAGTTTTAATCGGCCGTTCACTCCCAGTTTTAGTTTACAACTCACGCCACTAGGAGGTTGTCTGCAGCTCTATCGCACGTTTCTGTGAAGAGTTTCGCTATTACCTTTATAAGCTACTAGCTGGTACCTGGCGCATTGCTGCATCAGAAAAAATAATTTTATCAATAATTTCTCGCAATTGCGAATTTCTTTTAGCGTCACTGCATAAGGTATAAATGTTCTACCAAATGGTAACATATGAAAATTTGTGCCGGATCGGGACTCGAACCCGGGTTTCCCGCATTTCGCGAGCGGTCGCCTTAACCACTTTTTTTTTTCTTTTTTTTTGTGAAATCAAATTTTTTTCTAGTCTTCATTTTTGTTAACTGAAATATTTCTTCCATGGTATATTCCAGAACTCAGTGTTGCACTTCATTTTGCATTTGATAAAAGAGGAACTGAAAGCTGTACTTTTTTCCAATGAGCTTCTATGTTGAATAGTTCAAGTTACAAATTATTTCGGCTTTTCTGCACAGAAAATTCAAAGAAAACTAAAATCTGTTTATAAACACAAAACTTTTCCTCGTAATTATATATAAGCAACTTAAGAGGCAGTCACTTTAGTAAAAAAAAAGTAATTAAATAAAATTGTGTAGATCTTTAGTTAGACGTCAATGTTTTCTTTAGAAAATTCGCATATAGTGTAAACACAACACGTCCTTACCGCTCGCCCGCCGACAGCGGAATGAACACCGTTAGACTACCACACCACTAGCGCGAGCGGTCGTCTTAACCACTAGGCTACCCGGGTTCGAGTCCCAGCCCGCCACAAATTTTCATATGTCACCATTTGGTAGAACATCTATACCTTACACAGTGACGCTAAAAGAAATTCGCATTTGCGAGAAAATATTGATATATTATTATCAATGTATTCGTCACCACACAGTAAGAAAAAATAATGTTTTACATTTCACAAATGTAAACCTTACGATGCAATTTTGATATGCAGTGAAATAAAATTCGGAATCACCGATGTCGAGGTAAGTGTAGCCTACAACTCGAACCAATAGATGGCACTGCTAGCGGTGTCGCCCTAGAGCCCTGTATTGCGAGAGTACCGCCAACCGGTCTGAACATCGACGCGGTATGACAGTACGTTAAGTAAACAATGAACTAAGGATTTTAATCGTTTCATCACTTCTACTTCGATTATTAAGCAAAAATTGCTAATATTGAGATCGAGATCTGAGATCAAGACCTTAAATTTTTGAGCAAACTGGCAGTGAAATTCGCATAGAATGACTTGTGTTTAGTACAGTCGATGATGTAAATAAATACTGCCGTTCCTGCTCTGTGGTTCTACAGAACATTTAATCCTCAGTCTCTTCCTCCCATCCCTCACCGTCACCCTCGCCACCATCTACGTCCGCAGCACCTCTCCTCTCCCATATGACTTCCTCTCTCACGTTGACCGCACCTACACGACCTATGTGGTCGCCGCAGACCTAAACCTGTCTTCCCGTCCGCCTGCTGAACTCCGGCGGTGGCATCAGTTTGTCACCACCTCGCTCCGGGGCGGAATCCTGCCCCTCCCTCGCCCGACTCGCCCCGAAAGCAATACCACCCCTGACGTCGTCTTGGCGTCTCCCAACCTCCTTGGGCGTATCACGGCAGACGTCCTTGACCTTATAGGCAGTGACCACGCCCCTGTCCTACTCACCCTTGACCACCGCCCCCGCCCTGCCCGAGCTCCTCGTCCTAGACCTCCTCCCAAACTCATTCATGACTACTCCCGTGCCGACTGGAATGCCTACGGTCGCTCCATAGATACCTCGGTCGAAAGTCACCCCCTTCCCCTCCGCACACCCGAAGATATTGAACACGCCTCCACCTTTCTCCAGCAAACCCTTGCTAACGCGGTTGAAGCCCACATCCCTACCAAATCAATATACCCACACAGTCCTACCCTGCCTCCACAGGCTATCCTCCTCCTCCGAGAATCCCGACGCCTCTACCGCTCGTACCTCCGTACCCGGGACCGGGACACACTCATACGCCACCGGCAAATCCAACGTCACATTAGAAACCTTTTGTCCGCGAAAAAACACCGGGACTGGCGGCAGACATGCACCCGCCTTAACGCCACTCTCCCCATCAACTCCTCAAAGTACTGGAAGGCCTTCAATCGCCTTACTGGCCGTCACTCCTCCCCCTACTACCCGCTTCTCCATGATAACCGTCCCTTTCCCGACAATGCCAGTAAGGTGGAACACTTTGCCTCCTACCTTTCCGACATCTTCTCCCTTCCTGATAATCCTCATTTTGATTACTCCCTCTTTCCCGATGTCCATGAGCGTACCGACACCTCTTCTCCCCCGCTCGCCCCCGGCTTCCAGTACTTGGGGCACATTCCTCCCTCCGACTTAAACACACCCATCACAGCACACGACATCATAGCTACACTTCGCACCAAACGCAACACCGCTCCCGGTCACGACTGGCTCACCTACAGGCACCTCCGTGCCTGTCCCCTCTCCTTCCACACTGTCCTTGCCGCCCTCTACAACACTATCCTCTATACCGGTTTCTATCCTCGCCTGTGGAAAATCTCCCGCATCCTCATGTTCCCCAAACCCAACAAGCCCCCATCCCAAGCCTCCTCCTACCGTCCCATCAGTCTCACCTCCGTGTTTAGCAAGGTCCTTGAATCCATCATTTCCCGTCGTATCCACCAACACCTCCGACAGCACCAGCTCCTTCCTTCTTCTCAATGTGGCTTCCGACCATCCTTCTCTGCCGACGACCAGCTCCTTCGCCTCATCCACCTCTTATCCGTCCAGCTCAATTCCCGTCGCTCCGCCATATTTGTGTCCCTAGATATAGAAAAAGCCTACGACCGTGTCTGGCATTCCGGCCTCCTTTTCAAACTCCAACTCTATGCCCTTCCTATTAACTATGTCCGCCTCATTGCATCCTTTCTCACCAATCGCCCGTCCTATGTCACTGTCTGCAATTCCAACTCCCGTTTGTTTTACCCCTCTGCCGGGGTGCCCCAAGGATCTGTCCTCTCCCCTCTCCTGTACCTTATCTACTCCGCCGACATGCTCCAACCTCAGCCTCCCGTCCATCTCCTACAGTATGCTGATGACACCGCCTTCCTAGCCCTTGCCCCCTCCCTTGCCCGATCCCAGGTTTTGCTCCAGTCTCACCTCACCGCGTTCGCCGCATGGTGCAACCGGTGGCTCCTCTCCGTCAACCCTGACAAATCCCAGGCGATCATTATAGGTCGTACCACCCGCACCTTCCGCATCCCCGATCTCTACATCACCCTCCACGACCGTCCCATCCGCCACACTAACACCATTAAGTATCTGGGCCTCACCCTCGACCGACACCTTACCTGGACCCCCCATCTGAAATCCATCCATGAAAAAGCCATGTCCCGCCTCAACCTCCTTAAACTGCTCACCGGCCGGACGTGGGGATTACGCCCTTCCACCGTCCTCCACACATACAAATCCATCATGCGCCCCATCCTCTGTTCCTTCCACCCTGCCTGGGTATCTGCTCCTCCCACCTTTTATCACACCCTCCAAGTCCTTGAACGCCACGCCCTCCGCCTCGCCTACCGTATCCGCCTTCCTTCCCCCACGCGGATCCTCTACGATCTCATCCCCTTCCCTCACCTCCTTCAACACCTTGAACGCCTCCGCCTCCTGTATGTCACCCGAAAACTCGATTCCCGCAACCCGCTAGTTTACCCTATCCTCACCGCCCCTGGGCCTCTGCCACGCCTCCACCACTGCATTCCTCCCTCTCTCCACCTGCACACCCTACATATCCTCTCCCAAGGCAACTTCCGCTCCCTTCCCCTACCGGATGACGCCCTTCGTCCCGAAATATACCCCTCCTATCAGCTTTGATCCCTTCCCCGTAGACTTAGCGGCCCCCTCTCCCCATCCCCTCCTTCTCCCCCTCCCCGCTTGGATTTCCCCCCTCCTTTCCCCACCTGGAGTCTCAATCGCGCCTGTCTTGTCTTCCTTCTCCTTCCCTTCTCCCCCCCCTCTCTCTCTTTTCGACCCTCCCCCGCGCTCCTCCCTCTCCTTGCCCCGCGGGGACTGCAGCGTCGCCTTTTAACAGTGTATTCTCGTGTCAAGTGTATCGACATCTCCGTGTGTTCATCTCCAGTGCGTCGTAACTCGTGTCGTCACCACCTATATCTTCGTGTGACTTCGTGTGTCCAGTGTTGTCTCTCCATGTGGATTTTATCGCCACCGTGGCACTGACTGTTTTTAATCTGCTTATGTGTGTCAGTCTCTCTTGTTCATGTGTCTTAAGTCTGCAGTATTGTCTCCGATGTCCATTTTGTAAGTCTCCCATTTTTCCTCCGTACCATGTTTTTATACTCATTGTTTTTAACTTCATGTCGTTGTTCTTTTTATCTCGCTTGTCATGTGTCTGTTCTCTCGGCTGAAGAGCAGCGCTGATGCTGCTGCCAGCCCGCCGACGAAAGTCGGAGTGAAATTACCAATAAAGAAAAAAAAAAAAAAAAAAAAAAAAAAAAAAAAAAAAAAAAAAAAAACCTCTGTGGTTGGCAGGTTCTTGTCCGCTCAGTGACTGTACTTGTTCTCGTACAACGAAGATTTCCTGACAAAACATTTGCATTGTTACTGTGATTGCCAACATCATCACGCGAGGCCGCCAGGACGATAAGTAAATTAAAACCCTGTACCAAATGCACTGCTTTCGCAACAAGTGACGTTCCTGATTTCACATTAGCTAAGGACTGACGTTTTTATGTCTAATATGTTGGTTTTTATCAAAATAGATGTAATTGATACATTTTGCTTTCCATTATTCTAGTGGCTAAGTTGATAGGCGTGTGCTAACCTACATGTGATATCACATTAACATTAACTGAGCTAACATTTTGGGAAGGTTAAGTTCTTATACAGTTATCGTATTGCTGGATACTTTGGTTCAATAAATCTTATCTTAAAATTCAAGTTTTGGAGATATATTTAATGGGCGGTTTCATTTACCGTCCAAACTTTCGTAATATCAGGCTAAGTATAAATACGAAATTCGTCAAACATGGCACACTGATAGATTTTAATATATTAATATATTTTAAACACATCTTTTCTCTTACATGATTGTCAGACCAACGTTGCTTGCAAGAAACCAACCGTGTGGGGAAAAAGTTTAACTCTTTAAAACGAGTTAATTTTAGCATCGCCCATTGTTAGTAAAAATTTACTCGATATCTCAATACAAATTTACTTTACACAATTTTGTATTCTCGTATTGAAATGCTCTTTTCTTCCAATGCGATATAGCCACAATTCCCGTATTTTCGCATTCCTTTCGCCCTGTGGAATGGGGAAAACTTGCTAATTCGGACTGGTTTACTATAATAATTCACTGCAGAACACTGCGGCATTCTTCCCCATTTAAGCTGGAATATGCTGTGTTAAGCTCTTAATTTAATATACAATGACTCTACAGATTCCCAACCCCTTACAGTGGTAAAATAAGAGCTAGTTAAGTGAAATACGCCACTTACATTGATGGATTGCTTAGGCTTAAAATGGCGGACGTGCCCTACCCGCGCTTAACTGACCAATAGCAGCCGGCGGTTGTCGGCAAGCGGCCAGGGCCGGATCTAGGGGGGGGGGGGGGGGGGGACAAAGGGGGCAGTTGTCCCGGGCGACAGAATTTAGAGGGCGGCATATTTTGACCGACTTTTTTATTTTACAGACTGTATCTTTCTGGTATAATTTAATAAAATTAATTGACACCGAATTATTAAAAGTGAAATGACTGCAAGAAATACCGAAATCATTTAATAAAACTAAAATTCCTGATGGTGACTTCAGTGTTGCCCTGTCACACTTCGTCTGGAGAAAGAAGTTTCAGCAAGCTGAAAATAATTAAATGCACTTGAGGAGCACGACTGCTTAACAAATCTGAATATAATATCCATAGAGCTGCTTCTCTAAACTATGATGATATCAAAAACAATTTTGCAGCCAAAAACAAAAAAAGATCGAAAAGCGAAATTTTGAATAGATTTTTGTACGATGGGTAGGGTAAGGTGCTACAATTTCGATCATTTCGGACAAATGTTATTGTAACTGGAAATATATTGAGAAAAGATGTAATTTTAATTATAGCACTTGTTCTTGGATGTTTAACTAATATGTAACACAAATATTAGACAATTACAAATGTCGGTGTAGACACACAAAAAAAGGTACAGAATTGAGAAAAATCGATCGAAAATGTACCACACTAGGTACAATTGTGATCACTTCCTAGTAGAATTTTGACTAAGGGCATCTTCCACATAAAAAGCACTTTTTCCGTCAGGCACCAACGCATACTTCGTTGTACCAAACATTGCATTTTGGGTAGAGAATCTTGTGGTGTCGCACAAGTCCAAAGTGCGCGCCACCTACTTTCGCCGCGCGCCGCCATGCACGCACGGCGCGGCGTTCTTACGACGTCAGGCACGAGCGCCCTCTGCTACAACTCCGCTCGTGGCCACCACTGAACGACTTCGTACACTTGGGACTGAGATAGGAACCAGTTAACACTCCGGAATCAGATAGGCACCAGTGAAGACTTGGCTATCGGATAGGCACTAGGCAGGCCCCTAGCTCAACTATGTACCAGCATTCTGCCGTACTGAACTATGTAAAAGTTAAGTATTGTATAAATTCTGTGCAATATATATCTCGTTCTAATTTACTCTAGTGTTTCTAGTTTCTGGCTGCTCCCCTCCGTACCTGCACCAGCGTGCTATCTTTATTCCTGTGTCGGTCTGTCTACTCGGCCACCGACACCTACGACGGAAACGAGACACAAAAGCGGCGACGAGGCTGGGACACAAAAAATCTAGTCACAATTAAATAGAAAATTTATAAGAGCTCGTTAGACTAAGTAGCTTCACTTACCTTCTAACGTGAAAAAAATTATTTCTCCTTAGCACAAAGTGGTGTATTCTTGGAAAAGACAGGAGGAGCTGTAGAAACCTGCTACGCTACAATGCCACACAACGAGACACTACGAGACTGACAAATGGCGCGAAAATTTATGTTGATCAGAATTGTACCTATATCGAATTTGTACCACCTTACCCTAATCTTGTAATATTTTTGTATGTATTAAAATTATTCTGTTTTCCTTTGATCTTTATTCGGTCAATAAAATAAGGAAGGAAACTTGATTTATGGGAAGAATATGAAATTTTAAAACACCTCATCATCAACGATGGTAATATGCTGAAGGACCAACTTCAACTTGCAAGTAGACAGTACCTAGAAGGTTTCAAGCCTATACTGTTTGACATTTGTTAATGCAATACTTGTTCCTGCACGGTGTTTGTTGTCCTCAAAATTCTAGAGTCGCACTTGTTTATAGTTTTATACTGTTGTGATGCTTAACGTTTATCATCAGATTTCTAGTGGTGCCCTTGTTTATATTTTTCTGGTGTTGTGATGTGTGGTGTTTGTACCGTTCCCTCCCACCGGGTGCGTGCTGTTTGTTTGTAGTTTGTGGTGCATGCACTATGCTGGCCGCTGAATAATTTCTAACTTTTCTTTCTCTAATTTTTGCTTGTACGCACGTATACATATTCTGCCACCCACATAGCTCGGCTCCAGACTTCTTTGCCTCTTATTTCCCTTTTTATTTTATGTTTCCTTCAGTATCATATTACATATAGTTCCCGTTTGTCAAATTCATTTGCGTCCGCGACTGCGCGCACGCCCATCAGCCCTCTTGGCGCCACCTAGTGCGGGCGCACGTCTCTAGGGCTCTATCGCCATTGCCAGTACGCAGTGCTCACTTGACCTGTGTGTGGACATGCTCCAAAATTTTATAATGTGACTTTGTTTTAAATTTTAAAATTTTAATCTATTGTCATGGAGTCAGTCACATTTTAACAACTTTTTTAATGTGAGCTTTATTGTAAGTACATTTTAACCTATACTGGAATCTTAATTTCTTACGATAAAAACACCTTTGTATTTTACTATTTTTCATATTTGTGTGTCACGTTTTCATTAGGTATCCTTCTGAAGAAGGCAAAATTAATTTTGCCGAAACCTGGGTAAAGGTTTATAGATGTAAACTATTTTAGGCAACTGGTCGGCTGAAACAGACTCTTGGATTGTTGTTCCACCGTTGCTGAATTACAGCCATGTATAAAATTTTGAAATATGTAACCCAATTAGCGTCAAAAAGTCGATTCTTACAGTGGTGGTGGTGGGGGGGGGGGGGGAGTGAAAGAAGGGGCGGCAAATTTAAGCTTGTCGCCCTTGGCAAATGTCCTAGATCCGGCCCTGCAAGCCACACATAAAATATCAATTAATATGAATAAATAATCCCTGAGACGGATTTTCGTCTCAAATATGTCAAAGACATTATTGATAGATGTGAAGCATTGAATTAAAATTTGTGGTGCGGCCGGGAATCGAACCCGGACCTCCATGCATACTAGGCAGACGTCTTAACCGTTAGACTACCACACCACTAACGATTAAGGCGCCTTGGAATAGTCTATGTACGATTTCCCTCCACAACACAAACTTTAATTCAGCTTCTTTGTTCCAAAGATAATTGCCACTACTGCCTAGTAAGCATGGAGGTCCGGGTTCGATTCCCGGCCGCACCACAAATTTTAATTCAATGCTTCACATCTATCAATAATGTCTTTGACATATTTGAGACGAAAATCCGTCTCAGGGATTATTTATTCATATTAATTGATATTTATATCACCATAACAGGATTGTTCCACCATGTCCATTGCTGAGGTGCTATTCCGCTGCATGGAGAGCCTTGGCAGTAGTGGCAATTATCTTTGGAACAAAGAAGCTGAATTAAAGTTTGTGTTGTGGAGGGAAATCGTACATAGACTATTCCAAGGCGCCTTAATCGTTAGGGGTGTGGTAGTCTAACGGTTAAGACGTCTGCCTAGTAAGCATGGAGGTCCGGGTTCGATTCCCGGCCGCACCACAAATTTTAATTCAATGCTTCACATCTATCAATAATGCCACACATAAAAGGTTGGCGCTACTCTCCCAATACAGGGCTCTATGTCGCCCGACACGCGCATGTAAACGCCGCGAGGTTTGCGCTGTTATTTTTGCCAGAGGGGCGCGCGTGGGCCACGTGACCGGGTAGTACGGCACGGTGCGGCGGTGGGGTTGTTTTGGGGGCGCGCTATTTCCTACGTCGGCGCCGCGGCGCTGGTGGGCGTCTGCAACAGGTGGCAGCCGGGGTCACGGCCAAGGCCTCAGCGTCCCCAAGCCACGCCACGGCTCGCTCCCCCCCCCCCCCCCCCCTCCTCAGACAGCCGCGGCTGTTTTTAACCGCTCCGCTATGGAGGACTACACAAGACTGACATGTTGAACAGCCACCTCACTACAATGAGTGGTAGCTATACATAGTTAAAATTTTCCGGGCTATTAAGCAATGATCTTGTAGATTTGTTTTGAAAACCCAAAATTTCGTCCCCATCTGCGGATGACATTCTCAAGGGGGGGGGGGGGGGGATCGTGGCTATTTTTTACGTCCGATACACACCCTGGCTTGTTACTGACTGTAGCCGAATTCCGTCTACGCGTGCTGTGACGTCAGATATTTCGGATAAGGCGCGAGTAAGGACCGACCGAATATTCGGTTTCGGCTACGGCCACTTTCGTCCAAAACATTGGTTTCGGCCGCAGTTTTGGTTTCGGATACGAAACAGCCGAATCTTCGGCTTGGCCGAAACTGGCTTTTTTGAACTTAGTGATGGATTCCAGCACCGTTCTGGATGGATTCAGTCAACAATAAGGCCTTACCTCAGTTTTCGGTGCGCCGTTTAACTGCTAGGGGTTCCTCCTCCCGCGTAAAAATTGTTAAGCACCATATAAAGCAATCGTATCTTATAGTGACTTAGTGACAATTTAACTTAATGTTATACGTAATGGAACGGATTATGATGTTGTTATGCTGTAAAGTTTTATTAATGAGTTTCCTTGAAAGTGAGGAGCTTTTTAAATATAAATTAAGAAACTCTGAGACGGTTTTTCGTCTCAAACATGTCCATGACATTGAAGATGAAGGTCAAGCAATGAATTAAAATTTGTCATGCGGCTGGGAATCGAACGCGGACCTCCATGCATACTAGGCAGACGTCTTACCGTTAGACCACCACACATCTAACGATTAAGGAACCTCGGAATAGTGTAAGTACGACTTCCCACCACATCCACACCTTTAATTCAGTTTCCTTGTACCATAGATAATTGCCACTACTGCCAAGGCTCTCCATCAACAGAATAGCATCCCGGCAACGGGCATAGTGGAACTTTCCTGCTAATATAAATATCAATTTAAATATAAATTAAGAAATCCTGAGACGGGTTTTCGTCTCAAATGTGTCTATGACATTGAAGATGAAGGTCAAGCAATGTTAGTCGGAACTGTGATTTTATTTTTCGAAATACTCTCTGTAGCACTGATTGAAGCTGCAATGTATTCAGCAATGCCAAAAAGGAGATATGTAAAATACTTTGTCGATTGCAAAAAACGGAAATGAATATGACAACATAAACCCTGCGCTCTGAAGAAGAAAATCTTAAAGGATACTTATGGAAGCAAACAAATGGTTACTTTCTGCGTATTTTGTATTGTGGTAGTCATGTTGACGCTCTGACATCTCGTAGTATCTATTCGGCATGTTTGTTGTGTGTGGTAGCTAATAACTATCTTCCTACAAGAAAGTATTACGGACTGTGTAATTTGTGGTAGCTATACACTGGTCTCATTAACTCGAAGTGAACGGGACCGGGATCACTTCGAACTACAAAATTTACGGGTGAAAAAGAAGAAAATCGACCTTGAAAATAATACAGGTGTAAAAAAAGAGTTTTTTTTAAAACAAAGTTTTTAAATAGTCTTTTATATTGGCAGCCTCAAGGTATTAAAGTGTTTTCACTATTTACTTCCATTTATGAGGGTGTGAAGATAGAATATACCCGCAGTTGTTGTTTTATGACGCTCGTATTTGTGGGAAACTAGTAATCCTGAGACAGGAAATAGCGAGATTCCACTGCATGAAGTTCATTTTAATTATTGTCTAATTTCATTTGTTTTCTTTTAGATAGAAAATGTCGCAACAAGGAGAAAAGAATCCAATTTGGAAGTACTTTAATAAAAGAACGGTCGTTTTGTTTAAACCTGTTCGCCTGCCATGTCATCTTATACGGACTCGTAATTAGACTTACACACACACACACACACACACACACACACTCAAGAAGGCTTAGTACAGGGAGGGATTTTGAAAACTGTGGAAGAACTAGTGATTTGTGTGTAACGTAAATTTAAAGATATTTCAGCTTAATTACTCACGTATCGGTTACGGTTTCGACCGAAACTAGAAGAGGGGCCGAATATTCGGTTACGATTTCCGTTTGGGGTACAAATTATGTTTCGGTCGGACTCTAGGCGCGAGCAATTCACGTTGCCGACTGCCGTTGTCCGTTGCTGATATTGTCTCATATTTCATTCACTTTCAAGTCCTCCTCTATCCTACTGAAATTATTGGGGTGTTTTACAATTTCTATAGCCTCTTTGTACGGTGTTTCGTGATACCCGTTTGGTGGGTGCCAAAACCGGACTCTTATGAAATTGAATTTAGTTGGATTTGTCAATCTCTCCCCTTCTACAGTTCCCCTTATGCTCTTCTAGTCGTTTTTTGACTGTTCTATTTTTGGTACTCATGTATACGTATCTACAGCTACACGAAATGCTACAAATTCTTCCTTTTTCCAGCGGTTTGTGAGCGTCCTTTGCCGATTTCAGGTGATCCGTTATCATCCAAGTAGGTTTTCGTATTATGGTGACTTCCGTTTCGTCAAAATTTTACCTATGCCATCGGTGACTTTGTTAATAAAAGGCAGGAAGACTTTAGATTTCACAGGAAACTTTTCATCGTTATGAATTCTACGTGGCGGTCTCAACGCTCTCCTTAACTTTGTCGACGGATATCCATTCTTAAGTAAAGCATCTGTCAGGTGTTTTAATTCCGCGTCAAGTAGTTCCGGTTCGCAGATGTTCCTTGCCCTATCTGCCAAAGTCTTTATTATGGCCTGATTTTGTTGTTGGTAGTGGTTTGAATCCCGGTACACATAACGGTCTGCGTGTGTGAGAAAGTACTCTGTAGATGGAGACGGTTTTAATAACAAATCCACAAGACCACAGCATAACAGCTGGTAAATATTTAAAAATATTGTTATATCCGGGCGTGAAAGTTTGCCAACAGCAGTAGCTGTCAGCTGTAGTAGATTACATTAGATTTATACCTTCTCCATAGACAATGAATACGAGATTACGTAATGGTGTGGAACGTATCAGTTCCGTAAACATTACAGGCCATGCATTTCTTTTGGGTAAAACTACTAAATTTTGTTTAAAAGATAATCTACTGAGTAGAGGGAGTTGCCATTCCTAAATTCATTCAATTTGTTTTTAAATGCTTGTTGGCTAACTGTCAAACATATGTTATTGGTAAGTGACGAAAAACTTGTGGCAGCATAATTAAAAAAATGTTCAAATGTTTGTGAAGCTTATGGGACTTAACTGCGGAGTCATCAGTCCCTAAACTTACAAACTACTTATGAAATAGCTACTACTAAGGACGGCACAAATATCCATGCCCAAGGGGGATTCCAACCTCCGACGCGGGAAGCCACGCGATCCGTAACGAGGCGCTCCAGACCGCTAGGATACTCCCGCGCGGCGCAGCATAATTCACCCCCTTCTTTGCCAAACATTTAATCTTGAATTGTGTAGATAAACCGATCAACCTTTCTGCTTACTGTTGTAGCTATGATCATTATTATTACTTGTGTTGAGGCCTATCAAGATAGACCCTTGTT
This sequence comes from Locusta migratoria, assembly GCA_026315105.1. Classification (NCBI taxonomy): domain Eukaryota; kingdom Metazoa; phylum Arthropoda; class Insecta; order Orthoptera; family Acrididae; genus Locusta; species Locusta migratoria. The sequence goes on along the minus strand of CM048750.1, from coordinate 223,261,999 downwards.
GACTATAATACTGTGGTGTCGCACAAGTACAAAGTGCGCGCCACCTACTTTCGCCGCGCGCCGCCATGCACGCACGGCGCGGCGTTCTTACGACGACAGCCACGAGCGCCCTCTGCTGCAACTCCGCTCGTGGCCACCACTGAACGAGATCGTTCACTTGGGACTGAGATAGCAACCAGTTAGGACCTTCGTAATCAGATAGGCACCAGTGAAGACTTGGCTATCGTACAGGCACTAGGCAGGCCTCTAGCTCAACTCTGTATCTGCAATACTGAACTATGTCCAAGTTAAGTATTGTATAAATTCTGTGCAATATAAATCTCATTCTAATTTACTCTAGTGTTTCTAGTTTCTGGCTGCTCCCCTCCGTACCTGCACCAGCGTGCTATCTTTATTCCTGTGTCGGTCTCAATCCACTCGGCCACCGACACCTACAACGGAACGAGACACAAAAGCGGCGACTAGGCTGGGACACAAAAAATACAGCCTGGCATTGTTTTATTTATCGTAAAGTCCTAATGTCAAGTGACATTTTATGAATCTTTTATGCATTGACATGGATAAGGTGACAGAGAATGTGGCAACCTAAAGAGTCTGTTTAATTTACTTTTCTGATGATGCTTCATAATCGAACCGATTAGTTATAAATAAACAGCTGATGGTTGGCAATATGCATTTTTAAAGTATATATGGCTACAACTGCGTAGGCTTCCGCGGCCAGAGTCAGATGACAAAAGTTTCTGAGTGATGTACCGCGTCATGATGTAAGAAGGCAATTACTTTAATAACCGCCGTTTCGGCCAACGTTATAGTGGCCTTCATCTCGGTATACTGATGTAAGCTGGTTGTTACTATATTTTATCTGTATTGTCAACTAGACATTACTTCATAATTTTTAAAACGAAGGATGTTATTGGTGATTTTTGGCGGAAGAATGGAAACTTTATTATGATAGGATGCTGAGGTGGAGGGAGTGAGGATTAGCCGTTGCCTATAGCTTCTTTTATAGAGAGACCGGCAGTCGCTTGCTGGTGACGCTCGCGTGTTGTGTTGCCATTGCGGCTTATTTCGCTGTGATGACTGGTAGTCAGGAGGGGGCAAGCCTGAATCCATGTTCTCTGTTCATGTTATTAGGGTGTTTTACAATTTCGATGGCTTCCTTTATCTTGCGTTTAATCATCCCTGGTTGCTTGGCGAGTATTCTGACATCGTTAAAATTTTATCATTTAGCTGCAATCTAGCTGGTGTTCGGCTACTGCAGATTTATTTTGTTGGCCTAATCTAATTTAGCGTTCATGTTCGCGTCTGCCACTGCCCTCCCTTTGTCACATATGTATACTTCCCCACACTCGCGGAACTTTGTATACTCCTGCTGCGTGTAGTGCCTCTACCTTGTCCTTTGTGGAGACAAGTACACCCTGTATCTTGTGAATTCTATAGAAGAAAGGCTGGACACCAACCCGGCGAAAAATATAGTAACAACCAGCTCACATCAGTACACCCAGATGAAGGCCATTGTAACGTTGTCCAAAACGTCGGTTATTAAAGTAATAGCCTTTTTACACCATGACGTGGTACAAAACCCATAAAATTTTTATGGCCTATATTATGGCTATTGCCACAAATCTCTGTAAAAATTTGAGTAATGATAAGCTTACTAGCAAATCTGGGGCCAAGAAGTAGATGAAATTACGGAATTCTGCTACTATGGAAGCAAACTAAACTATGAAGAACCAAGCAAAGAAATCGTAAAAAAGCCAAGAAGGTATTGCAGTAGGTTGTCTGTGTAATCGGAGTTGTTTGATCTATTTGTGGAAAACACCGACATAAAGAAAGAAAAGGACGATAAGGTAAATGTTAAGACATTAGGAAACAGAAGGGTAAATACAGTACGGGAAGTAGTATTGTTCATATTTACAGCCAGTTTCCTCGATTTTTAAGTTCAATTAGGTACGTTCTGTAACTGAAATGTATTCTTGAGTACCAAACTTGCTTCGGCAATTCCATGCTTCCCATCTTCAGTGGTCAATTATACTACGTAAAAATAATATAATTTCCTGTTCATCGTATTATAAGTGTACTATATACTCCTCTTATAAAGCCAGATACATTGTACGGCACATGGCTGCACTCCTGTTCACATGTATTTGATAAGTTGTTTTTTTAAGTGCTGTTCTGAGGTGAAGAGTTTGGCAGAGGAAGGGATGATTGTGCTGGTCCACATCATACCAGTCTAAATGACGAACTTTCCTCCCACTTATAAGGACACAATAACACATCCTGAGCCTCTTGGCTATCAGAAGTTCGCACCCTCATTCGCATTGTGATATAACGACCTCTTTCATTAGGGGCAACCATTCCGTGGCAGACAATTCCGCGTATATGCGATTTTAGAAGAGAAAGGTTTCCCGAACATTTGATGGGCAGTGACAGTGCTTCTAAGATGTAACCAATACAATGTCTTTCATACGTGTAGACATCATAGTGCAAGCCAAAGCAAAGGTCTGAGACAACAAATAAAAGTCTCTTTGCATTCGGGAATCACAAGATACTTTGCAAGCTCTATAGGGTACAAATAGACTATGCGGCCGCAGCGGAGCGGCCGAGCGCATTGAGGCGCTATGCTACGATGCACGAGGCCGTTTCCCATCGGGGGTTCGAATCCCCCCTCGGGCATGGATGTTTGTGTCGTCTTTAGAATAAGGTAGTTCATAAGTAGTTTCTAAGTTTAGGTACTGATGACCCCGCAGTTGTCCCTTAATCCAGATAGCGCGCGTAGACTATGCGTGGCAAGTTTGGACATCTGCATTTGCTTAAAAAAGCCTGTGTGTTGATCGCCGAGAGCAGTCATAAGAGGAAATGATTAGTGTTGTGTAGCATTGTGCTGAGCTTGGGAATATGTTAATGTTGCACAGCATGTCAGCAGTCGGAGTTGCTGATGCTGTGGTCTTCAGTCCGCAGACTGGTTTGATGCAGCTCTCCATTCTACCCTGTTCTGTGCAAGCAAATGTTCAAATGTTTGTAGAGCTAATGGGACTTAACTACGATGTCATCAGTCCCTAAACTTACAAACTACTTATGAACTAGCTAATACTAAGGACGCCACAAATATCCATGCCCGAGGGGGGATTCGAATCCCCGACCGTAGTGGCCGTGCAAACCGTGGCTGGCGCGCCGCAGTCCTCTCGGCCACCGCGGCCGGCCTTTGAAAGCCTCTTCATCTGAGAATACGTACGGCAACCTACATCCTTTTGAATCCACTTACTATTTTCGTCTCTCGGTTTCCCTCTGCGGTTTTTGCCCCACACACTTCTTTCTAATGATAGGTTTTCGATTCCTTGATGTCTCAAATTGTCTCCCACCAATCTATCCTTTCTATCCCTCGGGCGGCAGCGCCAATTATTATAACTTCAGCGGCAGCGCGGTGCAGATTTTCTACCACTGAGTATTACGCGATACAATCCTAGTATATAGCTAATAAGTGATCGTAATGACAATGTAACATTATTCCGAAAGCGGACATAATCATGTATAAAAGAAACAGCAGTACTATGATTTCCTCTTTCATTACTTCACTGTAGTTCCTGCCTCTCGAGTAATTAGTGCCAGCTTTTTTAAGTGTTAGTACACGTAATTACCTCATCAATCATATTGTCACCTATCATAAAAGAGAGCTTGCGTCTCTGACCTCACGCCTTTTGAACAGGGAAGATTTTTCTTATATTCTTTTTCAGTGTTTTGGAGTGATGACTGTAAGGAGTTTTACTCCTCAGAGTGAAACCGTCTTCAATATCAGATTCATTGCGTCTGAAATAATTTGAATAATAATATCCTGTTCATGATCTGACAAGGAATCTATACAAAAATTACAAAGATTTTCGTTACTTATCGAAAGAAGTCTATTTCCTCGTCTGTTAGACCCATACCACGTCTACGAGACCTGAAGATTAAATTATTTAACACGCATTTTGCAGTGTGTAAGTCTTAAAAAGGGTTAAAAATGAGATTGACTGGAACTGTTGCAAGGATACTCAAGAGAAACTAGAGGACAATTTATCGAGAGTTAACTTCTATTTACGAAATAAGTTTAAATTTTTGAGCATTCTAATATGTAGGATAATATTTATATAATAAGTATTTACTACAAACTGCCACAAATCAATTTTAAAGCAAAATAGACATAACACAAAACAATTTAAATCTACTTACATGACAGACAGCGCTGTGCAAATCTGCACAAAACTTTTCTTGGATGGCCACTGCCGTGAACTAGAAACTCAGAACCTTCACTGACATCATTGTTAAGGCTTAATTGAGGAATAGCTAAAGCGGAATTACGGCATCTCCATTATTGCGACAACAATGAGCATTTAAAGAAAAGTGGTAGCAGATCTGCACCAGCGCTGCCGTTCGAGGGCTATTAGTCAGAATAAGCCAGAAACTCCTTCCCTCTTCGGTTAAGCACCTCCTCATTAGTTATGTGATCTACCCATCTAATATTCATCACTATTTCTGTAGCATCACATTTCAAAAGCTTCTGTCATCTTTTTGTCTGAACTACTTATCGTCACGTTTCACTCCCATACAATGCTGCACTCCAGACAAATACTTTCAGAAAGGACTACCTAACATTTGACTTAATATTGGATGTTAACGAGTTTCGCTTCTTCAGAAACGCTTTTCTTCGTATAGCCATTCTGCGTTTAATATCTTCTTTACTTCGGCAATCAGAAGTTATATTGCTACCCAAATAACAAACTACTTTCATTGTCTCATTACCTGATCTAATAGCTTCAGCATCACCTGATTTTCTGACATTCCATTCCGTTACCCTAGTTTTACTCATATTAATGTTTAGCTTATATCTTTTTTTCAAGACACTGCCCATTCCATTCAACTGCTCTTCCAGATCCTTTGCAGTCTCTGACAACATTACTATGTCATCGGCAAACCGCAACACTTTTATTTCTTCCCCCTGAACTTGATTGCCCTATCGAAATTTGTCCTTGCATTCCTTGACTGCTTGCTGAATGTACAGATTGAACAACATTGGGGAAAGGCTAGAACCCTGTCTTACTCCCTTCCCAACCTTTGCATAAATTTCATGACCTTCAAATCTGGTAAGTGCTGTCTGGTTTTTGTAGAAGTAGTAAATTACCTTCCGTTCACTATATTTTACCCCTGCTGTCTTTAGAATTTGAAAGAGAGTATTCCAGTCAAAATTGTCAATAGCTTTCGCCGAATCTACAAATGCTAAATAGGTAGGTTTGCCTTTCGTTAGCATATCTTCTAAGATAAGTCGTTATCTGAGCATGCCTCCCGTGTGTAACACCACATCACGACCATAGCATTGGAATCACGGTATTCCGACCTTTTTCATCGTTACGTAATTTTAATAATTTGTTAAGAGGCAGAATTTTCTCATTTTTCAAAATTTTTAGTAAATTCAAATTATATGAGCTTAATTCAGAGTAATAGTATCCAGGGAATACTTAGGTCAAAACATCTCATTTGTCAGATTGCTGCTATAAATAGTACCCGCAGTCGATGAACATTCTTGAGAGAGATTAATGCAAACAAACTTTGAAGAAAATAATCACGAATTGTGAACTTATAAAGTGTGTAATAGAGAATTTATGAACCTTAAAAAGTTATTCGAGTATTTAGTTCCCTAACATTGACCCAGTATATTCTAAAAGTGAAGGAATATATCTAATAGTTGTGGTCAGGAGAAACTTAATGGTGAAATTTTCTAAAGAATAATTCTATAAAGTAAAAGGATAAAGCAAAAACATTATCGTCAAATTATCTGAAGTACCGGGACTCAATGATTCGAATTTTTATTCTTTGGTTTATTAAATATCAGCCCTGAGAAATTAATTTTTATGCTCAAACATTAAAAAAAGGTCTTTTAAATAAAATCCTGAACCAATATTTACAGTTAAAAATTCAACGAAGATTTAAATTTTATAAACTACGAAGAAGTACCAGATCTACAAAATTTTCGTACTGGGGTGACAAACAGAATTTTGAACCTATACATCCAATACAACGGTGAAAATCAGGACGAAATCTACAGCTTAAAAGTAGCAAGTTAACACCTTAATATAAAACTAAGTCAACACGACTGTCGCCCCAGTCACCAAATCAAACCATGTTGCCGCCCAGTTACACTTGTTCCTTCATTTCTTGTAAATGCAAACTAATGTTTCCCAACGTCGTATTCGACAAGTTTTTCGATTAACAAGTAAATAAATCGTGTTGGTATTTTGCAGCCGTTAGAGTGGACTACGGCAGCGGCAGCGTCGTTGTCGGTGCTGGCTGGTTACCTATCTTGGCGGTGTCGATGCTGGCGGGCTCTAGGATGACGCCGGAGTGCGTGGCGGCGGAGGTCGGGGGCGGCGCCGAGGCGGGGGCGGCAGCGGCCGCGTCCAGGCTGGACCCGCTGTGGTTGCGCTTCGCCGCCGCCTGGTAACTCGGAGAGCTGCAACACAACAGGGACACACAGGCGCGTTACACAGTGGCGTGTCGTGGCTGCACTCCGCTACACTCTACAGCACGCGTGCCACGTCTAACGTGGCGCATCCGACAAGTGTCTCGCGGGCATTGGTACACAGGTGTAACCGAGCCACTAGATCGGGCTTTAGCCATACAAAAAGTGAATTTAGAAAGGTTAAAAAAAGGATGAAGCCAAGATCACTAATATATAATTTTATTCCGACTACCGCTTTCGATGGTCTCTGCCATCATCTTCTGGTCTATACATGTGATTCTTCAAATCCTCCCGTACTTCATATCGAAATAATTCGCGAATAACCTTCCGGTGTGTGGACGACACTTTCGTGATAAGACCACATGGAAGAGACAAGCTCAATGACTTCCTTATGAACCTCAATTCCACACACCAGAACATCAAGTTTACTATGGAAGTCGAGGTCGAAGGAGTGCTACCCTTTCTGGATATTCTGGTTAAAAGAAAGGGGGACGGCACTTTGGGCCACAGCGTATACCGGAAAAAGACGCACACCGACCTTTATTTGCAGGCGGACAGCTGGCACTACCCAGCTCAGAGGAACGTCGTGCTCAAAACATTGGTACATAGGGCTCGCACTCTCTCTGATGATGGTAGTATCAAGGAAGAAATTCAACATCTGATAGCTGTTTTCCGGAGGAATGGCTACAAAGAGTGGCAAATTCGAAGATCCTTAGGTCCCACACCCCATGCACAACCGGCGGAATCAGAAGAGGACGCCCAGGAGGACGTAACCATGGCATTTATTCCTTTCTCTGGCGCCGTTATCCGGGAAAAAAGGAGGAATTCTCAGGAAGCACCGAGTGAAGACAGTCTTCCACCCACCAGCTAAGACTCGAGCACTGCTTGGAAGTGTGAAAGACGACCTGGGACTGCGGAAATCCGGTGTCTACCAGATCCCCTGTCAATGTGGTGCAACATATATAGGTCAGACAGTGCGTACTGTCGAGGATCGGTGCTGAGAACACCAACGGCACACAAGATTACAGGAACCTAGCAAGTCGGCAGTCGCAGAACATTGTCTGACGAAAATACACGGAATAGAATACGATCGCACCAAGGTTCTGACACAAGCGTCCAACTTCTGGGACTGTTTCATCAGGGAATCTGTTGATATACGTGTAAGGGAACCGCAAATAAATCGTGATAGCAGGTACATACTTAGCAAGGCATAGGATCCCGCTATTAGATTGATGAAGAAGAGAAAAGAGATATCTGACAAAGAACTGACTTCGGGGACAGGTGGAGGAACAGCAGAAGAGCCGCCAGCACGCGCACCTGGGCACGGACCTCGGGTTGAACACTCGGTCGGCGGGAGAAGCACACTCCGCTGACATAAGGCTGTAACTAAGCTAGTTAGTGCAGGGTTTACTTGGAAAGCATTTCATGCCTCTTAATTGGGATGGGAATTAGGAACTTCTTTATTTGTCTTTATTTTATTCATATTGGTTTGTGGGAATGAGGAATGTCGTGGGGGAACTTTGTTGAGCCTAATTAACTTCAGGTGCCGCAGTGGGCTGTCATTGTTTTGTACTTTTTGCGGGGGCAGGGATGCTGGGCGCGGACCGCCGATAGAGCGGATGGCGATAAAAGCGCGGCGAGGACCCTCCCCCCCCCCCCCACCCAATCAGTCAATTCATCAGCGCACCTGATGATGGCAACGTGGTCGTTTGCCGAAATATTGTGCCCGTTGGACACTGAATCCCGGCAGTTTACCCGCGATTTATTTTGATATGATCTATAGATGTTTACAAAGTGCCATAGTGCATCTGTACACGTTAAATTATTTTAAACAACAACTGCTTACATCATATGATGACGGCTTTGTGACATTTATAGCCCAGAAGACGACGGCAGAGACCATCCAAACCGGTCGTAGGAATAAAATTATATACTAGAGATCTTGGCCTAATCCTGTTTGGTACCATTCATAATATTGGATCGCTTCCTTACAGTATAAACAGATAAAGAAAGATATTTAATATTACATTTACGGAGTTCCTTGTGTAACTTTCATTATGTATTGAATAAGTCATAGACTATTTTATAATACATAATATAAGACATGATATAATACATAAGCGCAAAGTCTGAAATCTGTAAGTAACCTTTAAAATGTTCATGTGCAAACATTGCACGAAGTGCTAAAAGTAAATATTTTAAAAAATTCATGTTCAGGACCGACTGTTAATACACGGAAATTTTAATTTACTTTCATGACTTCGTGCAATGTTTACACATGAACGTTTTAAAGGTTACTTAAATATGTACAAGCCAGTGGCGTAACTAGGACTTAGCTTTGTGTGTGTGTGTGTGTGTAGGGGGGGGGGGGGGAGATAGATCTGCTTGACGAGCAAAATTTTAGTCAAATTAAAACAATCATTGTAATAAAGTTGTTTTAGAAAATTATATTACTCGAAAGCATATTGACTGTTTTTAGAATAAAACAAACATATGATCAATATTCGGAATTTTGTTTTATAACATGAATGTATTTTAGAAAGTTACAAGACTTCTATTTGTTTGTGTGGAAATGAAGGCGGTGAACCATAACAAGTTACAGGACAAACTCAAGTTTTTTTGGTTTTTTGGCCATGTTAGTGTTCTGGGGGGGGGGGGTCTATTCTATTCCCCTCATCCCCCCTCCCCATAGATACGCCACTGGTATAAGCAAATGACCAATATTTGTAGACAATGCTATTGTGAGGATGATGATGATGATGATGATGATCGTGTGGCATTTATGACCGTTAGACCCCAACTGGGGTCGACTTAGTTCATCGAAACGGAATTTCAGAAAATAAAAGATCGTAATAATACGATTACCAGAGAGTAAGACTGTAACAAATAGATACCTTATCTACTTTCCCGTTTGGGACTTGTTGTTTAACTTATTTATATCGCCTCCTTCCTCCAATGCCAGTTAAGTATCCACTAGAAAAAGGCAATAACGCAAATTTTAATTGTCCACCCGTACTGGTTAGCACAGAGGTGAAACTTGTGTAGTACGCACGGGAGTTTCCGAGTAGTTCTAGGCGCCACGTCAGTGACCTCGAGGTTGCTCCCGACGGAGGTTCGAGTCCTTCCTCGGGCATGGGAGTATGTGCATGTTGTCCTGAGGTTAGTTTTACCTAGCTCGAGTAGTTTGTAAACCTAGGGACTGATGACCACAATAGTTTGGTCCCACAGATTTACAATTTGTAATATAGTAATAAGGACAAATTACAACTCAGCGCAAAGACGTAGCGACGAGCTGCGACAAGCACATACAAAACTTTCAGCTATTGGCCCTGGCCTTCTTCAGAAAATAGAACACTCACGCAATCACACAGGCACACAACACAGTCATACAACCATCACCTCCGGCTGCCATGTATACTAAGTGTGGTTGAAATCGGTCCATTAGTTTAGGAGGAAATGTGGAACGTATACACATACCAACATACACACATAGAGCCGATTTTTTAAGATGTATAAATTCGATGTAGGATGTTTCCTATACGCTACAATTTCCTTCACATTACACATGTTTTTCTAAATTTGCACGAGGCACAGCCGTGCTTTTTAAATTTACGGTAAAATTCATTTTATTGTCAATTTGGCCGAGTATTTTCTATATGTAAAAAAAAAAATCAACGGCCGCTCCCGACGGAGGTTCGAGATCTCCCTCGGGAATATATACAGGGTGTTTCACTAAGAGTGTTTGCCTCTGTAACTTATAAAATAATAGGTCACGGGAAATTTTAATGCGGTAGGTCAACACAAGAAATGTTACACTTTCTGCGGAGCTATGAACATAGTTTATTGTTTCATTTTCCAAAGAGTTACAGCACAAAGATATATATTTTTAAATGGAACAATAGTTTTTTTCTATCGTGCATTGGATTCGTTGAAACCAGCTCTGGCAGTATTTCTCACGTGAAAAATACCGAGTAGCACCGTGGTTCGGAACCCACGTTAAACTGTAGGTTCCACTATAACTGGCTGGGTAAGTCAGTTCGAAGGTCGCAGTAAGGCAACGGCATACCACCTCCAAACAGGACCATGCCTAGAAAAGTACTGTGGCGTTCAAACCAATCTTCGGATTGTTGACTGCTTTACCTATTTTTATCAGCTTTTCTTCTAAAACATCACACTGGATGGGAATGGAAGAACGACAACAACTACTACCATGATTTTCGAGCACTGGGACATTGGAATTAATGCTCTGATCATGGGTTTCCGCAATGTTTTCATACTTTCGTTTTTTGTATGTGATATTCACTGTCTGTTAATAATTCTGCGTACTTCTTTTGCAGCTTTAAGGAAAAACAGAGGAAACAGCAGCATCCAGCAATTTCTTAATATTTAATCCAGACCGATTATCTGCCTATCGGCAATGAAGGCTGTATACCACACTCGATATAGAGTTGAAATTGGGTGTAAAATCTGTTCCTGATATTGCTTTCAGCCACTATACTCTGACATCAGTTTGGTTGGGAAAATCGTGAAATTAAACTTCTTTCCATTTACCACTTTGGATTGTGCAGAAAGGCACACAACACCACACCATTGCTATTGGCAAGTTAAAACCTATAAGCCGCGGCGGATTAGCCGTACGCACTGGGGCGCCGTGCTGCGGTGGGCGCGGCCAATTCGCCTTCGGGGGTTCGAGTCCCCCGTCGAGCATGGCTGTTTGTGCTGCCCTTAGGTTGGTTTACCTTACTTTAAGTAGTTTGTAAGCTGCGGAGTAATAACCACGCAGTTGAGTCCGATAGAACACTTTTGAAAACCTGTTATGAGACTTACTGTGTTAAAGTAACATATGGTAAGATCATAAAAGAGTAACTAATCAAACCAGATATAGCGATAGGGTAGAAATTTACAGAGCGTCTATGAAACATGAAGATCGGTTCGTTGCAAACCTTGTGATGCTTTTCTAATAACAATCTGCTACGATTAAATACCTTCTTATTACGGAATCAATCCACCGTAATTTCCTGATCATACCTTAATATACTCTTGCTAGTTTACGCTATCAAACAACAAGAAATTACACAGTTTACTTAGTTTCTACTGTTGATCACAATGTTCGTGAAGTGCGGGTACAGAGCACGCTACTAGAGCCACAGCGGCCAGAGCGGTAACTTCTTGATGTATGGTCCAAAACACGCAAGCCGAGCGAAGTGGGAAAGCTGGGAGTATACTAGCGGCCGGGCGATGGAGTAATACAACCTCTGACAATAAACTTCGGTGAATGGAGTCAGAACGGTCGATCGGGTAACAGAGGCGAATCACAGCGCTGCACCTGCATAGCGGCCAGTGCTGCCAACCTACCTCCACCGTATTTCGGTTGAGTATCGTGTGTGTTCCGCGTCATATCTGTTAGTTGCTTAGTGCACTGAAATGAGACCAGAAGAACGAACGAGCAAAAGAACGACTTAAAAATTTTGTTTAAAGCTTGGCAAGACACATAAAGAGACGCATACGATGCTGGCAAGTTTTTATGGAGATTGTGGTGTCGCACAAGTATGAAGTGCGTGCCACGTACTTCCGCCGCGCGCCGCCATGCACGCACGGCGCGGCGTTCTTACGACGTCAGGCACGAGCGCCCTCTGCTGCCATCCCGCTCGTGGCCACGACTGCTGCACCGGCCACTTGGGAATCAGATAGGCACCAGTTAAGACTTGGCTATCGGATAGGCACTAGGAATCATCAGTAGACAGGCCTCTATCTAAACTATTTATCATCATTCTACTAGTCTGCTGCTCTCCAAGTTACGTAATGTATTTCTATGAAATATATCTCTTATACTAATTAAGCCTAGTGTTTCTAGTTTCTGCTGTGGCACTGGCTGGTCGCCTCCGTACCTGCACACGCGTGCATCCTACCTCCTGCGTCGGTCTCTCTTTACTCGGCCACCGACACCCACGACAACCGGCGGAAACGAGACACAAAAGTGGCGACGAGGATGGGATACAAAAGAGATCATACACTATTCATGGAATAGGTTTACGAGTGGTTAGCGAGTTTTCGAACAGGCCGGAAAGAGCTTCAAACTATCCGTTTAGCGGACCTCCGGCGACCGCCAGGGATGTGTAATCGGTCTGATAATGACGAATTTCCCTATATTCAGTGTGTAAGCACTTCTCTGCATTGGTCACTTATGCGAAAACTGTGCGTAGATGACGTTTATTTATTTCACCATCACATATATCTCTATGTATTTTTAATTTGTAGGAATTTGTTTCTCATCGTACTTTTCAGCAGTCAGTTATTAATACGTTTCGAGCTATTTTTATTTGGCAACGGGGAGCTAGTCATCCACTGCGCAACACGTGGACGAAATGAGTTCAGGCGCGCGATGGCTCCTCGCCAGGGTAATCAGGAAACTCGGATTTGTTGAATATTTCACGCAATTAAATTTCTAGTAGGATGGCACTCAAAATACTTTTTTACTGGTGGTGGCTAGTTTTTATTTTTATTTATTTATTTAAATTTTTTTGTGTGAAATCGGAATGAAGTATAGTACCTGAAATTTAAAGAACTGCCCACACTTGAGCACGGTTTTAGAAAGCATCGCTCCTGTGAAACTCAGCTTGCTACTACTTTATATATTTGCGAACCATAAATGATGTGAAACAGGCAGACTCCGTATCTCATGGTTTCCGAAAATCGTTTTGTTACGGTGGTACATTGCAGACTGATAAAGAAGATACGAAGACCATACGGGATAGATTCGCAGATATTTGTGTGGCACGATGTGTTTTGAAGTAACAGAATCCATTGCATTGTTCTCGACAATGACTATTCGTCAGAGGTAAGGGTGTCTTAGGGAAGTGTGAAAGGCTCGCTGATATTTTGTATCTACACAAATGATCTGACGGACAGACGGTTTGGTCCTCTTTAAACATCCCAACAACAACAACGAACAGGCGGTTGTTTGCTGACGTTGCTGAGGTATAGAGAAGGTATCATCGCTGACTTCAAGAGGTTATAACATGACTTTCAAGGAGACCTCAAGGGTATCGGATTTTACAATTTCTCTATGTTTATAGTACATGAAGTTCCAAACTGAAATAACAATTAGCCAAAGCAATTCGACGCAGGTCTCATAAATTATTGAAGTCTCATAATTAACTTTTAAGTTTTGCAAGTACCAATAATTAAATTGGTTGCAGTATCTGTCGGTGTAGCTCGGGTGGTAGGGTTCTGGCCCCTCTCGGTGGTTCGAATCCCGCTGTGAGAGATTTTTTATCCTTTTCAAATTCAGTTATATAAAACGTTTTGGAATCTATAATTCTACGTGTTGTGTCAGTTTTTGTTTAGGTGTAAGTAGACGAGCTAAATACGTTGTCGTTACCTAAGACAATGGTTGAGTACGTTAACTGCTTGGAAAGCCATTAGTAGCTATGGAGATGGCTTTTAAGTAACTCGTCACAAACTGAACAATCAAGATTACCGTCGTCAACTAATCGTGAAGCAAATACTGAAAAAAATTAGCCTATATTTGATGATTGAAACCATCATTATTAACGACCTTTTATGAAATATAGAAAAATTACGAATAAACTAAAGACAGATGCACTTTTCGTAAAAATTAACATTAGATATTAAAATGGTGAAGTGTTCAAACACAACGAAATAAATAAATAAATAAATAAAAATCTGTCCTGGCAAAATTCATACCATCGATCATATGCCTTTCAGACCTAAGGTTGTAGGTTACGTGACATTAATATAGGGAGGGACGTATTATTTTTATTTTTTTATTTGTTTTTTCTGTTTCATAGGACCCACTTCAGGAGTAAGACTCCATGGTCATGGAACAAGTCAAAACATTGTTACACAAGAATGGTAATAGAAAAATTTTAAGTAGTCCCTTGCACACGACAATCTTAAGACAAAGTGAAAAGAATCAATAAAGAAAAAATGAATTAGCTTAATTGTTTAACTTTTCTAGGAGTTCCTCGAAAGAATAAAAGGAGTGAGCCATGAGGTAACTCTTCAATTTAGATTTGAAAGCGTGTGGATTAGTGCTAAGATTCTTTAGTTCTTGTGGCAGCTTATTGAAAATGGATGCCGCAGAATACTGCACCCCTTTCTGCACAAGTGTTAAGGTGGTGTGGTACAAATGTAGATTAGACATCTGTCTAGTATTCACCGAGTGAAAGCTACTAACTCGTGGGAATAAGCTGATATTATTAACAACAAACGACATTAAAGATACAAAATACATACAGTAATTCATTACAAGAAAATAAAATAAATTTATTTTCAAAAATCTTATACTCACACGATTATCTGTTTTGGGCCGTCACTAGAAATTTTTATTATCTGTACCATCTTACAGTAACATGCCTTTCAAAGAAATGACATAATGACATCACAGGATCATGTAAAATCAACTGGCTGTCAGATAAGATAGGTTTACATGCCTAAACAAGGATATCAACATGTTGTCAACAAGTCTTTCTTGCCGATACCCGCGGTGGCCGAGGGGATTGAGGCGCTCCAGTCACGGTCTCCACGGCCACTGCGGTCGGGGGTTCGAATCCCCCCTCGGGCATGGATATTTGTGCCGTCCTTAGTCTTACCTAGTTCGTAAGTAGTTTGTAAGCTTAGGGACTGATGACCCTGTAGTTAAGTCCCATAAGCTCTACAAACATTTGAACATTTTTGAACTTGCCGACACTGTAAGTGTACTGGAAATTTGCCGACTGTTGGTACCAAACAGTGTAAAAACATGGAACTAAAACATGTTGCGCACGTTAGCACAGTCCATCCACGATTTGTGATGCAGGCCCGAACTTCTTAGCGTAAATCACAAAGAAATAAAGCG
The DNA here is from genome assembly GCA_026315105.1 of Locusta migratoria. Taxonomy (NCBI): domain Eukaryota; kingdom Metazoa; phylum Arthropoda; class Insecta; order Orthoptera; family Acrididae; genus Locusta; species Locusta migratoria. The sequence continues at coordinate 223,246,646 of CM048750.1, read as the reverse complement.
AGCAAAACCAGAACTGCACAATTGTGCGTCCAGGGGATGAAAGGACTAAGGTTGCAAGGCCTTTAAAATATTATCACCTATCTTGCCGTGGTAGTCTGTCCTCTTTTTCATGGTTATCGTCTTTCCCTGTATCGGTTTACGTAAAGTCAAGTGACAGTGTCAACTCACTTTTATTGTTGCAAATATCTCTGCAAGGACGCGAGTTATGGAAAGAAACATAAGATAGAAAGTTGTAGAGTATTTTCTCCTCTACAAACAAGTTTATTCTAGTTTCGTCTCAGATTAACGGTTAAGCAGTTATTTGCAATTAAATTTCCTGCTGGCAAAAGGCCACCAAAAACGGCGTATTTTTAATACTGCTAACCTATTTTTTTGTCCAAACCGTTTGGCGACCAACAATAACGTTTGTGAAATACGGTGCGGATCGATTCAACGGTGCGACTTTTAAAATGGGAACAAATTACAAATCAAATGTTCAAATGTTTTTAAATCTAATGGAGTTAACAACATTCGTCATTAGTCTGTAGGCCAAGAAACTACTTCAATTAACTTATGCTAAGGACAAACCAGACACTCATGCTCGAAGAAGGACTCGAACCCTCGACAGCGAATGCCCGCACGCACCGCAGCAAGGCGCCTTAGTGCGCACAGGTATTCTGCAGCGGCCAACACACTACAGGTACAGAGACAATTAGTGTAAAATCGCGGTTATTTCTGCTATTATCTCTGAAACGGTGCGAAATATGGAAGAAATGAGAGCAAAGTTGCAGAGAATTTCCTCCTCTACAAATTCATTTATTCAGTTTTTGTCTGAGAACGAGTCACTTGAGTCACCTGTTTCGATCGAATTTCGAATGAACGAATCTATATTGAATATGAAGATCATGTGTTTCGTGTGTTTGCTAGATAGCAATTTTTGAGAAATCAAGGTCAAAGTTGATGATGGAAATTCGTGTTTTCAATGCTATACTCGTAAGATAGTCTAAAATGAACATTTATTACTAGTATATATATATGGGGTCAAAAGTTAATGAAGTTCGAGTAATTAACGTTTTTATGTTTTCATGCTGTAGCTTGAGTACTCGCAAAGTTGAGCGACTTTCCAAGCGCCGTCGCCGGTAAGAGGAAAAAAAAATAAAAGAGAGAGAGAGAGAGAGAGAGAGAGAGAGAGAGAGAGAGAGAAAGAAAGTCCAGGGCTTGGACTGTCAAACTGTGAACCCAGGATCGACCCTCCTTCATGATGACTTTTTTTAAATTTTATTAGATGTATTTGTTAATAACCTCATATTTGTAATACATTTTCTTGCCTTATTTTGCAGTAGAGAATCGGGAAGGTGATGAATATTCAATTAAGTGTATTATTTATTTGCTGATGTTTCATTCGTGACAGGCAATGCAAACACACTAAAAATAAGAAATAAAATAAATTAATAGACCTCCAAAGTATATTATTACGCAAGTCCAATTACTGACCGTCTATTCGTCAGCGTTCTCACAGCCAGTAGAGTGAAACTTAAAAACAACCAAAACACAAATATTTCTCATACCATGCAGAACACCCGAACGACATATAGCCACATGTTGACCGAGATATCGTTTGCGGAAAACCTACCTGGTTTGAGTTGCTGAAGACGGGTCTATCAGATATTAATTTCGATGCGTACCAACAGTATAAAAGCGTATCTTGAAAGACAGGCGCGAGCAACTAATTATGGACCAAGGCTTAATAATAGCATCCGCTCTATTATGAATTTCTCTTCTCTCGTGTAATAATATACTATTTTATTTCTTATTTTCATTGCTATTGCACTAGTAAAACAGGCCGCGGCAGAATAGCCGTGCGCACTGAGGCGCCCTGCCATAGTGAGTGCGGCCGTTCGCCGTCGGGGGTTCGAGTCCTCCCTCGGGCATGGGTGCTTATGTTGTCCTTAGGGTAAGTTACTTTAAGTTAGTGTAAGTAGTTTATAAGCCTAGGGACTGATGATCAACGTAATTAAGTCTCTTTGGTTTACAAATATTTGAACATTTTGAAGTAAAACAAGTGTAAACAGATAATACACTTGAATGATATTTGCACTCTGCAGCGGAGTGTGGATTGATATGAACCTTTCCTGGCGGATTAAAGCTGTGTCAGTGATCCATATAGAGTTGGTCATCGTACATCTGCTCCATATCTCAATAACACTGTTTATCTTCAAGCACATTGAAGTGCAAATTTTTGTATAAACCAAATTACACATTACAGTACATTTTACGCAACTCATCAAGTCCACATTATTACTATATCTGAATTATCTTTATAACTATTAGGCAAGATATTGTAACTAATTATGTGATGATTACGAAAGCTGGATCGCCAAATAGTCGGTCCTTGTACTCAAACTCCATGCCTTAACAACATCACTGAGTTGTTGTTCTTGGTTGAGTTACAACTATTTTCTTACATACTTGGTATTTTCTAATTATGCAATGAATGTAATAGTTGAATCGTGAAAGAGTTGGTTCTTATACTCCTTATCCTGACAACAATGTCATTTTTGATCTTTTATGAACTCTGTTGGTACTAGACTTTTTAGATCCAAAATATTATGAGAAATGTTACTCTGCACATCTAAGACATTAATTATGAATTACCATTCTGACTAAAATATATGCTACAGTTACAAATAACTTTCTACATCTCTCTTTATGTGCTTAGTATTTAAGGTATTTAACTGTTACTAGTAGTTTGTTTAGAAGGGATAAATGAATAATTTCATAACAGCAAAATTGAACACTTACAAACTTAGTGTTGCTTTTTGTTCAGTTTATATTATCATCTTACAAATTTTTATTTCCAATGTATTTTTAATTCACTTCATTGTAAGAAATTTAAAAATTAAACTGGTATTATATTGTATATCCATTTATAAGTCAGATACATGGAATATATTCTAAACCAGAATTGTATTTTTTTAATGATTTCAGCAAGCAATGTATCTGACTGTTTCTCATTATAATGAAGAGTACCTTTATGTTAGTGTAGCTAAATGTTTAGTTATATTTCCTTACATTATTAGGTACATTTTGTTTGTTACGAATTTTATATAATTAACTATGCTATTGCATTTAAATGTTTCTTTATATAATTGTAACTTATATGTATTTCTTTATTATTGTAATTAATTTATTAAAAGTATATAGTAGCTGCTGAGTAAATACTGCAGACTTCTCACAACATACTTCCACCAACTCTGGGAGGGACACCATATATGTCTAGACGACCGGTGGCAGCAGCAGTGAGGAAAAAAAAAAATCCGTCAGTTAGATAATACTCTTAACTGAATATCATCACACTTCCCGATGCTCTACTTCAAAATAAGGTACGAAAAGCTATTAGGAGTATGAGAATAATATCAAATACACCAAAATATCTCAAAAAATTGCCTTGATGGAGATTCGACGCGGATGCACGGTTGGATTGCTCGACCGGTGACGTCGCTCGTAAAGTCAGGCATGTTTATGAGTACCCAAGCTACTGTGTTGTTGTGGTCTTCAGTCCGCGAATTGCTTAGATTCAGTTCTCCACGCTGCCCTGTCCTGTGCAAGTCTGTTAATCTGAAAATATGTTCCGCAACCTACATACTTTCGAATCTGCTTACTTTATTTGTTCCTTGGTCTCCCTCTACGATTTTTACCTCACACACTTCCCCCCAATGCTAAGGTGACAATTCCTTGATGTCTCAATGTGTCGCACCAATCTATCCCTTCTCTTAGTCAGGGTGTGCCTGAAATTCATTTTCTCCCCAATTAGGTTAAGCAGCTCCTCATTAGTTACGTGTACAAGACAAAACACAAAAACGTTAAGTACTCTAACGTCATCAAGTTTTGACCACATGTAGCTTAAAAAACGATCATCTTCAAACACAATCTTTCTATTTACAGCATTGAAAAACCGATTTTCCATAATCAATTTGACCTTGATTTTTTCAAAAACTACTGAGCGTCTAGCAAAAATCTCGAAATACGTGTATCTTTATATTCAATATATAACGTCAATACAAAATTTGATCGAAGTCGGTGACCTAAATGTCAGACCCTCTCCGTGTCAAATGGACGGTTAAGCTGTTATTTTCACTTAAATATCGAGCTGTCAAAGGCGATCAAAAAGGCCCACTTTTGCTGTAAACTACCCTCATTTAAGGTGGGCCACAAGAAACTAGTGGGTTTCACTAGCAGATCTCTACAATCACAGGTGGCATCCAATCCAAAACTTTGTACGTCTTTACCTAGCTACGAGGGTTGGAACTTAAATAGTGGCACCACTGCTGCGGAGACACTATGCACTAGAATATACTATTGCCGCTGATAACACACGTTGTTGAAAGAACTATCTTATCTCCAAGCAAATGAATTCGTCCGTCCCACGTCACTGCCATGCTCACAATCAAGGGAAACATATTCATTTGCGAGCGAGCGGTCTAACGTAACGGTGACACAAAGTTTTCGAAGCAGGAACAAGGTCGTACAGCACAACAGTGTCATGAAGGTCTTCAAGAGGCGTATGGAGAATCGGCATTGGCGTACAGAAGGGTGGCACGTTGGTCAAAAGCCTTCAACGAAGGTCGGCAAACTGTGAGAGACATGCATCGGACAGGTCGTCCTAGCGTCTCTGAACAAGAAGTGCATACTGTTGCCGCGTTAGTAGACTAGTGATCGACGCCAAACGATTCGTGAGTTCGCCCACGAAACCGGATTAAAGCATACGACTATGCTTTGCATCCAAAACGAATGCCTGGGTATGCGAAAAATTGCATCACGATGGATTCCGCATGAACTGGCGGAAATGCAGAAATGGGAGCGTTACCACACTGCTCAGAAGCATTTGGTATGCAGTGAGCGCGAAGGAGAGGCTTTCTTACGCCGTATAGTAACACTGGATGAGACACGGGCCACACTGTACGAGCCAAATCTGAAACGCCTATCCAACGAAAGGCGTCTTTATGGGTCGCCACGAAAGTCTAAAGCTGCAACGGGTTCTACACAACGCTGGTGACTACTTCGAAGAACAGTAACAGGTGCAAACACTTAACCCTCTTGTATCGGTTGTGAATAAATAGATGCCACTACTTAACTTACAACCCTCGTATTTGGGACAGAAAGCTAGATGCCAGATGAAGAGGGTACGAGCAATGTTAGTGCACTCGTGTGGAGAGCTGTGGCCGGGACGTGCAGTGTCAGTGGAGAGCGCTGCGGTGACGGATGCGGCGCTGGCCGGTGTCTAGGGGTGTCCAGTGCCACTGGCAGAGCCGGCGTCAGCGCTGAATAATTATGGCCTGGCGGCATGAATAATGCAGCGGCAGCGGGGCAGCGCTGCGGGCGACGGGGCGTCCGCCGCAGCCGGCTCTGACACCCCTGGGGTGTCGCCTTGACCCACACTCGGCCGCTGCACCGGGCACTTACCCCGGTACCCGCATTACCGTCTCTAGGCAATAGCCCAGTATGTATCTTAGTATATTTGCACATCATTTTACTATACCTCATGAATTTTTGACACGCTAAGACTACGTCCCATGAAAACGAGTGTACACGAGGGTTGGAACTTCAGTAAATGGCAACTATTTATTCACAACCGGTACAAAAGCGTTACATGTTCGCACCTGTTATTGTCCTTCAAATTAATCACCTGCACATATTTTTGGAATCATTTTTGTTCACTTTTTTTTTAAGGGGAGAGGGGCAACAGCATTCTTATTTAAATTTATATATAAAGAACTGTGTACAGTGCAATGATTTATTTTATTCAACTAGTTCCGGTCTTATTTTAGACCATCTTCAGGAATTTTAACTCCATCTATGTTCTGGAGCTGGCAGGTAACAGAGCCTTCCATTGCGTCATTGCCTTATTTCACTGGAAGGCTCCCAGTTACTTGCCAGCTCCACAACATCGATGGAGTTAAAATTCCTGAAGATGGTCTAAAAGAAGACCGGAACTAGTTGAATAAAATAAATTATTGCGCTCTAGACTGTTTTCTATTTATAATCACCAGCGTCGTGTAGAACCCGTCGCCACCGATGTGGAAGGCGTAGTATACTGTTAGCATAGCCTGTGCGAATGGAGCGACCTACTAATTGTTGAATCTCTAGAACCTGATGTGAATCCTACTAAATGGTTCCTTCATCTTCGGAATCAAATCAAAGTCACAAGGACTTAAGTCCGCGGAGTACGGTGGATGATACAGTCCCATCGGCCGAACAGAGCAGCCACAGCTTACGCTAGTATGCGCCGCCGTAAAATGATGGGTGGATTGCGCAGAAAGTGTTGCCGCTTTTTTCGCAAAGCTGGTCGGAGATGATGCGCCGTAAACGGACAGTACTACTGTGCATTGTAGGTCTGCCTTGGTTGAACGTAATGCGTTAGGATAACACCATCACAGTCATACGCGACAATCACCATAATTTTCACCACACAGGTGCTCTAACGTAGTTTTGACTTTCGCAGCTACCCATAATGACGCCATTCGTTGGATTGGCGTTTCAGTTTTGGCTCGTGATGTGGCCCACGGCTCATACAGTGTTACGATACGGCGTAAGAAAGCCTCTCTTTCGCACTCATAGCGCTCCAATTGTGTCTGAGCAGCGTCGTAACGCACCCATTTCTGCATTTCCGCCAGTTCATGGGGAAACCATCGTGATGCAATTTTTCGCATTCCCAGACGCTCCTTCAGGATGCGAAGCACATTTTTACGCGCTAATCCGGTTTCGTGGCCGAGCTCACGAATCGTCTGGCCCCGATCACTGTCCACATAGGCGGCAACAGTACGGACTTCTTCTTCAGAGACGCTAGGACGACCTGCCCGATACATGTCTGCCACACTTCGTCTACCTTCGTTGAAGGCTTTTACACAACGTGCCAATGTTCCGTACGGCAATGTCGATTCCCCGCACGCTCTTGAAGACCATGATGACACTGCTATGCAGTACGACCTCTGGCACATTCAGTCTTGATCCAACTCCGTTGTTCCAGTTTCGAAAACATAGTGACAACGTTACTGTAGACCGCTCGCTTACATGTTACTGTACTTCCCTCGGCTATGCGCGTGCCGGTGACGTGGGACGGACGAATCCATTTGCTCGGAGATATCGTAGGTATGTCAACAACGTGTGCTGTCAGTCGCTATCACTGACAATACTAGACTCCATTGCACGATGTCTACACAGCAGTGTTTCCACTACTAAGTTCCAGTCTTCGTATATATACGAGCCTGCTAAAGGCTGTGCTGACATGGCTATACGGGTCCTCGTTACATCTCAGAAGTTAAGCACCGCCGGGTGTGACTAGCACTTGGATGGGTATCCGTCTGGGTTCGTCGAGTGCTGTTGACAATCGGGGTTCTTGTGAGGCCAAATGAGGAGGTATATGTTTCGGAAATAGGGGCTCCGGTCGCGATAACCGAGGCTACAGCCTGAAGTGAGAAGCTTAGAGCACGTCCACCTCCATACCGCATCCGGTGCTGCCTTCGAGCGAAGGATGACACGGCGACCGGTCGGTACCCGGTGGGCGTTTTTAGATGTGTGTGAGACGGAGTTCAGTTTTATAATAAATTTTTATGAAATTTGTGACAGATCAAGAGAACGTCCAGTCAAAGAGAGTCTGTATCTACCAGGTTATAAAGACGAATACATCAAGAACATCTTTTATCGGGACTAGGTGGAACTGGATGGAATACGGATAATCCGAAAATCTTACACTACATACAAAAACTTTAACATGTAGGGGAAAGGAGGGTAAGATGAAGATAGTAAGTTTCTAATCTTTTAATCGCCTTTGTTAGACCTGAAGTCTACGTGAATAGTTCAGAGAAACCATTAATGTCCATGGAGTCTTTCGAAGTGGCATTCTTCTATAAAATGTTCTCGGTGTATAACCCGCGTCACGTCGAATAAAATCCTCGAACTTTCGATGAAAAGCTTCGCCATCGTCATCAGGACTAAAACTGACTTAACTCCTGATTGCCGGCCGCTTTGGCCGAGGGGACTGAGGCGCACCAGTCACGGTCTGCACGGCCACTACGGTCGGGGGTTCGAATCCCCCCTCGGGAATCGATATTTGTGCCGTCCTTAGTATAAGCTAGTTCATAAGTAGTTTGTAATTTTAGGGACTGATGACCCCGTAGTTAAGTCCCATAAGCTCTACAAACATTTGAACATTTTAACTCCTGATTATGATGTCGGAGCTTGCCATCGAAAGTTCGAGGAACTTATTCGACGTGACGCAGCTTGTACACTGAGAACATTTTCTAGACCATTCTGTAGTTTTCGTAAATGCATCATTTATGACGATTACTTTGACGTTTTTCAAATCATGTCAATATCGTCATCTTATTATCATTTGCTGGTAACGTGACTAATGTCGGCGGATAATCAACATCTATATAAATACTCTGCAAGTCACATTGAAGTGCATGGCAGAGGGTTCATCGAACCAGTGTTATGATATTTCTCTACAGTTCCATTCTCTAATAGATTGCGGGAAAAAGGAACATCTAAATCTTTCCACTTTCGATCTGATTTTTCTCACTATTTTGATGAGCATGTCTGCCTATGTCGGTGTGTGCTAACAAAGTATGTTTGTATTCGGAATAGAAAGTTGGTGAAAGAAATTTTGCAAATAAATGTCGCAACGAATACTGCCTTTGTTTTAATCGTTTCCTTCAACAACTCGTGCATCATTTCCGTGATAATCTCCTCCCTGTATCGCAATAATACAAAACGAGCAGCCCTACTCTGAACTTCATCAACATCGTCCCATTTGGTGTGGATCTCACAAAGTGCAGCAATATTCCAAAATGAACGCACAAGTGTATAATACAAGAGTTGTATATTTTTGCACGGAGAATCCAAATGAATATCGGACGAAGAATTGTCGCTGTCCCGGGTGCCCTCCCGAAAGATGATGGAATAATAAATGAATTGCTGTTCGTTAGTCTCGCTAAAATTTGAGAACGGCTGAACTGATTTGGCTAATTGTAGTCTTGAAATATTCGTGTAACTCTAGGGAAGGTTTAAACGGCGATAAAATATGGAAAAGTTGTCCGGAAAAAAGAGAAAAATCGGGAAAAACTGAAACAGCATTTTCCAGTGCGCTATCAATACCGTTCGTCCAATTTCGATAAAATTTTGTACATTTCATGTTGAAAACAAGAGGAAGGTTCGCATCAAATAAAAATTCAGAATAGTCACCCGAAAATAAGAAAATTTAGGAAAATCCGACAGCAATTTTTTCTATGAATAAAAATCAATTGCCATATGGTTGTAAGAGCATCACTTGAGTACGGCTTGACAGGACAAAGTTTGTATGAAATAAATTTTTGGGAAAATCTACCGGAAAATTAGAAAATTTGTGAAAAACTAAAAGTGCGTTTTTACATAAAATTTATTTTACATAAAATATTAATCTAAGTAATCTTGATTTTAGTTTTTGATTCCATTGATAAATGCCATAATTTGTGGTTACATGATATTGACATAACCTTCTCCGAATAGGATATATAAACAGGCGAACCTGCTATGCGACGTCCATTGCCTGTCGCCGGTCATCTGTCATCTGTCTAATTTTGGCATCAATTTTGCCTGTAGTGATCAGTCTGTAAGTTTATTGAGTATCTTCGCAGGACTTTATTTTCGCGATAAAGTTAGCTATTGTGTAATATCTGTGTATCTTAATTTTGTCCTTTATTGCCAGTGATATTCCGCGACTGTTGCAGTTCAGTGAAATAAAATAAATTCGCCTTCAGTCACAAATTGTGTTTTATTTTACACAATGCATTTCGACTCTTGAGGGCTCATCATCAGGTGCTTCTATGGTTTATTATACATGTTTATAGGCCTGGGCTTATTAAAAAGTGGTGCTCAAATACGTCTCGTGCAGTATGATAATTTGTACGTATGTATAAATAATCACTGACACAAACACTTGTCATCTTGAGACACAGAGTACTTCATTTACGGTCTTGCTGTCTTATTATTCCCTCTTGCTTCTTATACGTAATATTTATTAACAGTCTTTCCCTAAATCTCTCTCATATTTTTTTCATAATTTAGAACATCTTACACCATCTTACACTATCTTTTTTTACGACAATGTGGATATGGTAGTAGCAATCGATGTTTAACAGGTAAAATTGTTACAAAAATTATTTTATCATTAAAGTGAGAAGTTTATGTTAATTAAAATCAATACAAGTGCAAAAGAGAAACTTGAAGAAATGGAATTATTTCGACGGTATACATCTGTTCTGTGTTCATTCAGTAAAAGACTGGTTGCCATATTTGTATGCCGTAGCACAAAACAGCGATATTCACCCTTAAGGTAAGACGGTAGACTGAAATAAAAAAAAATCAGTTTTGAGGTTTTAGAATATCAGATACTATGTTCTTTTGTGAACATTTATATGTATTTTTTTATTCCTGTCCACCAATTAGAACAATTTAAAAAAAAATTAATGACATCTGTCACTCTGTAAAAATTTACGTCTCTTTTCGTAAAAAGGATTTTACCTTCGGCACTTTTTTGTGTTTTGTTCAGAAATGTACAGTTCATATGATGGTTAACCTGCTAGAGCGCATTTCGATAGTCAAATGTCTGCTGGTGCGCTTGTAAACAAAAGTTGGTTGCTTTTGTTTGTGAATACGAAGTTTCTTCAAAGTTTTAGTGCGGTGTATTGTAATCTCATCATCAGGTGAGACTAAACCGAAAGGTTTGTTTAAGAAACGTAAATTCCACGGAAATCGAAACAAGAAAACTGTAGAAAAAGAAGGTCAAAATCAGTGCAACAGCAGGTGCAAGTTTACGAAGGCACAGGCAGCTGGCAACTTCACCACATTCACACACAAACACTCTATCTCTGAATCAATTATGGATCAAATCAAACCAATGTACAGAGACCTTGCCCAGTCTGATCCACTGAGGAACTGCTTGCATGGAAAAACTCAAAACGTAAATGAGGCCTTCAACAACATCTTGTGGACACGCATCCCTAAAAATGTGTTTGTTGGTTACAGAACTGTACAACTAGGTGTGTCAGATGCTTTGCTAACGTGGAAAATGGAAACATTGCCAGACTACAAGTTTTAGAACAGTTAAGCATATCACCCGGACAGAATAATGTAATTATTCTAATAGAACTTGACAGTTTGCGTTGTGCCAAGTTAGATTTTTCTGCTTCTCTAATGTCTAAAGAGTCAAGAAACAGGACGAGGACCCTGATTATGGTGCACGCTGTTTCTAACCACTTCTTGCGGATAGATCTGTTAGTTTTTCCTAGAATAATCATGTTGTATAACTAAGTCTTATTTTCTCAAAACTATAAATTCTGAAACATTTGCCCCGCTTTCTCAGAAACTATCAATGAAAATTTCACAGATTGTAAACAACACTGCATTACAGCTGTGGAACCGCAGTCATGTTGATTGCACCAGTAGTTCTGCTGTAATAAAAACATATGACTTTTCTTTCATAAAATATTTTCATGCACGGCATTTAAATTAAGTATATTACAAATTACAATACCACAACGATATCGGGTCAGTGAGTTACACAAAGATCATTTAATTTTTAGTGAAAATTTCAGACACATCTGTTCAGTAGTTTATGAGAAAATGGAGCATGATAAGTGAGACTGAACAGTTCAAATTTCTAGGTGTTCATGTAGACAGTAAGCTGTCATGGAAAGCCCATGTTCAGGATCTTGTTCCAAAACTAAATTCTGCTATATTTACCATTAGAAGAATATCTGAAATGAGTGATTTTTCAACACGAAAAGTACTTTATTACGCTTACTTTCACTCACTTATGACAACGGCATTATTTTTTGGGGTAACTCGCCTGATGCAAAAAGGATATTTCTGGCTCAGAAACGGGCGGTTCGAGCAATATGTGGTGTAAGTTCACGAACGTCATGTCGACCCCTTTTCAGTAGTCTGGGAATTTTGACATTGTCGTCACAATATGTTTTCTCTTTAATGTCGTTTGTTGTTAATAATATCAGCTTATTCCCACGAGTTAGTAGCTTTCACTCTGTGAATACTAGACAGAAGCAGAATCTACATTTGCATCACACCACCTTAACACTTGTGCTGAAAGGGGTACAGTATTCTGCGGCATCCATTTTCAATAAGCTACCACAAGAACTAAAGAATCTTAGCACTAATCCACACGCTTTCAAATCTAAATTGAAGAGTTACCTCATGGCTCACGCCTTTTATTCTGTCGAGGAATTCCTAGAAAAGTTAAACAATTAAGCTAATTCATTTTTTTCTTTATTGATTCTTTTCACTTTGTCTTAAGATTTTCGTGTGCTAAGGACTACTTAAAATTTTTGTATTAGCATTCTTGTGTAAAAATTCATGTATTGACTTGTTCCATGTCCCATGGAGTCTCACTTCTCAATTGGGCCTTAGGAACAGAAAACCATATTGTTATTATTGTTGTTGTTGCTTAATTTAACATTGTCGATATAGGACCAACCGTCTCACCTTAATATTCACTGAACTAAAGTTTTAGTCGTGTTAGTAGACAATTTGATGTGTTTTTCTACTCTGAAGTCAGTTGGAGTATATATTTTGAAGTAGTATTAAAGGAAAGAGTTACATTTTCATCCTAGTGGTGGAAGTTTATCCATAATCGTTTTAGCTTCCAGTAATGACTAATTTTGGCCCACTTTAGGTTACGGTAGTAACACTAAAAGTGGGCCTTTGCGATCGTCTTTTGACAGCTCGAAATTTGAATGAAAATAATGGCTTAACTATTCATCTGACACAAAAATCGAATAACCGAATTTGTAGAGGAGATAATTCTCTACAACTTTGCTCTGTTATGTTTCTTTCATATCTCATAGCGTTTCATAGATATTTGCAAAAATAACGGCGATTTTGGGATGTCTGTCTGTCTGTCTGTCTGTCCGTAACGTGTTCCCTGTTTTTAAGACGAACCGTTCAACCGATCAACAGCAAATTTTACAGACATGATTGTAGGCCGCCAAAGACCAGAACCTCCCTTTTTCAAATTTTTCGGACAAAAAATAGGGCAGTAATACAAAAAAGGCCGTTTGTAATATAATTCAAATTGCAAACGAACCGTTCATCTGACACGAAAATTGAATAATCTAATTGGTAGAGGAGAAAATTCTCTACAGCTTAGCTCCCTTATGTTTTTTTTTTCATATCTCGTATCGTTTGAGACATATTTGCAAAAATAACGGAGATTTGACACCCTCCATTGAATTAACGAAAACCAGCCGTTCGGAGATGTCACGTGACATTCCTCGCCCAGAACTCTCTCTGGCATACGCCATCTTGCGTTGCGTATTCGATGATTTTCTTATTGTAACTTACACGTTGTCATTACAAAGCAAAGGCGGACCGAAGAATTAACAAAAACACATCGTACGATAAATGATAATCTAGTGTCTACAAATGCCATATTAGCATCAGTCAACGACGGCCATCAATAGTATGAGATTAAAGGACTCAGCTTTTGATTAATAGCCGTAGCGTAGTGGGTAAGGCGTTGGACTCTGACGTTAAAGGTCGGTGGTTTGGAACCCGCCACTACCTAATTTTTTTTCCCTAAAAGGGTTTCAGACACTTTTATTAATTAATTTTTCATTATTTAGATTATTATTTGGTTCAAAATGTTTGCAAAAACTTATAAAACTACTAATCTAAAGTGGGCCGTAAAACACATCAGTACGATTTTTTCTTTCGGCGTGGTTGTGTAATATTAGTCGGGCATTGTGTGCATCCGGAATGGTACCGCGACAATAATGTTACCTACCGCTGATAAATTGCGTAGTCACTTAGTAATGGAGGCGTGTCGTACTGCGGCGTGAGTGATTGCGGGGTGGATGATTGGCCACTGTGCAAAGACGGCGCCGTCCGTGCGAGTGCCAGAGATAGGCAGCAGAGAGCACGGCCATTACGAAACTCGGCGCTGTCATATTGCTGTGTCCCGAGTGGTCTGCAAATATCTGAGTCGCGCTCGAGAGCGCAGGATAGTGGCCAACCCCACAGCGAGCTATCACGTCTGGTAGGGGGAGGGGTAGGCAGAGGGGGGAAGGGGCTAGCTGCGATCGGTCGATACTACGCCGGCGTGTCTGCAGACAGCACTGCGTGAGCGTTACGCGGGCTGGCCTGCTTTTCAGGGGAACTGCTCTGCCGAGCCAAGTTCGAGATAAGCAGCATCGCTACATTGCTTTCGCCTGTGCGCGTTGTCAACTTAACTTTTGTAACAGACACGGCTCTTTGGGTGTTGCTATTATTAACTGGAGATTTATTCGTAAGTTGTGATTCTTCGGTGTCTCCTGGGATAGATCTTGATGGAACAATCCCTGGGTGCACTGCCGTTTCGTAGTGTCCAGAGAGCGAATACTTGGGCGCCTCCAAAATTTTGTTTGCAGCTGCCCATGTTCCACCTGCCTTGGCGTCTTCTTTGATTTAACCCTCTCATGCGTCGCGTCCTCAAATGAGGACACTTAAATTTTGTCTCATTTCTGTCATATTTTACATCTGACGTGACCGTAAAAGCACAGGTACCTCATACAAAGACTAATAATGAATGATAGACTGTCTCCTAGATGGCAGTGTTAGTCGTTGGACTAACAAAGAAACGAAAAGTAGAGACAACAAAAAAGAGTTGAGACAGACATTCAGATGAAAGTAGTGTTGTCTGTACGTAGAAAAACAAGAAAGCCTGTCATTTGGTACCCAACGATTTATCCTTCAGTGGGGTATAACTCTGGCCAACCAAATCAGGTGATCCCAGTGCCATGAGCTGTCATGATGGGGACTGCCGCCGGATAACACGTTACATTTGAGAAAAGTATGAACTTGTGCGCCCTGAGTGCATGAAACAATTTCATTGTGCAAAAAATACAAAGTAGTGTAAACACTTCATGTATTCTTTGATATTATTAATAGATGTTCCATGTAAATTGTAGCAATTTTAGTACTCACTGTCCTCTTTTGAGGGCACCTCCCTACTGGTCTATGAAACTGTTTTTAAATAAATTATGATGAATTTCGCACAAGATAGGTCTTAAGTTACCAAATAATGTAGCAGAAATTTTGTTCATTGTCGGGTTGATAATTCGCGCATGAGAGCATTAATAAAAGCGTTTGATTGTGTTGATCACAAAATATTGTTGCAGAAGTTGGAACATTATGGATTACCAGGAATAGCTCACAACTGCTTCACCTCTTACTTTAATAATAGGCAACAGAAGGTAATTCTCCGCAGTGTAGAAAATGGCAATGACGTACAATCGCAATGGGGCACAATTAAGTGTGGGATACCTCAGGGGTCTGTTTTGGGACCTTTGTTGTTTCTTATTTATATAAATGATATGCCTTAGAGTATAACAGGTGACTGTAAAATATTTTTGTCTGCTGATGATACCAGCTTGGTAGTGAAGGATGTTGCTCGTAATATTGACACAGTATCAAATAATGCAGTTCAAGAGATACGTTCATGGCTTGTAGAAAACAAGTTGATGTTAAATCACAGTAAAACTCAGTTTTTACAATTTCTAACACATAACGGGCGTATGATAAGTGAGACTGAACAGTTCAAATTTCTAGGTATTGATATAGACAGTTAGCTGTCGTGGAAAGCCCATGTTCAGGATCTTGTTCCAATTCTGCTATATTTACCATTAGAACAATATCTGAAATAAGTGATTTTTCAACACGAAAATTAGTCTATTACGCTTACTTTCACACACTTATGACGTTCGGCATTATTTTTTGGGGTAACTCGCCTGATGCAAAAAGGATATTTCTGGCTAAATAAGCTGCCACAAGAAATAAAGAATCTTAGCACTAACGCACACGATTTCAAATCTAAATTGAAGAGTTACCTCATGGTTCACTACTTTTATTCTGTCGAGGAACTCCTAGAAAAGTTAAACAATTAAGCTAATTCATTTTTTTTCTTTATTGATTCTTTTCACTTTGTCTTAAGATTGTCATGTGCATAGGACTACTTAAATATTTTCTACTACCATGCTTGTGTAAAAATTCATGTATTGACTTGTTCCATGAGCATGGAGTCTCACTCCTAAATTGGGTCCTATGGAACAGAAAACCATAATAATTAATAATAAAAAAATAAAATACGGTCCTGCATAGGAGTATAAACAATGACAATGTCAGGAACGAAAGATGTATATCATTACACTATCACAAGACAACATAAAACAATCTTGAGGAAAATAGCAGTTTTACTCAATGATAGGCTTTACGTTTGTAATGTGGTGTGACTTTTTGGTGCGAAAGGTTTGCACTTCAATGATGTTATCACGCGGAATACGACAAACACGAAAGGGACATTGGTATAACGGGGAAAAAAATTGCGGAATTTTTGTTTGTTCTTACAGGAACGTTAGTGCGAACGTACCGGCACTTTTTATCCAATTTTCAATTCACGAGGATATGGAATGGCTTTGTGATTTTCTGTTATCAGCAGCTTTCTTAATAATGGTAAGAGCGATATGAATAATCTGATGATGACGTAAGCTTCGGTGTTTCGGAAAGGAACAATGTCTCTAATTTTGTCAGGAGGATGTTTGCCTTTCAGGACAAAATGTGGCGATAACTGTGTTGATTCATTGGGCAAGGAATTGATAACGTCTTGGAAGATAGCTATATTTTTATCCCATACGGTATGCTTACTATGACAGCATAAAATGAAACTTTCACTCTGCAGCAGAGTGTGCGCTGGTATGAAACTTCGTGGCAGATTAAAATTGTGTGCCGGAACCGGGACTCGAACCTGGGATCTTTGCCTTTCGCAGGCAAGCGCTCTACCGACTGAGCTATCCCGACACGACTCACGATGCCGCCTCACATCTTTACTTCCGCCAGTACCTCGCCTCCTACTTTCCAAACTTCACAGAAGCTCGCCTGCGAACCATGCAAGACTAGCACTCCTGGAAGAAAGGATATGGTGGAGACATGGCTTAACCACAGCGTAAGGGTTGTTTCCATAATGAAACTTTTCACTCTGCAGCGGAGTGTGCGCTGATATGAAACTTCCTGGCAGATTAAAATTGTGTGCCGGAACCTCGACTCGAACCTGGGACCTTTTTATGACAGTATAGTCTGCAAAGTTTGCCAAGTTATTTCATCATTCGTGCCGGCCGCGGTGACCGAGGTGACTGAGGCGCTCCAGTCACGGTCAGCACGGCCACTACGGTCGGGGGTTCGAATCCCCCCTCGGGCATGGATATTTGTGCCGTCCTAGTTCGTAAGTAGTTAATAACTAGTGAGTTTAGGGACTGATGACCCCGTAGTTAAGTCCCATAAGCTTTACAAACATTTGAACATTTTTATCATTCGTTTTGCGGGATTTGAGGCAGCATGATAGAATGAGATAATGATAGGTGATAGGAGGCTCTTTGGTTGTTGGGATTTATTCGTAAGTTGGCCGCGGTGGCCGCGGGGACTGAGGCGCTTCAGTCACGGTCTGCAAGGCCACTACGGTCGGGGGTTCGAATCCCCCCTCGGGCATGGATATTTGTGACGTCCTAGTTCGTAAGTAGTTCATACGTAGTTTGTAAGTTTAGGGACTGATGACCCCGTGGTTAAGTCCCATAGACTATACAAACATTTGAACATTTTTTTCGTAAGTTGTGATTCTTCGGGGTATATCTTGGTCGATCAACCTCTGGGTGTACTGCCATTTCGTAGTGTCCAGCGATCAGATATGTTGTGGTCGTCAGGTACACAGACGACAGAGTCACGTATTTTGCTCGTTTATGAACTGACAGTTCACCCGTGGACTATTGGTAAGTTTATCACAGAAATTTAAATGAGAAGACACAGTTTTCAAGAAACAACACTTTTGCTGCACCAAAGCTGCTTATTTATTATTGGGCTCTGTAGCGTCCCATGGAAGAACGATATTAATCGTGACACCATATTGAATGTTAATCAAAAACATAAGTGCAGTGATGTCAAAGATAAAGTGTTTCCGAGGACTTCAAAGAAATTTTAATATCGTCGTGAATATTATCTCACCTCTTTGTTCCAGCAGTATTTAAAAAAAAAAAAAAAAAAAAAAAAAAAAAAAAAAAAAAAAATCCCATGTGTAATCTTTCTTGTCTTGCCTTGTTCTGGTACGTGTCATGTCGCTGTTAGCTTGTTTTCACCTTTGTCCACAACCAAGGTTTGTTAAATGATTGTAAAATGTCAGATGTGATCTTCATTAGAAATGTTAAATAGTGTATCGTGTTCTTCATAGTAACAGGACCCATTCAAATATTTTAAGCATTTTCAAGATTTTAGCTCCAGCTTCAGCATCTTCAAAATCGACCGTTGAACTGCCATTTCATGGTTAATTCTAGTTAATAATTATTAAATGATTCAGGGACGGGTGTTGAAATAAAATAGGACTTTTAAGAATAATTTTTAAGCTTGGACGACGGTCCTGGACGGCGATACAATACACTGTAGTGAATCAGATCTTAATGAAATTTACATAAGTCGATCTACGAATCAAATTGAAGGTATTAATAATAGGGTCTTTTTGTATTGTGGCATGTTAACAACAATTATAATACTAATATTATTACTGTACTTCACGCACCAGTTGCCAATAATAAAATATATATATGTCAACACGATATGTTTCGGGACGACATTATCCCAGTATCAAGTTCTGTAAAACAAGGAAGCGTAGATTAATAAGGGCACTATATACAAATGACTGTACCACCAATATTCCAATGAAACTAACCTCCTACCTACCATAAAACGTATCTGCTGCTAGGCAGCATCGTTAAACACAATAGCTGTGTATGTACATTGTAAAAAATACAGCATTGCGCAGTACCAGATGTTTCTCTGATGGCAGCAAGTTGTGTGCTAACGGTCAGCTGATCCAGCAGATACGTTTTATGGTAGGTAGGACGTTAGTTTTATTGGAATATTGGTGGTACAGTCGTTTGTATATAGTGCCCTTATAATTCTACGATTCCTTGTTTTACAGAACTTGATAATGGGGTAATGTCGTTCCGAAACATGTCTTGTTGACATTTATATTTTATTATTGATAACCATATAGCTAAAACCATTATGAAAATATTTCTATCTAATGTTCTCAAAATATAGTTTTGAGAAAATGAGAAATGAATGTTCAGTGTTTCGGAGTCGCGGTATGCCTGTTTCATAACATTCCAGTGGCATAATCTTGCTGGCCATCTGCTTCTGCAGACTTTTTCAGGAGTCTTTTTCTTATTCTGGACTCTTTAGCGGTGGCTTCCGCAGCCCTTATAGCTTCAACCAGTCGCTGACGATTTATGGCAGTCACAGTACCGATCATATTATTTCGTGATTGGATGACTAATTTGTCCATTACTTTTCTCCTGCTAATTACACCATCGTTAAAACAGATAACCGGATCCATCACACCTATTTTGAGTACTGTCTATCCAACAACAGTTTTTTAGCTTTTTTAGCTTTTGAAACTCATTAGGATTTTGTGTACGGCCATGTAGACGTCTCCTAAGTAATGTTTTTATCTGCGAGGTCCCTATATATTGGCTTTATTGTTTCCATGACTGGCGGGCATGGAATGTTTATGGTGATATTCCTTGCTTGAAGCGTGGCCAATGCACAGACATTTGTTCAGAGAGAGTTTATAATAACTATTTAAAAGTAAATAAACCATACATTTTTGGAAACGGGAGAAATTTGTCTTTCTGATGCTGGCAAATTTTTTCTCTCTATTTTTCAGTCATCTCCACGTCCAGGTCCCTTTAGGATACAAAAGGTGAATTATGGCGAATCAAATGACATTAAAATCAAGTTGTGACGGATACACTCGTATAATTAAAATTGCCACGGTGGGTTAAAGCACACAACTTTGTCCAGAAACACATGGCAACACTTCGTTTCGCCGATACGGCAGTTGCTGAAGTTTTAAAGTACGATGAGACATCACCCAAAACACTTGAACTAAAAGTACGGGGATACGAGTTAAAATTCTGAATGAAGACCCCACAAGGGACTGGGGAGGGATGGATTGCGCGGAGGGGTGGGGGGGAGGGAGGGGAGGTGGAGGAGGGGGCACAATGGGACGTGAGGACTCCAGGGGGAGGGGTGAGGGGGAGGAGACCCAACCGAGGGGTGGAAAGGAAGGGTAGGGAGAGAAAGGAGGCGTAGCAAATATGGGGTAAGATTAAGGCTGGTAGGAAGGATAGATGTCGGGACGGAGGTCGCCATTTGGGAGGGGAAACTGACGGAAGTTACCCTCGGAAAGGATACAGAGAGTGTGGAGGTGGAGGGAAGGAGTGATATGTTTTTTTTACAATTGCACACATATTGCACATTTATTTGTGTATGTTAATGACCAACGGTAGTCACGACAGTCTTATCCATGAGGTTTGTTTATAAGAGGCGTGTTTTTTAAATAAGGTCCGTTTGAACATAATTACGCGACGAAAGGCTATTTCAAAAAAGTAAATTTATTTTCAGAAAGTACATACTCTATTTTTCTACATAGTTGCCAAGTTTGTTCAAACACTTATCATACCTCTCAACCAATTTTAAAATACCCTCTTCATAAAAATTTGCCGCGTGCTCCGATATCCAAGATTTCAGTGTCATTTTCATGTCGTCATCATCATTGTAACGGTTGCCATGAAGTGTTGTTTGAGATGGAGGTGAAGCGCCTGTTATCACGAATCCTCGCTTCAACAGAAGCCAGCAAATCGTCTGTAATCGAAGAAGGGCGACCGGAGCGGTCCTCATCATAGACGTTGTCACGGCTGTCTTTGTGTTCTCGAACCCACTTCCGCGTTTTGCTTTCACTCTTAACAATATCACCGTACACTTCGCAAATCAGTCGACGAATGTCTGCTGCACACAGGTTCCTTACCGACAAAAACCGTATCAATGAGCGAACCTAACACGCGGCGGGCGAGTTGATAGTCTGAAACATTTTGAAAGCACAACCGTACAGATTAGCTTCAAAGCTAAAACTGAGGCATGTCGGTACACGACGCACGCACTCGTTGCGGTATGCGCGCGAGCTACTAGTGTCTACAACAGAAAGGACCTTACTTTAAAAAAGCAGGACTCGTATTATCATGACGATATGTAGATATTAATTTTAATGAAATGGTTCAAGAATCTGTATTTGTAAATCAGTGCACTGAAGATGGCAATTTAATTTGTCAAAAATGGGTATAAATATAGATATTTCTGTGCGGTAGTTTCCAAATACGAATCACCACGAGATAACCTCTCGCTAACCGCGCTAGCGCAACGAGTTCTTCACGTGATCTCTATTTGACTGTTGCCTGTAAACACGAGAACTTCAGTGGTCTGGTAGAGAGCTGTGGCGGTGACGCGGCTCTGTTGTTGTTCCCGCGTAGTGATCTGCGAAGATGGAAATAGTCGAGATTCGAGCAGTCATTTAAGTACTTCGTAAAGAAACGTATGAAAGCAAAAGAGATTCATGCCGATTTCCAGAATACACTGGGGGACTCCTACTTCTTATTCAACTATTGCCAAGAGGACAATTTTAAATTTTGTTGGGAGCGCTCAGATGATGATCCACGCAGTGGTCGGCCCTGATATGTCACTGCTCCAGAAATGATTGCAAAAGAGCACAAAATGATCATTGAAGATCGCTGACTGAAAGTGCGTGAAATTGCTCACGCTTGCCAGATATAATCTGAAAGGGAATATCACATTGACACTGAATAATTAGAAATGAAAAAAAAATTATCTACAAGTTGGATACCGAGACTTTTAACACTGGATCGAAAAAGGCACGAGAATAGACATATCGGAAAAATATTTAGGCAGTTTCTCGAGAAACGAAGAAGGGTTTTGTGCTAGTTTGTGACCACTTACGAAACAATGGTGCACTAGTATACCAAGAGACAAAAACAAGTCAAAACCGTGAAAACAAGCTGATTTTCACCACCAAAGAATATATATATATATGGTGTTACAGAAAGGTACGGCCAAACTTTCAGGAAACATTCCTCACACACAAAGAAAGAAAATATGTTACCTGGACATGTGTCCGGAAACGCTTGATTTCCATGTTAGAGGTCATTTTAATATTTCTCTTTAAATGTAAATTGAAATAATTCGTGCAGACATTTGTCAAAATACCCAATAGCAGTGGCGTGGTAAGTTTATATCGAGACAGATTTCTAGAACGAAGGTATCCCGACAGGAAGACGTTCGAAGCAATTTGGTCGGCGTCTTAGGGAGCACGGAACATTACAGCCTATGACTCGCGGCTGAGGAAGACCTAGAACGACGAGGACACCTGCAATGGACGAGGCAATTCTTTGTGCAGTTGACGATAACCCTAATGTCAGAAGTTGCTGCTGTACAAGGTAACGTTCACCACGTCACTGTATGGAGAGTGCTACGTGAGAACCAGTTGTTTCCGTACTATGTACAGCGTGTGCAGGCACTATCAGCAGCTGATTGGCCTCCACGGGTACACTTTTGCGAATGGTTCATCCAAAAATATGTCACTCCTCATTTCAGTGCAAATGTTCTATTTACGGATGAGGCTTCATTCCAACGTGATCAAATTGTAAATTTTCACAATCAACATGTGTGGGCTGATGAGAATCCGCACGCAATTGTGCAATCACGCCATCAACACACATTTTCTGTGAATGTTTGCGCAGGAATTGTTGGTGATGTCTTGATTGGGCCTCATGTTCTTCCACCTACGCTCACTGGAACACGTTATCATGATTTCATACGGGATACTCTACACTGATCTTACAATAACAAATTATACATCAAATGAACGAGCAACTGAAAAAGTCTGTCTTAGAAGTGTTCAATGTGAGCAATTTTCTTTGCACGATAATCGAGATCGTCTTAAGCCTTGCTCAGTGCGTGTGGTATAACACATGCTACTGCAGATTCAGTGTTATGTCGTTTAGGTGCTTAACAAATCCCGAAAGGTAAAAATCGTAAGACGCTAAATCAGGTAAGCATGGAAACCATACGAAACGATCTCTGTCATCCGACCCCTCGCGTCCAATTCGGTCGGGAACAATATTGTTCAACCAATCGCCAGAGCATGCGCACGTACACTTGTAGGACAAACTGCTCGAGTTGCTCGTTCATTTGATGTATAATTTTTAATGGTAAGGTCACAGTAATAAGTTCTACAAAGCTTTAAATACCCGATATTCATTTTGGTGCACCCTGTTTACTTTTTGAGTCGCAAGAACACTGTATTTGTTGTTGCTGTTGATGTGTACAATACTGTTACGATTTCAGTCTTGTTTAAACCCGTCTTCAGGTAATCACATGGCAGCAATCAATGGAGTATACAGTTCGACCAGCAAATCAATCTAATTGTTTTATTTATTGTATGGCATATGACAGCAGCATATAAACAAATATAATTACAAAGAAAACAAGAATATACAGGGTGTTACAAAAAGATACGGCCAAACTTTCAGGCAACATTCCTAACACACAAAGAAAGAAAATATGTTATGTGGACAAGTGTCCGGAAACGCTCAATTTCCACGTTAGAGTTCATTTTAATATGTCTTGATTGGGTCTCATGTTCTTCCACCTACGCTCACTGGAGCACGTTATCATGATTTCATACGGGATACTCTACCTGTGTTGCTGGAACATGTTCCTTTACAAGTACGACACAATATGCGGTTCATGCACGATGGAGCTCCTACATATTTGAGTCGACGTGTTCGTACGCTTCTCAACAACAGATTCGGTGACCGATGGATTGGTAGAGGCGGACCAATTCCATGGCCTCCACGTTCTCCTGACCTCAACCCTCTTGACTTTCATTTATGGGGGCATTTGAAAGCTCTTGTCTACGCAACCCCGGTACCAAATGTAGAGACTCTTCGTGCTCGTATTGTGGACGGCTGTGATACAATATACCATTCTCCAGGGCTGCATCAGCGCATCAGGGATTCCATGCGACGGAGGATGGATGCACGTATCCTCGCTAACGGAGGACATTTTGAACATTTCCTGTAACAAAGTGTTTGAAGTCACGCTTGTACGTTGTGGTGCTGTGTGTTTCCATTAGATGATTAATGTGATTTGAAGAGAAGTACTAAATGAGCTCTAACATGGAAATTAAGCGTTTCCGAACACATGTCCACATAACATATTTTTTTGTGTGTGTGAGGAATGTTTCCTGAAAGTTTGGCCGTCCCTTTTTGTAACATATGAGGGTTGGAACTTGAATATTGGCAACACTGCTGTGCAGACACTGTGCAATGTTATCTGTTATTGCCGCTGATAGCTCAAGTTGTTTAGACACCTACCTCACCTCTGAACAAATGGACTCGCCCGTCCCACGTCACCGGCGTGCGCACAACAGAGGGAAACACAGGCACTTGTAAAAAGGGTCAGCGCGTAATCAACCAAAAGTAGACTTCAGCCAATTTTTGTAACCTACCGCCTCATAGAAGTTATAATCTACTACCGAACTCGTATTTTTGTTTTTGCCAGGTCGAGAGCTGTTGTGACAGCACAGAAGTAACACGAACGTCGTGATAAGTGTCTCTCTTGAGGTTAGGCTGTAATGAAACTTACCACATACGTACGAATAATCCGGACATATTTTTACCCGAATTCGAGAACAAGAAAAAGGAATGCAGAATTAATTGAAATAAAACGTTCAAATGTGCATCTTCATGTTTTCGCGGCGCAATGACCGTTCAAAGAAGATTCGGGCGTGCAGCCGCATAAAGTTTACTTCTAATATTTCGGCTGAGAAACGTTCAGCCATCTCAGAGTCGAAGACTGACGCTCCAGCACACGCTTCGTGCTCATAAACGCGCGGGCCGCGCTACTGCGCATGCGGCCACAGATACAACAAGGCGCCAAAGACGTTATTCGGCGGGAAGGAAGTACACGTATATGTAAATTATGTCTGTGGCTGCATGGTCGATTACTGCGGAGAAATCGATGTATTATGATCTGTGCTGTGGCGGCGTCTTTGTAAATTTATTAAAGAATTATTAATTAACAGGGACAGTGGCTTCAGTTTAGATAAATCACGGAATCCGGCACTTTCTTTAATAAACTGGAAACATGTTGCCTGGTCTGACGGGTCTTCTTCCCCTTGCATCGAGCGGATGGACATGTAGGGGTATGCAGACAACCTCATGCATCCAACGACTCTGCATGTCAGCAGCGGATTGTTCAAGCTGATGAAGGCTCTGTAATGGTTTGGGGCGTGTGCAGGGAGCGATAAGGGACCCCTGATACGTCTAGATGTGTCACAAAGGTGACTCGTCCGTACGCGCTCCGGCTGAGCTTATGCATCATTAATCTCAATTGCGCATTCCAACACACTTGGTGAATTCCAGCAGGACAATGAACTGCTTCAGGCTGTCTCGAGGAACTCTTCAAAATTCAAATGTTTGTAAATCTAAGGGACTTAATTCCTGCGGTAAACAGTCCCTAGGCTTACAAACTATTTAAATTAAACGAAATTATGCTAAGGAACACACACACACACACACACACACACACACACACACACACACACACACATTCCCGAGGATTCGATCCTCCGACGGCGAGCAACCGTGAGTTCCACAGTAAGGCGCCTTAGAGCGCTCGGCCACTCCACCGCGGTCCGGGAACTCTCGACTGAGTTTGAACACCATTGATGGCCACCGTACTCCTCAGTCATGAACGTTATTGAACATATATGGGATGCTCTACAGAAGAGACCCCCATTCCCTCGCCCTTCTCCGGATTTATAGACTGCCCTGTTTCATGCATGGTGTCAATTACTTCCAGCACTGTTTCTTGAACATCACTATAATCGCTGGATCTCAATTCTCCAGACTTATTACTGTTCCCCTCGACTCAAACTCACTTTGAAATGAAAGGGATATTTAGGCATTCCTGATATCCAACGAAATGTGACGGGGCGTTTGAACACTATCCAAAAGGAAGACTTCCAGCAAATAAAATGCATCTTAAACCATCGGCTATTTTTTAATTTCTTAAAAATCGACTAGTTTCGGTCGTAGACCATTGTCATAGATAGACTACACAAAAGTAAATAAAAAGTAATTAATTTTCACAATAAAAAAGAAAAAAATCAAAGTTGTAGACAGTAGGATGAAAAATTTAAAGTAACCCGACTACTTAAAATAATGTTATAAATATTTACAACGTATTACAACAGTTAAAAATGCATTAGATAGAATAAATTTGTCTGAGAACATCGGAAATCAATTTAACTAAAAATAAAATAGTCATTATATTATTATTATTATTATTATTATTATTATTATTATTTACAGCCGCAGATTGCAACTCGCTCGACTTTCTGCAGTCGAGCCAATAGTACAAATAAAACATTTGCTTCCAAATGTTCAAATGTTTGTGCAGCTTATGGGACTTAACTACGGGGTCATCAGTCCCTAAACTTACAAACTACTTATTTTGTCAAGTAGGCTCAACCACATAGATCGTGTATAAAACACTAAAATATGACGCGTTTCAAGGGTCAAGCCCTCATCATCAGATAAAATATACAAGAATCTTTAAAACCCGAAACAAATAAAATCTAAAACGTAATGAAAGAAAACGTGGTTACTTCCCTTGTAACCGTGTCTTCGCAGAAAGCTTCTCAGCATACTGTGCTTCGTCAATATTGAAAACTACCCCAGCACTGGCGGCGCATAACACTAGTGAAGCGCACGGAGTCAACAACACGAGTGGGGCACACGTATGATCATGAAAACAAAGACCTCTACATGCCAAAGATCATCCACAAGGCAGTGGGTACATTCCGATGTCGCGAAATCGTTTGTACAGTAAGACAGAGGTTGAAATTTAAAATAAACGACTTTTGTTATAATAGGTCCACAAAGTTTTTAAAAAAGCTGTATGTATTGCCTTGAACTTGTTCATTTAATGAAACGTTGCTTTTTGCGTTATGTATTGTAATCTACAGCTGTTCTAGCAGATCTAACTTTCTTCCCTTATCCTGTTTATGTAAAATCTTCAGGTCATCTTCAATCTGCTATAATGGGTGGCCAGTTTCGCGGATATGTGTAGCTACAGCGGACTTGTCAAAATTATTAAGTCGGAAGGCGTCCATGTGTTGTGCCGGTCTGACCAATGTAGTTGGCATTACAACTACTACACTGTATCTTACAAACTACTTATGAACTACTTACGAACTAGGACGGCACAAATATCCATGCCCGAGGGGGGGATTCGAACCCCCGACCGTAGTGGCCGTGCAGACCGTGACTGAAGCGCCTCAGTCCCCTCGGCCACCGCGGCCGGCCATTTGCTTCCCCTGCAGTTCTAGGTGGGCTGAGTACATAATTTTGAAGTAGTATAATCGGCTTAGACGACAAAAATAGTTACAAATAGGAGCATAGTACAAACATGACAAATGTACATATGTAAACGTGATGTTAAGGCAGGTTCCATGAAATTAAAATAACTATTTATCAATTTATTAGTAATAGAAAATGTAAGTGTTACATAATCGTAATCTGCATCTTTCGTTCTGATTTTTCAATGAGGTATTTGTCAAACGCGTACAGGTTTGTGAGGGTTATCCTAAAGCGCATAACAATAGATGCATGTTAAAAAGGTATGCCAATATTTAAAGAGACTATTGAATATTTGCTTGCACAGAATTATTTTACGAGTCATTCCTATTAACAAGGAATTGAAAACTTAGCCGCGGTGGAGCAGCCGAGCGGTCTAAAGCACCTCGCTGCGGAGCGCGCGGTGGCTCGCTGTGGAGGTTCGAGTCCTCCCTGGGGCATGTGTGTGTGTGTGTTTGTCCTTAGGTTAGTTTACCTGGGTTTAAGTAGTTTGTAAGCTACGTACTGATGACCACGCAGTTTGGTCCGATAGATTTACATTTTTTGAATCGAAAACTTACGTCTACGAACTGGCCCAAGCAGACTACATATTCCGTCGTGTTGCCTTCTTGTATCCCTATTTGTAGTATTCATTGATGCTAACTGTTCTTCGGCGTGTATTTCCATTACTACGGTATCAATTTCTCTATCACGTCCGTCGCGAAGTGATAGTAAATCAGTTGTAATATAGCGCGTATGTGGTAGGCTATGGGTACACGACAGCGACATGGCCCAAAAACGAACCCTCCGCTTAGATAGCGCAAACAACAGCCCTGCGTCATATTTGCCCCACCATACCGTGACATTTGTTAAGTTAGTTTATACCCACCGCCCACATAACAGCATAGACGACTTCCATATTCGCATTATTACTGAATAATATTTGAACATAAGGTACTTGTACCATCGTTCAGCATTGGTTCAATAGCTCGGTCCTTCCTTTACCATTTCTTTAATTATTCATTACAGGTGTTTTCAGCATCACGCTTTCGCTAGATTTGCGAGAGGGAAGACAACAGCTGGATGGTGGAATGAACAAACAACGTTCGATTTCACTGCCACAATACCCAATCAGGTAGCAGCCCTGACTTGATGACCAATATGTTCAAATGTTTGTAGAACTTATGGGACTTAACTACTGGGTCATCAGTTCCTAAGCTTACAAACTACTTATGAACTAGCTAAGACTAAGGACGGCACAAATATCCATGCCCTAGGGGCGATTAGAACCCCCGACCGTAGTGGCCGTGCAGACCGTGACGACACGAGCAAGCTGAGATTAAAAATTAAGAATCTGTCATAGATCTCTCCAACAATGAGGTCATTGCGTTCTCGCACCAGCCTGCACGAAAGCTACATCTTACTTAAATCAGAAATTCTGATGATGCAAGCAATTTTTATTCACAAAATTTGATTATAGAGCTTATATAATCCCGTTCAATTTAAACCCAAAAATTATGGCTTTTCAGGTTAATCAACATGGCATGCTATCCATTAGCGACTATTGATAACATTGAAACTTCCTGGCAGATTAAAATTGTGTGCCGGAACCGGGACTCGAACCTGGGACCTTTGCCTTTCGCGGGCAAGCGCGCTACCGACTGTGCTATCCCGACACGACTCACGATGCCGCCTCACAACTTATTGATAACATTAATTTCAAAATTCATATTTGTAAGATAGTGCTTAGCTAAATTTTTTCGCCGCGGCTCTTTGTATGTGATTTTGTCAAAAAAGATTTTCATTTTCTTTTGTAAGTTTAACATTTGTACTAGAGGCCTACTGAAGGTCGTGAGCAACACACTGTTAAAATTCAAATTCCAGGAAAGTATAGTTCGTACAGTATGTGTTGTGATACTCTGAGGTGATAAGCGTCTAACAACAAACAGTATTTAGAAAACGGCGGACATTAGTGTTTCGTTTCGATAGCGTGACGTCATTGAATTCCTTATTAAAGGAACAACCTATTTCTAAAATGCACCTCATACTAACGTGGATATGGACGTGCCTTTGTGGGTACAGGCAGTGATAGGAGAAGCATTAAGAATTTCAAAGATGGAATCACGAGAATCCAAGATGAGCCTCGAAGCAGTCGTTCACGCACTGCATTCACGGACCACAGTAAGGAAAGAGTTGATGCACCCATAACAAATCGCGACTAAACTTGCAGCTCGACGAAGTGTAGCCCAGTAATGATTCACAGTTTAGGAATTTTAAAGAAGTTAGTGCGAGAGTCTTGTGTCCTTAATAGAGAAACTTAAGGACACATTGGACTGAGAGAGGTCTGTGCCAGGTACCTCCAGAACAGCTTTCCAAGCAGACGTTTTGCAGACACCAACGAAGTCTCCAATGCAATGAACATACAGACAAGTTCATAATACCTTAGTGCAAGCAATAACACATAAACGGAAGTGCACTGTAGATAGCAGGAAGAAATCACATTTACACTTACACTAGACGCAACAAGCATAGCTAAATACTGAATTAATAAGTTTGCAGACATATGTATTGTATTCTGTTTTCTATTATCGACAGAAATCTTACAAAATAGATTTCTATATCTGTTGGACTCTTCAGATGGTGGTGGAGTTTTTCAATCAACGTTTCCACAGTGGCCTTTCAAAGACGAAATCGCGTAACATTTGAACATTTGGATCGGCACAACTTGGGTTCACACACCCACCCAAAAAAATAAAAAAATAAGAGAGAGAGAGAGAGAGAAAGAGTGAGAGAGAGAGAGAGAGAGAGAGAGAGAGAGAGAGAGAGAGAGAGAGAGAGAGAGAGAGAGAGAGAGAGAGAGATTACTGAGTTCGGATGCGCAGGGTTGCATTTTGGTTGAATTTTTTGACCATTTGACTACAAATACTGCCCGTTATATCCAGACTCTTTGAAAGCTGCACCGTGCACTGCGCAACAATCGTGCTAGAAAGAATACCATCGAGTAACATGACAGCGCCTGTCTTCACATTGCTCGTGCCACTGTGGAAAAGATCACATTTGGATGGAAAAGTCTGCCTCATCGCCCCTACAGTTCAGATTTGTCATCCTCGGGTTACCAGAATTTCGTTTCTGTGAGGGACCACAGACGAGCCCAACAATATGAGATACTGACTGATATCCGGAAAGCAGTGCTTTATTGTCTTGGGGCAGGGCGATTTCTGCCACAATGAAATTTTCATGCTTGTGGGACGACGGAAAGTGTGTACAATATGACACACTACCAGTCAAAGGTTTTCGATCACCTATGCTCAAAACTAGATACTTTGTTTCAATGTACAAACACATCGTAAAAGCTAGATGGACCAACAAAAAACATATTTCCTCTGTCGATCATTAAGTACAATATTATTTTAGCCTCGTCAAAGTATCAATCCTTACCCTCCGTACAGCTGCACAAACTCGGCATTCTGGAAATAAGATCTTATAGTGTTTGTACAGATATTGCTCCAATGTTCTGTAAATTATTCAATAGCTCTTGAACATTAGTCGACCTATGTTTTCGACCTCTCTGTCAAGTTCATCCCATAGAAGTTCAGTGGGATTTAAGTCTGGTGACTGACTTGGCCAAATCATATTTTTCAGTTCCCCACATTTCCCTTTTGTATTGACATACCCTCTACACAATTTAGAAGAATGTTTGGGGTCATTATCCTGCTGCAGAACAAACCCACCAGCAATAATCCTCTTGCCAGATGGAACTACATTGTTGTTCAGTATCCTGTGATATCCCTCCTCCTTTAATGTTCATTAAATCGCACGAGATCCCAGACTTTATCACCGCGAAACATCCCCACACCATAACCGACCCTCCACCAGGCTACACCGTAGGTGTCACACACTGACTCTTCATACGTTCTCCACGAAGTCGATGAACAAACATTCTACGATGGCTCCCAAATACTTCAAACTTCGATTCATAACTTGAATAACAGCTTAGACCATTTCTGCACGCTCCAGTTTGTATGTTGCCGTGCTAATCGCATCCTTTTCACCTTATTTTGTGTCGGTAATTTAGTTTTTCTATCCGTTCACGAAGACGGTGTTCAACTGTTGACACATGGATTGGAGCAGCTCACATATTATAGACTTCCTCGAGAATTTCAGGTGCCGTGCGACTCCTCTGATGTTTACTGCCGGCCGCGGTGGCCGAGGAGACTGAGGCGCTTCAGTCACGGTCTGCACGGCCACTACGGTCGGGGGTTCGAATCCCCCCTCGGGCATGGATATTTGTGCCGTCTTTAGTATAAGGTAGTTCATAAGAAGGTTGTAAGTTTAGGGACTGATAATCCCGTAGTTAAGCCCCATAAGCTTAACAAACATTTGAAGATTTTTTTGATGTTTACTCTGTACAGATGTGATCTTCAAAATCAAATATTTGTAAATCTATCAAACTCAACTGCTTGGTTATTCAAGTATTCAAATGTTTGTAAGCTTAACTGCGGGGCCATCAGTCCCTAAACTTACAAACTACTTATGAACTATCTTATACTAAATACAGCACAAACATCCATGCCCGTGGGGGGATTCGAACCCCCGACGGGGAATGGCCTCGCGCATTGTAGCATAGCTCCTCAATGCGCTCAGCTGATCTGCCGCGGCAGCTTGGTTATTACTCCGTAGCTTACAAACTAAAGTAAGATAAACTAACCTATTGACAACACAAACACTCTGCCCGAGGGGGACTCGAGCTCCCGACGGCGAACGGCCGCGCGCACCGCATCACGGTGCCCCGGTCCGTACGGCTAATCCGCCGCGGCAACTGATCTTTCCTGTATTGTGTTACGCTGTGTCTTCCAGATAGCAAACACTTACATTGGTACTGGTATGCTTGAATCGTTGGAATGTATGCACCATTGTAGATTGGCGTCATATAAAGGCCCCTACACATGATTTATCAACCAACCAAATTTGTAGCATCCATGTTCCAACCATGTTCCACCCTGTTGTGTGGTGTCCATTTGTCGAACTGTTACTGTTTTTGTTTTCGCTTGTTCGCTCGGCGCGCCAGTCGCGGTCTGCACGGCCACTAGGGTCGGGGGATTCGAATCCCCCCTCGGTCATGGATATTTGTACCGTATTTAGTATAAGACAGTTCATAAGTAGTTTGTAAGTTTAGGGACTGATGACCCCGTAGTTAAGTCCCAAAAGCTATTAAAAATTGAACATTTTGAACATTTGCATGTAATATGGGATGCACCTGATCAGATACACAAACACACTGCTAGCTGCACACAGTGATTGAAAACGAAACTAGATTATCATGTATCGTACGAAGAACGACGTGTTTTGTGTTAATTCTTCAGTGCGCCATTGCTTTGAAATGACAACGTGTAAGTTACAATGAGAAAATCATCAAATACGCAACGCAAGATGGCGTATGCCAGAAAGAGTTCTGGGCGAGGAATGTCACGTGACATCTGCGTACGTGTGGTTTTCGTTAATTCAATGTAGTCAAAACTCCGTTATTTTTGCCAATATCTCTCAGACGATACGAGCTATGAAAAAAAGGGAATAAAGTTGTAGAGAATTTTCTCCTCTAGAAATTCGTTTATTCAATTTTCGCGTCAGGTGAACGGTTTATTTGTAATTCAAATTATATTACAAACGGCTTTTTTAGTGTTACTAACGTATTTATTGTCAGAAATATTTAAAAAAAGCGAGATTCTTCTCTCTGGTAGCCAACAATTATGTCTGTAAAATTTGGCGCCGATCGGTTGAACGGTTCGACCTAAAAAGTGGGAACACGTTACAGCCAGACACACATCGACAAATCGCCGTTATTTTTGCAAATATCTCTGCAACGATGCAAGATATGAAAAAAGAAAAACATAATACGACAAAGTTGTAGAGAATTTTCCACTCTATCAATCAGGTTATTCAATTTTCGTGTCAGATGAACGGTTCGTTTGCAATTACAATTATATTACAAACGGTTTATTTAGGTATTACTACCGTTTTTTGGTCCGAAAAATTTGAAAAACGGAGTTTCTGGTCTCTGGCAGCCTACAATTATGTCTGTAAAATTTGGTGCTGATCGGTTGAACGGTTCGTCTTAGAAACAGGGAACACGTTACGGACAGACAGACAGACAACCACCCAAAAATCGCTGTTATTTTTGCAAATATCTCTGAAACGACAGGAGATATGAAAAAGAACACAAGAGAGCAAAGTTGTAGAGAATTTTCTCCTCTACAAATTCGGTTATTCAGTTTTCGTGTCAGATCAATGGTTAAGCCGTTATTTTCGTTTAAATTTCGAGATGTCAAAAGACGATCGCTGTTATTTTTGCAAATATCTCTGAAACAATACGAGATATGAAATAAACACAAGAGAGTAAAGTTGTAGAGAATATTCTCCTTTACAAATTCCGTTATTCAATTTCCGTGTCAGATGAACGGTTAAGCCATTTTTTTTGTTTAAATTTCGAGCTGTCACAAGACGATCGATGTTATTTTTGCAAATATCTCTGAAACAATACGAGATATGAAAAACAGCACAAGAGAGTAAAGTTGTAGAGAATTTTCTCCTCTACAAATTCGGTTATTCAATTTTCGTTTCAGATGAACGGTTAAGCCGTTATTTTCGTTTAAATTTCGAGCTGTCAAAAGACGATCGCAGAGGCCCACTTTTAGTGTTACTATCTTAACCAAAAGTGGGCCAAAATGTTGGTCACGACTTTCAGTCAGCCGCTGCTACGTCAGTCAGTGTAGAGAGGCACCGCTGTTCGTATGAGGAAAAGGAACCGCACTGGCCAGTAACGTAGCGAGTAGGTAGTCTGTGCGGCTTCTCGCGCGGTAACGACGGCCGGGCCCCCCGGCAGTGCACCTGCGGCCAGCCGGCGGCACGGGCGGCGTGCTGGCTGCCGGCGGACCGCCAGCGCCAGCGCCAGCGCGGCGTCGGTATCGACGGCGGCGGCCGTGACGTCACGGTGACGTAGGCGGCGGCCCGCGGTGACGCACGAGGCCGGCCCGCGCCCGGCCGCAGCGGCCGCGCCGCGCGGCAGCCAGCCAGCCAGCCACTCGACGCGCGCCCCACGAGCCGGCAGATGCCTTATCGCTGCCGCCGCCGGCTCTCCACACTGGCCGAGCCAGCGGGTTGCTTCTAGAGGGTCTATGGCGTTAGCTACAAACTAGTAACGAAAGTCGTGACCAACACTTTATCTTTATCTAATAAAAGCGAAAGGACACTCATTCACTTACTCACTCACTGACTAAACACGAAATCTCGAAAACTACTTCACCTATGATGCTGAAATTTGGCACGTTGGGGCGCTGACTCCGTGGGTGCTTCGGAGCTCGTGCACCCCCGAAGAATTTTTTGGGGTGCTGAGCACCCACATAAAATGAAGGTGGAAAATGAAATTGTATAAATGAAAAAAAAAATCGGGAAAAATCAAAACCTACAATATTTCTGGATTTACGGATGGCTTTTGACACAGTACCCACAAGCGGCTTCTTATGAAATTGCGTGCTTATGGAATATCTCCCCAATTGTGCGATTGGATTCACGATTTCCTACCAGAAACGACACAGTTTGTTGTAATTGACGGTAAGTCATCGAGTAAAACAGAAGTGATATCTGGCGTTCCACAGGGAAGCGTTATAGGTCCCCTACTCTTCCTCGTGTTTATAAACGATTTAGGATACAATCTGTATAGCTTCCTTAGACTGTTCGCGGATGATGCTGTCGTCTATCGGAATTTTTTGGGGGTGCTGAGCGTTGTAGGCAAAATTTTCTCAGGTATTGTTGAAAGGAGAGTGCGAGTATTAATTGAGGACAAGTTAGATGAAAATCAGTGTGGGTTTAGGCCTCTTAGAGGCTGTCAGGACCAGATCTTTAGCCAACGGCAGGTAATGGAAAAGTGCTACGAGTTGAATAGGGAATTGTATCTATGTTTCATAGATCTGGAAAAGGCTTATGACCGTGTTCCTAGGAGGAAGCTACTGTCAGTTCTTCAACATTATGGTGTAGCGGGCAAACTTCTGCAGGCAATTGAAGGGTTTTACGTAGACTGTCAGGCAGCAGTTAGAGTAGATGGCAGGGGTAAGACAAGGCTCTAACCTTTCACCACTGTTGTTCATACTATTCATGGATCATATGCTGAAAACAGTAGACTGGCAGGGCGGGATTAAAATACGTGAAAACAAAATAAGCTCAAAAATGTTCAAATGTTCAAATGTTTGTAAATCTATCGGACCAAACTGCGTGTTCATCAGTCCGTAGATTACAAACTACTTAAACCTAGGTAAACTAACCTAAGGACAACACACACACCCATGCCCCAGGGGGGACCAACTGCGTGTTCATCAGTCCATAGATTACAAACTACTTAAACCTAGGTAAACTAACCTAAGGACAACACACACACCCATGCCCCAGAGAGGACTCGCAACCGCGCGCTCTGCAGCGAGGTACTTTAGTCCGCTCGGCTACTCCACCGCGACACAAAATAAGCAGTCTCGCATATGCGGATGACTTACTTGTAATGGTAGATTCGATTGTAAGATTGCAAACTAATATTTCAGAGCTCGATCAGAGGTGCAAGGATTATGATATGAAGATCAGCATCTCCAAAACGAAAGTAATGTCTGTGGGAAAGAGATTGAAAAAGATTGAGTGCCAAATAGGAGGAACAGGAGGTAGACAGTTTCAAGTACCTGGGATGTGTTTTCTCACAGGATGGTACCATAGTGAAAGAACTGAAATCGAGGTGCAGGAAAGCTAATGCAGTGAGTGCTCAGCTAAGATCTACTCTCTTCTGCAAGAAGGAAGTAAGTACCAAGACTAAGCTAGCAGTGCACCGCTCTATCTTTCGACCAACTTTGTTGTATGGGCGTGAAAGCTAGGTGGATACAGGTTACCTACTTCACAAGGTAGAGGTTACAGATATGAAAGTAGCAAGAATGATTGCAGATACTAATAGATGGGAGCAATGGCAGGAGGGTATCCATAATGAGGAAATCAAAGAAAACTGGGAATGAACACCATAGATGAAGCAGTTAGAGCGAACAGACTGAGATGGTGGGGTCATGTTACACGCATGGGCTCGACAGCGGAGAGTAAGAGGAAAAAAAAATATTCAAATGTTTGTTAAGCTTATGGGACTTAACTAAGGGGTCATCAGTCCCTAAACTTACAAACTACTTATGAACTACTTACGAACTAGTACGGCACAAATATCCATGCCCGAGGGGGGATTCGAACCCCCGACCGTAGTGGCCCTGCAGACCGTGACTGGAGCGCCTCAGTCCCCTCGGCCACGGCGGCCGGCGAGTTAGAGGAGTCGAGGTAGACCAAGAAGAAAGTACTTAGATTCGCTGCAGAATGATTTTGCAGTAAAAGGCATAACATCAGACGAGGCATCAATGTTCGCACTGAATAGGAGATTATGGAGGAATTTTATTAGATGTACTATGCTCCAGACTGAACGCTGAAAAGCACAATCAGTCTCTAACGATTATGATGATATATAAAAGCGAAAGGACACTCATTCAGACACTCACTCACTGACTAAACACGAAACCACGAAAACTACTTCACCTATGGAGCTGAAATTTGGCAGGCTGGGGCGCCGACTCTGTGGGTGCTCCGGGGCTTGTGCACCTCCCAAGAATATTTTGGGGGTGCTGAACACCCGCATAAAATGGAAGTGGATAATGAAATTGTATAAATTAAAAAAAAAGAAATATCGGAAATAATCAAAACCTACCTTATGACTCAAGAGGCAATGCAAAACGTGACCATAGCAAGAGACGATCATAAAGAAATGATCAGTTTTGTACGCGGGTCCCCAAGCGAATAATAATGAGTGTCCGTGCTTTACCCACTATGCTGGCTTTATTCATCCTGTAACACGTCGGTCCTTTTGTCATTTCAGGTATATTTCAGAGATTTCTTTAAACCTTGGTGACGGTGTTCTACCAAACGCTTTTGTCAGAAAGAATAGCTTCGCACAAAAAGTGATAGATTAGTGTACAGTGAAAAATTATTTCATTGGTCGTGTAGAAGCTTTGGGGTGTTGCTGATATCGAAATATCCACTCCGGCCAATTAGATCGCTTTATTGTAGTGTCCTAATGCAGCCATGCTTTCCTTTTCTTCCTCTCCCTTCTATCTTTAAAAAGCCAGGCAACTGCCTATTTACTTTTATCAAGTAATGCTCATTCAAAAATGCATGAACATGATTTTCAGGAGGGTTGGTTTCGAACATTTGTGAAACGTGATATAGCGCACCCACACTTATTTTCAAAAGTCTGCGCCTCTGTTGGCAAGAAGGTAGTTCATCGGTAGAAGACGTCAGCTAAGAAAGGATTTTGCGATAGGGCCGATAGTTCAGGAGATATAACGCCATAAACAATGAAAACTTCCCCGTATTGCGCCACGTGATAGTGTGACTTTATCAGTCCACTATTTGAGGAGGAGAGGACTCAGCGACTTGCAACAAACTTCAAACATAATTTCAAACCTTTAGGAAACTTTTTCTCGCTGACAATCCCAGCAAAATGATGATAGGAGAAAAAAGTTTGTCGCTTACTTTTTCGGCGTTCATGAAGTAAAATTACGGCATTTGGCTTGACGTTACAATTTATTACTCGTAAACTATTAATGGTATTCACGAGTGATGTTACAGACAGTATACACATACCACTGAACGTACGTGCGAAATTTTATTGTAGTACGACACATAGTTCATGAGATATGGAGTAATAAACAATTACGTTAATGAAAAACCGCAACATCACGTTACGTCTTTCCTACTAACTCTATTCGCGACGTATTTTCCAAACGTTTTACATATGCACCACTGGATGTACCTCCGAAATAATATCGTATTACGACATATAGTTCAAGTGATATGACGTCAGACATTGAAATACATGAAATGTCGCCCTAAAAAGCATGAGGTCGTAATTTACTACGTCTTTACTACCAAATCAATTTACAAGTTTCGTAATATTCCTCTCTACGAACCTGGTAAAAAAAGTCTTTGTAGGAGCCATAATTCAGGAGATATAAAAGCTAAAGGTCACTCACTCACTCACTGACGAAACACGAAATCTCTAAAACTACTGCACCTATGAAGCTGAAATTTTGCCGGTATGTAGTTTAAAGGTAGAAGATGTTAGCTAAGAAAGTATTTACGATAGGACGGAATGAAGGTGCATGGCGGAGGACACTTTTCCTACAGACTGACGAAATCTACAGTTTCATCCCGATCTTCACGAAACTTTGTACGCTTGACCTTCAAAAGGAATGTCACCGTCTACCTAAAGTTTTGTACGGTGCATGGGGGAGAGTATCTTCCAAGATAAAAACGGAACCCTAAGTTCACCATAAAAACAAGAGGACATAACATTTCGTTCGGTGCACGGTGGAGGGTACTTAACATACGAACTTTGACAAAATGAATAGGTTTTCTCAGATCTTGGTGAATTTTTGCACACACGACATTTATAGCAAGAGAAAGGTAACAAGGTACATACCGTGACTGGAGCGCCTCAGTCCCCTCGGCCACCGCGGCCGGCGTAGAATAAATAAACACCTGGGCAACGCCTGGTTTACAGCTAGTTTATATGAAAATCATTCCACTGAATATTTTTGTAGCGCTGCTACAGCAACCGTAAAATATATTTTGGTAAAAAACAGTCTTCGTTGCATAAAATTGTTGTTTCATTTATTTACATATGAAGCGTTTCATCTCTTCTGGGTATCATCAGACGTTGGATGGGGGAGAAGTTTTACAAACTTGTTTAAAACAACAGAACTGAAAATATGTTAAATCTTTCCTAAGCAAGAAATATTAGAAACAGGAAAGGTGCAAACTGATAAAACTGCAGGCCACATGACCACATCCAAGTTTTGGCGTGCGGGGATTGCACTAATAAATACCGCTAAAGAGCACAGTTTAACAAATAAAATTACTTATCTCTGACGTTGCGGAGCGTCAAATTATTAAATTCAATAAAATATAACCTTTAAAACAGATGTGGCAACTGTTGCTCAACAATGGGGGCCAACGAAATCGATGGTAAAACCTATATTCATAGAAGTTTCGGGTATGCAACCGGTCGTCGTCTAAAACATCACACGATATTTCGGCCAGACACCTGCTAGCCATCCTCAGGTGAGTCGATGAAGACTGAAGAGTGCGTCCAGCGTTCCACTATATATAGAAAACTTGGCGGTTACAGCGCATGCGTCAAAACATAAACAGACAGGCCACACTGCCCTCGCTGGTGGAGCCGCGGAGTTCAGCTGTCCTCTGCACTGCCACTGCCGCTCACAGCCGACGTCGACGCTCTCCGTCGTCTTCGATCTGAGCAAATTTTAGTAATGACGGGATTCCATGCTTTGTCAAGTTGATAGCCACTATCCCGATTCATCAAATTTTCCGCGACACGTATTTCCACAGATTCTTTGATAATGGAGTCCCAAAAAGATGTTGCTGTTGTCAAAATTACCGTTTTGTCATACTCCATAGAGTGTCCGGTGGAAATGCAATGTTTAGCATTAGCAGACTTGCTTGGCTGTAAAAGGCGTGTGTTGCGTTTGTGTTCACTGCAACGTTCTTCAACAGTGCGCGTAGTCTGGCCTATATAAGCCATACCACATGGGCAGGGAACTTTGTAGACACCAGCCTCACGTAACAACAAGTCATCCTTGACCGAACCCAGCAAGTCTGAAATTTTGGGTGGTGGGCGGAAAATTACTTTCACTTGAAAATTGTGGAGAACTCCTAATGTAGCCGCGCGAATTTTGTTTACTCTCGTAAGAGTGAGAATTAATGCTTCATGCAAGGAACTTTAAATATTAGTGTGAGGAATTTAACTGTATTTTTGTTTGTGAGTGGTGCGAGTACAGTATAGAAGTTACGCTCAACGTAAAAGGTGATGCACTATTACGATCAACTTAAAATTGGACTCACTATAGATAGGAAGATCTCTGGAATAAATCACTAGGCAACTGTCAAATTGATATCGACTGAGGTTCCAGAAATTAATGGGATACTGTTAATTGAAATCTGATTTGCCCGTGTCCCACGACAGATGGTAGAACTAGAGATGAACAGAGAGTAGGGGAGATGTACTAACGAGGCAATAGAAAAAATGTATATCTATCTCACATTTCTGCCTTTTGGGGTTATCTTGTTTTTCAAAAATTGAAAAAAGTATAGGTTGCCAAAGATCGCTTTAAAATATCTTTTTTCCACCTCTAAGCGATCTTGGGTGACCTGTGATTCCTTGCAATAAAAAAATAAATTTTTATGCTTCGTTAAGACCCTTCAGGATCACTTGTGGCTTGTTTAGCACGTCTTCTTTCTTCCCAATACCTCTTAATTCTCTTGCTTCTTCTGTTTCTTTCTTCTTCTGATATAATGACTTGATTTTGGTGTCCGGCCACCTGTGACCGTCCACCAACCGTTTACACTTCTCCCTGTCCTGCAACAGTGCCTGCAAATTCCTTTCTTTTATTCCTACAGTCATCTTCGACTTCCTTCACCCATTTGTTCGCCGTATGAGGAGTTATTGTATTAGTAATATCAATTAGAATCCTAATAATTATACCATTCTATAACAAAACAAAATTCCGAGGAAATCAATTCTACGCAATAAATTAAACTATATTCTGAATTGTAGCAATCGTAATTTGTTTACTAACATGAATTGGAAAACGACCAGTAGAAGAACAATATATCACAACAGGACAAATTTTAACAACAATTTACTTCTTATATTTTTAAATTAATGTTCAAATTGCAAAAAATATGAGATATACTAATTAAAACATACGTTAATTAGCTCAAGAAAAGCAAATGTTTTGAAAACATAAGAATAGAAGTTCAATACTTTTATTAACTTTAAAATTCTTAAAAAATTTAATTAAACAAGTGAAAAAAATATAACCCTCAAACCGATAAAGAAAAATAAAAAATTTAAAGACAAAGGCAAATAACTTTTTCAAGCCAAATACATATATTGCATTCTGTATCTTCTTAGTCAACCTCTCATCGTGCATCCTCATGATGTGCCCAACAAATCGTAACCTCCTTTTCCGTATCTCGCTCGATATAGGTTCAAAATTTTCGTACAGTTCCTCTCGTGTTCTGTGTATACAGATGTCCCCATTTTTTAGTGCCCCATATGTCTCTTTAAAATTTTCCGCTCCTCCTTCTCCAACTGTGAAGCACTCATGAAGCATGTGATAATTACAAAAAAATAAATACATAAAATAAAA
Organism: Locusta migratoria; assembly: GCA_026315105.1. Lineage (NCBI taxonomy): Eukaryota > Metazoa > Arthropoda > Insecta > Orthoptera > Acrididae > Locusta > Locusta migratoria. The sequence goes on along the minus strand of CM048750.1, from coordinate 223,204,987 downwards.
AAAAGAATAATAATAAATAAATACCCGAGCAATACAGCTAACTAATTTTGTACATAACCTCCGACGCACAAGTCCATACTTACACTTATCCGCATTATGTACAGTGCAGTTTCTATATTTTTATTCAAGGTGGTTTACCTATCGTTTTGACAAGCTCACGTGTTACATATTGAGACAATCTCACGCTGAATTTACAGGCGTACGAAAATTGTATTCATTCCAGTACTGTGTTACCATGTTAAAAAGATACAATATCACTTCGTCAGATATTTTCATTTGTAATTCCCTTAGTGCAGTGCTGCGCTTGCCCCTTGAGCGAGATAATTTCATTACGCATACTGCGGATTATTACCTTCGCTTGCTCTGTTCACGGAAAGAGAGCGACTAGCACTTAGCATTACGCCTCCATAGTTTATCACTCGGCAGACGGGGCTACGCGAGCTGTCGGAATCAGTTTCCGCGCGGCTACTCCGTTACGCCGTGTTAACGGGCAGCGAGTCGCAAACGAAATTACGGCCCACTTGCAGCTGCGAGGGATGGCCAGTGCGGCCCATTCTGCGCTGGATAATCCCCGTTAATGAGTACCCCTATTTTTCAGTGCGCGCTCAAAAGGCAGCGGGACACGGCCAGCCAGATACCGCTTGGCAGAAATTGACTGCGCGGGAGAGTGGACGATAAAATGTGAGGCCACGTCTCATTCTGCGCTGCGCTGCGTACCGTGCCGTGCTGCCCCTACTTCTCTGTGTCCCACTTTGTATGTGAGTGTGAGTGTGAGTGTGTGTGGGAGAGAGAGACAGAAGAGACACAAGAATAATCAAGGGAAAGGCCAGAGAAGGAACATTAGCGAGCAAAGTAATAAGAATGAGAAAGACACAGGAGACACAGAGAAGAAAGAGAGAGGGAGATAGAGAAAGAGAGACGAGAGAAAAATAAAATTAGGGAAAAAGAGAGGAAGACAGACTGTATGTATGTATGTGTGTGTGTGTGTGTGTGTGTGTGTGTGTGTGACAGAGAGAGAGGGAGACAAAACTAAAGGAAAATCAGGTAAAAGGGGGCAGAAGGAAAATTAGAGACGAAAGTGATAAAAATGAGATATCGAAAGAGGCAGAGAGAGAAAAGAAAGAAAGAGAGAGAGACAGATACAAGGAAAAAATAAAATTAATGAAAAAAGTGAGGAAGACTGTGCGTATGTATGTGTGTATGAGACAGAGAGAGATAGAGAGAGAGAGAGAGAGAGAGAGAGAGAGAGAGAGAGAGAGAGAGAGAGAGAGAGAGAGCGAGAGAGAGACAGGGAGGGATGTTCAAATGTTCAAATGTTTGTAGAGTCTATGGGACTTAACTACGGGGTCATCAGTCCCTAAACTTACAAACTACTTATGAACTAGCTAATCCTAAGGACGTCACAAATATCCATGCCCGAGGGGGGATTCGAACCGCCGACCGTAGTGGCCGTGCAGACCTTGGCTGGAGCGCCTCAGTCCCCTCGGCCACCGCGGCCGGCACACAGGGAGGGAGACGAGACCAAAGAAAAATCAAGGGAAAGGGCGGAGATGGAAAATTAGTGACGAAAGTGATAAGAATGAGAAGAAAGAGACAGAGAGAGACAAGAAATAAAGATAGAAAGAGTTAGAGAAAGAAAGATGAGAGAAAAGTAAAATTAGCGTAAAAGTGAGGAAGACAGTGTGTGTGTGTGTGTGTGTGTGTGTGTGTGTGTGAAAGAGAGAGTGAAGGGGGGGGGGGAGAGGAGACGAGACCAAAAGGAAATCAGGGAAAAGGGCGGAGAAGGAAAATTAGCGAGAAAAGTGATAAGAATGAGAAAGATAAGAAAGGGAAAAGAAAGAAAGAAAGAGAGAGAGAGAGAGAGAGAGAGATAGAGAAACAGAGAGACGAGGAATAAAATTGTGAAAAATGTGAGGAAAATAGACTCTTAAAAAAAAGTTAAAATGTTTGTAGAGCTTTGAGACTTAACGAAAGGGTCATCAGTCCCTAAACTTACTACTTATGAACTAGCTAATACCAAGGACGGCACAAATATCCATGCCCGAGGGGGGGATTCGAACCCCTGATCGTAGTGGCCGTGCAGAACGTGATTGGCGCGCCGCTGACCTCTCGGCCACCGCGTCCGGCGAAGACAGACTGTGTGTGTGTGTGTGTGAGAGAGAGAGAGAGAGAGAGAGAGAGTGTGAGAGAGAGAGAGAGAGATGGATGGAGAAAGAAAGAAAGAGAGAAAGAGAGTGAAGAGAGGTAAGAGGGGGAGGGGGAAGTATGTGGGAAAAAATGTAAGGGACTGCAAAGAGAAACGATGGAGATTGTTATAAATTTGTTTCTACATATTGTATTTCCAGACCTGTGGAAACCCATGGCTGTCGACATTTGTGGTTGTGTTTACATCAGGAGATAACTGTCCCTAGATAATTGAAGATCATCACTTGTTTAGTTGATACAACATTTAATTGCAATCTGTATGTTAAATGACTTTCTGCTCTAATAAATGCTATCTGGTTTTCGTGCAAGTTCAGTATAACTTTACGTTTTCTATATTTTACCCCTGCTACCTCCAGAAATTGAAAGAGTTTATTACAGTTAACATTATCAAAAGCTATCTGTAAATATACAAACTCTAAAAACGTAGGTTTGCTTTTACTAAACTCGTCTTCTAGGATAAGTCGTATTGTAAGAAGTTCTTACTTTTCTCCTAAATACAAATTTATCTTCCCAGAGGTCGGATTCAATTGGTTTCATTATTCTTGAAGTCTGAAGATATTTCACCTGGGTCATACAACTTAAACTGGACCGACTGGCTCTCTCAATGATATCAGTAGTTCAGAAGGAATTTCGTGTATTCCACGGGCCTTGTTTTCACTCTTTTAATGCTCTGTCAAATTCTTCTCGTAGTTTTGTGTGCCCTATCTCATCCTCCTTTACTTCCTCTTTCCACAATACTGCCTTCAAATTCATTTCCCTTTTATAGGCCGTCTATATATTCCTTGCACCTTTCAGCTTCCCTTAATTTTCTTAGTACCGGTTTCTCATCTGAGATCTTGATATTCATCTAGTTACTGTTCTGTATTATTCTGCAATTGTCTCTATTATTGATGTTGACAAAAACAAAGGACCTAAGACCTGAGCGCTGCTTCAGCACGGGGGACAACAGCGTCGAAAGACGATATCATTGTAGTGAAAAGAAAATGGTTCGTGTTCGTACCCTGACGAGGTAGGAAGCAACATAGCCCCTCAAGTGCAGTGCTTTTCTATCACAAATAGGAACATTGGTACCATGTGCCTTGGTCACAGGACCGAGGGTAGAAAGAAAGGAGAACGAAATTCTGATTAACCTACGGATTTTCAAATAATTAACTTTCAAATAATTATCCCTTCTTTTTCTCTTTTCCACCACCGCAACGAGGTCTATTTGCTTGACATTTTCTGTGTTTTGGTGTCTAGTTTCAATTTCCACATTTGTTGCATTCTTAAACGGTAATTTTAAATAATCTACCTGAAGGATATTGCTTATATTCAGTAACCTTCTTTTACTTTTGTCGTATCCGCCGTATTTTATTTTGTGTTCGATACAGATCTCGTTGCACAACTTTTGTGTAACGCTCCCGATAGTCCTCTTTTATTATTTGAACTGTAGATTAAATAATGCACTGAGATTGTAAATTGGTCCTACACTCACTAATCTCCTTACCGCTGTCGCCCTCTCTTCTCTGCCCCTTTCCTTCTGCCTTTCTCTCTCCGACAATATTCTCTTCCCTCCTCTCTCTCTATCTCTCTCTCTCTCTCTGCATCTCCTCTTCCCCTGTAGCTGTCCAACTCTTCCTTTCTTCCTTCCGTCTCCTGCCCCTCTCTTTGTCCATCTGGTCCTTCTTCCCCTCATTCTATGCGTCTCCACCTCCTCCGTCTTTCTGTCCATCTCATGAATATGCATTCGTTTTCATCGTCTCGTACCACCTCTCCTCGTAAAAGTCTCCTCCTACTCCATCTGCTTTTACAACTGTATCTAACCTAGAGCCTTGCTTAGTGGTATGTTCTAAATCTTACATCAGCAACTGCTATAAAATTTGATTTCGTTGCAGTGATATATGCGTTTGTTTCTATGTAACTAAGTTATTAATGCACGATATGTCACAGATGAATTTAAATAAATTTTATAATTGAGAACGTTGTTACAAAAGGAAATCGCTAAAGTTACATGTATACTAATATATATATATATATATATATATATATATATATATATATATATATATATATGAATTGCTGTTCGTTAGTCTCGCTAAAACTCAAAAACCTGCTAAATAATGTTCACGAGATATGACGTCATAAACTATGAGATGCACGAAAAACGGCTGTATTAAGCGTCAATGCTGCTCATTTTTTCCTAACCACTGCACCGATTTGAACCACATTTGGTACACATATTCCTTACCGTGAGGCAACAATTGATATAAGGGTAAGAAAGACATACGACACATGGTTCAAGATGTATGACGTCATAAACAATAGGAATCGCAAGAAACTGCCATATCATGTGATAAGACTTTATTAATACACTTAGCGACTTGAAACACAAATTAAACTTAATTTCAAACCTTTATTACACTTTTATTCGCTGACAACCTCAGAAAAACGATGAAACGAAAATGGTTTCTCGGTCACTACTTTCTGCTGTTTGTGGACTAAATTACGTTACAATTTATGATTCCAACAGTATACACACATAACTGAATGTGCTTTCGAAATTGTATCACAGTACGACACTTAATTCATGAGATATGAGGACATAAACAGTAACGTTCACTGAAAACCAATACATCACGCAACATGTTTTAATCTATTACTTCTTTACTAATAACTGAATTCGTAACAGATTTTACCGACATGCAGCACATGAATGTCTAGGCCTACCTACAAAATTATACAATTTTATGTCATATAATTTAATAAATATGAGATCGTATTTACTGCGATGGGTAAAAACCTTTCGCATTATGCACCTCGTCTTAATACATTTACGTATTTACTACTAAGACACTCCTGTATTCCAGTCAGCTGAAAGAAATTCCCGAAAACTGACAGTGCTGTTGACAACTGTTAATCAACTGTGAAGCGTACTCGGCTGTAGGCGAAAGCAAGGAAATTCTATAGAGCTGCAGGGAAAGGAAAAGAATGAAACAGTGTACATCCAACGAATACCCATTATTTCCGATAGTTCTACATTTTAACTTCAAGATACTGTGGTGTCGCACAAGTATGAAGTGCGCGCCACGTACTTTCGCCGCGCGCCGCCATGCACGCACGGCGCGGCGTTCTTACGACGTCAGCCACGAGCGCCCTCTGCTACAACTCCGCTCGTGGCCACCACTGAACGACATCGTTCACTTGGGACTGACATAGGAACCAGTTAAAACTTGGCTATAGGACAGGCACCGACTAGGACTCATCAGTAGGCAGGCCTCTACTTCGACTATGTATCAGCATTCTGCAGTAATGAACTTTGTAAAAGTTAAGTATTAGAACGTTTCTATAAAATATATATCTCGTTCTAATTTACTTTTGTGTTTCTAGTTTCTGCTGTCCCACTGGCTGGTCACCTCCGTACCTGCAAATTCGTGCTTTCTTTATTCCTGTGTCCGTCTCTTTCTACTCGGCCACCGACACCTACGACAACCGGCGAAAACGAGACACAAAAGATACGGTAGTTTCGCGTGAGACTTTCATTTTCTGTTACGATTAATAAATCACAGGGAACCTATTAAATACTGCAGTTGTTTCGACATCTCCACGGTTCTCATCTGGACAACTACATGTCACTTGCTCAGGAGTGGGCCTAAAGAATTTATTCATATTAGATTTTGGACAAGTAACCAGACATATTGTTTATAATCAAGTTTTGAATTAAATCAATGTATTAACGTTACATATCGTTTGTATCTTGATGCCTACATTTCTTTGTTTGGATACTGTAGTTGTTATTTTGTACATTATGCAAGAAGGCCTTATTCCTTGAATACTCTGCCATAAATATGACATATTAAAAAATCGCACTAACGTGTTTTACGGCCCACTTTAGATTTGTAGTTTTATAAGTTTTTGCAAACATTTTGGACCAAAATAATCTTCATAATAAAAAGTTAATTAATAAGAGTGTCTGAAACCCTATTAGAAAAAAAAAAGAATAAAAAAATGGTAGTGGCAGGTTCTCAACCACTGACTTTCAGCATCATAGTCCAACGCCTTCCCCACTACTCTACGTCTATCATTCAAAAGTTGTGTCCTTTAATCACTATTAATGGCCGTTGTTAACTGATGCTAATATGGCATTTGTAGACACTAGATTATCATTTATCATACGAAGAACGATGTGTTTTTGTTAATTCTTCAGTGCGCCATTGCTCTGAAATGACAACGTTGAAGTTACATTAAGAAAATCTTCAAATACGAAACGCAAGATGGCGTATGCCAGAGAGAGTTCTGGGCGAGGAATGTCACGTGACATGTCCGAACAGCTGGTTTTCGTTAATTCAATGGAGGGTGTCAAATCTCCGTTATTTTTGCAAATTTCTCTCAAATGATACGAGATATGAATAAAACGTAATAGAGCAAAGTTGTAGAGAATTTCCTCCTCTACAATTGCGGTTATTCAATTTTCGTGTCAGATGAATAGTCAAGCCGTTATTTTCATTTAAATTTCGAGCTGTCAAAAGACGATCGCAAAGGCCCACTTTTAGTGTACCGTAACCTAAAGTGGGCCAAAAAAGGACATCGAAAGAGAGAGAAAGAAAGATAGATAGATAGAGAGAGAGAGAGAGAGAGAGAGAGAGAGAGAGAGAGAGAGAGAGAAGGGATATGAGAAGTACTAACTCAAAGCCTGAATAAACAAATTAATACCCGAGCAACGCCGGCATATAAAAACCTTCCTACATTGGAATGCAACGTAATGACAAAATTTTACAGTAATGGATCAAAGAGTTTTGGAGATTAATAATTTTGCATTTTACGTTTACATTTTTATAAGGCTCCCCGTCTATTACCTCTACAGCGTGTAGCGAAATGCACACACTCGGACTTCGCGGCGCATTTCCCCACATGCCAGCAATAAAAGAAATGTCTTTCACCAAAATTTCGTCCTGGGTATATTTCCAGCATTTCCGGAAACGACATTCAGCAATGCTACGGAGAGTCCAAGTCGCAGGCACTGGTCGCCTGCCGCTAGACATCCCCTCCCCTCCTGCAACTTCGATGCTCTGTAGCGTCATTGAATAACGTTTACGGTCATGTTTTTCTGTGTTCGTTTTGTTCTTCCAGTTTTTTGGTGTCATTGTGTTTGAGAGGTACGAAGATGGAAATAAAAATTAAAGTAAGGCCGTTTATTCACTCATTAAAACTTCCAAAAATACAACCAATGAACATACATCAATATCGTGTAACTCATTTAAGTAACTAAAGGCAGTGAAAGAGATTTAATTGAACAGATGGCACAAATAACAAATTTCAGGTAGTAGTTTCACAGAGATGAAAGTCTTTACTGTCCTGACTCACGGAATTGAGTATCAAATAATCAGAACATATTTATGTGCTAGGTGATGCTAAAATAACTTTGATTTGAATGTCAAGGTTTAATACATCAGTAACCGAGCCGGTACTTAGGATTACCAGGTCACAATCTTAACCTTTAGACAAAGCTACTTACTACATAAGGTAACACGTTACTAACAGATACAAACGACCCTTGCACATGTGACTTTAGCGGATCAACAAGTAATGGAACGGTCAAAATAACAACTTAGACCACCATATAACTATATTGCCAACTTAACGAACGGACTAACGTGAATCAAGCCCAAATTACTGATGCCTTTGAATAACATGCAATCAATTAACTTAACTAGTGTCGTCACAACAAGCACCAATCGGTTTCGTGAGATACGGGCATTCAATTACAACTAGCCCAAACAAAGTGCCAGTCGAATTGATAAAATCAAATCTAGGTGAGTTGCCCATTCCCACTGGGAAACTTCAGTCCGGGGGTAGGGACTTTACAATGATTAAAATTTAACTTGCCCAAAAATACATTCGTCAAGAGGTACATGCGATAACGAAAGGAAAGACAGAGAGAAAATAATCAGTAACGATTCCCCCAATAGCACTCAGCAATTCGTGAAATCATTCACATTCAATTAATGGATTGGTAATTCACCCTACAATACGAGGGTAAGGAATTAAGTAAATAATAATAACTGCACCGGTGAGGTGACACCAAACACAAAACACACGGACAAACGAAAGACATGGAAGGCAACCACTGGGGCCGGTTACAATTCCGAAAGACAAACAAACACGCACCATCACAAACACACAGGGGTTGTAAATCACTGAATAGCACAACTAGGCATAGGATCACCTATGAATTCTAAAGATAACATTAACTGACGGTACGCCCCCGAAAGGAAAAAGGGGTGGTGTCTGGGAGTACGCCAACAGTATCTAGATACGTGGAAGAGGCAGATTCACTACTACACGTTTGGGCCGAGGAACTACCGGGCGACACATCGCAAGTACTACGTAACGGGGCACAATGGCGAGCCGATGTTTAACACAGTCACTCACACAGCTTTCCACAAGAAGCCAGTACTGTCGAGAGAACGGTGACGGAGGATGATGATAATAGAATTGTGAAGCAGTCACAGTCCGGCCTTACAAGCCCGCCATGTCCGCCAGGAAGGAAAGCTGGGCCGCAGTCCTCGTGCACCGCAACAACGCAGAAGGTGGAGAGGTGCGCCGGCTTCGGAGAGTGCCACACTACTGCCCCGCGGCATGACCTTAACCCATTTCTTCCCAAAAATAGAAATTATGAAAAAGTGTTATATTTAGTCATCAGGTTCTCTTTAAAATAATTGAAATAACATTACAAATATTACAAACTTTCAATTAAATCTATACTGAGAGATTAATTTGACAGAGCCTTGAAAGACCTAGGTCGGAACAAGGCCCCAGGAGTAGATGACATACCCTCAGAGCTACTTAAGTCTCTGGTAGAGCCAGCCATGACAAGACTATTTGAACTGGTATGTAGGATGTATGAGACAGGCGAAATGCCCTCAGACTTTAAGAAAAATGTAATAATCCCCATTCCAAAGAAATCAGGCGCAGACAGGTGTGAAAATTACAGAACAATCAGTTTGATAAGTCATGGTTGCAAAATTTTAACACGAATTATCTACAGGAGAATGGAAAAGATGGTAGAAGCTGACCTCGGGGAAGATCAGTTTGGATTCAGGAGAAATGTTGGAACCCGGGAGGCAATGCTCACTTCACGTCTTATCTTAGAAGATAGATTAAGGAAAGGCAAATCTACATTTTTAGCTTTTGTAGATTTGGAGAAAGCATATGACAATGTTGACTGGAATACACTCTTTCAAATTCTGAAGTCAGCAGGGGTAAAATATAGGGAAAGGAGAGTTATTTACAACTTGTACAAAAGCCAGACTGCAGTTATTAGACTCGAAGGGCATGAAAGGGAAGCATCAGTTGGGAAGGGAGTAAGACAGGGTTGTAGCCTTTCTCCGATGTTATTCAATTTGTACATCGAGCAGGCGATGAAGGAAAGCAAGGAAAAATTTGGAATAGGGATTAAAGTTCAGGGGGAAGAAATAAAAACATTGCGTTTTGCTGATGACATTGTAATTCTGTCAGAGACAGCAAAGGACCTGGAAGAGCAGTTGAATGGAATGGACAGTGTGTTGAAGAGAGCGTATAAAATGAACATTAACAAGAGCAAAACAAAAATAATGGAATGCGGTCTTAGAAAATCAGGCGATGCTGAAGGAATTAGATTAGGTAACGAAACAATGAAGGTAGTAGATGAGTTTTGTTACTTGGGTAGTAAAATAACTTGCGATGGTCGCAGTACAACGGATATAAAATGCAGAATGGCAATGGGAAGAAAAGCATTTTTGAAAAAGAGAAATTTGCTAACATCGAATATTAATTTAAGTGTAAGGAAGTCTTTTCTGAAGGCATTTGTGTGGAGTGTTGCCTTGTACGGGAGTGAAACATGGACGATAAGCAGTGCGGACAGGAAGAGAATAGAGGCTTTTGAAATGTGGTGCTACAGAAGAATGCTGAGGATTGGGTGGGTGGATTGCATAACTAATGAAGAGGTGCTGAACAGAATTGGAGAGAAAAGGAATTTTTGGCATACCTTGACTAAAAGAAGGGATCGCTTGGTAGGACACATTCTTAGACATCGGGGAATCGTAAATTTAGCATTGGAGGGAAGTGTGTGGGGTAAAAATCGCAGAGGGAGACCAAGAGACGCGTATAGTAAGCAGATTCAAGTGGATGTGGGTTGCCGTTCTTATGAGGAGATGAAAAGGCTTGCTCAGGATAGAGTAGGGTGGAGAGCTGCATCAAACCAGTCTCCGGACTGAAGACCATAACAACAACAGCAGTACGTGTTGTAATTTGCACCACCCATAATGTTGCGCTGTTCCCTAGCAAAAAAAAAAAAAAAAAAAAAAAAAAAAAAAAAAAAAAAAAAAAAAAAAAAAAAAAAAATTAGTTTTTGCGATCACATTCTTCTATTTGTTCAAACTGTGCAATATTGTCTACTATATGATGACTCTGACTTACATTGATGGTATCACTCATGAAATATTGAAAAACACTCTGTGTGAAGCTGAACTGACATTTCTTGTGTATGTAGATCGTCTGACGTTTGTAAATCTTGCATCTCTTTACGAAGTGTTAAGGTAATTGTGAAACTTTAACACATGTACAGAGAACTCGTGAATGCCTTTTAACACATGTGTGGTGAGTTTTGTATAGTAAGTCCATTTCGACTGCGTTTTGTAAGGCTAAATTTTGTGTTGCGTGTACGCAACACTGGGAAGAAATGGGTTAAGTGGCTCCACCCGACGGCAGTTCGGTACACCGACCGCGACAGCCGCCTCGAGGTACCTGCGTTCACCCGCAATCCACCACCGTCCTCACCACGGCGCGCATGTCCATTTAAGGACCGCACCAGGCAAGGATCGTAGTGAGGAACAGAAGAAACGCGTCGCCGCGAAATTACAATCGATATCACTCGATCAAAGCAAAGAGAAAGATAATCAAGATAGAAGGGGGTACGTAACGAGTAATTAGAGACGAAGGGTAACGGAGGAATGGTGCGATGCTGAGCCGTTCCGGCTCAGTGTTATTCTGAAACCCTTTGACGTGTGGAACGCACACCCATCTCAGCCGTCCATTTATTGCCGGAAATAACATACGACCAAAATTTTGTGAGATACATTCTTTTATTACTAGTACGTGAGGAATAGCGCTGTGAAGCCCGAATGCGTGGATTTCGCTTCACCCTGTATATTACACATACACCAGATGGCCATACAATGCTTATTAAAAGATGAGCGAAAACGAATCCAACATTGTGTCAAAATTTCAACGCAGTCTGTTTGGAACTTTCGGAGATTTGAGATATTGAAAGGACTAACACATTTGTACCAATATAAAAAATGTAGATATTACTAACCGCAAACTTTCCAAAATTCTTCACTGAATGCGCATGTTTTTATGTACCTAATTTTTTAAAATATATCACATATGTGTTTTTATTCATTTTATAATGGGGTAACGTTGTTACAAAAATGGCATAAACTTACATAAATGTGGGGTATATTAGGAGGATATAGACATATACAAACCTTCCTGCATTAGAATGCAACTGTGTGTAATATTTTCAAACGAATAAGTGAATAACTTTCGGAGATTAATGATTTTGCAAATCAAACATTTCTTGTTTTATTAATATAGATTAGCTGCAAATACCCGATTCGTTGTGTTTATTTATATCTCTTACATGTGTTTTCTGTAAAAGACATGTATTAACAATATTTTTACTTAAAACTGCACTATACACTTATTTTGACCCATTTTAGGTAACGGTAGTAACACTAAAAGTGGGCCTTTGCGATCGCCTTTTGACAGCTCGGAATTTAAATGTAAGTAACGGCTTAACCGTTTATCTGACACGAAAATTGAATAACTGAGTTTGTACAGGAGAAAATTCTCTACAACTTTGCTGTCTTATGTTGTTGATGTTTTTTCATATCACGTATCGTTTCAGAGATATTAGCAAAAATAACGGCGATCTCACGATGTCTGTCTGTCTGTCCGTAACGTGTTCCCACATTTTATGTCGAACTGTTCAACCGATCGGCACTAAATTTTACAAACATAATTGTTGGGTGCCAGAGATCAGAATTTTTTCAAATATTTCGGACAAAAATACGTTAGTAACGCTAAAAAAAGACGTTTGTAATATCATTTTAATTGAGTAGAAACCGTTCATCTGACACGATAATTGTACAACGGAATTTGTAGATGTGAAAATTCTCTACAACTTTGCTCTCTTTTTTTTCATAAAAATAAACAACGTATCAGAGCCATCTATTAGTTATTTGGTATACTATGTCAGTAACAGCGCCTCTATCAGATCGTTACTATACAACGCTGCAATTCAAGCATAGCATACACCAGAAACTACAAATTACGATATCTTTTCTTCCCCTGATCCGATTTTAATGAAATCAAGCTTATATATTGCCCCAAGGTACTCTTAGTTGACCTATGAAACCCCATAAAAGTTCGTGTAGTACTCTTGGAGATTTACTGTACTACACCATACTTATAAGCATGTTGTTGTTGTGGTCTTCAGTCCAGAGACTGGTTTGATGCAGCTCTCCACCCTACTCTATCCTGAGCAAGCCTTTTCATCTCCTCATAAGAACGACAACCCACATCCACTTGAATCTGCTTACTATACGCGTCTCTTGGTCTCCCTCTGCGATTTTTACCCCACACACTTCCCTCCAACGCTAAATTCACAATTCCTTGATGTCTAAGAATGTGTCCTACCAATCTATCCCTTCTTTTAGTCAAGGTATGCCAGAAATTTCTTTTCTCCCCAATTCGGTTCAGTACCTCCTCATTAGTTACGCGATCCACCCACCTAATCTTCAGCATTCTTCTGTAGCACCACATTTCAAAAGCCTCTATCCTCTTTCTGTCCACACTGCTTATCGTCCATGTTTCACTCCCATACAAGGCGACACTCCATACAAATGCCTTCAGAAAGGCCTTCCTTAGGCTTAAATCAATATTCGATTTTAACAAATTTCTCTTTTTCAAAAACGCCTTTCTACCCATTGCCATTCTGTATTTTATATCATCTGTACTGCGACCATCATTTTTTATTTTACTGCCCAAGTAACAAAACTCCTCTACCTCCTTTATTGTTTCGTTACCTAATCTAATTCCTTCAGCATCACCTGATTTTCTTACACTGCACTCCATTACCCTAGTTTTGCTCTTGTTAATATTCATCTTATATGCACCTTTCAGCACACTGTCCATTCCGTTCAATTGCTCTTCCAGGTCCTTTGCTGTATCTGACAGAATTACTATGTCGTCGGCAAAACGCAATGTTTTTAATTCTTCACCCTGAACTTTAATTCCTTCTCCAAATTTCTCCTTGCTTTCCTTTATAGCTTGCTCAATGTACAAATTGAACAACACTGGGGAAAGGCTACAACCCTGTCTTACTCCCTTTCCAACCACTGCAACCCTTTCATGCCCTTCAACTCTGACAACCGCTGTCTGATTTTTGTACAAGTTGCAAATAACCTTACGCTCCCTATATTTTACTCCTGCTTGCTTCAGAACTTGAAAGAGTTTATTCCAATCAACATTGTCAAAAGCCTTCTCCAAATCTACAAAAGCTAGAAATGTTGGTTTGCCTTTTCTTAATCTATCTTCTAGGATAAGCCGTAAAGTGAGTATTGCCTCCCGTGTTCCTACATTTCTCCTGAACCCAAACTGATCTTCCCCGAGGTCGGCTTCTACCAGCTTTTCCATCCTTCTGTATATAATCCGTGTTAATATTTTGCAACCATGACTTATTAAACTGATGGTTCTGTAGTTTTCACACCTGTCTGCACCTGCTTTCTTTGGAATGGGGATTATAACATTTTTCTTAAAGTCTGAGGGTACTTCACCTGTCTCATACATCTTACACACAATGTGAAACAATTTTGTCATGGCTGGTTCTCCCAGAGACTTCAGTAGCTCTGACGGGATATCATCTACTCCAGGGGCCTTGTTTCGACTTAGATCTTTCAGTGCTCTGTCAAATTCATCTCTCAGTATAGTATCTCCTATTTCATCATCATCTACATCATCTTCCCTCCCTACAATAATGTCTCGAAGTTCATTTCCTTTGTAGAGCCTCTCTATATACTCTTTCCACCTTTCAGCTTTCCCTTCTTTGCTGAGAACTGGTTTTCCATCAGTGTCCTTGATATTCAAGCTGTTTTTCTTATCGCCAAATGTTTCTTTTATTTTCCTGTAAGCTGTATCTATTTTTCCCCTATTTATACATTCTTCTACATCCTTGCATTTGCCTTCTAGCCACTCCTGCTTAGCCATTTTGCACTTCCTGACAATCTCATTTCTTAGTCGTCTGTACTCCATTTTGCCTGTTTCATTTACTGCATTTTTATACTTTCTCCTTTTATCGATTAAATTTAGTATCTCCTGTGATATCCAAGGATTCTTTGTAGGTCTTGCCTTCCTACCTATTTTGTCCTCTGCTACCTTCACTATTTCATCTCTCAATTTTACCCATTCCTCCTCAACTGTTTTACTTTCCTCTGTTTCTATCAATTGTTGCCTGAAGCTCCCTCTGAAATTCTTAAGAACTTCGGGTTCCTTCAAATTATCTAGGTCCCATCTCCTTATTTTCCTACCTTTCTGTAGTTTCTTCAGTTTCAGCCTACAGTTCATAATCAACAAGTTATGGTCAGAGTCTATGTCTGCCCCTGGGTATGTTCTACACTTCAAAACCTGGTTCCGAAATCTATGTCTTACCATTATAAAATCTATCTGGTATCTCCCGGTGTCTCCTAGTCTCTTCCACGTATACAACCTTTTTTTGTGATTCTTAAACCAGGTGTTTGTTATAACTAAATTATGTTCCGTGCAAAATTCTACCAGGCGGCTTCCTCTTTCGTTCCTTTTGCCCAGACCATATTCACCCACTATCTTCCCTTCCCTTCCTTGTCCTACTACCGAATTCCAGTCTCCCATAACAATTAAGTTTTCCTCTCCCTTAATTGTCTGAATAATTTCCTTTAGCTCCTCATATATTTCTTCGATCTCCTCATCATCGGCAGAGCTAGTTGGCATATAAACCTGTACTACTGTTGTCGGTGTTGGCTTCGTATCTATCTTGACAATGATAATTCGATCGCTGTGCTGGTCATAGTAGTTTACCCGCATTCCTATTTTCTTATTCATTATCAATCCTACTCCTGTGATACCACCAACTGATTTTGTATTTATAATCCTGTACTCACCTGACCAGAAATCCTGTTCATCCTGCCACCGAACTTCACTAATCCCCACTATATCTAACTTCAACCTATCCATTTCCCTTTTTAAATTTTCTAATTTTCCTACTCGATTAAGGGATCTAACATTCCACGCTCCGACCCGTAGAATGCCAGTATTGTCTTTCCTGATGATCACATCCTCCTGAGTAGTCCCCGCCCGGAGATCCGAATGGGGGACTATTTTACCTCCGGAATATTTTACCCGAGAGGATGCCATCATCATATGTTCATACAGTAGAGCTGCATGTCCTCGGGAAAAGTAACGGCTGTAGTTTCCCCTTGCTTTCAGCCGTTCGCAGTAGCTGTGTGGCAAAGCCACATTAGCTGATGTTACAAGGCCAGCTCAGTCAATCATCCAGACTGTTGCTCCTGTAACTACTGAAAAGGCTGCTGCCCCTCTTCAGGAACCACATGTTTGTCTGGCCTCTCCACAGATACCCCTCCGCTGTGGTTGCACCTACGGTACGGCTATCTGTATCGTTGAGGCACGCAAGCCACCCCACCTCGGCAATGTCTGTGGTTCATGGGAGTGGACTTATAAGCATAGTATATACAAAAACTTTAAATTACGGTATCTTTCCTTCCTCTGATCCGATTTTGATGAAACTAAGCCTATGTTTCTCTCCAAACTATTCTCAATTTACCTGTGGAAACCCATGAAAGTTCGTGTAGTACTTTTGGAGATTACCTTCAACAAACAGACATACACGATGGCTTTTAAGCAAATGATTAAATTATGATATCTTTATTTTCTGTTATCCGATTTTAATTATTGAAGCCTTTATGTAACCGCACGATGTTCTAAAGGTACGTGTGAAAACCCCATCAAAATTCGTCAAGTAGTTTTGGAGATATACGTGTTCAAAGAGACAGACAGACATAACGGACATAGATAAAAAATTTCAAATTACGATATTTTTTCCCGTGATCTGACTTTTATGAAACGAAGTCTATATATTGTACTGTTACGCTCATATTACCTGTAGAAACGCTATGCAAATTCGTGAATTAGTTTTGGAGATAAGAGGTTTTTAATAGTTAAAAAAACAGACACGACGGTTTCTGAAAACACTTACAATTAAGATATCTTTTGTTTTAGTGATCCGATTTTGATAAAATTATGCCTATATGTTGACCCAAACTTTTCTCATGTTTCCTGTGAAAACCGCATGAAGATTCTTCCAGTAGTTTTGAAGATTGAAGGGAACAGCGACAGGCCTACATTTACAGATTTATTATTAGTATAGATGACGCCTGATGTCACCAACAAAAGTTCAAGCTTCACAGCAATATCCTCCCTGTCTCAGTAGCTATAACGGTAAGCTTAATCCCAGCTTCTTGCGTTTTATATTATGGGGACAAAAAGACTAATCGGAAAATAACGACTCTCCGTCTGTACATAGGAGAAGGTTGGATATTTCAACTGTACAAAGGAAAACTTACTCCTATTTACGGTCTGATTTCTGCGCATCCTTGAAGTTGAAATTCGCCGAAAAAAGCCAGAAAAAGCACGCTTTTTCTTAAATATTACAGCGCACGTCGTCCCCTTTTCAAATAAAATATAAGTCATACACGAAATAAAAGTAGATATTTCAACGATTCCGGCGAGGTATAAAAATTTCGCCACGCGATGTGACCAGAATATGGGCTCATAGTCAGAGGCAATCATTATGAAATGGACAATAAGCTGCGAAGTTGTATACCGTCAAGTAGGACTGCGCGAGAAAGTAACGTTTTGTTTCCCTTTAAACCACCTTAAGACTTCCAGTGGATGCAGGTTCACCAATGACTGTGCCCCTCAACGCTATTACATCTGCCGAAAACCATGACTCAGCCTGTATGCTTGTGTGATATATAGTGTCGTCGCTGGTCTTCATTCCGAATTTTATATTAGTTGATGACTTTCAATCACTATATCTTCCACCCTCTTATAGCTATCGACATGGAAGTGCTGTGGAGTACAACGGAATACTTTAGACTGAAACTACATAAAGAGACCATTCGTCCGCGTTGTGTAGTTATTGATGGAGAGGGAATTATTGACACACACTCAGGCAGAATTTTATATAATTTGATACCTTTCATCCCTCATATCTTCCACTTCTTTGTCGTTATCAACCCTGAACTACCATAATGAAAATTGTGAGACTGAACTAGTACCACAAAAGATTACTATTCGTTTGCAATGTGTAGTTTTGGATGCAGAGTGAAATATAGACACAAGCACCTCAGTTTTTATATATTTAAGAAATATCTGAGTTCGCCCTATTAGAATGGTCTTGTAATCCGTAAAATCGTCACTGCTTATTTAAGTTCGATATTAGGACATCATTAGCGGTGGCTGTGATTTCACTGTTGTTGTGGAAGCTACTAGAAACTAGAATTAGGTGCCACATGTTGATAAAAACAAAATTGAATGCACCTGCTTTCCAGACGTAAAGTGAGTCAGTCTCCGGCGGATGATGAAGGATGGTGTTTGTTATTGGAGGCGAAGGTCATGGGTGCAGCCTTGAGACTGGGCAGACGTTTGTAGATCGCGGATTAATAAGCGTTTGGCAGTCATTCGTAAGATACAACAAAATTATTTCTCAAGCGCCAGTTTATACAGGGTTGCAACGAAAGAGTCCCTGATTTCAAAATTAAATATATCTTAAACTAAGATCGATAGACGAGTAAAACAGTTTATTATGGTAAGTGCAAGAATATTATGTAGCAGTTATACAGAAGTTTCGTAGTTCCAAAATCTGCTAACAGGTGGTAGTGTAATCGTAATACTGAATGCATATAAATAGTGCGCTACAACTCAGAGCGACCATTGCTACGGTTGACACGTGAAATATCATTAGTGAGGTCGAAGTTATGTTTGCCGTTAAGCAGTGTGTATTTCTTGTACTGGAATGCCACACGTTAGACCACACCTCTGCTGCAGGTTTCAAACAGAATATGGCGTTGCAAAAGGACGAGATGCGAAAATTATTCCCAAGGTCATCGCCGAATTTCAATGAATACGGAGTGTGGTTGATGAAATAATGGGGAATTTTGGATCCGGAAAAACTAAAATTCCTGCTGAAATTATCACCACCATTTTTTGGAATAATTCTCCAAAATTCGAGGAAATCCGTCGGAAGAGATTGAAGGGTTTCAGCACGCAGAAAATACTGAAACAAAGTTTAGACGTATTTCCATTCAGTTACTAAGGTACCAGGTACAACCTGTACGAAATGGGCGACAGAGGGCTGACTTTGCGAATCACATTATTATAATGATTCATAATGAAGAATTTGACGCTGCCTGCACCTGGTTAGCGTGTGAAGCACATTTCCACCCGAACTGTCGTAAATTAACGAAACTGATGAATTTGGGATTCCAAAAATTCCCATTTGTATGAAGCAAAAACCTTGGATTCTCCCACACCTACTATTTGGGCTGCAGGGGCACTATTGGCCTTTTTTCATGTGAGAAACGATCACCAGTGATCGTACGTTGCAATTTTGGAACAATTTGTCGCCACACGTAGCATTCGACTATCGACCATGCACCAAGTGGGTATGAGAGACGAGGAAACACATCATTGCATCAAACAGGTATGTCGATTTCTTGATGAACACTTCGGGGATACAGTAATTGAGATGGATTGTTTCAAATTTCTTCCGCGGGTATTATTGGCCTGCACATCCGCTCAATCTCTCTCCTTGTGACTATTTTTTGTTTTATTACCTGTATATGAATATTCAATGATTTTCATTACATTTAATAGGACTCTTTTGTTAATTCACGATTGAATTATATCCTTTTCTAATCCTGTAGGCACGTCGATTACTATTTGACTTATGACATTTCTTTTAAAACTATATAAGGCTTTTGAAAAGTCGACGAAAGCGAAGTGTGCTAGGCTATTAAATTCTACGGTTTCTCCATAATGTGGCTTAGAAAATAATATCTATTCTGCTTCTATTTCTCCTTAGTCCTCGTACTATTTCTATATCATTTTGTATTTACCTCTAATTACTGATGTAGTAATATTGGGGTTATATAATGATGGCTAATTCCCCAGCAATTATGTAGAGTAAGGGCGTGGATTGTTGGATACCGATTTGATTTTTGAAATTTAACCTGCTTATAAATAGTTATAACTGGTATAACACGTCGTTAAAATAACCGTTGGACGTCCTACATATTTTGTAAAGGGTGTTAGGCCATTCACATCATAAATATTAGCTGTATATGTCGCCAAGGTGAAACTGAACGATAATCAGCAATGAAAGGGAGGGAGGGTAATGTCGGATACAAACATCACCTTTATGTATGACGTGCAAATGTGCACTTCAATTGTATTTATATCATGAATAGGTAGTTACGTACAGTTTAAATCAGTTTCTAACAGTAATCACACACAAACTGATGACCGTATGCACCTTAACCATCGGCATGGTACCAGTTTTCACAAAGGGTACATTGCACCCACTGTTCACCTTACACATCGTCAGGGAACTTTCGTGAGCAATATGCACATATCGCAACTTCAGTTTGTTTGTCTGTGTTGTGGATATCAGCCGGTATCCGAGATTACCCGACTACACACGGACAAAATAAGAAACCGTCTAACTAACACATACTGTCTGCAGCATTTCTACATTTAGGGTATTAAGAAGCCAGGTTCTTGGTCTATCAAAGAATGCATTTTACACGGGGCACATATATTAATAACTGGCAATAAAATCATTTTACTTATCCATCAAAATTTAATTTGAAGATAACTGGAAATCGGGCTTCTCGCACACAACAGAGAAATCAACCCTAATAGCGCCCCTTACAGAGGTTTGCCTACTTGTAGAGGACGTAATTCATGACTTTCACACCAGATGGCCATGAAACTAGGTATCCGACATTGCTAGACGTATTAGGTAACTCTCTCCCTTACTTTAATAATTGATTGTCTTCTTCTCACATACGATACTGGAAATTAATGTACTCCCTGTCCATTCTTTACTGACTTATTCACCACGATGTTAAATGAAGTATGAATCTCAGGATATAATACTTGTCTTCCTTATTTTATTAATCCGTTATACATGCCGTACCGTCAGGCCTTTGAGATTTCCTCTTTTAAGTCTTCTTATTGTAGTGCATATTTCATACAATTAGTCCATTCGCTTGTCATTTCTTTGCTTTGTTGTCTAGTTTCAATTTCCACACTTTTTATGTTGTTATAGCTCATTTAAAATTATCTGACCAATGAATTATACTTATACTCGATAACCTCTTTTTGATTTTGAAGCAGGCACCTTACTTTATCTAGTATCAAGCTGCCAATAATCACAGTATTAATATGGGAACACGAAAATGGCAGTACCGATTTTTAACATTTACAAGGATGACAATGAAACTTATATAATTTGAAAGGTAATATGGCTCAGATGTTTCCAAAACAAAAGTCATGTGTGTAAGCAGACGTTAATAGTAGATGAAGGAGAACTTCAACACTATGTTAATATGAGCTCAAATATTACAGTTGAAATGTTTTTTTGACAATCCGATATGCGACGGACTTCATGATGGTGAATTCACTACGATTAACACAATATTTTTATAGATATGATGAATGTGTACGCTTGAGACAAAATGATGACAACGTGGTTTCACGAAACGGATCTTTAATCTATATCTACGAATGTGAATGTCTGTTCGGTGTTCGTTTATCAAGTCTGAACTACAAGACATAAAGAGCTAAAAATTTGTACAGTTACTAATGTCTACCCGGGGAAGGCTTTAGGCACGGTTTAATGGCGATCGGTTAGCTATATATATATATATATATATATATATATATATATATATATATATTAATGTGAATGTCTGTTCGGTGTACGGTTGTCACGTCCGAGCGACAAGACGCAGAGACTTAAATATTTCTACAGTTACTAATTTATATCTGAGGAAGGATTTAGGCACAGTTTTATAGCGATCTGATAGATATTTAGTAATCTGAAGAATATAACGCGAAATGCGGAACAATAATTACTCTTTGAAAATTATATTTACTCTTTGAAAATGGTTTTATTGGTTGCATTGTTGCTTGAGGGTTGATAATGATAAAAGGGTGGTGTATATTGGGATGGAAAGTTATCGGTGTATATAAAATTCTACGCGCGCGTGTGTGTGTGTGTGTGTGTGTGTGTTAATATTTCGCTCTGCAGCGAAAAATACAGAACGCAAACGAATAGTTTGTGTGTAATTGTTGTCCGAAGTCTTCCGTTGTACACCACAGCAGTTCCATGCCGATAGCTATAAGGGGGTTGAAGATATGGTGGTTGAAAGTCGTCAAATTATAAAAAAATTCGGACTGAAGGCCAGCGATGAAATTTGCGACTCTATAGCAAGGAGTTACATACAGCGAAACGTGATGCCACAGACTATATCTTTGGTCTATGCGTGCTACAATATCTTCAGCTCTTTCTCTGTAAGGATAAGCACACGAATAATGAAATATAAGAATAAATAAATAAAGCAGTAAAAAAGAAATTTCTTTTAATTCACCTCTTTAAAAAATCGATTTGACGTTTCGCGCATTACATCAAATGATCGATCTGTGATATTATTACAATCATTATTGTTGAATTTCGTCACTGGATTCTTCGAAACTAGCGCATTTTTACGTGTCGTTTGATCTATACTACTTACTATTCAGTCTCATAGCACACTACTGAAAGATAGGTTATCTATCTATCAACAATACGCGAGCGCAGCCGCGGGTTTATGCTAGTAAATAATAAATAGTGATCTTGACTTCCGCAAGTATTGTGTTCACAATGACGAATCGTTGATTGATACGTCAAGCAGTCACATCAGAATGGGTAACTAAGAATGTAAGATTTCGCGGTCATTATTGTTAAAATTGAAATTCTTCTGAGCTCATCGCCGCGTCATGATGATATATTTTTCCTACGTTTCGGATCCGTTACCGGAGTCTTCCTCAGGGAAGGAAGGCTTTTGAAACGGATCCGAAACGTTGGAGAAATAAATCATAATGGCGCGGCAAATACATCAGAAGAATTTCAATTTTTATAAGTTAAGTAATTTTAAGTAGACACCCCATGATATTTTGTAACAATTTCTCTGCTCATATTCACAGAATAACTTGCACAGAAGCCCCTTCTACTTTACCGAGATCAAGCTTTTTTACTGTTTACACTAAATAACAAAAATTACTTAATTTATAGTCATTATTTCCGTGTTTGTGGGAAGGGGAGGAGGACAGGCCCCCTCGCACTCTTTTCCATTACATACGCCCCTGGAATCATTTGTCTCTAATAGCAACACTTTGTAACCGCTACTCGTGGAGGCGGTGGTGGTAATCCATTCTGCTGGGGAAGCAAACATCTCTTCATCCGTTTGTGTGACTTGACATTGCAATGCCAGTGTCATAACAAAGGTCTACCTGAATCACTGTCAGCCTTGTCAGACTTGGGGCAAGAAAGGGACGCAGAGGTTGGGAAAGGAGTAAGACAGGGTTGTAGCCTTTCCCCAATGTTGTTCAATATGTACATTGAGCAAGCAGCGAAAGAATGGAAGGAGAAATTTGGATTGGGAATTAAAGTTCAGGGAGAAGAAATAAAAAGTTTGCGGTTTGCTGATGACAGTAATTTTGTCAGTGACTGCAAAGGATCTGGAAGAGCAATTGAATGGAATGGACAGTGTGTTAAAAGGAGTATATAAGATGAACACTAACAAGAGTAAAACGAAGGTAGTGGAATGTAATATCAGGAAATCAGATGATGCTGAAGGAATTAGATTAGGTAATGAGGCAAAAAAGTAGTAGATGAGTTTTGTTATTTGGGTAGCAAGATTACTTCTGATGACCGAAGTAAAGAAGATATAAAATGCAGCATTGCTATGGGAAGAAAAGCGTTTCTAAAGAAGCGAAACTTGTTAACATCCAATATTAATTTAAATGTTAGGAAGTCATTTCTGAAAGCATTTGTCTCGAGTGTAGCAATGTATGGGACTGAAACGTGGACGATAAGGAGTTCAGACAAAAAGATGATAGAAGCTTTTGAAATGTGGTGCTACAGACGAATAATGAAAATTAGATGGGTAGATCACGTAACTAATGAGGACTAACCGAAATGGGAAGTTAAGAAGTTTCTGGCATATCCTGACTAAGAGAAGGGATAGATTGGTGGGACACATTCTGAGACATAGGAATTGTCAACTTAGCATTAGAAGGAAGTGTGTGGGGTAAAAATCGTGAGGGGGGGGGGGGAGGAATACAGTAAGCAGATTCAAAAGGATGTAGGTTGCCGAACATAGTCTCAGATGAAGAGACTTGCACAGGATATGGTAGCGTGGAGAGCTGCATCAAACCAGTCTGCGGACTGAAGACCAAAACAATAACAACGGCAACACTACAGTATTATCGTCTTGTCTGTCTACTCTACCTTTAACTTGGTTGCACTGACGTTGAATGTTTGGGTGATTAATATAAAATTTATGTTCAGAAACGACTGAACATCGGCATGCATTTTCAGTGGTATGCACTGTGTTCAAATGATTGTAATCCTATCGGAATAAACGACTTAGGTTATCAGTCACAAGGCTTACTAACTAGTCAAACTAACGTAAGCTAAGGACGACAAATACACCCATGTTCGAGGGAGGACTCGAACCTCCGACGGGGAACGGCCACGCGTACCGGAGCAAGGCGCCTTGATTTCCTCGGCTATTCCGCCGCGGCTTGTATGCATTGCAAAGTCAGTGTAAATCGATTGGTTCACTATCTTTGTAAGCGTTACTCGTGGAGGCGGTGGTGGTCATCCATTCTGCTGGGGAAGCAAACATCTCTTTATCCGTATGTGTGACTTGGCTTTGCACTGTCCGTGTCATAACAGAGGTTTATCAGAATCACTGTCAGCCTGGTCAGACTGCGCCTGCCGGGTTCTCGATGCTTCCCAGCCGGCACGTGTGTTGTGCGGGTCAGCCTGTCCAGGCGACATTGACGGATCGCCGCAGCTTCGTTATCGACGCCGAGGGCACATACGGGCTAATACGATAAGCGTTGTTTCGTGCCTGCGTAGTAGACACTGCGCATATACCTCGTGTGGAGTTTCGCGTCGTGGTTAACACTATCCTGACATTCACCAACAGTTGGCAATACTTCCGATCCCTGACACGTACGCTGTCTCTGGGCAAAGAAGGCAGAAAGAAAGATACCCTTTAATGTCCCGTCGACAGCGTGGTCATTAGAGACTGACGGATTTTTCGGTAAGGCCCTTTCAAATGCCCTTTCAGAGAAAACATTACGGCATATACCTGATTTAAGGAAATTACAGAATACCTAAATCTGGAATTGATCCTTCATCCGCTAGAATGTGAGTGCTACCACTGAATCACCTCGCCCAGTCTTTGCAGAATAAGGTGTTAATATCGCTGACTAACAGTGTGGTGAGACTGGAGCACTAAGCCAGTGGCGCCGCGTCCTATGTGTTCACTGGTGCAGTGAACCCCCAGCAAAAAGCTCATTGTGAAACATAGTAAATAAATAAATAAAATAAAAGTGTTTGTAAACTATCATTCTTCTAACAGATCATTTTATATGTACCAGGTGATCAAAAAGTCAGTATAAATTTGAAAACTTAATAAATCACGGAATAATATACCGTAGTGGCCGTGCAGACCGTGACAGGAGCGCCTCAGTCCCCTCAGCCACCGCGGCCGGCGACTCGTGTCCAGTCTGATGCCGACAACAACATCGCTTCCTCACCCATCTCTCCTCTGCAGATAAAGTGCCAGTACGCTAACAGATTTTTAATCTTCTCTTACCCCGTGAAGCGGCTATCATGCTGAATACCGTTCTTAGTTATTTATATCAGAGGTAGGCCATTGGCTCATGAAAATTCACTGTTTTAAGTATGGGATTTTATTCGGTTTTTAATACATGTTGACGGAGCCCCACTTTTTTTAAGAAAGGTATTTTATAGATGGTTTTATAGTCAAGTTAGTTACAAATGAAGAATAATAATGGGGATCAGCTAGTTTAGAGTCAAAGTAACATATGGTTAAAAATGTTCAAATGTTTGTATAGTCTATGGGTCTTAACTACGGGTCAACAGTCCCTAAACTTACAAACTACTTATGAACTACTTACGAACTAGGACGGCACAAATATCCATGCCCGAGGGGGGATTCGAACCCCCGACCGTAGTGGCCGTGCAGACCGTGACTGGAGCGGCGTAGTCCCCTCGGCCACCAACATATGCTTAAGATCTGAATGAAATAAGCACCTGAGGATGCAAATTTAATTTGCGAAACCGGTCGTGAGTTTTTAGACTTTTTAACAGCCGCAGCGGTGTGACATCAAAAATATGAATCAGATTTACTGTGGTCGCCCGATGAATAAAGTATTGTGTACAAATTACTCAGCTCTAAGCTTGGAAGAAAAGTGTGAAATAATGAAGATTGGTAGACCGACGCCTCAGCTCGAGTTGAAGCAAGCGCAAACAAGCCGAGGTCAGACATTCTGTAGATCATGTAAAGAAAATATATCTAAAAGGGCGGGGGGTCGATGAAACAAGGACGCGCCGAGCAGGAAGGAGGGCGAGTGGGGTGGAGGGGCACGGCACTATCAAGATAAGATCCGGTACTGAAAGAAGTGAACCCCCAGTCATCTGTCATCTGAAGCCCTAGCCGCCACTGCACTGAGCTCAATATTGAGCTGGAGTGACTAATGAAAGGCACCTTTCAACACAAATCGGTGACGTTGAATATTACTCAGGGCTGTTGCGGTTAACAGGTTATGACTTAACTGACGCGCTTCTATTTTTTCTTTTTATCGGCCCAGAATCCAGGCCTGGGCTACAACTACATAGTTAAGAGTATGGCGTCATGGCCCTGCTGAAGTATAGACGCTTTATACCTCCGATCGTCACTGATGTTACATTTTGCGTGGCCAATAGTGTGTTCGGGTCACTGCAGCGGACTGACGTAAGGAGTGGGTAGATGTCGTATGTATGACGGCAGTAGTAACCGTAAAGATTCTGAAGATGGTAATATTGTATTACCGAAACTAGTAATTAAAACGTTTCATAATATTAAGCCGCGGTGGAGTGGGCGAGCGCATGGTCCTATGCGCGAGGCCGTTCCCCGTCGGGGGTTCGAATCCTCTCTCGGGCATAGATATTTGTGTTGTCTTTAGTATAAGTTAGTTCATAAGTAGTTTGTAAGTTTAGGGACTCATGAATCAGCAGTTAAGTCCCATAAACTTAACAAAATTTGAACATTTTGAACATAATATTAATGGCCGAAGGTTTTTATTTAGAAAATTAATAATACAATCGTAGTACCAAATCAGCGATGATCAAGATGAATATACGAAGACAGCTACAAATGTTTAACGTCAAGTTCAGAAAGAACGACAATGCAGTGTGTTTCAGGAGTAGCAGTAATGAATATTTTAGGAGGTGACAATATAAACTAATGAAATAGAATACCATATAACTTGTGCCAGTATTTGTTATGTATAGAGATACAGCTGTTAGTATGTAAGCCAACAAACGTACAACAAATCAAATGGAGGACGATCAAAGTCGATTTTCAAAAATCGCACTGCACTTTCGACTTATCTTGACAACAACACACGTACCTCTTCTTAGATAGCCTTTGCGGTCTCTTATGATATCGTTGTTGTGGTCTCCAGTCCGGAGACTGGTTTGATGCAGCTCTCCGGCCTGCTATATCCTGTGTAAGTCTCTTAATCTCTGAATAAGAATGGAAGACTACATACAATTGAATCAGCTTACTGTATTTGTCTTTTGGTCTCCCTCGGAGATTTTTACCCAACACAATTCGATGATGCCTCAGAATGTGCCCTACCAATCGATTACTTCTCTTAGTCAAGACATGTCAGGAACTTCTTTTCTTCCCAATTCTGTTCAGACCATCCTCATTAGTTAAATCTATTAATCAGCATTCCTCTGTAGCTCCCCATTTGAAAAGCTTCTGTCTTCTTTGTGACTGAATTCTTTTTCTTCCTCGTTTCACTCCCATACAATGCTATAAAGCAAAGTCTTCCAGAAAACACTTCCTAACGTTTAAATTAACTAGAGAACCCGTGCACCGTTAGTGGAATGACAAAAAAGTTGGGAAGAAGTGGAAGTAGTTGTTAGGTCAAAAAGAACTGCATATCTTGGTTAGAACGGAAGATATCAGTAAACAAACTGATTAAAATATTCAATGCGAGGACAGAAGAATACCGCGTTTGATTAAAAATAAAGGATGGAGATTCTGATACTAATGATAAATCTGCGAATGAATACCTTTCTGTTTAAAGCAAAAAATGAAGGAAATCGGTCGGATAGAACGGCCTGACCGACTGACTTTAGTTTACAGCGAGGACGTTCCCATAAGAAATATACAGAAGGAAATCTTGTTTGAATATAAAAAAAGAAAAGGAAAGCGAGAATTATGTAAATTCTGATACTTGATGACAAATTTGTGGATGAGTACCTTTCGTTTAAAACAAAAATGAGGTAAATCGGCCGGGTATTTGGTCTGGCCGACTGACTTTATTTTTCGTAGATTTTTTTTTATATATAAGATTTTGGATGTCAACAAATTTCGCTTCTTTAGTAATGCTTTTCTTCCCATAGCCACTCTGCAGTTTATATATATATTATTTCGGCCATCAGAAGGAGATTCAGGTCCTTCCTCGGTCATGTGTGTGTGTGTGTGTGTGTGTGTGTGTGTGTGGTCCTTAGTCTAAGTTAGTTTAAGTAGTTTGTAAGTCTAGGGACTGATGATCATAGCAATTCGGTCCAATAGGTGTACAAACGTTTGATCATTACTGTTTTTATTGTCTCGTTACCCAATCTAATTAAACGTATTTAAGTGGCGGTCTATTCCGAAAGAACAAACGTCACTTCTGATCCTGCAGTTGTTATTGCTTTCATATTCACAGAATATATGACATGAACTGCGAATGGGCAAAGCTGAAAATGTAAACCCAGCCAGGATTTGAACCTGTGTCCTTGCAGATGCGGTGATTACTGTGTCCCCAGTGATGTAGGGGTCAGCGCAACTGCCTAGAAAGCAAGAGACCCAAGTTCGAATCCCGGCTGCGTTCACATTTTTTAGCTTTGCCCATTCGCAGTTGATGTCATATATTCGGCCAATCTAATTCCTTCAACATCGTCTGATTTTCTTACACTGAATTCCATTACCCTTGTTTCGCTCAAGGTTTTCTTCAACTTATAACCTCCTTTCAAGAGATTGTCTATTCAGTTCCAGTGTTCTTCGACGTCCTTTGCTGTCCCTGACATACAATATCATCGGTAAACTGCAAGGTTTTGAATTCTTTTCCTTGATCTTTAATTACTTCTCCAAATTTTTCTATGCATTCCTTCACAACTTGCTGGAATCAGTAACCGCTACTGGCATCATAGAGATCGAAAACTAAATATCGCAATGTTGCTGTATAGCGAAGCATACAACAACCCACTGCTGTACAGCCTATCTGGGTACATTGAATCCCGTAGCTGTCTGCAGAGCTCGGCCCATATGAATTTCAGACTGTTGCCTGTTGGTAACGAACGGCACGGGCTGGCGTTGTTTGTCGAGGGCCCACCTTTGATCTGCACCAAATGGCTAGCGTCGTCTGAAAGCGAGTGCGCAGTCGTGAAAATACGCCTGGACGCACTCACTCGGCGTGCGCTGCCTCCTCTCCCACCGAATGTTCGCCTCGATAACCGTGCGTCTGCTAGATGTGTTCCGACGGGAACAAACAGCAGCGAACAAAGGAGATGTCGCCGGCTGCACTAACTAACCAGCGCCACAGTTATTACGCGCCTCAAAACAATTAGGGGTCGGGTGAGGTATAAACAATATACCGGGTGATCAAAAAGTCAGTATAAATTTGAAAACTTAATAAATCACGGAATAATGTAGATAGAGTGGTAAAAATTGACACACATGCTTGGAATGACATGGGGTATTATTAGAACAAAAAACAGTTCAAAAAGTGTCCTGCAGATCGCGCTTATCTGAGCACAAAAGCAATAATTAGCATAGCAAAGTAAGACAAAGCAAAGATGATGTTCTTAATTTTTTAAATTTTTTTATGGGACTTAACTACGGTGTCATCAGTCCCTAAACTTACAAACTACTTATGAACTAACTAATACTAAGGACGGCACAAATATCCATACCCGAGGGGGGATTCGAACCCCCGACCGTAGTGGCCGTGCAGACCGTGACTGGAGCGCCTCAGTCCCCTCGGCCACCGCGGCCGGCTCTCAGTATGTTCACCATCATTCCTCAACAATAGCTGTTATCGAGGACTAATGTTGTGAACAGCACTGTAAAGCATGTCCGGAGTTATGGTGAGGCATTGGCGTCGGATGTTGTCTTTCAGGATCCCTAGAGATGTCGGTCGATCACGATACACTTGCGACTTCAGATAACCCCAAAGCCAATAATCGCACGGACTGAGGTCTGGGGACCTGGGAGGCCAAGCATGACGAATGAGCACACGATCATCAGCAAACGACGCGCGCAAGAGATCTTTCACGCGTCTAGCAATATGGGGTGGAGCGCCATCCTGCGTTCCAGCAGGTGTTTATCAGCCAGGCTGGGGATAGTGCGATTCTGTAACATATCGGGGTACCTCTCGTCCGTCACGGTAGCAGTTACAAAACCAGAATCACGCAGTTCGTCGAAGAAAAATAACCCGATAGCGGTAGAGATGGTAAATCCAACCCATACCTTGACTTTCTCGTCGTGCAATGATGTTTCCACGACAGTTATACTGTTTTCGGTAGCCCAAATTCTGCAGTTGTAGGCGTTGACAGACCCTCGGAGTGTGAAATGAGCTTCGTCGGTCAACAACACGTTGCTCAACCAATTGTCATCTTCCGCCATCTTTTGAAACGCCCACACCGCAAATGTCTTCCGCTTCACTAAATCGCCAAGTAACAGTTCATGATGGCGATGGATTTTATAAGGATAGCATCGGAGGGTACGCCGAAGTGCCAACCAAACACTAGTGTATGGACTGCCGGTGCGACGTGCGACTTCCCCGTGCATAGATGAACCCGCAATACGCCTTGCGCTCGGTCGGCCACTACGAGGTCTATCGTCTAAACAACCCGTGGCTTCGAACTACGAAATCATTCTCGACACAGCTGCATTTGTCAACGGACCTTTCCCCGTTCGAATCCCCGTCCTATGGCGATAGCACATTACCCTTTCTGATAATACAGCTTCACTAAAAGCGCCTTTTCAGGTAACGCAACATGCTGCGACTGCTGGTGCATCTGATTCTCTCTCTCTCTCATTACAGCTCCTTTTATACACGATTTTCATGCGCAGTCACTGCCTTCTTTGCTGTTCAGCGCCCTCTGTAGGACATTTTTTGAATTTTTTTTGGGGGTCTTATAAAACCCCATGTCATTCCAAGCATGTGTGTCAATTTTCACCCCTCTATGTACATTACTCCGTGATTTATTAAGTTTTCAAATTTATACTGACTTTTTGATCACCCGGTACATATGGTAGCATATGTTATCCACATTTTAGCTACAGTTGTAAT
Organism: Locusta migratoria; assembly: GCA_026315105.1. Taxonomy (NCBI): domain Eukaryota; kingdom Metazoa; phylum Arthropoda; class Insecta; order Orthoptera; family Acrididae; genus Locusta; species Locusta migratoria. The sequence goes on along the minus strand of CM048750.1, from coordinate 223,173,952 downwards.
TTGTGTATGATACAGTACGGTATTTTGCTGTCTCAACTCTTTACTTGAGGTTTACATGGCGTTTACTTAGAGCGAGAAACTCATTCTCATTGCCTTTTAATTTCGTGTGTAATGGTCAGTCCGTGCGTGACATCTACAGTATGAAGCTATCAATCAGCTCTTGAGGGATATTTGGACATTCTTCCGTGAGTGTAATATCCAGATCTGCAACCGCTGTGGGAGGTGCCGGTATGGCTGCAATGCGTCTGCCAAGTGCATCCCAGGCGTGTGATCACTCGCTTTTAAGACCGATGAACAAGCTGGCCACTCCATTCGTTCAATTTCTTCAAGCATGTTGTCAACCAGTGGCGTAAATATGGGGGGGGGGGGGGGAATGAGGGGGATAGAATTCCCTCCTCCCCCCAGAACCCGAAAAAAAAAAGAAGGAAAGAAATCGTATAACAGCAATCTGGTAAAGGTAAAGATTGGAAACTTGGGGTGTTTTCCCATAAGCTTTCACTGGATCGGAGTGAATTAGTTTCTTCAACGGGAGTGGTAGATGGTAGTCTGTCTGGAAACTGACTAAAATTTTGCTCGCCAAGCAGGTCCATCCCCCCCCCCCCCCAAAGCCAAGTGCTAGTTACGCCACTGTTGTCAACCAATGCGGCTCTGTGGGGACGGAAGTTATCCTCAACCGAAAGGAACCCATCTCCTATGGCAGCAGCGTAGGGCACAACAAAAGGTCGAAGGATCCCATCTCTATACGAACGACATAGAGGTCCTTACGTCCGCCAATACTGACTCCTGCTCACACCATTCGTCCACCACCACGATATGGTGCCGTGGCGGAGTGGCCGAGCGGAATTGAGACGCTGTACTAATATATTAATGAATTTTTTTAAATGACTTGTGCGGTGCTTGTCGCTGACTTACGCCCTCTCTCTCTGCCAGCGAATCGATAAACATATGACATATGTCACGTTCAACTTTTTTTGCAACAAGCTGAAGGGAGAGAGCGGAACTATTCGTCACTTACTGTCTTCTCCTCTAAGTATTAGGACGTGTTCCAGGATATTGCCTAATTATTGTAAGTGTGAGCTTAGTTCCCTTTTTTATTAATTTCAATAAACCCCCACAATTAATTTGAAATATCTTACTTACTTACAATCCCTTCTCCATTCTCACTAATTTTAAAGTTATTTATTTTCAGCAGATCCAGTACTTCATAAAGTGATGCTCGGGTATTGTTGCGATTTGTTTCTCGATTGCACTACAACATGCTCTGAGTAACTTTTATTTATTTCGTGTCTATGAATGGTTTATTACATTTTAATGCCTGCAGAAAAATCTTCACGATGTTTATGAAGACCGATAATTTTGCAATTTTTGTCGAATATCATGATTAATTTTCAACACGGTCATAGAACAATAGTAACCGAAACGCACAATCTCAGCATCAATTTATCGAAGTAATATTCCAGTCATTTCAGGTAGAATCACTACAGAATATGACCGAAATATTAGTACCAGCTCCCAATAAGGTAAAATTTAGATTCCGCCGACTTCTTCTGTAATGTTGCTTTCTGGTGTTGTAATTGCTACCGAAGTCACGACCGCTACCATTTAATGGCGGAATCCAATACTTTTGTTTAAATTGTCCATTCCTTGTCAAAATTGTTCAGTAATTTCATTTAAAAATATTTCACTACCTGGTATAATTTCATCTGCGGTCCCCAACTTTAATACGCAACACCCATTTTCATACGAAAGCAGCATTACAGCGCTATGCTCCCATGCGCGAGGCCATTCCCCGTGGTCGTTCGAACCCCCCCCCCCCCCCCATGGGCATGGCTGTTTGTGCTGTCTTTAGTATAACGTAGATCATAAGCAATTTGTAAGTTTAGGGACTGATGATCCCGCAGTTAAGCCCATAAGCTTCAAAACATTTGAACATTTTTGAACATGATATGGTAACATTTCCTCAACATAAACAGGCTTCACCACTAATAAAAGCACGACAATTTTGAACCTTTATACCTGGTGGTGACGTAACAGCCGAAAACTAGTTTGTACTAAACAATATATATTGTGGAATATTGCTGCATTGTCGTGTTTTTATTAATGATCATATAGCGACTATTCTACCAAGAATCAACGCAACATTCTATCAACGAAAATAACCAGGATTTCTCCGACTGCTACGTTCTCTCCAGGTGAGGGTGATTTCGGATTGTTTGTGTTGATATTGCGCGTTCTGTTGCTGGCTGGGGGTTGCGTTATAGCTTCATGTCTCGATGGGCTGTTAACCGGAGAAAACGGTCTTCTCTTGCTTATGTTTCGGTGGACGACCTCAGGCTCGTCTTAAATTAACGGTTCCTGTTGTCTGAAATGGCATTCATGTCCTGCACATCACACTTTGGGACACTCCAATAGCTGCAGCCATCTCCCTCTGCGTCTGTTTTACATTCCATTTCTTTCTCACTACACTACCTGCTTGTGTAATTCGTTTGGTAGAATAAACACCATCAAACCCCCTCTCCATCAACATTCTGTTATTACCACTATCTAGTTTGCCGTAATGTTGCCTCCACTGTGTAAATAGTGTGTGTGTGTGTGTGTGTGTGTGTGTGTGTGTCTACTCCAAAAGAACAGACGTCACTTCTGATCCTGCAGTTATTATTTGATATTCACAGACTATATGATGTTAACTGTGAGTGCGCAAAGCTGAAAATGTGTACCCATCCGGGTCTCTCGCTTTTTAGGCAGTTGCGCCGACCACTACACCACTGGGGGCCACAGTGATCGCCACACCTGCAAGGACTACCTAAGCACGCCTTCCGTCAGACACAAATTCCCAGCTTTGCCCTGCCCACAGTACTCAAACTCATAGTCGCTTTGTACTAATTCCCGTAAGAGTAAGCGCTCCAAACTTTTCCACCCCTCCCCAGTAATGAAAGGATCATTGCTCGTCAGTGTTATATAATCTGTGAAAATGAAAGAATAACAACTGCAGGATCAGAAGTGACGTCTGTTGTTTCGGGATAGACGCTACAAGTATATATGTAATATGCCAGTGACGGGTAATGATCCTTTCGTTTGGAAAGGTGTGGGCAAGTTTGTAGCCCTTACTCTTACGGATATTAGTACAAAGTGCTGTGGCAGGGTAAAGCTGCCAATTTGTGTCTGACGGGAGGCGTACTTAGGTAGTCCTCACAGGTGCGGTGATCACTGTACCCCCAGCGGTGTAGTGATCGGTGCAACTGCCTAGAAAGCGGGAGACCCGGGTTAGCATCCCGGCTGGGTACACATTTTCAACTTTTCGCATTCGCAGTTCGCATTCGCATTCGTCTGTGAATATGATAACAGTACTTCAAAACCTAGATATTTTCCCCTAATCGCTTTGACTGGTGTAGATAGAAAGTGTCGGAGAAATAGGGCCGAGTATTAAATCTTTATTTATCAATGTTGCTCTCAGTCATAGCAGTTTGGTCCAATAGGATTACAAACATTTGAACTTATGGAAACACGGCTGTAAACAGTCCTACGACAAAATAGCGAAAAATTCAAATTCGTTGTCTCTTCCTGGACACCCTCTACTATTGCCTCTGTTCCTGCCCTACCGCTCAACTTCATGAAGACACACTCATGTAAACTCAGGTGCACCTTTCTCTCCATAATTTCTCATATTATATTGACCTGGCCATTTAAATTGCTACACCAAGAAGAAATGCAGATGTTGTTGTTGTTGTGGTCTTCAGTCCGCACACTGGTTTGATGCAGCTCTCCACGCTAGCCTGTCCTGTGCAAGTCTCTCCATCTGAGAATACGTTCGGCAACCTATATCATTTGGATCTGCTTACTGTATTCGTCCCTCGGTCTCCCTCTACGATTTTTACCCCACACGCCTCCTTCTACTGCTAAGTTGACAATTCCTTGATGTCTCAGAATGTGTCCAACCAATCTGTCCCTTCTCTTGGTCAGGATATGCCAGAAACTACGATACGATTTGCAACAGCTTGCATGTCTGTATCTATCGTAGTTCGTTAGAAGTAAATATTTTGCTGTCACAAAGATTATATGCTCACCCTGTGAAATATACCAATAAAATTCGCAGGGAAACACACTCCTAGCAATTAAAATTGCTACACTGCGAAGATGACGTGCTACAAACGCAAAATTTAACCCACATGAAGAAGATGCTGTGATATGCAAATGATTAGCTTTTCAGAGCATCCACACAAGGTTGGCGCCGGTGGTGACACCTACAACATGTTGACAAGAGGAAAGTTTCCAACTGATTTCTCATACACAAACAACAGTTGACCGGTGTTGCCTGGTAAAGCGTTCTTATGAAGCCTCGTGTAAGGAGGAGAAATGCGTACCATCACGTTTGCGACTTTGATAAAGGTCGGATTGTAGCATATCGCGATTGCGGTTTATCGTATCGCGACATTGCTGCTCGTGTTGGTCGCGATCCAATGACTGGTTGTAGAATGTGGAATCGGTGGGTTCAGGAGGGCAATACTGAACGCCGTGCTGGATCCCAACGGCCTCGTATCCCTAGCAGTCGAGATGACAGGCATGGCTGTAACGGATCGTGCAACCACGTCTCTATACCTGAGTCAACAGATGGAGACGTTTGCAAGACAAGAACCATCTGCACGAACAGTTCGACGATGTTTGCAGCAGCACGGACTGTCAGCTCGGAGACCATGGCTGCGGTTACCCTTGACGCCTGCGATGGTGTACGGAACGACGAACCTGGGTGTACGAATGGCAAAACGTCACTTTTTTTTTTTAGATAAATCCAGGTTCTGTTTACAGCATCATGTTTGTGGAATCCGTGTTTGCCGACATCTCGGTGAACGCACATTGGAAGCGTGTATTTGTCATCGCCATACTGGCGTATCACACGGCTTGATGGTTTGGGGTGCCATTGGTTACACGTCTTGGTCACCTCTTGTTCGCATCACTGGCACTTTGAACAGTGGCCGTCACATTTCAGATGTGTTACGACCCGTGGCTCTACCCTTCTTCCGCTCCCTGTGAAAGCCTACATTTCAGCAGGATAATGTACGACCGCATGTTGCTGGTCCTGTACGGGCCTTTGTGGAGACGGAAAATGTTCGACTACTGCCCTGGCCAACATATTCTTCAGGTCTTTCACCAATTGAAGACGTCTGGTCAATGGTGGCCGAGCAACTGGCTCGTCACAATACGGCAGTCACTGTGGTGTCGCACAAGTACAAAGTGCGCGCCACCTACTTTCGCCGCGCGCCGCCATGCACGCACGGCGCGGCGTTCTTACGACGTCAGCCACGAGCGCCCTCTGCTGCAACTCCGCTCGTGGCCACCACTGAACGACATCGTTCACTTGGGACTGAGATAGGAACCAGTCAACACTTCTGAATCAGATAGGCACCAGTGAAGACTTGGCTATCGGATAGGCACTAGGCAGATCTCTAGCTCAACTATGTATCAGCATTCTGCAGTACTGAGCTATGTAAAAGTTAAGTATTGTATAAATTCTGTGCAATATATATCTCGTTCTAATTTACTCTAGTGTTTCTAGTTTCTGGCTGCTCCCCTCCGTACCTGCACCAGCGTGTCGGTCTCATTCCACTCGGCCACCGACATCTACGACGGAAACGAGACACAAAAGCGGCGACGAGGCTGGGACACGAAAGTCACTACTCTTGATGAACTGTGGTATCGTGTTGAAAATGCATGGACATCTGTACCTGTACACGCCATCCAAGCTCTGTTTGACTCATTGCCCAGGCGAATTAAGGCCGTTATTACGGCCAGAGGTGGTTGTGCTGGGTACTGATTTCTCAGGATCTATGCACCCAAATTGCGTGAAAATGTAATCACATGTCAGTTTTAGTATAATATATTTGTCCAGTGAATATCCGTTTATCATCTGCATAGAGTCTGACCATAACTTATTGGTTATGAACTGCAGATTGAAATTTAAGAGACTGCAGAAAGGTAGACAGGTTAGGAGGTGGAACCTGGACAAACTGAAGGAACCAGAGGTGCTTGAAAGTTTCAGAGGGAGCATTAGGCAAGGAATGGGTGAAACGGGGGAGCTCTGATAGATTAGTGATGGCTGCAGAGGACCATATAGGCATACGGACAAGTAGAAGTCGCTGGATAACACAGGATATACTGAACTTAATTGATGAGAGGAGAAAATGTAAAAATTCAGCAAGTGAAACAGGAAAAAGGAAGTACAAACGTGTGAAAAATGAGACTGACAGGAAGTGCAGACTGGCTAAGCAGGAGAGGCTAGATGACAAATGCAGAACCGTAGAAGAATGCATAACTAGGGGAAAGGTAGATACCGCATACAGGAAAATAAAAGAGATATTTGGAGACGAGAAAGCAGCTGTATGAATATCAATAACTCAGACGGAAAACCAGTACCGGGCAAAGAGGGAAAAGCTGAATTGTGGAAGGAATATATAGAGGACTTATACAAAGGAAATAAACTTTTAGGCAGTATTCTAGAAATGGAACACGAAGTGGAGGATGATGAGATAGGAGATGTTTATACTGCGAGAAGAATTTGACAGGGCGCTGAAGGACTTGAGTCGAAATAAGGCCCCTGGAGTAGATGATATTCCGTCTGAACTGCTGATGTCGTTAGGAGAGCCAATCGTGAAAAATAGTATCACCTGGTATGCAAGATGTATGAGACAGGGGAAATACCCTCCGACTTCAAGAAGAATATTGTAATTCCAATTTCAAAGAAGGCAAGTGCAGTTAAGTGTGAAAATTGCAGAACTATCAGTTTAACAAGTAGGAGGCGAGGTACTGGCGGAAGTAGTGGGGCGGCATCGTGAGTCGTGTCGGGATAGCTCAGTCGGTAGAGCGCTTGCCCGCGAAAGGCAAAGGTCCCAGGTTCGAGTCCCGGTTCCGGCACACACTTTTAATCTGCCAGGAAGTTTCTTATTTACTACATTTTTCAAATCTCCCTGTATATTTCCAGATGACTGCCTGTATCGAAAAATCGTGCCTGTGTCTTCCGGAAATTCCACGTGCAAAGACCTCCTCCCGACTTAATAGAGTTGGTATAGATGGAATGTTGGCAATCGATCCGCGATTTAGGAAATAGGGCGGACGTGGCCGGTGGGGCGGGCAGACAAAGCGAGTCCGCGGTGCAGCGTCGCGATGACCTGTTACCTGTTGATCGATCGGCTGGGCTGTGTCGGCAGTCGAGTGTAACGTGTCATCGCGCTCGATGTCGCCGACACGTCACCAGGTGGCGCGCTGCGCTGTGCTGTGCGGGCTCCCGTCTGGCCTCGAGTCCACGCTCCCCCTACTAGGCGTCTGTAAGACTCAGCGGGGGCAGTCTACAACTTCACTTCTCGATTTTGGCACCGCACTTCACAAACGGCTTTTAACCCTCCATCGGGCGCAGTCGGCCTTACAGGACAGCAAAACACATTTTCATCCCCGTGCTTGCCGGCCGCGCTGGCTGAGGCGCTTCAGTCACGGTCTGCACGGCCACTACGGTCGGGGGTTTGAATCCCCCCTCGGGCATGGATATTTGTGGCGTCCTTAGTAATAGCTAGTTCATAAGTAGTTTGTAAGTTTAGGGACTGATGACCCCGTAGTTAAGTCCCATAAGCTTAACAAACATTTGATTTTTCCCCGTGCTTAACAATCGTGCTCTAGGAGCGTGCTCTCCGTTTACTCAAAATGTTCAAATGTTTGTTAAGCTTATGGGACTTAACTACGGGGTCATCAGTCCCTAAACTTACAAACTACTTATGAACTAACTAAGACTAAGGACGGTACAAATATCCATGTCCGAGGGGGTATTCGAACCCTCGACCGTAGTGGCCGTGCAGACCGTGACTGAAGCGTCTCAGTCCCCTCGGCCACCGCGGCCGGCATCAGTATGGTGTCAGTTGAGGCGTATAGAGAGAGGTGGAGTTATGCCACTCTGAGGACACACAGAGATAAACTGAGTTTGTAAAGCGCTGTATTAAGGCATTATTTATACAATAAAGGGGTCACTTTATTCGTCCTAACTTACTGTTATGCAATTACGCAAAAGGAAAAATATCAATTATATTATGTTCTTGTAAGCTTTAATTAACAAGAGTTCCCACTTATTTGAAAACGCTGTAGAAATAATACCACCTGTCAGAATGCTGTCAAATTGCAACGTAATATTATTGCAAAGGGTGAAAACGTATGGCAGAAGAAAAATAAATAGTAGCAATAGCTGGCGCTCCTTTCATGCCGGAATAATAAATTATCTGAGAATTGACATAATGGAGGATAGGCAACCATCGCTGCCCCACTTCCCCGCTGGTTAGCTACTCGTGCTAAGCGGACGGTGGCCGATGGGACTGAGGCGCTCCAATCATGGTCTGCACGGCCACTACGGTCGGGGGTTCGTATCCCTCCTCGGGCATGGATATTTGTGCCGTCCTTAGTCTTAGTTAGTTCATAAGTAGTTTGTAAGTCTAGGGAATGATGACCCCGTAGTTAAGTCCCATAAGACTTACAAACATTTGAACATTTTTTTGCTTAGCGGACAACATCGGTGCCATGGTGGAGTGACCGAGCGGATTGAGAAGCTATGCTCCGATGCCCGAAGCCATTCCCCGTCGAGGGTTCGAATCCCTCCCCCCCCCCCCCCCCCCGCGGCATGGATGTTTGTACTGTCTTTAGTATAAGGTAGTTCATAAGTTTAGGTACTGATGACCCCGCAGGTAAGTCCCATAAGCTTAACAAACATATGAACATTTTTTTGACAACATCGGTAAATGGCATACCTCCTCCTCTCAATCAAAATGATCGCAAGGGCGCATTCAAGAACTTACAACAACTGATCCAGAAAGAGTGGGAGCCATGGCACGTGATTCTAGTTAACAGGACAGACGCAAAATGGCACGAGAATACTGAAAATGGACAAAGCTCAATATTTCATGTAATGTGGCGTAGACCTCTCTCTCACTAGACCCCTCAATTGACTCTAAATAATGAGAAGTGTGAAGTCGTCCTCATGAGTACAAAAGAATTCAGTTAAATTTTTGTTTACAAAATAAATCAATCAAAAGTGAAGGTCGTAAACTCAAAATACCTAGGAATTACTATTACTTCAGACTTAAACTGGAAAGAACACGTAGAGAGTGTCGTAGGAAAGGTGAACCAGAGGCTGCGTTTTATTGGCAGAACACTTAAAAGTTGCAACAGAACTTCTAAATAGACTGCATACACCACGCTTGTCTGTCCTCATTTGGAGTATTGCTGCCCAGTGTGTTCCCCAAGCACAGATAACGCAGCTACTGCACATCTCACCTTGCGCATCAGCAAATCCTCCATCCGCCGTTCGTATTTCTTTTCGGTGAAGATTCATCAAAGGGACGTCATATTTGGTGAAATATCTTATAACTGTAAATAAAAAGATGCGTCAACTGTAAAAGCCTTCAGATGATCTTCTCATGGATATTAATGAAGTCACTGCTGTCTCTCAAGCAAGAATAGCCATGTTGTTAGCGGCAAAGCGTTGCGCCATCGAAGGTAGTGGGTTCGAGACGGATTGCAAGCAATTTTTTTTAAATCCACTCTTCTTTTTAACAGATACAGGAACAACAATGACTTTTATATTGTTACTTGCCACATATCTTTGGACGTTTCAGCAAATGTGTCCCAACTTTTGAGGGTAAATGACATTATAAATTTTTTTCCCTTCGTCGTAACAAATATTTAACTAGTTTGAAAAGATGTAGGGGAGAGCAGACTTTGCGCATGCGTAACGTTAGGAGAGGGTGCTGCTTACAGTGTCACGTGACCCGTAGGTAGCTTGTCTCTTCATAGGAAGATATTAATTTTGTTACAGTCACTTAACAGTGTAATCAGTTACTTACTATGTTTTAGTGTTCATGTACACATTCATATGTTCTTAGTCTTTATTACCAGAGAAAAATGATCAACGTCCAGTATCTTTTAAGAAACAAATTACTGAGCTTTAAGCTTGGAAGAAAAGAGTGAAGTAAAGAAGCTTGGTAGGCCAACGCTTCAACCGGAGTTGAGGCAAGCGCAAACAAGCCGAGGGAAGACATTCTGCAGTGTTTTTAACGAAAAACGAAAATATATCTAAAAGGCTGTTTCCCCCGGCGCCACTCGCAGCAAATTATAACACTTGAAATAGTTCGGAATATAACCAGCGATATTGCCACAAACAAAATAAAGCAAAGAATATTTAAAACTTAACAAAAAAAGCATCTTCGGATCAAAAGCTTAATAAATTACACCAAAGTAATTAAAACAAATAGCTTGACCTACGCAGTATCCAAATAAAATACCGGGTGATCAAAAAGTGAGTATAAATTTGAAAAGTTAATAAATCACGGAATAATGTAGATAGAGAGGTAAAAATTGACACACATGCTTGGAATGACATGGGGTTTAATTAGGGAAAAAAGTATAGCAAGACGCTTGAAAGATCTCTTGCACGCGTTGTTTGTTGATAATCGTGTTCGAATCCCCCCTCGGGCATGGATATTTGTGCCGTCCTAGTTCGTAAGTAGTTCATAAGTAGTTTGTAAGTTTAGGGACTGATGACCCCGTAGTTAAGTCCCATAGACTCTACAAACATTTGAACATTTTTTTTGATAATCGTGTGCTCAGCGGCCACTTTCGTCATGCTTGGCCTCCCAGGTCCCCAGGCATCAGTCAGTGCGATTATTGGCTTTGGGGTTACCTTAGGTCGCAAGTCTATCGTGATCGACCGAAATCTCTAGGGATGCTGAAAGACAACATCCGACGCCAATGCCTCACCATAACTCCGAACATGCTTTACAGTGCTGTTCACAACACTATTCCTGGACTACAGCTATTGTTGAGGAATGATGGTGAACAAATTGAGCATTTCCTGTAAAGAACATCATCTTTGCTTTGTCTTAATTTGTTATGCTAATTATTGCTTTTCTGGTAAGATGCAGCGCCATCTGCCGGACATATTTTGAATGATTTTTTTTTCGTTCTAATAAAACCCCATTTCGTTCCAAGCATGTGTGTCAATTTTTACCTCTCTGTCTACATAATTCCGTGATTTATTAAGTTTTCAAATTTATACTGACTTTTTGATCACCTGTCACATATAAAACATAGAAGAACAAAACGAAGAATGATAGTTTACAAACACTTTTATTTCATTTTTTTTCACGAAGAGCGTTTTACTGGAGGTTCACTGCTTAGTGCTCCAGTCTCACCACTTTGTTAATCAGTGATATTAACACCTTATTTTGCAGAGACTAGGCGAGGTGATGCAGTGGTAGCACTCTCGACTCTCATTCTAGAGCATGACGGATCAACTCCAGCTTTAGGTATTATGTAATTTTCCTAAATCAGGTAAATGCCCTTATGTTTTCTCTGAAAGGCCATTTTGAAAGGGCCTTACCGAAAAATCCGAGATTGAGCTCGGTCTCTAATGATCACGCTGTCGACGGGACACTAAAATGTATCTTCCATTCTGATCACCCGGTATATGTGAATGTAAATAATTACGACTTGTACGTACAATGTAACATTGCCATATTCATGTATGTTCCTCTAAAAAAAACTTTGTTGTCTATAATAGGTTGCTTAAGAAAATGGGCAAAGCACGAAACTAGTCAGCATTTAAATAAAAGCAGCTTTGGTGCAATATAAAAATGTATCTCCTACAAAGATATTTGTCTCTTTGGACGCCCAGCGGGAGAGCGGGTGCGCCACTATCAAGATTCGGAACTCAAAGAAGTGAATCGCCAGACATCTGAAGCACCAGCCGCCACTGGGTATTGATTTGTTAATGTAAACATTTCATAATGAAACTTTCACTCTGCAGCGGAGTGTGCGCTGTTATGAAACTTCCTGGCAGATTAAAATTGTGTGCCGGAACCGGGACTCGAACCTGGGACCTTTGCCTTTCGCGGGCAAGCGCTCTACCAATGAGCTACCCCGACACGACTCACGACACCGCCTCACAACTTTACTTCCTCCTACCTTCCAAACTTCTCAGAAGCTCTCCTACGAAACTTGCAAGACTAGCACTCCTGGAAGAAAGGATATGGTGGAAACATGGCTTAGCCACAGCCTAAGGGATGTTTCCAGAATGAAACTTTCACTCTGCAGCGGAGTGTGCGCTGATATGAAACTTCCTGGCAGATTAAAATTGTGTGCCGGAACCGGGACTCGAACCTGGGACCTTTGCCTTTCGCGGGCAAGCGCTCTACCAATGAGCTGGAAAGTAGGAGGCGAGGTACTGGCGGAAGTAAAGTTGTGAGGCGGTGTCGTGAGTCGTGTCGGGGTAGCTCAGTGGTAGAGCGCTTGCCCGCGAAAGGCAAAGGTCCCAGGTTCGAGTCCCGGTTCCGGCACACAATTTTAATCTGCCAGGAAGTTTAAACAATTCATGTTCTCCACAAGCACTGTTTCTCCAATACGTCTTGAGTGAATCGTAGCACTCTAAGAGGGCGTGCCTAGTCTAGTTCTATTTGCGTCGGGCTCAGGCAGTCAGTGTGAGAGCGAGAGTGGGTGTACTGCCTGGCTGGCAGGACGGTGCAGCGGGTAGGGCAGGGCAGGGGGTGGCGATTAGCACAGCGGGTAAACAGAGGCATTAGCCCAGCCGGCCGCCGGCTGCCGGCGCATCGATCCCGCCCGGAATTACGCCAATTGCAGGCGCTCGGGTGCGTGACGTCACACCGCCCGCCCTTAAAGGAGAGTGTGCTCACTTTGCCGCGAGCAGCAGAGCACTTGTTCGGACGACCAGTGCCGGTCTGACAGTGATCCGTCACTAATGACCACGACGTCGACGGGACGTCCTTTCTTCTCCGTCCTGATGGCTCGCAAGAGCGCAGCACCATGCACTAAAGCTACTATTTGTTCAATATCGCTACGCATTTAACACCCTTTTAACACTTGGAGCGCCGTGTGCCCACCAGTGGCCATTTTGAAATGTCACTGTCGGACCACGCGCCCACCGGTTGACACTCTCTTAGCCGTACTTCAAGCCTTTGTCTACAGCTGTAGACATGTTTTTTATGTCATATGCAAACACCAGAGGGGTTTTTGGTCCCAGTAGACAACGAAATGGTACGTGGCCCCGGCAGAATGTCTATAATAAATACCGTCTTTTGAGGATCGAAACAATTAAATGTCTTCTAGGATTTTATACAACTTCAAAAGACATTTTACGCCACTGGAGAGCGATCAACAGTTTTATATAAAACACTTCATTCAGCCAAGTTCGCTAAAAATTTATTTTCGTCCCTTAACCGGTTTCGGTGAGCTCAGTCACCATCTTCAGAAAGTCCAGTACAATCACTGCAAATGTCTACAAACTGCATAATATGAGAATTATTATCTTAACTTTTATATATTACATATTATATAAAAAATAGGATTTCGTAACTTCACAGTACTATGTTTCTTTGAAGTTGAATATGCATACATATTGTTTTGTTTTGACACCATTGCCACCTAGTGGCAACCTGTAGGAACTCTGTTGTGCAATGTTTTCCTGTTCAGTCTCCAGTTTGCTTGGGCCAAGACCACATTTTATTCATTATGACGAACCACCCTGTGATGAAAAACTTTAACAAGATGTGTACTTGTATTAGAAGGTTATGTTTCTATTTTTGCATATGACGCCAAGGTAATGTACATGTTTTATTAACTGTCATTTTATTTATATACCACAATAACTTTGCAGTTTGTAGACATTGTATATGCAGTGATTGTACTGGGCTTTCTGAAGATGGTGACTGAGCTCACCGAAACCGCTTAAGGGACGAAAATAAATTTTTTGCGATCTTGGCTGAATGAAGTGTTATATATACATATTATGTGGCGTCTGTTCCGGAAGTACAGACGTTACTTCTGATCCTGTATTTGTTACTGTTTCATATTCACAGAATATATGATTTCAACTGCGATTGCGCAAAGCTGAAATGTGTTTCCAGCCGGGATTCCAACCCGGGTTCGCATCCCGGCTGGGTACATATTTTTAGCTTTGCCCAATCACAGTTAAAATCATATATTCTGTGAATATGGAACTTCATTTATATTTTGTCACGAATTGTACATAAAATATTACAGAAATGCTTTTCAAACACAAATACGATTTCTAACAAGTACAGCCAGGAAGATGGTATTAATGTAATACCAAAAACGGTCGCGTAAATAAAACAGCATAGACTTTACGGCTGTTGGTAGATAAGAAAATAATTTGGAATTAGAACACATAAAGGTGCCACGGTCGTTCGAGTTGAAATACACCCAAAATGTTTTGCTTCTACTTTGTATGCTCGGATCGACGTTGAGATTATTCGAAAAACTTAGTTCTCTGAGTTGTCACAAAACGTAAACATACTAGTCGGCAGCCCCATCTATCTTGCGAAAAATTATTCAAAAAATGGTGGCGGGTCACTACTTAGCTATGTACCGCCGATAGTCACACACACACACACACACACACACACACACACACACACACACACACAAAAGACTAAAATCAAGTTAAACACAAGCTTTCGGAAGTTAATTCCTTCGTCACGTAGACGACTGGAGGGAGTAGATAGGGACAGCCGGCCGCGGTGGCCGAGGAGACAGAGGCGCTTCAGTCACGGTCTGCACGGTCGCTACGGTCGGGGGTTCGAATCCCCCCTCGGGCATGGATATTTGTGCCGTCCTTAGTTGTAGGTAGTTCATAAGTACTTTGTAAGTTTAGGGACTGATGACCCCGTGGTTAAGTCCCTTACGGTTAACAAACATTTGAACATTTGATATAGGGACAGAAGGGAAGGGTCACTCACGATCAAGGCCGTGAAGGGTGATAGGTGCACTTCCACCTCACGACTACGTTGTGAGTAACCCTTCCCTTGTAACAATTTCGCCTCCCTCCACTCGCCTAAGTGACAAAGGAATTAATTTCCGAAAGCTTCTTTATTACGTTCTATTTCGCCTCTCTTGTGCGGTTATCGGCAAGGTATTTACTGAGGTTATTAGTTAAGTACTGGCCACCCACACTACGCTATGAGATCAAAAGTATGCGGACACCTGGATGAAAATGAGTTTAAAGTTCTTGGCGCTCTCCATCGGTAACTCGGGAATTCAATACGGTGTTGGCTCACCCTCAGCCTCGATGACAGCTTCCACTATCGGCAGGCATACGTTCAGTCAGGTGCTGGAATGTTTCTTGGGGATTGGCAGTCCATTCTTCACGGAGTGCTGCACTGAGGATATGTAACGATGTAGGTCGGTGAAGCCTGGTACGAAGTCGGCGTTCCAAAACATCCAAAAGCGGTTCCATAGGACTTTGTGTCGGCCGGTCCATTACACGGGTATTATTCTCGTGTAACCACTCCGCCATAGGCCGTACATTATGAACAGGCGTGTTGAAAGGTGCAATCGCCATCCCCGAATTGCTATTCAACAGTGGGAAGCAAGGAGGTGTAGGCCCGTACTGTAATATAAAGGTGAATAGATGGGGCATAACAGCTTTCAGATAATTACAAAACGACATGTTGACCATAGCTCTTTATTAATTCTCAATGCTACCGGTTTCGGTTTTGTACCATTGTCAAGCGTTAGCAGAGATTAGCTAATAGCTTAACATGTCGGAATATAAAAATACAAAATTATACCACAAGTATTCGTTGTCATTGTTCAAGTTATTGTCCAATATTCCGACATGTTAATCTATTAGCTAATCTCTGCTAACGCTTGACAATGGTACAAAACCGAAACCGGTAGCATTGAGAATTAATAAACAGCTATGGTCAACATGTCGTTTTGTAACGTACTGTAATAGTGCCACGCGAAACAATAAGGGGTGCAAGCCGCATCCATGAAAAAAAAATCATCATCATTAGAGACTGATGCCTTTCAGCGTTCAGTATGGAGCATAGCACCTCTAATAAATTTCCTCCATGATCTCCTATTACATTGATGCCTCGTCTGAAGTTGTGCCTTTTACTTCAAAATCATTCTTCACCGAATCTAAGTACTTTCTTCTTGGTGTTCCTCGACTTCTCTTACCCTCCACTGCCGAGCTCATCAGTCTCTTATGTAACCTTGCTTCTCCCATGCGTCTAACATGACCCCACCATCTCAGTCTGTTCGCTCTAACTGCTTCATCTATGGTGTTCATTCCCAGGTTTTCTTTGATTTCTTCATTATGGACACCCTCCTGCCATTATTCCCATCTATTAGTAGCTGCAATCATTTTTGGTACTTTCATATCTGTAACCTCTACCTTGTGAATAAGGTAACCTGTATCCAACCAACTTTCACTCCCATACAACAAAGTTGATCGAAAGATAGAGCGGTGCACTGCTAGCTTAGTCTTGGTACTTACTTCCTTCTTGCAGAAGAGAGTAGATCTTAGCAGAGCACTCACTGCATTAGTTTTCCTGCACCTCGATTTAAGTTCTTTCACTATGTTGCCATCCTGTGAGAAAATACATCCCAGGTTCCTCCTATTTGGCACTCAATCTGTTTAAATCTCTTTCCCACAGACAATACTTTCGTTTTGGAGATGCTGATCTTCATATCATAATCCTTGCACGTTTGATCGAGCTCTGAAATATTAGTTTGCAACCTTTCAATTGAATCGTCCATTACAACTAAGTCATCCGCATATTCCAAAAAAAAAAAAAAAAAAAAAGAAAAAAAAAATAGAAAGACCACTCAATAACACCACCGCCTCCGAATTTTACTGTTGGCACTACAAACGCAGGCAGATGATGTTAAAAAAATCTTCAAATGCGGGGTTATCAGTCCCTAAACTTACAAACTACTTAGGAACTACCTTGTACTGAAGACGACACAAACATCCATGCCCGAGGAGAGATTCGAACGCCCGTCCGTAGCGGCCGTACAGACTGTGACTGGCGCGCCGCAGACCTCTCGGCCACTGCGGCTGACAGATGACGTTCACCGGGCACTCTCCATACCCATAGCCTACCATCGGATCGCCACATTGTGTACCGTGATTCGAGGCGTGGTTCGAAATTGGCCTAAGTAATGTGTAACTGATAGACAAACGCTCGATCATGAAATCCGTCTCACCCCTCGCGTGTCATATTTCTTCGAGCGGAACATGGTGCAGTCTGGAATTCCTGTGAGATGGTCTGGATAGACGACCCTCTTCAAATCTCGCGTATAGACTTCTGAAAGAAATTCCATCCAATCACCTGACCACGTTCGAAGTCCGTGCGTTATGCTGATCGCCCATTCTGTTTTCTCACGATGTCAAATGAGTACTGAGGTAGCTGATATGGAGTATTTGCAGTAGGTGACAGCACAGTGCACCTTATATGCGGATACTTTTGACTGGTTTTGAAAACTTCTATGACTACATTCTATTCAGAAAATCAAGAACAGCTGATTTAATTATACACAAAGCTTCTCCCCACCAAATTATATATAAACATGCATTTTTTTCATTCAGTGGTTGATGGTGAAATTACCCATGTCAGACGATAATGTTCAGGCTGCACTTAACACGATGCGGTATAAGGTAATGCAGAAGGAATATGAATCGCCGCTGTGGAGTAGCCGTGCGGTCTAAGGCGTTTCGCTGCGGAGCGCGCGATTGCTCGCTGTGGAGGTTTGTGTCCTCCCTGGGGCATGGGTGTGCGTGTTGTCCGTAGGTTAGTTTACCTAGGTTTTAGTAGTTTGTAAGCTACGGACTGATGACCACACAGTTTGGTCCGACAGATTTACAAACATTTGAATATGAATCTTCAATTTTAGACGAATAACATAAGAAGGAAGTTAAGGTCTATGAAAAGGAAGATAGGCAAGAAAACACTCTGCTTGAAATAAATAGCAAAGAGGATATTAGACATGTAGCTGTCTGCTAATATGGTATTTTGTCTGATAACAACTATTAAAAATTGTTTATCTTTTCGGAGAAGGAGTAGGATTGGCGTGAAATTACCGCATAAAGCAGAGATGGAAATCATATATGACCAATATCATATATATAAAATGAAATGTTTGCAGTGTTACAAATATTACATATGTGAGACTGGAAGGAAACTTAGAAACAAATTTAAAGAACACACTCTATTCAAGCAATACATTAGCACTTTAAAATTCTCCAGCACTCAATTGGTCAATATATATGATCACTTGGAAATGTTACACAGATCTAAGGAAGGTGTGGGCAAGAATAAGCTGTATATATATGTATATATATAATGTTTGTCTGAATGTCCTCTATGTTTCCATAAACTATTTATTCGATTGTAATGAAACTTTGCTAAACTGTTCATCTTACGCCCACAAAGGTTCCTGACTCAAAAACAAATTAGCACGACACATTACTCAGGAGATATGACGTCATAAGTAATGAGAGGCCACCGCGTGAGAAAACCCATATTTATGCGTCAATTATTGGAAAATGGGAGTAGTTAGGGACCTGCAACAAAGTTTTCATATAATTTAGGACGTTTATGAAGCGAATTGCAATTGCTTCCTCCTCTCCCCCGCCGCCCCTCCCGCAAAACGATGAAACGAACTCTACCGCTCACAACAGTTTCGCTGTAGATGCCGTAAAACTGACACATCAGGCATGACCTTGTATGAAATAAAGTTAGCATTACAGATTTGTATTTATTTTTGTCTGCAAGTCTCCCTTAATTCTCTTGCATGCAAAATTAAGAAATCTGTTTTTTTAATCGCTCTATCTAATATAAAAGCGAAAGGACACTCACTCACTCACTGACTAAACACGAAATCTCGACAACTACTCCACTTATGCTGCTGAAATTTTGCAGGAACGTAGTTTCTAGGTACCAAACGTCAGCTAAGGAAGTATTTTGTGATAGGTACATGACGGAGCATACTTCACCTACAGACTCACATAATCTATAGTTTCATTCCGATCGCTAGACCTTCAAAACAAGAGGAAGGTAACCGTCTTCCTAAATTTTATACAGTTCACAGGGGAGGGTATTTTGCAACATAAAAATGGATCCCTAAATATCTTGTTCAGGCCATAATTTGAGAACGGCCTGTTCGTTTTTCGTTATTTTCGTTATTCTCAGAACAAGTGTTGTATGGAATAAAACTGGAATATTTGAGAAGAACAAAGTGCGTTTTTCAGTGTAACCCTGCGTTTCTATTGCATAGAAATCTATAGTTTTGTTCCGATATTGATGAAATTTTGCACACTCTACTTAAAAACAAGAGGAATGTCACTGTCTGTATAAAATTCCGATCGATGCATGGTGGAAGGTACTTAAGGAATTTTACAAAATGCATAGCTTTGCTTCAATCTTTATGAATTTTTGCACCATGACCTTTAAACCAAGAGGAAAATTACTGGGTACATAAATGTTTGTATGGTACGTGACAGAGTGTACCTTGTAGAAAACTTTGCCGAGAGAGGGAAAGGTGGAAACGAACAGAAAGATGGGAGAGAAAGAAGTGGATGCAGAGAGAGAGAGAGAGAGAGAGAGAGAGAGAGAGAGAGAGAGAGGGGGGGGGCGGGGGGAAGGGGATGTGGACTACGACAGAGCAGTATAAATAAACATCCGGGCAGCTAGTTTTTAATATAGTCCAACACTCGGATAAGGTCCTAAACGAAGAAACTGATTTTAAAAATAGGACTAATTTCAAATAATTTTGTTGAAGTTGTAGGAACGATGTGATAGGTGTAGATCGTTGATAGTTTGTTATTACGGTTTAAGTTAGATTTTACATACATGGCATTTAAAGGATTATATATGCTTACCACACTGATATAAAAATTTATGCACTGAGAATGGCAAGTCACTTTCCTAAATCTGTATCTGCATAATAATCAGTTTTTAAGCAATAGCGACTGATTGCTGTAAATCACCCATTATGGAAAACAATGTCACTAACCCGAATTTATGGATTGGAGTGTCCCAAGGTGTAATACTTTACAGGACTTGGACAGGATTTCAGACAGCAGGAACCGATAAAAGAAGACGAGGCAATGGTGGTGCGCGGGCCACATGAGGAAGAGACGACCGTTATCTTCGGTTCACAGCCCGTCGAGACTGGAGGCTGAATTCAACTCGGCTGCAACGTACCCTACAGGCAGCGACAGGAGGCGCAGTATCAACACAAACAGTCCGAAATCGCGTTCGGGAATGTGGCCTCAATGCACAGAGGCCCATGGACTGTGTGTGTCCAGTTAAACTACGACGCGTTCAGTCCGCAGAAACTAGGCACAGAAACATCAGGATTGGAGCCGTAACGAATGGCACCGGGTTCTGTTCATAGGTGAGTCAAGATTTTGTCTTCAGCCGGCCAAACGTCGTTCCCCTCATCTGGAGAGAACGTGGAACTCGGAACAGTGCTGCTTATCAACAATAATGCAGTTATTTGAGAAAAACATTATACCAATGATATTAAATATGAGGAGATGCACTGAATTAAAATTTGGGGATTCGAACCCGGGACCTCCTGCTACTAGGCAGGCGCTTCAGACCGCCTTCGCCCGCCCTCCCTCCCTTGCTTTATGGATAGTTCCGTTCCTTGCGGTCGCTGATCCTGATTGTCCGTTGCTGTTCGATGTGTTTTTCGCTCAACTTATTACAGAGGGCTTTCAACCCTCAGACCGACGCAGTGAACCACGGCGCCCGGCGCCCTCTCAGCTAATACAGGGTTACGGACACAGCGACTACACGGTCTTTAAGTACGTCTCCCTCCACACGACATACTTTAGTTATGCCTCAACGTTCCCCTGTGAAATACGTATCACATTCGCTAGGCTCTCGTATGATGGAATAACATACCAGCAGAGAACGTAAATGGGCTCGATCCTGCCTTGTTCCTTACGCAGAGCTAATATATACTACTAGCCATTAAAATTGCTCCACCAAGATGAAATGCAGATGATAGACAAGTATTCATTAGACAAGTATATTATACTAGAACTGACATGTGATTACTACTTTAGTCAAGCACAACTCGTTGAGTGTTACACAAACTTTATTGTGGAGCAAGGCCACTACATTTACAATAGCCGCGGTGGAGTAGCCGAGCGGTTTAAGACGCCTCGCTGCGGAGCGTGCGGTTGCTAGCCGTCGGAGGGTCGAGTCCTCCTTGGGGGATGGGTGTGTGTGTGTTGTCCTTTGGTTATTTTGCCTTAGTTTAAGTAGTTTGTAAGCTAAGGACTGATGACCACGCTGTTTGGTCCGATAGATTCACAAACACTTGAGCATTTACAATACATTTGGTAAAAAAAAGATGGCCGGTCTACAGCGCTGTGGTGTCGGGTGCTTGATCGCGGCTTCGCTTCGTAGCGCGCCACGGCAATTACATCTTCACGCAATTTGGGTGCATACATCCTGAGTAATCAGTACCCAGAACAACCACCTCTGAATGTAATAATGGCCTTGATACGCCTGTGCATTGAGTCAAACAGAACTTGGATGGCCTGTACAGGTACAGATGGCCATGCAGCTTCAACACGATACCACAGTTCATCAAGAGTAGTGACTGGCGTATTGCTCGGCCACCATTGACCAGACGTTTTCAGTTTGTGAGTGATCTGGAGAATATGCTGGCCACGGCAGCGGTCGAACATTTTCCGTACCCAGAAAGGCCCGTACAGGACCTGCAACATGCGGTCGTGTATTATCCTGCTGAAATTTAGGGTTTCGCAGGGATCGAATGGAGGGTAGAGCCACGGGTAGTAACACAGCTGAAATGTAACGGCCACTGTTCAGAGTGCCGTCGATGTGTACAAGAAGTGACCGAGGCGTGTAACCAATGGCACCCCGTACCATCACGCCGGGTGATATGCGAGTATGGCGATGACGAATACATGCTTCCAATGTGCGTTCACCGCGATATCGACAAACACGGATACCACCATCATGACGCTGTAAACAGAATCTGGATTCATCCGAAAACATGACGTCTTGCCATTTCTGAACCCAAGGTTCGTCGTTGCGTACACCATCGCTGTGATGCAGCGTCAAGGATAACCACAGGCATGGTCTCCGAGCTGATAGTCCATGTTGCTGAAAACGTCGTCAAACTGTTCGTGCAGAGGGTTGTTGTCTTTTGCCTCAGGGATCGAGACGTAGCTCCACGATCCGTTACAGCCATGCGGATAAGATGCCTGTCATCTCCACTGTTGGTGATACGAGGCCGTTGGGATCCAGCACGGCGTTCCGTATTGCCCTCCCGAATCCACCGATTCCATATTCTGCTGTCATTGGATCGCGATCAACGCGAGCACCAATGTGCCGATACGATGAACCGCACTCGCCATAGCCTACAATCCGACATTTATGAAAGTCGGAAACGTTATGGTACGCATTTCTCCCCCTTACATGAGGCTCGCAACAACGTTTCACCAGGCAACGCCGGTCAACTGCTGTTTGTGTATGAGAAATCGGTTGGAAACTTTCGTCATGTCAGCACGTTGTAGGTGTCGCCACCGGCACCAACCTTGTGTGAATGCTCTGAAAAGCTAATAATTTGCATATCACAGCATCTTTTTCCTGTTTGTTAAATTCCGCGTCTGTAGCACGTCATCTTCGTGGTGCAGCAATTTTAATGGCCAGGAGAGTGTGTTGCTTATGGTATCTCAGCAGATCCCCTAACTGTTTTGAGCAGTTTTGAGGTTTGATTCAATTACTTGGAGGTGCTCCACGACCACACAATGATGAACACACCAGATGTATTTCGCAGCATTGACCGTTAATGTCTTATTTTAAAAAACCACAGATCGATTTCAATCACATAATGATGATCTTCAGTGTCCTTCAAACGAGCATATGAATGCCCTGAATGTAACTGCAACGGTAAACCTACATTCAGGGCATGCATATTCTCGTTTGAAGGACAATGAAGATGATCATTATGTGATTGAAATCGATCTGTGGTTTTTTTATATGAAACATTAACGGCCAATGCTGCGAAATACATCTGGTGTTTTGAGCAGTGCATAAGGAGGGGAGACAGGGATTAAAGAGGCTGGCAGGATTCCGGAGTCTGCGCTGCCGCCACATCGATCTGGCAGCCGGCCTGCCGTGGCTGTGGCCAGTGGCTGCGACTCGCAACGGCGCACTGCGCGCTACGCACACTCCACGCACTCACGGTACGCACGCCTCCAGCGCCGTAGTACTCGAGTCTGCTGGCGTACTACGAGCCGAGCGCATTGAGGCAACACCACCTAGACGACAAGGCCTTACAACAGGCCGTGCCTACGTCACACTTAGAGGCCCCGGCCGCCACCTCACTGGCTGGCTGCTGGGGCACGTCCACCGCCGCGTAGCGGCCGGCCAGTCAGATGGCGGACGGGGCCTCTAAGTGTGACGTAGCCACGGCCTGTTGTAAGGCCTTGTCTTCTAGGTGGTGTTGATTGAGGCGCTATGCTACGATGCGCGAGGCCGTTCGTCGTAGGGGATTCGAATCACCTCTCGGGCAATGACATTTGTGCCGTCTTTAGTAGTTCATAAATAAAGAAACTACCTGGCAGATTAAAATTGTGTGCCGGAACCGGGACTCGAACCTGGGACCTTTCCCTTTCGCGGGCAAGCGCTCTACCGACTGAGCTATCCCGACACGACTCACGATACCGCCTCACAACTTTACTTCTGCCAGTACCTCGCCCGCCGGCCGCGGTGGCCGAGGTGACTGAGGCGCTCTACCGACTGAGCTATCCCGACACGACTCACGATACCGCCTCACAACTTTACTTCTGCCAGTACCTCGCCCGCCGGCCGCGGTGACCGAGGTGACTGAGGCGCTTCAGTCACGGTCAGCACGGCCACTACGGTCGGGGGTTCGAATCCCCATTCGGGCATGGATATATGTGCCGTCTTTAGTCTTAGCTAGTTCATAAGTAGTTTGTAAGCTTAGGGACTGATGACCCCGTAGTTAAGTCCCATAAGTTGTACAAACATTTTAACATTAGTACCTCGCCTCCTACTCTCCAAACTTCACAGAAGCTCTCCTGCGAAACTTGCATGACTAACAGACTAGCAGACTTGCAGTTTCTCGCCGCGGTGGAGTAGCCGAGCGATCTAAACCACCTCGCTGCGGAGCGCGCGGTTTATCGTCGTGGAGGTTCGAGTCCTCCCTGGGGCATGGGTGCGTGTGTGTTTGTCCGTAGGTTAGTTTACCTAGGTTTAAGTAGTTTGTAAGCTACGAACTGATGACCACGCAGTTTGGTCCGATAGATTTACAGACATTTGAACATTTTGCAGTTTCGCGAGAGAGCTTCTGTGAAGTTTGGACAGTAGGAGGCAAGGTACTGGCGGAAGTAAAGTTGTGACGCGGCATCGTGAGTCGTGTCTGGATAGCTCAGTCAGTAGAGCGCTTGTCCGCGAAAGGCAAAGGTCCCAGGTTCGAGTCTCCGGTTCCGGCACACAATTTTAATCTGCCAGGAAGTTTCATATCAGCGCACACTCCGCTGCAGAGTGAATGTTTCATTCTAGTTCATAAAGAAGTTTGTAAGTTTACGGACTGATGACCCCGCAGTCAAGTCCAATAAGCTTTAGAAACATTTGAATTTTTTTTTCTAATTGCTCTATCATATTCAAAAATTTAATCAGGATCGGAATACAAGTGAAGAGTCTTGCGAATTTCATATGTAAAGTATCGCTGGGGTGGAGTAGCCGGGCGGTCTAAAGCGTCTCGCTACGTAGTGCGCGGTTGCTTGCCGTGGAGGTTGGGGCATGGGTGTGTGTGTTGTCCTTAGGTTAGTTTACCAAGGTTTAAGTAGTTTATAAGCTACGGACTGATGACCACGCAGTTTGGTCCGATAGAATTACAAACATTTGAACATTTTTGTAAAGTATCCTTCGTCATGCACCATCAAAAATTTTATGTGACAGTAATCTTCCTCTTGTTTTAAAGGCCAAATGTCGGAAGTGCCATGAAAATTTTAGGATGAATAAAGTGTCCTTACTCGCATGTCGCATGAAATCACAGGTTTTCAACCATATAATTGTTTATGACGTCATATTTCCTGAACTATACGTCGTAAATAGTTCTTACCCCTACGTCAATTGTTACTTCATGGATGGAATATGTGTACCAAATTTGCTTAAAATCGGTACAGCGGTTTAGAAGCAGACGTCGCATGATGCAGCACTGCCGGCCGCGGTGGCCGAGGGGACTGAGGCGCTTCAGTCACGGTCTGCACGGCCACTACGGTCGGGGGGTTCGAATCCCCCCTCGGGCATGGATATTTGTACCGTCCTTAGTTGTAGGTAGTTCATAAGTAGTGTGTAAGTTTAGGGACTGATGACCCCGTAGTTAAGTCGCTTAAGCTTAACAAACATTTGAACATTTTCGATGCAGCACTTTTCCGCGCATTTCATTTTTTTACGTCATATTTGTCGTACTGGCATAGCGAAAGTACAAACAATACGTTGACATAGTTTCATAACGCCGCGATGGAGTAGCCGAGTGGTCTAAGGTGACTCGCTGCGGAGCGCGCGGTTACTCGCCGTCGGGGGTTCGACTCCTCCCTAGGGCATAGGTGTGTGTGTTGCCCTTAGGTTAGTTTGCCTTAGTTTGAATAGTTTGTAAGCTACGGACTGATGACCACGCAGTTTGGTCCGATAGATTTAGAAACAAGCAAACATAGTTTCATCACAGTCGGTTTAATAGTACGGCCGCGCATAAAATACGAACACACAAACATTCATTTTTATTTATAAGATTAAGGTGTGCATTCAATATCATCTCTACGTGTTACATGACAAATGTCAAAACGGTGGCTCATTTATTGCCACACAGGAATCAACTGGCCATTAGTTATCGAATTCACAGCTTCAACAGTCCAATGTCGTAGACCTTCAAGAGTGTCAGGCATAGGAAGGATAAAAACACTGTCTCTTACGTAACCTCATAGATAAAAATCACGCGGAGTGCGATCTGGAGACCTGGGAGGCCACCTGCGATAAAATTGATCTTCTGCTCCTCCTCTTCCAATCCACCGTCCTGGAATGGTGTTACTCAAGTAACTTCGAATGTGTTTAGAGAAATGAGGCGCACTATCTGGCATGATGATGAAGTCATCTGAATGATCTTCAGTTTGGGGAAATAACCTGTTTCGAAGCATGTCTAAGTAGGTTATTCCTGTCACAATTTTCTTCACGAAGAAGAAAGGCCCATAAACGTTGGTTACAGCTGTCGCACAGAAGAAGTTAATCTCTGGTGAATCTCTTTCATGTTGAATATCTGCCGTAGGAGTTTCAGGTGCTCAAATTCTAACGTTATGGCGATTAACTTTACCAGAAAAATGAAAACTGGATTCATCGCAAAAGATAATGGTTGAGCAAAATTGTCTTCTTCCATGTCATTTAACATGGTAATGCAAAATTAATACCTTTTGTTCTATATTGACATAATGTGAAAGGATAGTCCAGACACTGTAATTAATTATTTATTTATGTATCACACAAGATATCTTAAATACCATCGTCAGGTGTTTCTGCAAAAGCATTTTCTTATATGTGTATGTATCCAAATGCTACATAAATAAATTTACATAAATAACATTTTACAAACTTCACTCAGAAAGTGTGCAGTACGTACCGTACTTAGAGGTTGTAAGTGCTTCAACTGACCATTTATTAGATGATGTTTTACATTTGATTTATGAATTGTAGCCAGTTACAGCATCTGTCAATACCTCAGAATACTATTACATTTTCAAATATTTACAAATTTTTCTTTCAGAGAGAGAATATAGAAGTTAACAGATATTGCATTATTTTATTTATTGTATCTATGTTGTTATTAGCGATTATGGTTAAAAATTTATTAGACATTTTGGAGGATATTATAGATTATAAAGAAAATAATGTCATATCTGTTATCTTCTGTATTTTCTCTCTGAAAGAAAAATTTGTAAATATTTGTAAATGTATAGTATTCTGAGGTATTGACAGATGCTGTAACTGGCAACAATTCATAAATCAAATGTAAAACATCACCTAATAAATAGTCAATTAAAGCACTTACAACCTCTATATACGGTACGTACTGCACACTTTTTAAGTGAAATTTGTAAAATGTTATTTACGTAAATTTATTTATGTAGGATTTGGATACATACTCATATAAGAAATTATGGCAGAAACACCTGACGATGGCATTTAATGCCGAAAGATATCTTGTGTGATATATAAATAAATAATTAATTACAGTGTTTTGACTGCTCCTATTATGTCAATATATGACATTTTTAACACTGTGGGCCCGAGATATAGTAAGTTATTGACCTTTTGTTCTGGTAGTCAGAATGAAATGTTTGCAGTAACTGCAGTTTGTTTGACTTCATGTGTGCTCGCTGAACTGCAACAATGGAGTCTAGTTTTGCCAACTGAAGCACACAAACTGCTTTCTCCTAGGTGTCGCCGCTATTTCACTACAGGCAACCATCAACAAACAACAGCGCCATTGCGGACGTGATTGGAACTTCTACCCGGACTGTTTAAATTGTAGACTTTTCTTAATCGATCAACATTGGAATCGTGTTTCTATCTTTTGTAATTTGGAAGAAATAAATGTATGACATCTGTTCTTTCTTTTTGAATAACCCTTCACTTTGTATAGTCACTGAAACTCATAAATCCATAGGCTAAATTGGAGCAGTACTTCCAGGTAGTGTAAACTGAAAGGTGATGCACTTTTCAATAGAGAATTTTTTGCTCTAAGGAAGTATGATTTTTTATACCCGGACGACGAATCAAGCAAAAGTTACATCAGTAGGATCGTATATCCATTATTTAAGAGAGAATACCTATCTGATAGTCCGACACAGTTTCTAACACTCAGGGCCTTCGCCTTCGATGTGTTGTGCGAAACTTTGTGATCACTGTGGCGTGCCGTATTTCATTGGGTGTCCTTAGTACAGCTTAATCGTTTCGAAGTCGGGCTAAATTTAGTACGTGCTGAGACTCTTTGGACGTTCAGACAATGGTGTGTCTAAAAGGTGACAAGATTTTCTCAGTTAATTATTGTTTGGTTGTTCATCCATCTACGCTTATTAGTACAATGAAATTATCGTAAATATGGCTTTTATTTAATCTTTCGTGCATAAATTTTGCAGAATTTGGAATTCTCAGCCACTGTCGACTACAGCAGCTAATCAACTGCGGTAGTATAGAATGTGCGGACCTGAATGAAAACTAGTCCTGTCACAACACAACAGCCAATACGTCCTGGCTTAAATGTTGTTGTTTGGATGTTTTAGAGGGATATATATATATATATATATATATATATATATATATATATATATATATAAAAGGCATTTTTCCGAAATAACCGTAATTCCCCAGTGCAGTAAACTCATCTTTAGTTGCAGGTATCCTTCAGTGGAATGCATGCATCCTAATCTTTTCAGCGGCATATTGCACGACATGAGAAATGCCGTGCTGTATGTCATTAGACCATTTGTCATGTTTACGACTGAGATACTGAACCGTCCTTGTTTACACATGGGAGAATATGCCAAGATTTTTCGATTGAAATGTTTTTGAAGCTGGCACTCCTTTCTTACATCTTTGATTCTGGCCAAGACTCATTCGCCTTTTGTTGTGCTAGAAATACGTATGAAGAAATAATTGTTCGAGCTGTGAAAAACACAGCTAAAACGAGCGTACACAAATCTCGTAGTGAGTACGCGTTCTCAAACAACTAAACTACTGCTGCTACGCTAATGAAGGTGCCTCGCGGAGAGGTTTTTGGTTTGCACAGTAGTATTGGAATTCGATATCCGCTGATTGGCGAAGCGTTACCCCTCCCGCCAAGTTCCGTTTTCTGCTTCGTCGGACGTTCAGATGCCGAGGGACAACGGCCACCGAAGCCCCTGTAACCAGTGCTGCCAACCTACTAGCTCCCGGTGTATGCACCACGTTTTCACATGACACGCTGTGTTGTTTTAGTTTGTGGGGAAAGCATTTCTTAATTGAGGCTGCTACAAATTAATCCCTCTGCATTTATTTTTAAGATAGACCCAGCTTTGGGAGATAAGTTACTACGATTTTTCGATTTAAATATGTCGTGCGTTAGCCTCAATAAACTGGGAATTGGCCTACCCCATTTGAATAATTTTGTGGTTGTTTGAAAAATGGAAAAACCCAAAGAAAAGCCCAGAAATCGAAAACATCGAAATGTGATTAGATTTATATTTCATGCGCTTCCATACCGTTCATCCAACTAGAATAAAATTTTGCACACTTGGCCTTCAAAACACCCTGGTATATCTACCTTATAATGTTCCCAAATTTGAAGCCTATTTTTTAAATTTTTATGCCATGGATTAAGAATATTTCGTGTAACTTTCTACTTACGTGTCCATTTTTCCCTTTAAGAAATCATAGTTTTATTTGTACTTTCCTACAGCAGACGAACGTGACACTGTTCTAGTATCATCAAGAACTAATTTCCCAAAGTACAAGTGTAAGAAATACATAGGCCAAAGCGTCACTCCAGCTTAGGGCTCTAAATTTAAACGGCTACGGCATAATCTCCCCTGCTTCATGTATTTCAAAGTGGGTCCCCGGTCACGGTCTGCACGGCCACTACAGTCGGGGGTTTGAATCCCCCCTCGGGCATGGATATTTGTGACGCCCTTATTATTAGCTAGTTCATATGTAGTTTTAAAGTTTAGGGACTGGTGACCCCGTCGTCAAGTCACATAAGCTATACAAACATTTGAACATTTTGAAATTAGTAGCCACTGGCACAATAAGTCTGGATTTAATGATTTTTTTTTTTAAAACAAAGACAACGTAGTTACAAGGAAAACTTTATTGGTAATATGTAATATAATATTATGCTATTGTTATACATATCGTTGGATTAGCTTTTGTGTTTCTGTGTTGCAGAAATCTCCCTCCTGTCATTGGGACCAGCGTGTGACAGTGGTCTTCAGATCTTTGTCGTTTGTAAAACATTGGCCGGAATTTCTTGAGGAACAAGAAAAGATGGAAACAATATGAGGACTGTATGTGGATAATCAAACAACTCCCTGCGGAGTTCCTGCAATACAGTTGCTGTGCGCCGAGCAATTTGCGGCTGAGTATTGTCACGTAGCAGCAGCACCACACATACTGAAAGTATTCTAAGTGTCTGACGCAGTTTCCGCATTTTCTCACAGTATGAGCTGCTGATGTCACATACCGGTTCCATTCACAGGTGCCAGACAGCCACCATACAGGAATACAATAATGTTGGTCCCATGATGTGATAACTGTTTGAATTCCTTTGGTGACTATGTCGAAATATTTGTCAAACATTGCTTTATGCGTTACGTATAAAGCTTTTCAAGTACTTAGGTCGTCTTAATATATATACCAGTAGGGTAGCAAGCTTTCTGGACGCGCCTCACATTACTTGCGATATGGTGATTAACTTCACATATGAATGTACCAATTATTAAATAGTATTCACTGACTGTTCCGTCGGTTCTTGACAGAATATTTGATACATTATCAATGAAATACACAAGATAACAGTGAGATATTCTGCAAATTTATTGGTTTACGAACCGGGTTTCGGCTGTTATGCCATCATCAGGTAAACATTACAAGTTTAAGTTACAAAGATCTTAACTTGCTAGATATATAACGTTCAAGGGAGACTAGTGGTTTGGTTTTTAACTAACCTGCGGGAAATATTACAATTTAGGTTGTGGTGTAAATTCCTGACATTGATAAAATACGTGAAAATATAATAGATTATGACGTTACCCTAAGAAATATAAAGTGAAACAATAGAAATTGGCTGAAAAATATTGACCAAAATGTATCTTATCTTAAACAGGTCTAATGTCTAGAAACATCGAAGCGTTGTGGATATATGTTAAAATTTTAACTGGTTAAATTAAACTTGACCTAAAAATTATCTTAAACAAGTCCACAGTCTGGAACATGGAAGCATGCGACAAAGTTGCATGAAACATCTGCAAATATATGTTAAAATAGTTTAACTTTTCTATTGTTTCACTTTATATTTCTTAGGATAAAGTCATAATCTATTATATTGTCACGTATTTTATCAATGTCAGAAATTTACAC
The DNA here is from genome assembly GCA_026315105.1 of Locusta migratoria. Taxonomy (NCBI): domain Eukaryota; kingdom Metazoa; phylum Arthropoda; class Insecta; order Orthoptera; family Acrididae; genus Locusta; species Locusta migratoria. Next base: position 223,142,930 of record CM048750.1, on the reverse strand, counting down.
CACAACTTTAATTGTAATATTTCCCGCACCTTAGTTATAAACCAAAACACTAGTCTCCTTTGAAAGTTATATATCTAGCAAGTTAAGATATTTGAAATTTAAACTTGAAATGTTTACCTGATGATGGTATAACTGCCGATAACTGGTTTGTAATCCAATAAATTTGCAGAATATCTCAGAGTTATCTTGTATATTTCATTCATAATAAATAGATAAATATAGAATTTGACTTTTTTTAAAACTCGTTTATAGTTGTGCTAAATATTGGAAACGAATGTTGTTTTGTAAACTGTCAAACAGTTCTGGAGGAACGGAGGGAAGGACCTCAAAAATGGATTTTATTTTAGGATCGCACGATGATGAGCCGTGGGTAAAAATTTAGCCCAGTTTGGTGGGGAATTAATCAGTATCAGTTTGTGCCCTAAGGAAGGTCATAACACGCCGCTCTCCGTGCAGTCCTATAGTTTGTTACCCTCTTTGTTTTCTCATAACATTTTCCTTTCCTATTGTTTTCTCTTAACTGTTTCCTATCCTTATACTCTCCACCATCTGTTATTTTCTATGTCTTCTTCTTCTTCTGGTTCTTGTTCTTCTTCTTCAATTTACTGTTTCCTCCATACCATCCATCAGCTGACAATCTATTCTCTTTCTGATTACCTTTAAAGTTTCTCTTTCTTCAATTTCAAAATGTTCAAATGTTTGTGGGGCTTATGGGGCTTAACCACGGGGGTCATCAGTCCCTAAACCTACAAACTACTTACGAACTAGCTTATACTAAAGACGGAACAAACATCCATGCCCGAGGGGGGATTCGAACCCCCGACGGGGAACGGCCTCGCGCATCGTAGCATAGCGCTTCAATCGGCTCAGCAGCTCCGCCGCGGCTCTTTCTTCACCCACTCTTCTCAACACCTCGTCATTTCTTACTTTGTCTACCCACTTTATCTCTTCCATCCTCCTCCAAGTACACATCTCAAGTGCTTCTAATCTTCTTTCGTCTTCTTTCCTCAGCGGCCATGACTCAGCACCATATAGTGTCACACTCCATATAAAACAATTTGTACATCTCTTCCTCAGATTCCTGTTCATACACCAACATACAAGTGTCCTCTTCTTATTAAATGCCTTGGCAATTGCTATGCGTGTTTTCACTTCCTTGTGGAACCTCATATATACCGCAATTATGCTTCCCAGATGGTTGAAAGCACCTTTATTGAAATCCTTTAACTCTTAATCATAGTTCTTTCGTTCTCTGCCACTAACACCTTATCATCTGCGAATGGAATATCTTCTGTTCTCTACCACAGACCGGTCCACCTCTGTTTTGTTTCGTACACTTCTGCATGATGTGGTCCAGAGATTCAGTGTCTTTAACAGTATTGGGAGAGACAGAAGCCTTGCCTCTCTCCCCTACCTATTATAATTTCTTCTGCCATGTCATTCCGAAAGTGTACACGTATTTTATGTTGACGGTATAGGTTCTTAATCTGCCTTCTGTCCCTGTCTGTTCTTCCTTAGTATCTCCGTTAACTTATTACACTTCACTCTATCGAAGCCCTTCTCCAAGTTAATGAAAACAGTGTAGGCCTATACTTCTCTTACTATTTCAATGTTTCTCTCGCCTATTATTGTTACCAGTTCAATATCATCTCTAGTTGCTTTCACTCTTCTAAATCCAAACCTTCTGTGCAATATTTTTTTTGTTCCAATCTTCCATAATATCTTTTATTTCTCACCCTTCGAAGAACTTTTACTGCATGAGAATGAAACTTATGGTTCGAAAATCCTCTGATGTGGCATTTCTTTTCTTCCCAATCGGTTTCATTATTGCTGAGAGAAACTCATCTGGCCATTCACCTGTTTCGTATATCTTGTTACATAGATAAGTTAAGTAGATAAATTAATGAACATTTTATACTGTTCTCCAGCCAAGATCGCGTTTTTATTTCTTAGAATGACCGATTTAGATGTTACTTAAACGTCATCTTATGATCTATAAACATTAAGTTTGTACAAAAGAACTTATTTACCAAACAAAATAACAAATAAATTTCCTCTATATTCCAAAAAGCCTATGGGTATCTCCTGTAACTCAAAATGTCACATCTCATATGGCTTTAGCATTATCCTGTCATTACAGATTTCTTGGTACAGTTGTATGCGCTTTTGTACAGACGTGAAAGACAAGCATTGAAGGTAAATTTGTATACATCATTAGATTTACAATATACATTTCCACAACGGCTGCACAAGAGTCACTAAGTGTAAGGTACATAGACTGTTACGCACAAAGCCAGAGATATTGCATATGTACAGCTGAGCCCATAATAAAACATAGTCTTTGCTCTGTTGAGTTGTCGCATATAGTTAATAACCTGAAGTTAATATTGTTTTTTTTATGTGCGTACATATGTTACATATCATGTCGTATTTACAAAACTCTTGTATAAACTAGAGTGGATTGTAACACTTCTCTAATGGGTAGTAGGATAACCCTGGTGTGCCAGATATCACAATTTTTTCTTAAGCTATTAAACACATCACTAAAAATATATATGTAGAAGATCGATGGTAAAATTATTATCAATAAAATGTTTTGAATAAGAAGGTTATAATGGCATAAAACAGCAACTATATGAAGACTCCTGCTATGAAGGCTAGCAGCACGGGCTATAAGGGAACCACTATTTAAAGGCATATTAACATGTTGACGGCAACATGTTAGTTGGAAACCTGTGTAAATTGATTTACATCGGCCCAAAGAACAATGATTTCCATACATAATAAACATCTCTATACTTATAAGACGCGTTTATTGTCTTTCTGTCTGTTCTCTTATAACTCAAGATCCAGACTACCAAATAACGTGAAACTGGGTACACGTACACAAAATTACATGGGGAAAGTTCTTAAACAGGTTTCGTTCCATTTTTTGGAAAACAACCGGAAAATTTGATAAAAAGTGAAAGTGCGTTTTCAATGTGTCCATGTAAATATATATCTTCGCACTGATCTTGATGAAATTTTGCACAATTGACCTTCAAACCAAGAGGAATGGCACTGTCTAAATACAATTTCGTCAGTGCATGGTGGAGGATACTTATGGATTTCGTCAAAATCTACAGTTTTGCTTCGATCTTGATGAAATTTGGTACAGTTGAACTTGAAAACAAGATGAAGATTACTGTCTACATAAAAGTTCATTCGGTGCATGGGGGAGAGTACTTTACTTACAGACCTCGATTGCAATTTCTATACATATAAGACACATTTGTTGTCTGTTTAGTCTGTTTCCCTAATTTTAAACCCGGGCAACTCCCATATGTAGTTAACAACCCTCTCCCACGATAGTGCACATCGGGAAACTGATAACTACTACCACATATAAACACTATTCGTTTATGATGTGTAGTTTTGGCTGCAGAGTGAAATATAGGCACAAATACCTCAATTTTTATATATAAGATTACTCACCTAACGGAGTGAGGAGCGAGGTACTGGCGGAAGAAAAGTTGTGGGGCGGCATCGTGAATCATGTCGGGATAGCACAGTCGGTAGTGCGCTTGCCCGCGAAAGGCAAAGGTCCCAGGTTCGAGTCCCGGTTCCGGCACACAATTTTAATCTGCCAGGAAGTTTCATATCAGCGCACACTCCGCTGCAGAGTGAAAGTTTCATTCTGTCTTTCGGGTGTTTATATTGAGATCATTGGTATATTGCAAGTGTAGTTAATGCTCAGTTAATGTATGTTTGTGTTTCCGAGTGTTTTATCTTTGAGTCTTTTTATCTTTGAGCATCTGTTGCTCTTCGTATAGCTCCACATTTGACGGATTTTTGTTCGCAACACTCACCCACCGCCACACACCGCGACCAAAACAACATACTGCACACCGCGAACCTAAAGGCTACTCTCATGCATAATCGCCATTGGTCTGCGGTAAATAATTTTGGCTACCAAGTGAAATATGCAGACACGAGCCCCACGTTCCATTTTCATATACAGGGTGTTTCACTAAGTGTGTTTGCCTCTGTAACTTATAAAGTAATAGATGACGGGAAATTTTAATGCGGTAGGTCAACACAAGAAATGTTACACTTTCTGCGGAGCTATGAACATAGTTTATTGTATCATTTTCCAAAGAGTTACGGCATGAAGGCATATTTTTTTTAAATGGAACAATAATTTTTTCTATCGTGCACTGGATTCGTTGAAACCAGCTGCGTGCAAATCAATTTAAACTACATTCCTATTACTATTAGTTTGGGAGCTACAACCCTTCAAAGTTTCAGGTGCAGATACTACAAACGCTGCGTATAATGCAATGCGCCTTCTAAATGTGGTGCGGCCAAGTTGTAAGGTAGCCAGTGTCACGGAGCGAGAAGCTTCCTCTATGGGCTGTTAGACTGCCGACTGTCGCCGCACACGGCCGTATACCCGACAGTTGGAGCCACCCAAACAACCGGGGCTCAATATACCACAGTTACTGAAATAGGATGACGATGGCATACACGAACAAAGAGTACATTGACATGTTGCTGATGCTCGGCGAGTGCCGACACGATGCCACTGAAGCAGCCACGGTGTATGCCGTGAGATATCGTAGGCGAAGAGCCCCGGCAGCCATTACGTTCTTACGTGCCAAACGACTTCGGGAAACAGGCAGCTTGGTAATGCGCCGCAGTAACAGACGAAGACCTGCAAGAAGTGAGGAGACGGAGGTGTTTGTTTTAGCTGCACTACGCCGCCATCCTCATGTCAGCTTACGAGCCGTTGCTGCAGTCGCTGGTGTCAGTCTCACATCTGAGTGGCGTATAGTACACAGCCACAGGTTTCACCCGTACCGCCTGTCACTGATCCAGGAGCTGCATGGGAACGATTTCCGTGTAAGAGTGACATTCTGTGAGTGGTCCATACGTAATTTCACGCTGGAGTCTTTATAAAGTGTTACGTTCTCTGATGAGTCTACGTTCACAAATTATGGTGCAGTGAATCACCATAACATGCACTACTGGGCCGCATACAATGCTCGGTGGGTACGACCTGTCGACCGTCAACGTAGGTGGTCTATCAACATGTTGAGTGGAATCCTTGGGAATGAAATCATCGGTACACACTACTTCCCAGGTACACTGACAGGTGAGTTATATCGCGCTTTTATAGCCGACAGTTTGGGTGGTCTCCTTGAATATGTGTGTCTACACACGAGAGTCCTTATGTAGATGCAGCACGATGGTCACCCAGCCCATTCTGCGCGTGCTGTTGTGGAAGAACTAAACAACAGGTTTGCAGGAAGATGGTTGGAGCGCCATGGTCCTCATTCATGGCCCGCAAGGTCACCCGATTTAATACCAGTAGATTTCTTTTTGTGGGGATATCTAAAGGATCGTGTTTATGTCACTGAGCCCACATCCCCAGATGATCTAAATCGGCGCATCGAGAACGCATGTCGCTCCGTCATACCGGCGATGTTACATCTCGTCCGCAGATCCTTTCGACGGCGCATTGCATTATGCATTGAGGAACATGGACGTACATCTGAACATCTCATGTAAATCAACTTCCCACCGCCATAACATCCATCACCCACCACGCAGCCATGTATTATGTACAGCGTGTGGTATCTGCCCCAGAAACTTTGAAGGGTTGTAGCTCCCAAACTCACAGTGATAGGAATGTAGTTGAAATTGATTTGGAAGCAGCTGGTTTCAACGATTCCAATGCACGATAGAAAAAAAACTATTGTTCCATTTAAAAAATTAAATATCTTTGTGCTTTAACTCTTTGGATAATGATACAATAAACTATGTTCATAGCTCCGCAGAAAGTGTAACATTTCTTGAGTTGTTGTAAAATGTAAACTTTCACGGCCGGAATGGTCAAAAATACTAAAAATTTCCGGGCTGTTATGCCGTGGTCTGGTGGATTTATTATTAAAACCCAACGTTTCGTCCACGACTGCGGAGGACATTCTCAAGAGGGATCGTGGCACTTTTGAATGTCTGATTCACACCCTGGCTCGCTGCTGACTGAAGCCAAATTCCGTTTACAAGGGCTCGCGCGCAGTGGTGTGACGTCAGATGCTTTTGACATGCGCGCGCAATTCGTCGCCCAAACACACACAGACCGTTATCTGCACCGGGATTCAAACCACCACCCACAGCAAAATCGGCGCATTATAAAGACGTTGACGGACAGAGCAAGGAACATCTGCGAACCGGAATTACTCGACGCGGAATTGAAACACCTGAGTAATGCTTTAGTTAATAATGGCTATTCGTCTACAGAGATAAGGAGAGCTTTGAGACCGACACGTAGAGTTGAAAACGATGAAATCTAAAGTCTTCCACCTTTTATTAAGGACGTCACCGACCGCATCGGTAAAATTTTGACGAAACGGAATGTTGCCGTCATTTACAAACCTATTCGGAAGATACAGGATCACCTGAAATCGGCAAAGGATGTTCGCAAACCGCTGGACAAAGCAGGAATTTATAGGATTCCGTGTAGCTGTGGGGACGTATACGTGGGTACCACAAAAAGAACAGTCAAAAAACGACTAGATGAGCACAAGGGGAACTGTAGAAGGGGAGAGATTGACAGATCAGCTGTTGCTGAACATGTTTTTTAAACAGGGTACCACCTTATTCAATTTGATAAGAATCAGGTTTTAACAGCCACAAATGGATACCACGAAAGACTGTATAGATAGGCTATAGAAATTGTAAAACACCCCAATAATTTCAATAGGATGGAGGAGGGTGTGAAACTAAATGATATCTGGATTCCGGTTTTGAAGAAGAAATGTAACAGACTTCCACCATGGGACGACATTAACGGACGGAGGCAATCGGCAACGACGAATTGCGCGCGCATGTCAAAAACATCTGACGTCACACCACTGCGCGCGAGCCATTGTAAACGGAATTTGGCTTCAGTCAGTAGCGAGCCAGTGTGTGAATCGGACATCCAAAAGTGCCACGATCCCCCTTGAGAATGTCCTCCGCAGTCGGGGACGAAACGTTGAGTTTTAATAGTAAATCCACTAGACCACGGCATAACAGCCCGGAAATTTTTAGTTATTTCTTGTGTTGACCTACCGCATTAAAATTTTCCTGTCACCTATTATTTTATAAGTTACAGAGGCAAACACACTTAGTGAAACACCCTGTATGTACATTGATTAGTACTAACAAACGTCAAGCAGAAGCCACTCGTGGCTCGTATACAGTGAATAACTTTAATATTCGGACACTGTGATATTTCAATCTTGGAACATCATAACTTTATTTATAACAAAACAAACAAAACGTATAACCAATTATTACATTACGTGATGGGTCTTGTAAGTAATCATATAAATTTTATTGAGATAACTTGCATAACTTCCTTAATAATGCAATTTAAATACAACTCGTTCCTATATTCACGTTACTTTAATATTCGGACACTTTGCGGAACTAAGTATTTCGAGACAAAATTTTATGGAAAATAAATGTTTCACTATCATGTTGGGTATCGATTCTGTTTTATCACTTCTTTCAAACGCTACGGCATACTGCTAATGATACTTTTTAAATAGCCCGCACGTAGACTGTCCCATTCTTCTTTCGGTTGAAGCTTCAGACTTTCTTTGGAAGAAATTGGTGTACTTCTAATACATCGCTTCACTTCTCCCCACACATTCTCAATCGGGTTGAGATCTGGTGACTAAGGTGGTTGTGGTAGGACTTTGGGGCAGTTGTACAACAAATATTCCTGCATAATGCGAGCCTTATGTTTCGGGTCATTGTCCTGGTAAAATTTGAAGGTGTTTGATATCCCCATGGTTTCAGCACTTTTTCGTAAATTGTTCTTTAATATGTTCAAATCGACATATTTGTCCATAGTATTGTCGATGAACACCAATTCGCCCGGTCCAAATTTCGATATACAGCCCCAGACAAGGACGCTGCCACCTCCATGCTTTACAGTAGGTTTAATGTTTGTGACTGTAAATTCCTCTTTCTTTTTCCGCCACATCATGCTTCGTCCGTCCGACCCACAGACGTTAAATTTACTTTCGTGACGTCATTCTAGCAAATTGCATCCTACGTAATAAACTCCCTATCAAAGTTTAATCTTTTCTGTCCATTCTGTTGAGTCACATAAGGTTTCTTCCGAGCCACTGTTCCATTGTATCCACTTTCTTTCAATGCTCTGCTCGTTTGAGGATGTACCTTCTTGCCAGTCTCGTTTAGAGGCTGACGTGCTAATCTAGGTGCACTGAGTGTAGGATCCTTCTTTATTTTTCGTATTAACTTCCTCTTGTCACGAGCATCCAACTTTTGTGGCTGGCCCATTTGTGGTATGGAGTCTACACGGTCCTGGTTTTTGAAACGCCTGACAATATCTGCCACAGTACTCTTACTCATGTTGAGCATGGCAGCAGTTTGTCGATATGATTTTCGTTTCGCATTGTGAAAAATCAAAATTTGTCGTATCTCAAAGTTGGTATTATCTTTGCGTGGCATCGTACCGTCTGGACAGTCGACCGCGCTTGTGAACACACACACCTGCCTTCATACTAGAAGCAGGCCTACTCACCCCGGCGTGAACGGTGACAAGTGCGGATATTAAAGTAACGTGACCATCGAGGAGTGGTTTATTTTAATCGCATTCCTTAACAACTGTTTTACTTTATGAAAACAACGTTCATACTGTTATTTACAATACATGCACCTTCATATAATATTTGGTTATGTTATATTTTTGTTTGTTCCGAATGCAGTTATAACGCAGCAAACTAAAAATATCTTGGTGTCCGAATATTAAAAAGTTATTCACTGTACAAGCAGTGGCAAGTTGGCAGCAACCTGTGTAGTGGGACGGATTATTGTCTCCGCTACATATCTCATGTCAGCTCAGTTTGTGCAGGATAACTTACTTATATTTGTGTTCTTAAATGATTTTTATGTAAATGTTTAATGTTATATGATTCTTAAAGAAATTTTTTGTATGTTTTTTATGTTTCATGTGCTGTGAGGCGATTTAACCTACGAGGGCAACATCTTCGACGCCGATTCCAAGGAGTAAATATCCGGCCACATCAAGTCGCGGGTCGACGGCCACGAGGCAAGAAGATGTTGATCTCTGCGGTTATCGTCGCAAGAGTTGACATTATTATTGAAGTTTCATGTTCAAATAACAAATTTTAAAAGTCAGTTCCCTTTTGTCTGTCGATGACTACATATGTAATGTCTTAGAAAGTAATAAATGTTATCGTGTTTAAACTTGACGAAAGTGTCAGAGTACATCATTTAAGAAGAATTATTTTACGATAAATAATATATTAATGAACGAGGAGAATATTTAATTTATTCTTCAATGTGAAGGAAGAATTTTTTATGAATTTTTATTGGTGGAAAAGTTACGTCAAGAAGACTTCGATAAATGTTTCTTTTAGAACTTTGATTAATCGATCATACACATATCGATAATCATTGAAGAAATATTATTTTTTCTCTGTGGCTATAGCAACGACCACAAACTGAAGAATTTCTTTTGAACGTCTTATCTATGAGAGAACTTAGAAATATTTTAACAAGAGTGACAGTTAAAGACTTCTTCCCTCGGCGCAAGAATCTGATTTTGAAATATTGCAACGTATAAAGATTTTACATGAACATATTTCTTATATATATATATATATATATATATATATATATATATATATATATATATATATATATATATATATATATAAATTTTTATGGGCGAGTGGACACCTCAAGGATTACGAAGTCTGACACGGCCACATTCAACTCTAATCATACAAGACGAGTGCTTTTGAAGATAAGGTTTTAGCACACGTTCCGCCGTACGAAGAGGTCGTTCCGCCGCACCTGTCGGCCTGCCTCTATTGTGGTAGACTTTCACTCACTATTAAAACGCGCGCGGCCGCTTTAAACACGCCCCCTCCCCCCCTCCACCACCCACGCGGCACGTGGCGCCGCACGCCGTCCACCTGCTGGTTTTTTTTCGCCACCAGAGTCGGCGTCCGTATTTTGGTCGCCTTTATGCGGCGGGCGCTGAAAAGTTCAGCCGGCGGGGCGGGGCTTTGCGCTGTCAGGCGCGACGGCGGTGGCGGTGGCGGCGGCCAGCCGTGCTCACAGCACAGCGACGAAGCCGCCACCCCAAACACGCACCGTACACTACACGCACTCCGGTGACCCAGTTAAGACCACTCGCTCTACACAATCATTTGCTTCGACAGCCGAAGGAAGTTACGGTACTAGATTCCAGTGGGCACTGTATTAAGGGGGCAGGGGGTTCGTTGATGCAAAATACACACTGTTTATAAAATAAACCAAATATACAGTTTTGCAGATGTGTTGTTGTTGTGGTCTTTGTGGTGTCGCACAAGTCTAAAGTGCGCGCCACCTACTTTCGCCGCACGCCGCCATGCACGCACGGCGCGGCGTTCTTACGACGTCAGCCACGAGCGCCCTCTGCTACAACTCTGCTCGTGGCCACCACTGAACGACATCGTTGACTTGGGACTGAGATACGAACCAGTTAACACTTCGGAATCAGATAGGCACCAGTTAAGACTTGGCTATCGGATAGGCACTAGAAATCATCAGTAGGCAGGCCTCTAGATAATCTATGTATCAGCATTCTGCAGTCAAGAACTACGTAAAAGTTAAGTATTACTACCTCTCTGTGAACTATATATCTAGTTCTAATTTACTCTAGTGTTTCTAGTTTCTGCTGTCCCACTGGCTGCTCACCTTCGTACCTGCACAAGCGTGAATCTTTTATTCCTGTGTCGGTACTTTTCTACTCGGCCACCGACACCTACGACGGAACGAGACACAAAAGTGGCGACGACGCTGGGACACAAAAGTCTTCAGTCCGGAGATTGGTTTGTAGCGGCTCTCCACAATACCCTATCCTGAACAAGCCTCTTCAACTCCACATAACAAGAACAACCTACATCTGTCTGTATCCATATGCATATAAGATGAACATTAACAAAATCAAAACTAGGGCAATGGAGTGCAGTCTAAGAAAATCAGGTGATGCTGAAGGAATTAGATTAGGATTTAGATGAGTTTTGTTACTTGGGCAGTAAAATAACAAATTATGGTCGCAGTACAGAGGATATAAAATGCAGAATGGCAATGGGTAGAAAAGCGTTCTTGAAAAAGAGAAATTTGTTAACATCGAATATTGAGTTAATCCTAAGGAAGTCCTTTCTAAATGCATTTTTGTGGAGTGTTGCCTTGTATGGGAGTGAAACATGGACCATAAACAGTGTGGACAGGAAAAGGAGAGAGGCTTTTGAAATGTTGTGCTACAGAAGAATGCTGAAGATTAGGTGGGTGGGTCGTGTAACTAATGAGGAGGTACTGTATCCATCTTTTGGTCTTCCTCTGCGGGTTTTACCCCACACACTTCCCTCCACCGCTAAATTCACAATGCCTTGATGTCTAAGAATATGTTCTACCAATCGATCCCTTCTTTTAGTCAAGGTATTGCAGAAATTCTTTTTCTCCCCAATTCTGTTCAGTACCTCCTCATCTTCTCGAATTTTGTCTGTTTATATATAGTATGTGCTTGATATCATTCAAGCCAGGGCTGCGATTTAATATCTTGTAATGAAAATCTGCATAAGCAGAGGAGCCAAGATCGCTAGTTTCGGCAATTCTTTGTTGCCAGCTTCAAGTCTTATATAACTGTATGTTACTGCCATATAATAGACAATACCACATTTAACATTACTAAATGTCTATTAAAATTTAAGTATCAGAAAATAAACATGAAGATGTTTGTGATTCTTGAGTTTCTCCCGGCGTATTTGATAATCAAAATATCCAGGGGTGGACACTATAGACCGGCAGTACACCCTTGGTTATTTTGATGACGATGTTTATTTTCTGTTCTTGGATATGGGTATGTCAAAATAAAACATATTTTTGGGTCTCTGATAAACTATGCTACGCTCATATTGAAAAACACTATTAACATTGTGTCAGTCAAAATAAATGATATACTGGAAGCTCAAATTTTGTTTTCAAAATGTGTTGTATAGAATAATAATTGAAAATGATATAAGTGTAAAAATATGCTCTATTTACGTGTGGAGTCGTTAAGCGACGGTTACAATAAAATTAGGTATTAATATTAAATGAGTCCGACCAAAACTTGATTAGTGGCCGAAACTGAAAATTATTTAATTTAGAATTTTGGTAAATTTGCGTTATACCGCAAATAAGTAGTTTTTCCACATTTTGGAAGATCTCCTCCCCGTACTAAACCTTCTTAGGTGTGTGTAAGCCTAGGCAGGAGTAACTAGAAGATGACAAAAGCGTAAAGATTTACTGGCCTGAAGTTTTCATCCGGCCATTAAGAATATTAATTAAACCACTCCTTAAGTTAAACTTATTAGCCAGTGCATAACAATACCTCGTACCTGTTATTTGTGTAGCCATGTCGTTCTCCCCTCACAGTTCTCGTAGCGCTTTGCATTAAAAAAAAAAGCTGAAAATTACTAAGGTAACTTTTACACTTTACCCTAACTTTGATATGTAAGCAAAATTGTGGATCACGGTCACTGCATCGCAGACTCAGATTAGGTTCTGTCGTCTACAGACTTGAATTGCGCGCAGCTATGACTTCGTACATACGTTGTAAAAATTTCGTTGGGTGTTCGTATCTCTTTGTTAACATTATGTTTCTCATGTGTTTATTATACTAATTAGATTGACACAAAGTAATGTTGTTTTTGAATAGTGCTGCTGACTAATAGGCTCCGCTCCTGTCAGTACTTCAATTAGTGTTACATAAAGTATTTCGAAAAATAACGCCACAGTTGCGACTAACAGTAAGATTGTTATTAGTGTAAATTTACGCAAACTAAACAGGAAATCATATAAATATCAATTTAAATATAGATTAAGAAACCCGGAGACGGTTTTTCATCTAGAATATGTCCAAGACATTAAAGATAAACGCGAAGCAATTACTTAAAATTTGTGGTGTGGGCGGGAATCGAACCCGGACATCCATGCTTACTAGGCAGACGTCTTACCGTTAGACCACCGCACCTCATTGCTTCACGTTTGTGTTTAATGTTTGGACATATTCGAGATGAAAAACCGTCTCAGGGTTTCTCAATCTATATTTAAACTGATTTTTATATCATCTTAGCAGGAATGTTCCAGTATGTCCATTGCCGAGGTGCTATTCCGTTGCATGGAGAGCCTTGGCAGTAGTGACAATTATGTTTGGAACACAGAAGCTGAATTAAAATTTGTGACGTGGAGGGAAGCCGTGCTTAGAGTGTTCCGAGGCGCCTTCGCCGTTAGAGGTGCGGTGGTCTAACGGCATTCCCGGCCTGACCGTCGTGGCGGTCGGACCGTCAGGGGCGTGTTTACGTGTCAGCGGCGGCCGGCGGTGCGGCTTGTGGTGAGTTACACGCTGTTGCGGCGCTCGTAGCAACCCGTTCTAGTTGTTTATAATGTGCAGACACCAGTATGGACATTAATATGGAGCAACCAGAGAGAATAGACACATTGAAATTTTCATTCGATGGAACTTCTCCCGACCTAAAATATATGAAGTGGAACGATTTATAGACGAAGACGTTAAAATACCTCCTGCCGACGTAATTGGAATTCACCTTTCGATTGTCAGTAGCACGGTTTACATAAAGTTACGTTCTCCTGAACTATGTGACAAAATCATAGAATCATGTGGTGATTCCCTAAAGTTTCTCCATAATGAGGGAAATGTTGGCAAGGTCACTGTCTCTCGCGCTGGTTTTGCTGTTAGGACCGTGCGTATTTTCGAACTGCCGTTCGAAATAACTGCAGAACAAATCAACGCCACTCTGAAGTGTTATGACACTGTTATCAACAACGTAGCCGAAAAATGGGCTTCCTTTCACAAGTATCCAGTGCTCAATGGGGTTCGACAAATTAAAATCGAATTGCGTCGCCATATCCCATCGTACCTCACGATATGGGTACAGGGCGATTATAATGTATGACGGGCAACCAAGGACATGTTCAGGATGCAACTCCACAGGGCACGTCAGAGCCCAATGTATCCACAGAAGAGTAACCCAGTTACCTACAGGTGAACCAGAATGCCCCCCGAAGATGACTTTACTACCAACTACATATGTAGCGGCCGTCCGTGCCAACGTCGCCACGACTTCAAATTCTGAAATGGAAGTCTACAGTGATAACATTCCCAACGATGACAATGTACCTATGGAGACGAGTAGTCATGAAGAAACTACTACAGGGAACGGCCAGCATGCTAAGGTGCTCGAGGCCTCACATCAAGGGAGCAACTGTACTATCGTAGACAAAATGGGTGATAAAGAAGATGAACGACAGTGTACGGAAGAAATTCGTTCTCCGTCTCCCGAGAACGAGGGATCTCCTAAGAGAGGTTCGTCACCGACGAACAGGAAGAAACGGAGGATTGCCCATCCCGATGCAGAGAAATCTGCGCCTACGCTGCGCGAGAAAGCCAAACAGATGCTTCGTACACCAGCTGAAGAAGCTCTACGTTCTGTTGGCAGTAGCCCTCTAGCACAACATTCAGTGCCCACGGACAATATTGCGGCCAGCTTTCAGACGAAAGAACAAGAGGCTTGTGAACGGACGAAGACGACCAACTTATCCAATAAAGCCAGCCATGAGCACCAATCTGCCCTCGATAAGGCCATAACAGACACGTCAATAGCCGCCTCAACTTCCAGCTGGGCGGACGACACTGAAGATGTACCTGTTGACCAAGAGATGGTCGAAGAAACGATGGTAACGAGCGGACCGCTATTGGCATCTCGACCAGCCACCGTACTAACTTCTCAAACACCTGGCGCTAAAGACTAACGCTAGGTTAGCCACCCCAACCAGCTGCCTATGGAAGACTCACACCCACTACCTCATGTTTGATGCAAGCTTATAAGATTTGTACCTTGAATATTAACAGGATCACTTCGCAAGTTAAAATCTACAGCCTCAGACAGTATTTGCGGGCAGCAGATGCTGACATTATCTTTTTACAAGAAGCCATGACACCCTTAATCGCGGAT
Source organism: Locusta migratoria (assembly GCA_026315105.1). NCBI lineage: Eukaryota > Metazoa > Arthropoda > Insecta > Orthoptera > Acrididae > Locusta > Locusta migratoria. The sequence continues at coordinate 223,127,841 of CM048750.1, read as the reverse complement.
GTACCTGGCTACGATGCCATAGTTAACATAGGAACCGAGGCTGGCACCATGATCCTGTACAAAGAGGGTATCCCTTGTTTTCCCCTCTCCATCTTACCAACGGGACGAGGTATTGCGGCCGACTTTAATGATCTACTCCTCCTTAATGTATACGCACCTTCCGGTTCTACTGCGCGAGCAGCGCGGAAGGAGTTTTATACTGGAGAGATAGCCAATTTAATCACCGACTTGCGCCGACGCATCGTTTTGGGAGGAGACTTCAATTGTGTTTTGAGACCCATGGATCAGACGCCGAATTTTAACTTCAGTCAGGAGCTGCAAACCTTAACAACAGAACTTCAGCTAGTGGACACATGGATTCATTCCCACCCGAGCGGCGTCGCTTACACCCATTTTACTTCGACGTCAGCAAGTAGGTTAGACCGAATATATGTCCACCAAGATCTCTTAGCAACTGTTGGGAGTTGCGAATACTGGCCTGTGAACTTCGCTGACCACATAGCATACCATATGGTCATTAAACATACTCCACAGACAATTTACAGAGGCACTGGTCGATGGCAACTCAACTGCAGTCTCTTACAGGATGAAAGTTTAGAACATGAGATCTTGACAGTTTGGCAAACCGCCGCCTCACAAAGACCTAAATACCGGACCGGAGTGGAATGGTGGACGCTTTATACTAAGGGAAAAATCATTAATTGTATCAAACAACACGCCAGAGTGAGAGCGCGCTACGAGAGAGAGACTAAGGAGTTTTACTTCCTCGCTCTACGAGAGTTATACAAGGATTATAACCAGCTGCCGACCAACATGACCCAGATACGGCGCATACAAGCCAAAATAACCACCTTGATGGGACAATCCGCCACCGGACACCAGGTTCGTGCACGCAACTTCGCCAACTTACCGCAGCAAAAGACGTCTGTATATCATTTAGTGCGACAGTTACGTATGGCACGCAGGAAACTTATTAAAAACTTACAAGACGATGACGGCACATCTTATACCCAACAAAGAGATATCAAAACCTATGTTGTCAATCATTTTGCAGCTCGTTATAGCAGCGCTAGTGTACCGCACGACAAGGTGGAGGAATGGTTTCATATTCAGGCCACCCCCTACACAATTACGGCAGATGACAATCAAGGTTTACTTGCTCCTTTCACTAATGAGGAACTTAGAGATTCACTCAAGGCCGCGCCACGAAATATATCTCCGGGCACAGATGGGTTGCCCGTCGAATTTTACATCACATACTGGCACATAATTGGGGACAGACTCACAGAGATATATAATGAGATACTTCGTGGGATTTCTCTCCCTACTGCTTTTACCGAAGGGGTGACTGTCTTAATACCTAAAAAGCCAAAGACAAAAACTATAAAGGATCTCCGGCCTATAACGCTGCTAAACGCAGACTTTAAACTTCTGACACGCACCCTCAATGCACGGTTACGGCCGCTTTTACCTGACATCTTAGGACCATACCAAGCAAGTGCGGTTCGCGGCCGCTCCATAACAAACATTTTGACGCTGTACAGGGATCTCGTCACACTCACCTGGACGACAAACACAGCAATGGCTATAGCCTTCCTGGATTTCGATAAGGCTTACGATAGAGTCGAGTACCCCTATCTCAGCAAAGTAATGACAACGATGGGTTTCAGTCCCACCTTTGTGCGGCTTGTTAACAACTGCGTCAGAGGAACTCGCACACGGTTCGTTGTAAATGACACGCTGACAGAGTATGTGCCACTTTCCAGAGGAATAAAACAAGGATGCCCCCTCTCAACGACACTCTACGCCATGCTTATGGAACCACTGTTGCGTAAAATACATCACAGCTTGCCTGGCTTCGAGTTTTTCGGAATAAAATCTGTAGTTCAAGCTTATGCCGACGATTCTTAAATAATGTTACGGATATTGATAATGCGAAGCGTATCCTAGAAGATTTCCAAAGAGATAGTGGTGCACTCCTAAACAACAATAAATCTGCAATGTTAACAATAGGTCAAGTTGAGTCTATTACTGGTGACGGTTGGTTACCTTGTGTACAAACAAGGAAACAACTTGGTATGTACATTACGGCCAGACCTCAGGATATGTACAATAAAAACTGGCAGCCCAAAATACAGACTGTAAGAGCAAACTTGCGCGAACAGGAAACGAGAAACCTAGATCGTCTACAGAGAGCCTTTTTCGTGAACTCTTACGTCCTGTCTAAACTGCAATACGTCGCCGCCGTTCTGCCAATGCCACCAACTGTGGCTCGATCACTTTTAGCAGCGGCCGCCTGGTTCGTTTGGAAACTAAATATTTTTAAAGTTTCTTTCCAAATAACAGCTCTGCCTTGCGACATGGGAGGCCTTGGCTTAAACAACCCAGGAATGCATGCTTTGGCCATATACCTGACACGAACATGTAAAATACTATTGGCCACTGAGGACACAATCACGAAACGGCTTTATCAGCTATCACGCCCCCACAACATGTCTCCTCCGATAGATATTGCCCACATCAGTCCACACCTTCAGCACATAGCTCTTTATTATTTGGAATGCAGCTACATTGACAGCGAATTTTTTAAGAAGACGACTGGACAGTTGTACCGCCGCCTATTACTGAAGTCATCATCTTCTCCCATAGAGAAAAAATACCCGGCTTCCAATTGGAAGATGGTTTGGACTAATATTCACAACAGAACATTGCCTACAGATGTTCGATCGAAATGGTATGACGTAGCCACTGAAACTGTGCCCACCCAAGAAAGGCTGCACAGAATCAGCCTTGCACGGACTCCGTACTGTGAATTCTGCCATGTTGTGGCGACGATTGCACACATCTTTGTCTGTAAGGATCAAGTGCAAGTCTGGAACTGGACGCGTAAAAAACTAGCTATCCTCAACAGAACAGCACCCCAGACCATTCAAATCACAGACCTCCTACGACCAGAATTGCGACTTTTCCCGGAAGTCAAACACAACAGCTACGTATGCCTGATGGGTCATTTTATAAACTATACGCTCTCCACCAAGACTCCCGATGTCCAAGACTTCCGTGTGTATTTATCTACTCAACACTGGCGGACTAAAAACCGATTTGGCTCCCAATACAACAAAAATTTTCAAAATTACCTTCAAGTGATACTCACGTCACCCTAGGAACGGGTTCAGTTTCCGAAGACATTCTCCTTCACGAGAAACTTTGTCAACAGAAATATAATAGATATTTTCGGAGGTATTCTATCACGATCGACCCCAGGACATTCGCCAACAAGAAGAACTTACTCATCATAAGCAAGAAGATACGATATCCACAAAGTATACTTAAGAAGAAAGGTTAACATAAAGGGAAAACGAGATCCGCAGAGACACTCACGGCGATGTGGAGTTTTCGACGAATGGTGCAACGGAGTTACAAGAAGACAAAGATTTAGACAATAAAGTATATGGAACGAACTGTTAGGAAATAACGACACGGAAACGCTAAAGTGCTAAAGTAAACACGAGAAGACGAACTCCGATGCTGCCACGCAGTTGATACTCTTCCCAACTGTCGAGGTTCGTCCTGCAAGAATTTATTATTATTATTATTATTATTATTATTATTATTTTATATAAGAAACTATTAATGTGGTTCCCAGAGGATTGATCGAAGAAGATCTCATCACATCCTCATATTTATCTACGTTTTTATTTTCATTGTTCATTCACAGAAAGGGAAAATTTTATTTCTAGAAGCCATCGTTTTCTTACTCCATATGGAGGGACCACACAGAAACAGCACAGCACAAATGGCATAAAAAAAAGTGGTGTAGGGGTCAGCGCAACTGTCTAGAAAGCAGGAGACCCGGGTTCGAATCCCAAAAAAAAAAAAAAAAGAAAAAAAAAAGAAAAAAAAAAAAAAAGAAAAAAAAAAAAAAAGGGGTCCGGTGTGCAGATTTCAAACCTGTAGCTGATTAACGTCAGAGTGGTTCAATTCCACCTGCTGGGCGGCGTTTTAAAAAAAAAAAAAAGAAAAAAAATAGGTATGACGTCTTGCCTACTAAGCATCGAAGGCCGGGTTCGATTCCCAGCTACATCACAAATTTTAATTCATTCCTTCACGTTTGTCTTTAAACAGGAAATGCTGCGTATCACGTGATGAATGTTTCCTAAACCCATATTGGTTATTAAAAAAAAAAAAAAAAAAGCCCCTCGCTTTCAAGGAAACACATTAATACAACTTTTCAGCATATAACCAATTCCTTTAAGTACAATACTGAATAAGTTAAATTGTTACAAGCACAGTGTAAGAAAATCACTATAAGATACGACTGCGTTATATTGATATTAACAACGAAATACAATTTTTACGAGCACTAACTCAGTCCCAAATGCGACCCGACTTCATTCATAAGTCCACAAAAGCTAGTTTTTGACGATGATTCGGCCGTAACCGAAACAGAATATTCGGTTTGCCCATAATATTAGATAATAGGGGGGCCGTCAACTAGGAGCCGTAGACATATTTCTTATAATATTGAGAACGCAGTTGCTTATTAGCAGACACAAAAATGCCTCGATTTATTTATTTATTATTTAGCGTGTGGCATTTAAGTACATTTCAGTGTCTGATTACATTATGGTACATATCATTACATATATTACATTACATCTATTCACAGACAAACATTTAGTTCTTATATATATTCAATAGCTGTTTGGGTTGCCATGAGGAATTCTTCAAAGTCCCCACTGAACGCTCTGGCACTGCATTCTTCCCAGATGTTTGGATGCTCTTCTCAGGCGCGCCGCGGTCACATGCTGGTGAAGACAACAGTCCCCATTTGAAGAGTAAGTCAGCACATCTCACGTGTCCTGTTCTTAGCCGGTTCAGATCTTGTGGGGCTTATCAAACCCAGGAACGGCCACAGTGATACAAGGCTTTAGGTGGCAAGTTGTTGGGGCGTTTTGGAGCCATTCGTTTCTCCAGGAGTTGATGTCAGCCCCAGTGAGGCTGTCGAGAGAAAGAGGAGGATGTCCTGAACAGAGCTTCTTGATTCTCGGATCAGGTATATCTGAGTGTATTGGTAGTTCAGAGTTTGCTTCGATCTTGTTGTATTCCCTGAGCAAGGCTGTTTCTCGTCGCATTTTTGGTGGTAGTATATGACTCAAGACAGGTTATGTTAGGTGTAGCTCTAATGGTTCCTGATATAATACGCATTGTATTGTTCAGTTAAACATCGATCTTTTTCACTATTGTGACGCATCATGTATAATATCAGAGGGTCGATAAAAAAAATTATTAACTTACTGCGGGATTATATACTTCAGTTCCGCAACAGGATAAGCCGCTAGCGACAGTAATAAATACGCCGCAATCTCTTGAATCTATTCTTTCTGAACACCATTCGTCCCGTTGTGAAATTTCAGCTGAACTTATCTCCGGCCTTAGCCAGTTGTAGCTAAAATCAACGGTGAGGGCTTTAAGAGAACTGGAAAAAGATGAAGAAAGGTACCAACAGCCTCATTTTCAACAGCATTTCGCTGGCCCTAGCTTTCCGGTAGGAGGAAACAAAAGACAACGGAATGTTGTGCAGTAGTCTTGTGTAGTTCGCGAACGAACTAGTTCGGAAGAGCGCTCCCACAGGCGAACTACGCGAACTAGTTCGCAGATCCCTCGCCTCTTAGTTCGTCCGCTCCTTTTCCGAAAACTGACGGGGAACAGCGAGAGGACGCGAGAGCGCGCAGAATCGCGTGATTCCCTTCTGCCAGTTACCTTCATTTCAAGCTGAATGTTTGTTAATCTATCGGACCAAACTGCATGGTCATCAGTTCGTAGCTTACACACTACTTATACTAAGGTAGACTAACCTAAGGACAACACACACAAACATGCCCCAGGGAGGACTCGAACCTCCACGGCGAGCAACCGTGCGCTCCGCAGCGAGACGAGTTAGACCGCTCGGCTACTCCACCGCGGCCCATTTCAAGCTGAGATGCAGCTCAGCTGTAGTTTCATAGTTCACTGCCACAAGAAATCTATTTTAAAAATAAAGTACTACGAGTACTCTGTGTGCAAATTAGTTGAATACCATTGTATCATCCATTCGTGTAAATAACTTGTTTATTTGCCAAAGTATTTGATGTCAAATTGCCCAAAAAAAAGGTTAATAGCTTTGGCAACACTGATTCATTATATAAAAAAACTGTCATAAAGAAAGAGCTATTTTAGTAGCGGTAGCAAAAGCCAAAAAGAGCGGACGAACTAGAAGGAGCAGACGAACTAGGAGCAGCGGACGAACTAGGAGCAGCGGACGATTATGCCAAACGTATCTCGCTTCATAGTTCGTTGGATTCTTTTCCGAAGACCGACGGGCAATAGCGAGAGGGCGCGTAGCAGAATTAAAAATCACGTGTTTGCCTTCTGCTGATGAGTCATTTCGAGGTGAGCGTCTGCCTGTTAGATTACATAGTTAAGTGCTACAAAATTTCTGTTTTGATGTGTTCTGCTCTCTGCAATATCTGACTAATAAATTCAATAATGCCAAGATATAGAGATAACTCTAAACTTAAACGCGAGAAATTATCCATAAACTATTTCTTTTGGTTTGCGTGATATCTTTAGCGGCTCAAGCAGCAAGCAAATGAAGCAGCTAGGTGGGGGAACTTCCCCCTCCACCTGTACGCGCAGACCACGCCGCTCAGCCGTCGCTGGGAGCGGACGAACTAAAAGAGCGCTCCCGATCGCGAACTATTATGCGCAAGTCTATTGTGCAGATACGCGACCATTCAGCAATACATCCACCTCGCTAGGTCTAAACGCTCCGCAGAACAGTCCACCGTAAGGCTAAACAGTACATAAAGACGTTGAGGTAATTATTAAATAGTATCCAGGTAAGTAGTTTAATAAAGCGCAGTTAATTCTGATTCAAACTTTCTGCGCCAATAAAAACCCGACCGTGATTACAGGCCGCCCCTCGCAGTAGAGTTAAGGAATGCGCGGGGGGAATTTGCCGAGTTTGGGAGTAGTGTACGTATAGCGCAGCTGCGTGATCCGCCAGTTTATTTTCTGGGGCCTTAATAACAGAGGTGGCCGCCGTTATAACAGGTAAGCAGGCTGCGCACGCGAGGCCTCTGTGTGGTCACAGCTGCTCCCCGTGTTTAATGGCGGCCACTATTACGGACGCAACGTATTCTCTCTCATGAATAGGCGCGCTGACGATACAGCTTCTGATGATAGAAAAAGAGATATTATCCATTAGGCACCGGCGTTCCCCGTCGGGGGTTCGAATCCTCTGGCATGGATGTTTGTGTCGTCTTCAGTATAAGGTAGTTCATAAATACGAAACTTCCTGACAGATTAAAATTGTGTGTCGGAGCCGGGACTCGAACCTGGCACCTTTGCCTTTCGCGCGGAAGCGCTCTACTGACTGAGCTATCCCGACACTACTCACCATGCCGCCCCACAACTTTACTTCTGCTAGTACCTCGCCTCCTACTTTCCAATTTTAATCTGCCAGGAAGTTTGCAAAGTAGGTACAATAAAAAATGTTCAAACGTTTGTTAAGCTTAAGGGACTTAACTGCGGGCTCATCAGTCCCTACACTTACAAACTACTTATGAACTACCTACAACTAAGGACGGCACAAATATCCATGCCCGAGGGGGGATTCGTACCACCGACTGTAGTGGCCGTGCAGACCGCGACTGAAGCGCCTCAGTCACCTCGGCCACCGCGGCCGGCTGAGTAGAAGAAGATGCCATTCAAAAGTTCTATTCATTTCTTTTTAAATGGTACCTGTCACACTTTGGATGTTATTTAGTAGTTGACAAATATGACACTTATATTTTTCTTTGTTGCTGTAGTGGTCTCTGAGTGCTGTGTTCCATTTAGCTGCATGTCTTTTGCAATTTCTGTAGATAGAAATGTCGGTCTTTAATATATTGCTCTTAGTAATGTTTTATAATTGTATTCGTTATTTATATGTCCTTTTTCTCGACATTCTTGTATTATAATCTTGTATTTTCTGGTGTATGATGTATCAGTGGTATTATATTGAAATATCCTATATCAAGGTCTGACCTGATAATTGCAACAGTAAACCAGAACGAATAATAACGCTGATAAATCATTAATTAGAGAATACGAGAGTACGAGTATGTAGAAATAAAAAAAAATATATCTCAATAGCGGATACAATTATAAAACACTACTGTCAAATATTGACGCTATTTCGGCATTTCTATCTATAAAAATTATAAAATCAATTCTGCTAAATGGTTATCAGCATCCATAGACAACAATAGCCACGAATAGAGTGGTCCATATACAAAATGCATGGGGGAGCAAAACTACAGCATGAATCACGGTCATATATTTTTTACATTCTATTCTATTCACCCCCCCCCCCCCCCAACATGAAATTTGGCAAACAAATATCCATCAGAAACGATTTATTGTCTGATTATCAGTCTACAGTTGCAAATGTTCAAATGTTTGGAAATCTGTGGGACTAAACTAGTCTGCTCATCAGTCCCTAGGCTTACAAACTGCTTAAACTAATGCTAACTTAGGCTAAGGACAACAAGTACACCTATGGCCAAGGGAGGACTCGAACCTCCGACGGCTAGCAACGCTGTGCTCCTCAGCGTGGCGCCTTGGACCGTTCCGCCCCTCCACCGCGGCTGTTGCAAATGTTTTTGTTTTCTTTGCATTTTCATGTTTCGATCCATCAGGATCATCTACAGAAGCTTCGTGGATGCGATTGCAATACGTCTCTTCTGGGTCATAACGTAACATGGATTAAAAAATCTTACAAATATAGACTTATAATCAGGCAATAATTCATTTGAAATATTAGTGCAGTTGCTGACTGTCATAAGCCTACTCTAGACCTATAGCACTTCTCCAATATCTGCGGTAAGCTAAAGATCTGCTTCTGATAATCTGTAAGCCTGTAAACATGTCATTCTCAATGGAGAGAAGACTTCCGAAGTAAGAGTGATGTCAAATGTGCCACAGGGGAGTGTCGTGGGTCCGATGCTGTTCACGATATATATATATAAATGACCTTGCGGATAGCATCAGAAGTTCACTGAGGCTTTTTTGCGGATGATGCTTTAGTATGTAGAGAGGTTGTAACAGTGGGAAATTGGATTGAAATGCAGAAGGATCTGTATCGAATTCACGCACGGTGCAGGGAATTGCAATTGAATCATAATGAAGACAAATGTAATGTGCTGCGAATACACAGAAAGAAAGATCCTGTATCATTTAGCTACACTATAGCAGGTCAGCAACTGGAAGCAGTTAATTCCATAAATTATCTGGGATTTGGCATTAGGAGTGATTTAAATTGGTTCGACCCTAAAAAATCAATCGTTGGTAAAGCAGATGCCAGACTTAGATTCATTGGAAGAATCCTAAGGAAAAGCATTCCGAAAACAAAGGGAGCCTTCAGCTTGAATATTGCGCATCGGTGCGGGATCCGTACCAGGTGGGGTTGATAGAGGAAGTAGAAAAGATCCAACGGAGAGCAGCGCGCTTCGTTACAGGATCATTTGGTAATCGATAAAGCATTACGGAGATGATCGATAAATTCCAATGGAAGACTCTGCAGGAGAGACGCTCTGTCGCTCGGTACGGTCTTTTGTCGAAGCTTCGAGAAAATTCCTTTACTGAGGAGTCTATCAGTATATTGTTCCGTCCTACGTATATCTCGCGAAGAGATCATGGGGATAAAATTAGAGAGATAAGACCCCACACAGAGGCATATCTTTCTTTCCGGGTAATATACGTGACTGGAATAGGAGGGAGAACCAATAGTGGTACTCAAGGTAGCCTCCGCCACACACCATCAGGTGGCTTGCGGAATATGGATGTAGATGAAGATGTAGATGTAAGAAGCTGAAACCCACACTGATTTTTCAGACGGAAAAAATCTTATCAGAAATGACGTGCAACAGGTTCAGTCACTGTTTAGGTACATATTAACAGCAAACTTCCACAAGCAGTTGGTATTTAATATGTTTTTTTTTTTTTTTTTTTTTTTTTTTAAAGAAAAAAGAGAAAAAAACACTAATGATTACTAGTGTTAACAGCGACATTAAGCCCAGAAGCCTAACTGATAACATGTCCAAAGTGTTCCTCAAGGAAATGTCCCCTCGTCGCTTAGAGGCAGGAAAACATAATACTATAACAACGTAACAGGAGCCTCCAGCTCCGCGGAGCAGGACGCGTCTCGACTTCGTTATTCTGAGAAGGCGTCCGCATCTCGTGTAGCCGAGACACGTCTTCAAAATATGCGCCCGTCGCGCCGCGCAGTTTCGGCGAATTTGCGCAGTCAATTAAGAGCAGGGGATCAAGTAGACGTCAACACGGGGCCTCTACTCGCTCTCTGGGGACTGCAGGCGCGCGCCAGCTACAGCTACGAGGAGTAAATGTGAAGGGCAAACGGAGCGCCTCATGGCTCTAAGAAATTAACGGCGAATTACGCCGAGGTAGAAGAACTGACACGTGTAGGGAGTTCGTTAGTTTACGGAAATTATACGGAAAGGGGAAATACGCCTATATATAGACGTCACATGTTTATAATAGTTCTGTATTTTTCACTCTAGCATGCACTTGCTTTACTTGGAATTGGAATCATTATATATATATATATATATATATATATATATATATATATATATATATATATATATATATATAAAGCAAGTGCATGCTAGAGTAAAAAATACAGAACTATTATATACATGTGGCGTCTATTCCGAAAGGACAGACGTCACTTCTGATCCTGCAGTTGTTATTATTTAATATTCATAGAATATATGACATCAACTGCGATTGGGCAAAGCTGAAAATGTGTACCCAGCCGGGATTCGAACCCGGGTCTCCTGCCTTCTACGCAGTTGCGTTGACCCCTACACCACTGGGGACACACTGATCACCGCACCTGCAAGGACTACCTAAGCACGCCTCCCGTTGATGTCATATATTCTGTGAATATTAAATAATAACAACTGCAAGATCAGAAGTGACGTCTGTTCTTTCGGAACAGATGCCACATGTATATATATAATACGCCGGTGACGGGCAATGATCCTATCGTTAGTAGGGAGGGGTGGGCAAGTTTGAAGCCCTTACTCTTACGGGAATTAGTTTCATAACTACGAGTTTGAGTACTGTGGGCAGGACGAAGCTGGGAATTTGTATCTGACGGGAGGCGTGCTTAGGTAGTCCTTGCAGGTGCGGTGATCCCTGTGTCGCCAGTGGTGTAGGGATCAACGCAACTGCCTAGAAAGCAGAAGACCCGGGTTCGAATACCGGGTGGGTACACATTTTCAGCTTTGCCCAATCGCAGTTGATGTCTTATATTATATGAATATTACAGAACTATTAGTTTAATAAGTTGTAGGAAAGTCATTTTTATATTGCACCAAGGCTGCTTTTATTTTAAATGCTGACTAGTTTTGGGCATTGCCTATTTTCTTATAGAGAACAAAGTTTGTTGAAGATACACATGAATATGGCGATGTTACATTGTATGTTCAAATCGTAATTACTTACATTCAGATATATTTTATTTGGATGCTGCGTAGGTCACGCTGTTTGTTTCAATTACTTTGGTGTAATTTATTAAGCTTTTGATCCAAAGATGTTTTTTTATTGATTTTTTTTCACAGAGATACATTACTAGACTGGCAAACGTTCCTCTGTGACTAAAGCCTGACGACGCCATCTTGCGTCACCTCAAGTCAAAAATTTTTCGTACGGTACTACCATGATCTGATACGATATGACGTAAGTTTTACTAGTTGAATTAAAAATGATTTGCATTTAAACTAATACTTCCGCAATAATTAAATTTAACACAGAGGCGTACATTGTCGAATCGTGTTATGAACAGACCGCTTCGCGTCGTTATGTTGTCAATCATGTGACGTTGGCATTAGCCGATCGCGTGACAGCGTAAATATTTTGTCATGAAGTTTTCGTTTGCGAGGGCAATTACTTTTAATCAGTGAATGTGGGTACATACAAGAACCTGTCAACTATAGAGCAGGTACAGTATTATTTATTTACTTCATCGTCGGTACGAAACACTAATCAGGTCACTTTGTATGGATTTCTAAGAATATATTATCTTGTCGAGGGTTTTCTATCGTTTTGTTGATGTTGCCAACATAATCATGTGAGGCCGCCGAGATGGTAACTAAAATTTTACCATTACATATAGTTTAAGTAGACTGTAGTTATCTAAAAAACACACTCATAAAGAAACGTATTATCCACGACAAGTAGCACATTTATAACGGCCATACTATTAAAAGAAAAGCCGAAGTTTATTGGAACTGGTAACAGATTAACAAAAACAGGAAACATTACTCATTAGTGTACGTATGAAAGCAGACTGTAGATTTCGTAAGAACTCTCAAAGGAAAGAAGAATACGTGTTATCCAACGATAAACTGCACTTCTATAATGACCATATTACTGCTACAAAATCCGAAGTTGAATGAAATTGGAACAGATTAATAATAACAGGAAATCAGTGCAACTCATTACTATATGTCTCGAAGGTTAATCCAGCTGAAAAAATTACAGCCATATACATCACACGAATTTCTCATATGTCAAAAGTGTAAAGACAGCGTAGTTACGTCAATTCTTCGAAATTTTTACGACTATTTTCTGTAATAACGCAAACGACTGCTTTCACGATATAGTATAGAAATATGGCGGCGAGCTTTCACTGATACCAATGATACTGTATATGGCATTGCCGTCTAGTAATATATGTCTGTGTGTGTGTGTTTTAAGTTTTGAATATATTTTGCTTTATTTTGTTTTTGGCAATATCGCTGGTTATATGCAGCGTGAAACAAACAGTTCCAACGTAATATACTTCCAAATGTGCAACAAGACGCTATAAATTATAGTAGCACAGCAATATTGTCCATATATTACAATATAATACACACAAGCAATTTATAACACTTAAAAGAGTTCGGAATGAAAACTAAAAATTTATTGTAGGAATATTTGTAATGGAACTGGTTATGCCACACTGCCAAGGAGGTTAGAATAAAGGGAGATGGCATCATCTATGCCGAACACATACGTCAGTTGAAGCCTGTCCACTATCTTGGTCAGTTTTAGAATGCTATTTGTCTGTTAAAACTGTGTGTTAAGTCGACCCTCTTACTGTTAACGCATTGAACTGACAGTCTGTGCAAAGTATGTACTTAAAAAAAATACTTTCTAGAGTAAATAGTAATAAATACTCATCATAATATATTTGAAAACTTAATTTTTAACGGCTAATTTGCACTCTTTTAACACTTCGTACAATATGGCAAAACAGTCGGACGTTTTATTCATGTTTTAAGTGACATAAAACATTAGCTCTACAATACGAACACTTCTCCAAACCTTAGCAATATCGCGGAGGCAGGCTTCACTTTTTCAGCGTAAGGGCGTCTCAGTGTATTCTAACCTCCTTGCACGCTGCATGTAACCATAGGGTAGAAATATCTGTAACCAGCGATATTGACACATACAAAATAAAGCAAAGAATATTAAAACTTAACAAACATATCTTTGGAGTATAATGAATTACACCAAAGTAATTAAAACAAACAGCGTTTCCAAATGAATGTAAGTAATTACGACTTGTACATACAATGTAACATGCCATATTCATGTATATTCCTCTAAAACAAACTTTGTTCTCTATAATAGGTGGCTTAAGAAAATTGGCAAAGCCCGAAATAAGTCAGCATTTAAAATTAAAGCAGCTTTGGTGAATATAAAAATGTCTTTCCTACAACATTTAAGAAGAGCTGAAAAACGCGACGTATCAAAAACTTTTGTTTTAGTTTAATAAGTGACTGTTGCAAAAAACTTACAAGAATTATTTACACACGAATGGAAATACTAGTAGAATCCGACGACTGGGAAGATCAGTTTGGATTTAGGAGAAATGTAGGGACACGTGAGGTATTAATCGCATTATGACTCATCTTAAAAGAGAGGTTAAGGAAGGAAAACTTACAGTTTTAGCTCTTTTATATTTAGTAAAAGTTTTTGAAAACACTTTGAGGCCCTGCAGTCACAATTGTGCGTTTCTTGCTTTTCTCGCTCTATTTCTTTTTGATTCACGCTAGGAAGTTCGGGCCTGCATCATACAATTGTGGATGGACTGTGGTAACCTGCGCGACGTGTTTCAGTTCCATGTTTCTATACTAAGTGGCACCAGCCATCGGCAAACTTCCCGTACACCTACAATGGTAGTTTCCAGAGAGAGAGGCATTTTCTATCAGTTAATCTCAGGAAAAACTGTTGAAAACTGCAGTGTGGATTTGACGTTTTCTTGTTTCTCACACGGACAAATTTGCTCAGGGGTGGGCTCATCAAATAATTCATTCATATTAGATCCTCCTGGACAAGTTACAAGAAATAATGTTTACAGTCAAGTTTTGAATTAAATGAATGTATTAATGTTACATACCATATGCATATTTGATTACTACCGTTCTTTGTTTGAATTTTAATAAATTTTTATAATTTTGTACATTATGCAAGGTTGTTTGATCTAATCTATACATCTTATAAAATAAGCTGATGTATCTGCTATGTGTGTATGTAGGTATGTTTCATATCTCCTCCTAAACTACTGGACCGATTTCAACCAAGCTTGGTACATATGTTCCTTACTATCAGGCAACAATTGCTGTCGGGCTAAGAACCACCTAAGATATATACGTAAGGAGATATGACGTCTTAAACAAAGACAGTTATGAGAAACGCACGAATACTGCGATAATATTCTACATATGCTCATAAACTAATGGGCCGATTTCAACCAAGTTTGGTACAAATATTCTTTAAGGTCAGGAAGCATTTGCTATGATGGCGAAATCAACCTATACGTAGTTCATACGATAACACGTCATAAACAATGAAAATTGACCCATCTTGTGGGGCCTGATAGCGTGATTTTATTCGTCAAGTATTTGACAATGAGAGCACTTAACGAATTCCAATAAACTTTGAACTTAACTACAAATTTTTACGAAACTTTTTATCGATGTCAACTCCAGAAAAATGATGAAAGGAAAAAAAATCATCGCTTAGTACTTTTCCGGTGTTTATGATGTGTATCTATGGCATTTGACATGACATTACACTGTAGATTTATTTGCGAGAGAATTAGGCACATATACCACTGAATGTACCTTCGAATTTACATCATAGTACAACACATATTTCAGGGGAATTTACGAATAACTGCTAAATCACGCTCTATTTTTCTACATGTCCTCCTAAAGTAATGGACCGATTCCAACTAAACTTGGTACATATATTGCTTCTTATCAGAAAAAAATCGCTGTGAGGTTAAGAACTACCTACGACAAAATTCAGGACATATGATGTCGTAAACAATAAAATTTCCCATCACGCGACGCGTGATTTACGAGACTTCATTCATGATAATAGCCTCGGGCAACATATAGGCTTTATTTTATCAAAATCAAACAAGGAAAATAACAGATGTCGTAATTTGAAGTTTTAGGTGTATTTCATGCTAGGAAAGAACGGCGTAATGCAGCTAAGAACCAACAGACGCACTGTTACTTTCGTAGTGCACCAGAAAACTAATAGATAGGATTCAACGCAATGAATATAAAACTGATACAATTACATACTGATATCACAGTGTAACGTATACGTACAACTACTATGGAAGTTTAAGTCTTACGCTTGGAGCGACAATAGTGCATCTAGCGAAAAGAGAGCCAATCGTAAGAATAATAACTGTTTTCAGTTACGTTTCCACTTCATTAACGAAATACGTATTAGTTATTATATTTCAGCTTTCCATGCCTCAGTAAATTATCAAGAGATATGAATGAACATGAAAGAAATGTTTAAAATGGGGAACATCAGTGATGTATGAAACTTGAACTATGATTGGGGCAACATATTGGCATTATTTCATCAAAATCAGATCACGGAAAAAAGATGCACCGTAATCTTAAGTGCTTTCAGTAACTATCTGTTCATGTATTAGAAACCCCTAATCTCCTAAACTACTTCACCGATTTGTACGGAGCAACTTTAAAATGTTTCAAATGTTTGTATAGTCTATGGGACTTAACTACGGGGTCATCAGTCCCTAAACTTACGAACTACTTATGAACTACTTACGAACTAGGACGGCACAAGTATCCATGCCCGAGGGGGGATTCGAACCCCCGACCGTAGTAGAGCAACTTCATTTCATAAAAGTGAGATCATGGAAAAATATTTATATGTAGGCTATGCTTGAAGTATGGATGGCATAGTATAGCAAACAAGCGATAGTGGCGCTGTAGTGCACCAAAGAACTAATAGACACCGCTGCTGTGAAATAAGTATGGGGTAGTACAACAAGGAAGTGTCTGTGACAGAGTTAAGCAATCTTATCTCTGTGAATACCAATAAACATTGAACATAGTGTTACTGATTTAGCTTTGTGTATTAAATACTTAATGACATTTCTTTGCTTCTTTTGGCATGTTTCATCTTGTATCAAAAACTTTATGAAGATACTGACGTATCGGAGGATGACTTTTACTTACATTTGACATCTTTATGAAGATACATCGTTTCTGATAATGACTTTTACTTACATATGACATCTTGACTAGGACAACTGAATTTATTGACAGAGCGAGCCAACAATGATTTTTACTGACTGATGTCTGGGACCCTAAAAAGCCATGATACACACATGCCGCCGGCCCCGGTGGCCGAGGAGACTGAGGCGCTCCAGTCACGGTCTGCACGGCCACTACGGTCGGGGGTTCGAATCCCCCCTCAGGCATGCATATTTGTGCCGTCCTTAGTCTTAGTTAGTTCATAAGTAGTTTGTAAGTTTAGGGACTGATAACCCCGTAGTTACGTCCCATAGACTACACAAACATTTGAATTTACACACATGCGCTTGTTTAACAACAGATGAAAAGCATGTGCATATAAGTTAGTAAATAAATAAATAAATAAATACCAGGGCAATGCCAGGTTTTCAGCTAGTTTCATATAAAAGGCACGGTCTTAAACATGTCTCCTTATGACAGAATTACTGTGAAAGTGACCTGCATTGGGTGAAGGATGCTAAGCAACTCGGCTGCCACAGGGGTTGAGTAGATCTGCATATAAGGCTGGCTACGGAAGTATTAATGAAATGTGCCTTCAGGTGCCATGACACGGCGTGAGTGTAAGGCTGCAGTATGGTGGATGATTGCGTCTGCCGGCTGGCGTCGTGTAGATGCGCATACGGCTCGGTGTGGGGAGAGCGGTAGTGGTGGGGGAAGCGGCCAGAGTAGTGAGCGAGCGCTGGAGAGGAAGCGTTCAAATGTTTTTTAAGCTTGTGGGACTTAACTACGGGGTCATCAGTCCCTAAACTTATAAACTACTTATCAACTACCTTATACTAAAGACGGCACAAATATCCATGCCCGAGGGGGGATTCGAACCCCCGACCGTAGTGGCCGTGCAGACCGTGACTGAAGCGCCTCAGTCCCCTCGGCCACCGCGGCCGGCAGGAAGCGTCCGGCGATAGCCTACGGGACATAGAGCCTGTGACAACTGACAGGTAGCCCGCGTCACTAACTGATTGCCGCGCTGCAGGGTAAACACAGCTTCCGGTTCTGCGTTCGTGGGTTCAGTCGTAGCCTTCGTGCCGTAGGCTACAGTTCAGGAAGCTTTTAACGACAGTGTGAGGACCATCGCCTACATTTGAATTTGGATGAAGATTTGTGTGTCTTCACATTAGGAAACAGTCCACAAGCTGACAGAGATTACTAGGTAAGTACAAACAGTCATTGCTTAATCGTGAGTACTATTTCCTTGCTGCAGGATCTGTCTTATCGGTCTGTTCCTTGTAGGTGTTCGGAATGTGGCGTACTTGCTTTGTACCAGGTTGCACTGTACATTACAGGACGAACAAGGAAAGACGTGTTTCAGTATTTTCATTTCCAAAAGACGCAAACATTCGAGCTAAGTGGATGATAGCAATTCATCGCGCAGATTACACACCTGAAAGAATTCTGTAGTTTGCACTAAGCACTTCGCCGTAAAGCACATAATTACTGAAGATAAAATAAGAGCAAATGGTTCTGTGTTGACAATTCGTAGGACAATTCCCAAGTTGACATCAGATCCTGTTCCTTCACAGTCTCCCGGACAAGCATCCTACATGTCTGCTCATCTATGGGCTGAAATAACGAGAAAAACATATCTTGTGCCGGGAGGAAAGAAATTTTAGTGCTACGTGCGAACAGGTTATAAACTATGCTAGTTTCACGAACAGAGTAAATTGAACTACGTTTAAGTGACTTTTCATAAGATTACCAATTATTTCGTATTATTTTACTGACTGTGTAAAACTTTTATGAGATTTTAGTCTAGAAATATGACTGAATAGCAACTACAAGTAAATATTACGTGACACACTATTTTGCACCAGATACTCTACATTGGAGAACTTGCTTTGTCATATGAGTAGCTTTCATAATGGTGACAGTATGGGTATTAAGGACACATTTTACAATATTTGCTCCATAATGGATTAGTGCATTAGTGAGTTAAAAAGTGATAGTCAGTCAAGTTTTGTTAGAAAGCAACAGTTTGTGTTAGAGCAAATTGAAAACTATTTACTTATTCGAATGCCGCGGCGGACTGGCCGAGCGCATTGAGGCGCTATGCTCCGATGCCCGAGGCCGTCCCCTGAGCATGGATATCTGTGTTTAGTATAAGTTAGTTCGTAAGCAGTTTAGGGACTGATGACACCACAGTTAAGTCACATAAGCTTCAAAACATTTGAACTTAATCGACCACGATATTCCCCAGAGACTATCCTTTGGGCTTCTTCCATGTTTTTCCATTCCCTGGCGCTTACAACCACATTAGGAATTCGTGCATTTTATCATTACCAAAATTTTCAAATGTTTGTTAAGGTTATGGGACTTAACTACGGGGTCATCAGTCCCTAAACTTACAAACTACTTATCAACTACCTTATACTAAGGACGGCACCAATATCCATGCCTGAGGGGGGATTCGAACCCCCGACCGTAGTGGCCATGCAGACCGTGACTGGAGCGCCTCAGTCCCCTCGGCCACCGCGGCCGCCTATCATTACCCCATCCAACATATTTGAGAAAACTATCAGGTGATATGAAGAGTGAAGTGTGATTAAGAGCAGGCCAGGTCGCGTATTTAAGAGAGAAATGTAATCGGTTATACCCATAAGAGAAAATTGTGAAATGTATGACAGTTTAGACGTCTGCACCACAGTTACACGGTAGAAATCGCACAGCTGCTAGTCCCGTCGCGCTTGTGCCTTTGCGTAGCACTCAGACTGTGACGTCACTAGAGGCTGTCGGAGGCCTCCCTTCACGTAGGCCTCGGCCCGGCTCACAGGCTGGCAGGCGGAAGCGGACTGACGCGGCCTCCCCTCACGAGCAAAGGAATGAACTCGCCGTGCGCTTGGGACGAAAATTCGTCTCTGCGCACCGGCCACCTTATCCTGCGCGGACCCTACGCTGCGCGCGGGGCGTGACGCCGCCATGTGGCGGGCGCTGGCTCGTAACGCCAGATAAGGGTCGCGGGCCAGCCGGAGATAGCGCCACACTGGCTGCCTGGTCAACACGGCTAATAGCGACGCCCGATAGCGGGGCAGGACAGGTACTCTCTCCCACGGGAAGGTACTGCTGCTGGCAGCGGGCTGAAGGCTAGGCCGAGTTCTGACAGCCGTGGTCTCGTCTGGACAGTGTCGCAGCCAACGGCAATTTCAAATGTTCGTAAATATGAGGAACTTAACCCTTCAGTGTCCGGTGGGAACTATAGTTCCCACTTATTTGTTTTCGCTATCAGTGGTAATCCGTGGTCTCACTACTAACTTGTGCTAACATCTTTGTTAGAGTGTGCTAACTACATACAGATTTTCAACAGACGTGCAAATGTGGTTGTGTTTCTGCAGTGTTATTCAGTCAGTGCAGAAGAGCAGTGCCGGCCGCTGTGGCCGAGGGGATGCCGGGCGCCGTGGCTCAGCGCGCCCGGTTAGGGGGCTAAACGCCCTTTGTAATAAAAAAAGCTGAGCCAACCCTTCACCGAACAATCACGAACAAATTGAACGAACGACCGCGAACCACAGATCTACCTGATGACCAAAAAAAAAAAAAAAAAAAAAAAAGGGGGGGGACTGAGGCGCTTTAGTCGTGGTCTGCACGGACACTACGGTCGGGGGTTCGAATCCCCCCTCGGGCATGGATATTTGTGCCGTCCTAGTTCGTAAGTAGTTCATAAGTTTAGGGACTGATGACCCTGTAGTTAAGTCCCATAAGCTTTACAAACATTTGAACATTTGAGAAGAGCAGTTTCCACGGGAAAGCAAGCCACTGTTTCGACAGTAACAGCGTTTTTTGTATAATCTGCTTTCCTTTTGCGTGTGAAGTGACTTGTGTTGTATTTGTCTACTTTTATATTTACGAGGAAGATAGTATTAGTGTATATTTGCTGGATATCAATGAAAATTACGTAAATATTACAAGGTAATTTAGTGCGAACTATGTTTCCCACTGAACTTGTGTGAAGCGGAGTGTGTATGGCTGTGCAATCAGCATCGTAGTTATTCTTGTAGATTTGGCATTTGTCAAAGCCAACTTTATGTGGAAGAGGAAGGCCCGTTCATTTTCAGACACTGGAAAGAGGTGTGTCTGGAGTTCCAGATGAAGTTCGTCTGGCGGAAGTTGAACACATCTGCCAACAAAAAGTACTACAAAGAGATTACTGTCGCCAATGTAGCACCAGAAGCAAGAAGAGGACAAAAATGATGTGCAGCAACTGTCATGTACCTTTGTGTGTAGCACCATGCTTCTCTAGGTTCCACAGTACGTCACCTTAGTGAACTCAATGGACAATTATCAACTACAGTTACTCCAAAGATCGGTGGGAACAATATTTCCCACTAACTTTTTTATTCCTGTAGGATAAACTCACTTCCAAGATTTAAACTATGAATTTATGTCTGGCTTCTTAGCCCAATAAAGTATTCATAAAAAGTATACAACTTCTGTAAATAATTTGGTCACTAAAGGGTTAACTACGATGGTCATCAGCCCCCAGTCTTACAAACTACTTACACTAACTGAAAGTAACTTATTTGGAAGATGACACAAACAGCCATGCCCTACAGCGAATGGCCACAAGCACCATAGCTAGGCGCTTTAGTGCGCACGGCCATTCTGCCGCGGCCCAACAACAGTTCTTCCCAGGAGAAACTCCTTGATCTCTATGAAAGTTTCTTACTAATATATGCTGGTAATTTTGTGCACAGTATATATAAATGTTAACAAAACTACGTATATAAACAGTTATGAAGTTGATTATAAGAGGTAATCCGTCATGCTGACTGCAATAAAGAGATTTATTTTACACCAGACGCGTTTCGCCTTTTATTTTAAAAGCATCTTCTGTGGTTTGTAAATGATACAAAATGTTTTCACAGGCTGTTTTCGATACATAGATTAAAAACAGTTTGTGCACATTAGGCCTATGTGTTTTTAACTTGATACTTGGTCTACTCATGTAGTTGTCCTCGTTACATCTCACTGCCGTTTCTCCATCTTGTTGAGTGTTATGTTTGTTAAGCTTATGGGACTTATCTACGGGGTCATCAGTCCCTAAACTTACAAACTACTTATCATCTACCTTAATACTAAAGACGGCACAAATATCCATGCCCGAGGGGGGATTCTAACTCCATTCGCGACGTATTTTGCAACGTTTTACATATGCACCAGTGGATTTACCTTCGAAATAATATCGTATTACAACATATAGTTCAGATGCTATGACGTCAAAGACATTGAAATACATGAAACATCGCCCTAAAAAGCATGAGGTTGTAATGTGCTACGTCTTTACTACCAAATCAATTTACATCACATTTCGCAGGCAGTTTCCTAATATTCCTCTCTACGAACCTAGTACATAATGTCTTTGTAGGACCGATAATTCAGGAGATCTCTCTCTCTCTCTCTAATCACTCACTGACGAAACACGAAATTTCTAAAATACAGCACCTATGACGCTGAAATTTTGGCGGTATGTAGGTTAAAGGTAGAAGATGATAGCTAAGAATGTATTTACGATAGGACGGAATGAAGGTGCATGGCGGAGGATACTTTTCCTACAGACTGATGAAATCTAGTTTCATTCCGACCTTCACGAAACTTTGCACACTTGACCTTCAAGAGGAAGGGCACCGCCTACCTAAAGTTTCATACGGTGCATGTGGGGGGGGGGGGGGGGGGGAGTATCTTGCAAGATAAAAACGGATCCCTAGGTATGTTGGTCGTGCCATAACTTGAAAACGGCTCGACCGATTTCACAGATCCTTTTTTTGTTGTTTTCGTTATTCTCAGAACACAGGTTGTATGAAGTAAAACTGGAACATTTGAGAACAACAAAGTGCGTTTTTCAATGTGACCGTGTTTCTATTGCATACAAATCTAGAGTTTTGTTCCGATATTTATGAAATTTTGCACACTTACCATAAAAAAAGAGGAATGTCACTGTCTGTATACAATTTCGTGCGGTGAACGGTGGAGGGTACTTAATATACGAACTTTGACAAAATAAATAGGTTTTTTTCAGATGTTGATGAATTTTTGCACACACGACATTATACCAAGAAGATCACAAGATACATACATGTTCGTATGGTACATGACAGAGGGTGCCTTGCAATAAACATTGCCGAGAAAGGGACAGGTGGAAACGAACAGAGACATGGGAAAGGAAGAGATGAATGCAGATAGAGGAGGGAAGGGGAGGTGGACTACAAGATTGTAGACTAAATAAACACCCGGGCAACACCGGGTTCATAGCTAGTTAAATATATAAAAACTGAGGTGTTTGTGTCTATATTTTACTCTGCATGCAAAACTA
Organism: Locusta migratoria; assembly: GCA_026315105.1. NCBI lineage: Eukaryota > Metazoa > Arthropoda > Insecta > Orthoptera > Acrididae > Locusta > Locusta migratoria. Next base: position 223,104,852 of record CM048750.1, on the reverse strand, counting down.
CACATCGCAAACGAATAGTGATCTTTTGTGGCAGTAGGGAGACTTTTGTTCACTATGGTTGTTGAGGGTTGATAACGACAAAGAAGTGGAAGATATGAGGGATGAAAGGTATCGAATTATAAAAAATGTTCAAATGTTTGTATAGTCTATGGGACTTAACTACGGGGTCATCAGTCCCTAAACTTACAAACTACTTATGAACTATATGGCACAAATATCCATGCCCGAGGGGGGGGGGGATTCGAACCTTTTGTGTCCCAGCCTCGTCGCCGCTTTTGTGTCTCGTTTCCGTCGTAGGTGTCGGTGGCCGAGTAGGAAGACCGACACAGGAATAAAGGTAGCACACTTGTGCAGGTACGGAGGGGAGCAGCCAGTGGGACAGCAGAAACTAGAAACACTAGAGTAAATTAGAACGAGATATATATTGCACAGAATTTATACAATAATTAACTTTTACAAAGCTCAGTACTGCAGAAGGCTGATACATAGTTGAGCTAGAGGCCTGTCTAGTGCCTATCCGATAGCCAAGTCTTCACTGGTGCCTATCTGATTCCGAAGGTCTCAACTGGTTCCTATCTCAGTCCCAAGTGAACGATGTCGTTCAGTGGTGGCCACGAGCGGAGTTGTAGCAGAGGGCGCTCGTGGCTGACGTCGTAAGAACGCCGCGCCGTGCGTGCATGGCGGCGCGCGGCGAAAGTAGGTGGCGCGCACTTTGTACTTGTGCGACACCACAGAACCTCCGACCGTAGTGGCCGTGCAGACCGTGACTGGAGCGCCTTAGTCTCCTCGGCCACCGCGGCCGGCGGGCGCAGATGGAGCCACAGAACTATCTATAGCTGTGGTGGAGGTAGCTTAACAATTTGTGTTGTCATTGGGCTCCTGCAAAGAGGTAAGCGTACAAACTGCTCCACCTCCGCCCAAGTCTGACTTCTCAAAATTTCCTCACCTTCGCCACATTAGATTCGGTGCCCGCGAGGTACACGGACTGTAACAAAAAATTTGTCTTTTTCCAGTCTGACGATGCGCCAACAGCGCGATACGCGTAATTGGAGAATAAAAAGATTGCAACAGAGACTGAGAATTATGTAATTAACTGATCCACTTTCCAGTTTTGAGTTTCATATTTTGTCTTCATATTTCTTGTGCAGAACGTGTCTGGCGCGTCGCAGACCGCTGGAGGAGGGGAGAGGAGATAAAGTGTGTGGGAAAAATAAATACCGTGCCAAAGCAGGGTTTTCAGGAAGTAAAATAGAGAAAATAATCGGTGGGAAAATTCTTATTTATAAACAAACCCATTAGTTTTTGTTTTAGAATCGATAGCCGGCATGGGTAAAGGAAGCAGAGAAGGCGGCACAGCTGTCGCAGGCTGGTGATACTACTTAAGTGACTGCATACACTACGCTGGTCCGTTCTTTTTTGTAGTGTTGCTGCCCAGTGTGGTATCCTTATCACGTGGGTTTGACGGAGGACATCTAAAGAGCCCAAAGAAGGGCAGCTCGTTTCGTATTGTCACGATACAGTGGAGACAGCGTTACGGAAATGATACAGGATCTGGGATGGGAAACTTTACAACAACGGCGCTTATCGCTGCGGCGTGGGCTACTTACGAAACTCTAATCGCCAATATTCTCCTGAGACTGCGAAGAAATATTGCTGATTGCCACTTACATTGGTGGAAGAAATCATCAGAATAAAATACGAGAAATCAGAGCTCGAAAGCAGAGATTCAGGTGTTCTTTCTTGTCCCGCGCTATTCGAGAATGGAATGGGAGATAAATAGTATATAGGTGGTTCGATGAACCTTCTGACAGGCACTTAAATGTGATTTGCAGAGCCGGCCGCGGTGGCCGAGGAGACTGAGGCGCTCCAGTCACGGTCTGCACGGCCACTAAGGTCGGGGGTTCGAATCCCCCCTCGGGCATGGATATTTGTGCCGTCCTAGTTCGTAAGTAGTTCATAAGTAGTTTGTAAGTTTAGGGACTGATGACTCCGTAGTTAAGTCCCATAGACTATACAAACATTTGAACATTTTTTGATTTGCAGAGTATCCCATGTAGATGTAGAACATCGTGAGAGGCGAGAGGGAGAGGTGGAGGAATGCGGAGGAGGGGAGAGACTGTAGGAGAAATAAATACCACGGCAACGCCGGGTTTTCAGGTAGTAAAATAGAGAATGAATCGGTGGGAGAATTGTTATTTATAAACAGACCCATTAGTTTTTAAAGAAATCAGAAAAAAAACAGCAACCAGTCACCTTTTGTATGTATTCATTTCCACATACTCGTTAAAGGATTTAAAGTGTACTCATTCCGATTACGGGGCCTCGGATGAGTCCCGTATCGCTATTTTTCGTCACTACCTCCCCGTGGCGGGAGTGGGTAATTTCCGCGCCTGCTGCCTTCCTTGGGTGTGGTAGCCGTTTCTCAGGCTCCCTCTCCGGAATCGAACCCTGATTCCCCGTTACCCGTTACAACCATGGTAGGCGCAGAACCTACCATCGACAGTTGATAAGGCAGACATTTGAAAGATGCGTCGCCGGTACGGAGACCGTGCGATCAGCCCAAAGTTATTCAGAGTCACCAAGGCAAACGGACCGGACGAGCCGACCGATTGGTTTTGATCTAATAAAAGCGTCCCTTCCATCTCTGGTCGGGACTCTGTTTGCATGTATCAGATCTAGAATTACCACAGTTATCCAAGTAACGTGGGTACGATCTAAGGAACCATAACTGATTTAATGAGCCACTCGCGGTTTCACCTTAATGCGGCTTGTACTGAGACATGCATGGCTTAATCTTTGAGACAAGCATATAACTACTGGAAGGATCAACCCTGGTTGATCCTGCCAGTAGTCATATCCTTGTCTCAAAGATTAAGCCAGAGTATCCCTGGTTGATCCTGCCAGTAGACATATGCTTGTCTCAAAGATTAAGCCAGAGTATCCCTGGTTGATCCTGCCAGTAGTCATATGCTTGTCTCAAAGATTAAACCAGAGTATCCCTGGTTGATCCTGCCAGTAGTCATATGCTTGTCTCAAAGATTAAGCCAGAGTATCCCTGGTTGATCCTGCCAGTAGTCATATGCTTGTCTCAAAGATTAAACCAGAGTATCCCTGGTTGATCCTGCCAGTAGTCATATGCTTGTCTCAAAGATTAAACCAGAGTATCCCTGGTTGATCCTGCCAGTAGTCATATGCTTGTCTCAAAGATTAAGCCATGCATGTATCAGTACAAGCCGCATTAAGGTGAAACCGCGAATGACGCAATGGTTCCTTAGATCGTACCCACGTTACTTGGATAACTGTGGTAATTCTAGATCTAATACATGCAAACAGAGTCCCGACCAGAGATGGAAGGGACGCTTTTATTAGATCAAAACCAATCGGTCGGCTTGTCCGGTCCGTTTGCCTTGGTGACTCTGAATAACTTTGGGCTGATCGCACGGTCTCCGTACCGGCGACGCATCTTTCAAATGTTTGCCTTATCAACTGTCGATGGTAGGTTCTGCGCCTACCATGGTTGTAACGGGGAATCAGGGTTCGATTCCGGAGAGGGAGCCTAAGAAACGGCTACCACACCCAAGGAAGGCAGCAGGCGCGTAAATTACCCACTCCCGGCACGGGGAGGTAGTGACGAAAAATAACTATACGGGACTCATCCGAGGCCCCGTAATCGGAATGAGTACACTTTAAATCCTTTTACGAGTATGTGGAAATAAATACATACAAAAAGTGACTGGTTGCTGTTATTTTCTGATTTCTTGAATCAACACTTCCAGAATGGATACAAGTTTAATTTCCATTAGTTTTTCTTTTAGAGTCGATAGCCTATTGGGTGTCTGACTGTGTGGTGGGTAAGGGAAGCACAGAAGGGCGGCAGCCTGGTGATACCGGAGGTAGGCGGGCAGCGCCGGCTGCTCCGTGTGTCCCCTGTCTTGCCTGGCGTGACGCGGCCTGTTGGCAAACCGCGGAGGCTGTTTTCGCCAGGCGGCGGCAACACGCGGTATACTCGCAGACGACGCGACGCCGACGCCCGAAATAGAACAGCGTCCAAGCGGACACCTCTCAGCCGCCGATTCTCCCACGCCGACCGCCAACACTCTCCAGCTACCCAAGCCCTACCCTCTAGGCCGTGTTCACACACAGCGATAATCGCGCTGTTACAGAATCTCGAGGTGCCCGCGAGGGGTTTTATTTACTTCAGTATCGTCTTAACTGTTTACATGGATGGATTTATGGATTGTTGGTTGTTTTTAGGGGACTAAACAGCTAGGTAATCAGTCCCCTGTTCCTAGCTAAGAGGCCACTGTCAAGACGGCGAGTGTTCATCAGAGACGAGTGTATCCTCAGGCGTGCCCCAGGAGAGTGTGATAAGACCGCTATTATTTTCTATCTATATAAATGATCTGATGGACAGAGTAAGTTGTAATATCCGACTGTTTGCTGAAGATGCTGTGGTGTATGGGAGGGTGTCGTCTGTAACTGACTGTAATAGCATACAGGTTGACTTAGACAAAATTTCTAGTTGGTGCGAAGAATGGCAGCTAGCTCTCAATGTAGAAAAATGTAAGGTGATGCGCATGAGTAGAAAAAACAATCCTATAATGTTCGAATACAGCATTAGTAGTGAGATTCTTGATGCTGTCGCGTCGTTCAAATATCTAGGCGTAACATTGCAAAGCGATATGAAATGGAACGAGCATGTAAGGACAGTCGTGAGTAAGGCAGACAGCCGACTTCGGTTTATTGGGAGAATTTTGGGAAGATGTATTTCACCTGTAAAGGAGACCGCGTATAAAACGCTTGTACGACCACGTCTTGAGTATTGCTCAAGTATTTGGGACCCGCAGCAGATCGGTTTGCAGGAAGACAGAGAGGCGGTTCAGAGGCGAGCAGCTAGATTTGTTACCGGTAGGTTCGACCAATGCGCGAGTGTCACGGAAATGCTCCGGCAACTCAATTGGGGATCGCTGGAAGAAAGACGATGTTCTTTTCGTGAATTTTTGTTAAGTAAATTTAGAGGGCCGGAATTTGAAGCTGAGTGTAGTACGATCTTGCTGCCGCCTACTTACATTTCGCGTAAAGATCACAAAGACAAGATAAGAGAAATTAGGGCTCGTACGGAGGCATGTAGGCATTCTTTTTTTCCTCGTTCAATTTGGGAGTGGAATAGGAAAGGAAATGCCTAGTAGTGGTACAGTGTACCCTCCGCCACGCACCTTACGGTGAATTGCGGAGTATGTATGTAGATGTAGAAGAAAGTAAAAAGTAAAAAGCCCAGAAAATGGGAACGCACAAAAGGGACAGGCTAACAGTAGACCTGTCGGAAACAAAACAGAACGAAGACACATACAATTGGTAAAACAATGGAAGGAACATAACTAAAACTAAACAGCAGATTTCCTTGGCTGGCTGATCACAAAATAAAACAGGACGAGCCAGCCATACTGCACACACTAAGAAGCCCTAGGTCCTTCACATAAGGGCCTGTAAAAATCTGTTAAAAGCGCTGGACTGGTGGTGGCCGAAGACAGCAGGCCACAGCACCCATCACTAGATAGAGTCGTAAAAACCAGCCGCGCGAATAAAACTTAAAACTGCGTTAGCCATAGTTACGTCGTCGCCTAAAACTAAGGGTAGCGCGACTGGGAGGTTAAAAGAGAGCCGCAAGTTGGCTAAAATCGGACAGTCCATCGCACCTGTCGCCACTGTCATAACTACACCACATTGACACACGGGCGGGGACGCACGGCGAAGGAGATAGCCGTGGGTTAACCACGTGTGCCCAATACGGAGGCGTCAGAGGACAACCGCCTCTCGGCGGATCGGCCGCAGTGAAGATTTCCACAGGGCTGTGGACAGCTTCACAGCTCGAAAAAAAAATGTTCAAATGTTTGTTAAGCTTATGGGACTTAACTACGGGGTCATCAGTCCCTAAACTTACAAACTACTTATGAACTACTTACGAACTAGGACGGCACAAATATCCATGCCCGAGGGGGGATTCGAACCCCCGACCGTAGTGGCCGTGCTGACCGTGACTGGAGCGCCTCAGTCACCTCGGCCACCGCGGCCGGCTTCACAGCTCGGAGCTTATTTGTTGCATCCATGGTAGACCATTCGGCACTCAAAGCATCACGCACCTTCTTGTGCAATGCTATCCTGAGGTCCGATTCTGTGACGCCAATGGTTAAGGGTGGTGCAGTGGTGGCCTGTTTGGCCAACTGGTCAACACGTTCATTCTCCGAAACGCCGACGTGGCCAGGGGTCCACAGGGAAACCACACATCGGCCAGATTTGTTTACAGGTATCCGCGAGGCTAGTCCGATCGCGCAGGAGCCGCGTTTCAACCGCCGGACAGTACACTCCTGGCCATTAAAATTGCTACACAACAAACATGACGTGCTACAGACGCGAAATTTAATCGTCAGGAAGAATATGCTGTCATGCGCAAAAGTGCAGCGAGAACAAATAAAAACATTGCGGTTTGCCGATGACATAGTAATTCTGTCAGAGACCGCAAAAGATCTGGAAGAGCAATTTAATGGGATGGACAGTGTCTTGAAAGGAAGATATAAGATGAACATTAACAAGAATAAAACGAAGGTAATGGAATGTAATGTCAGAAAATCAGGCGATGCTGAAGCAAATTAGATTAGGTAATGAGACAATGAAAGTAGTAGATGAATTTTGTTATTTGGGTAGCAAGATTACTTCTGATGGCCGAAGTAAAGAAGATGTAAATGCAGAATGGCTATGGGAAGAAAAGCGTTTCTAAATTACACGATAAATCAGTCAAACATTAAGGTCGTAAATTCTACAAAATTCTAGGAGTTACAATTACGAACAACTTTGACTGGAGAGAACACACAGATAATATTGTGGGGAAGGCGAATCAAAGGTTACGTTTCATTGGCAGAACGCTTCGAAGATGCACCAGCTCCAACAAAGAGACTGCCTACATCACACTTGTGCGTCCTCTCCTGGAGTACTGTTGCCCCTTGTGGGACCCTCACCAGGTGGGACTGACGGAAGATATTGAGAAGGTTCAGAGAAGGGCAGCTCGTTTTGTTCTATCACGTTACGGGGGGAAAGCGTCACGGAAATGTTGCACGAATTAGGGTGGAAATCATTAAAAGGAAGACGTTATTCATTGCGGCGTGATCTGTTTGCGAAGTTTCAATCACCGACTTTTACTTATGAATGTGAAAATATTTTGCTAGCACCCACCTACTTAGGGAGACATGACCATCCCAATAAAATAAGAGAAATCAGATCGAAAACGGATCGATTTAGGTTTTCTTTCTTCCCGCGCGCTATTAGAGAATGGAACGGTAGAGAAAAGTTATGAAAGTGGTTAATGAACCCTCTGCCAGGCACTTAAATGTGATTTGCAGAGTATCTATGTAGATGTAGATGTAAAGAAGCGAAACTTGTTAACATCTAATATTAATCTAAATGTTAGGAAGTCCTTTCTGAAAGCATTTGTCTGGAGTGTAGCATTTATGGGAGTGAAACATTGACGATAAGGACTTCAGATAAAGAGATGATAGAAGCTTTTTAAATGTGGTGCTACAGACGAATGGTGTAAATTAGATGGGTAGATCACGTAACTAATGAGAAGGTGCTTAACCGAATCCGGGAGAAAAAGAGTTTCTGGCATATCCTGACTAAGAGAAGGGATAGATTGGTTGCACACATTCTGAAACATCAAGGAATTTTCAACTCAGCATTAGAAGGAAGCGTGTAGGGTAAAAATCGCAGAGGAAGACCGAGGGACGAATATAGTAAGCAGATTCAAAAGAATGTAGGTTGCCGAACGTATTCTCAGATGAAGAGACTTGCACAGGACACAGGAGCATGGAGAGCTGCATCAAACCATTCAGCGACCTGAAGACCACAACAATAACAACAACGCAAATGATTAACGTTTCGAACATTTACACAAGGCTGGCGCCGGTGGCGACACCTACAACGTGCTGAACTGATTTCTCATACACAAACAACAGTTTACCGACGTTACCTGGTGAAACGTTGTAGTGATACCTCGTGTAAGGAGGAGAAATGCGTACCATCACGTTTCCGACTTTGATAAAGGTCGGATTGTAGCCTATCGCGATTGCGGTTTATCGTATCGCGACGCTGCTGCTCGCTTTGCTCGCGATGCAATGGTTGTTAGCAGAATATGGAATCGGTGGGTGCAGGAAGGCAATACGGAACGCTGTGCTGGATCCCAAGTCTCGTAACACTATCAGTCGAGATGAGAGGCATCTTATCCGCATGGCTTTAACGAATCGTGCAGCCACGTCTCTATCCCTGAGTCAACAGATGGGGACGTTTGCATGACAACAACCATCTGCACGAACAGTTCAACGACGTTCGAAGCAGAATGGACTATCAGCTCGGAGACCATGGCTCCGGTTACCCTTGACGCTGCATCAGAGGTGGAACGCCTGCCATGGTCTACGCAGTGACGAACCTGGGTGCACGAATGCAAAACGTCATGTTTACGGATGAATCCAGGTTCTGTTTATAGCATCATGATGGTCGCATCCGTGTGAACGTACATTGGACGTGTATTCACCATCGCCATACTAGTGTATCACCCGATGTGATGGTACGGGGTGCCACTGGTTCTACGTCTCGGTCACCTGTCGTTCGCATCGACGGTAGTCTGATCAGTGGCCATTACATTCCAGATGTGTTACGACCCGTCGCTCTAACCTTCATTCGATGCCTGCGAAACCCTATATTTCAGCAGGATAATGCACAACCGCATGTTGCAGGTCCTGTACGGATCTTTCTGGATGCTTATCTGGGCATGCAAATTCTCCAGTTCTCTCACCAACTGAGAACGTCTGGTCAATGGTGGCCGAGCAACTGGCTCGTCACAATACGCCGGTCTCTAATCTTGATGAACCGTGGTACCGTGTCAAAGCTGCATGGTCATCTGAACCTGTTCACGCCAACCAAGTTCTGTTCGACTCAATGCCCAGACGTATCAGACCGTTATTACAGCCAGATGTGGTTTTTCTGGGTACTGATTTCTCAGGGTCTATGCACCCAAATTACGTGAAAATGTAATCTCATGTCAGTTCTAGTATAATATATTTATCCATTGAATACCCGTTTATCATCTGCATTTCTTCTTGGTGTAGCAATTTTAGTGGCCAGTAGTGTACAATCGCGCGGCGCCCGCGCAGTCCTACTTCTGTGGAATTTGGTTGCAGGCAAGCTTGTAATGGATCGCTCCGACACTGAATTATTTATTGGTGCAGTTGAGAAACGACTTGCATTATGGGACCTTCAGAACGATGAATATTCTAATAAAACTGACAATAACCAAGCTTGGCAAGATTTGGTGGACATATTTGGAAACAATGAAGATACAATGGAAAAGAAGAATATTTTTGGTAAGAGCGCGTAGTTGTTTATTGAGAAAAGTGAATTTATACACAATCATATTTTTGTCTCGTGTATATCAGAACTTGAAATATCTTCCCTGCCAATCGAAGTACCTCATCAAAAGAATTTATTGACGTTCTCAAACAGTCAAAGAATTTTTCTCCATACATAATGTAGGATACAAAATTACAAATTAGCCATGTTCAAGTCAACGACTTAGTTTGATGCACCCAGTGCTGACTTTTTCTTACTCTCAAAATGTTCAAATGTTTGTAAATATATCGGACTAAACTGCGTGGCATCAGTCCGTAGCTTAGAAACTACTTAAACTAAGGTAAACTAACCTAAGGACAAAACACACACACACACACACACACACACACACACACACACACACACACACAACACATGCCCCAGGCTACTCCACCGGGGTTTGTTACACTCACTCTCTTTCTTCTAAGCAACCAGAGTAAACACATAAGTTCTTCTCCGACTTCCATTTCGACACTTTCAATTCCCGCTACACACTGCGAACGACAACCTCTTACCGGCCGCAGTGGCCGAGCGGTCTGCGGCGCGCCAGTCACGGTCTGCACGGCCACTACGGTCGGGGGTTTGAATTCCCCCTCGGACATGGATGTTTGTGTCGTCCTTAGTTAGTTCGTAAGTAGTTTGTAAGTTTAGGGACTGATGACCCCGCAGTTAAGTCCCATAGACTATACAAACATTCGAACATTTTTGACAACCGCTCACTAACCGCGGCCAGGCAGCGCCTCTCTCAACACACAGGCCGACTATTGCGGTTCAAACCGCGCCTTTTAAAACGCGCCTTTTAAACCGCGCGATTCCCGCATGTCTGATCGTGGCTGTAGCTGCCGAGGAGTAGCCGCTTCACAGGGGTGACAACAAACACTGCTACCAGTGACATTAAAGACTATATTATTTATTATAACAAGACTGGTTTCGTGATTTTTGCCCATCAGGTATTTACACGTTCAGACCTATGTCTAGTTACTTGGTGCAATTCAAAGTTCGTAAATAAAACTATGTGGTATAAAACACAAAACAACTGCAAGTGGCGAAATGACACTGACAAAAACACTGTTTCACTGACACGTAAATTTAGGATGCACGTCGTCATTGCCCAAATTTAGTTTTCACGCCGAGGTAGATTGGTCGAACGCTGTTTGACATCTTGCTGCGACCCAAGCAGTAGGAGGCTCGAGTCCTCCCTCGAGCATGGCTATGTATGTTGTCCTTACGTTAGTTTAAGCAGTTTGTAAGCGTAGGGGACTAATAACCACAATAGTTAACTCCCTTACATTTAGCAAATTTTTCATATTTTTTCTTCATATTTCTTATCATGTAAATATATTTCCCGTTCTTAAAACAAATCCATATTCTGTCATTTATTTAGTGGGTGGAGTACTACGACGTATTGCTCAATTTTAGTAAATGGTTGGCCTGCACTGTGTATGCGTGTTGCTACAGCTGATGCTGAGTGTCTGTGGGCTACACATGTATACTGTGAACAAAATGTTGGTTGTGATGTTGAATATGTGTTAAAGTTTACACAAATGAACCATCAGGAAACTGTAAGTCAACGTTCTTCAAAACAAAATAAATGTTTGTATAGTCTATGGGGCTTACCTACGGGGTCATCAGTCCCTAAACTAACAAACTACTTATGAACTACTTACGAACTAGGACGGCACAAATATCCATGCCCGAGGGGGGATTCGAACCCCCGACCGTAGTGGCCGTGCAGACCGTGTCTGGAGCGCCTTAGTCCCCTCGTCCACCGCGGCCGGCGTTCTTCAAAATAATTCCCCATTTACAAATCAACCGAAAACTAAAAATTTGCGCATTTAAACATTAAAGACAACAAAATAATGCAGAACAACAAACATCAGAAATAGCGCAACTAAATGGGTCAGCACAAAAAAGCGCTTAAATATGGGAATTATCCCCGGAACGCGTCGTGCTGAATGTAATATACAAAAATTAATGTTTGTTTCTTTGTCTTTTTATTAGTATTTTATTGAGATTTGATTCTATTTCCAGGATGCTAATGCTCAACGACCACACAACGGTGAACAAACCAAATTTAATACGCAGCATTGGTCGTTAATACCTTATTGTTAAAACAGCAGATCGATTTTGATCACAATGCATAATCAAACTATAGAAAGAGGTCACATAATCAGTACAGAACTAAAATTAAATACAATATAAACTTGAATATAATTCCAAATGCAATATACAGTAAGAATTGCATTTGGAATTATATAAGTGCAGTATCCAAACAAAGAAAGATAGTAATCAAAATACAAATGACATGCAAAATGCGTACGATCTCATATTTATTGTGTTATATGTTGTACAATTGTATAATTTTTCAGGTGTATGTTCATTAGGTAAGTGCTGTATGTCTGTGCGTCGGAGCCTCAGTGTGGTGAAAGTTATGGTGATTCTCGTGTCCGACTGTGTTGGTGTTATCATAACGCATTACGTTCCTCAACGGCAGACCGTCAATGTGAAGTATTATTGCTCGGTTTTGGAGCATCGCCTGCGACCAGCTTTGCGAAGGAAGCGGCAATACTTTCTGCGTAACCCACGCATCATTTGGCACGGCAATGCCCGGGCACAAAATGTTCAAATGCTTGTAGAGTCTACGGGACTTAACTACGGGGTCATCAGTCCCTAAACTTACAAACTACTTATGAACTACTTACAAACTAGGACGACACAAATATCCATGCCCGAGGGGGGATTCGAATCCCCGACGGTAGTGGCCGTACGGACCGTGACTGAAGCGCCTCAGTCCCCTCGGCCACCGCGCCCGGCGCGCGGGCACATACAGCGCAAGCTGTGGCTGATCTGCTCGATCGATGGGACTGGAAGTACTGTACCATCCACCATACTCCCTGGACTTGAATCGTTGTGACTTTGATTTGATTCCGAAGGTGAAGGAACCACTTCGTGGCATTCGTTTCAGAACTGTCCCAGAGATTCGACAGATAGTAGACTGCTCTATTCGCACCATCAACAGAACAGGCTCTGCTAACGGTAAACTACGCCTTTCACATCGCTGGCAACGGGTTCTACACAATGCAGACTATTTTGAAGGACAGTAACAGGTGCAAACATGTAACGAAAAAATGTTTGTTAAGCTTATGGGACTTAACTACGGGGTCATCAGTCCCTAAACTTACAAACTACTTATCAACTACCTTATACTAAAGACGGCACAAATATCCATGCCCGAGGGGGGGATTCGAACCCCCGACCGTAGTGGCCGTGCAGACCGTGACTGGAGCGCCTCAGTCTCCTCGGCCACCGCGGCCGGCAAACATGTAACGCTTTTGCATCGGTTGTGAATAACTGGTTGTCTCTATTTAAGTTCCAACCCTCAGAAATGTAGCAGGATGTCAGTCACTTAAAGATCCTAGATTTGTGTACCAAAACCGGATGTTACCAAAGATAAAAGCTATTAAAGATATTAAGCTGAATTAGAGGCATTAAATCAAAATTTATACTGCGACAGCTCGAAATTTAAATGAAAATAACGGCTTAACTATTCATCTGACACGAAAATTGAATAACCGAATTTGTAGAGGAGAAAATTCTCTACAACTTTGCTCTTATGTTTTTTTCATATCTCGTAGCGTTTCAAAGATATTTGCAAAAATAATGACGATTTTAGGATGATTGTCTGTATGTGCGTAACGTCTTCTCTGTTTTTAAGACGAACCGTTGAAACGATCAGCATCAAATTTTACAGACATGATTGTAGGCCGCCAGAGACCAGAACCTCCCTTTTTCAAATTTTTCGGACAAAAAATACGGTGGTAATACAAAACAAAAAAAAAAGCAGTTTGTAATGTAATTGCAAACGAACCGTTCATCTGACACGAAAATTGGTAGAGGAGAAAATTCTCTACAACTTAGCTCCCTTATGTTTTTCTCATATCTCGTATCGTTTGAGACATATTTGCAAAAATAACGGAGATTTGACACCCTCCATTGAATTAACGAAAACCAGCCGTTAGATGTCACGTGACATTCCTCGCGCAGAACTCTGTGGCATACGCCATCTTGCGCGTATTTGATGATTTTCTTATTGTAACTTTCATGTTGTCAGTTCAAAGCAACGGCACATCGGTCTTCGTACGATAAATGATAATCTAATGTCTACAGATGCCATATTAACATCAGTTAACAACGGCCATCAATAGTATGAGATAATAGAACCTTTGTTTCGATGTATGGCCGTAGATGCCGGGCGCCGTGGCTCAGCGCGCCCGGTCAGGGGACTGAGCGCCCTCTGCAACAAAAAGCTGAGCCAAGCATTCAATGAACACCCACGAACAAACTCAACAAACGACCGCGAACCATAGATCTACCAGAAGGAAAAAAAAATAGCGTAATGGGCAAGGTGCTGGACTGTGACGCGAAAGGTCGGTGGTTCAAAACCCGACACTACGTATCCTTTTTTTCCTAAAAGGATTTCAGACACTTATTAATTAATTAATTATTATTTAGATTTTAATTTTGGTCCAAAATGTTTGTAAAAACTTATAAAACTACAAATCTAAAGTGGGCCGTAAAACACGTCAGTGCGTTTTTTTATCTTTTTTTTAGATTTTTGCTTTGCAGTCGTTGGTTCAGTTCGTTCTTGGTTGTTCGTCGAATATTTGGCTCAATTTTTCCTTCACTCTCTCTCTCTCTCTTTTTTCTATGTAGGTCGTTGAACCTTCTGACCGGGCGCCCTGAGCCACGGCGCAGGTCAACATTAGGCCACCGAGGCTTGATAATTACAGTAACAGCACGGGTTGTCTTAAGGCACGTCCCCTCCACTACATAAATTTCAACTCTGCCTCACGTTCCCTTATAAATACGTATCAAACTGCCGAGGCCCTCCAACAGCGGAATAGCACCCTAGTAAAGAATGTTAACGGGAAATCCTGCCTTATGCCTCAGGTACAGGTGATATATAAATATCAAATAAACACTGCCCCGAGACATATTTTGTATCAATATCTATTAAAGATATTGAACACGGGTGTACTGCCGGTCTATAGTGTCCAACGGGCACAATATTTCGGCGATCATACATGTCGCCATCATCAGGTGAACTGACGGACTGAGCTCCTGGAAACGCGCTGGCACAGAGACCCGCACGCTACGGCGGCTCGAAGGGAACTGGGTTCTAGCCCAGCAGCGGGCGATTTGAATACCCTCGACCCGTGGAACGACCCCTCCGTGGTCCGCGCCCCGCGCCGCGGTCGCGCAGTGGAACCGATTGCGACGGCGTCTGAGATGATGTCGATGTGAGGGCTCTGTCCGCCGTGGTCGTCACTTCGTTACGTTTGCTAGATTTACTCTTAATTAACCCAATCGCTGGCTCCCAACTTTGCTAAGATTATAGCCACAGTCACGGTTTATGAGGTCGTCACTTGTGCGAATTTCAATGGCCTCTCTAACGACGCAGTCCCAGTATGTCGACGTCGGTACCAGAATCCTAGTGCGTTCATACTCCATCGCATGATTTTCCGACAAACAATGTTCAGCGACCGCCGACTTGCTCGGATACATCAATCGTGTGTGCCTCTGGTGTTCAACTCATCGATCCTCGACGGTACGCATCGTTTGTCCAATATATGACTTTCCACACTGACACGGAATCTGGTAGACGCCGGCCTTCCTCAAACCGAGATCATCTTTGGCGCTCCCCACCAGTGCACGAATTATATTCGTCGGAGAAAAGAGAGTTCCAACCTGGTGTTTTTTTGTTTTTTCAAAATGCGGGCGACCTTCCCCGAGAGTGCGCCGGTATATGGAATGAACACAGTGCCTACATCCTCCCTCGTGTTTTCATCCGTTTCCACAGGTTGTGCTGTAGTGGTTGGGCGGAGAGTCCGCTGAATCTGCCACTCTCAGAAACCATTTTATCTTCGGAATACAGTTCTCAGGTGTTCCAATTCCTGGGGTAGACTCTCTGCGTCGGAGATAGTGCGCGCCTTGTGTGCTAGAGTTTTAAGTACCCCATTCCTCTGTGAAGGGTGGTGACAGCTGTCTGCAATTCAGATCAGCGTGCGTTGTCTTCCGATATACACCATGACCCAGGGTGCCATCAGCTCTTCTCTTGACCAAGACGTCAAGGAACGGCAATTTACCCTCCGTTTCAGTCTCCATAGTGAATTTGATGTTGGGGTGTATGGAGTTCATATGTGTAAGGAAGTCAAGGAGTTTATCCATACCATGTGGCCATATGACGAAAGAGTCGTCTACGTAACGGAAAAAGCAAAGCAAGGTTTCTATTCAGATGATGCCAGGGCTTCCTCCTCGAAATTCTCCATGTACAAATTTGCGTACAAGACTTTATGGACTCCCTAAGGTTTACAAAGATGGGGTGCCGTTACGTCCCATTGTCAGTAACATCAGAGCACCTACATATTTGTTGGCCGGTTACTATGCACAATCCCTTCGTCTAGCACTGCTGACCTGATGTGTAGTTTCCCGCAACAGTGCGACCAGTCGTGAATCAGTGAAAGCGATGCTGGGCGGCCACTATAAGTTGAGCCCTAGTCACGAGAGCGACGCGGTGGAGACGGCCGCCATTTCTCAACTGTTGCGACAAACGGGGTCCCGGGCCGCACTGGTGGACTCTTGCCAACTGGGTTAACAGCGCCGCGACGCGAAACGCGAGAGCGGCACCGCAACCAGCGGGGGTGATCTGGTGGTCGGTACTTAATTACTCCCGATGGCGCTCTTCAGCTCTTGACATCGAAACCGAGAGTCTAGTGATTACGCTTCCTCATGTCTTTATGTCTGCCCCTCTCGGAATTCTCTTCCCGATAACTTGTTTCTTAACTCTGAGTAGCTCACATACGTTGTTCGCGGATGATGCTGTCAATTATCAGTTAGTGAAGTCACTAGAAGATCAAATGCAACTGCAAAATGATTTAGATGAGATATCTGCATGGTGCAAGAAATGGCAGTTGACCTTTAATAATGAGAAGTTTCAAGTTAAAAGAAGCCCGTTAACACTGACTGTCGGCCCTGTAAACTTTGCCATTTCTAAGAATGCCAGGTGTTTTTAGCAATATTTAGTATTTTGTATTAGAAAAACTAGACAACATTTAAATGTGGTAATAACCTTTCCTGAAAGCCTTGGACTTCTTGTTCCTGATTACCTACTTTCAGTTTCTTTGAATGTTTACTTTCATTTCCACATATTTTCAAAGAATGTCATTTTTTGGAAAAAAGAAAAAAGTTTACGGAAATAATAAAGTTTTTACATCATGCTTGTCGTAGTAGAAAAGCTTTTATTCCACTTTCAATAATAAAACACTTATTACCTATATACACACGTTATTTTAACACAGTGTAATTTTTTTTTAATTTCGTATGATACTATGTAAAACATGGTTCTTTGCACATTGCGATTTTGCACTGGTATGATGTGTCTTTTCCTATTGCCTTTCCAGTCTGCTTTTTTCCTCTGGTTGAGCATACTTTGCACATACTTTGAATTCTACTTTTACCTGTGGGAGGTGGAATTTTTTTCTAGAAAATGCTTTCCTGCAGATAACCTGCTCAGGTGGCCTCTATCGGAAGTTGGTTTGGGAGTACCGTCTTCACACATTGGGAATTCTGCACACAACACCTTTATGAACTTGGATAGAGGCATCTCCCCAGCTTTTATTTTGTTATGGAGAATACATGCATATACCAGGAGACAGTGAAATGCAAGTTTCTTCCACCATTTCACTGTTCTATGTTCGAAAGCCCTGTATGACATCCTTTGATCGGACAGATCAACCCCGACCTTCTTTTTGTTGTACTCCACAACACAAGCAGGTTTTTGTTTTTTGTTTACATCTTCTGTCTTCATAATTATATCATTTCTGCCCTGTGTCTAGTACTTAGCATATATACATACCTTTTGTCTTTCCACTCCTCCGGAATATCTGTTCCTTCTTTGTATGTTGGGTGATTTCAAAGCCTAAGACATTCCCTTCCTGTTTTTCATTACGGTTCGAACAAGACCTGTCTTCTCCTTTTCTAACATTCTACTTACCCCTCGCGGCACAATGAAGAGATGCTCAGACCGTCAATGGACGGGATTTCCTATTTACAAACATGAAAAATCGAATTCCGTCAATTGACGGGATCGGCAGTCTACGGAAATTTTTGTATCTCGTCAATTGACGGGATTGGCAGTTAAAGTGTTAAACTTCATTTACACGATAAATGAGTCAACAATATAGGACGTCAATACAGCTAAATACCTATGAATAAAAATTACAAACAACTTAAATTGGAAAGAACACACATCAAATATAATAGGGAGGCGAACTAAAGACAACGTTTCGTTGTCAGAACACTTACAACATGCAACAGTTCTACTAACGAAACTGCCTAAATAACACTTGTGCGTCCTATTTTGGAGTGTTGTTGCGCATTGTGTGATTCCCACCAAGTGAGACTGACAGACCATTTAGAGAAAGTTCATAGAAGGGCAGCTCGTTTTGTACTATCGCAATACAGGGGAGAGAGTGTCACAGAAATGATGCACGATTTGGGGGTGAAAATCATTAAAAGAAATGCGTTATTGGTTGCGACGAGATCTTCGACATTTCTTTTACCAACTTGTATTTTGATTACTATCTTACTTTGTTTGGCTACTACACTTATAATTTTGTAAATCATGCAAGACAGTCTTACTTGTTAAGATATTCTTCATAAACATAACATGTTTTAGAAGGAAAAAAAAATTGAAAGAGAGAGAGAGAGAGAGAGAGAGAGACAGAGAGAGAGAGAGAGAGAATAGGAGAAGAACTAACTCAAGGCTGGAATAGATAAATAAATACCGGGGAAACGCCGGATTTTCAGCTAGTGTAATATGTGTCTCATAAAAAGTTTTAGAAATCATTTCCAAATAATTAATACGACCACGTAATTTATAAGACAGTAAAAGAATCGAAACAAGGCATTCACATGAGAACAACACGTACCACAATCACATCAACTGTATTTCGATAGTTTGGCGATAGTGTGCAAGCCTTGTAGGCGTATTGGAGGAGGAGGTACATGGAAACAGTGTGGGAAGCTTCCGTCCCTCTATTGAGGACGGGGTCGTGCTGGATGCGCCACTCTTCGCATATTGCGCTCTTCCACTATCTGCTGACCAGTCGCTTTCAGCGTGGGCCGACATTGTCAGCTACGCAGTAATATGGATTTCCTCCCCCGGATATCTATATAACTACGACAGGCATTTAACGAAAGTGAATCGCTGTTGGCTCTTTTAATGATCGCTAGCTCTTGTAATCTAAATACACAGTATAAAAATGAATGCATGTCTGTATTTATGTGCGTAGTTAAAGAGATGTGATGCCACAAACAATGAAATTCGCGAAAAACTGGGATGTAATACTAAAATGTTCCACGTCTCCTCCAAAATTAATGGATAGATTTCAATCAAAACGGTACAAATATTATTTCCCCTCAGGAAACCATCGCAATTGGGGTAAAAACCAACTACGACAAATAGTTCAGAAGATACCACGTCATAAACAATGAGAGTCACAACAAAACGTCTCATCTTGTGACGGGTGAATAACGAGACTTTATTCAACCACTATTTGAGAATGATAACACTCAGTGTCTTGCAACACACTTCATATAAACATTTTCAAAATCTACGAAACTTTTATTTGTTAACAATGTTACGAAAGTGATGAACGGAAAGAAGTTCATCGTTTGCTACTTTTCCGCTGTTCATGCAATAAATGTATGGCATTCGGCATGGCTTTACCATATTACAAATTGTTAACGCAAGCCATTTTACAAACACTATATACACACACCGCAGAACTTGCCTTCGAAATTATATCATATTACCACATATAGTTTACGAGATATGACATCTAAACGATTAGGCTCTTGAAAAACATCCCATCATGCATGAAGTTTCTACTTATTACGTCTTTACTACTATATTCGCAAAAAATTTCGCAGTTTACTAATATTTCAATATATTACGCTATACCAAACTGCAAAATTATATTATTGTAAGACACGTAGTTCCAGACATATGAAGCAATAAGAATTGAGCTCCATGGAAACGAAACTGAAATGGATAGAAGGCAGGATAGAAGGCAGTGTGAAGAGAGAGAGAGAGAGAGAGAGAGAGAGAGAGAGAGAGAGAGAGAGAGAGAGAGAGAGAGAGAGAGAGAGAAGGAAATTGACTAACATAAGAAAGGAATAAATTCACACCATAACAACGCTGGAAACTAATGCTACTATCGAATAAATACGTCGTTGTACACGAAGCAAAAAATTTATATTCCTATCAACAAAATCACTTAACCTTACTCATGACCGCACTGATTTGCTTTACTGTATTCTCTGCCAAAGATTTTGTTCTGTTCCCGTTTTTTCCAGCATTTAGCCAACAGTTGTGATATATATACATGTATAAAACAGTATCACTTTATAATCTTATTTTGCAGTTCTATGTTAATTATATATTTAATTATATTGTTTCTAAAGAATATTTAGACAATAAAAGTTAGTTTTTATCTGAGCTTAGTTTGTAGTTTTCTTTTGAAATGCTGCTATAACAAAAATGCCACTATCATCAAGGTACATTTTGACACACGAGTGTAGGAATAAGTAATGAAATGATATTTCATTACTTTCCTGTGCTGAGAAAGCAGTACCTCTACCTTTCCACGATCATACATTTCAATGTCTTCAATGATTTTCTTCTGAATAATTAACTTACATTTGAACAAATACACTAATGAGACCTTTTCAGATTCGTGAGTTGCTTGTTGACTGCGTAGCTTTAACACATCAGTATTTCTGTCTTCAACCATTTTGTTAAGGTTGTGGCGACTAATCATCGTTTACTGTACGTGGTCGTCGTGTTTATAAAGAGGATTCGCCCGCCACAGATGTTGTTGCCGCAGCAAGACTGTTTATTCTTTGTTTTTGCGAGTCTCCTGTTTTTTGTTTAGTACCTAGTTACGACTGTGATCTTCTGTTTGAAACATTGTGCTTTTGATGTGACGATTATACTTTAACGTAAAACGTCTCTCATTTGTGTTTAATGTGTTATATCTGCAGTCACAGGTCTACTAAATAAATTATTTCAAAAAATGGTTTCTGCAGAGAATAATTCCGCGTTCTAGTGACTTGAAAGATACACGCTAATAAAACGTCGGACAGTTCTGCTTCAACTGCCACGACAATTGGTGACCCCGACGTGATACAAGTCTGCAGAAAACGCGAGAAGATACTAGCAAGATGGAGGAAGAACCTAGAGTTTCAAGAATAGCCGTACGTTTGCCGCCGTTCTGGCCAAATAATTCAGTGTTATGGTTCGCCCAAGTAGAGGCCAGTTTCCGTTGTGCAGGAATTACCGCCGACTCGACGATGTTTTCTTTGGTCATGAGTCAATTAGATCAACAATATGCCACGCCGCCGACAGCAGATGCATACAAGAAGCTGAAAACAGAGCTGATTCGAAGAGTAGCCGCTTCACAGGAGGAACACATACGACAAGTGCTCACACAAGAAGATGTTGGTGATCGCAAACCTTCTCAGTATCTAAGGCATTTGCGAAGCAAGGTAGACGTCGGTATGGTCCCTGACAACTTGTTACGCACAATTTGGAGCAACCGCCTGCCACCACAAGTTAAGGCGATTATAGCGTCTCAAACAGAGATGTCTCTTGACGCTGTAGCGGAACTCGCTGATCGTATTCAAGAAGCAATCACACCAGTGCGTGTCTGCGCCGTGTCAGAAGCCGGCAGCAGTACGGCGGCAACGTCGGGAGTTGCGCGTAGCGACTATGATGCATTAGCTGCGAAGGTAGACGCTCTTTCTAAACAGCTCAGGGAACTGATGTCTCGACAAAGCATCAACAAAGGCAGAAACCGTTATCGACGCAAGTCCAGAAGTAGATCTTCGAAAGGCACTTCGTCTCCTGATGCAGAACATTCGACATGCTGGTACCACTGTAAATTTGGTGAACAGGCACATAAATGTACTAGTCCTTGCTCGTTCCCAAATGCCAGCGGCGGTCGACCTTAGGCGCAGCAGACTGCCGAACAGGATCACAGCGCCTGTTTATCAGCGACAGGAAATCTGGAATGAAATTTCTGATAGACACAGGTTCTGATTTGAGTATATTACCACAAACTGCAATATATCACTGCCGTCCACCGACTGCATTCTGTTTATCAGCCGCTAATAATTCAACAATACGGACTTATCGAATGCAGAGTATTGAATTGGACTTAGGACTACGTCGCGCCCTGAATTGGAATTTCACCATAGCAGACGTCGCTGAGCCAATCATTGGTGCGGATTTCTTGGCATATTACCGACTGTTGCCTGACGTAGCGAATTCCCGGCTCGTGGACAACGTGACTGGCCTAACTTCACTTGGTTTTCGCCGTAGCACCAACACACCCAGCGCCAAGCTCGTGCAAGCGGAAGACTGTAAGTACTCATCTCTATTATGTCAATTTCCGAGCTTGACTAGGCCCCCTGGAGCCCCAAAACAAGTGCAACATAAGACTGTGCGTTATATTAATACCACAGATGGCCCTCCAGTGTCATGTAGACCCAGAAGGCTGGCACCAGATCGACTAGCAATAGCAAAGGCAGAGTTTGCCACAATGCTAAAGGAAGGCATTATTCGCCCCTCGAGTAGCCCATGGTCTTCAGCGCTTCATCTCGTCCCTAAAAAGAGTGGAGCATGGCGCCCCTGCGGCGATTATAGAGCACTTAATGCAAGAACAATACCAGACCGTTATCCAGTTCCGCTGTTGCGAGATTATAATTATGCCCTTCATGGTGCAACGATCTTTACTGTGCTAGATTGTGCCAAAGCTTACACTCAAATACCGGTGGCGGAGAAAGATATACCTAAAACGGCAATTATCACGCCATTTGGCTTATTTGAAAGCATGTTTATGACATATGGATTACGCAATGCAGCTCAGACTTGGCAAAGGTTTATTGATTCAGTATTACAAGGACTACCTTTTTGTTTCTCTTACCTTGATGATATCTTGATATTTTCGGCCACCGAAGAACAACATCAACAACATCTCAAATCAGTGTTTGAACGCTTGGAACAATATGGCGTAGTTTTGAACATAGCCAAATGCATATTTGGGCAACCTGAAATCGATTTTCTCGGCCATCGTATTTCGGCTGCGGGCTCCCTTCCCTTACCGGATAAGGTTCAAACTATCCTAGAAATACAGAAACCAAATACCATCAAAGAGTTACGTAGGTTTCTCGGGATGCTGAATTTTTATCGTCAACATCTGCCACGAGCAGCAGAATTACAAGAACCCTTGACAGCAGCGCTTTCCAGACCCATGATTAAGAGAAATTCATTAGTACTGT
The DNA here is from genome assembly GCA_026315105.1 of Locusta migratoria. Classification (NCBI taxonomy): domain Eukaryota; kingdom Metazoa; phylum Arthropoda; class Insecta; order Orthoptera; family Acrididae; genus Locusta; species Locusta migratoria. The sequence goes on along the minus strand of CM048750.1, from coordinate 223,082,013 downwards.
GGACTGAAGCAATGAATTCTGCTTTTGAGGCCGCGAAACGTTGCTTGGCGGACGCTGCATTGTTGGCCCATCCTAAACTTGACGCACCGTTAGCGGTTGTAGTTGATGCAAGTTTAAAGGCTACAGGTGCCGTATTACAACAATGGACAAATGGCTCATGGCAACCACTAGCGTTTTATTCGCATAAGCTGTCGCCTTCACAACAAAAGTGGAGTACTTATGACCGGGAACTTCTCACTATATACAATGCTATTAAATATTTCAGGCCTCAGATAGAAGCGAGGGATTTTGTTATCTACACGGATCATAAGCCACTGACGTATGCATTCCGACGCAATAGTAACAACTGTTCACCTAGGCAATACAATCATTTAAAGTTTATTGCACAGTTTACCACTAAAATAGAGCACGTCTCTGGATTAGATAATGTGGTGGCCGACTGTCTCTCTCGAGTAAACAGTATCTCAAGCCCAATCGACTTCACTGCACTTGCTCAAGCACAACAATCTGACCAAGAGCTCCAGGTATTGCTGAAGGATGACAACACAGCATTACAGATGCAGCTCGTTAGCGTTCCCGGCACAGATGCTAAACTGTACTGTGATGTCTCGACTGGAAGACCAAGACCATTCCTTCCTACTCAATTTTGCAGACAAGCTTTCGACAATTGTCATGGTTTATCTCATTCCGGAATTCGCCCTACGTTCCGCCTCATATCAAAGCGTTTTGTCTGGCCAGGAATGGAAAAGAACTGCCGTGAGTGGACACGTTCATGTGTTCCATGCCAACGCAGTAAAGTGTCTCGTCACGTACATGCTCCAGTGGGCAATTTTCCCGACGTCTCCTCACGTTTTGCACATGTGCATCTTGACGTAGTAGGTCCGTTAAGTCCATCAAATGGTCAACGTCACTTACTTACTATTATGGACCGTTTCACTAGATGGCCGGAGGCAGTACCGCTGGACAACATTACAGCAGAAACACTAGCCTCAGCCTTTGTGTCCACATGGCTGTCAAGATTTGGGTGCCCACTGCATATAACAACAGACCGAGGCAGGCAGTTTGAGTCGGACTTATTCGCCAAGCTTGCACAATTCTGTGGGTATGTTCATCACAAGACCACAAGTTACCATCCAGCAAGCAATGGTTTAATTGAACGATGGCACCGATCGCTCAAGTCTGCTCTAATGTGCCATGACACAGCCTGGACAACCGCGCTACCAATCGTGTTACTGGGTCTACGAAATGCCTACAAACCTGACATAGACGCTTCCTCGGCTGAACTGGTTTTCGGAGAAGCGTTACGTCTTCCAGGTGAATTCGTTGACGTCAGTTCCTTTCAGTCCATTGTGCAAGACCAGCCTGATTTACTACGTCGCTTGCGCGAACGTATCGCATGTTTTCGCCCACAACAGGGTTCCAGACATGGCACTCCATACTGTTATATTCATCAAGACTTGGACAAATGTACGCACGTGATGCTTCGCACAGACGGTGTGAAACCTGCTCTGCAAGCTCCATACACAGGTCCACATCGCGTGTTACAACGAGGTGAACGAACATTTGATATTGCCATAAATGGCAAGGCCACGACTGTCTCCATTGACCGCATCAAGCCGGCGTACATCTATCAGGACGCATCACCGGCTGAGGTTTCAAGAGAACAGCTCAAGTCGACAAAGTCAGCGCCTCAAACTCAGTCACAATCGCCAGCTCAACAACAGCCCACCTCTGTTCCACAACCGACACGCACAACCCATTCTGGACGACATGTACATTTTCCTGCACGTTTTAGAAGATAACGCTCCACTTCCACCGCGGGGGCTGATGTGGCGACTAATCATCGTTTACTGTACGTGGTCGTCGTGTTTATAAAGAGGATTCGCCCGCCACAGATGTTGTTGCCGCAGCAAGACTGTTTATTCTTTGTTTTTGCGAGTCTCCTGTTTTTTGTTTAGTACCTAGTTACGACTGTGATCTTCTGTTTGAAACATTGTGCTTTTGATGTGACGATTATACTTTAACGTAAAACGTCTCTCATTTGTGTTTAATGTGTTATATCTGCAGTCACAGGTCTACTAAATAAATTATTTCAAAAAATGGTTTCTGCAGAGAATAATTCCGCGTTCTAGTGACTTGAAAGATACACGCTAATAAAACGTCGGACAGTTCTGCTTCAACTGCCACGACAAGGTTATTTGGACTGGTTGGTTTTTAAGTATCCGTTTGGTTATTCACCGAAAACGGATGGCTTTTCTATTACACCGATGGCATCCAACCATCATTATGTGTCTTGCACAAATGCGAGTGATTGCAATGGTATCACAGTCATTGTGTTTTTACTGTTGATATAAGAGAATGCGGAAACAGGAAAGCGAACTAACATATCTGCCCGTCGCAGTGCTTTCCGAAAGAAAGGTCATTACACACGGAAAGCTAAATTCAAATTTTTTGATGGCTAAAAACTATTTTGAAAATATATTACTATTATCACTGTGACACTACATTCCGACACATGCACGGCATTTATATTCAGTAATTCTTAAAATAAGTGTATAAAGAAACTCATTTTTCATTGCATAGTTAGGTGCTAATGAAATGGTGGAATGAGGGGGTTATTATAATTAAGACTGAAATGTGGAGGACGCCTGAAATTTAAGACGCACTCAGAATGTTATTTGGTGAATTAAAAAAGTTATACTATTGTCTATCTGCGAAGCTAACATTTATCTGAATCTTAATATGATTCATAGAGTATGTGGTAAGCTTCGCATAAAAAATTCTCGTATACCTGCCGCCTCAAATGTGGATAAATGCTGATGTTTTTGGCTTGTTACGACATTACAAACAAACCGACTTAAAGAATTGCCTAACCTGAAGTTTGGAAAGAGCGCAAGAGGCAAGAATCTATGAACTCATACTTTCCCTCTCAACCCCTGCTGACCCGCCACGAAACCATAATCCTGGATTCGCTACTGCCGATGATTTTGATTTTTTAATTTTATTAACTCTTTCATTCCCAGTGTTGTCCCTGGACAACCACGTGTTAAAAGTTGATTTATACCGTATTTTTTTGCATCAATCCTTAATGGTGCATTTTTTGTTGGCGAAACAACATGCTTCTAGTACGACATTTTGCCGCTTGGTACGGCGAGTAGCTACCTCTGAGGCATTAATCTGTCCATCTTGAAGGTTGTGTTACTATACGTAGCTGTGATGTGAGGGTCAGTATGGTTCATGTTATTTTAGCAGCGAATTGTCATGCCTTTGTTGCTGTGGCGAAGGTTATGCTAGTGTTAACTAGCAGTGTTAACTATCAACAAAATAACGTCCGAGTAATGAAATACCTCGATACAAACGTCTGTGTTGTGCAGGAAAACATGACATACAAAATCCATAGTTCGACCAAAAATTTTAAAATACATTTTTGATGTTTACTGCATTGTATTAATACAGAAAATGCAGAATTTTTATTTTTCAAGCTGATTTCATAATGTGGGACTAAAAGGGTTAAGTAACTTGTAGGCAACAGTGACAATGTCAGTTGCAAATCCATAAGATTAGAGCATCTGAAGATCTATTATTGGGACTTACTTGTGTAAAGTAAATGAGTAAAAATAGTTATATCTTAGCCTACAAACTAGGCGCAGTTCGTAGATATATGTTTTTGCCAAATGTTATCAAAATGTTTATACATAATTTCTAAGATACTACGCATTTTGGTTCCATTGAACTCGAGATGAAAGTACCTGGCGATTTTTTAAATTTTTTTTTCCGCATTGCTGCTTATGGATGTAACTGTCTCACCTCGTCACCAATCATACGCAGTCGCATACGCTGGATTTTAGTCCTCAAACACTCTCGCTGCCTCGTTCCTGTCAATTATTTATTGCTGACTTTGAACTCATATTGTAGTCAATCTATCTGTTGTTACTTGTCATAATTGTGGAAAAATCTATTTTTATTTGATGTATTAAAATTAAATTTTAGTGGGAATACGCGGTAATATTTCACAGAAAGCGTGCCTTTTCGAGCATTTTGTGGTGAGGGGTCATAGAAGCCAAACCATAAATAGAAATAAATAAATAAATAAAAATGAAATTAAAAATAATTCGTATAATTTAAAGATACAAGCTTGTTGTATTTTCAGTCATTTCATCACTATAATCTTTAAAATAAGGCACTGGCATTGAGCGCTCAGTTTTAATTTTTGTCGTGCAGAAAGCACGGAAGTAAAGCTCACACTTCTGTTGCTTACGCCATACGCCATTACTAATGGACAGAGACCGATGACCACTGCGATTTGGTCCCATAGATTTACAAACATTTGAACTAATGAATAGTCTCTGTGTTTGTCAGTTAGAGTGTTTGTTAGGAAATTTTGTAAGTATCTGCAAAACATGCGATGTTGTGGTGAAGCACAAATTATTGCCCTCTACTCGCAACTGACCGCTGCAATGTTCTACTGCAGTGATTTATACCTTTCTGAATATGCCACTCTCGTACGAGTGAAAATATTTCTGGCGACACTCTCACCGACCCACAAAACAACGATGTGTGTGATTTCAGATGCAACAAATTTAATTTGTTCTGTGATACAACTTTCTTGTAAGAAAAACTAAGTGTAGTACTATATATTAGAGGATGATTTTTTATTTATTTTCCCCAAATGGAACACATTACCCTAATTTCTGATTAATTTCGACAGTAAAACATTTCTTAATTTTGTCCATTATTGCCACTGATAATTCCGCGACTGTTGTACTTCAGTAAAATAATATAAACTCGCCTTGTCACAAAATTGTGTTTTATTCTGCACAATGTGTCTCAAGATGGAAAGTGTTTGTGTTGATGATTATTTATACGCACTAATGTACTCCAGGACAGACAATCTTCATACTGCACCCGACTTCCTTGTGCACCACTTCTTAACAAGTCCACGGCTTTAAACGTGTGTAAAAACTTATAGAGGCGCCTGATATGAGGGCTCTAAATGCATTGTGCACAATATAACACAATTTTGTGACTGAAGGAGAGATAATTGTATTTTAGAAAAATATTTGGGCAACGAACGTTATGGACCGCAGCCAAAACGCAAAATGGAATTATCTTACCGTAGAGTCAATTGGTAAAAAAGCAGATGTTCATGTTTTTAATTTAATTACCCACTAGATGACCCGGTGAACTTCGTATCACTTACCTCTTAATATATGTCATATTAATTTAAATTATATGTATTTTAAACCCAGTAGCTTTCTGAAGGCATCATCAGGTAGCTAAGTTTCAGCTCGATAACGGACGGAAAGAGTGGGAAAATCACGCACACATGTCCAGGATAATGTTCATGTCACATTGGTGGAATTTCAGGGAAGGTTTAAACGGCGATAAAATATGTAAAAATTGCGAGGAAAATTTAGATTTAAAAAATGTAAAATAATGACTTGGTTGTTTTACTTCACTCAAAACTTCCATTTGCTTTGAACGTCTAATGTGTAAAATTTTATCGCAATCAGATGAATGTTATTGATATTTCATAGAAAAATCTCTATTTTTCCGAATTTTCCAATTTTCCTGGAAACTTTTCAAAATTTTTATTTCATTAGAGCGTTACTCTTGCTTTGAACGTCAAATATAGAAAATTTTATCGCAATCAGACGAGTGATATTGATATCCCATTGAAAACAGATCTTCACTTTCTCCCGAATTTTCAATTTTTCTGGATTACTTTCCCAAATGTTTAGTTCATAAAAATGTTCATTTTTGTTGAACGTAAAACGATAAAATTTTTTATCGCAGTCAGATGAATGGTTCTCAACTTACAGTGTTGAGTACATTTAGAAACACATTGAATTTTGCGACTTTCCTTTTTAACTGTCTCTATTTTTTTTTTTTTACTGAAAAATTTTCCAAGACCATAATGAAAAAAATTAACCCTCTCCGTCATGCGAATAGTCACTTATAGTGATGAATTCAATCAAAAGCACATTGAAAAACGCACGTTCAGTTTTTATAGAATTTTCCAATTTTCCGGCAGATTTTCCAAAAACTTTATTTCACACAAACCTCGTCCTGTCGATCCGTACTCAACTGATGCTCTTACAACCATGTGGCAATTGATTTTTATTCATAGAAAAAAACCGCTTTCGGTTTTTCCTAAATTCTCCTACTTTCCGGGCGACTTTTCTCAATTTTTATTTGATGCGAACCTTCCTCTTACTTTCAAAATGAAATGTACAAAAGTTTATTGCAATTGGATGAACGGTATTGATAGCTCACTGGAAAAAGCTGTTTCAGTTTTTCCCGATTTTCCTCTTTTCCGGACAACTTTTCTATATTTATCACCATTTAAACCTCCCTGAGCTGATATGAATATTTCAAGACTAAAATAAGCCCAATCGGTTCAGCCGTTTTCGAGTTTTAGCGAGACTAACGAATAGCAATTCATTTATATATACAAGACAACCAAGTCATTATTTTACATGTTTTAAATCTAAATTTGCCTCGCAATTTTTCCATATTTTTTATTAAAAAAGACGTTTTCAGATATGTGTATATCATAATATATAGGCGAATAGTTGTTGAGACATAGATATGTTCTCCTATCGTATTCGGCCTTCGAAGCGGCTTTGTCCAATGCGACCTTTCCTGTTGTGTAGACTACCCGGTAAACGTCGCGAGTCCGTCCTTACACAAAGGCCTCCGCTTCGAAGGACGAATACGATACGAGAACATATCTGTGTCTCAAAAACTATTTGCCTATATATTATGATACACACATATTTGAAACCGTCTTTTTAAGCCCAAAATGGTACGCTAAAATTTAACATGGGATTAAAAAAAAAAAAAAAAAATAACTACTGATGGCCTTTTGACTCTGTAATAAAAATAGCACAAACATGAAATGCCATGTATTAAAGTAGCCCCTGTTCCTGCAGTTCACTGCCCAAACGGCATCTTTGTATCTATTACGATTGGCCGGCCGCGGTGGCCGAGGGGACTGAGGCGCTAAAGTCAAGGTCTGCACGGCCACTACGGTCGGGGGTTCCAATAGCCCCTCGGGCATAGATATTTGGGCTGTCCTTAGTGTTAGCTAGTTCATAAGTAGTTTGTAAGTTTAGGGACTGATGACCCCGTAGTTAAGTCCCATAAGCTATACAACATTTGAACATTTTTATTACGATTGGGGCTACACAAGGGGTGTTATGACATAGCTGCCTTTCCTTGTATATCGCCAATGGTACGTACATTTTTATTTCTAAATAACTGAACTATTCAATTGCATATTTAAAACACGCATTTAATCGGTAAATGGCGATTCCTGTAACTGTGTCGATTAATGATACATATACCCTAAAAATAGCTATTTCCACAATTCTGGCAAGCTAAAAATCATGCGATATAACCAGAATATGAGCCCAAAACCAGGGATCAATTATTATGAAATGGACAATAGGGCGAGAAACAGACAGCTTGAAGTCTAGGAGGCACGTCTCTGTGGAGAGTATAGGTACTCACTCCTCGGAGCGCGTGGACACGGAGTCCTTGTCCTTGTGCGCCTGCCCCGAGGAACAGCTGCTGCCCATCGCTACGGCTGCTGCTCGCTCACTGGATCACCGCCTGCAACAAAACACACGTTTTCAAAAAATGTTCAAATGTTTGTAGTGCTTATGGGACTTAACTACGGGGTCATCAGTCCCTAAGCTTACAAACTGCTTATGGACTAGCTTATACTAAAGACGGCACAAATATCCATACCCGAGGGGGGATTCGAACCCGCGATCCTAGTGGCCGTGCGGACCGTGTCTGGCGCGCAGCAGAACGCTCGGCCACCGCGGCCGGCCCGCACGTTTTACTCACCACTAATGCCGACTATCATGCTTGTGCTTCTGCGCCTGGCATGAGCATCACCGCCTGTAACCTGCAACCCACCACACATCTCACCCTCTTCTACTGCCTCCTACAGAGAAGACAGCTCAATATTATTTGAGATTGACTTCCTGCACTTTCCACATAGTGCTAGTTTATCCTGTTCCTTAGCGATGTTACTAGCCACTAATACAAGAAAATGTATATTATTCAACCTTGATGGTTGACGAGGTTAGACATTGATATGTAACAAGCAAGATCTTGGCAGTATTTTATGCGTTTACGTAAGAAACATTTTTATTGTGAATTTATACCAGCAATCAAATGTAAACATATATCCTTATGACACATCAGAGTTCCAGTGTTTTACCAAATCAATGTCAAAAGACAGTAAACTATCCATTGGTGGGAACATATAAAACATAATAGTTTAACATAAATGTGCAAATATGTTAAAGCACATGGTGGACCATAGAGTCATAACAAATTAGTGCTCAGACACTTCAGTAAAGTAATGGAATGCATTTCAAATCTTATAAACAGACAACCTTTAATGTATATTCAATGCTACGTGGTATTTGAGCCGATCAAGGAAAGAAGGCGTAAAGCATGTATTCACTGTGTAGACAAAGTCACAATAGGACGTATTATTTCCAATCACTAACAAGACAGAAATTAATAGCCACACCTACCTCAGCTATGTACATGATAGGAGTATTTGCTATTCATTATATTTCATGATATTTATACAAATGTATTATGTATTGTTTGATTTCGTATTTATGAATATATTAGATATTTGAGTATCTGTACAAGTGTTTTTATGTGTTAGGAAGATTAAGACAGGATTTAACTTTGTTTACAGATTATTAACGTTCACATAATTTAGGAAAGGGAATTACAAATCAAATATTTTCATGTATTAAGTGTTAACAACAATGCTAGGCATTGTTAGGATTACTATATAAGGAGGGCCGGCAGAGGCCATTGGATGGCAGTTCTGATTGACATTTCGAGGCCCTCACTATGTCGGTCAGCTTATTGTATTTGCATCGTTAAAGTGTTGGTCATAATTGTGAACAGTTATCGAAATTAAACAACGATTTGAACTTTACCTAGTGTTGCTCTGAATTACTGGTTATCCACTGACGTACACCTGAATTTGAAGAAACTTGCTCCAGCTGCACGTATTTTGGAGAATTCCACATGTTTCTGCATTATTGAAATTTTAGATGCAGATCTCCGAGCAGTTACACCGATCCCCGAGATATCAAGGTAACACTGATTGTACAAACTTTTAGTGCTGCGACTATTTCGCAGATGGTGGAGGAACCTACATCTTAAAAACTGTTATTACTGCGACTACTGTGATGCGACGACATGTAATATTTGTTACGTCGCAATTGTTTGATGAATCTGGTATAAATGGATTGTTACACCACAACATTCATTGAAGAAAATCATTATATAAAACTAGCTGAAAACCCGGCGTTGCCCGGGTATTTATTTATTTATTCCTGCCATTTTTCAGGTATATATTAATTTGTATAAGTGCTGTATGTCTGTAAAATCTCTTGGGACTACAATTAGTAGAAAGAAGTAATACATTATAACTTGGTGCTTGGTGGGGCGATTTTTCATGAACGTTACTATTTATGTGATCATGTATCATGAACTACATGTCGTACTGTCATACAATTTAGAAGGTACATTGAACTATATATGTGTATACTGTCTGTATAATTTCCTGTCGCTACAATTTGTAGTGTTCAAATTATAAATTGTAACGTCATACCGAAAGCCGTAGTCTTACTCCATAAACAGCGGAAAAGTAGTAAGCGAGAAACTTTTTTCCTTTCATCAATTTACTATGGTTGCCACAGAGAAAAAGTTTAATAAAGATTTGAAATTGTGTTTAAACTTGTTGCAAGTCGCTAAGTATTGTCCCTCTCACACAGTGTATTTCGAAAGTCTCGCCGCATTATACGGCATTTTTTTTTTTTTTTTTTTTTTTTTTTTTGCGATTTCTATTGGTTATGACGTAATATCTTTTGAACCATGTGCCGTATGTGATTCTTAACCATGCAGCAATTGTTACCTCACGGTAAGGAATGTGTGCACCAAATTTGTTTGAAATCGATCCAATGGTTTAGGAGAAGATGAGCAGCATTGTCGCAAAATGCAGAAGTTTTTCGCACATTTCATTGTTTATGACGTCATATCTCGTGAACTATATATCGTATGTGATTATTACACTTACGGCGACCGTCCTCATGGAATCTTTCGTGTACAAAATTTCATAAAGATTGGAACATAACTGTAGATTTGTATGCAACACGTACAAACATACGGACACTCTGTTTTATCTATTAGATAGATTGACGTCCTGCTCTTTCCACATACTGCTAGTTTATCCTGTTCCTTAGCGATGTTACTAGTCAGTAATACAAGAAAATGTATATATTATTCAACCTTGATGGTTGACGAGGTTAGACATTTATTGAAAAACTGATTATATAAATTAAATGGGCTACTTTTACATTACGTTTCCCTGGCCGGTTTTTATAGCTTATAAAATGGCATGACAAACGTCTCAGTGTACTTCGAAATTATGTAGAAAAATAAAGATGTGTGTTATTTTTAATGTCTCAGTCTATTTTTTTTCCTTCCATACACAACTCTGCCTACAATTGACAGGGAATTCTTACTTTCCAACTCCCCTCCTAGGATCATCATTTACTCAGATATTTGTTGTCAGTTTTATCTTATCCTTCAGTGTCAGGTTTTGTTTTATATTGTGCGGTTTCATCCCTATTATAAAGTGTGACAGGCTACCTCAGGTTTCAACGTGTCAGTTACAAAATATACCGCATTCAGGAGGACAGTGGTCCAAATTCATCTCCGGTCATCCAGATTGAGGTTTTCAGTGATTTTCCTAAATCACTCCAGGCAAATGCTGGGATGGTTCCTTTGAAACGGCACGGCCGATTTCCTTCCACAACCTTCCCCAAACCTCCGTCTCGAATAACCAAGTTGTCGACGGGACGTTAAACCCTAAGCTTCCTTCCTTCCAGAATATACCGATCATTTGTTTTCACTGAACTGTCGACATGATGTCTGTAGTCTTCCTCTGTTGCTATCATGTTTACTCATTAATTAGCAGAACGAAATCCCTGCTAGAAGAATGGTGGCAACGGTCTTAGCAGCGGGAGATTCTCGGAGAAGACTATCTGTTAACGGGGGAGCAGCAGTTAGGTGTATGTTCTCTAATCTGTTTGTGATGCAATCACAAAGCGTTGTTACGTACTATGACAACAGTAGGGGCAGGTGATTCACGGTGTATAGTGATGACCGAAAACAATGGCGTAGAGGAGAACCATCACAGGTGTATTGCTGTTAACGAGATAGCCACCACTTTGGGTATTAATGTTGTTTCAGTACACAATACTGCATTTTAATACAGCGTCGGAAATATCTATGTCAATCGATTGCACAATTGCGAGATAGTGGCGTCGCGTCCATGTTTGTGAGGAACTTCTATATCGTTTCCACGGTGAAATTAATGGATTTTTGTACAGTCGGGTCAGACCTGTATACCCAGTCAACAACCTGAAAGGAAAATATCGGTCAAGGAACGACGCCATTGGTCTACGACGAAACCAAAACTTTCCGCACTCAATTATTACCAAGAAAACGCAAGCTTAATATTCATAGAATATATGACATCAACTGCGATTGGGCAAAGCTGAAAATGTGTATCCAGCCGAGATTCGAACCCGGGTCTCCTGCTTTCGAGGCAGTTGCGCTGACCCCTACACCACTGGGGACACAGTGAGCACCCCACCTGCAAGGACTACCAATGCGCGCCTCCCGTCAGATACAAATTCCCAGCTTCGCCCTGCCCATAGTACTCAAACTCGTAGTTTAACTAATTCCCGTAAGAGTAAGAGCTTCAAACTTGCCCACCCCTCCCCACTAACGATAGGATCATTGCCCGTCACCGGCATATTATATATATACATGTGGCGTCTGTTCCGAAAGAACAGACGTCACTTCTGATCCTGCAGCTGTTATTATTTAATATTCATAGAATATATGACATCAACTGCGATTGGGCAAAGCTGAAAATGTGTACCCAGCCGGGATTCGAACCGGCAGGGCGAAGCTGGGAATTTGTATCTGACGGGAGGCGTGCATTGGTAGTCCTTGCAGGTGCGGTGATCACTGTGTCCCCAGTGGTGTAGGGGTCAACGCAACTGCCTAGAAAGCAGGAGACCCGGGTTCGAATCCCGGCTGGGTACACATTTTCAGCTTTGCCCAATCACAGTTGATGTCATATATTCTATGAATATTAAATAATAACAGCTGCAGGATCAGAAGTGACGTCTGTTCTTTCGGAACAGACGCCACATGTATATATAAAACTCAAGCTTACTCTCTTTTGGGATGCAAAAGGGGTAATTTCGGAGTGTTACATGGAAACATGAAGTTCGGTGGCAGGATGAACTGGATTTCTGGTCAGGTGAGTATAGGATTATAAATACAAAATCAATTGGAGGTATCACAGGAGTAGGATTGATAATGAATAAGAAAACAGGAATGCGGGTAAACTACTATGACCAGCACAGTGATCGCATTATCATTGTCAAGATAGATACGAAGCCAACACCGACAACAGTAGTACAGGTTTATATGCCAACTAGCTCTGCCGATGATGAGGAAATCGAAGAAATATATGAGGAGCTAAAGGGAATTATTCAGACAATTAAGGGAGAGGAAAACTTAATTGTTATGGGCGACTGGAATTCGGTAGTAGGACAAGGAAGGGAAGATAGTAGGTGAATATGGTCTGGGCAAAAGGAATGAAAGAGGAAGCCGCCTGGTAGAATTTTGCACAGAACATAATTTAGTTATTACAAACACCTGGTTTAAGAATCACAAAAGAAGGTTGTACACGTGGAAGAGACCGGGAGATACCAGATAGATTTTATAATGGTAAGACATAGATTTCGGAACCAGGTTTTAAATTGTACGACATACCCAGGGGCAGATATAGACTCTGACCATAACTTGTTGGTTATGAACTGTAGGCTGAAACTGAAGAAACTACAAAAAGGTAGGAAAATAAGGAGATGGGACTTGGATAAATTGAAGGAACCTGAAGTTCTTAAAAATTTCAGAGGGAGCTTTAGGCAACAATTGACAGAAACAGGGGAAAATAAAACAGTAGAGGAGGAATGGGTAAAATTGAGAGATGAAATAGTGAAGGCAGCAGAGGACAAAATAGGTAGGAAGGCAAGACCTGCAAAAAATCCTTGGATATCACAGGAGATATTAAATTTAATCGATGAAAGGAGAAAATATAAAAATGCAGTAAATGAAACAGGCAAAATGGAGTACAGACGACTAAGAAATGAGATTGGCAGGAAGTGCAAAATTGCTAAGCAGGAGTGGTTAGAAGGCAAATGCAAGGATATAGAAGAATGTATAAATAGGGGAAAAATAGATACAGCCTACAGGAAAATAAAAGAAACATTTGGAGATAAGAAAAACAGCTCTATGAATATCAAGGACACTGATGGAAAACCAGTTCTCAGCAAAGAAGGGAAAGCTGAAAGGTGGAAAGAGTATATAGAGGGGCTCTATGAAGGAAATGAACTTCGAGAGAATATTGTAGGAAGGGAAGAGGATGTAGATGAAGATGAAATAGGAGACACTGTACTGAGAGAAGAATTTGACAGAGCCCTGAAAGACCTAAGTCGAAACAAGGGCCCTGTAGTAGATGATATTCCCTCAGAGCTACTGAAGTCTCTGGGAGAACCAGCCATGTCAAAATTGTTTTACCTGGTGTGTAAGATGTATGAGACAGGTGAAGTACCCTCAGACTTTAAGAAAAATGTTATAATCCCCATTCCAAAGAAAGCAGGTGCAAACAGGTGTGAAAACTACAGAACCATCAGTTTAATAAGTCATGGTTGCAAAATATTAACACGAATTATATACAGAAGGATGGAAAAGCTGGTAGAAGCCGACCTCGGGGAAGATCAGTTTGGGTTCAGGAGAAATGTAGGAACACGGGAGGCAATACTCACTTTACGGCTTATCCTAGAAGATAGATTAAGAAAAGGCACACCTACATTTCTAGCTTTTGTAGATTTGGAGAAGGCTTTTGACAATGTTGATTGGAATAAACTCTTTCAAGTTCTGAAGCAAGCAGGAGTAAAATATAGGGAGCGTAAGGTTATTTACAACTTGTACAAAAACCAGACAGCGGTTGTCAGAGTTGAAGGGCATGAAAGGGATGCAGTGGTTGGGAGGGGAGTAAGACAGGGTTGTAGCCTTTCTCCAATGTACATTGAGCAAGCTATAAAGGAAAGCAAGGAGAAATTTGGAGAAGGAATTAAAGTTCAGGGTGAAGAATTAAAAACTTTGCGTTTTGCCGACGACATAGTAATTCTGTCAGAGACAGCAAAGGACCTGGAAGAGCAGTTAAACGGAATGGACAGTGTGTTGAAAGGTGCATATAAGATGAAGATTAACAAGAGTAAAACTAGGGTAATGGAGTGCAGTGTAAGAAAATCAGGTGATGCTGAAGGAATTAGATTGGATAACGAAGCAATAAAGGATGTAGATGAATTTTGTTACTTGGGCAGTAAAATAACATGCGATGGTCGCAGTACAGAGGATGTAAAATGCAGAATGGCAATGGGTAGAAAAGCGTTCTTGAAAAAGAGAAATTTGTTAACATCGAATATTGATTTAAGCCTAAGGAAGTCCTTTCTGAAGGCATTTGTATGGAGTGTGGCCTTGTATGGGAGTGAGACATGGACGATAAAGAGTGCGGACAGGAATTGGATTGAGGCTTTTGAAATATGGTGCTACAGAAGAATGCTGAAGATTAGGTGGGTGGATCGCGTAACTAATGAGGAGGTAATGAACAGAATTGGGGAGAAAAGAAATTTCTGGCGTACCTTGACTAAAAGAAGGGATCGATTGGTAGGACACATTCTTAGACATCAAGGAATTGTGAATTTAGCGTTGGAGGGAAGTGTGTGGGGTAAAAACCGCAGAGGAAGACCAAGAGATGGATACATTAAGCAGATTCAGACAGATGTGGGTTGCCGTTCTTATGTGGAGATGAAGAGGCTTGCTCAGGATAGGTTATCGTGGAGAGCTGCATCAAACCAGTCTCCGGACTGAAGACCACAACAACAACAACAACACATGGAAATGAAGTCCAGTGACCAGTAATTCATTCTAAATCTACTAGGAAATCACCTTCGTCCTCTGTAGTCAACTGTAATAAAATACCATTTATCCCTGAAGATTTTTCTACGCAACACTCCAGTGCACATTTAATGCACATTCGGCCTTAGCAGCGGGCTGGTAGTATGGGGCAGTTCGTATTTCAGCTCATCACTACTGGGTCGCAGCACGGTACATAATTTAATCTTTGCCGCCAGCGACATTTACCCACGTGTAGGGAGTTTGTTTGATTTCTAGTGTCGTATGGTCTGTATTTTTTTTTTTTTTTTTTTTTTTTTTTTTTGTGCTCCTACGGGATTTTGCCTCGTATACTTTTTAACATCACCCTGAATCATTACAGGAAAGAATATACTTATGAAGCTAGAGCTGTTGCTCTATTATGCGATATTCAAGTAGTTTGAGTCAGGAAACTAATTTAATTTTTTATTTATTAATTTTTTATTTATTTTAGGATACTACGGCAACATTTAAGAAAAAACCAGAAGGTGTAGGGCAGAGAAAATGGACAGAAAATGATGTGAAAAATTGTTACAAGTCTACTGGAAAATAAACTTTTCGAAAGACACAACAAAGTTGTGTCGAAACCGGTGATCTAGAATAAAATATTGAACAGCTACCTTGGCATATATACTTGACAATAATAACAATTTAGATCGCCCCCTTTCCTCAGCTATCTAATATATAAAAATGAATGTTTGTGTGTTCGTATTTTATGCGCGGCCGTACCGGTAAACGGATTGTGATGAAACTTTGTCAACATATTGCTTGCACTTTCGCGATGGTCATAACTGCACGACAAAAAGTTCAGAAGATATGACGTAATAAACAATGAAATGCGCGGAAAAGTGCTGCATCATACGACGTCTGCTTTTAAACCGCTGTACCGATTCTATCAAATTTGGTACACATATTCCTTCCATGAGGTAACAATTGACTTAGGGATAAGAACGGCTTACGATATAAACATCATAAACAGTTATATTGTTGAAAACCTGTGGCATCTTGCGACATACGAATAAGGACACTTTATTCACCGTAAAAGCTTCATGTAATTTTAGACATTTGACCTTCAAAACAAGAGGAAGTTCACTGCCACATAAAATTTTGGATGGTGCATGACGAGGATTTACATATGGACTTCGTCAGATTCTACAGTTGTATTCGATCCTGATGAAATTTTTAAATATGATTGAAAGATTCAGTTTATCAGTGCAGTATTAATATATTCAGATTACCTACAATCATTTCAATTTATTAACATGACTATACAGTTAATTTTCAGATTTCAGCAAAGTTTCGAATGAAATAAAGTTTCTGTAAATTTTAGCAGCTCTCTCTGGAAGATACGTTACATTTTCAGGGTGATAATTATCAAAAAAAGATTTAAAATATAAATATTGTTCACACCACGTGTATTTTATGTAAGCAATTTAAAGGAAGATTTTTTTAAAAAATATGCTTCAGTGGAAAGCGTACTTCATTCAGATTGTTCAATGACTGTTTCTTGGCTGTCAGCGTTGATGCATACAAAGCGTACCGAATCATTGGGGTGAAAACCACCAGCAGAAGGAATTTGTTGTTGCCAATGTATGGTTTTAATGCGAATTTGAAGAATCATATATATAAAAATGAATGTTTATTTGTTTGTCTTTTTGTTTGTATTTTATGCACGGCCATACCATACATCCGACTGAGATGAAACTTTGTCAAATCATTGCTTACACTTGCGCGAAGGTTATAGGCGTACTAAAATTAACTTTGTATGGTACATGGCGGAGGGTGCTTTACAATTGATTAATTCGTTTCTTACGCCTCTATACTGAAATGGATGGACGGATATGAATAAAATTTGGAACAGAGGTAGCTTATACCCTGACTGATACATGGGATACCTTTCGCAAGCCACCGTACGGTGCGTGGCAGAGGTTAACTTACAGTGGGTTAGTATGTTTGCTACTCCTTCACGCTGAAAGGACTGGAAGGAATTGAATGAAATGTGGAATGAAGATAGCTTATACCCCGAATTAATTACGTGGGCTACCATTAGTAAGCCTTCGGATGTGCATGGCAGAGGGTACGTAACAACAAACATCGAAATTGTTTGATTGGTCACCATGAAAGATAGCACATAAATGTATCTTTTCATGAAGGTGATTTTTGTAATCTGCAAGACAGCGAATTTAGCGTGGCGCAGGGTACTTTGCGACTTTGACACCATTTGACCAGTCACCATGAACCTTGACGCATATATGTATGGTTCCATATGCAGGAGGGAGAGGAATAAATGGAGGAGGAGACGAACAGAAAGGGGAGGAGGAGACGGATAGAGAGAGTGTAGAGGAAGAGACGAAGAAAGGGGAGAGGAGGAGAGTGAGAGAGGGGAGACGGTGACAGACAGATGAAAGGAGATGAACAGAGGGAGGGGGAAATTTACAGAGATAGAGACAGGAGGAGACGGGGGAGGGGGGGGGAAGAACAGGAGAAGAGAAAGGAGGAGATGGACTAATGGAAGATTGGAAACCTCATACACATCAGCGGCAGCAACGCGCCTGGTACCATCTAGTCTAGAATAAAATAACGAACAGCGATCGTGGAATATATATTTCACAACAAATATGTAATTTCTATAGTCAGCAACGATCGATGTTGCATTTAAAACTCATTAGAGTTACAGTTTCTTCAAATTTTACGACGTTACTTTGTGACTGTCTGTAATTTTTGTTTTTTGCTGGGTATGAGGTCCGCCTGATATGCAAAACACTGGCTTACTACACACCCAATCTAGTTTCAGCACCTCTGTGCCATCATCAGTGGATTTTACATTTATTTAATGCTGTGAAAACAAATACATTGATTTTACTATTGTACTAGCGTAAATTTAGGCCTAAAAAGTTGTCAGTCTAAATTTACGCTAGTACAATAGTAAAATCAATGTATTTGTTTTCACAGCATTAAATAAATGGAAAACCCACTGATGAAGGCACAGAGGTGCAGAAACTAGTTTGGATGCGTAGTAAATCAGTGTTTTGCATATCAGGCTGACCTCATACCCAGCAAATTTTTACTGCAAACACGGCAAGAACAAGAGCTGCAAATCGAGAAAATGATGACTGTCTAGAATTTTGTTTTGCTGATAATTTTTTCAGGAGCATAATGAAGAAAATAAAAAAAAATTAATTATACGTATCCATCGTTTGATTTGGGAATTATGATCTCGAGTTCAAACAAAAGTGTTAAAAAAAACCACACCCCATTTTTTAATCAGTTTTCAGTTTTTCTCACAATGTGCCAAATTTTTCTTTAATACAATTACGAACTCATGAATAAAATATCGGTATAATCGGCCCAGAACTACTCAAGTGATTTTTCTGGCATCCTCCTCCTAGTTCGCTTTTTCTAAGCCCAGTGCTGCCGTACTCTAATTAATTCGATAGGTCAGCCCTAATGCCAGCCGCGGTGGACACGGCCGCGAAACCGCAATTTGATACCCGGGAGGAGCAATCTCCATTAATGATTACGCACTGCCTACGGCTTATTACATTAGCAACGCGACGGTTACCTAACGTAACGTGACTCACCGCTAACATGGCGGACAGAAGTCTATTAGCTAGAATAGGGCAAACGGCTGCTGCCCACCGCGACAAGGCTTGCGAAATCTAGGGCCGCGTGTAACGGTTAGGGCAACATTTTGTGTCTACATATGCGGCTTTATGTCTAGGTATTATAAGATACACTATTGGCCATTAAAACTGCTACACCAAGAAGAAATGCAGATGATAAACGGGTATTCATTGAACAAATATAGTATACTAGAAATGGCATGTTATTACATTTTCACGCAATTTGGGTGCATAGATCCAGAGAAATCAGTACCCAGAACAACCACAACTGGCATGTACAGGTACAGATTCCCACGCAGCTTCAACACGATACCACACTTCATCAAGACTGACGTATTGTGACGAGCCATTTGCTCGGCCACCATTGACCAGACGTTTTCAGTTGTTAAGAGATCTGGAGAATGTGCTGGCCTGGGCAGCAGTCAAACATTTTCCATATCCAGAAAGGCCAGTACAGGACAACATACTGTCGTGCATTATCCTGCTGAAGTGTAGGGTTTCTCAGGAATCGAATGAAGGGTAGAGCCACGGGTCGCAACACATCTGAAATGTAACGGCCACTATTCAAAGTGTCATCGATGCGAACAAGGGGTGACCAAAACGCGTAACCAATGGCTCCCCATACCATCATGTCGGGTGATACGCCAGTATGGCGATGACGAATACCCGCTTCCAACATGCCACTCACGGATAGACCATCATGATGCTGTAAACAGAGCCTGGATTCATCCGAAAACATAACGTTTTGCCATTCATGCATCCAGGTTCGTCGTTGCGTACACCATCGCAATCGCTCCTGTCTGTGACGCTGCGTCAAGGGTATGCGCAACTATGGACTCCGATAGTCCATGCTGCTGCAAACGTCGTCCAACTGTTCGTGCAGATGGTTGCTGTCTTGCAAACGTCCCCATTCGTTGACTCAGGGACCGAGACGTGGCTGCATGATCCGTTACAGCCATGCGGATAAGATGCCTGTCATATCTACTGGTAGTGATAAGAGGCCGTTGGGATCCAGCACGGCGTTCAGTATTCCCCTCCTGAACCCAACGATTCCATATTCTGCTAACAGTCATTGGATCACAACCAACGCGAGCAGCAATGTCACGATACGATAAACTGTAATCATGATACGCTATAATCCGACATTTATCAAAGTCGGAAACGTGATGGTACGCATTTCTCCTCCTTACATGAGGCATCACAACAACGTTCCAGCAAGCAACGCCGGTCAACTGCTGTTTGTGTATGACAAATCGGTTGGAAACTTTCCTCATGTCAGCACATTGTAGGTGTCGCCACCGGCGCCAACCTTGTGTGAATGCTCTGAAAAGCTAACCATTTGCATATCACACACAGCATCTTCTTGTCGTCAGTTAAATTTCGCGTCTGTAGCACGTCATCTTCGTGGTGTAGCAATTTTAGTGGCAGGAGTGTACAATTAAAATAGGCGTAATGCTACGGCAGGAACATTCGAATTCAAAAATTCATTCAATCAGTGTTTCGCTGCATCCGAGAAGACTGCTAAATTATTCCGTGAGTAAATTCTGAAATTACAGTAGTGGACCATTTCCTAAATTGGATAATCGTTGTGCATGTGAGATCGGCTTAACAAGGCCATAGCTGAAGTGTGACGTTGCTCGCTCATCTGAAAAAAATTTCTGGATCTGGCAGAAGGTGGTTCACCAATGTGGGGACAAAATTACGTTGGATTAAAAGTCCATGGGGGTCATATTGAGGTACACTGGGGTATGATGAGATCCAAGTACGAATGCACGCATCACGGGTTTGTAAATGATTGTCCAAATAATGCCATATCAGAACTGGAACCCGGATTACCTGGTTCCCGCAAGACGCCACTTTAACTACTTGGGCTTTGCGGGAAAGCATGCCATTCAGCCAAACTTATAAAGTGCAGCTTTCTCTTTCATTTCCCCCTTTGTACGCAGCCTCACTGCATTCCTACAATGGGATAAATTATAGTATGCAGATTCATTGAAAAATAGCCGCAAGGCATCTTTATACACGTACAAGGGGTGGAAGAAACCACATGGGTATGGTATTTTTTGATTTTTTTAATACTTACGGTACGTGAAGGTCAGAACTGAAATAAAATCAGCCAAAGCCATTCGACACAACTCTCAATTATCGAGGAAATTGACTTTGTAGTTTTGAAAGTGCACGTAAGAACGAATAATCAAATCAGTGGCAAATCAGTAGGATTGCTATCAACGAGCGTCAATGACATCAACACCAAGAAACTAGTGTACACGGATATCAAGGCTTTTCCTGCGTCCAAGACTAGACCTCTCATATGGTTCATATATTTGTTCATCAACTACGTTCTTGCGGGAGGTGAATCTGTAACCGACTTTCAACAACATATTCTCCGTTCCAGAAGAGAAATCCTCAACCGTCCATGGAATCGAGAAAAATTTGCACTATTCAATCACTTCTTTGTAAGAGAACTGTTGAAAAAAATTCTAACACTACATAAACTCAATTTGTAAATAAAAATATTAATAAGAAAAAATGTAGCTCAGGTGGCAGCGTTGTGGCCTTACAACCATAAGGTTGATGGTTCGAATCCTGCCGTGTCAGATTTTTTTATTTTTTTCCGTTGTGTTAGAATACTTGCACAATTTTAATATATAATGGTAATTTTAAGAAAAATGCACGTGTTTTTGAATATTCGTAAATATTTTATAAAAGGTTGTTAAAAATGATGATTTCTGTCAGAAAAACAGAAGTTACATTTCTTGCAGTATTGGCTTCACTATTAGTTGACGACTGCCGTCTTTGATTGTTCATTTTGTGAAGAGCCATGACTGTGTTTTTCCAAACTCATCTCCAGAGTTATTAATGGCTTGTACCAATCAGCTAACGTACTCAACCATCGGTTTAGGTGACGACATGGTGTTCAGCTCGTCTATTTTTTTTTTTTTTTTTTTTTTTTTTGTTAGTTCTGTTCCGTGCGGTCGCTGATCGTGTTTGTTCGTTGTTGTTCGATGCTGTAACTGTATTAATTATTGGTACTTACGTTTACTTGCAAAACTTCAAACTCGATTTTCTAGAGAATTTTTGAGAGTTGCGACGAATGGCTTTTGCTGATTGTGATTCAAGTTCCAAACTTCACGTACCGTAAATGTAAAGAAATTCTAAAATCCGATAGCCATGTGCTCTCCTTGTTAGACTCATAGGCACAATAGTTATTTTCCAACAGAATATTGTCTGTTACCGTAGCAAAACAGCCAATACATCCGCCAATTACTTCAACGCTGATGGAGCAGTAAATATGGACTCTGCTCTAAAACTCTTCGTAACGATTTAAGTCTGTTGAAACATAACGATTGTTGTTTATTTATTTATTCGTATCAGAAGCACGTACAATGTATAGACCAATGTACAATATTTACATGTTATGTGAATACGAGGCGCGTCCAGAAAGTAAGTTCCGTTTGGTAATAAAATGAAATTGTACACAGATACAGAAGAAATTTTTATTGCACAAAATTCTACAACTCTTAAACCACTTTTCCACATAACTGCCGAAATTTTGCAGGCATTTGTCATAGCGTGGCACCAGGTTTTGTATACCTTCTTCATAGAAAACTACCGCCTGTGTCTTCAACCAGTTGGAAACAGTTTCTTCCTGCTCGTCGTCATTGGTGAAGTGATGAGCACCAATTATAAACCTACGGTTTTCCTGGATCTTGTCATCAATCGCGTGAACCAGTTCTTCTGTAACCAAAGGTGGACGCCCACTTCGTTCTTCATCGTGCACGTCACTACGCCCGCCACTGAGCTGTCGGACCCATCTTCTCACCATCGAATCACTCATCGCATTTGGTCCGTAAACATCGAAAATTTGCCGATAAATTTCACTTGGTTTCACTTTCCTCGCATTCAGAAACCGAATCACCGACCTGATTTCACAGGCGGCGGGATTTTCAATCCACGCCGACATTTCAAACAAGCACAACAAAGCGTACGTAGCTGACAGTGATCCCCAAATGGCGCACGTTCTTCTCCTTGATACACATCGTCTACAGCGCATGTGCGGAACTACAATCGCAGCGCTGCAGCGGAGATAAATTGAAACGGAACTTACTTTCTGGACGCGCCTCGTACATCATATTTACAAGACAATTATTTATACTTTTGATGCCCAGAAGTTATCGACCTGTATTGCATTTGGTGTTGCATGTAGTAGATCTCCTGGTGTGCATGTTGCTGGACACTGGGTACACTGGAGCAGGTGGAATGTCGTCTGTGTTGCTCCACATTCACAGAGTGGCGACTCCACTAGGAAGCCCCATTTAACCAGATTACTCTTACATTCTGTGACACCTGAACGTAGCCTGTTGACTGGTCTCCATGTACTCCACTTCTCTGTGTAGCCGAGGGGTAGTTTTTCACATGTCGTAAACCATCCTGCAGCGCCGGTATACCTTGCACGCCATAGTTCGGTTCGGCATTGCTGCGATGTCCCAACTAGAGCCTCTGTAGATCTGAGGAAACTCTTCCTGGATTTTAGTCGTTGGTTTGCTGGTTGATGTCCATATAGGGGATGGGCTTCATAAGTTTCTGATTTCCCCTCTCACTTTTTGCTACTACCTCTCGGCGGATGTCGGGGGGTGCAATGCCCGCAAGACTGTACAGTTTATTCAGAGAAGTGGGCTTTAGGCATCCAGTGATTATGCGACAAGTATCGTTAAGATCAAAATCTACTATTTTGACATAACGATTGTTGATAAATACCTAATGTGTGTGTGTGTGTGTGTGTGTGTGTGTAAGATTATTTTGGAATATGTCAGTATTTGATAGCAATGTGTTAGTCATAGTAAGCAGTTTCCTGTCAGAGAAGGTGAGATACTTATACACCGTTATAACTTCAATGACGGTAACGATACAAACCAATAGCACAATATACAACGTTTGTGACAAAATGCAACACCGAGGAGGAATTATGAGAATAGCGCCAGACTTGGTGGAAGTGACGACGGGTGTGCGAGCAGTAAGTGATACGTTTTACAGTGAGATGGGTTACACACAGGCTGGCCGCGGTGGAGTAGCCGAGCGGTCTAAAGCGTCTCGCTGCGGAGCGCGCGGTTGCTCGCCGTGGAGGTTCGAGTCCTCCCTCGGGCATGGATGTGTGTGTTTGTCCTTAGGTTAGTTTACCTAGGTTTAAGTAGTTGGTAAGCTACGGACTGATGACCACGCAGTTTGGTCCGACAGATTTACAAATATTTGAACATTTTTTTTGAACACGCAGGCTGAGCAGAGCCCTCTCGTGTCGGTTCGATAGGGTCGGTGTTGCGCGTAGTGTCGTGTCGGTGGAGAGCTATCGCAGAAGATGGAACAAGTATGCCTCGTCGACGTCAAAGGGAGCTATATTGGCATGTGAGCGAGTTCAAACGGGGCACAATGATCGGTCTCCGGGAAACGGGGATGTCATGCTGTGACATTTAGGCTAGCAAAGGGCATGCTGCTACGATAGTGATGTGTGTGCAAGAGCAGTGAATAGAGGAAGTTCGTACGCAGCGACGAGCGGGAACTGGACCATGGAACGTGACCACTGTACGGGATGACCGCCATCTTGTCTGCATGGCAATAACGGAGCGTTCAGCGTCATCCACAGGGTTGGTTCGTCGCTGAAGCACTGCAACAGCTTTCTGCATCGACGGTTCGTCGACGTCTGCAACAGGTTGAACTGCTTGCACGGATGCCATTACGCCGGCTTCCGTTGTCCAGAAACCACAAGCTCCTCCGACTGCAATGGGCACGTGAATACCGTACATGGAGTGCTGAGTGACAATCTTTTCGGACTAGTCCCGTTGCATCGTGTCCTACACTGATGGCCGCATACTTATCCGGCAGACCCGTGGTTAGCGCAACCCGGAAGGCTGCATTGTGGAGTGGCATAGCGGACAAACACCAGGTGTAATGTTTCGGAGCGCCGTTCATTACAACACCCTGTCTAGCGTCCTTCGTAATGAGGGCACTTTGAACAGCAACCGGTATCTAAAAGTGGTTGTGGAGCCTGAGGTATTCCTCCTGCTTCAGGCATCTCCTCAGGCCACAGGCAACAGGACAATGCCCGGCCACATATAGCGATGTATGTGCAGGCCTTCTTCGAAGAGCGACGGGTGCCACTGCTTTCCTGGCCTGCACATTCGCCAGAAAAATCGCCCGTGGAACATGTTGGTTGGGTTGGGTTTTTTGGTTGGGATAGGGGGACTAATCTACTGAGGTTATCAGTCCCCCGTTGGAGATCGGAAGGAGTGAGGATAGGAAAGGAGGGGAGGGGGAAAGGTAATGCAGTCCGGGAAGTAAGAAGGAAGGAAGACTGCATTAGCTCGGGGCCCCGTGCTCTCCGCGCACGTACTCACGAAAGAACCGTGATGCCCTCTGGGGAACGTGGATCGTGTCTGGGATAAGGTTGGTCTGCACCTGGTGAGTCACGGTCTCCCAGTAACTAGTGTCACGGATTTATTGATTCGATGCCACGGCGTATAGCAACTCTAATTGCAGCGCACAGTATCCACACGACATACTGAATAGTAGGGCTCAAAGGACATGTATAGATTTGTAAAGGTAATCATTTGATACTTGTCACGTATGTAACCTGTGGTACTATAGTCATTGAATTCATGCGTGTCCTTCTTGGTGTTGTAAACGGTAGTGTAGTTACCCAAGATGTCCAAATAATGACTGAATTTCCCCCATGTTTGACTGCAGGAAGCAGACACGTCGCATCGAAAGATTGTTTTGGGTTTTTTGAAACAGAAAGCCAGTTGTTTGTAGGAAGCCACGTAAACAATAATTCATTCGACCATGCCACGTACTTCCAGTAATAATGTGTGCTGGTTTCATGACAGTAGCTTTGCGTTGTCTTTCGTTACTAAGGGCTTCGTAGAGACAGCCCTTACATGAATGTCAAACTCCAGTGTACTGTTTTTAACAAAACAGTATTACTCTGGTGAGTGATGAGTTCTGCAGTCGCTTTAGCCGTGGTAGTTTTATGTTGTCTGGCCACAATAGTTTTTAATGCTCGTCGGTCATTGTCAGGTAACTTCGGGTTTGACTCCTTTTTTTTCCGGTAATGATGTATCACCTTGTTTCGTGTACGCTAGTGAAACGTTAAATATTTCAGCAGTTTTCGTCACAGATGCTCCCACAAACAATGCACAATCGAGTTGACCTCTTCGGAAGTTTGAGAGATCACGCATTTCACCGATCATTTATGATGACCATCGCAGAGCGAAAAGCATAAAACAACTGTAAGATAATTTCCAAGACTTTGTACGGTGCGACAGTTGTGTTGTGCGGTTGTATCTCACTGTTAGCATGTTCATATTATTTTGTCCACCACCTGTAAATGCACTGCGTTACTAAAGAAAACAATGGACCAGTAACACTTTTTGAAAACAATTTATTTCACTACAACGGCAGTGACTATGTTTGTAGCAATTTCACATTTTATCCTACAATATAACAGAGTACTTATAATTTTCTGACATAAAGAATCTTACTTATTATATGCAAGGTGTCTGCATTTTAGTTACTTGAGCCAATACCTTGCTTTACAGTAGCCATGAACAACGTAGGAGTATGCCTGTTTAATATGTGACAACATGAATCCTAATCTAAACTGAAGATAAATATTTTCGGCTGAAGCGCGTTGTTTAGTGGTTAGATTTGGTTGTGACATTGAAGTAATGATCTTGTGTATAATTTAAAAGCTTTTGTAGACATAATATAAATATTGTCTTAAATTATATTACAATTTTACGAGAAATCCTCGACTGTCTCTGACGATGGGCTCAAGTACGAAAGACATAACGTTAATGCAAAACGTTCATTTTAAAATGTGTGGCTGTTGTAAATATCACTGATGAAGAAACTACGATAATATACTGAGCGTTCACAAAGTTGTGGATAAAATATTTACCGGAAAATGTAGAGTTGAAAGTGTTTGATGTTTCGTGTATGTATGATCAGTCTTTTTTATACATTCTGTCTCAACTTACACCTAAAAGTGGAGGAGGCAGTTATAGAATAAACTTTGTTCTTTGCGGCAGATAAGTCGATAGGAAATATTTGGAAAGGAATCAAAACCATGGTCAGAACAGGGAGATTGTAAGTAATTTAAGAATTATTTCTTGGTTATTAGAGAACATGGTCTAACTAAAAATGTGTGTATCTGCGTGTGCGTGTGTGTCTGTCTGTGTGTGTGTATGTGTGTGTGTGTGTGTTAGTGTGTCTGTGCGTGAGAGAGAAAGAGAGAGTTTTGACTCTCTGATTTACAAAATATACCACAAACACAATGCTCACTAACATAACACAAGAGATCTAATTTTGACACATGTTACAGGAAAACAGCATCGTGAAAAAGCGTTTAGCCACAAACCAGTGTTTGTTTTTCTTAGAGATCTATTGGGAACAGAAAACGAAACATTCATTTTCTGTACTGCAGTTATTCAGTTTC
Source organism: Locusta migratoria (assembly GCA_026315105.1). Classification (NCBI taxonomy): domain Eukaryota; kingdom Metazoa; phylum Arthropoda; class Insecta; order Orthoptera; family Acrididae; genus Locusta; species Locusta migratoria. The sequence continues at coordinate 223,054,773 of CM048750.1, read as the reverse complement.
AAATTCATTGCGTGTCTTCTCCAACCGAAACTTTGTGCGGTTGCGTTTTTCTGCTGCAGCCTTTGCTATTCCTGCGATGTAACTCACATTTTTCCCGAACTGTCGGATATTAAAGATTTACATTCAGATATAATAATGTCCACTAATACTTTACTGCTTTCAAGTAATTATGGAGGTACAACCTCAATACGTTGCTTGCTATACAAGTTATACTAAGAATTCAGGAATAGTTTTGTGAAGTTCTGGAATGATTAGGTACCGTACTTGAGTTGTTACTTAGCTAAAAGTTTGTTAACTTGCGAGACTGGTTCAATCTCTTCATTTCAATCAAGAGGTCGATACTCAGCAGAGGCATTTAATTCAAGTAAGTGCTTTCCACAATGCTGGCGTAAAACCTTTCAAAATAAATCGATATCAGTTGCGAATTTTCTCCAGACAAGTCTATCAAATCATCTTTTCTGACCCAGTCAGGATAATACCTTCAGCTAATGATAAAATCTGTGGGATGACATCGGTTTCCTATCTAAACGATGATTTTGAAAATTATAATTTTAACAGCACAGAGGGTAACTGTAAGTGATTGCATGCCTAGATACGTCATCTGATAACTATAATTCCCAATACTTCATAGTGTTGTAATATTAATACTACAATTTCACTTAACTGCGGCATATGCGTACAAAATCATGGTAATCGCAGTATCTTATACTGATTGCACTTCAGTGGAGCATTTGCGTATTAAAAAAAAGTAATTACAATATCTAGAATGGAACTTGCATGCTGCATATTAAATAAATAAATAAATTATTAGGAGGAAGACGAATGTAAGGAGATAGATGTTTTAAGGCACAAAGGAATTTACGACATAAACTGACAAAGGGCATTGAATGAAATCAGTGGTGGAAATCGAATATTTGTGACCAGCCTATATTCGAAGGCAGCTCTGCTTATAGGTAAGCGCACAGTTAATTCTTCCACTGGGGACACAGTGATCACCACGGCTATCCTAATACACTCCCTGCCAGACGCATAGGCAACTAACGTAGTGCCGTTGCACATTTTTGCTCATTACACCGCATTCGTTGGGTTGGCAACATTGCACCCGAGTGCACGTTTCAAGTATTTGCTGCAGTAAATAATTACGAAAATCGTTATAAATATAATACAAAAGTTGATACATTTGTGGAAGTGTTAGTGTAGCATTAAACAAGATCTTACGGTGTAAAAAGAGTATTTTTCTTCTCGCGCATACAGCACGTATTTCTGGGCCTTATTTAAGCACGAGAATCGTTGTAAACAGTAATGTATTTTCCTATTTTTTCTTCATTGGATAAAGTACTTGAGATTTATAAAGTCTATAAACTACAAATAAACGGAAAACAGCGTACATTACAATTTCGAAATTTCACAATAGTAGGTAGGGAGACTGTTGTATCTTGGATCACTTTTCACAGAAATTGGATAAAAACTATACACCTGTATCTTAATTGTAATGAGAAAGACTTCACAATATTTACTGCATATTTTGCAGAAACATTTACTACTGGTACATTCCAAAAACATCACTGAAAAATTTTACAAGATTTTTTATACAATATTTGGTTAAGTGACCCATGGTACAAGTTGGTCTTGTACCGTGGATCACACCCTTTCGTACTTGGATCAGATAAAATCACACCTTATTGTACCTTGAATCATACACATTGTAGATCGCTTGTTTGGATGCCATCTCACAACTGTATGAACTATCGCACTAAAGTTTCCGCTCCAGTTGTCACAATTTAAAAATGTCCGAACGACATGTTTCGGGCCTACATTAGCCCATTCTCAAGTTCTAAAAGGAGGAAGCCAAGGAAAACATAAGTTAAAACGAAAACACTAAAACCTTAAATACGATCCATGTCAATATAACCAAGTGTGTTCATCCTAGACAGGCTTACCTTGAATTCTCAAACATATCTCCCCTGAGGCATCGTTAATCGTAAAATGTTCGCGGCATATGCGCCATGTCAACATTGAAAAATATCTCATATTGAAATAGATGAATTTATAAAATTGTTAAGGTTCGTCCTATCTTTCAATTATTTTAAATTTAATGGCACGTTTTACCAACAGGGGAAAGGCTTAGCAGTGGGGTGTACATTAGCAGGACAGATGGCAGATATTTTTTCGAATTCATATGAAACAACTTTCTTAAAAGAGAATGCAAAGCACAAAGATAAGATACATATGTACAGAAGGTATGTTGATGACATACTTTTAGTGTACAAGGGTACTGAGGAAGAGATAAATGAATTTACGAGTGACATTAACAAGATGCACAGGAACATAGGGTTTACGGTAGAGCATGAACAGCAGGGGATTTTAAATTATTTGGATTTGAGGACTCAGAATAAAGAGAATAAGCTCCAGGTAGGAATTTTCAGGAAGCCCACTTTTACAGTTGCCGTTATTAATAAAACATCTTGCCACCTCCACAAAGTAGTGTTTTTCAAAAGTGCGGTACACAGGGTGAACTCCATTCCGCTAACCCCTGAAAATAAGAAAGAAGAATTGCGAACACTTCGGAAAATAGCGGTCGAAAATGGTTATGAGGCCGGGTTAGTAGATAAATTGGATAGGATCATCAAACACATAAATAAACAGATTGAGAGAACCTCCCAGAAATATAGAGTCATGCCATTTTGGGGTAATATCTCGTATAAAGTGGCTAAATTATTTAACAAAGAAGGGGTTAAAATAGCTTTTAGGACAGACAACAGATTAGAACAGAGGTTGAAACACAAAATTGATTCAGGAGACGATTGGGTGGGGAAAGCGGGAGTTTATGAAGTTAAATGTTTAGATTGTGAAATGAAATACGCGGGACAGACTTGTACGAATTTCAAAATTCGATTTAAAGAGCATAACAACGTTGAGAATGGCTCTTTGGCGGTGGCGAAGCATCCAAAAAATGAACGGCATTCGTTGGGCATTATTAATAACAGTGGGAGGTCAATACATTATGAGGATCAGGGATGGTTGCTATCTAACCTGGAGGAGGTTGAAATTTTTTTTTTGCGTTAAGAAAAGAACCGAATAGCATATTAAATGAACAGACGGAATTGTCTAAAGGAGATTTCTGGTCTCATTTTGCTAATGTCCTTCTCGATAAACAGTGAAACTTCACCTCGCATTCGATTCCTTGGGATTGGGGTTGGCTGATTTACTGTTAGTTATTTGTATACATTTTAAATTTGTGTTTTTAGACGGCTTTACTTTCGATAGTAGCAATACGATAGGTTTATCTTTTGTAATGGGTAGCGTTTGGACTATCTCTGACATAGCAGATAGTTAGCAGTCCACAACATCTGTTGACATGTCGCATTCCGCAAACATTTTACGATTGACTTTGCCTTAGGGCAGATATGTTTTAGAATTCAAGGTAAGCCTGTCTAGGATGAACAAATTCAAATGTTGTTATAGCTTATGGGACTCGACTACGGGGCCATCAGTCACTAAATTTACAAACTACCTATGAACTACTTAATACTAAGGACGTCACAAATATCCATGCCCGAGGGGGGATTCGAATCCCCGACCGTAGTGGCCGTGCGGACTGTGACTGGAGCGCCTCAGTCCCCTCGGCCACCGCGGCCGGCTAGGATGAACACATTTGGTTATATTGACATGGATCGTATTTAAGGTTTTAGCGTTTTCGTTTTAATTTATGTTTTCCTTGGCTTTCTCCTTTTAGAACTTGAGAATGGGCTAAACATGTCGTTCGGACATTTTTAAATTGTGACAACTGGAGCGGAAACTTTAGTGCGATACAAATTGTAGACTAAATATAGGCAGGGGAGTAATAATAATGTTGTAAAAGCTCTAAACAATATATTTATACGACTTTTAGATTTTATTGCGCAATATTGAAATTCCGTGGTAAAGCTGTTGTTGGGCTTTGGCAGTCACTAGCATAACAACTTAAAAAGTCGTCATCTGTGAAAACATTTCTATCCAACGCAAATATGCGCATTTCCTTGCAACCGAACAATGTTCTTGTGCTAAATACACGAGAGTAAATCTGACCAACAATTTCTGAAACACTATATATGTCAAATGTCTTACCCGCTTTGTTTAAGAGCCACGCATCAACAGCTTGGTTGTAACTATTTTTTAGAGCGGACAGAAACATCCAAAGGTTGGAGCCTATGAGACGTGTGAGGGGGGGGGGGGGGAGGAGGAATGTGAGCTTAAATATGCCTGCATCTGATGTCTTCTCCACAGCTTCTACAGACAAGTGTGTCTCGTGATTATCGATTATTAAAAGAACTTTTCGTTCTTTAGATGTCTTCATGTGATCCATAAAATGGTCAAGAACCTGGAGATAAAGTGTTTCATTTGATCAGCCAGATAGATCTGCTGCACCAGTTGTGCCAGGAGGGGTCCCTGAGCATAAACCTGAAGTTCACCCTCAGAAATATAAGCAATGGAGGAGTATGCTCTTTCATCTGAAGTCACACTGCCAATGTGTTATACTTCTCTTGGGGCAACTATTTCAGCAGTGGTCTGAACAGTTGTCAGGTCTAATTCATCTTGATTCCAAGTACTGTGTGGTGGAAAGGGCCCAGTCGTTGATGCACATCCTCGAGATTGTTGAAAGACATTCCGACATTAAGCTGTTAAAGCTGGTTGCTCGAGACAGGTTTCTTTCCTCTGGCTTCCTTATTGATAAAGCTTTTGCATGTATTTTCATAAATAGCCGCATCCACTCTTCCCCTGCAATTTCATCTTCATCCCACTTAGATGGAATTTTCTTATCGTTAGCAACAGCATATTTATATGCAAGGATCCTGACTCCCTTTTTTGTAAGTCCATACTTCATTTTTGCAATGGTCTGCATATACTCTACTAAACTTAATTATTCACTATCAAATGTTCAAATGTTTGTTAAGCTTATGGGACTTAACTACGGGGTTATGTCCCTAAATCTAGAAACTACTTATCAACTACCTTATACTAAGGACGGCACAAATATCCATGCCCGAGGGGGGATTCGAACCCCCGACCGTAGTGGCCGTGCAGACCGTGACTGGAGCGCCTCAGTCCCCTCGGCCACCGCGGCCGGCCTTCACTATCATTAAACAACATTGTGGTATCATCCTTAATCTCTATTCCTCCCTGCCAGTCAGCTTAAATGATTGCAAATGTCGAACAAGTGTTGTGAATTTTACATTATACATTTTACAGACTTCTTTGATTGAAAACTTGCTCTCTCTGGAGAACTGGTAGCTTTTACTGCTACGTTAATGGCTTCTGGATCAACGGAATCATTGATCGAAAGTACATGATGTTTGTGATCTGAGGTACAAGATGGTGCATCTTGCAATTAAAAGCTTTACTACTGCTTTGAGATTAGGTTCAAATCTAAAAACTATGTGTCAGATTACTCACCAGATTACTTTTGTTTTATACTAAATAAGTTAATTATATATTGTTTGTGGTGGATTCATGTATGTTTAACAGATAATGGAATCCAAATACTATAAGGTATCAGATCTGTTTTAAATTATTTGGGCAAGTACCGCGATGTATAAATGCGCTGACGTCAGATGTATGCTTTAGTTTAGATCGAGACATAATATAGTCTACATGGCTCCTATGCATTAAATATGTAGAAAATACTTTGAAATAAACAGTTTATTCAACTTCAAACTACAAAATGATGTTCCGTTAACACGAAAGGAGCCCGGTTAAATTATTAATGTTTCGTAAAGGAAATTAGCAGTCAGACTGACAGAGTCAGTGAAAAACAGGTGATGTAATGTAAACCATAAAACTCGTCATACTGTCTTCGATATATATATATACAGGGTGAATCACCTAACATTACCGCTGGATGTATTTCGTAAACCACATCAAATACTGATGAACTGATTCCACAGACCGAACGTGAGTACAGGGGCTAGTGTAATTGGTTTATACAAACCATAAAAAATGCACGGAAGTATGTTATTTATCACAAACCTATGTTTTTCTAAATGGAACCCCGTTAGTTTTGTTAGCACATCTGAACATATAAACAAATACGTAATGTTCAGATGTGCTAACAAAACTAGCGGGGTTTCATTTAAAAGAAAACGTAGGTTTGCGTTAAAAAAAACATACTTCCGTGCATTTTATTATGGTTTGTATTAACCAATTACACTAGCCCCTCTACTCACGTTCGGTCTGTGGAATCAGTTCGTCAGTATTTGATTACGAAATATATCCAGCGGTAATGTTAGGTGACTAACCCTATATAAATAAATAAATATATATATATATATATATATATATATATATATATATATATATATATATATATATATATATATATCCAGTGTCACGTTGTTTATCCGCAATGGCCGCGGTGGAGTAGCCGATGCGCGGTTGCTCGCCGTGGAGGTTCGAGTCCTCCCTGGGGCATGGGTGTGTGTGCTGTCCTTAGGTTTAAGTAGTTTTTAAGCTACGGACTAATGACCACGCAGTTTGGTCCGATGGATTTACAAACATTTGAACATTTTTTATCCGCAATGAACTCCCAAACTGATCAACTGATCTAAATGAACTTTTGCACATCCTGTGTCATTTGGTCCATCTTAAAAGATAGGATAATTTTAGCAAGATTAATATCTCAATATTACTTTTATGAAAATTAAATGTTTCATCTATGTTTAATAAGCGACCAAAATCAGTTCTGTTTCTCAACTTGAGATTCGAGTTAGCGGCAAAATTCTCGGCTGTAGAGCAGAAGTCACGGGTTCGAAACTGGCTGGTATCACAGATTCTTTCCCCTTTGAGTTTTAACATATCCTTCACCTCTCAACTACGTGAGATATCGCCAAAAACGACACGTAGTTTTGATTTTTCGGTCAAACACCACATATACTTGTTACGGTGGAACGCTGCCGAGCCGGCCGCGGTGGCCGAGGGGACTGCGGTGCGCCAGTCACGGTCTGCACGGCCACTACGGTCGGGGGTTCGAATCCCAAAAAAATGTTCAAATGTTTGTTAAGCTTATGGGACTTAACTACGGGGTCATCAGTCCCTAAACTTACAAACTACTTATTTACTACCTTATACTAAGGACGGCACAAATATCCATGCCTGAGGGGGGCTTAGAACCCCCGACCGTAGTGGCCGTGCAGACCGTGACTGGAGCGCCTCAGTCCCCTCGGCCACCGCGGCCGGCGTTCGAATCCCCCCTGGGGCATTTGTGCCGTCCTTAGGATTAGCTAGTTCATAAGTAGTCTGTAATATTAGGGACTGATGACCCCGTAGTTAAGTCCCATAAGCTATACAAACATTTAAACATTTGAACGCTGCCGACGGAAACTGTGTCACAGGAGTAGCATGACAGCGGCTCTCGCTTCCGAAACTTGTTGGCAGACTTGGTTCAGAGACCAGGTTGGCGAGGATCAGGCGGTATTCGGACGTCACGACGGCCGCGGGAACTCTCGGGACCAGCTCTGACGCTCGTCGCCCGCTGTCGCTGCCAAGTGCGTACCTCTGACGTCACGCGTGCTGCGTGCGCGCTGCCAAGAACTCGTCCCATTAGCGTGACTCAGTGGGCACTACTGTGCGAACCAGCAGGGTCTCCTGATTATCAGACGAGCTGCAGCCGCGTTTCCCGACCACCTGTTTGTTTGGTATCTCCTTTCAGGACGTAGCTAAAGGGGGGGGGGGGTCTTGTAGGTCCCGAATCCCCTATCATGCTAAAGACAACGCGCACGCACCCATGCTCGATGGTGGACTCGAACCTCCGAATGGACTAAATGAAATAAGACACTATCTAGCTATCGTGTTTAGTGAAACTGAATGATATCAGTCATACGGCGAAAAAGGGATACGCACTAACGACAGTCAACATAGCCATCTATAGATTTTAATTATCAATGCATTCGTAACAGCATCGACCATTATCCAATACTCCTTTAGCCGTTGCCCATTGTTGGCCTTACTCCATTATTGCTAACTTAAGCACTACAGTGGCACAGCCGGATATATGGGGGGGGGGGGGGGGGAGGCAAAGGGGGTAGTTGCCCCGGGCGGCAAATTTTGAGCGACTGTGTTTTTTTAATTTTTTTTCAGATTGTATCTTTCTGGTATAATTTAATGAAATTAACTGACACAGAATTATTAAAAGTATAATGACTGCAAGAAATACCGAAATCATTTCATAAAAACTAAAATTCCTGGTTGCTGACTTCAGTGTTGCCCTGTCACAGGTTCTTCAGCTAATCAAATTTTAAAAATCTACTATATAATTGCCAGAATGAGGGAGATGTTTGCGTTATTGCATAAGTAAATATACAATGTTTATTAATTTGCATAGATTTCGTTTTTCAGATAAATGAATATTCATATTTCATATCAAGGTAATATTTGTAGAACAGGTGAATTTGAATAACGTTCCAGTCATTAAAAAAAAAAAAAAAAAAAAAAAAAAAAAAAGCCATGTCTCCACTACATCCATTCTTCCAGGAGTGCTAGTCTTGCATGGTTCGCAGGAGAGCTTCTGTGAAGTTTGGAAGTTTGGAAAGTAGGAGGCGAGGTACTGGCGGAAGTAAAGTTGTGAGGCGGCATCGTGAGTCGTGTCGGGATAGCACAGTCGGTAGTGCGCTTGCCCGCGAAAGGCAAAGTTCCAGGTTCGAGTCCCGGTTCCTGCACACAATTTTAATCTGCCAGGAAGTTTCATATCAGCGCACACTCCGCTGCAGAGTGAACGTTTCATTCTGGAAACTTGTAATATTTTTGTATGTATTAAAATTGTTCTGTTTTTCTTTGATCTTAGTTCAGTCAATAAAATAAGCTCATGTTGTGATATTGTGAAATTTAATTAGAAATATATAACCCAATTGGCGTCAAAAAGTCGATTCTTACGGGGGGTGGGGGTGAAAGAAGGGGCGGCAAATTTAAGCTTGCCCCCCTTGGCAAATGTCCTAGATTCGACCCTGACAGTGGAATGCTGCCACTGCCGTTTATTTCTTTTGTGCTCTTAAGATAAGTTTCCAATTATGAGTAAGTTCATAACAAGAAAAAAGAGAAAAACCGACTTTCATTTGTCCACAAGCGTTATGGTAAGTTTAAATACGCACTACTATAACAGTTTATTTATTTGCAAAAGTGGAGTCGTTATTTGGAGTGGCAATATTTCAGTATATCATAACCGCACCTCACTAAGTGTGTCCAATACTTTTTTAAAGTCAGGTTTAAGAGAAATATTTTATTTAGAGGATGGATACGTTGCAATGCCAACAAGAGTAAAATAACCAATAATATTGGAAATAAAATTATACACTTACGCTTCCTAAATCAATATGCGAGGTATTTATACTGATGCAAAAATTAATGCAGATTTTGCGAAACACCGAGCTACAGTCGTGGCTGACAGGCAGCGAGCTCGGTGACGTGCAACCGTGTCGTCGCCAGTGTTCAAATACAAAGAAACACTTCTCATTCTCATAATCTGACTTCGTCTGGAATAACAACTGAAGATTCTGCTGGCGTATATTTAAACAACTTTTAAGAAATGTTTTCCTCAATTTTGTATATAAAATTTTGCAGTATTTGTAAGAAGGACTTCCAAATGCAAGCTATGTGCATAATATGTTAGCCTAAGTTTCTTTTTAGAATAAATGAAAAACATGACCCTTTGTAAATTTCTCTTTAGCCATTCGGACCTGGCTACGTCAGTCTCCTTCCAGGATGAAGCTCCTGTACATGCACAGACGTGACAGGGATTTTTGCAACTTATCACACGTGGTCCTTATTTACATACAGCACAATATTTCTGCACGCAAGAAAATTAAAATTCTTATGTTTGTAAATCTACGGGACTTAACTACTGTGGTTATCAGTCCCTAAACTACGTAAACTAAAGTAAGAACAACAGACACACCCATGCCCGAGGGAGGACTCGAACCTCCGATGAGGATCGACCGTACGCTCTGCGGTGCCCACAAGATCTGAAGACATTACAAGTCTAGGTATATAGCAAAGCTTCGACGCAGTGACAGATATGAAGGTCGTTCTATAATTAAAGAGACAAACTGATCGGAAAAAAATAAATTAATAAAAATAAAATGTTGGAGTGGGAGAATTCAGTGATAATCATTACCTCATAAGTGATCCCTCAAAAGCACAAAAAAGGTTCAACTTCGCAAGAAAAGATTGGACTAAGCTCAGTCGTATTCGAAGTGGCTACACATGGTGAAAAGTCATGCTTTATAAGTGGGGACTCCTGGGCAGCCCAAGTTGTGATTGTAGAGCACCTGAGCACACGTTGGATCACAACTTAAGAGTCTGCCGCCGGCCGCGGTGGCGGAGGGGACTGAGGCGCTCCAGTCACGGTCTGCACATCCACTACGGTCGGGGGTTCGAATCCCCCCTCGGGCATGGATATTTGTGCCGTCCTAGTTCGTAAGTAGTTCATAAGTAGTTTGTAAGTTTAGGGACTGATGACCCCGTAGTTAAGTGCCATACACTATACAAACATTCGAACATTTGAAGAGTCTGCCCAACAAGAAAATATAGTGGCTCTCCTGAAGACTTTATAGAAGCCATAACTCAAGCTATGAAGTGGATTCAAGATACGGACTTTGATGTATAGCCAACAACATGTCTTAATTCCATGTGTTTTGTAATACATGTACTCGTATTTGTATGTATATTCTTGTTCTTTGTGTAATTATATTTGTTTATATGCTGCTGTCATATGTCATACGATAAATAATATGATTGATTTACTGGTCGAACTGTATACTTCATTGATTGCAGCTATGTGATTACCTGAAGACGGGCATAAAAAAGACTGAAATCGATACAGTATTATCAACATGCGACATAGTCGCGTATGGGGAGCGTTCTGTAAATGTTATGCAGACTTCACATAGAAGAATGCCTAGATCGCATATTTTACTTCATACTTTATTAAGTGACTAGTTTCGACAACATGTTGTCATTTTCAACGTAAAATTAAAATTATAAATCTGTATGAAAACTTTCAAAGGCACATGAATTAGGTGTACACAGTACATAAAATACTCCACCTGTCTGCTGGTTACTGGGGTACCATTTACATGCTTGGAACGTTAACATATGGATAACATATAACGTGGGATATTACATTCCATCAGTTGAAATAGACAACGCTTCCTTTGTTTACTCCTACTCTGTGTTGTTGTATTGTGATCTTCAGTCCGGAGACTGGTTTGATGCAGCTCTCCACAATACCCTATCCTGAGCAAACCTCTTCAACTTCACATAAGAACGGCAACCTACATCTGAATCTGCTTACTGTATTCGTCTCTTGGTCTTCCTCTGCGGTTTTTACTCCAAACACTTCCCTCCAACGCTAAATTCACTATCCCTTGATGTCTAAGAATGTGTCCTACCAATCGACCCCTTATTTCAGTCAAGGTATGCCAGAAATTCCTTTTCTCCCCAATTGTGTTCTGTGCGATCCACCACCTAATCTTCAGCATTCTTCTGTAGCAACACATTTCAAAAGCCTCTATCCTCTTCCTGTCCGCACTGTTTATAGTCCATGTTTCACTCCCATAGAAGTTCGGCAGCCTACATCCTTTTGAATCTGCTTACTATATTCGTCCCTCGATCTCCCTCTACGATTTTTACCCCCACGCACTTCCCTCTAACGCTAAGTTGAAGATTCCTTGATGTCTCAGATTGTGTCCCACCAATCTACCCCTTCTATTGGTCAGGATATGCCAGAAACTCCTTTTCTCCTCCAATTCTGTTGAGCGCCGCCTCATTAGTTACGTGATCTACCCATCTAATTTCCATCATTCGCCTGTAGCACCGCATTTCGAAAGCTTCAAGCTCCACACAAATTCCTTCAGAAATGACTTCCTTAGGCTTAAATCAATATTCTATGTTAAAAAATTTCTCTTTTTCAAGAACGCTTTTCTACCCATTGCCATTCTGCATATTATATCCTCTGTACTGAGACCATCAATTGTTATTTTGCTGCCCAACTAACAAAATTACTCTACCTCCTTTATTGTTTCGTTACCTAATTTAATTCCTTCATCATCACCCGTTTTTCTTAGACTGCACTCCATTACCGTTGTTTTGCCCTTGTTAATGTTCATTATATATGCACCTTTCAGCACACTGTCCATTCCGTTCAGATGCTCTCCCAGGTCCTTTGTTGTCTCTGACAGAATTACTATGTCGTCGGCAAAACGCAATGTTTTTAATTCTTCGTCCTGAACTTTAATTCATTCTCTCTCCGAAGGAAATGCCTGCAACTAGAGTTGCAATTCGCACCGTCACCGTTCTCGACGTTATGTCCCGACATCCAGATAAGACTCAATTATTGAATGTTCGTGTTGAAGATTTCGAAATGCGGTGCTACAGGCGAATGATGGAAATTAGATGGGTAGATCACGTAACTAATGAGGCGGCGCTCAACAGAATTGGAGGAGAAAAGGAGTTTCTGGCATATCCTGACCAATAGAAGGGGTAGATTGGTGGGACACAATCTGAGACATCAAGGAATCTTCAACTTAGCGTTAGAGGGAAGTGCGTGGGGGTAAAAATCGTAGAGGCAGATCGAGGGACGAATACAGTAAGCAGATTCAAAAGGATGTAGGCTGCCGAACTTTTTCTCAGATGAAGAGACTTACACAGGGCAGGGTAGCGTGGACAGCTGCATCAAACCAATCTGCGAACTGAAGACCACAAGAACAACAGAACGCAGCATGTCATTCTGAATGCAGAGAAGTCTTGTGATGTTCAAGTGATCTCAGGCTGACTGAGGGGAGTGTTATAGGACCGTTGCTTTTCACAATATATATTAATGACCTCGTCGATAACATCGGAAGTTCAATGAATCTTTTTTAATCTGTATTTTGAGCAAGCTGTGGAGGAATGCAAAGAGAAATTTGGAGAGGGAATTAAAGTTCAGCGAGACATCAAAGGACCTGGAAGTGCAATTAAACGGAATGTAAAAATGAACATTAACAAGAATTAACAAGATTAAAAGGAGGATAATGGAATGTAGAGTCAGAAAATCAGGCGATGCTGAAGGAATTAGATTAGGTAATGAGACAATAAAAGTAGTAGATGAGTTTTGTTATTTGGGTAGCAAGATAACTTCTGATGGCCGAACTAAAGGAGATATAAAATGCAGAATGGCTACGGGAAGAAATGCGTTTCTGAAGAAGCGAAATTTGTTGACTTCCAATATTAGATTAAATACTAGGAAGTGCTTTCTGAAAGAATTTATGTGTAGTGTAGCAGTGTATGAAAGTGAAATGTGGACGATAAGGAGTTCAGGCAAACGGATTATATAGAATATGGTGCTAGAGATGAATGATGGAGATTAGGTGGGTACATAACGTAGCTAATGAGAAGGTGCTCAACAGAATTGGGGAGAAAAGGAGTTAATAGCATATCCTGACTAAGAGAAGGAATAGGTTGGAGCGACACATTCTGAGACATCAATGAATTGTCAACTTAGCATTAGAAGGAAGTGTGTGGGGAAAAATCGTAGAAGGATACCGAGGGACGAATATAGTAAGAAGATTCAAAAGTATGTAGGCTGTCTAATTTATTCTCAGATGAAGAGACTTGCAGAGGACAGAGTAGCATGTAGACCTGCATCAAACCAGTCTGCAGACTGAAGACTACAAAAACGACAACAACAGTCTTATAAAACTTGTCATGTACGGTAATCACAAAATTCGTTGTAACGCAGGTCTAAATTGTCACATTTTAGGAGTATTTAAGTGATACTTGGGCAGTGAAATAACAAATGATGGTCGCAGTACAGAGGATATGAAATGAAGAATGGCAATGGGTAGAAAATCATTCTTGAAAAAGAGAAATTTGTTAACATCGAATATTGATTTAAGCCCAAGGAAGTCCTTTCTGAAGGCATTTGTGTGGAGTGTTGCCTTGTATGTGAGTGAAACATGGATGATAAACAGTGCGGACAGGAAGAGGATAGAGGCTTTTGAAATGTGGTGCTACAGAAAAATACTGAAGATTAGTTGGGTAGATCGCGTAACTGATGACGAGGTACTGAACAAAATTGGGGAGAAAAGGAATTTCTGGCGTATCTTCACTAAACGAAGGGATCGATTGGTATGACACATTCTTAGACATCAAGGAATCGTGATTTTGGCATTGGAGGGAAGTGTTTGGGGTGAAAACCGCAAAGGAAGACCAAGAGATGGATACAGTAAGCAGATTCAGACAGATGTAGGTTGCCGTTCGTATGTGGAGTTGAAGAGGCTTGCTCAGGATAGGGTATTGTGGAGAGCTGCATCAAACCAGTCTCCGGACTGATGACCACAACAACACAACAAGTGCCGCTGAAATACGGGTATGTGTTCTGAGCCATCGGTAATGTTCCAGACAGTGGCTACAGGTCTTAAATTTTAACTTTTTTTTGAAGGGTATCTTCCGTTTAGGCTTCCTTGTGATCTGTACCGTATTTACTGAGTCATCCCCCACCCAGTAAGTTAGTAATAATAATATTGTGTGGCTCATTGGGCTGGAGCAAGTCTTTCAATTGGACGCCACTTCGGTGACTTGCGTGTCACCAACCTACCCCAGTTATCCAAACGGGGAAAAGGGGACTTACAGCTTAACGTGGAATCCGTACCACGTGTCGTTTCTGGCGACTCCTCACATCGTTGAGAGGTGAAGGATGGAAAATTCCGAGATCCGACAAGGTTTTGAACCCGCGACCCGTCGGTTTCCAGTCGAGGACTTTACCCCAAGATCACAGAGCCCGACTAGTAAGTTAGTGCTGGCAGTCCATGTCCGGAACTCGGAGCGTGTGATGGTATGACAGCGCATGCGAGCACAGGAAGCCGCGTTGAAAGCCAGCGGTCTGCACGGTGACAGCCGTGGGGAAGTTGGCGCGGTAAGGATCTCTCCAGCAGGCCGAGCTGACGGCTGAATGGTGTGAATTTCCCGGAGTCGTTGTCAGGCGGTGGAGTGCACGCGCGGGACTTTAGATGGGCGCTCGTAACTCTGGCCACTTGCCGTCCCCAGGGACTCGAACGCGAGGTCGACGCCTGGTACAAGAGGGGAGCCACGCGTTACCGCTAGAGCCACCTGGCTGCCACAAGGAGCAGTAGTTCGCTACAGTCGACATACAGCAGCCAGACACAAAGAACAGAAATTTCAGCCATTCATCAGTACATTGCAAAAATATCGATTGTTAAAAGACTCTGATTTCATGGGTATTGCAGGTTCATTTTACGAGACGCTAATTGATTGTAATTCACAAATGGGCTTACCCATATCATGTGTGCAAACCATTTAACTTTGGTCAGCTCAAATATTGTTCGATTTGGAAGTCTGTTGAGCCAAATTTTAAATCTTTACCGTAGCTTGACGAAAACATTTTGAAACAAATATGGGAATATTAGCCTATTCAGGGTGTGAACAATATTAAGAATATACTTGAAGTGAAAATTAGTTTCTTCAGAACTGTGAAGTGTGTTTTTTCAAAACTGGTCTCTCTCTTTCAACTTACTTGTATCTGAAGAATCTGGTGCAAAAATCTGCAGCACATTATTGGGTTTCTGCCAGGTGCCTCTGGTACCAATGTTGCTGCAGAAAGTGTCTTCTCAACCACAAAAATTTTATGGACTGACGAAAAGAACAGATTTAGTGTACAAACTGTGAAGAAATTCATTATAACAAATACTTATTTTCTGAATATTACATGTGTTGATTTTTTACGATAACCAGTGTGAAAATACCAAACTCTTTAACGATATAAAACTGAGATAGAAATAACAGCGTAAATAATGATGTCTTTCCTTCCTGTAAGTTTGTACGAAACAATAAAATGTTTATTTAGTAAGTAACGTTACGTATTTCGCTTTTTGTTGTTCGAGTATGTTTGGTTAATTTTTGTATTAGCATTTGACTTGATATATCCTGATTAATGGGATTGCCTGTTTTTTGTTTGTCCCCCACCCATAAAAGCCCTAATATCTGCGTTTGTCCCACTGTTTCTTTTCTGTCCCAGCCTCGTAGCCGCTTTTGTGTCTCGTTTCCGTCGTAGGTGTCGGTGGCCGAGTGGAAAGAGACCGACACAGGAATACAGGATGCACGCTTGTGCGGTATGGAAGTGAGCAGCCAGTGGGACAGCAGAAACTAGAAACAGTAGAGTAAATTAGAACGATATATATATTGCACAGAATTTATACAATACTTAACTTTTACATAGCTCAGTACTGCAGAATGCTGATACGTAGTTGAGCTAGAGGCCTGCCTAGTGCCTATCTGATATCGAAGTGTTAGCTGGTTCCTATCTCAGTCCCGAGTGAACGATGTCGTTCAGTGGTGACCACGAGCGGAGTTGTAACAGAGGGCGCTCGTGGCTGACGTCGTAAGAACGCCGCGCCGTGCGTGCATGACGGCGCGCGGCGAAAGTAGGTGGCGCGCACTTTGTACTTGTGCGACACCACAGTTTCCACGTTCTTTCTGCAATTAAATATTTTCCTGTAGTGGTAACTATTTTATACTCAAAAGTCGAACTTTATATTGACAACAAAGAGTAGTAAAAATACGTGTTTTCGAGAGAAGCCGCGGTGGAGTAGCCGAGCGGTTTAAGGTGCCTCACAGCGGAGTGCGCGTTTGCTCGCCGTCGGAGATTTGAGCCCCCCTGGGGCATGGGTGTGTGTGTGTTGTCCTTACGTTCCTTTACCTTAGTTTAAGCAGTTTGTAAGCTACGGACTGATGACCAAGCAGTTTGGTCCTATAGTTTTACAAACATTTCAACTTTTTTTTCCGAGAGAAGCAACTGTGAAATACGAGAACTACCATATACGACCTTTAGTCGTTACTATACTACGTGAAATTCTTTTCTGTGAATGAGTGACTGACACGAAGGCCGTTGTATAAGCTATAGAGGAAACAGCCATGTTGAAGACATCATTGGTAATTGCAACATTTGGTATGGCAATATTTGGTACCTCATTGTATACCTTATTACCATTTTAGAGATCTGGTCACCGTAACATAGTCCCTATCAGGTTCACACTTTTGTTCCATCGCAGCACCGAGGCCCTGAGGTGGATTTAGTGGTTCCCGCCAGACGTGATCATGCAGTGCGAACAATTTTAGTAAAAACGCAAACCTTATGTTGTAGTCAGTTATTTAGTAGATGCCGCCTTAGTTAAACATTCGCTGACTTTGAAGTTTAGTTTTACAAATAAATGTATACGCGTACGGACAGCAACCAGCCAAAATGTAGCAGAAATAAGTCATCCCCTAAGACGAAGTTATTTAGTTTAAGGGTCTCTATCGTTACAACCGGCATCGAGAAACAGGCTCCTATGAAGTTCGTCCCTCGTTCAGGAGCATCGAGGAAAATATCAGAACGCCATGAAAAGTAACAGATTAGAAACTGTCCTTGAATTGACTGATTGACTGCTGAAATGAATGCAACGAGGGATACACCGGTGAGTGAGTCAACAGTGAGACGACGCCTGGCAAACAACAACCTGCGAGGTTATATAGCAACAAGGAAACCACTGTTGGGCCTTATTGACAAGAAGAAAAGGCTTCATTGGGCTACTAAAAACCAACAATAGACAGCGGGGATGGGGTAAAGAGTCTTATTCACAGGTACGAAATATTTCGAAGTAAACGCAGTCAATTTGTACTTCGTTTACCCCATGAACACTCGAATCCTCAGTGCGTAATTCCAATTGTAAAGCATGGAGGGGGTTCTGAGGTGGTATGGGGTTTCTTTGGAGGGAGATTTGGCGGAAATAGACGGAGAAAAGAACCAAAATTATTATCATGCCATTCTCCAGCGACATGCTAAGACATCTGGTTTGCGTGTGATTTGGAAAGGGATTGTCTTGCAGCAAGACAACGACTCAAAACGTAGCCCTACGTCTCGCTTGTGTCAGTATTATGTGTAAAATATTGCAAAACATGGAATGGCCGCCCCAATCCCCTGATTCCTAATAGTAACCCAATAGAGCTGCTATGTAATGAACTGGACAGGAGGATGCACAAACGGGAAATCATTAGTGTGACACAATTGTGGGAGGTCCTGCAGGAAGAATGTAGATTAATTTCAACTGAAACCTTAGCAAAACTGACGCAGCGCATGCCGAGAGTATGCAAGGCAGTGATGAAAACAAAAGGTTACTATTTTGCGGAATCGAAAATTTGTTACATCTTTCTGTATATTATTTGAGCTTAATAAACATTTGGAAAACAACAAAATTCGTTCTTATGCTGTATTTCCTTTCCATTGTCTTTAATTACTAGATATTTCTAAACTTACGGAGGGTAGTGTATATTGGACGGGGAGTGAAAATTTGGGGACCAACTACCCCGAAGTTTTGCTACAAAAATTAGTTTTTATGTAATCAAGGTAGAATCTATTACAATTTCCCTCATTAGAGGGAATAGTATTGGAACAGGTGCAATCGTTTCAATATTTGGGAAGCATGATAACATCCAGTGGAAGTTGCACAGAGGAAATAAGGCGAAGAATCTCTATGGGAAATAAACCGTTCATGAAAGTAAAAGATTTTCTAACAACCAAAAGTAATCCCATTACTCTAAGGAAAGATTCGCCAAATGTTTTGTGTGGAACGTAGTGTCATATGGGTTTGAAACGTGTACAAACAGACATAAATAACAAAAATATTTAGAAAGTTTTGAAATTTGGCTATGGAGAAGAATGGAAAAAGTGGAGTGGACCGACAGAATGAAAAATTAGGTGTTTAGCAGGGTAGGAGACGAAAGGACCTTTATTAGGACTATCCAGAAGATGAAAACATTTTGGTTGTGGCATATATTACGTAGGAATTGTCTGCTGCTAAGAATAATGGAAGGAAAAGTAGAAGGAAGAAGAGGGACAGGAAGGAGAAGATTTGGAATGCTGACTGACCTGAAGAAAGGAAGGAACTATCGAAAAATGAAGGAGGATGCCCAGAACAGAGCGAAGTGGAGGACGTCCAGTTGAAACCTGTCTGAGGACACACCTACTCAAAGAAGAAGAAGAAGAATTAAGAAGCAGTATATTGGAAATACATGTCAATACATGTCAATACCTGTACCATTTATAGGTGTGTCAATAACGATATGAAGCTTCTTTTTAGTTTTTCAGCCGGCCGCGGTGGCCGAGGGGACTGAGGCGCTCCAGTCACGGTCTGCACGGTCACTACGGTCGGGGGTTCGAATCCCCCCTCGGGCATGGATATTTGTGCCGTCCTTAGTATAAGGTAGTTGATAAGTAGTTTGTAAGTTTAGGGACTGATGACCCCGTAGTTAAGTCCCATAAGCTTAACAAACATTTTTTAGTTTTTCAGAATGTGTAATTTCTGAAATAACCGATTCTTATTTTCAGTATAACACTACGCAATTGGAAAAGAGGGAACATTATAATTAAAGATTTTCCTTCCTGGTGTTATGACTGGAACTGATCGACTATCTTACCCACTCCGTCGCAGTGATACTGCTCAAGCGAGGTTGTTTAAATACTCATGCTGGTAGAGTGACATCAGTGGAAATCTAAGGAACTGCGTTGTTGACCCAATGTACTAATTTAATACCAGTGCTCAGGAGATCTTAGAACCAAGGTGATGATACACTTTTGATGTGTGTTGGAGATGACCTGCTGGACGTGTCTTCCCAGTGAGCGACTTGAGGACAAGTCTCGGGGACAGGTGGGACGCCGCACGGCCGAGGGTGTTGGCGGGACGCACCTGGTGAGGGGAGGAGCGGCGAGTGGTGGTTGGGGGTTGGGGGTTGGGGTGAGTGGTGCGGTGGTGGTGCAGCCCTAATTGGGCGCCGGCGGCCGGCTGAGCCAGCGCCCGCCTGTCGCGGTCGCCACTTTGCCGACGGCGCAGCCAGCGCCTCAGCGCCTAATCTAGACCGCCACCTAGCGCCGCCGGCGATGGAATGCCGCCGCAGTCCTCCTCTGCCCACTTAATTACCCGTCTGCTCGTAGTGCCGACACCCACTCACATCACGTCTCACACTTCGAGCTAAACTCACGTCCTTTCCCCGATCTTCTTCTTTATTATCTCTATATTCAAAAGGAAGTGTCCCGATTGACTGACTGACTGATTGACTGACTGATGGACTGACTGACTCAGCCCAAACCACTGAAGATAGAAACTTGAAATTTGTAGAGGGTGTTGATCTTACTCTGTAGGCGTCATTTAAGAAGCGATTTTTCGATATTCCGTCCGTAAGGGTGTGAAATAGGGGATGAAACGTTTTTTGAAAATACGTAGCTATTTAGGCAATTTTTAAGCTAGAACTACAAAATTTCGGATTTTAATTCAGGGTTCGAATTTAAAAGACACGTGTTTCGGCATTTTTTTTTGAAATTCGACAAATAAGAGGGTAAAATAGGTGACGCAAAAAATTGATTTTCAAAAATATGTTGCTGTTTACTCAAATTTTAAGCTACAACTACGAAACTTCGGATATGGACTCTTCATCAGGATTAAAAAGACACGAGTTTCGGTATTTTTGAAAAATTCAAAAACTTAGGGGGTAAAAGAGGGGATCAAAAATTCTTTTCGAAAACACTTTGTTGTGAAGACAATTTTGAAGCTATAGCTGGAAAAATTGGTATTTGTATTGTTCGTTATGATTTAAAAAATACGTGTTTCGGTATTTTTGGAAATTCAACCATCAAGTGGGTTGAATTGGAGAGGGGATGTTTTTCGAAAATCTGTTGCTATTTAGGCAATTTTGAAGTTAGAACTACAAATTTTCGGATTTGGTTTCGGGTTCGAATTTAAAAGACACGTGTTTAGGTATTTTTGGAAATTATACTAATTAGGGGGTGAAATACGGGATGAAAAAATTGCTTTTCAAAGATTTATTTCTGTTAACTCAAATTTCGAGCTCTAACTACGAAACTTAAGATATGGGTTCTTCATCAGGATTAAAAAGAAACAACTGGTGCTGACTAACTAGCCTACACATGCGAAGCAGTGGGGGTTCAGCTAGTTATATATACGAGGCGCGTCCAGAAAGTAAGTTCCGTTTGGTAATAAAATAAAATTGTACCAAGATACAGAAGAAATTTTTATTGCACAAAATTCCACAACACTTAAACTACTTTTCCACATAACTGCCGAAATTTTGTAGGCACTTGTCATAGCGTGCCACAAGTTTTTGCATCCATCCTTCACAGAAGGTTGTCGCCTGTGTATTCAACCATGTGGTATCAGCTCTTTATCATCGTTGAAGTGTTGACCACCAAGGACAGATTTTAGGTGTAAGAAGAGATGAAAGTCGCTAGGAGAGAGGTCCGAACTGTACGGAGGATGAATCTTTCACTCTGCAGCGGAGTGTGCGCTGATATGAAACTTCCTGGCAGATTAAAATTGTGTGCCGGAACCGGGATTCGAACCTGGGACCTCTGCATTTGGCGGGCAAGCGCTCTACCACTGAGATACCCCGACACGACTCACGATGCCGCCTCACAACTCTACTTCCGCCAGTACCTCACCTCCTACTTTCCAAACTTCACAGAAGCTCTCTTGCAAAACTTGCAAGACTAGCACTCCTGGAAGAAAGGATATGGTGGAGACATGGCTCAGCCACAACCTAAGGGACGTTTCCAGAATGAAACTTTCACTCTGCAGCGGAGTGAGTCGTGTCGGGGTAGCTCAGTGGTAGAGCGCTTGCCCGCGAAAGGCAGAGGTCCCGGGTTCCGGCACACAGTTTTAATCTGCCAGGAAGTTTTGTACGGAGGATGATAAAACAGGTCCCATTGAAATCTCCGTAAGAACTGTTTGGTCACATTCGGTGTGTGTGGTCAGGCATTACCGTGGAAAAAAAAATAAATCTTTTGACAGTAATCCTCTTCTTACACCTAAAATCTGTCCTTGGTGGACAACACTTCATCGATGATGACGAGCTGAAAGAACATGTTACCACATGGTTGAATACACAGGCGGCAACATTCTATGAAAAAGGCACACAAAACCTTGTGCCATGCTATGACAATTGCCTACAAAATTTCGGAAGCTATGAAGAAAAGTATTTTAACAGTTGTAGATTTTTGTACAATCAATATTTTTTCTGTATCTGTACCCGTTCGTTTTGTATAACCAGACGGAACTTACTTTCTGGACGCGCTTAGTATATATACATAACTTTGGGAGTGTATCGTCAGGGTTGCCCCACAGGAGTGTGATAGGACCGCTGTTATTTGCTATCGCTGTAAATGATCTGATGGACAGATTAACTTGTAATTTGCGGCTGTTTGCTGATGATGCTGTGGTGTATGGAAGGCTGTCGTCTTTAACTGACTATAAAAGCATACAGGATGACTTAGACAAAATTGCTAGTTGGTGCGAAGAATGGCAGCTAGCTCTCAAGTAGAAAAATGTAAGGTGAAGCGCATGAGTAGGAAAAACAATCCCATAATGTTCGAATACAGCATTAGTTTTGAGCTTCTTGATGCTGTCGCGTCGTTCAAATATCTAGGCGTAACATTGCAGAGCGATATGAAATGGAACGAACATGTAAGGACAGTTGTGAGTAAGGCGGACAGCCGACTTCGGTTTATTGGGAGAATTATGGGAAGATGTACTTCATCTGTAAAGGAGACCGCGTATAAAATGCTTGTACGACCACGTCTTGAGTATTGCTCAAGTGTTTGGGACCCGCAGCAGATCAGTTTAAAGGAAGACATAGAAGCAGTTCAGAGGCGAGCAGATAGGTTTTTTACTGGTAGGTTCAGACCAATTCGCGAGTGTCACGGAAATGCTCCGGCAACTCAATTGGGCATCGCTGGAGGAAAGGCGACTTTCTTTTCGTGAATTTCTGTTGAGTAAATTTAGAGGTCCGGAATTGGAAGCTGAGTGTAGTACGATCTTGCTGCCGCCTACTTACATTTCGCGTAGTGATCACAATGACAAGATAAGAGAAATAAGGGCTCGTACGGAGGCATATAGGCATAATTTTTTTCCTCGTTATATTTGGGAGTGGAATAGGAAAGGAAGTGCCTAGTAGTGGTACAGTGTACTATCCACCACGCACCTTACGGTGGATTGCAGAGTATGTATGTAGATGTAGAACCTTATTTGTTAATGCTTTTCTCTCAAAAACCTTGTTATGAGAACCGTGACTGTGGTATTACAATGTTTATAATTAAAAACAGCTACCAGCCACAATAGCCCTCTCCCGTCTCGCCGTCCTCAAGCTCCCCTCTGGGAGGACACCTATACAATCCTATACACCCACCATTTCTCGACACATCCTTTCCTTTGCTGTTTCCTTCCTGCAGGAACGAAATCCAGGAGCTTCTGACACCACCTGCCATCTTCCACCCGGGCCACATGACCGGCACACTGCATACGCTGGGCTTTTATGGTTTCTGCTATGCTGGGAAGTTGGTATAATTCCTGAAGCTCATGGTTATGCCTGATCCTCCATTCCCCTGTGTATGCACCCAAAACCGGACCGTAGATCTTGCGAAGAACTTTTCTCTCAAAAACAAGGAGCTTGCGGAAGTCCTGTTTTCGAATACCCCATGTTTCACAGCCATATAGCACAACAGGCTGGACCAGGGTTTTGTACAGTCTGATTCTGAACTGTCTGGATAGACATTTGGAGAGAAGCAGTTGCACTAGGGTGTGGTAGGGTCGGTTTCCGGCTTGAATTCTGTCTTTGATCTCCGCTTCACAAGATGAGTTGTCTGTGAAAAGTGCCCCATTCCCCTGCCACTCCC
The DNA here is from genome assembly GCA_026315105.1 of Locusta migratoria. NCBI lineage: Eukaryota > Metazoa > Arthropoda > Insecta > Orthoptera > Acrididae > Locusta > Locusta migratoria. The sequence goes on along the minus strand of CM048750.1, from coordinate 223,031,033 downwards.
CTTCTTTCCCACCCCCGCTTGGACCATCCACTCCCTCGGAGTTCTTACAGTTTGCTCCACCCTCCCGCTCCCCTTCCCGTCCCACCCTCCCGCGTCTCACCTTATTCCCCTCTGCCCGTGTGGGTCCGCATAGTGTTCCAGTTTTAACGTGGTGCGTCTTTGGTGTATGTAGTGTCTGTGCATCCTACAGTGTAAAAGTCACTGTCATTTTAACAGTGCAACCGCCGACAACGGGAAACCATTGTGTTTCATACATGTGTTTTATTAGTGTCTTCTTCAGTGTCGTCTCTTCGGGCTTTTAAATCTCACAATTATGTATTTTAGCCAACGTGGCACCGTTTTAAAAACTACCATTCTTCCATTCTCCTATCGCTGGTTTATTATGTACGTATACCTCGTGCCAATTCGTGTAAATGCTCGGTTGAAGAGTGGCATATAGGCCACTTCCAGCCTGCCCCATCAGCAGCTTGAAATAAATAAATAAATAATAATAATAGCTACACGAATGGTATACAAAATATTTATTCCATCCGTGACGGTGTGACATACAACAGTAGACAAGGCATGACGTAAAATGGTGGAGACAGACAGTCGGCTGATGGTGCAGTGAGTATCACTCCCGTTTGAAATTCTGACAAAATAGTGAGACTGTGATCTGACTGGCTGACGCTCTAAGCCCGAGCGCAACAAGCCTGCTAATTTCATTTATTAACTGAAGTTATCTTGGATGCCATGAATATAGGTCTTCTCTCTTTCCTTTCAAAGCGAGTGTGAGTCGAGAGAGTAGGAAGAAGACTGGAGGATTTAGGTCCAGTGAGTATGGTGGACGTTCAAGTTGTACCACCATTTTTTGCCAGGAACTCTTTGACGATATTGCCGCGAGAGACCACGTACACCGACTGCCGACGTGGCGCACGGTGCTGATGGTGCATCTGCACATTTCGCAATTAACACTAGGCTGACCCTTGACAGGATGTTTGACGGGCCTTTCGTAGGTCGTGGAGGACGCATAAATTGGCCAGAAAGTTCTCTCTGGACTTCTTTCTGTGGGGTACGTTAAAGGAGAATGTGTACCGTGATGTGCCTACAACCCCGGAGGATATGAAGCAACGTATTGTTCAAAAAATGTTCAAATGCTTGTATAGGGGTCATCAGTCGCTAAACTTACAAACTACTTATGAACTAACTAATACTAAGAACGGCACAAATATCCATGCCCGAGGGGGGATTCGAACCCCCGACCGCAGAAGCCGTGCAGACCGTGACTAAAGCGCCTCAGTCCCCTCGGCCACCGCGGCCGGCAACATATTGTAGCAGCCTGCGGCGACATTGCACCAGATGTACTGCGGCGTGTACGACATTCATTACGCCATAGATTGCAATTGTGTGCAGCAAATGATGGCCACCACTTTGAACATCTATTGGCCTGACATGTCGGGACACACTCTATTCCACTCCGTAGTTGAAAACTGAAACCACGTACGTACGTGTACCTCACCCCTCATGGTAATGTACATGTGCGTCAGTGAAAAAGACCAATAAAGGTGTTATCATTTGAACGTAATGTGCGGTTCTAGTCTCTTCTGTATCTAAGGTACATCACGGTTCCCTTTGGATCCCTACTTAATTCGGTGCTCTCCGATACACACGATCGAACAGCGGAGGAGTGGTACCCAAGCGTCAACTTTAGGTTACAATATCTCCCGATGTAATTAGCATTTTAGAATGCAACAAACGGCACTGATTACGTATTTGTTTATATGTTCAGATGTGCTAACAAAACTAACGGCGTTTCATTAAAAACGTAGGTTTGTGTTAAAAACATACGTGCATTTTTTATGGTTTGTATTAACCAATTACACTAGCCCCTTTCCACACGTTCGGTCTGTGGAATCGGCTCTTCAGTATTTGATGTGGTTTACGAAATATATCCAGCGATAATGTTAGGTGACTCACCATGTATATGTTCTTTTATTAAGGAAGTGTGGTAATGTCTGCGTTCTGTAAACGTGTTAATGAAGTTAAACTGTGCCACTTGCACAACACAGAGTTACTCATGATATAATAGAGGATCCGCGAATCGATTCGGCTGTAATGAAGCGAAAGTTTCCAGACGCTCCGGCGCCAGCGCTGGGAAGGGGGAAGGGGCGAAGAGTGGGGGGTGAGGTGGAGTCCCAAGTTAGTTCCCCACCGTCAAAGAAACTTACGCACAGCAGATAGTTGCCGAGTTGGCGCCCTGGCTGCAAGCCTTGTATTCGCGAGTTCCAGCCAGACATCCGCGGGCCACTTCCTTTCCCGGCACTGGTGGAAACAGGCGGAAATGTAAAAGCCGACTCTTCTCTTTGACGCACGTTCTTCCGTGAACACCGTATTTCCGAGCTCAGCCTTTTTTTCTTCGCCTCCAAACAAACGAAAAGGACATCACAGAACTCCGAGAAACAAAGTATGAAGGAGATGGGGGAATGTACACTCCTGGCCATTAAAATTGCTACACCACGATGATGGCGTGTTACAGACGCGAAATTTAACCGACAGGAAGAAGATGCTGTTATATGCAAATGATTATCTTTTCAGAGCATTCACACATGGTTGGCGCCGGTGGCGACATCTAAAACGTGCTGACATGGGGAAAGTTTCCAACCGATTTCTCATACACAAACAGCAGTTGACCGGCGTTGCCTGGTGAAAGGTTGTAGTGATGCCTCGTGTAAAGAGGAGAAATGCGTACCATCGCGTTTCCGACTTTGATAAAGGTCTGAGTGTAGTTTATCGCGACTGCGGTTTATCGTATCGCGACATTGCTGCTCGCGTTGGTCGCGATCCAATGACTGTTACCAGAATATGGAATCTCTGGGTTCAGGAGAGAAATACCAGACGCCGTGCTGGTTCCCAACGGCCTCGTATCACTAGAAGTCGAGATGACAGGCATCTTAGCCGCATGGCTGTATCGGATTGTGCAGCCACGTCTCGAGTCAACAGATAGGGACGTTTGCAAGACAACAACCATTTGCACGAACAGTTCGACGACGTTTGCAGCAGCATGGACTATCAGCTCGGAGACATGGTTGCGGTTACCCTTGACGCTGCATCACAGACAGGAGCGCCTGCGATGGTGTACGCAGAGACATACCTGGGTACAGGAATGGAAAAACGCCTCTTTTTCGGATGAATTCAGGTTCCGTTTACAGCATCATGATGGTCGCATCCGTGTTTGGCGACATCATAGTGAACACACATTACGGTGAATTGCAGACTGTATATGTAGATGTAATAGTCCAAGGGAAAAAAACCACCTAATTCTTCTTATGTAGGTCCGTATTAACAAAATATGTTCGAGCTGTATAGAGAAAATCTTTCAGATACGATTCGCAAATAGATCTCTCCGCAAAGAATAAAGGTACAATATGAATATCCCATTCCTGCTATGTTACATGTCTGTAAATGTTAGGCAACATGTACTCATGCTAATGTTTTGACAATCGTTTCCTCATTTACAGGTTATGAAGTATCATTAACAGAGGAAGAACACATCGAAATCATCTTGATGTCACGAGAACGAAGCACACTGATCATTGCTGAGTTCAACAGACTTAACCCGATCTCACAGCCCATCACTCAAAGTCCAGTTGCCAAGCTTTTGTCCAAATTCAGGTAAATAGGTTCCATTGCAGATAAAGCTAAACCTGGAAGGTCAATATCAGCCACCAATGAAGTAACAACAGTGAGTGTGGTGTCACCATTTAGCTAGCATATTCACATGACATCACCTGCGAGCGGGCAAAGCTGAAATGTGTGCCTAGCCGGGACTCGAACCTGGATTTCCTGCTTTATAGGCAGTTCCGCTGACCACTACACTACTGGGGACACAGTGAGCACCGCATCTGCAAGGATTACCTAAGCAAGTCTCCCGTCAGATACAAATTCCCTGCCCACTGTACTCAGTTTCAGAAACTAATTCCCGTAAGAGTAAGGGCCCCAAACTTGCCCACCCCTTACCACTAACGAAAGGATCATTGCCCGTCACCAGCATATTATATATATGTACGCGTGGCGTCTGATTCGAAAAAACAGACATCACTTCTGATCCTACAGTTGTTATTCTTTCATATTCAGAGAATATATAACATCAAATGCGAATGGAAAAGCAGGAGACCCTTGTTCGAGTCCCGGCTGGGTACACATTTTCAGCTTTGCTCATTCGCATTTGTCATATACTCTCTGAGTATGAAATAATAACTACTGCAGGATCAGAAGTGACGTCTGTTCTTTCGGAACAGACGCCATATATATATAGTTTAACTAGAGTCCGCGTTGCCTGTGGCAAGAATGTGGACTTAGCCATACCTCCACACCGCAGTTTTTATCGCGGCACGAATGACACCCACAGAAAAATCAACTGCTCCAACACCAGGATGAGGATGACCCAGACCGTTACTAACAATTCGTAGAATGGGTGAGGCAGCAACTACAGATAAACCCTCGTTTCCCCTACGAGGTACTGTTCAGTGATGAAGTCAATTTCTTTATCGATGGTCTGGTGAACAAGCAGAATCGCACATACTGGTCTGACACAATTCCGCACTGGATTAATGCATCCAAAATGGTCCCCCCCCCCACAAAAAAAAAAAAATAAAAAAAAAATAAATAAATAAAATGGCTTGGTGTGGTGAGTGGGATAATAAAGTCTAGGTAGCTGTTTTTATTGACGGTACAATAACACCCAACGCTCATCTTAGTTGTTTAGATAAAGAAGTGTTCCACCCGTTGTTGTTCTTCCAGAAAAATGGAGCCCCACCACACTATGGGCACAATTTGCGATCAGCCCTCGAAAGTGGATTGGTCGTACAGGTGCTATGGAGTAACCACCACGTTAACCAGGACTTGTTTGGATTTTTACTTGTGGGGTCATGTCAGAGCCCTGGTTAATTCCGTTAAAGTACGGTATTTAAGCAGCTCATTTGTTGGTGGTGTGGTCAAATTCAGCCGGATTTGTTGGTCAAAGTGCACGAAGACTGGGTTCGGCGGCTAGCAGTAAGACTCCGACATAATGAATACCGAACCGTTCCTGTGACTGATGGTTTTCTCTCGGGACAGTGTAACATCGGCTTAATGTCTCCATGGCACATAACACTCAGACTTCGAGCGCCACACGGCTGGCACACGTAATTGGTTATAACTCAGCAATGGCTAAAGCTGTACTTAAAAAATAAATAAATAAATAAATAAAACAACGTTTTTGTTTGTCTAGTGAAATCCTCTATTTGTTTGATATGACACATGATCACCTTCCCATTTGAAATTTTGGATTTAAATCCAAGATGGCGGCTTTCAGGATGACCGTCATATTGGTGACATAACCTACAAGTTCACCCCCCCCCCCTTTCCCATGTGTAGGGACTCTGTTTTCTACTCTATTCAGATTTTCTGAGGGGGTTTTCCGGACATTTGAACCATCCTGTAGCGAAATGGTGATTGTCTGACAACTACATCGACTTTTCAACAGTTTCATCTTTCACATCAAACGGCCGGTCACTTAGTTCTGTCAAAAAATGCAGTCACGAACGTGGAACAACACTCCCACTTGCCCTCGTATTTCTGTAATCTGGCGAAGGATTGCTAACAGAAATCATGTAACCCCACGTACCTCACACTTGATGGGATCATCAATGGTTGCATACATTTTAAACTGCCGCATTAACGAGAATAATGGCTGAAAATGTCACAGTAATACTGACGGGAAAACACCAAATCAATTTAATAAACTCACGGTTCGTTCGCTTTACGTAAGGGAGCCTCGTAATAATAGTTCTAGGTTGCGAATTCCATGCTGGACACACTCCTGAGTACGGCTTGTGAACAGTGGCAGCTGATGATTGTGGGCTTATTTGCTACCAGCACATTACAATTATTGCGCTAAAAATAAGCTATTTCTCTTCGAATGCGAGCCAGAGATCCACTAAAATCCCACCAAATATCGTCAAATGTATGTTGTTACGCAAACAAAACGGTAGAAATCATGTTCTGCAGAGCTCTTTCCGTGATATATAAAACTCGCTGCGACGTGCTGAAATCCTCTGAGAATTGCGATGCAGCTGTTTGCTGTCCACTGCGCATGCTCAGATGTGATGCCATTCCTGTCGACAGTAATTGCGCAACATTCCTGGCAGCTCCAACTCAGTCCAGCGCTGGGGTACGGTACTGTTCGTTCATTTTTTGTCGTACTTTTTCTTCGGAAAGCGTGGGTGAAATATTGTGCAAGCAACATAAGATTTCTGTAGATCAGTTTGGAAAACATTGTTTCCTTGTTTGGAATAAAAAGCGAACTTATTATTTAATGATAAAAATAACAGTGCAGTTCGCAAATTATTTTTACAATTTATTAATATAGGTGACCGGTTTCGATCTAGGTTTAGATCATCTTCAGACCTCGCTATAGATGTTCAGGTGGTCTGAGATGATCTAAACCTAGATCGAAACCGGTCACCTATATTAATAAATTGTAAAAATAATTTGCGAACTGCACTGTTATTTTTAACAATTCTGTAGATGATCTTCTACAGAGATACTTTTGTCACAATATCTTTCGAGGACTAACCTACTCTAATTTCAATCTAAGAAGACGAGGGAGTTTAGTAGGGCTTCGTGATTGGGGTCAAACTGTGTGAGTAGGAACAGATGCACCATTCAATTTTGTAGAATATTTCATGCGAAAAGACTCGTACGAAATGGTAAAACGGTTTGAAAAGAGTTACAACTAAGACATGTAAAATGTTAGAGCAAGAAGTGTTAACTGACTGGTATAGTGTAGTGTATAAACTCCAGATTTCCAATTTGTTGGTCTGGTTTCCATTCAAAATTCTGCCAATTCTTTTATTTCTCACAATGCTAAAGTATTTATTACAAAATTCAAATGTATCCAAAGAAATCAATTTACACAGTTCTTCATATTCAGTTACTACTGTTCAAGTTGAAAGGCTAAATGCTGTGGTATTATATGTGTGTGTGTGAGTAAACAAAATTTAGTTTGAAAGTGTATGGAGGCAGCTGAGTTCCATTTGTGGTTGTATGATTCGTGATACACGTATCTTCTTTTAATATTTGTTTTTTAGGAACAGTAATGAGTGGGATGCAGGGGGCTAATAGAGGCAGTACATATTAATGCACAAGAAAGCAACAGGCGGATTGTGTTTTTCTCGACTTCAAAAAGGCGTTCGACGCGGTGCCACAATGCAGACTGCTAACGAAGATACGAGCTTATGGAATAGGTTCACAGATTTGTGACTGGCTGGAAGACTTCCTAAGTAATAGAACGCAGTACGTTGTTCTCGACGGCGAGTGTTCATCAGAGACGAGTGTATCGTCAGGTGTGCCCCAGGGGAGTGTGATGGGACCGCTATTATTTTCTATCTATATAAATGATCTGATGGGCAGAGTAAGTTGTAATTTGCGGCTGTTTGCTGATGATGCTGTGGTGTATGGGAGGGTGGCGTCTGTAACTGACTGTAATAGCAAACAGGATGACAGACAAAATTTCTGGTTGGTGCGAGGAATGGCAGCTAGCTCTCAATGTAGAAAAATGCAAGGTGATGCGCATGAGTAGAAAAAGCAATCCCATAATATTCGAATACTGCATTAGTAGTGAGATTCTTGATGCTGTCGCGTCGTTCAAATATCTAGGCGTAACATTGCAGAGCGATATGAAATGGAACGAGCATTTAAGGACAGTTGTGAGTAAGGCGGATAGCCGACTTCGGTTTATTGGGAGAATTTTGGGAAGATGTACTTCACCTGTAAAGGAGACCACGTATAAAACGCTTGTACGACCACGTCTTGAGTATTGCTCAAGTGTTTGGGACCCGCAGCAGATCAGTTTAAAGGAAGACATAGAGGCGGTTCAGAGGCGAGCAGCTAGATTTGTTACCGGTAGGTTCGACCAATGCGCGAGTGTCACGGAAATGCTCCGGCAACTCAATTGGGGATCGCTGGAAGAAAGACGACGTTCTTTTCGTGAATTTCTGTTAAGTTAATTTAGAGGGCCGGAATTTGAAGCTGAGTGTAGTACGATCTTGCTGCCGCCTACTTACATTTCGCGTAAAGATCACAAAGACAAGAGAAATTAGGGCTCGTATGGCGGCATATAAGCATTCTTTTTTTTTCCTCGTTCTATTTGGGAGTGGAATAGGAAAGGAAATGCCTAGTAGTGGTACAGTGTACCCTCCGCCACGCACCTTACGGTGAATTGCGGAGTAAAGCATAAAATATGAGCGTATAGACAATATACTTGAAAGGGGCGTAGATATCCATAGAGCTCTTGTTTTTTTAAGTCTATAACAATGAGTCAGGGGGTAAAGTACAAGCTTTGATGGGTGAGCCGCGGCGGAGTGCCCAAGCACATTGAGGTGCTGTGCTCCGATGCGCGAGGCCGTTCCAGTTGGGGGTTCGAATCCATCCTCGGGCACGGATGTTTGTGCTGTATTTAGTATAAGATAGTATGTAAGTAGTTTGAAAGGTTAGGGACTGATGTCCCCGCAGTTAAGACCCATAAGCTTAACTAAAATTTGAACATTTGATGGGTGATATTGAAAGTAATTTTCGCACTAAAGTTTCCGCTCCAGTTGTCACAATTTAAAAATGTCCGAAAGACATATTTCAGGCCTACATTAGCCCATTCTCAAGTTCTAAAATGAGAAAGCCAAGGAAAACGTAAATTAAAACGTAAACACTAAAACCTTAAATACGATCCATGTAAATATAACCAAGTGTGTTTATTGTAGACAGGCTTACCTTGAATTCTAAAACATATCTGCCCGAAGGCAACGTCAATCGTAAAATGTTTGCAGCATATGCGCCATGTCAACAGATAAACATTCCTCACCGTAAAACATGTTTCTAGTTGGAGGCACAGTTGTGAACTGCTAATTATCTGCTATGTCAGAGATAGTCCAAACGCTACTCACTACCAAAGATAAACCTATCGTATTGCTACTATCGAAAGTAAACCCGTCTAAAACACAAATTTAAAACGTATACAAATAACTAACAGTAAATCAGCCAACCACAACCCAAAAGAATCGAATGCGAGGTGAAGTTTCACTGTTTGTCGAGAAGGACATTACCATAATGAGACCAGAAATGTCCTTTAGACAATTCCGTCTGTTCATTTAATATGCTATTCGGTTCTTTTCTTAACGCACAAAAATTTTTTTCGACCTCCCAATCGTCTCCTGAATCAATCTTGTGTTTCAACCTCTGTTCTAATCTGTTGTCTGTCCTAAAAGCTATTTTAACCACTTTTTTGTTAAATAATTTAGCCACTATGTGAGATATTATTCCAAAACTAATTATGAATAAAAAATACTTCTAATAAACAAATGTCCTTTTCTTAACCGTTTCCGGGTAAACGAGTGAAAACAGCTATTGTCGGGAAAAGTGCAAATGATAGTAAATTAAAATACTGTTACATTACGTTTCGGGTGTGCAGCCACAAGAATTCTCCTCCTTCTCCTCCTTCTTCTTCTCCTTCTAATATTTCGGCTGTGTAACGTTCAGCCATCTTCAGAGTGAGCCGAAAGACTGACGCTTCGGCCCTATATACTCGCGTACAACTTTACTTCCGCCAGTACCTCTGCCAGGAAGTTTCATATCAGCGCACACTCCGCTGCAAAGTGAAAGTTTCATTCTGGAAAGATCCCTTAGTCTGTGGCTAAGCCATGTCTCCACCATATCCTTTCTTCCAGGAGTGCTAGTCTTGCATGGTTCGCAGGAGAGCTTCTATGAAGTATGGAAAGTAGGAGGCGAGGTACTGGCGGAAGTAAAGTTGTGAGGCGGCATCGTGAGTCGTGTCGGGATAGCACAGTCGGTAGTGCGCTTGCCTGCGAAAGGCAAAGGTCCCAGGTTCGAGTCCCGGTTCCGGGCACACAATTTTAATCTGCCAGAGTGAACGTTTCATTCTGGAAACATCCCTTAGGCTGTGGCTAAGCCATATCTCGACCATATCCTTTCTTCCAGGAGTGCTAGTCTTGCATGGTTTGCAGGGGAGCTTCTGTGAAGTTTGGAAAGTAGGAGGCGAGGTACTGGCGGAAGTAAAGTTGTGAGGTGGCATCGTGAGTCGTGTCGGGATAGCACAGTCGGTAGTCCGCTTGCCTGCGAAAGGCAAAGGTCCCAGGTTCGAGTCCCGGTTCCGGCACACAATTTTAATCTGCCAGGAAGTTTCACTATCTCTATTAATTAAATTCGTCGTCAAGCGAATTTCAATTGCCTCCTTCACTACAGAGTCCCAAAAGGATGATGTAGTTGCCAAAATTTCAACGTAGTCATACAACATATTGTGACCAGTGTCAATACAGTGCTCTGCCATGCCGACTTGTTAGGTTGTAAAAGTCGTGTGTACCTTTGGTGATCTGTACATCTTTCATGGACAGTACGAGTTGTTTGTCCGATGTAAGAAAGGCCACATTCGCATATAATTTTGTAAACTCCAGATTTTCGGAGTAGCAAATCATCTTTGACAGAGCCACGAGTGCAGCTGTCTTAGATGGAGGACGGAAAATCACTTTTACTTTGTGTGTGCTGAGAATCCGTCCTTTTTTGACGAGAGGCTACCCACATATGACAGGAAAGCAATGGATTTAAAGGTTTCTTCGTCTTCGTCTGTATGTGGCTTTTCTTACATCGGACAAACAACTCGTACGTACTGTCCGTGAAAGATGTACAGAACACCAAAGGTACACACGACTTTTACAACCTAACAAGTCGGCGGTGGCAGAGCACTGTATTGACACTGGTCACAGTATGTTGTATCACAACGTTGAAATTTTGCTAACTATATCGTCCTTTTGGAACTCTGTAGCGAAGGAGGCAATTGAAATTCGCATGACGACGAATTTAATTAATAGAGATAGTGGTTTCACTCTATATTAATCATTGAATCGCCGGCCGCGGTGGCCGAGCGGACTAAGGCGCTCCAGTCACGGTCCGCACGGCCACTACGGTCGGGGGTTCGAATCCCCCCTCGGGCATGGATATTTGTGCCGTCCTTAGTCTTAGTTAGTTCATAAGTAGTTTGTAAGTTTAGGGACTGATAGCCCCGTAGTTAAGTCCCACAGACTTTACAAACATTTGAACATTTGAATCATTGAATCCGGCACTTCCTGTAATGCACTCACAAAGACGTCGTCACAGTGCAGCTCATAGTGATACATCGACATGCCAACACAAATCGACTGCGGAGTCATAGATTCAAGTCGTGCATTATGCACGTCTTTACCGCCGATCAACGTCTCTGGCCAACACCACCTAGGAGACAAGGCCTTACAACAGGCCGTGCCTACGTCACACTTAGAGGCCCCATCTGCCATCTGACTGGCCGGCCGCTGCGCGGCGGTAGGCGTGCCCCAGCGGCCAGCCAGTGAGGTGGCGGCCGGGGCCTCTAAGTGTGACGTAGGCACGGCCTGTTGTAAGGCCTTGTCTTCTAGGTGGTGTTGCTCTGGCGGATATGTATCTGTGGCCGCATGCGCAGTCGCGCGGTACGCGAGTACAAAGGGCCGAAGCAAGCACTGGAGCGTCAGTCTTTCGGTTCACTCTGAAGATGGCTGAACGTTACACAGCCGAAATATTAGAAGAAGCTTTCCTTCTGACTTACCCTATAGTTTGCAGCTATTTTGGACACTGACCTGAATGAATTTGAGGATTGAAACCCTCCTCCCCCCCCCCCAAAAAAAAGAGTAAATTATCTAAGCACCTGATACTCGATCATGGACCGAAGGCTGGCCGAGTTTGTAAAAGTGCTGGGTTATCGGGAACGGTGTTAAAAAAACAAAAAGAACCAGCTGAGGTTGCTTTGTTATAAAATACTTTCTTTTGTTACTTTAGAAAATACAATACAAGTGATGGAATACAGTAACAAGAAATAAATTTAAGACAATATATTACAAATTACTCGTTACTTACACTCACATGCACTTCACAAAACGCGGTTAAGACAAAGGCTGTAGGCAGATAGAGCGGCAGAGGACGCGCGGCAGCGTGACATGAGCGTTAAAATGTTGAAATGTTTGTAATTCTGTGGGACCAAACTGCGTTGGTCATCAGTCCCTAGTCTTACAAACTACTTAGACTAAGTCAAACTAACCAAAGGACAACATACACATCCATGCCCGATAGAGGATTCGAACCCCCGACACGGAAGGCCGCGCGATCCGTATCGTGGCGCCCCAGACCGCTCGGCTACTCCCATGCGGCCAATGAGTGTTACTGTTGTCTGCCGTACCCAAGTTCATTATTTGTCCATCACGCCTAAGCTGATTTTAAACGACACTATAAATAAAATGCACTCCCGTAGTTTTGATCATGAATGTTTTTAGTATGAAAACGCATCTACGTACTACATTAACGAAACTCAAAGGATTCTTACGTAGAGTGTAGGTTGCACAAAACAAGATGATAGCAATACATAGAATAGCCTGTAACTGCCACACGCAACGATTTCACGTGTATCCTGCTTTATGCGAGCACGGAATAATTCCAAGCTACATACTTTGAGGGGCGATGCTGTTGTTGATTCTGAACAAAAAAGTCTAAGAAACGTGCAACCTTTCATCAACCGTTTCCGGGTAAACAAATGAAAACAACTAGGAACGGAAAAAATTGCAGGTGACAGTGAATTTACTGTAAAGGTTTGTTTAGCTGTGTAAGTTTCTTCACAGAAGACGTTCAAACCGTTCACCGACGACTTCATTGCATTTTGCTGATTTTGTAGACAGGTTTGCATTCCTTTACTTGAGCAGAAGCTTGTAGAATACGAGCGAGATGTTCCTCTGTCGTGTCCACTCTGCGTTTGTGCATTTCGCTCTTCAGTCACCAGCTCGAACAGTAACGTAGTGGAATAAAATCGGATGACCTCGGTGGGCAAGCAGTGACTCCACGGCGACCAATCCAACGACCAGCTCCGATCGGCAACAGAACACATGTCTACAGGAGCATCAAAATGCATTGAAGTTGATGATGGATTATTTTAACATCTTCTGTGAGGAAACTTACTCAACTAAAGAAGCCATAACATAACAGTATCTTGTGAATATTCAGGTTTTGGCGGCGCAAAGAGTGTTCCATTCAGTTTCGGGTGTGCATCCGCTTGAATTGTCCTTCTTCTTCTAATATTTTGGCTGTGTAACGATCAGTCATCTTCAGAGTGAACCGACAGACTGACGCTCCAGTGCTCGCTTCGGCCCTTTTATACTCGCGTACCGCGCGACTGCGCATGCGGCCACAGATACATACACGCCAGAGACGTTGGTCAGCGGCAAAGACGTGCATAATGCACGAGTTTAATCTATGACTCCGCAGTCGATAATTGGGAGGGTCTGTGAAAATAAAAGAGAAATTAACGAAGCCATTAACGATATTTGGCAACGAGACTGGGATTCATCTGAAACAGCCAGGCGCGTACACGCCTTCCTACCATCAGTGAGAGAAAGGATGAAGTTAAAATTTCTTCCATCCAAAGGATTAGTGCACTTTTTGACAGGTCACGGACCCTTCCAGGTGCACTTGCACCGAATAGGGAAAGGCCTGATGCAGTTTGTGAATGTGATGCTGAGATAGGCAGCCCGGAACACGTAATCTTCGAGTGCCCAGTACACGCACGAGTTGCCTCTGTAGAGAGGCAAGCCATACCCACCAGGGACATCTATGAAATAATAAGGAACGATGAGTTAGTAGAGATCCTCATTATACTAACCTACGCGCAGCAGATCTATCGAGGATAGTCTGCTGCGAAACAACAGGAGAGAAAAGCCGTGCATGCCTCTATGAGGCATACATTGGGAGCAATATACTGCGTACGTAAAACCGGATTGACATCACCATCCCTGGCGTCTGGCCGGCTAACGTCGGTTTGGCACCACGGATGGAACCGAATATGACCGGAAGGTTAGTTGAGGCAAGGAGTGAAGAGCTGGACGACTTCCCCGCCTTGCGTGAGCAAGGTATAAGAGAGAAGTCACTGAATAAGTTGGCTGGTGTTGGCTGCCTCGCTACCTTCCAAATACAATTTAGACTAGAAATCCAGTGGTGCAAAGGAGATGGATAGTGTAAATCAGTGCACCACTAGTAGAAGTAGTGTAATTTACTATGTTTTGTAAATGTAACAATCTAATAAATTAATATGAGTAGCAGTGGTTACATTAGTAAGTAGTCCGCGCCCACGTCCAGGTCGTAGGGATGGGTACTGGCCTCCCTTCAGGAGGCATGCTAAGAGGCGGGAATTATACTTAGAGTTGTCATTATCTTATTACTAACAACCAAACAATTTGTAATGTATAATAATTGATTGTAAAGGTCTGTTTTAGTTATCCATGTAACAGACCTAAATTGTTATTGTAATTGTAAATAAATAAAATTGTAAAATTGTAACTGTGTTGGCATGTCAATGTATCACTATGAGCTGCACTGTGACGACGTCTTTGTGAGTTTATTACAGAAAGTGCCGTACTCCATGATTAATCTAGAGTGAAACCACTATCTCTATTAATTAAATTCGTCGGCAAGCGAATTTCAATTGCCTCCTTTGCTACAGAGTCCCAAAAGGATGATATAGTTGGCAAAATTTTAACGTTGTCATACAACGGTGCGTAGCCGAGTTATGCGGACTGCCGGGTTACCAAGTGCTGAGTTTTCTGGACTCTACTGTGTTATAGTACAGTAATGAAAATTCGCGCTAGCCGCTACTGGTTGACAATCAACTCCCTCACGAGGTAAACGCAACGGGGATAGCAGACTGTTCTGAGAAGGGTTACGCGTTTCGTGGCGTGTTATTAATTTACTTTTTGGAGTTGCAATGTAGAAATAGGGTTTTGTATTTATTATGTTTAATTTCGGACTGTGATAAACATTTTTAAGAGTTGATTATAAACAATTTTTCTGTCCCACAGTATTTCCATCTTTAAATTATGGTAGTCTGCGATTAAGGGATAGAAAATTAAATGGAATCGCTCAACAGACGGAAGGTGACTGGACTTGACGGTATACTGTTTCAACACTCATCACAAATAATCCACCCCTCTTTTATAATCGTGGCCAAAAGAAAGGAAACTGTAGACTTTCATCTCTCATTTCAGTCTGTTACAGAAATTGGAACATTTATTGTACTCATGCTTCATCACATTTGTTGAGTTCGCAAGTATCCCCTGCAGGAGTGAATGCGGATTTCTAAAACAATGCTCGCGTGAAACAATATAAAACCAAAACCCCATCATGTCATTCTAAACGGAGAAAAGTTTGTAGCCGTAAGCTTAGTTTTACGGGTGGCAGTAGAGGCTGTTATAGCTGCATTAAAGGTAAATCAGTCAACAATCCGAAGATTGGTTCGAAAACCACAGTGCTTTACTAGACATGGTCCTGTTTGGAGGTGGTATGCCGTCGCCTCCCTCCTAACTTCGAACTGACTTCCCAGCCAGTTATGGGGGAACCTACAGTTTAACGTGGATTCAGAACCACGGTGCTACTCAGTATTTTTCACATTAGCAACACTGCCAAAAGTGAAAGAAGTGGAAAGTAACAAACAAAAGTCCTAGGACCTGGATGGCATCGAAGGCGCGCCCTTCGGTTTCATAGCCGTGCACTCTTCCACTGTGCTATGAGTCGTACTATAGCTACATTACTTTGCACGATATGTATAAATGTCAATGTCGATAACCTCGTAAAATTTATGAAGCTTTTCGTGGCTGACGCTTTTTATACGGATAAGTCGTAACGGTATAATATCGTACAGAAATGCAGAAATAGGCTGCTGCGGATCGGGACTTGATGTGGAACGTGACAGTTGCGTATCAATGTACACAAGTGTTCCTCCGCCACAGTAGCTTGTCTAAAACTATGTCTCGGTGACCAGTTTCAGTCCAAAAGGGCCAGTTCCTAACACTTCCTACATCAGGTTCAGATATTAATAAAGTATGTTATATTTTACAGTACATTGAAAGTTCTGCTAAAAATTTTAAATTCTAATTAAATACCACAGAAATGATCTTGATTGCGTGACGTCTTGTTTTAATGTGGAACATTTGATTAGTTGACATAAAAGTTTTCTGGGTATGGTACCGCGTCATGATGTAAGGCTATTACTTAAATAACCAACGTTTCGGCCAACGTTACAGTGGCCTTCATCTGGGTAGTTGTTCTTGATTATAAAACTGTGCCTTTTCTTGAATCTGCGCGGGAGTAGCTGAATGGTCTAAAGCCGTCAGCACACGGAGCGTCTATCTGAACGAGTGTGGCCAACGTGGCGAGTTTGTTACAACTTGCGAACCGCACGGTGGCGAGGGTTTCCGCACGTGGCGGGCAGTATCAAACATACTCAACGTGCGTCTGAACGATCGCCAATAAGGTGGGAGAACACCACCGACGTCACACCACGTGGCTATCTGGGGAAGGGGGGGGGGGGTGCATATATTTTCGGTGGAGAGATGAAGACGCCATATTGGCCTTAGTATTTCATGGGTTTTAGGTCTTTTGAAAGTTTGACATTTCAAAGCAAATAAAAGTAACTGAGTAAATTGACAATCTTTCGAAAAGCTGACATTAGAGGGAGTATTTGTTGGAATAAATGACTGGAAACTTCTTATATGTGCTTAAAAAATTTCCGTATAACAGTAATTTGCCGGACTGAAAATCTATCAACATGAATTGTTCTCTACATAATTTGCTGTAATTACATGTCAGCAAACGATATATCTACCAGTATTGTATACAATACGCCTAATACCTTCGTCGACGAAAACCCATATACGTTAGGGGCCATGGCGTAGGGAGCAAAGTCATGTTTATTCGAGTTTCCTAATACACGCAAAGACTTTCCTATAAATTTCTTAGAAGTATACTACATTATATTCGATGCTATGTAAACGTAAGTGCGCATCCTCTGAGGAATGAGTTTATTGGATTCGTTTTATGAACAGGGTAGTATGCACCTTACTTAGAGTAAAATACGCACTTTATTGTTTCACGTCTTGCATTTTGCACGTTCTTAACATACTCCTACTGAATAGGAGTGTGGAAGATGACATTTAAGTTTTACTAAAAAGCAAAATTGTTACAATAATGTTTGCCTCAGGTGAAGGCCTTTTATAATTTCATATTGCACAATTATGAAACTTTTATAATTCGCTGCACTTATTGACATAACATACAACTTTTATAAGAATTTTATGTTCATATTTATTTGGATGTTACTTTATCATCATCACAACTCGTTGTGCTCATTCCTGAGCTTCGAGACCTATGAACCAAGCGTCTCCATCACGGACGGTTGCCAGCTTCTCTTTGTGCCTACTGTAGATCTTCTTGATTTTATCTAACCATCTGCTCGCTGGTCTTCCTCTTGGTTTCGTACCCTCGATCTTTCCGTGGAAGATTATTTTCTCTACATTTTCTCCGTCTCTTCTCACAATATGGCCAAAGAACTGGAGAATTTTTCCGGCGACTCGAGAAGAAAGGCGTCTGGAAATACTGAGTTGTTCAATAATTGACACGTTTGTTGTTCTTCCGGTCCATTTTATGCGTAGCATCCTACGCCAGCATCAAAGCTCAAACGCATCAATTCACTGTTTGTCTATGGCCTTGAGTGTCCGTGTTTCACAAACATAAAAGAACACAGAAAACACGAGTGTTTCAACTAGCCTGACCTTTGTGCTATTTTTTATTGTTCTGCTCTGCCAGATCTTCGTGAGCTGCTTCATAGCCACTCGTCCTAGCGTGATCCGTCTTCTTATCTTCTCTTCACAACTACCCGTGCTGCAGATAGTTGGCCCAAGATAGATGAAAACTGCACGGATTCCAGTTCCTTTAATTGACCTGTAAGTTGGATCTCTTCTTCTCGATCAATTAACATGAGTTTGGACTTACTGAAGTTGTTACTGTTGTTAGTTATGTAGGCCTATATCAAAAGAACATGACGAATACACGCACAAACATGGAAATATGCCTTTCATAATGCCTTTCATTTGCTGAACAGTGTGATTGCAGAACCTGATGTCGCCGACAACTGTCGCTGGAGCGCGCTGCAGTCGCTGTGGCTCGTTGAGGCACACGTCTCGTATGCGCAAGTCACGCCGACTCCGAACGTTCAGCCGCACGATGGACTCGGCTTTTGACACCGTACCTCACAAATGGCTTTTAATCAAAGTGCGTGGGTATGGTATATCGCCCCAAATTTGCGATTGGATAGGGGATTTCCTGTCAGAGAGGACACAGTTCGTAGTAATCGATGGTAAGACATCGACTAAAGCAGAGGTGATATCGGGCGTTATTGGTCCTCTGCTATTCCTTATTTACATAAACGATTTAGGGGAAAGTCTAAGTAGCTCTCTTAGGTTGTTTGCAGATGACGCCGTCATTTACCGTTTAGTAAAATCATCTGAAGATCAAAACCGACTGCAGAACATTCTGAATAAGATATCACTATGGTGTAAAAATTGACAATTGACTCTAAATAATGAGAAGTGTGAAGTCGTCCACATGAGTACCAAAAGAAATCCGTTAAACTTTGTTTACAAGATAAATCCATCCAAAGTGAAGGCCGTAAACTCCACAAAATACCTACGACTTACTTCAGACTGAAACACTTAGAAATAACACTTTGATAATGTCGTATGAAAGGCGAACCAGAGACTGCGTTTTATTGGCAGAACCCTTAAAAGATGCAATAGAACTACAAAAGAAACTGCATACACTATGCTTGTCCGTCCATTTTTGGAGTATTGCTGCCCAGTGTGGGATCCTTATCAGGTGGGTGTGACGGAGGACATCGAAAGAGTCCAGAGAAGGGCAACTCGTTTCATATTGTCATGATACAGGGGAGACAGCGTTACGGAAATGATACAGGTTCTGGGATGGGAATCATTACAACAACGGCGCTTATCGCTGTGGCGTGGGCTACTTACGAAACTCCAATAGCCAACATTCTCCTCCGAATGCGAAAATATATTGTTGACTCCCACTTACACAGGTAGAAATGGCCATAAGAATAAAATACGAAAAATCAGAGCTCGAACGGAGAAATTCAGGTGTACTTTCTTCCCGTGCGCTATTCGAGAATGGAATGGGAGATAAATAGTGTAAAGGTGGTTTGATGCCGGCCGCGGTGGCCGAGGGGACTAAGGCGCTCCAGTCACGGTCTCCACGGCCACTACGGTCGGGGGTTCGAATCCCCCCTCGGGCATGGATATTTGTGCCGTCCTAGTTCGTAAGTAGTTCATAAGTAGTTTGTAAGTTTAGGGACTGATGACCCCGTAGTTAAGTCCCATAGACTATACAAACATTTGAACATTTGAATTGTGGTTTGATGAACCCTTTGCCAGGCACTTAAATGTGATTTGCAGAGTATCCCATGTAGATGTAGATGTAAACAATACACGTTCAGACACACGCTCCGTGTGCCGACGGCTTAAGGCATCCTGCTACGGACTGGGCGGTCGCTCCCGATGGAGGTTCGAGTCCTTTCTCGGACATAGGAGTGTGTGTTCTCCTTAAGCCGTCGGCACACAGAGCGTGTGTCTGAACGTGTGCGGTCAACGTGCTGAGTCCACCGTGCGGCTGAACGCTCGGAGGCGGCGCGACTTGTGCATACGAGACGTGTGCCCCAACGAACTACACGGCAATCGCAACACGGCAATCGCATCGGCTGCATCAGGTCCTGACCCTATAATTTGTACAAAATAAAAGGAATGGAATTCCTTCTTTATCTCTATTATATTGCGTTTGTTCATAAGTTCGTCATGTTCTGTTATGTAGGCCTACATAAGTAACAACGAAATATCTATGAACTTACGACTCTAAGAAAAGTTGTATTTTTTGTCAATCAGTGCAGCGACTTATAAAATCTACATGACAAACTTTGGGATATAAAATTAGACTAGGTTTTCACATAAGACAAATATTATTACAACAGTCTCGCTTTTTAGCAAAACTTAAACGTCATTCTTCCACGGTCACGTTATCATTTAGTAGAAGAATGTTAAGAACATGGCCGGCCGCGGTGGCCGAGGGGACTGAGGCGCTCCAGTCACGGTCTGCACGGCCACTACGGCCGGGGGTTCGAATCCCCCCTCGGGTATGGATATTTGTGCCGTCCTTAGTATAATGTAGTAGATAAGTAGTTTGTAAGTTTAGGGACTGATGACCCCGTAATTCAGTCCCATAAGCTTAACAAGCATTTGAACATTAAGAACATGTAAACTGCAATAGGTGAAACAATAAAGTGCGTATTTTACTCTAAGTAAGATGCAAACTGTCTTCTTCATTTAACGAATCCAACAAACTCACTTCTCAGAGGATGCGCAATTATGTTTACACTGCATATTTCTATGAAATTTATAAGACAGTCTTTGAGTCTATGAGGAAACCAGAATAATAGAGGGGAAAAAAAATATATTTGCGTGCGATACACTTCGAACCACCGCCACTGGATACCTTCCACTTCACAGTCCACGACTTTCCCGCCAACGCTACGGCCACCAAGTTACGTGTGTGTCATCGACGATGATATTAGACTTGTTGTATACACTACTGGTAGATATGTCGGTTGCTGACCCATAATTACAACAAATGATGTAAAGAACAATCCGTGTTAATAGATTTTCAGTTTCCCTCTGCCTTGAAACGGCTGATTACTGTAACACGGAAACTTTTTAACCACATGTAAGACGTTTCCAGTTATTTATTCCAACAAATAGTACCTCTAACGATTGGTTTTCGAGAGATTCCCAGTTTACTCAGTTACTTTTACTTGTTTTGAAATGTCATACATTCATAAGACCTAAGTTATATACATAAATACGATGGCCAATATGGCGTCTTTGCCTTTCTACCGAATAGAGCTGCCCCCTCCCCGGATAGCCACGTGGTGTGACGTCGGCGCCGTTCTCCCACGTCATTGCTGATCGTTCAGACGCACGTTGAGAATTTCTGGCGTACTTGATACTGCCCGACACGTTGGAAAAGCCTCGCCAACGTGCGGTTTGCACGTTGTGACGTCAGAAATTCGCCACGTTGGCCACATTCGTTTAGATACACGATCCGTGTGCCGACGGCTTCAGTGTAAGTTAGTTTAACTAGTTTGTAAGTATAGCGACTGAGGACCATAGTAGTTTCGTCCAATACGTCAACAAACATTTGAACATTTTCAATTCATTAACTTGGACAATGAAATAGGATCAATCAATAATTAAATAGATAAATCTGAAGGAGAGGCATTTAATTGAAATTTGTGACACGGCTGGAATTCGAACCTGGGACCTTGTACTTACTAGGCAGACGCTTTACCACTGATTCACCGTGTCTTAAGGGTTACAGCGACTGTACGGACTGTCTTAAGGCACGTCTCCCTCCACAACACAACAATTCTCCCTCATGTTCCCCTACATAAATTCGTATCAACGTAGTCAAGGCTCTCCAACAGTGGAATAGAATCTCAGCAATGAACGATCCTGCCTTGTATCTGAGGCATAGATGATACAAATATTAATCAATTTATTGTTTGATATTTAAACAATAATTAAATAACAAATTTCCTGAGAATAAAGCTTCGTGCCAGGCCAAGATTCGAACCCAGGTGCTTCGCCTTTCGCACGCAAATTCTGAGAACAATTAAATAAATACGTACTCGTGGAGCAAACATACCTAAGATATTGTTAGCTATAATGAGCGGAATGGAACTGTTGTTAACTCGTTTACTCTAACTTCGAGACACAAGCACAACTGCAGTTCAAGTTTAAGTTAATGAGACGGTGTTCTGTTATACTTCACACTTACATATTCTTTTGACCTACCCGTGCGCACCGGATTCCGCGTTTATACAATGCTCTCGAAATACCGCCAAAGTTGTAGTACTGCGAATATCTAACTTCATGAGTCGCCTTAGTGCTATGGTAACTAGCGCTAACTACCAAAATATTTGCTCTGTCCATATTGGAAACAAGCCACAGACATATATTACTAGACTGGCAGTGCCGTATACATTATCACTGCTGTCAGTGAAGTCTCACCGCCATATTACTATACTATAAACGTGTGACCGGTTGTGTAAAAATACGGATGGATTGTCATAAATACGCTGATTTTCGAATTTTGATATAATGGTCAATTAGAGAGTTGTAAATGACTTTAATTTTTCGTACAGTAAACGGAGGATGCATACAATAATGAGCTGCACTAAGTTGTTATATTTATTAATCTGTTACCAATTTTATTTAACTTCCGTTTTCTTTCAGTATGGTGGTTCTAAAAGTGCCACTTGCCGTGGATAAATCGTATCTTTATTCTTTTGAGTGTTTTGACGAAAACTAAAATGTTTCAAATGTTTGTATAGTCTATGGGACTTAACTACGGGGTCATCAGTCCCTAAACTTACAAACTACTTATGAACTACTTATGAACTACTTACGAACTAGGACGGCACAAATATCCATGCCCGAGGGGGGATTCGAACCCCCGACCGTAGTGGCCGTGCAGACCGTGACTGGAGCGCCTTAGTCTCCTCGGCCACCGCGGCCGGCGACGAAAACTACATTCTGCTATTACGCATGCAGTTATGAGTCGCGTTAATTTGCCATTTTTATTTATTTGAATACCTTCATTATTACTGTGGTCTTCAATCCGGAGAATGGTTTGATTCAGCTTTCCACCCTACTTTATCCTAAGCCTCTTCATCTCCTCATAAGAAGTACAACATACATCCATTTGAATCAGCTTACTATATTCATGTCTTGGTCTCCCTTTGCGGTTAAAAAAAGTCAAATGTTTGTAAATCTATCGGACCAAACTGCGTGGTCATCAGTCCGTAGCTTACAAACTACGTAAACCTAGGGACACTAACCTAAGGACAACATACACATACACACATACACACACACACAAACACACACACACACACACACACACACACACACACACACACACACACACACACACATAGCCATGCCCCAGGAAGGACTCGAACCTCCGACGGCGAGCAATAGCGCGCTCCGCAGCGAGGCGCCTTACTCTACCGCGGTTGCATTTTTTACCCTCAACACTTCTCTCTAACGCTAAATTCACAATTCCTTTATGTCTAAAATGTGTGCTACCAATCGATCCCTTCTTTTGGTCAAGGTATGCCAGAAATTCCTTTCCTCCCCATTTCTGATTAGTACCTCCTCATTAGATACGCGATCCACCCACCTGATCTTCAGCAATCTTCTGTAGCACCACATTTCAAAAGCTTCAATCCTATTCTTGTCTGCACTGTTTATCGTCCATGTTTCACTCGCATACAAGGCAACATTCCACACAAATACCTTCGAAAAGGACTTCCTTACGCTCAAATTAATATTCGATGCTTTTCTTATCATGGCCATTCTGCATTTTATATCCTCTGTACTGCGACCATCATAAGTTATTTTACTGCCTTCATTGATTCGTTACCTAATCTAATTCCTTCGGCATCTCCTGATTTTCTAAGACTGCATTCCATTACCCTTGTTTTGCTATTGTTAATGCTCATCTTATATGCTCCTTTCAACACACTGTACATTCCGTTCAACTGCTCTTACAGGCCCTTCGCTGACTCTGCCAGAATTACAATGTCATCAGTAAAAAGGGTTTAATTTCTTCACTCTGAACTTTAATTCCTTCTCCAAATTTCTCCTTGCTTTCCTTTATAGCTTTCTCAATGTACAAATTAAACAACATTGAAGAAAGGCTACAACCCTGTCTTACACACTTCTCAACCTCTGCATCCCTTTCGTGCCCTTCAACTCTGATAACTGCTGTCTGCTTTTTGTACGTTGTAAATAACCTTCCGTTCCCTATATTTTACTCCTGCTTGCTTCAGAATTTGAAAGAGTGTATTCCAATCAACAATGTCAAATTCTTTCTCCAAATCTACAAAATCTAGAAATGTGGTTGCCTTTTCTTAATCTATCTTCTAAGATAAGCCTAAAGGTGAGTATTGCCTCCCGTGTTCCTACATTTTTCCTCACTTTGAGTAGTATCAACGTCATAAATGTGTTACTTGAAGTGGTGTACCTAGTATCTTCACTTTTCTGAGTGTTTTCCCGACAAATGATGTCTGTTTTAATGTTATGTTCTTCTCGTAATACGATTCTGAAAAGTATGTGTTACATTTTAACTTCTACGGGAGTATTAGCTCAAATGGGGAAGCATATTTAAAACAACTAGTAAAGCTAAAATGTCATTTAGAGTTGTAAGATCATGTTACGAACACAAAGAAACGTTTTGACGTGAAGTAAGGCAAGATCGCGGCGCCAGGCTTTAGCCAGACAGGCAAGTTTGCCAGTCCAGTAATAAGTCTGTGGAACAAACGCAGTATTTCTGGCAGAGCGGGCGCGCATACCAAGCTAATGCACGTGCTCTCCGCGTAATCACAGACATTCAACAACCTGAATTGGAAGATCTGATCCCATAATGCAGATCTTTCACCATGATAAATGCATACAGTCAAGAAGTTAGAAAGATTATCTGTACGATGCATGCTTCTTACGTACATCAATTTGAAGTTATTCACATTATTTCACCAGTACCATCCAGTAACCACTCAAACCTCAGTCTTAATTATTAAAAAAACACTTGCTGGCCATTAAAATAGCTACAACAAGAAGAAATACAGATGGTATTCATTGCACAAAAATATTTTATTCGAACTGATGTGTGATTACATTTTAACGCAATTTGGGTGTATACATGCTGAGAAATCAGTACCCAGAAAAAAAAATAAAACTCTGGCCGTAATAAGGGCCTTGATAAGCCTGGGCATTGAGTCAAAGAGAGCTTGGGTGGCGTGTACAAGTCCAGATGCCCATGAGGCTTCAACACGATACCACAGTTCATCGAGTGTAGTGACTCGCGTATTGTGAGAGCCAGTTGCTCGGGCACTGTTGACCAGACGTTTTCAATTGGAGAATGTGCTGGCCAGGGCAGCAGTCGAACATTTTCCGTACCCATAAATGTCCTTACAGGACCTGCAACATGCGGTCGTGCATTATCCTGTTCAAATGTAGGCTTTCACAGGGATCGAATGAAGGGTAGAGCCATTGGTCGTAACACATTTGAAATGTAACGGCCACTGTTCAAAATGCTGTCGATACGAACAAGAGGTGACCGAGACTGTAACCAATGGCACTCCATACCATCATGCCGGGTGATACGCCTGTATGGCGATTACGAATACACGTTTCCAAAGTGCGTTCACCGTGATGTCGTCAAACACGGATGCGACCATCATGATGCTGTAAACAGAACCTTGATTCATCCGAAAAAATATGACGTTTTGCCATTCGTGCACCCAGGTTCGTCTTTGCGTACACCATCGCAGGCGCTCCTGTCTGTAATGCAGTGTCAATGGGAACTGCAGCCATGGTCTCCGAGCTGATAGTCCAAGTTGCTGCAAACGTTGTCGAACTGTTCGTGCAGATGGTTGTTGTCTTGCAAACGTCCCCATCTTTTGACTCAGTGATCGACACTTGGCTGCACGATATGTTACAGCCATGCGTATAAGATGCCTGTCATTTCGACTGCTAGTGATACGAGGCCGTTGGGATCCAGCACGTCGTTCCGTATTGCCCTCCTGAACCCACCGATTCCATATTTTGCTAACAGTCATTGGATCGCGACCAACGCGAGCAGCAATGTTAGATACGATAAGCCGCAGTCGCGATAGGCTGCAATCCGACCTTTATGAAAGTCGGAGACGTGATTGTACGCATTTCTACTCCTTACACGAGGCATCACAATAACGTTTCGCCAGGAAATGCCGGTCAACTGCTGTTTGTGTATGAGAAATTGGTTGGAAACTTTCCTTATGGCAGCACGTTGTAGTTTTCGCCACCGGCGCCAACGTTGTGTGAATGCTCTGAAAAGTTAATAATTTGCATGTCACAGCATCTTCTTCCTGTCGGTTAAATTTCGCGTCTGTAGCACATCATCTTCGTGGTGTAGCATTTTTAACCCTAACTTAGTAACATCCGTCAACATGACGACTACGTTAAAATTGTCAGTGAGCTGTGACATTTCTAGGAACAATTGATGAAGAAGTATACACGGGTAGATTGTTGGTTTGGAATCGCCGAACTGACGGGTGTTACTAACAATAGTTCCAAACCCCCTAAAAGACGAGCCTTAAAATCAGATGTTAGTAACGCAGGGTTAATGGCCATGAGTATAGAAAGATTACCTGTGCGATACATGCTTCTTACGTACCTCAATTTGAAGTGCATTCATATTATTTCACCAGTACTATACAGTAACCACTCAAAATTCACTCTTAATTATTACAAATGCGTTTTGACATAAATGAAATGCTGTGAATGAAGAAACCAGCTCTTTAAACACCAATACTGTGACAGAGTACCTCTTCAGAGTCCTAACATGAATGAATTAATTTATTTCGTACGGCGACAACTTGGGATTCTCAAATACTGGTACTCGAGTTACAGCAACGGAGATCTATTTGGTCACTCTCGAGTAGCAGAGTGATGCGAAAGACATGGGTCAACTCTGCAGAAGGCCGCTCTCAACGTGATTATGTCTTGCATCTATGCGAAGGGACACATTGTGATGGATCGGGTGTAGGTCAAATTTATCGACTTGTGTCGACTTTGTGAATGATGAGATTTCCTTATCTGCATACAGGTATTTCGACCAGCGAGAATCACGTTGTTTCCAGGCAGCAACTGCCACTACGTGAGTCTGCTATTAGCTCTGACAATACACAATATGCTACTATTCAGACAAAGGCAAATTACTAATTCGAAATACTTCACCCTTCCCAGCCCATTGGTGCCATCTTTATCTGTTACTCTCGACCCAAGCATATGACAAAAGGTTACAAAAAACGCTGCGGACTTTCCAAAATTCATCGCCGATAGCTTGGCTACCATTAATTCGAGGAAACAAAAGCATTGGCAAAATATGTATTGTTGCTTAATGGTTAGAGTACAAACAGCAATACTTACAAAATATTATGTCAAGATAAAGGAAACAAAATTATTTGAAAATTCCATTCAGAAATTATTGTAAAATGTCTATATTAGTACTAAAATGTTTGAAACAGGTGTCACGTACGGTAAAAGAAATATATCTTCACCATTGGTGCCCTATAAAGTCATCCCGAATTTCCCTTCAAAAACTAATAAATAAAATAAAAAATCTAAGGTTCCAAAAATTATACGTTACTCCAATATTAATATTGACACAGTATCAAAAACTGCAGTTGAAGAGATAAGTTCAAGGCTTGTAGATAACAAGTTGATGTTAAATCACAGTAAAACTCATTTTTTACAATTTCTAACATATAATTTGACGAAAGCTGTCATTTTGACTACACATAGTGGGCATATGATAAGTGAGACTGAACAGTTTAAATTTATAGGTGTTCAGATAGACAGTAAGCTGTCGTGGAGAGCCCATCTTCAGGAGCTTGTTCCAAAACTAAAATCTGCTTTTCTTACCATTAGAACAATATCTGAAATAAGTAATTTGTCAACACGAAAAGTAGTCTACTACGCTTACATTCACTTAATTATGACGTACGGTATTATTTTTTGGGGTAACTCGACTGAAACAAAAATGATATCTTTTGCTCAGAAACGGGCGGTTCGAGCAATATGTGGTGGAAGTTCACGAACGTCATGTCGAGTCCTTTTCAGTAGTCTGGGAATTTTGACACTGGCGTCGCAATACGTTGTTTCTTTAATGTCGTTTGTTGTTAATAATATCGGCTTATTCCCACGAGTTAGTAGCTTTCACTCGGTGATTGCTTGACAGAAGTCGAATCTTACATTTGCATCACACCAACTTGACACTTGTACAGAAAGGTGTGCAGTATTCTGCAGCATCCATTTTCAATAAGCTGCCACAATAACTAAAGAAGCTTAGCACTAACTCGCACGCTTTCAAATCTAAATTGAAGAGTCACCTCATGGTTCACTCCTTTTATTCTGTCGAGGAACTCCTAGAAAAATTAAGCGATTAAGTAAATTCATTTTTTTTTCTTTATTGGTTCTTTTCACTTAGTCTTAAGAGGGTCTTGTGCATAGGAATACTTAAAAAAAATTTTATTACCATTTTTGTGTTAAACTTCATGAACTGACTTGTTCCATGACCATGAAGTCTTCCTCAATTAGGTCCTGCGGAACAGAAAACCACATTATTATTATTATTATGAATATAAATGTGCAAAGAATTACCTTTGTTAAGGAATTCATAAAATTTGCCTGGAAAGTATTAAACATTTGGACCGTTTCAGGGCTTTGAAATAAATCCAGTGGCAAAGTTAAAGATTTGTGCTGGACCGGGATTCGAACCCAGATTTCCCGCTTAGGGCCAGCCGTCGCACGCTTCCCTTCCAGAACAAATCTCAGCTTACAACACACTGCGATAGTAGCGGTCCCTGCCAAATAGTACCTCTTACTCGCAGCCTATACTGGATTCCCGCAAAGGACCGGGCACATGCATGTGCATTGAAACTGTCATTGCCAGTTGTGGGCATGTTTACAATTATTGGTAAGGTGTCTGTTGTTTTCGGACATATCCGAAAGAACAGACACCATATCAATAATTGTATAAGCAAATTAACTGTAACATGTACTGCTATTATTGTAGAAATACTAGCTGAAAACCCGGTGTTATCCGTGTATTTATTTATGTATGTCTGCCTTGAGTTAGTACTTCTCCTATCCCTTCTTTCTCTGTCCGTCTACTTTTTACTAAAAACAGTTTATATTTATCGGAGAATATATAAGAAATAAGGCCGTCTAGCATAATGTACAAAATTATAAGTGCAGTATCCAAACAAAGCAAGATACGAAAAGAGCTAAATACGAAAAAGTCTGCTGGTTCGGATGGAATACCAGTTCGGTTTTACAAAGAGTATTCTGTGACATTGGCCCCCTACTTAGGAGCGAATCTTTAATTCAGCGCAAAGTTCCTGGTGATTGGAAAAAAGCGCAGGTGACTCCCGTTTATAAGAAAGGAAAGAGAACTGAGCCACACAATTACAGGCCAATATCGTTGACATCAGTATCATGTAAAATTTTGGAGCATATTCTCAGTTCGAATATAGTAAATTTCCTTCAAACGGAAAAGCTTCTTTCTATGAATCAGCACGGGTTTAGGAAACATCGTTCATATGAAACTCAGCTTACCCTTTTCTCACATGACATCTAGCTAGCCATGGATGAAGGGCAACAGGCGGATTGTCTTTTTCTCGACTTCAAAAAGGCGTTCGATGCGGCGCCACACTGCAGACTGCTAACGAAGATACGAGCTTATGGAATAGGTTCACAGATTTGTGACTGGCTGGAAGACTTCCTAAGTAATAGAACGCAGTACGCTGTTCTCGACGGCGACTGTTCATCAGAGACGAGTGTATCGCCAGGCGTGCCCCAGTGGAGTGTGATAGGACCGCTATTATTTTCTATCTATATAAATGATCTGATGTACAGAGTAAGTTGTAATTTACGGCTGTTTGCTGATGATGCTGTGGTGTATGGAAGGGTATCGTCTTTAACTGACTGTAATAGCATACAGGATGACTTAGACAAAATTGCTAGTTGGTGTGAAGAATATAAGGTGATACTCATGAATAGGACAAAAAATCCCATAATGTTAGAATACAGCATTAGTAGTGATCTTCTTGATGCTGTCGCGTCGTTCAAATACCTAGGCGTAACATTGCAGAGCGATATGAAATGGAACGAACATGTAGGGACAGTTGTGAGTAAGGCGGACAGCCGACTTCGTTTCACTGGGAGAATTTTGGGAAGATGTACTTCATCCCTAAGGAGGGCGCGTATAAAACTCTTGTACGACCACGTCTTGAGTATTGCTCACGTGTTTGGGACCCGCAGCAGATCAGTTTAAAGGAAGACATAGAAGCAGTTCAGAGGCGAGCAGCTAGGTTTGTTACTGGTAGGTTCGACCAATGCGCGAGTGTCACGGAAATGCCCCGGCTAGTCTATTGGTGATCGCTGGAGAAAAGACGACGTTCTTTTAGTGAATTTCTGTTGAGGAAATTTAGAGGGCCGGAATTTGAAGCCGAGTGTAGTAGGATCTTGCTACCGCCTTCTTAGATTTCGCGTAGTGATCACAAGGGAAAGATAAGAGAAATTAGGGCTCGTACGGAGGCATATAGGGATCCTTTTTTCCCTCGTTCTATTTGGGAGTGGAATAGGAAAATAAATGCCTTGTAGTGGTACAGTGTACCATCCGCCACGCACCTTACGGTGGATTGCCGAGTATATATGTAGATGTAGATGGTAATCAAAATACAAATGACATAAAAATCATACGATTTCATAAATTTATTGAGTTGTATGTTGTACAATTGTATAATTCTTCGCGTATATATTCATTTGTATAAGTGCTGTCTGTCAGTAAAATCTGTTCAGAATGCAATTAGAGGTAAAGAAGTAATAGATTAAAACTTGGTGAGTGATGGGGCGGTTCTATGAACGTTACTGTTTACGTTCTCATATGTCATGAACTAAATGTCGTTTTGTGATACAATATCGAAGGTGCATTCAGCTGCTGTGTATATAATGTCTGTTAAATTTCGTTTTGGTACAATATGTTGCGTAGTAATTACAAATTGCAACGTCATACCGAATGCCGTAGTTTTACTCCATGGAAACCGGAAAAGTAATAAGCGAGAAAAATTTTTCCTTTCATAATTTTTCTATGGCTGTCTGCGAGAAAAAGTTCAATAAAGGATTGAAATTATGTTTAAAGTTCGTTGCAACTCGCTATGTACTCTCATTCTCATATACTGTATTTATAAGGCCGCGTCACACAATGTGGGAGTTTTTTGCAACTCCTATTGTTTATGACGTTATATCTCCTGATCCATGTGTCGTATGTGATTCCTACCATTACAGCAATAAGTACCTCACGGTAAGGAAAATGTGTACGAAATACGAATGCAACCGCTCCAGTGGTTTAGGGGAAAATGAGCAGCATTTTCGCTTAATGCAGCAGTTTTTCGCGCATCTCATTGTTTATGACGTCATATCTCGGGAACCATGAGTTGTGCAAGATCTTTATACTTAAGGCACCCGTCCTAATGGATTGAACTTACGCGTTCAAAATTTCATAAAGATTGGAACAAAATTATAGATTTGTATGTAATATGTACACATAAAGAAACACACGGACTCTCTGTTTTTCTATTAAAGATATACTGCTTGTATACTATACCGGTAGCTACTCTGGCATTGCCCAGTCCATACATTGCCCAGTCCGTACACCTGACACAGGCAGTTTGCGCCGGCGTCGATGTTTACAAGATACTTCACGGGTGGCCTTCCCTTTCGAAGCATCCCTTCTTGTGTTTTTGCAGTCTGTGTGTTTAGTTAGTTTCCTCCGAAAGCGTTTTCTTTGTGCACTGTCATATGTTTGAGTATACCGATCGTATATTTTCTTACTCTTGGTCTCGTGGTACGTACGTACGTTGTTGTGGTATTGAGTCCGTAGACTGGTTTGATGCAGCTTTCCACGCTACCCTGTCCTGTGCAAGTGTCTTCATCTGAGAATACGTTTGGCAACCTACATCCTTTTGAATCTGCTTACTGTATTCGTCCCTCGGTCTCCCTCTGCGATTTTTACCCCACACGCTTCCTTCTAACGCTAAGTTGACAATTCCTTGATGTCTCAGAATGTGGCCAACCAATCGAGTCCTTTCTCTTAATCAGGATATGCCAGAAACTCCTTTTCTCCCCGATACGGTTAAGCACCTCCTCATTAGTTACGTTATCTACCCATCTAATTCTCATCATTCGTCTGTAGCACCACATTTAAAAAGCTAGTGCAAAGTGGCAAAATACGTCATTTTTAACACTGTTATTTCAGTTTCTGTTTGTAAAATATAAATATATTATATATTTTGTTATATGTTGGAATTTACCATCTCATCTTGCCTTCTTTAGTTCCTCTTCCTGGCTTTAAAAAAATAAGTTTTGGATGCCCTGTCCCAAGCCGGTCATGAGCACAAGCAGGTCAACATCTTCCCCCACAATGACAACACTTCCAAAATATCTAGTTCTTGAAATAGCAGATGTTACAATCATAAGGTCACCTATACTGAACTTCGGCTAGTGATGTCCGAATCACAATTGATGGGTGCCAAGAAATCACCGTGTTCGTACAGAAAAATTGACTACTTGAAAATGATATATAATCTATTTATATAACACAAACAGAAACTGAAATAATAGTGTTCAAAAATGAAGTATTTGCCACTTTCCACGTATTTTTAAAAACTGTCATTTTTTGACGCACTGTAGTGCCTTAGGTATTGGGAATAGAAAAAAATGGTAACAATCAAATTTGTAGTGAATTTTGTGCTCTTTAAAAAAGAACTGAGACGCAAATGCAGTAGGAGCACAAAAAACGGAGATATTTTGAAAAAACTTTAAAAAGTACGAAATTTTTGTAGTTTTTTGACTGCAAAAAGTTTTCCTAAGAGAAATTTTGTTGGCAAAACTTGGTTTTCTAATCCTTCCAAACATTTGAAGGCGTTAAAAATGTAAAATCGTCTACCTCATCTTTTGCAAGGTATAGTTACGTTTTGACTGGACTAATATTTGATCTTATTAAAACTAACTTTAATTGACATGTAGCTGTGATGTCGGTGGGTATTCAGTTTTTAATGCTGTCTCTTCGTAGTTTACACATTGCGTAAATTTTGTTGCTGCATATATCTGATTAAGATAACGGCACTGTTGTCAGGTCAGACATGAGGGCGTGTACTGCTTTAAAAGAGGGAATACGAAAGCTGGTATTTAGATGGCATTTGACAGGTCAATGGGTGGAGAGAGATTTCAAACATTTCAAATGATGAAATGTTTGTAAATCTAGGGACTTAACTACGTTGGTCATCAGTCCCTAGACTTACAAACTACTTACACTAACTTAAAGTAACGTATGCTAAGGACAACACAAACACCCATGCTCGAGGGAGGACTCAACCCCGACAGCGAACGGCTGCGCGCACCGCAGCAGAGAATCTTAGTGCGCCGGCTATTGTGTCGCGGCGAGATAGATTTCTTGGTGCAGTATATGTCGTAAGTATTCATTAGAAAATGCAATGAGGGTTTCAGGTAAATGACAGTGATGTGTGGGAGGGGATTTGTAATCGATGATATGACTGATAAGAGATATATGTGATGTAACGAGAATCCCAACTTAAGAGTTAAGAAAAAATACACACAAAATAGAGAAACAGAAGGAATTCAAAATTCGAAATGTTTGTAATTCTGTGGGACCAAACTATTTTGGTCATAAGTCCCTAGAATTACAAACTACTTAAACGAAGTAAACGAAGTTAAACTAGCCTAAGGACAAAAACACACATCCATGCCCGAGGGAGGATTCGAACCTCCGACGCGGAAGCCCGCGCGAACCGCAACGTGGCGCACCAGACCGCTCGGCTACTCCCGCGCGGCACAGAAGAAATTGGGTAATGAGAGAGAGAAAGAGAGAGAGGGGGGGGGGAGGAGGAATCCGTAAGAAAATGGCAGGTTCCACCAAAGACGAAGCCGGCGAATAAAAATTAAGAGAAATAAAAGGAGTTATAGAAAAAAAAAGGATCCCAAAAACAGAGATACAGTTCAAAGGAGTAACGAAATGTGAAAGAAATAGAGGACCATAGATTAACTAGAAGAATGATCGACAGAAACAACAAAAAGCACTGTATTGGAGATACTCTAAAAGCCATAGTAGACGAAATAACAGAAGACATTGAGAAAAATTAAAAAATAAAATTAATTTGAAATATCAACATTTCTGGAGGGAAAGAGGAAACAGAATCTTAATGCAGGAACAGAAATGGGTTGACAAAGTAATTGCAAGACAGGAAGAAGCAACTCATTCTATAGAATAATTTCTACTTTACTGGTCGTGCGACAATGGCCGCGTCTTATGTAACGAATTACGCGGCTGTTCCTGTCAGAGGTTAGAGTCCTCCCTCAGCTATGTGTGTGTTGTGCTTAGCATAATTTGGTTTCAGTTAGTTTAAATAGTTTGTAAGCCTAGGGACTGATGACCTCAGCAGTTTAGTTCCTTATGTTTACGAACATTTGAATGTTCAATTTGTCTAACCTTTCACAAATGTAAACTATTACGTCCGCAATTATGTACCATTAGCACTGCCCACGTGACTAGAGGCCCGCATGTGGCGCGCCCTAGTGCACGTTTACGTGGCTACCTGTCTGACGCCTCGTAGACAGTTCCTTCATGCCCTTCACACCACTCTGATCTTATTTGCATGGCAAGAATGGCAGTTTTTTTTTTATTGTAATCCACTTGAGCAATTCTGCTCGTAATATTTTTGACGTCACGTGTTTCATGTAAGTGTTTTTTAATCTTCTGATGAAGTTGTTCCTAGCGACAACGAAACCTAGGTCAAGTACCTTAAAACTACGCAACTGGGTGGCTGATATATAAAATTGTTAAAAATAATTGGATTACGGCTGCTTTTACCAGCCATGTTCAAAGTTGTATGTTCAATTTTACTTGGTTGCTACGCAATAAGAGGATATGGCAGGGCCGCGGTGGCCGTGGGGACTAAGGCGCTCCAGTCACGGTCTGCACGGCCACTACGGTCGGGGGTTCGAATCCCCCTCGGGCATGGATATTTGTGCCGTCCTAGTTCGTAAGTAGTTCATAAGTAGTTTGTAAGTTTAGGGACTGATGACCCCCGTAGTTAAGTCCCATAGACTATACAAACATTTGATATGGCAGGTTTAGAAACAGAGCGCGCGCGAGTACACACACACAGACACACACACACACACACAGACTCACACGCAAATCTTACATAAATTTCACTGCTCTAATAAGAAACCATATCACGCAAGAGTAGCGTAGCGTTGGCTGTTCTGCAACGACTCATATGAGTGACATACGTATTTTTCTCTATTTCCTACTCCAGTAAAATGTCAGGCAACACGAAAGTAGACGAGACATTCATTAAAGACAAAACAGAAGATATTTCGAGTTTATAAAGGGGCATTTACAGACACTGCTTGATATAATACCCCTGAGGTCGACGTAAGATACCGAGCAACAGCTATAATATTTTTTAACCCGTAAACCTCTCGAAAACTTCTTCAAGTGCAAACAGAATTATTAGAATGAATCGTCTCTTATGAATGTAGTTGCCTTTCTCATATAAAAATATCTTTCATTGTGTTTCTCGTCCGTCTTCCATCAATGAGATCGGTTATTTTGGTCCTAAGCAGCTTACACGCTCCTTACCCTTCTCCTAGCAATGGAGAGGTTATCAATGAAAAGCAGGCTATTTAGTCGAGGAGCTGTTGTGATTCTTATTAGCTATCGATATCTCATTTACTGGTACAAAACTGGACAGAGAAATTTTTGAGTTCTTAATACTTGAAATTGTATGTACATTATTGGTAGTTCGACCCACTGTCGCATAACAGTTTTCTACAGTATTTTAATGGTCACTGATTTCGTTGCAATTAAATACACATTATACTATCACAAATAAAAATTTTAATTAATTACTTTACATAAATATTTTGTTGGTATTAAATTATTATTTATATTTGCAAGTAACGTAATTGAGAGCTATAGCAAATATATGTATTTATAGCAAATGTAACTGTTTGTAAGAGTATTGTTTTACTACAAATTCAAGGTCGGATAGATTTTCTTCGTTACCGACATTTTTGATGTTGTATAAAGATGGGATCTCAGGGATTCAGGTCAGATTTAAGGCCGT
Source organism: Locusta migratoria (assembly GCA_026315105.1). NCBI lineage: Eukaryota > Metazoa > Arthropoda > Insecta > Orthoptera > Acrididae > Locusta > Locusta migratoria. The sequence goes on along the minus strand of CM048750.1, from coordinate 222,995,245 downwards.
GCATTGGTTCCACAACTCTACTAAATAAAGATTACCTGACGTAGTCAGGTTTGGAGGCGATCTGATCGTTTTATAGTTTTAGAAATGAAAGCCAAGGTCGCACGTTAATAATTTATTAAATGGTTACCTGTTTCGGTGCACTCTGTCACCATCATCTGGTCTCATATATGTTATAAGCTGGTCATCTTGTTAAAAAAATTGGGTATAAAATAACAAGTGCAACATTGCACTTAGTCACTATATAAAAAATATACAAATTGAAAACATGACAGCTTACAAAATACTGTAAGCTGTGACCAGATGATGGTGACACAGTGCACCGAAACCGGTCGTAATTTAATAAATCATTAACGTGCGATATGGGCTTTTCATTTTGAGAACTATACTACTAAATAAACTCATACACTATTTTATAAACACTTCTCTACCGAAACTTGGTAGAATACAATTGCGCGCGCGATACAGTTTTTTACAAAAAGGTACGTACAAACTTTCAGGAAACATTCCTCACACACAAAGAAAGAAAATATGTTATGTGGACATGTGTCCGGAAACACTTAATTTCCATGTTAGAGCTCATTTTATTACTTCTATTCAAATCACATTAATCATGGAATGGAAACACACAGCAACAGAACGTATCAGCGTGACTTCAAACACTTTGTTGCAGGAAATGTTCAAGATGTCCTCCGTTAGCGAGGATAGATGCATCCACCGTATCTGTTGTTGAGAAGCGTACGAACACGTCGACTGAAATGTGCAGGAGCTCCATAGTGCGTGATCCACATGTTGTGTCGTACTAGTAAAGGCACATGTTCTAGCAGCACAGGTAGAGTATCCCGTATGAAATCATGATAACGTGCTCCAGTGAGCGAAATACTAAAACGAGCTCTAACATGGAAATTATGCGTTTCCGGACACATGTCCACATATCATATTTTCTTTCTTTGTGTGTAAAGAAAGTTTCCTGCAAGTTTGGCCATACCTTTTTATAACACCATATATATATATATAACATCTGTCTTTCATGACATCAGGTAGGAGACTATATATCAAGTATCATTTGTTCCAGAGAAGAACATTTGAAGAATCAACTAATTATTTTGTTTTCTCCCTACTTACATTACGCTAAAATTATATCCGTGGACACATATCAGTATTATTAACATTTTAATTGATTTTACATAAATAGAAATATTTATATACATTTATATTTTTTCAAGTTCAGTCTCCTCCCGGTTTGGCCCATTCTCTAGCATCATGTTACGCCACGACATTGAAACTTGCTTTTCCCATTGTGCGACTGTAACATGTTCGAACAGATGCCTGCTTTTTTTTACCAGGTCCTCCCTGTAACTGTATGGGACTAACAAGTAAACCTGCCCAAGGGGTACACTTCGATTTTGATCGGCTCTGAATGCGTTGTAGAGTAGAGAACAATTTGACACGCCTACTTTTTATACGTGCCCATATGACCTCCATCGTGGTTTAACACCAACTCTCAAAAAGTTTCAAATCTCTATATGAATACAGTTGTATCAGCAACAAATACAATAAAAGTTTTATGGTATTTAATGTATTCTAGAACACTGCACCGAAATTTGTCTAAAAGTAATTTTTCCTATATTCCCCATCCACCCCCCACACAACCAATTATTTCATTTTTAATTTCGAAATTTGACGCTGTTCAAAAGACCCATTTCTCAGAAATAAGCTAGAAATATATATATCGCTACGCGTGCCTCAAGTGTGTCCCTTCTTTGCTGTATATCGAACGAGCGCATAGCAATGTGTTTCCTGAAAAAAAAAAAAAAAAAAAAAAAAGACTCCAATACCACTAGATGCTCGAATTTTGTAACAACGATGCCGTAAATTTTGCTGTTAGTGAAATGTCGAAGTGAAAAACCAAATGGGGATGAGGACGGGGGAACAATTAAAAAAATTACTCTTACGACAAATTTGCTTGCCCTATTTCAACGTACATTAAAAGCCACAGAAATTTCATTTGAAGTATGTTTTTATACGTTGCCGTTCCATCGGCATGCATTTAAAAACAGTAAACTTTAATTTTTTTCAGTTTCATTCCTCAAAGGATGCATGAACACGAATAAAAATTCGTGTCTCTTGTTTTGCTGCACAGTGTAACATTGTCTAAGTCGATCAAATCGAAGTGGCAGATTTACTTGTAAGTTCTCTCTCCTTTGTACACGTAACACACCATCACTTTCCACCTTCATTCGTTGACGTCATTTCTGTAACAAAATCAAATGTTCAAATTGAAAGTTTCTCGCTTCACTTTCTCTCTTACAAAATTTCCGTCTGCTGTGTGTTCAACATGTTCTAGCTGAATGCCTTTGTACAACGTTATGTTAATCTGACTGCGTATTTTTAACTGTATTCTATGTGAATGTAAAGGTATTGCAAAACCTATCTGACTGCGTAATGTTTATTATAATGAGACAAAAACTGAAAAATGTCGTCACAAAGTTAACTGTCTGAAAATCACTGATAATAAAAATCACTGTGTTAACAATTCTGGCCCTACGAACTTGTTTCTGAGTGAACTAACAATCTTTAACGGAATGTAACAAACACAATATTTATCGATGCAATCTGACTCTGTGCAAACACTTGTTAACCTGAACACTGTATGAATTGTCCTACCATTAAATCTGTAAATAATACTGAACTGTAAGCTTGACATAAACTGATTATTTCTCACTTCCACTTACTGCATAAATTTGCGCAATACCAAATTGCTTCCTGCTGCACTACTGGAAAACTAACTACAGAAAACATCTATGGGACTTTTAATAAAAATGTGAGGAGGGATAAACTGGTAATCTGTTTAAGAAACTCGAACTAATTATTCAAATGGAATATCTGGTTTATTTTCTAACTGATGTAACGTCATGAAAATTACTAACAATGTCATGTTTATGATTTTAAAATCTTTCAGAGAAAAATATAACTCAGGTATTTAATCTGACTACAAAATTATTTTTAAACAAAGATAAACATTTCTTTACTGTTCTTAAATTTAACTCGATGTACACAAACAATGTTACAACAATACCATATTTCAAGAACACTACCCATGAAATTCCTATTTCATAAAAAACGCAATCTCAAAACTAAACTATTACAATAAATACTTTTCCTAACACAGAAAGGGGTCCCTAGCATGAATTGTGAGACCACAAGCTAACAGCAAGATCTTTCCCGACTAATGCCATAGACACATGCCAAGTATTTCATGAAAAACTTCAAAAGATCGTTTCTCCAACGTCGTTCATTCCTTTTCGTCTCCATATCTTAAACAAACAGCTTGGCTCAGCATTCAAGTCTCAAAATCTCATCTCCTCGTCTATCCCGCCGGAACGACAACTGCACACAACCACGGTCCCCACGCTTCTGCATCTCAATCGCGCGCATAGCAAAGTCTACACTCTCAATAATCACAACCCTACTTACCGGCAACAATATTATCACCTTCTCCATCGGAAAAAAAAGCCTGCAACCGAACATAAATGACCCATGCTTGACTAGCTCGATACCGGTCTCAAATTCGCGGTACATTTGAATATGAAATGGATACTTAACTACGGGGTCATCAGTCCCCTTACTACTTATGAACTAGCTAATACTAAGGACGGCACAAATATCCCTGCCCGAAGGAGGATTCGAACCCCAGACCGTAATGGCCGTGCAGACCGTGACTGACGCGCCCCAGTCCCCTCGGCCACCGAGGCCGGGAATTTTTAAGCAATAAATAGTTGTTGTTGTTGTTGTTGTTGTTGTTGTTGTGGTCTTCAGTCCGCAGACTGGTTTGATGCAGCTCTCCACGCTACCCTGTCCTGTGGAAGTCTCTTCATCTGAGAAAATGTTCGGCAACCTACATGCTTTTGAATCTGCTTACTGTATTCGCCCCTCGGTCTCCCTCTACGATTTTTACCCCACACACTTCTTTCTAATGCTACGTTGACGATTCCTTGATGTCTCAGAATGTGTCCTACAAATCTATCCCTTCTCTTAGTCAGGATATGTCAGAAACTCCTTTTCTCCCCAATTCGGTTAAGCACCTCCTCATTAATCACGTGATCTACCCATCTCTTCTTCATCATTCGTCTGTAGCACCACATTTCAAAAGCTTCTATAATCTTTTTGTCTGCACATCTTATCGTCCACGTTTCACTGCCATACAATGCTGCACTCCAGGCAAAAGCTTTCAGAAAGGACTTCCTAACATTTAAATTAATGTTGGATGTTAACAAGTTTCGCTTCTTTAGAAACGCTTTTCTCCCCATAGTCATTCTGCATTTTATATCTTCTTTACTTCGGCCATCAGAAGTTATCTTGCTACCCAAATAACAAAATTCATCTACTTCTTTTATGTCTCATTACCTAATTCAGTTCCTTCAGCATCGCCTGATTTTTTCACATTACATTCCATTACATTCGTTTTACTCTTGTTAATGTTCATCTTATATCTTCCTTTCAAGACACTGTCCATTCCACTCAATTGATCTCAATTGCTCTTCCAGATCCTTGGCAGTCTCTGATAAAATTACTATGTCATCGGCAAACCGCAAACTTTTTATTTCTTCTCCCTCAACTTTAATTCCCTCTTCAAATTTCTCCTTCTACTCCTTCCATTATATATAGTACCCTCTAGAAATGCCACAACTGTAGCAAACATGTATGGGCATAAAAAAATTAAAAAAAAAAGACAACAACTGTGTTTTGATCAAAGCATATCCTTACACAGAAGAAACTAAATACTGATAAAGCAAACACAGATCAAAAACAGGGCTTAAACATCATCATGATTATTTCCTATTCTTTTTAAAACAAAGATAACAAGTAAAGAAATATTTCAGCTGTTTTAAGGCATAGTCACCAGAAGAACTAAGACACTTCTCCTATACTGGCATCCACTTTGGTATTCCTGTTCCAAAGAAGACCGCAGACTGTAAATGGAGCCAACATCTGACAGTGGTCTGCAATTCTTCGTTGTCAAACGCTTGCCGGAGGGCAGAAATTTATTGAGGTGCAAGAAAAATGGAAATCTCTGGGAGCGAGATCATAACTGAAACTTCCTGGCAGATTAAAATTGTGTGTCGCAACCGGGCTTCGAACATGGGACATTCGCCTCTCGCGGACATCCGCTTTAACGTCTGAGCTATCCCGGCACGTCTCACGCTGCCGCCTCAAAACTTTACTTCCGCCAGTACCTCGCCTCCTACTTTTCAAAATTCACAGAAGTTCTTCTACGAAACTTACAGGAATAGTACTCCTGGAAGAAAGGATATGGTGGAGACATGGGTTAGCCACAGCCTAAGGGATGTTTCTAGAGTGAAATTTTCACACTGTAGCGGAGTGTGCGCTCATATGAAACTTCCTGGCAGATTAAAATTATGTGCGGGAACCAGAATTCCAACCTGGGACATATGGCTTTCGCAGTTTGAAAAGTAGAAGGCGAGGTACTGGCATAAGTAAAGTTGTAAGGCCGTATCGTGAAGAGTACCGGGATAGCTCAGACGTTAGAATGCTTGCCAGCAAAAGGCTAAGGTTCCAGGTTCGAATCCCGGTTCTAGCACACAATTTTAATCTGCCAGAAAGTTTCATATCAGCGCACACTCCGCTGCAGAGTGAAAATTTCATTCTGAAAAATTCCCCTAGGCTGTGGTTAGGCTATGTCTCCAACATATCCTTTCATCCAGGAATGGTAGTCCTGCAAGTTTCTCAGTTGAACTTCTCTGAAGTTTAGAAAGTAGGAAGCCAGTGGCAGAAGTAAAGTATTGAGGGAGGACCGTGAAGAGTGCCGGGATAGCTCACAATTTTAATCTGCCAAGAAGTTTCATATCAGCACACACTCCGCTGCAGAGTGAAAGTTTCATTCTTGAAACATCTCTTAAGCTCTCTTAAGCAGCAGCGGATTGTGCGCTGATATGAAACTTCCTGGCAGATTAAAATTGTGTGCCGGAATCGGGACTCGAACCTGGGACCTCCGCTGCAGAGTGAAAGTTTCATTCTGGAAACATCCCTTAGGCGGTGGCTAAGCCATGTCTCCGCCATATCCCTTCTTCCAGGAGTGCTAGTCTTGCATGGTTCGCAGGAGAGCTTCTGTGAAGTTTGGAAAGTAGGAGGCGAGGTACTGGCGGAAGTAACGGTGTAAGGCGGCATCGTGAGTCGTGTCGGGATAGATCAGTTGGTAGAGCGCTTGCCCGCGAAAGGCAAAGGTCCCAGGTTCGAGTCCCGGACCCGGCACACAGTTTTGATCTGCCAGGAAGTTTCATCTCTTAAGCTGTGGCTAATTCATGTCTCCAGAACATCCTTTCTTCCAGGAGGGCTAGTCCTGCCGGTCGCGGTGGCCGAGCGGGCTGCGGCGCGCCAGTCATGTCCTGCACGGGCACTACAGTCGGGGGTTCGAATCCTCCCCCTCGGGCATGGCTATTTGTGCCGTCCTTAGTATCAGTTAGTTCATAAGTAGTTTGTAAGTTTGTAAGCTCTAAAAACAGCGATGCTACTCTTGCAAAGTTCTCAGGAGAACTTCTATGAAGTTTGGAAACTCGGAAGGGAGGTACTGGCAGAAGTAAATTAAATTTAGAAGAAACTTCAATAGACACACGTTTTGTTCCTTTAATGATGCGTAACAGTTGCCGTACACCGAAACGTATTCGACGAGCATTGCCATGGAGCAGCCCAACAAATAAGGTAAACATTCCTACTTACACTCAAAGAAATTTCTGCCCACCAGCCAGCGTTTGTAGTTTGCCAATGACGAAGAGCTGGAAACGACTATCACACGCTGGTTCTGTTCACAGGCGGCAGGCACAGGAATAAAAAAAAGGTGATTCCACGATATGACAAGTGCCACTATTACTTTCCTACGTTGAAATATAGCTCATATATTGCTGTACATGTTGCAAACAAATTTTTTCCCTGTAACTATGCTTCTTTCTTCGTTTGAGTTTTTCAGTTATTTATTTATTTTAAGAAAAGGGAAAGTCACTTTCGGGATTCGCCCTGCGTAATGACCTAGATTTATTTAGAATGTAACTTGAACCGAGTGGAGTGGGCTGTTTTTCCTCAGCTCCCTTCTGTTATTTACTCAGCTCCCGTTCGGACGGGGATTAGTTTCGTTCTCTTGTTCCTCTCGAAAGGTCAAAGGTTGTCCGTGCGCGACATAATAGACACCGCTTTGAAAGGAGGAAACTGAGTTTTATTTCGTCTGCTAATCCGATCCATCCCAGTCGGTCTGAGGGAGTCAATATGTGGCCTCGCGACTCTTCACTGATCGAGGAAAGATAGATCTTTTGATGGATGTAAAATAAAATACGACTGAACACTGCGCGGAATTTTGGCACGTCGTGGAGTGCATGAGTGCAATAACTGTAGTGGACTTTCCCCCCTTTATAAACTGTGGTGCCGCGGCAGAATAGCAGTGTGCACTAAGGCGTCTGTCTCACTGCGGTGCGCGCGGCCGTTCGCCGTCGGGGGTTCAAGTCCTCCCTTGGGCATGGTATTTGTGTTGTCCTTAGCATAAGTTAATCTAAGTTCAACTAGTTTGTAAGCTTATGGACTAATGACCAACGAGGTTAAGTCCCTTAGATGTACAAACATTTGAACATTTGTGAATCGTGGCATTAAAACTTCCACATTTTCCTTGGGAGGCAACCGTATTTCTATTTTAAGTCCGATAACAGTTCTTTTTTTGCCGACCGGTTTCCATAACCATTATACAATTGTTATTTCAAAAATCCTGCAGTCAGTGCATAGAACCAAAATTTAATTGTTTAAAATTAGCTTCAGAAACGTACTATAGTTTCTGTACTATGATTTCCTTACTAGTATTCCTCATAAATATCCAAGAAGTAGGGGAGAGCGGGGCAAGACGGGGTACTTAAGCACTTAACAATTTTCGTAGGCTTATAAAATGCTCTAGTAAAATACCAGAGCCGCGGAGGAGTAGCCGAGCGGTCTAAAGCGTCTCGCTGCGGAGCGCGCGGTTGCTCGCCGTGCAGGTTCGAGTCCTCCCTGGGGCATGGGTGTGTGTGTTTGTCCTTAGGTTAGTTTACCTAGGTTTAAGTAGTTTGTAAGCTACGGACTGATGACCACGCAGTTTGGTCCGATAGAATTACAAACATCTGAAACATCTGAAAATACCAGATATTCCACCTTAAACTTCAGTATTTCTAGAGTTTTTAAAAAATTGGACCAAAATTGCTAGTATTTACTATTAAAAAAATTTTCCATGGTTTACAGTGAGGGCAAGATGGGGTACGCAGGTGGGGCAAAATGGGTTACCTCAATACTGTATAAGGCAAAGGTAATTAAATGATTCAATGAACACAGGTTTACAAATTTATAAAAGATTTATTTTAATTGTTGTTGTTGTTGTCTTCAGTCCGGAGACTGGTTTGATGCAGCTCTCCACAATACCCTATCCTGAGCAAGCCTCTTCAACGTCACATAAGAACGGCAACCTACATCTGTCTGAATCTGCTTACTGTATCCATCTCTTGGTCTTCCTCTTCGATTTTTACCCCACACACTTCCCTCCAATGCTAAATTTACGATACCCGGATGTCTAAGAATGTGTACTACCAAGCGATCCCTTCTTTCAGTGAAGGTATGCCAAAAATTTCTTTTCTCCCCAATTCTGTTCAGTACCTCCTCATTAGTTATGCGATCCACCCACCTAATCTTCAGCATTCTTCTGTAGCACCATATTTCAAAAGCCTCAATCCTCTTCCTGTCCGCACTGTTTATCGTCCATGTCTCACTCCCATACAAGGCAACACTCCACACAAATGCCTGCAGAAAGGACTTTCTTAGGCTTAAATCAATATTTGAGGTTAACAAATTTCTCTTTTTCAAGAACGCTTTTCTACCCATGGCCATTCTGCATTATATATCCTCTGTACTGCGACCATTATTTGTTATTTTACTGCCCAAGTAACAAAACTCATCTACCTCCTTTATTGCTTCGTTTCCCAATCTAATTCCTTCTTATTTTAATATCTATTGAAAATGCATGAAGTAAACATTGTGTGATGTTAAAGTTCAGTTTATTGTTTTTCAGTTATTATCGTCGGTTTGTAAGCAAAATTCACAGACAGGATGTACCTCTGCATCCCTGTCCTCTTCTCCCGCACATAAACAGTGCGCCCACTTTTTGCAAGAGACGCATGACAGCCATCCTTCTGTTGACTGCGAGTAGAAGCAGCCGCAATACAGGCACGCAGTGTCATCTTCTTCTAATCAGCTTTCTTCTTCATTTTATTTATCTTATTTGCCAAGTTCGTCATAGCTTTTTTATTCTTCCCTTTATTCCTTTATTCTTGCCTTTACAAACAAAGAGGGTTGTTAACAGTCTTCTCAGGTGAACTCTTTCCTTCTTGTTCCTTCTTTTTTTCAGACTTTACTTGCACTCTCCAGTTCCCTTCTGTAAGAGGAGCTAGTAACAACAACAGTTTTTCATTTTTGTGGCCTGTTTTTCGGTACCCCCATCTTGCCCTGCCACTAGGTACTCCGTCTTGCCCCCAGAGACCATTTTTCCATTAGGTTAATATTATAGCACCCAGGATATATTCAATTAGTTATTGGGTGCATTAATTTATTGCTAAACAAGCTGTTTTTTCATTGATAAGAGTGTGAGAAGCAATTACTTCTCTTACTTTTTCGCGTCTGAAAACGACGAAAAATTATATCAGCACAGACGAAAAACCGTTTGGACGTATTCACTCCGAATGGTTAGCTCAAAATGACTGCCATCACTGTCAGGAACTCGCATAGCAAGTACCTACTAGTTCAACTATTTGCCGCTAGGTTGCGATATCTGTCGTGGTAGAGCTTACGAAAACCCCGTCTTGCCCTCCACCACATCTTGCCACGCTCTTCCCTAACTCAATCCAGTTATATTGTTGAGCAGAACTGCAAAGTTCTTCCCTGTTTATATTTGTACTTCATTTGACTGTCTCTTCTTTGAGAGTTACTACAGCGCTATACCTGGAAAGCATCAGTTGCCGTAGAAATTTCTCTGGGGTGAACGTGATATCCTTTTGCTACAAGCTATTTTCAATTACTGTAAACAGAAATGCAAATTTAAATAATTCTTGTGGTTTTGATGTTCTTCAGTCCGGAGACTGGTTTGATGCAGCTCTGCACCCTACTCTAACCTGAGCAAGCGTCTTCATCTCCTCGTAAGAACGGCAACCCACATAAATTACTGTATTCGTCTGCTGGTTTCCCTCTGCAATTTTTAAGCTACAAAATTACCTCCAAATCACGATTCCTCGATGTCTAAGAAAGTGTCCTACCAATCCATTTCATCTTTTAGTCAACGTATGCCAGAAATTACTCTTCTTCCTAAGTTTATTCAGCACCTCCTCAATAGTTAGGCGACCTATCCACCTAATCATCAGGCTTCTTCTGAAGCTCAACATTTCAAAAGCTTCTATCCTCTTCGTATGTGTGCTATTTATCGTCCATATTTCACTACCGTACAAAGCAACACTCCACACTTATGCCTTCAGAAAACCTAACACTTAAATTACTGTGCGGCTATCAGTATCGTTGCCAACCTTCTCGGCTGAAATTAATCGATTGTCATGCTGTTGCTGCAATGTTGACATCCAGAGCTTATCAAGTTTAATACCTTCCTGTTTTTTGTTAAAATTATTTCGGTGTTAAAAAATTTCAATGGCCTCTCTGTGCATAAGCGCATAATAATGCGACGTCTTTGCTATGACGGACGTTTCGCTAAATTTTATTTCGTGGTCACCTTCTTGATACACGTGTTCCGCTACAGTCGATTTATCAGTATGTCCGAGGTGGCAGTTTCTTTTGTATTCGCCCAGACGAGTGTTGACACTTCTTTTTGTTGTACCTATGTAAACTTGTCCACAACTGCAGTGGATTTTATGGAAACCTGCTGTAGCCAAGGGATGTCGCTTATCTTTTGCAGAGCTTAAAAAAATTCAATAATGGTTAGTCTGAAAACAGTTTCCACATCGTACCAATGCGATCAGTGACCTTACTGATAAATGGTAGAAAAAATCTTTCCCCTTAGGTTGTTGTCGTTCCTCGTCCGTCCTGGTTGTCAGTCTAGGGCGTAGTGCGCGATCTCTCTGTCAGAATAGACAATTTTCTTAAAGATCACACTAAGATGTTCAATTTCATCATCTGAGCTGGGGGCTCTAATGTTTTAATCACGCCTCTTTTTTCAAATCAAATGTTCAAATGTTTGTAGAGCTTATGGAACGTAACTACGAGGTCATCAGTCCCTAAACTTACGAACTACTCATGAACTAGCTAATACTAAAGACGGCACAAATATCCATGCCCGAGGGGGGATTCGAATCCCCGACAGTAGTGGCCATGCAGATCGTCATTGGCGCGCCGCAGACCGCTAGGCCACTGCGGCTGGCGCCTCTTTTTTGTCTTGGGTGGTGGTTAGAATCTTTTTGAAGATAGCGATCTGCCTGTGTGTCTTTCCTGTAGACCTTATGAATAAACGATCTGTCCTCTCGTTTGATAACCGCCACACCTACAAAGTTCAGTTCACCATCGCTTTCTTTTTACACAGTGAATTGAATTCTAGGATTGATACTGTTCAGATGTAACAGGTAGGCATTCAGCTCTCTTCACCTTGTGTCCATATAACAAATGTGTCGTCAACGTAACGATACCATCTGGCTGCTCTTCTTCTGGCTGTCTGCAGCGCCTGTTGTTCAAAGTTCTCCATGAAAAAGTTAGCAACAGCCGGACAAAGAGACCTACCCACAGCCACCCCGTCAATCTGTTCATAAAAACATTATTATATTGAAAAAAAAAAAGTTGTTGTGAGGCAGTATTTGAATAATGCCACAATGTCACTAGGAAAAATATCCGCTATGCAGGTGATAGCTTCATTCACCGGAATCATGGTAAACAACGAAACCACATCAAAACTGACCAGGACGTCATCAGGGCCCACATAATTTCTTTATAATATCGATAAAATGACATGCATTCTTAATATGGCTATCAGTACCGCTAACATAAGGTTGCAGCAACGAGGCAAGTTACACTGAAATAATTTTAACAAAAAAGAGGAATGTTTTAAACTTGATAAGATCTGGATATCAACTTCGCAGCAAAATCATGATAATCGATTAATTTCAGTCGAAAAGGTTGGCAATAGCAGAGACCGTAGCACAGCCGACGTCACAAGATTGACAGCGGCGCTTATATATACGGCGCTCACTCACGCTCTCATTGCAGTACGCCGGTTTACCTCGGAGGGTGCCTTACATGAAACTTCAAAAATTTGTAGAGGGGGAGTGAGTAAATATAAGTTTGATAATGACTGCATGTTCGGAAATGTCATCCAATGGCGCTATGAGCATTTCATTTTGTCTGAAACTGTGATACAAATCCGTTCTACTACTACCTCTATGTTTTCCAAATTTTGAGGATGAAGTAGTACGAACCAAAACAAGAAAAAAAGTCTGGTGAACGTGGGCTCTAAAATAAATACCTTAAAAGCTATGGACATTTGGTTATTAGATGTGAAGTATTCACATCATCTCCCCCTCATTTCCCCTATCCTTGCCCTTCACCTTCTGCCCACTACCTGAACATCTCATATCCCACACCCCAAACATCTCCCCCTCCAACCTCTATGCGTCTATATCCTTGCTCCCTTTCAATCCTTCTTCTCCTCTATATCCTCCTCCACCTCTCATATCTTTCTATTTTGTGATGAAAATAGTAGACAACAGAATTGTCAAACCTACGTCGCATTTATGTTATTGAGATTTTCATACATAAATATTATTCCAATTTCCGAATCTCCCGGTGGATTTGAAAATAAAATGATTTCTTTCATGCTAACATTGTTCTCTAAGCTACGAAAACAACAACAAAATCATCTAAATTGGTCATGTCTTTCTGTTCAAAAAATGTTCAAATATTTGTATAGCTTATTGGACTTAACTACGGGGTCTTCAGTCCCTAAACTTACAAACTACTTAATAACTAGCTAATCCTCAGGACGGCATAAATATCCATGCCCGAGGAGGGATTCGAACCCCCGACCGTAGTGGCCGTGCAGACCGTGACTGGAGCGCCTCAGTCCCCTCGGCCACCGCGGCCGGCGTCTTTCTGTAGTAGTGATCTTCCATAAGTGCGGCAACCGATTTTTGTAACCTTCAGTTTCTTCATTTCCTCTTCCCTCCACTCTTCATCTCTCTCAAGTTCATTTCCTCCTTCCCTTCATCTTCGTCTCCACCTCTTTCTACAAATGTTCAAGGGACCATACTGCTGTGGTAATCGGTCCTTAGACTTACGATCCACTTAAACTGACGTGAAGGACAACACACACACACAATATATATATATATATATATATATATATATATATATATATATATATATATTCTCCGAGGGAAGACTTGAACCTCCGGCGGAAGTGGCACGCAATTCGTTACATGGCGCCTCAGACCGCGCGGCAATGTGTGCGCAGACCTCCTCCTACGCCTCTTTCATCCATCTTCCATGTTTCTGTATATCTTCTTCTTCCCTCCTGTTATAAACAGTGCTAAGTGTCATTCACAGTAACAGTTCCTACATTCATTCAAATCTTCCTTTGGTCCATCTTGTCCACCCTCCTGTATGTTCACCGGCTCCTCCACCATCAATCTTTCCGTTTGCCCCTGTCACTGTACATCTCCTGTTCCCCTTATCTTCCCGCTATGTATGAAAAATTACATATGTTTGACAACTTTTTTGGCGAGTGATCGAAGTTTATCACAAGTTTATCACCTCCAGGAAAACATACACATCTTTTCTAAGTTTCATGGTGATCTGTACCGCGGTGATAAAACTTATTGTTCGGTCAATTTTTCAGGCACATTTAATGGCATTGCAAACAGCCCTCCACCATGTCTCATACGGTGGGATGCGGGACATAAATACAGATGAGAAAATAGATGAAAGTGCCAAATTTGATCGTGATAGTGATCCACCAAACCAAGTACGAGGCGCGTCCAGAAAGTAAGTTCCGTTTGGTAATAAAATAAAATTGTACAAAGATACAGAAGAAATTTTTATTGCACAAAATTCTACAACTCTTAAACTACTTTGCCACATAACTGCCGAAATTTTGTAGGCACTTGTCATAGCGTGCCACAAGTTTTTGCAAGCATCCTTCACAGAAGGTTGCCTCCTGTGTATTCAACCATGTGGTAACAGTTCTTTATCATCGTTGAAGTGTTGACCACCAAGGACAGATTTTAGGTGAAAGAAGAGATTTAAGTAGCTATGAGACAGGTTCGAGCTGTATGGAGGATGACTAAACAGGTCCCATTCAAATTTCCGTAAGAATTGTTTGGTCACATTCGGTGTGTGAGGTCAGGCATTATCTTGAAAAAAATTCTTTTAACAGTAATCCTCTTCTTACACCTAAAATCTGTCCTCGGTGGACAACACTTTAACGATGATGACGAGCTGAAAGAACATGTTACCACATGGTTGAATACGTATGCGGCAACATTCTATGAAAAAGGCACACAAAACCTTGTGCCATGCTATGACAATTGCCTACAAAATTTCGGAAGCTATGTAGAAAAGTAGTTTAACTGTTGTAGATTTTAGTACAATCAATATTTTTTCTGTATCTGTACCCGTTCGTTTTATATAACCAAACGGAACTTACTTTCTGGACGCGCCTCGTATGTGATTCTTATCGTCAGGAGTGCATACAAAAATTATTATTTCTACACTTTGTGGAAATTTCCTTTTTTCCTTTGTAACTTTCCCGAATTCGTTCTGGTAGGTAATCCAGAACCACAAAGGAATTAAAAAAAACATTAATAAAGAATTACCCCTCTCCATTAGTCTTGTGTAGTTCGCGAACGAACTAGTTCGGAAGAGCGTTCCCAAAGGCGAACTACGCCTCTTAGTTCGTCCGCTCCTTTTCCGTAGACTGACGGGTAACAGCGAGAGGACGTGAGAGCGCGCAGAATCGCGTGATTCCCTTCTGCCAGTTACCGGCATTTCAAGCTGAGATGCAGCTGAGCTGTAGTTTCGTAGTTCACTGCTAGAAATTTTCTTTTCTAAGGTATTCATCAGTGTTTAAATATAGCCCTCATTCCATAGTGTAAAGAAGTAAAGAGAACTCAAAAATTAACATCGTTTGCATTTATATGCGAGAAATTATGCGTCAACCATTTTCTCTCAACATGTAAATAACTGGTTTATTTGCTTAAGTATTTGATGTCTAATTGCTCAAAAATACGGGTAATAGCACACGCTTGGGCAACACTGATCGTTATATAAAAAAGCTGCCATACCAAAAGAAAGAGCTCTTTTAGTAGCAGTAGCAAAAGCCAAAAAAAGAACGGACGAACTAAAGAGAGCGATCTACTTCGTGGCCGAGCTGCGAAGTAAAAGGAGAGGCACCGGTTGCGAACTAAAATATGCGCGATCGGTCGCGAACTAAATATGCGTGATCGGTCGCGAACTAAAAGCGCGATCGGTTAGGAACTAAAATATAAAAAATGCGCGATCGTTCGCGAACTAAAGTTTGAGAGATCGGTCGCAAACTAAAATATGCGTTATCGGTCGCGAACTATTATTCCGAAGACCGAAGAGCGAGATGGCGCGCAGCAGAATCAAAAATGACGTGTTTGCCTTCTGCTGATGAGAGCCATTTCGAGGTGAGCGCCTGCCTGCTAGATTACATAGTTCAGTGCTACACAATTTCTGTTTTGAAGTATTCTGCACTCTGCAATATCTGACTGATAAATTCCATAATACCAAGATATAGAGATTAATCTTAAACGCGAGAAATTATCCACTAACTGTTTCTTTTGGTTTGCGTGATATGGTTAGCGGATCAAGTAGCAAGCGCATGAAGCAGCTAGGTGGGGGAACTTCTCCCTCCACCTGCACGCGCAGACCACGCCGCTCAGCCGTCACTGGGAGCGGACGAACTAAAAGAACGAACTAGTTCGCGGCAGAGCCGCGAACTAAAGTGAGCGCTCCCGATCGCGAACTATCATGCGCAAGTCTACGCTCCATCGTTGGTCTTGAGACCCAGCCCGAAAAAGTTCAACCAAATTGGTCAAGCCGTTCTCAACTGATGCTCTTACATTCATGCGGCAACTGATTTTTATATGAGGAGTCTCTTTTCAAAAGTAATCACCAGAGGCTTGAGCACATCTCACTGTTTAACGAGCCGAAGCATTCCGTTTCCAGAATTCCTGTGGCTGTGACGAGAGGCAGTCTTCCTCTGTGTCCTTCAGTTCCTCGTCCAAGTTTTAGCGCTTCTATTTGAAATGTGTTCTTTTAGCGGACCAAACAGATATATGGCGACATGATCGAATGTCCGGTCTGTAGGGCGGATGCTCAAGCTACTCCCACTTAAATCGTCCAGTGCACTTTATGTGATACTGGAAACGTGTGGACGAGCGTTATCATGGAGCAGAATCACTCTCATCGTGAGCAGCCCAGGTCGTTTGCTCTTAATGGAATTGTGTAGGGTATGAAGTGTCTCACACGCCACTGTGGATGGTTTTTTCCGTGCTCTAGGAATTCGATGAGTGTCGGACCTCGGACGGGCAGCATCACCTTGCCTGTTGAGGGCACAGCCTTGAATTTTTTAGTGGGAGGTGACGATGCACGCTCCGCGTTACTAGATGTTACACTACGCTATCCCAAAGCGGCATATTCAAATTTCGACCGGTTTGGTTCATAAGACGTTTCGTATTTTTCATTTGAACATCCATCTTAGATTCCTATTTAGACTGATGCTAATATCTACATCTACATAGATACTCTGCAAATCACAGAGGGTTCATTAACCACTTTCATAACTTTTCTCTACCGTTCCAGTCTATAATAGAGCGCGGGAAGAAAGAACACCTAAATCGTTCCGTTTTCGATCTGATTTTCTTATTTTATTGGGATGGTCATGTCTCCCTAAGTAGGTGGGTGCTAGCAAAATATTTTCACATTCATAACTAATAGTCGATGATTGAAATTTCGTAAACAGATCACGCCGCAATGAAGAACGTCATTCTTTTAATGATTTCCACCCCAATTCGTGCAACATTTCCGTGACGCTTCCCCCCCCCCCCCCCCCGTAACGTGATAGAACAAAACGAGCTGCCCTTCTCTGAACCTTCTCAATATCTTCCGTCAGTCCCACCTAGTGAGGGTCCCACAAGGGGCAACAGTACTCCAGGAGAGGACGCACAAGTGGGATGTAGGCAGTCTCTTTGGTGGAGCTGGTGCATCTTCGAAGCGTTCTGCCAATGAAACGTAACCTTTGATTCGCCTTCCCCACAATATGTTCTATGTGTTCTCTCCAGTCAAAGTTGTTCGTAATTGTAACTCCTAGGTATTTGGTAGAATTTACGACCTTAAAGTTTGACTGATTTATCGCGTAATTGAAGTTCAGTGGATTTCTTTTAGTGGTCATGTGTATTACTTCACACTTTTCTTTATTTAGTGTCAATTGCCAATTTTCGCACCAAGTAGAAATTTTGTCTAAATCGCTTTGCAGTTGCTTTTGATCCTCTGTTGACTTCACTAACCGATAAACGACAGCATCATCCGGGATCCACCTGATACATATCGCTAACTGAAGATTAGTGTCGCTCTATCCTTACGTCTTTTATCGCCTAGAAGTGAGTTTTTCTTATTATCATATTTCCTTTAAAACATTTCTCTCATTTGGTACGCTGGTAATATTTTGCCATAAGTACTTCATTTCAGAAAATTACGTTTCGCGAGGCTCAAAGAAGTACTTTAACTGCGTTAGTTTGTCGGTGGAAGCTACGAGAAAACTTTTTAAAAGTTGTTTATGCACATAAGTAGCAGCTGAAGTGTCACATTGTATATTTCATGAACACTCGGGACCTTCGGCGCAAAGTTCTGCCGTCTAGTTAGTCTCTTTGCTTTTATGATGAAACGACCGTCGTTAACGCTGCCTTAAAAGTCACACAGAACCACAGAGGAACGTAAAAGGAACATTACTGGGAGTGTAGAGGCGCTTTCGATCCGTTAGGAAGGAGGGTGGGTGGGTAAATCGAGGGAATGAGGTGAGAAAATACCTGTGGGGAAATAGGAGTGCGAATTTCAACAGGTACGTTGCTGTGAAAGGAAGCTAATTCGTGTGTACCTGAGGCTATGTACCACCACAGTAATACGTTCTCTGCTGCTTGCATGCACCATAGTTGGAATTTACGTGTAATGTAAGGAACCACAGAAACAAACGGCCCTCTCCGCGTCTCGTTAGGAAAGTGAAGAAATCTTGTATTTGTTAACTGCTGGCTCGTGCCCAGGGCGCCCACATCTATTTCTGTCAGTTTTAGAGAAAAGGAGCCGCGGAGGTTAAAACGAAAACACCGCAGGGTGAAACCTTTAAGACGTGCTACAAGCTAAAGTAGAGCTAGAGATTAAATGATTTTTCTACAATTTGCTCATGGCAAGGAGCGATCTTGTAATGTATTTTGTGAATAATGAAATGCCAAGATCGCGGTATTTCGTCTTTATTTATGAAACACGACCAGTTTCGATGTACATAGACATTACCTTCTGGTCTCTGCACTGAATTATAACATTATCACATAAATGCACGTTGTAGCCAGTTGGATAGTACCAGTACTAGCACGAGGATGGCACCGAAGGTTACAGATAATTTAGCGTGACGATTGTTGCAAAAGTTGATAACAGTCTAAGGAGGTATAAATACAAAGATATTAAAAAATACAAATTTCTAGAACTTGTTGATGTGAGTGAGTACAAATATGTTCAATAGGAAGCCTTATCTAAATACTCCTTCCATCGATACTACTATCAGTTTTTGATCTTCGATCCTGCGAGATAAAGTTCTTCTTCTGCAAGCTCTTTTCTTCCCATATTTAGAGAAAAATATCTAGTGCACTCTGAATTGGATGTGTTAAGATGTATGAACACTTGTGCGGTAGAAGATATGTTTCACAGTACCGAATAAGAAAAAGGTGGTCGTATAGTCACTGAATGATATTTGCAGTAATGGCTTCCTATTCAAAATATTATAACGAACTTTTCCTATGTGTGTGTGTGTGTGTGTGTGTGTATGTGTGTGTGTGATTAACAGAAAGTCAATTACGAGGTTATCACCGTCCTTACAACAATAATTAGAAATTAATGAGGTTAAAATATCTTAAACGTAACAGGTTTCACACCCAATCTTGTTTAAAAATACACTCTTCTCACTATCATAAAGGTTCGCCTTCGCTTTCTTACTATTTCACAACCCGTAATACAATTCGGTCAGTATAAATTATAAAACAGTCACAAGGGATGTGTATCAGAGTGGTACTTAAAAAGGACATGGATGAATGAGTCACATTGGTAACAAGTTGAACACAGCACCTATAATATTTTAGAAAGTCATTAATTTTACAGAATTTTAGACAACAGAATGTTTCATGCAGTCCGTGATATATGAGATTACTCGTATCAGAGACCATTATTACTTCCAGACAAAACGTTCATGAAGTATTTTCGGAAACCGCCCAAGTACAGCGGTTTCAAAACTTAATATCATATTGCGAATCGGAAAAACTCAACAACAGTGATGCATGTGTTGGATTTCTTCTCTCTAGAAAATATTTTATAAATAGTAAAATAATACAACTAAAAGCAAACTTAGGCACACGACCGTCCCCTATAGACATAAAGGGCATAATATGCAGATAAACTTGTCATTTCTTTTTTCTATGGGTACAGAAAAGAAAGAAATATTTTCCAGCGTTCTTAAAATAAAATGAGCTTCTTTATCACTATTTTTCTTTATAGAAAACTAAATGTGAAGTGAAGGTACTGCAATTTCTTCATACTAATCAGAAATCACATACGTCGTTCTCGGTTTCAGTGAGACTTTTAACCTCTTAGAGAAAACAGATGAAGGTATTTATGCACAACAATTTTAGATAATGATTTTTATTTTTGTATTTGTGATAATTATACTTTGATGCATCTTGCTGTAATTTAAAGCCAGTATGTTGATTGATGTTTTCCGCGGTGGCTTACACCCTGCGAATTGGGCACATCCTGTGTAAATATTATCCGATTTTAATGTAAATACATTTAATATTACCAAGTAAATACAAGCCAATCCCGATATTCAGCCTGAGAAATTGTCATGAACACATTTGACAAAAAAGTAAACTTATCTGTTCCAACAACTGACATTGATCTTTCAATTTGCCTTATATGGATCTGACACAGATACTAACATACTTTTGTACATTTACAAGCCGTGAAGCGCTCATAATCTGGCGGAGCATTCTTAATATACTACTGTTAACCGAATGTTTGATTTTATCCGTTATTACATTTGAGGTCGTCGCCGTACTCAGGGCGAAAATGTAGGCTCGACCCCTACCAATGCAAAAATGTCAGTGTATCGTATTTCAGAGGAACAGACCACCGTTATTAGAGATATTTACAAGCTTATTTAAAAATGATCATCCATGCCATTCCTCACAAGTGTGCCATAATTGTAAGATGGCAAGATGTCAAAATACTAAAACACTCAAAACAGTAAATAAAGTATTTAGTGCTCACTCCCCTTGCATGCATACAATTTCCTGGCGTTTGTACGTTTTGAGAAGTTAGAATGTATCGTGTGAAAAGTTTTTTACAGTGGCAGCAAAAATAAATCTTAAAAGTCTAGTTCTTAATGAAAACCACATGAAACTATGTTAAACAATCTGATTATTTTATTTTTTAATTATTTTAAATGAAAATGTGTTGGATTTGCTAAATCCTTGAAAATTGTTTATGCCATGCTGCCTTAGAATAAGTAGCCGATGTACATTGCATTCTTGTGCTCTCAATTTTTGTAAACTGATGCTCCGTATGAAGAGCATCCCAATGTGGGAATTAAAACCTAGTTTAAAAAGGTTACCAAGCTTGTATCCGTTTACATTATTCATTTGGATATGTGATTTAATGAAATAAAATACAACGCGCTCTGGAAGCGTGAAAAGATAAACAGCGTTGTACCGAGGAAAGACTTCGAAAGTAATTCATCCACGACATTCAAAATGAAATACAGCAAGCGGGCGCGACTAATCCGTATAACTGAAGCAACACTAATAAAAACTTTCTATAAAAAGAAATCCTAGTGTTCTAAGAAACTCTGAAAAGATATTTTTGAAAATCCTCTTGTTATCATTCTAATGGCAGTTATTGCATTGCTTCCGTAAGTAAGTCTTATTACTACTTATCCATGTAACAGTGTAAAAAGTTTGTTTACACAATTATGTTTCTCCTATGAGTGGGCTGTAAGTATTAACGTTTGAACTGATGAAATAAATACTGTTATGTATAAATATTTTTTGAAGAATAAAGAACAGATTGTAAGAGCGAAAACAAGCTAAAACTATCAGGCATGGCAGGAATACGAGAGCGACATCAATTGGAAGTCACCGATAGTATCGCAATATATTTAAAAGTCCTTTATTTAACTAATTATGGGTAGCTACTTTTTAAAGATTGTATACTGATCTTAAGTAGATGATCAGACACATTCATGCAATTTTAGTTAATTTTATAACCATCTTTTTCCAAAATTATATTCTCTACAATTCTATTTAATTCTTTATGCAACTGTCTGGAATAGAAACAAAAAATTAGCGACGTAGTTAAATTGCAAATTTTCCGAAATTATTTGTTCACTTCTCTGAAATTTGTAACACACTACTGTAGATACACAGCTGTGACATGTTTTATTAGATTCATCAGGTCAGTAAAAACAAAACAAATGGAAATTATGCTTTACTGTAACTCTTACAAGAACTTCTTTCTTTAGTTGTATTTATAGAACATCGTATTAAAATGTTTGCATATCTTCGTGAATCACCATGTATACACCGGTATATATAAAAATATAAATATTCGTTAGAACTTCTGAATATATATATATATATATATATATATATATATATATATATATTCAGAGGTTCTAAAGAATATTTATATTTTTATATATACCGGTGTATATTCGTTAGAACCTCATATATATATATATATATATATATATATATATATATATATATATGTGTGTGTGTGTGTGTGTGTGTGTGTGTGTGTGTGTGTGTGTGTGTGTGTGTGTTGTCCTTACGATGATGACTTACAATTAGACCACATGGGTATCAGATTTTATAATTTCAATATATTTATGGTACGTGATGTTCACGACTTAAATATGAATCAGCCAAAGCCATTCGACGCGGCTCTAAAAAATTCTCAAGGAAATCGACTTTGAAGATTTCCAAATTGCACGTAAAGTACCAATAGTAAAAACAGTTCTAGAACCTGTCGGTGTAGCTGAGGTAGTAACGTTCTGGCCTCACAACCATAGAGTCGGTGGTTAGAATCCCACTGTCACATATATTCCTTTCGTTTTTCAATTCAGTTATATGAAACATTTTGGGATGTCTAATTCCTTGTGTTGTAAGCTTTTTTTACTTGTATGTAGACGAGCTGAAAACCTTGTCGTCACGTAAAACGATGATCGAGTAGGTTACCTGCTTCGAAAGCTATTAGTAGCTATGGAGATAACTTTCCCAAAAACATTGTCGTAGCTCTTCACAAACTGAACAATCAAAGAGTACCGTCATCATCTAATAGTGAAGTAAATACATTGTAAAAAATGTAACTTATGTTTTTTTTATTGAACCCTCATTATTACAACGGTCTCTAAAATATAGAAAATTACGAATAAACAAAAGAAACGTGCACTTTTCGTAAAAATTACCGTTAGACAATAAAATTGTGCAAGTATTCAACGCAATGGAAAAAAAAAATAAAAAAGTCTATCAGGACAGGATTCAAACCAGCGACCCTAGGGTTAGAATCTCAGAACGCTAGCACGTGAGCTTTACGGACAGATCTGCAACAGTTTCCATTATTGGTACTTACGTGTAATTCGCCAAAACTTTAAAGAAGATTTTCTCGAGAATTTTTGAGTGTTGCTTCGAATGGCTTTGGCTGATTGTTATTTGAGAGCTGAACTTCAGGTACCACAAATATTAAAAAAATCTGAAATCCGATACGCACGTGGTCTCTTTGTTAGACATTGAAATCGGTCATGTTACATGAAGGACTTAAAGGGGGGTAGGACGTCAAGCGGACCGACTTGAAGCAGGTGAGGAACGATGGGATATTTTAATTTACAATGACTATACTTTTACAAACAAATTCACAAGACTTAGTCACTATGACGGGGAAGAATACAGGATTCACACTCACAGCAGTCGCAGTTCTAAAACATAGCAGAATAATTTTTATTTACATGTGAATAATTTTTTCACTTACTATTGGCTGCATTTGTTGCTATAGGTACACTTTTCTTCATAAGTAAGAGAGATTCTTCAATGAATTTTGCACAGGTTAAACCCATACAGGTGTTCGGAACTCTAGAATTTACTTAAATCATGAATAAAAAATGAATGAGCTGCTACTTTTTAAACTTTCCGTTTAGAAAAAACTCAAATTTTAGAGTTAACAATCTTAATTTTTACCAAAATTTGTGCAAAATTCATCTAAGAAGCTCTCTTACTTGTGAAGAAAAGTGTACTTATAGCAACCCAATACTAAGTGAAAAAATGATGAATTTTCACATACAAATAAAAAATTATTTGAGTGTGAATCCTGAATCCTTCCCGGTTAGGCTGACAAAGTTTTGTGAATTTATTTGTAAAGATATAGGCAGTGTAAATTAAAATGTCATGTCATGCCTCACCTTCGAATCGGCCCGCTTGACGTCTTACCCACCTTAAATTAATTGTGATCTTTACTCTGCTACAGATATTTTCGGTGATTTGTCAAAGGTATTTTATTGTGTGAAACATAACATCCTTTTAAGTAAATTAAAATTATATGGTGTCACGGGAATGGTGCAAAATGGTTCAAGTCGTATCTCACTAACAGGAAACAAAGGGTGTCAGTGCAAGTGACTAGTGAATTACGCCAACAGTCATCGTCGGTTTGGGAAGAAATTACATGCGGTCTCCCACAAGGATCCATCTTAGGGCCATTGCTTTATCTTCTGTACATTAATGACCTCTCATCAGTTACACTACCAGAATCAGAGTTTGTTTTGTTTGCAGATGATACAAGTATTGCAATAAAACGTACGTCAAGCATAGTTATAGAAACGTCTGTTAATGATATTTTAATGAACATTAATAAATGGTTTAAAGAAAACTCATTGTCATTCAACTTTGAAAAGACTCACTACATGCAGTTCAGAATATGAAAGAGATTTCCCGTCAGCATATGCATTAAGTATGAAGAATAGCAGATAGAAGAGGTTGACAGTATTAAATTCCTAGGATTACAAGTTGATAATAAATTCAGTTGGGGTGAGCACACCACAGAACTGCAGAAACGACTTAACATATCTGTATTTGCAATACGAGTGTTATCAGATATAGGAGACATAAAAATAAAAAAGCTTGCATATTTTGCTTACTTTCATTCCATAATGTCATATGGTATAGTATGTTGGGGTAACTCTTCAAGTGAGTTAAAAGTCTTCGGAGTGCAAAAGTGTGTAATACGTATTATTTGTGGAGTAAATTCACGGACGACCTGTAGGAGCCTCTACAGAGAACTGGGTATATCAACTACTGCCTCTCAGTATATTTATTCCTTATAGAAATTTGTCATAAATAGTATATCCATATTTCCAATAAACAGCTCAGTTCATACATACAATACTAGTAACAAAAATGATCTACACAAGGACTTAAAAGCGCTTACTTTAGTTGAAAAAGGGGTCCACTACTCAGGAACACACATTTTCAATAATTTACCATGTAACACTACATCGCAGTCATCGCATTGGAATATCCATTTAGTACATTTTAATTTTTATTAATTTTTGTAAGAGGCAGAATTTACGTTTTTTTCAGAATTTTAAAGAAATCTGTTATATCTTTGTAAAGTCAGAAAAGTTAAAGTCATAAGGTAACCGGGTAAAAACACTGCAATCACAGTTATCATTTCTCTTAAATATAGTATAAATAGTAACCGCAGTAGCATTACTCTCTTTCTCAGTTATTGTTTTACGGTGTGTAAGGACCTCTCTGTAAGCGTCTCTTGTAATTGTATTGCAAAGTAGTCTGTAATCATGTACGGAAATATTTCGGAAATTTTTATTCGCGTTTAAATTATTCCTGCAGAAATTAAAGACTTTGATAGTTAACAATGAATGATCGAAAGGGTATGCGATTGCGTAGTTACTTTATCTATGGACTTTAATTCCGGATTAGGCTACCGAACGTAGAAAAATTCTGCCCCCCCCCCCCCCCCCCGTCGAGATAGTTAATATTCAAGGGGACTTTAAAAGAAAAACACTGACAATTAATTTCATTGAGTAAGGATAGAGTGTATTAAGGAACTTTAATTTGGCCTTAGTAGAATATTCTGTACTTTAATTGTACCAGAGATGTAATTAACTATCAATGTGAAGAAATATATTTTGAGAATTGTGTCTCAAATTACGTGTGAGTTTGTTTAGTGTATGTTGTAAATGTGTAATTTTAAAGTGAAAAATAAAACAAGAATTGCGGTTTAAAGAAGTTTCTCGAAAACCTTACGTAGATAGTACCCTATCATCAAATCTATGATATTTGAAAATTACTCTTAAATAACATCCTTGACTGTGTTTGGGATAGGAATATGGAGGATAAATCTATTAAAAACATTATTCAGTTAAAAAAATCAAGGTTAAGGCCAATTAGCAAAGACTATTTTTCACGAAAGAATTAGTAATTAACTTCTTATGTGACGTACTTCTATAAAATTAACTACTGGGACCAATAAGATAAAAGTTAAAAAAGAACACTTTGAAATTTAACTAAAAGCCCTGAGAGACAGAATTTTTGTGCTCAAACATTCCAAAGGTTATCTAAAGTCTTTATTAACAAAAGGCCGTAATAGAATATACTAAGAATTTACAGGCTTACCAACCTAAATTCCTGATGTACGACGCAACTAAAATTTTGAGAGCCTAGTAAACCAATACATCGACGACGACGAAAGCCTTGCACATCATATAATCGTCACCTACGATAAAAAAAAAATAAAAAAGTACCCACAGTACGTCACAACCATCAAGTATAAATATTTAGCAAGAAATAAAGATCAGTTTAAGTGGAGCCTAAAAGACTTCCTAGTGGCCAACTCCTTCTACTCCATTAGTGAATTTCTAAATTGTACCAAATGATGCATGTATCGGTATTCGTACTATATTAGTATCATTATATTATCAGCTAAAAAAATAACACTTAAAAAAAAGTATGTATCTGTATTTAAATTATTAGTATTATTTATTACTCAGCTTGTAATTTTTTTTTAAATGTTCCACATCCACGAGGATCTCCTAAACGTGGATCTACGGAACGAAAAAATAAATAAATAAATAAGTAAATAAATAAAAAAGTTCATTTTGAAGATTTTATCTACTATATAAAGCAGAGTGTCCGTATGTTTGTACGTGTTGCATACAAATCTACAGTTTTGTTCCAGTCTTTATGAAATTTTGTACACATAAGCTTCTATCCACGAGGACAGTCGCCGTTAGTGTACGAATCACATACTATATAGAGTTCACGAGATATGACGTCATGAACAGTGAGATGCGCGAAAAACTGCTGCATTTTGCGAAAATGCTGCTCATTTTCTCCTAAACCATTGGACCGATTTCAACCATATTTGGTACATATATTCCTGACCGTGAGGTAACAATTGCTGCATGGTTAAGAATCACATACGGTATATGGTTCAAAAGATATTACGTCATAACCAATAGAAATCGCAAAAAATGCCATGTAATGTGTCGAGACTTTCGAAATACACTGTACGAGAATGACAGTACTTAGCGGCTAACAACAAACTTTAAACATAATTTCAAACCTTTATTAAAACTTTTCTCGCTGACAACCATTGCAAAATGAAAAAAATTTCTCGCTTACTACTTTTTCGCTGTTTATGGAGTAAAACTACGGCATACGGTATGACGTTACAATTTATAATTTGTACACTACAAATTGTTGCTGCAGGAAATTTTACAGACAGTATACACTGACATAGTTCAATGAACCTTCTAAATTGTATCACATTACTACACGTAGTTCATGACATATGGGAATATAACGTTCATAGAAAACAGCCCCATCACACACCAATTTTAATCTATTACTTCTTTACTACTAATTCTATTCCTAAGAGATTTTACAGACGTACAGCACTTACACAAATGAATATATGCCTGAAAATGGGCAGGATTAAATGAATAAATTCCCGGGCAACGCCGGGTTTTAAGCTAGTCAAATATATATATATATATTACTAGATTAAACCCGCGGCTCCGCTCGCTTGTTGGTTGACTGTGATAAATAAGCTAGCTTTCAGTGGTGTGCTATGAGATCAAATCATACGTAAAATGCACTCGTTTCGAAGAATCCAATCGCGAAATTCAACAATAATGATTGTAATAATATCACTGATCGATCACTTGATGTAATGCGCGAACCGTCAAATCGATTTTTTTAAAGACATGTATTAAAAGAAATATCTTTTTTACTGCTTTACTTATTTATTCCTATATTTCCTTATTCGTGTGCTTATCCTTACAGAGAAAGAGCTGAAGACATTGTAGCACGCATAGACCAAAGATATGATCTGTGGGCTGTATGTAACCAACTTGTTATAGAGTCTCAAACGTCATCGCTGGCCTTCAGTCCGATTTTTTTAATAATTTGACGACTTTCAATCACTATATTTTCCATCCCGTTATAGCTATCGGCATGAAACTGCTGTGGTGTATAACGGGAGATTTCGGTCAACAATTACACACAGACCTTTCGTTTGCGTTCTGTAGTTTTCGCTGCTGAGCGAAATATTAACACACACACGTAGAATTTTATATACAACGACAACTTTTCATCCCAATATACTCCACCCTTTCATCATTATCAACCCTCAAGCAACAATGCAACCAATAAAACCATTTTCAAAGAGTAAATGTAATTTTCAAAGAGTAATAATTTTTCCGCATTTCGCATTATATTCTTCAAATTACTAAATATCTAGAAGGGGCTGAGGCGCACCAGTTACGGACTACACGGCCACTACGGTCGGGGGTTCGAATCCCCCCTTGGGCATGTATATTTGTGCCGTTCTTAGTATTAGTTAGTTCAAAAGTAGTTTGTAAGTTTAGGGACTGATGACCCCGTAGTTAAGTCCCATAAGCTATACAAACATTTGAACTAAATATCTATCAGATCACTATAAAATCGTGCTTAAAACCTTCGTGAAGTATAAATTAGTAACAGTACAAATATTTAAGTCTTTGCGTCTTGTTCGGACGTGATAAGCGTACATCGAACAGACTTTCACATTAATGTATAGATAGATAAATAGCTATTCGATCGCCATAAAACCGTACGTAAAGTCTTCCCCGGGTAGACATCAGTAACTGTACAAATTTTTAGCTCTTTATGTCTTGTGGTTCAGACATGATAAGCGTACACCATACAGATAATATATATAGCTACTCGATCGCCGTAAAACCGTGCCTAAAGCCTTCCCCGGGTACACATTAGTAACTGTACAAATTTTTAGCTCTTTATGTCTTGTGGTTCAGACGTGATAAGCGTACACCATACAGACATTCACATTAATATATATAGGTATTCGTTCGCCATAAAACAGTACCTAAAGCCTTCCCCGGGTAGACATTAGTAACTGTACAAATTTTTAGCTCTTTATGTCTTGTGGTTCAGACATGATAAGTGTACACAGTACTGACATTCAAATTAATATATATATATATATATATATATATATATATATTCGTTCGCCATAAAACCGTACGTAAAGCCTTCCTCGGTTAGACATCAGTTACTGTACGAATTTTTAGCTCTTTATGTCTTGTCGTTCGGACGTGATAAACGTACACCGAACAGACATTCACATTAATATATATATATATATATATATATATATATATATATACGATCGCCATAAAACCGTACCTAAAGCCTTCCCAGGTAGACATCAGTAACTGTACAAATTTTTAGCTCTTTTTCTTGTCGTTCGGACGTGATAAACGTACACCGAATATATATATATATATATATATATATATATATATATATATATATATATATATATGCAATCCGATCGCCATAAAACTGTGCCTAAAGTCTTCCCCGGGTAGACATTAGTAACTGTACAAATTTTTAGCTTTTTATGTCTTGTGATAAACGTACACCGAACAGTCATATATATATATATATATATACAACAGGAGCAAAGTTATGGAGGGTTGAGTGGGCTACCTGGTAGGAGAGGTGCTCGCATCGGTCGCAGGACCCGCCGCTGGCTCAGCGGTCGCCGCCGCCGCTGCAGTCCGTCATGCCGTCATCGGACTCGAACTCGGAACCCGCAGGCAGCGCGTCCGCGGCGCGCTGGGCGTCTGTGTCCGCGGCGGCGCGCGCGACCACACTCGGCGCAGGCGGCAGCGCGAACTGCGGCTGCGGAGTTGGCGGCGCTGCGGGTAGCGAGGTGTCTCGTGACGTCGCGTGGCGTGCTCAGCGGCCGGCGTGCGCGCACCGAGTGCCGGCCCGGCCCGCCGGGCACGCGACCGCCGCGCCGCGCCGCGCCGCCCAGGCCTGCCAACCTCGCCGCGCAAAGCCGGCGGGCATTTCGCGCGCAGCCTGCCGCCTGCCGCCTGCCGACCGGCCCACGCCAAGCCGCCGGGTCACACTCCACTGACCGCCGCGACCGCGCGGTCGATTTCTGCCTCTCATATCGACGTTTGGCAGCCCTGTACGAGTTGAACACGTCGCTGATGAAAAATCTTTTATTCAGTGCAAAGTTCATAGTGATTGGAAAAAAGTCACAGGTGGCTCCCATTTATAAGAAAGGTAAAAGAACTGACCCACATAATTACAGCCCAATACGGTTCACTGGCTTCGCAGTAGCTAATGTGTATGCGTTATATACCCCAATCTCTCCTCTTCTTCTCCCTATGTCTATCCCTTCCTCCCTCTATTTTCACACCGCCTTCTCCCCCTGTCTTTTTTCCATCACCTTCACACCACTCCCTCTTATCCCACACCATATCCATATCCTCCAACTACTCTCTGCGTCTTTATCATTTCATTCCCAACCTCAACCTCCTCCTCCACCTCTCTCTGATCATTTTTATTGTTATTGTGACCATGATTGCTAATATAATTCAAAATGGATGGGTATATCAATTGGAATCTGATTATTAGAGAAACCTTTCGAGTTGCTCCATCTGTGAGGTTAGTAACTTTAATTGCCGTACTTTTAATGATTTTATTGTACGAATAGGCGTGATTATACATTTAAGCATAAAAAACCTTCCTGTTTCATGTTAAAAATGACTGGTAAAAGAAAAACAAAACCGCTAATTTTTCAGCACAACTTTGCTAGTTTTTCTCGCAGCGAGCGCAATAGAAATGCTTTTTATAACTCTTTTATACCTTCTTCAGAGCCCATGAGTTGAGAACTAAATGCCAAGGTGGAGTAGCCGAGCGGTCTAAAGCGTCTCGCTGCGGAGCGCGCGGTTGCTCGCCGTGGAGGTTCGAGTCCTCCCTGGGGCATGGGTGTGTGTGTTTGTCCTTAGGTTAGTTTATCTAGGTTTAAGTAGTGTGTTTGGCCTTAGGTTAGTTTACCTAGGTTTAAGTAGTTTGTAAGCTACGGACTGATGACCACGCAGTTTGGTCCGATACAAACATTTGAACATCTTCAAAAGTAAGTAATTACAGCATGATCATAGTTTAATGATAGTAAGTCCTTATGAAAGAAAATAATTAACTAAAATACGTTTCGGAATATTTTGTGTTGCGTTCATTGAAACGCTTGTTGATGAACGATATTGTTTGTCTTTCCGCCCGGAGAGAAAACGAAAAGTGCAGATGGTTTACCAAATCACGGCGATTCAAGATTTAATCAAATGTTCAAATGTTTGTAGAACTCATGGGACTTGACTATGGGGTCATCAGTCTCTAAGCTTACAAACTACTTATGAACTAGCTAATCCTAAGGACGGCACAAATATCAATGCCCGAGGGGGGATTCGAACCCCCGACCGTAGTGGCCGTGCAGACCGTGACTGAAGCGCCTCAATCCCTTCGGCCACCGCGGCCGGCCAAGATTTAATCCACAAACTTCCAACGCCTGGTCATGTGCTTAATTAATCGTCGTTGTGAATACAAGACGAACGATGAAGTGGACACGCTTAAATTGAAATGACAAGTCGGTTGGAATCAGTGATATTCTTGGAATCAGAACATCCTCTCTTTGAACTTTCCTGTGATTATCGTTGTTTCAGTCACATTGTTCATCAGCTTCTTCATAGAGAGTCTTGTTCCACTGCATAGTTTCGGTTGGCTTAGATTGCGTAACATGATTATCACAGACCCGTCCTTGATTTGCAAGTCGTGCGGTGGCATTCCTAGCAAATCCAATGAATTCAGGAATTTTGTTTCATAATTGACGACTTCAACAGGCTCGGAAATGGAAACCATCGAAGTAAATGAATGCAAATATCAAAAATAATACATTTCCTGCCGGCCGCGGTGGCCGAGGGGACTGAGGCGCTCCAGTCACGGTCTGCACGGCCACTACGGTCGGGGGTTCGAATCCCCACTCGGGCATGGATATTTGTGCCGTCCTTAGTATTAGCTAGTTCATAAGTAGTTTGTAAGCTTAGGGACTGATGACCCCGTAGTTAAGTCCCATAAGTTCTACAAACATTTGAACATTTTGAATACATTTCCTTGAGACAATATTAATAAATGTATGTTATTGGCCAGCGATTTGGCTTTGAACTTTTATGTTCAAATCGTCCACGTCCTACCAATCGCGGCAAAGCTTGACATAGTCATTGAAATTTTAGATGGAAACAGATGTTTTCTCTTCATAGTAAATATTATTTTGATAATCTGCCTAATAATTTAGTTTCAGACACAAACTTACTGAGGTAGATGATCTTTCTCGTGTATTCTCAGCATTGATAACGCCGTATCCCTTTAATCTAACCTCCTTGGCGTATTTTGTCGCTAGGCGAGTAACGAATCAATAAGCTAAGTCTTGGAGAATCTAGAAAATTATCCGATCTGGAAGCGTACTTTCAGTTTTATGTCACGTAACACGGAAACGCGGTCGAACGGGACAAAACGTATCCTATGAACGTCTCCTGCTTCTAAGCTACCTCCACACCAAATCGGTCCAGACGTTCTTTAGTTATATATAGTGTAACTAACACGACTTTCTTTTATATGTATAGATTTCCTTGAGACGAAAAAGCTTCTTTCTAGAATCAGCACGGGCTTAGGAAACATCGTGTTGAACTCAGCTTGTTCTTTTCTGACATGACATCTTGCTAGCCATGAAGAGCGAGAGCCAGATTGTGCTTTTCTCGTTTTCAAAAAGGCATTCGACGCGGTGCCACACTGCAGACTGCTAACGTAGATACCAGCATATGGAATTGTTACGCAGATTTGTGACCGGCTGGAAGACTTCCTAAGTAATAGAACGCAGTACGTTGTTCTCGACGGCAAGTGTTCATCAGAGACGAGTGTATCGTCAGGCGTGCCCCAGGGGAGTGTGATAGGACCGCTATTATTTTCTACTTATATAAATGATCTGATGGACAGAGTAACATGTAATATACGGCTGTTTGCTGCTGATGCAGTGGTGTATGGGAGGGTGTCGTCTTTAACTGACTGTAATAGCATACATGATGACTTAGACAAAATTTCTAGTTGGTGTGAAGAACGGCAGCTAGCTCTAAAAGTAGAAAAATGTAAGGTGATGCGCATGAGTAGGAATCACATCCCATAATGTTCGAATTCAGCATTAGTAGTGGAGTTCTTGATTCTTGATGCTGTCGCGTCTTTCAAATATCTAGGCGTAACATTGCAAAGCGCAGGTGACTCCCGTTTATAAGAAAGGAATGAGAACTGACCCACACAATTACAGGCTAATATCGTTGACATCAGTTTCTTGTAGAATTTTGGAACCTATTCAGTTCGAATATAATACATTTTCTTGAGACGAAGAAGCTTCTTTCTATGAATCAGCACGGGTTTAGGAAACATCTTTCACATGAAACTCAGCTTGCCACTTTCTCACATGACATCTTGCGAGCCATGGATGAAGGGCAACAGGCGGATTGTGTTTTTCTTGACTTCAAAAAGGCGTTTGACTCGGTGCCACACTGCAGGCTGCTAACGAAGATACGAGCTTATGGAATAGGTTCACAGATTTGTGACTGGCTGGAAGACTTCCTAAATCAGTAGAAAACACAATCCCATAATCGAATACAGCATTGGTAGTGAGATTCTTGATGCAGTCGTGTCGTTCAAATATCTAGGCGTAACACTGCAAGGCGATATGAAATGGAACGAAAATTTAAGGATAGTTGTGACTAAGGCGGACAGCCGACTTCTGTTTATAAGGATAATTTTGGTAAAATGTACTTCATCTGTAAAGGAAACCGCGTATAAAACACTAGTTCGAGTTCGTGTTGAGTATAGCTCGTTTGTGACCCGCAGCAGATCAGTTTAAAGGAAGACATGGAAGCTAGGTTCATTACTGGTAAGTTCGACTAACGCGCGAGTGTCACGAAAATGCTCCGGCAACTCAATTGGGGATCACTGCAGGAAAGACGACGTTGTTTTCAAGAAATTACGTTGACGAAATATAGAGGGTCGTAATTTGAAGCTGAGTGTAGAACGATCTCCCTCACTTCGAAGTGCGGCAGTCAGAGGTGATAGTTATATGACTGAGTTGTGTGCCTGTGTGATTGCGTGAGTGCTCTATTTTCTGAAGAAGGCCATGGCCGATAGCTGAAAGTGTTGTATTTGTGTGTCTTTTGTATGTGACTGCCCCAGCTCGTCGCCACGTTGCAGTTGGGATGGGAATCATTACAACGAAGGGGCGTTTCTCGTTGCGGCGAGATCTACTAGCGAAAATTCGATTGCTGAAGTACGCTTTAAAATGCGAAAATATATTGTTGACTCCCACCTAGATAAGTAGAAATAATGATAGTAATAAAGTCCAGAAATCAGAGCTTTCTTCCCGCACGTCATAAATAGTATGAAAGTGGTTCTATCAACTCCCTCCCAGGCACAACAGTGAGATTTGTAGGATAACAATGTAGATGTAGAATTTAATGCGGCAGTGATATCATAGGACTAAGATCTACAAAAGCAGTGTTCACAGAATTTTGCGGGCTCGTAAATTTAAGCCTTACATCGCAAGGCTTTTCTATGCTATTAATGAGTATGATCCAGGTAGAAGAAGTGAACTTTGTGAGGGGGTCATTGATAGATGTGACGAAGCGTAACGTTTCTACTTCTTTATCCGGATGAGGTGTCCTTTAACTTAACGAACAATTAACCTCCACAGCTCCGTGTACTGCGTCAGAGAGAATTCATACGAAACCGATGAAAGGCATGTTAACCTACCAGCTGTATCGGTCAGGAGTAGTTTGTCTTTCAAGAGGGTTAATCGGGCCTCCGTTCTTTCAAAACATTGTGACAGGCAATTCTTAACGACTTTTTTGAAAATGAAGGTTATTACTTTCAACAGAAAGGGGTTCCACCTCTCAGTTCGATGTGGAGGCGTTTCTCAAACGCTCTTGTGCGCTGGACAGTACGATGACGGAGTATGTACTTTCGACATAGATCTCTTGCTGTAACTCCTCTACACTTCTATATGGGGGATACTCTCACGGCTAAAGTTTACACTGCAATGCCACGAACACTGGGTGATCTTAAAGAGCACATAGAGCAAGCCTGTAACGTCATTCCACTAGAAACAATAAAGTCGATGAGATACTGCGGAGGAAGGAGACCATTTTAAGGTAAGCTACAAATACTGTACTGAATTTCTGTCTCCTCTAATTAAAGATCTATTCAGTTTCAAAGAATGTGTACTTTATTTTAGGATTCCTTATATACAGTTCGTTTTACGGTCTCTGCCATCATCAGATATTTCTGAAATTAAGTGGAAAATACGCAACTACTTAAAAAAACGAGTGTTATAAAACCAAATGGCAGACAACTATGCAAAGTGCTACACGTTAGCCAAACATCACTGGAGTACCAATCACAGAGAGAGACATAATTACACGGTGGTACAGTAACAGGCATGCGAAGACTATTAAGTCGCGCTGTTTCCATATAGAATAAATTACCGATGTCGGATGGCGCTTAAGATGCGAAAATGGTACTGCATATTATTATTATTATTATTATTATTATTATTATTATGCGTCATTATAAATATACAAAATTTCAAAAATGTTAAGTCCAGTTGTCATCATAACATTTTGTATAGAACGCTGACATGCCTATCAACTCAGATTCCAGTAAACGTAACACATTTACTCTGGGAAAAGAAACAAGAGATCATTTGGATGACAACCAATTAAATCTGGCAACAACCAATAAATACTTAAAAACTCTGTATCGTATATATTATAGATACAATGTCACAAATTTCAGTGAATAGTCCTGTCACATTTACGCAGGTGAACTATGAACTACAGTTACTTTATAATTATACATAATTAAGAAACTTTCACACAGTTAAAAATTAGGTGTTAAAATTGTAATAGTCTGAATGAAATTCCTTGGTCCACTTGAGCTGTTATTTTATTGGTGTCGTGAAGACCCTCACGGTGCTTTTTTACTGTACGGGATGATAATTGTTTTAATAAAATGAATATTTAGATTGAAAATTACATATAAAAAAATCTGAACTAGTTATTTATGAGGAAGTTACAAGCAAAAGAATTTTTTTTTATATAGAAGCCTACTTGCAATAAATATTTTTATGTTACTTACAAAGTTTTCCATATAAGTCATTTGTGATGAATAATGGGGTTAATTGTGAGGTCGTACCGCAAGCACCTTCGCTCTTTTCGTCAAAAACATAAAAAAGAAGTCTACAGTGCGGTTCTTGTCATTTTTGGTAAAAGTATATAAAAGTCGGCAATCAGTTTAGTAAAAATTGTTTGGCCTGTGACACAAGGCGACATGATGGGTAGCCCTACAATAAACAACCATTATAATGATTACTGAGAACCATGGAAGTTGATGGTAAATCGGAATTTCGCATAGAATGAGAATAAATAATTTTTTAAACTTACAGATTGTAGTCAGTGTAGTGAGGTTCACCATGAAGATGATTAAAAATTGCATTTTCGTGCTGGGAGGAAGTGCGAACACAACTGAAGTAACAGATCACCATGTATATCGGCCGCTAGACTGAGGCCGACTGGCTGTGGTTCGGGGGGGGGGGGGGGGGGGCGCTAGGCGTGACGTCGAGGCTAGTTGCGGTGGTAACAGACCAGTAAACCTCGTTGTAGAGCTACCCATCACGTCGCCTTATGTCACAGGCAAAACAATTTTTACTGAACTGATTGCCGACTTTCCTATACTTTTACCAAAAATGACAAGAACCGCACGGTAGACTTCTTTTTATGTTTTTGACGAGAATAGTGAAGGTGCTTGCGGTACGAACTCGTTATCCATCACAAATGACTTATATGGAAAACTTTGTAAGTAGCATAAAAATATTTATTGCAATTCTAGCCTATTGGCTTCTATATAAAAAAAAATTGCATGTAACTTACTCATACATAATTAGTTCAGATTTTTTTGTTTTTTAATATGTAATTTTCAATCTAAACATTCATTTTATTAAAACAATTATCATCCTGTACAGTAAAAAAGAACCGTGCGGGTCTTCACGACCCCAATATAATAACAGTTCAAGCGGACTTTCATTCAGACTATTGCAATCTTAACACCTAATTTTTAACTGTGTGAAAGTTTCTTAATTATGTATATATATTTTAGCTGCGGTTGCCCGTCATACAAAGTTATTTACTTCATGATTATTCGAAATTGTCACCGCCCATAACTGTGCACTGTCGAGCTATGCGATCCATGTCCTGGAAACTGTGCCTTAAGTCTTTCTTTGAAATGGTGTCCAAGGGCCCCAACGTTGGATGTCAGGAATATCATCAAATCTCTTCCTTTTAAAACGGAATTTGAGCCGAGGCAATAGGAGGAGTTCTGGTGGATGTTAAAGTTGCACCATCTCCTTTATTGTCGGGAACTGTTTGACAATTTTGGCTGTGTCGTGCAACTTGAACATCCATCATACTCACCGGAGCTCAATCTTCCAGACTTCTTCCTATACCCTTGTCTCAAACTCGCTTTGAAAGGAAAGCGATTTTACCACGTTACTTACATCCAACGAGACGTGACGAGACTTTTGAACAACATCTTAGTAAACTAGCTTACTATGCCCATTTTCATTTACTGCTTGCATATGGGATCATATTATGGGGCAATTCAACATTGAGTAAAAAAGTATACATTGCACAAAAGCGCGTAATCAGAATAATTGCTGGAGCCCACCCAAGATCATCCTGCAGACATTTATTTAGGGACCTAGGGATCTTCACTGTACCTACACAATATATATATTCACTCATGAAATTTGTTATTAACAATCCGACCCAATTCAAAAGTAATAGCAGTGTGCGCACTTACAACACTAGGAGAAAGGGTGATATTCACTATTCAAGGTTAAATCTAACTTTGACTCAGAAAGGAGTGAATTATGCTGCCACAAAAGTCTTCGGTCACTTACCAAGTAGCATCAAAAGTCTGAGATATAGCCAACTAGTATTTAAAAAGAAATTTCTGAATGGCAACTCATTCTACAATGTAGACGAATTTGTAATTAAAACAATTAAAAAATTTTAAAAAATAAAATAAAAATAGGATGAATGTAAATAAAAAAATCTTTAACATATTGATTGTCATGTATATAGAACATTTACTAAACAGACAAGTTCCACATCGTTACGAAATGTCGTATATATGATCTATGGAACAAGTATTAATCTAATCATCTCAAAAGCAGACTTTATGCGAAGTTTCCAGTACAGGCATCGCAGAATTCAGCAGTGAATAGTTATAAAAGATGGCTATTTCGGACAGTAAGGTAACTGTGGTTCGTAGCTCGTCTACGTTAATGTTACATGACTATTCAGCGAGCTTTAGTGTCAGAGGTTGTAATTAATACGAATACAGTGGTGCTAGAAAATAGTGACATGTGTTTGGTTCTTTACAAAATTGATAAATATTTAAGAAGTCAGAAAAAACAACTAGAAATAAATATATACAAACCGGTTAAAAAATAAATTGAAGCATATAATCTGCATTTAAATCTACATATTTACTCTGCAAATCTGCCTGGCAGGGGTTTCATCGAACAGTTTTCATAATATTTTTCTACCGTTCCATTATCCAGTATCGAGAGACACAAAAAGAAAACTAAAATGTATTGAATATATTAAAAATCTTTAATATAATAACATAATATATGTCTCGTGGAAATTAATTATTGTTTGATATTTACAAAACCTAAGTCTTTCCGATTTTAATCTAACTTTCTTCATTTAGTATGATGATTACGCCACACTATGTACCGGGAGCTAGCAAATCATGTTCGAAAACGCTCTTTTCCTGTATCGCGATAATACCAAATGAGCGGCTCTTCTGAGAACTTATTCTGTATTCCGTCTGATGAGGCTCCCACACTGCGCAACAAATATTCCGAAACAGTGTGGACTACTGTAGTGTAGTAGAAGAGAGCAAAATGCGATTTAAGAGATTCTGTTTTATATTAAATAAATATAAATTTTCAATCTTTGCTTTACCCAGTAGTATTAACTTTGCCAGCAAACTTTTAACACATTATGAGTAACATTGCACTTCAGTTCAGGGTCCGGGACACATACAAATTTTTAATCTTAAATACGGTGTTGTGAATCCATCTTCTGATCTGAACGAAACCAAAGCAAATATGGAACACTGCAAATCATCCAACTAGGATGATTGCTGATAAATTTGCACCCGTCCATGGTCCAAGGGGAGGGGTATGAACGAAGATGGCGTTACTGAAAATCTCAATATGAGTTTCACACCTCGTGAGAACACAAATGACAACTTTGCCACCCCACCAGCCGTTTATAACTTGTGTACACCATACTACTGTCATCTGTATCTATTCATGCAGTTACCAAATGACTTTTGTTACAACACTGTATACTCAGTACTCACAAAACTAGTACACTGTGAAAACCAAGCTCTTTCTACACGTCATTTTGGTTGTAACCAGTATGGGTAAAGGCATGATATTGTCGCATTAATTTCTCTTCGATTTCGCGATCGCATTAATTTCTCTACTATTTCACGAGAAGGTTAAGAACTTTTGTGTCATTTCACGAAACTAGTCACTAAAGTGGAATTGTTCTCAGAGATAACGTCTGCGTGGACTTCCGAGACTGCAGTTTGTTGCTAAGGATTCTTATATAACGATAACTATCCCTACATCAGTCACACTTTTCGTTTATTGACTCGTCTGACGCGTTTCAGCCTCACAGCGCCATTTTCAAAGACATTCTTTCATTCTGAATCATTCCTTTTGCTTCGGTTTTTCACTTTGCAGAAAAGGTTTCACTACTGTGGTTCTCATTTATGAATATTCGAACACAAGCTATTTATAAACATTCAAGTTGATTTTATAATATTTTTTATTATTTTTTTACATTCCTCATTATTAGTACAGAAAACATTGCATTATCATTTAGTTATCCTACCCAAGGTTTATGTTGTAAAAGGTAACACAGAATATGTTGCAATATAACTTTTTTATTACATTCAACGTAATCTATTTGAGTCTATCAACAACTGCACTAATATTTGAAATAATTTACTGTCTGGTTATTAGTCAACAGTTGAACTTTTTTTTTTTCTTTTTTTTTACGTTTACATGTTTCGATCCTCAGAATCTAAAAGAAGATAAAAACTAAGAATAAATAAGTACTAACCGAAATATTTTTACAATTATTTGATTCTAAGATGAACAGACTTTACGTTCAACATAGTTGTAAATAAGCGAAGTTTTATCTTTGTAGTTGCGACTGCAACACGACTTGTATGTTATGGAAAGTACTGTGATTTATGAGGGAATTTACTGTTTTTATATATTGAGTTGGGGTAGAGGTAGAGGGGATGAAGGGGAACGTACGTATTGACCCATAGTCAAAACTGATGCATAAAGTATCGATTTGTGAAACACAGCTAGCTCTTTATTCACGTGAAGTGATAAGTGCTATCGAAAGGGAATTCCACTCGATTCAAAATTTCTAGATTTCCGGAAGATTTTTGACACTGTACCTCACAAGCGTCTTCTGATGAAATTACATGATTACGGAATATCGTCAAAGCTGTGCGATTGTATTCGCGATTTCCTGTCAGAAAGGACACAGTATGTAGAAACTGACGGAAAGTCATCAAGTAAAATGGAAGTGATATCTGGTGTGCCGCAGGGAAGTGTTATAGGCCCCTACTGTTCCTTATCTTTATAAACGATTTAGTGAGACAATGCGAGACGCTCTCTTTCACGCGGATGATACTGTCTTTTTAATAAAATCACCATCTGATCAAAAGCAACTGCAAAATAATTTATATACCTGCACGGTGCAAAAATTGGCAATTGACCCTAAACAATGACAAGTGTAAAGTCATCCACATGAGCACCGATAAATCAGGCAAAGTGACTTGCCGTATTAAATACCTAACAATAACAAGTACGAACAACTTCAAGAGGAAAGAACACATAGAAAGTATTGTTGTTACGGTAAAGCATAGGCTACGTTTCTTTGGCAGAACACTTAGAAGATGCAACAGTTATACGAAATAAACTGCCTACACTATACTTGTGAGTCCTATTTTGAGGTATTACTGCGCTTTGTGAGATCTCCACTAAGTGGGACCGAGAACAATTTAAAGATATTTCACAGAAGGGCAACTCGTTTTGTATTATCGCGATATAGGGGATAGTTTGCCACGGAAATGATGGACAAGTTGGGGTGGAAATCATTAAAAGAAAGGCGTTATTCCCTGCAGCCTGATTCAATTGCGAAATTTCTTTCACCAAGTTGCGAACGTATTTCCTTAGCTGCCACGTACATAAGGAAACTTGGTCATCATAATAACAGAAATCAAATCGAAACGGAAAGATTTCTGTGTTCCTTTTTCCTGTGCTCTATCAGAGACTGGAACTGTAGAGGATTATTGTAAAATCGGTTCGATGAACCCTCTGTCATACATTCCAATATGATTTGCAAGAGTATTTATGTAGATGAAGATATACATGGTTCCTGCGCCCAGTCAAACAGTGTTACGGTGAACGTGGAACTGATCTTTGCACATATGTTTGATTTCAGTGATCACTCACACTTATTAAATAACACATACCGTTCAACAAATTTCCAGTAGCTACAAGTTACAGAAGATCATTTAAAATATCCTCCTTCTTGGTAACACAAATTATTGAAAGTGTTTAGTATTTCTTCTAGGCAGCGCTAAAAGACTTTTCCAGTTTCTAGACCAGCGTTTTCCTAACTCTACCTCACGGCGAAAGCCATCTAATACATAGAGGCCCACGAGACTACATTTCAAGCGTCGGCGTATGCTAGTTGTGAAGGATTAGAAGGTGTTCCCGCATGCTATGCTATGAGATGCAGAAGCACACGGCACCCGTTAAAAATACTTGCTTCAGCATCTCAATCGATACAGGAGTTACTTATCTTTATTACATATTAAAGTATTGCCCTTAGGGCACTGTCGTTTTCCGCAAAACTCGTCTAAATCTAAAGGGTGTCCGAAAAGTCTTTCCCTGATTACATAAATTGATAACTCAGGCTAGAAAGAAGATATAAATATGAAACTTGTGTCCAATTGTTTAAAACTATGAAGGAATTTTGCTGTTTTAGGTTCGCAGTATGTAAGTAGTGGATGAGGTGGAGTGCCCAAGAAGCCATGTTAACCAATCAGGAGAAGTCACAGTGTGTCCTGTGGTACCATGATACACGATCATCAACCACAGTGCAGAGACACTTCCAGACAACATTTGGAATCCACCTGCATTAAAGCCTGGTATGAGAAGTTCAAGAAGACAGGATCGGTTGCTGATCTTCCGAGGTCTGGTCGAACAAGAACCTCAGCAGACAGGGTGGAAGGTGTGAGGCAGTCATTTCTGCGAAGTCCTAAGAAATCGGTGCGCAGGGCCTCACGTGAATTAAAGATGCCAAATAGCTCTCTCCATGACATTTTACACAAACGTTTATTGTTTCGTGCATAACAAAGTGCAAATCGTTCAGGCCTTGTTGCCCAATGACAGTACACGTCGATATGACTTTGCGGTCGAAATGCTATCACGTATTGAGGACGATGATGGTTATCTCAAACGAATTGCCTTTTCCGACAAATCGACCATTTTTGTCATTGGAGTAGTGAATCGCCATAATGTGCGCGTTTGGGTTTCACAACCCACTGACGAGGTCATGACGTGCATCAGAGGCAGTCCAAAGGTGAATGTTTGGTGCGCGCTATTGCACGATCGAATTATCGTTCCATTCTTCTTCGCTGAAGCTATCGTCACATCTGCAGAGTACCTGGACATGTTGCAACTGTATGATGTTCCTCA
This sequence comes from Locusta migratoria, assembly GCA_026315105.1. Taxonomy (NCBI): domain Eukaryota; kingdom Metazoa; phylum Arthropoda; class Insecta; order Orthoptera; family Acrididae; genus Locusta; species Locusta migratoria. The sequence continues at coordinate 222,952,564 of CM048750.1, read as the reverse complement.
GCTGCTTCAGTATCACTCCGATGTCTTCTTTCAGAAAGACGGTGCACCGCCTCATGGGGGGGGGGGGGGGGGTTTGGACGTCTGTGCCTATCTCGATATGACCTCTACTTGACATAACCCCATTAGACTTCTTTTTATGCGGTTAAGTCAAGGACGAGGTCTACCGAACACGTGTACCAGATCTTGAAACCCTGCGGCAACGGATACCCACAGTCGTTGAATCGATCCCTCCAGTGATGTTGGCTAATGTGTGGACGGAAATTGAATATCGCCTAGATGTGCTACGTGCTACCAAGGGTGCTCATGTGGAAGTTTACTGATGTGTGATAGAAAAAATTTGATAGCTTGTAAACAATTACACACCAGTTTCATACTTATCTTACTTCTAACCTGAGTTATCAATTTATGTAATCAGGGAAAGACTTTTCGGACACCCGGTACCTTGTACTACTACAAGTCATTTGCCTGTCTGTTCCACTCCCAGATAGAGCGAGGGAAAAACGAATGCCTGTATGCGTCTGGACGAGCCCTTGGGTCCCTGATCTTAACTTTGTGGTCTTGAAAGGTATCTTACTTTAACACGTTCGTGCCGGCTCAGGCCGCCGGGGCGTGAGGGCCGCCTCGCCTCCCGGATGACGCACGCATGTGTGGCCTCACCGAACCCTCATTCCGGCTTGGAGGTTAAGATAAACACTCTGGCCAGGCCCTCAGTAAACATTTGCTTTCATTGTGGCTGGTCTGTCTGTGAGTTTAAATTTCAAATGATTTTTTCCACTTCTGCGAATTTTCATCTTCATTACGCCACCATTTGGATATTTTTCGTTGTAAAAGGTAAATTATCTCATAAGACCAATTTCCCATGGCGAAGATTTTGTAAAGAGGTACCCTGGATCTGGGCTTTTTGAAGAAATTGGGGAGGGGTTGAAACAACTCTGGCTAGGGCAAGGTCAAGTAACTCCGTGAAACTAAGTTTTCTCCGTTAGATATTCAAGAACTGTAGACAATGGTTAGCTTCATTTGTGTCATTTGAAAGAGGAAAAAAATGTTCAAATATTTGTATAGTCTATGGGATTTAACTACGGGGTCATCAGTCCCTAAACTTACAAACTACTTATGAACTACTTACGAGCTAGGACGGCACAAATATCCATGCCCGAAGGCGGATTCGAACCTCCGACCGTAGTGGCCGTGCAGACCGTGACTGGAGCGCCTTAGTCCCCTCGGCCACCGCGGCCGGCTTGAAAGAGGGATGTCCAACAAAGCATGTCTTACATATGTATCACAAATATCGTCTTGTTATTTCTTACAATTAAGTTGTTGGTAGAACTAGACAACGCTGTGATATTCAAGTAATGCCGTGATTGTATTCAAGTTAGTCCGTGATAATCAGTTATTTATCATTAAGAGTACCTTTTAAGATTTGGAAACTAGTTTTCAATGTAATGTAAAATTTCAAACTATATGTTATCTTTTACTGGCAATTTTTAAATATTATCTTGTGGAAAATAGTAACACAAACAAAATAAAAAATCCAGAAAATATGCACAAGCAAAATTTCAGCTCTTGTTTTAAGTCTACTGAGTCGTTGTTAGTTAGTATCCGAGTCCTCACACCCATCACACACACAAAAGAAACACTATCTAAAACTTTGTGGCACTTCAGATGATGTCAGACAATACAAAACGGGCACTCGATCCGTTCGGCACCATTTTCTTCTTGCATATGAACCACCACATGCACCACATCAACTATGATCATTTTTCTGTGGTCTGGATATAGACCTAGAAATAGCCTTGTTCACTGTTTTCTTCGATATTCCTTGTCCTTATATCGATGGCTTATTGTGTTTAGGTGAAATTATATTACCAGAAGCGATGACGTATTACTTCTTTGCGCTCTGTTTGGCGCACTGGTAGTTTCTGAACGCCTTTCACAGTAACTGTCTTTTTGTCAGATAACTCCTGTTTCTGTCCTTGTGTAACAAAGGAAGAGTATAATCAGAAACAGCATCTCTGTTGTAGGGGAATATCATAGTCTTTGCAAAGCTGTTGCAGATAGTGCTGGTCTATAAGGCTTTTTTGTAAGCTGCAGCGAGAAGTTCCCGTGGCATAACGAATGGCTTTCCAATTTTCGAAAGAGTTGCACTCTCTGGATCAGATTAAAATTTCACGTGATAATTCTTAAGAGTACTCCACGGAATCCCAAAACATTTAACGGCCTTGTAAATTGTCTATCTCTCATTCTTCACCAAGCGCAAAGCTTCTTTAAGCATTTCAGCTGTGTACAAATGCGCCGCTTTGTTCCGCGTTGGTGCCATTTCAGAGTCCTAAGAAAAACCAAACCATTGCTAAGGTCATACACCGTCAACGCGTGGCCTAACTTACAAGTCAGTTTTATATGGGAATGATACATATCTTTACTGGTGTTAAAATGGAACTTATACATTGGAACACCTGCGTGTACGAAATTAATATATTCACTAGCGTCTTCTCTGCCTGTGCGTGACCCGCTCTCACGAAAACTCTGAAGCAGCACATGTCCAAAACTTCCTTGAACGCCTGAAAGAGAACGGGTGAGGGCTTCCTAGAGTCCTGCATCCTTGTGCCATACGCTGGCAAAATTTTGGAACCGATGGAGTTGAGGCTACGTCGTGACGCAAGAAATACTGTTGAGCACAGAATTACTTGATATCACGGATTAACATGACTTTACCCTACGCCCTGGTTTGTTCCAGGTAAGTGCAACACATAGTATCAGTTCGTGTCCGTCTAACCAATTTATGGCAGTTTCCTAAGGTCGAAACGAAGAGTTCTTCGGGTATAGTCAGCAATCGACGTAAAAAGTTGTGAACAATAAATAAAACGTATTCCTTCCATTAGGCGACAAATGGTCTCTAATGGGATTACTGTCCCAGTGAAACTGATTTTCTTCCAATTATAGTTTTTTCATATATTAACAATTGTTTTATATATATAAGTATTTTCCTATATAATAAATAGACTCTTTACATCGATTACTACTTGTCCCCAATTTTCTGAATCTCCTGTGTCTCAGTTTGAACGGGGAGTATGCCATGAAAAGTAAAAATAAAAATTAGTAACGTTACAAAATAGATCAGAATATGAAACATGCCGTTCAAAATATGATTTCAAACTGCAAAACAACAATTTGAGATATAGATGGAGGTTCGTTGCTGGTTGTTTGTTAGGCGGGTTGGCCTACCGTAACGTCACTATCCATCCTAGCAGTGTGCGCACGCTACTTTAGTGTAACGTCCAAATTATACTGATATCGTGGTCTCAATTTTTTTTCTTGGTATATAACGTATTGTTGACGACGAAGGGTTAAATTTCTGTCAAAAAAGAAGTCAGGCCGAAGTGAAAATAAATCACCAGTCAATCGACCGGAACGTGTTAAGTGGGATGAATAAAAATTCAATATTTACTCTGAATAAAAATTTAATCAAAATGGGTGTCTTTTACATTGTAACCTTACAACTCTTTTGAAAAGTAAAAGACAACTGCACTTAATTAGTCGAGAATGAGGTAAGGCTTTTAAGTGCAGAAGTAGCAGAACATGAGAGTGATTTCTCTGTTTTTAGTCTAATTTATGGCCCTGTTCTTGCACTTACCTCCAAGTTTGATAACGCATTCACTTTTCTCGTAGAATTACAGTAACTCGGGAACAACAGTAGCAAAGGCTTTGGCAGCAGGCAGAATCACAAATAAATTGACTGACTCAAAATTAGTTAAAAAAATAAAAAAATAAAAAAAAAAAATAATAACGCAAAGGAAAGTGGAAACTAACTACGTGAATTGAATGATGTACAATGAAACATATTTAGTTTTAACAAAGTTTCCTTTATTGACTTTTAGGCAAAACCTTTAAACTTACAAAATAAAACAGATAATGACATTAAGAGTTCATTGATGCTACTAATGTACACCCTTGGGGTGATGCCTCACCCATGTGGTTGGTTCTGTCGTGGAGCAGACAAACATATCAGTAACCTTAGCAACATACACTACTGGTCATTAAAATTGCTACACTAAGAGGAAATGCAGATGATATACTGATATTCATTGGACAAATATATTATACTAGAACTGACATATGATTACATTTTAACGCAATTTGGACGCAAAGATCCTGAGAAATCAGTACCCACCTCTGTCTGTAATAACGGCCTTGATACGCCTGGGCATTGAGTCAAACAGAGCTTGGATGACGTGTGCAGTTACAGTTGCCCATGCAGGTTCAACACGATACCGCAGTTCATCAAGAGTAGCGACTGGCGTATTACGACGAGCCGTTGCTCGGCCACCATTGACCAAACGTTTTCAATTGGTGAAATATCTGGAGAATGTGCTGGCCAGAGCAGCAGTCGAACAATTTCTGTATCCAAAAAGCGCGATACATGACCTGCAACATGAGGTCATGCATTATCGTGCTGAAATGTAGGGTTTCGCAGGGATCGAATGAAGGGTAGAGCCACGGGTCGTAACAAATCTGAAATGTAACAGCCACTGTTCTAAGTGCCGTCAATGCGAACAAGAAGTTACCAAGACGTGTAACCACTGGCACCCCATACCATCACACCGGATGATACTCCAGTATGGCGATGACGAATACACGCATCCAATGTGCGTGCACTGCGATGTAGCCAAACACGGATGCGATCATTATGATGCTGTAAACAGAAACTGGACAGAAAAGTGACGTTTTGCCATTCGTGCACATAGGTTCCTCGTTGCGTACACCATAGCAGGCGCTCCTGACTGTGATGAAACATCAAGGGTAACCACAGGCATGGTCTCCGAGCTGATAGTCCACGCTGCTGCAAACGTCGTCAAACTTCCGTCTAGATGGTTGTTATCTTGCAAACGTCCCCATCTGTTGACTCAAGAATCGAGACGTGGCTGCACGATTCGTTACAACCATGCGGATAAAATACCTGTCATCTCGACTGCTAGTGATACGAGGCCTTTGGGATCCAGCACGGCGTTTTGTATTGCTCTCCTGAACCTACCGATTCCGTATTCTGCTGACGGTCATTGGATCGCTATCAAGGCGAGCAGCAGTATCGCGATACTATAAATCGCGATCGCTATAGGCTACAATCCGACCTTTATCAAAGTCGGAAACGTGATGGTATGCATTTCTCCTCCTTACACGAGGCATCACAACGTTTCACCAGGCAACGCCGGTCAACTGCTGTTTGTGTATGAGAAATCGGTTGTAAACTTTCCTCATGTCAGCACGTCGTAGGTGTCGCCAACCTTGTGTGAATGCTCTGAAAAGCAAATCATTTGCATATTACAGCATCATTTTCATGTGAGTTAAATTTCACGTCTGTAGCACGTCATATTCTTGGTGTAGAAATTTTAATGGCCAGAAGTGAATATTGCTACGATAAATAAATAACGGTAGATTTTTATACATTTTTACGCCACAACTCCAATCGGCGCGCGGTCCTTAGTAATAATACCTGTTACAAAAAAATGTTGGTTTTGCGAGGGTTGAAGCAGGCTGTTGCAGCGATGCATGGCCGCTCACTAGATCCATTCGGCTCGCCTCACAGGCAAGTGCAGGATAGTACGGCTACCCGCCAAGCAGCCACGCTGCTCCACAACATCGCCCTGCAGGCGAGAGCTCTGTTGCGGTCGTCACTAGCGGCCAGTAGTACGGGATATACGATCATAATGGCCTGCTTGACTCTGATTTTATTGTAACCTCTGTCCGGCATTACCCTCGGGTACCTGTCTGCCGACAGGTTCAAATTCAAATGTTCAAATGTTTGTTAAGCTTATGGGATGCCGACAGGTGGAGACTCAAACTGAAACAATGTAGAGAGCCTATGTAGGGAGAGAGTGAAAATTACTAAACGTTTCCGGGCTATTATGCCGTGGTTTTATTTATTATGGAGACCCAAAGTTTCGTCCCCGACTGCGGAGGACATTTAAGACCACGGCATAATAGGCCGGAAACTTTTAGTAACTTTGACCATACCGGCCGTGAAAGTTTATAATAGGGAGAGAGTTGCCTACCGGCCCGATGGCCGTCATGTTTGTACCGCATTGCTAGTGGGACGTGCATTAGACAGCGACCCAGGCAGAAATGCAGCCACTTCAAGATTAAAATAAGGCATCAGTTCTACGTATGAGGCCAAAGCACATGTTCAACGTTTACTAGTTAGTACCTGTTTAAAACAAATGCCATACATCCTTCTTTGTATAGGCCTTATATATCTGCAAGGAAATAAGTCTCGTGAAGCATATCTTACGATGTTCTAGTAACTTCGACAGTTGGCAGTTGATTAGTAAGAAAGAAGTATTTCACGTTATCTATCTCAAAGAAAGTGATGCCATTTCAGATTTTTCAGTCTGCATATGCATCGCTGAAATTAGTACACTATTATCGCTTTCCGCCCCCGCCCCCCCCCCCCATATAATGCATTCTCAGTGCGTTCTGTTGATTTTATAACATTTCCTATAATGTAAAATACTAAAAACGTCATTCTGGACATACTTTTAGAAACAGTACGACAAAAAATCGAAAAAATACCGATACAATCTCTACTGGATCGAGGAGTTTCTAGATAGAATGCAGCATGTAATTCTCAATGGACAGAAGTAAGAGTGTTGTCAGGTGTGCCACAGGGGAGTGTCGTGGGTCCGTTGCTGTTCACAGTATATATAAATGACCTTGTGGATAACATCTCAAGTTCACTGAGGCTTTTTACGGATGATGCTGTAGTATATAGAGAGGTTGTAACAATGGAAAATTGTTTTGAAATACAGGAGGAACTGCACTGAATTGACGCATGGTACAGGGAATGGGAATTGAATCTCAATGTAGACAAGTGTAATGTGCTACATAGAAAGAAACATCCTGTATCATTCAGCTACACTATAGCAGATCAGCAACTGGAAGCAGTTAATTCCATATATTATCTGGGAGTAAGCGTTAGGAGTGATTTAAAATGGAACGGCCATATAAAATAAATCGTCGGTAAAGCACATGCCAGACTTAGATTCATTGTAAGATTCCTAAGGAAATGCAGTCAGAAAACAAAGGAAGTAGGTTACAGTACACTTGTTCGCCCACAGATTGAATACTGCTCACCGGTGTGGGATCCGTAGCAGGTGGGATTGATAGAGGAGGTAGAAAAAATCCAACGGAGAGCAGCGCGCTTTGTTATAGGATCATCTGGTAATCGAGAAAGTGTTAAGGAGACAATCGATAAACTCCAGTGGAAGACTCTGCAGAAGAGACGCTCTGTCGCTCGGTACGGGCTTTTGTCGAAGTTTCAAAAACATACATTTACCAAGGAGTCTAGCAGTATATTGCTCCCTTCTACGTATATCCCGCGAAGAGATCATGCGGGTAAAATCACAGAGATTAGAGCCCACACACAGGCATCCGACAATCTTTCTTTCCGCAAACAATACGTGGCTGGAATAGGAGGGAGAACCGATAGTGGTACTCAAGGTACCCTCCGCCACCATCGGGTGACTTGTGGAGTATGCATGTAGATGTACTGAAAGAGCAGAAAGACTCAAAGAAGGAAACTGAATATCTACAACGAGTCAATAGTCCTACCCCGTCCATTTTTCGCGTTATATCACGTAAACAATTATAGGACTGTGAACAGTCAATAATACACAGCCAATGGGCAAGTGCCGTATTCATGTTAAAATATACTTCTTACCACGACATGTCAAAAACCAAAACGGTGGTGTCGCACAAGTCTAAAGTGCGCGCCACCTACTTTCGCCGCGCGCCGCCATGCACGCACGGCGCGGCGTTCTTACGACGTCAGCCACGAGCGCCCTCTGCTGCGATCCCGCTCGTGGCCACCACTGAACGACATCGTTCACTTGGGACTGAGATAGGAACCAGCTAACACTTCGGAATCAGATAGGCACCAGTGAAGACTTGGCTATCGGACAGGCACTAGGCAGGCCTATGTATCAGCATTCTGCAGTACTGAACTGTGTAAAAGTTAAGTATTGTATACATTCTGTGCAATATATATCTCGTTCTAATTTACTCTAGTGTTTCTAGTTTCTGCTGTCCCACTGGCTGCTCCCCTCCGTACCTGCACCAGCGCGCATCATTTATTCCTGTGTCGGTCTCATTCTACTCGGTCACCGACACCTACGACGGAAACGAGACACAAAAGTGGCGACGAGGCTGGGACACAAAAAAAAACTATCAACTGACAAAACACTAGAAAAGACTGTTCAAAATAATTTACCGCTTACGAGAATCGAAGTCGCGATCTTGACATTATGAATTCATTACGCAGTAGTTCTATTACTAACGCTGATGAATGCCTTTCTTGGAATGGGGGGAGGGGGGGAGGGAGCAGAAAATATTTACTTCACATAGACAGGAATAATTCGCTGGTTTCGATAAGTTTCCTTTACGGTTCCCACTTTCTCGGTTAACTTTCACCGCCTACTGTTCCCGTCTTCCTTGCTCCTTGGTAACACAAGCGTCATAGAGCTATCTTAACTGCGGTTTTTACTGTCAACAGCGGAACAACAAGGCATTTCTCTTGACTGTACGTAATGATGCACATTATTAGTTACACTCAGTACATCACTTCAATTTTTAATCTTAAAAATTGCTGCGAAGTTTAAAATTATCGTCAGATACCGACGAACAACACGGTTATGGCTAAGCCATGTCTCCACCATATCCTTTCTTCCAGGAGTGCTAGTCTTGCGTGTTTGCAAGAGAGCTTCTGTGAAGTTTGGAAAGTAGGAGGCGAGGTACTGGCGGAAGTAAAGTTGTGAGGCGGCATCGTGAGTCATGTCGGGGTAGCTCAGTCGGTAGAGCGCTTGCCCGCGAAAGGCAAAGGTCCCAGGTTCGAGTCCCGGTTCCGGCACACAATTTTAATCTGCCAGGAAGTTTCATATCAGCGCACACTCCGCTGCAGAGTGAATGTTTCATTCTGGAAACATCCCTTAGGCTGTGGCTAAGCCATGTCTCCACCATATCCTTTCTTCCAGGAGTGCTAGTCTTGCGTGTTTGCAAGAGAGCTTCTGTGAAGTTTGGAAAGTAGGAGGCGAGGTACTGGCGGAAGTAAAGTTGTGAGGCGGCATCGTGAGTCGTGTCGGGGTAGCTCAGTCGGTAGAGCACTTGCCCGCGAAAGGCAAAGGTCCCAGGTTCGAGTCCCGGTTCCGGCACACAATTTTAATCTGCCAGGAAGTTTCATATCAGCGCACACTCCGCTGCAGAGTGAATGTTTCATTCTGGAAACATCCCTTAGGCTGTGGCTAAGCCATGTCTCCACCATATCCTTTCTTCCAGGAGTGCTAGACTTGCGTGTTTGCAAGAGAGCTTCTGTGAAGTTTGGAAAGTAGGAGGCGAGGTACTGGCGGAAGTAAAGTTGTGAGGCGGCATCGTGAGTCGTGTCGGGGTAGCTCAGTCGGTAGAGCGCTTGCCCGCGAAAGGCAAAGGTCCCAGGTTCGAGTCCCGGTTCTGGCACACAATTTTAATCTGCCAGGAAGTTTCAACACGGTTATTGATTTAAATAATGTCGGGCGTACAGCCGGATGTCACTGCTAACTTTGCACGATATTTCGGCCAATAACCCCTCGGCCATCTTCAGGTGCTGCGCACCGAAGACTAGTGATAGCCGCGTCTGACCGTCACTTATGTACCGTAGAGTATGGCGGTAGTGCATGCGCGTGAAGAGTACACTCCTCTTGCAGTGGCGCCACAGTCAGCAGCGCCCTCGACGGAGAGACCAGAAGCTTAGTCAGCTTTTTCGTCTGTATGATATTGTATACGATGTGATCTTTGAGTTCTTAAAACTGAAATTACTGTTTCCCAAGCTTTATTCGGCTGAAAGCCTGTGTCTCTATTAACCCTTTCGTGGTTGTTGGGACACATACGTCCCACTAACTTTGGATCCCATTTGTACCACAAGGTGGCGAGTTGCGTAATTCTGCATAATGCTGCCATCTGTTGGTGGCTCTTCAGAACGCGGAAAAAAATCGAGGCAGTGAAATTCTTACAGTGTAGAAAACTGTGACTGTTTATATGGGCTGCCGCGTGAATTTTAGCGCCGTAACCATTGTTTAGTGTGCCTTGAATCAGTTTTCGTCGTTTTCTCGCTACCGAAAATGTCCGAAGTATGTATACTTGCTATTTTATGTTTCTTAGAAGTTTACAAACAACAATTACGATTTCTAAAACTCATTTTACTTCAAAAGTTTTTTTCAGTGAATTTACAATTAGTGGGACGGATGTGTCGCAGTGACCATTGTGTAGTCCTATAATGCCTTTATGTTGCAATATTATGGTACTCATATTTCAAAGAAAAACAGTTTTTCTGTAAATTTTTAGGATAACTTAAGAAATTATTTTAAAAAAGTCTTAGGTAAATCGGTGCCAGAAATGATCAGTGGGACGTACGTGTTCCACATTTTTTTTTAGGAAAAATGGAATGTGCTAAAATTTTTTGAGTGTCATATTTGTAATCCTGACCCAAATCAGACTCTGTAACAGCTGAGATAACTTAAGATATTCTAAAAAATGAGTAAAAACCACGAAACGGTTAATAAGTACTTCTGCCAGTTTCATTTCGATTGATTCACGTATTACAGACTGCCAAAAAGTTGAAGTCTGAGATAAAATCTTAGTACTTGTGTAATCCATTTTAAAGTAAACAACCAGTGTACACAACCAGTGTAGAAACGAACACAGTGACTATTCACATATGTAAAGCTCGCCAGCTCTGGTAAAAACATGGCGTCGTGGGCTCTAAGCCAATCAGCAGCGGTATCACGCACGACCACTATCTCCCTATAGAGCTTCTCTAAAACCGTGTGATTTGATCATCTGTCATAACGTCGTAGATACCTCTTGCTGCGGCGAATTAGCTGTGGGCACTGGGGCACCATGCTGTAGTGTGCGCGGGCGTTCGCCGTCGGGGGCTCGAATCCCCCCTGGGGCAGAGGAGTTTGTGTTGTCCTTAGGATAGTTTACCTTAGTTTAAGTAGTCTGTAATCTACGGTCTAATAACCCGTCATTTGAGTCCGATAGATTTACAAACATTTGATACCTCTTCAAAAATGTTCAAATGTTTGTAGAACTTATGGGACTTAACTACGGGGTTATCAGTCCCTAAGCTTGCAAACTACTTATGAACTAGCTAAGACTAAGGACGGCACAAATATCCATGCCCGAGGGGGATTCGAACCCCCGACCGTAGTGACCGTGCAGACCGTGACTGGAGCGCCTCAGTCTCCTCGGCCACCGCGGCCGGCGATACCTCTTCGGAAGACGTCACAGTCGTATCTCGTAATGTAATCAAATGGGGCATTTCAGCCGCGTTATGTAATACTCGAATCTCCAGTTAGAAGTGTACACATAGGATCACTGCGTATCTTGGCACACACAAGCGCATTACATGTACAAAAACAATGTTCAAATGTTTGTAGAGCTTATGGGACTTAACTACGGGGTCATCAGTCCCTAAACTTACAAACTACTTATGAACTAGATAATCCTAAGGACGGCACAAATATCCATGCCCGAGAGGGGATTCGAATCCCCGACCGTAGTGGCCGTGCAGACCGTGACTGGAACGCCTCAGTCCCCTCGGCCACCGCGGCCGGCTTGTACCAAAAGCATGTTCAACACGTAATACGTAGCTTTCGATATAAAGAGTTGTGCAGTTGGACGAACAATAACGATCTCCATTTCCCTATATCAGCCCTGTTTTGCAGGATATAAGGGAAAGTTTGTTTACACATAAATATTATGAAATTGTATATATTAATTTTGTGTATAAAAATTGAAATGTGATTCTTAAAGCGTTTTTGTTTGTTTTCTGTATGTTTCGTGTATGATGGAGGCGCCGCAATGAACAAGGGCAGCGTCGTCGCCGCCGCAGCCAACATTACAGCAGACGGCCACTATTAGAATTTTACCGACAGCTACGGGGCTACGAATCCGGCTGCGCCTTCTCTATTGCTGCGCGTCGATCATTTACAGAGAAAGATTATCTTGATTACATTCTTTCAGTTGTTGAACCTAGGAAAGGTGGATCTGAGGTGTCGTAGTCTAATAGCTATGGACTGGGCGAAATAAATAAAACAATGTCCAGGAGGAATGAAAACAATAGAGGGGAACAGCAGGAAGCACAAAGCATCGCCCTATTACCTTACGTGCAGGGCGTCACTGAACGTGTGGGCAAGGTTTGTCGTCGGGCAGGCATCAAACCAGTCTTCTGCAGCACCAATAAATTAGAGAGGCTATAGAAATAGCGAAGCGTCTCGCCAATATGAACAGGGAGGATGGCTACAGGCTGCCGGCGTCTTGGCTGCCAGCAGTCGCAACGCTACGTGACGGCACCGCGCGCGGAAGGACTCGCGCAGGCGCCCCGGAGACCACAGCGGCCGCGCACACGCAGAGCACCGGCCCGCCGCCGTCTGCGCCAGGCGAAAAGTCAACAGCGGCACGCCACAACCGCCGTCCGTTCTCTCCGGTCCATTCTGCCAGTATCAACTTCTAATGCAAAAGCCAATCGAAAACTTCCATTTTGACCAATGCAAGAATGCAACATCCAATCATATGAAAATCAAGCCATTAAAACACCAATCAGCAACACCCCTTTCCACCAATGGCGTGCAATAATATAATCACCAATAAGGATAACCAACGTCCCCCTTCCTCTCCCTCATCCGCTGATATATAAACACCAAGCGATCGTACATTCAGCAGTCAGACACAGACCCTGATGAAGGCCGCCTGCAACAGTGGCCGAAACGTCGGTACAGTTTATAAAATGACGACGCGGTGTCATACCCAGAAGAATTTTATTGATTACATAAATTTGTTTTCTACAGAATAACAGCTTAAGTTTCTATAACATAATATGCTGAAGAGTGAATGTCAAGTAAAATTAAGTGAACATTATATTACGTACTCCTTTCAGCTTATTTATGTTCGTTTTGTGGCGACGGCGTTTTGTAAAGAAGGCCGTATCGTTCGCGAATCGAGCAAGCTGGACAGTCGGCAGTATCGGCAAGTAGTTAACGTACAGGAACAGGAAGGGGTGAGCACTGATCTCTGCGGGACCCCTGCCTGAATCGCCCGGAAACAGATCGACAGCCATCAACCCGTGCCTGGATGCTGCGATTGGCCAGGAAACTGGCCAATAGTTTGATGTAGCACAAGGGAATTGCGGTTTGGCGCCGCTACATCTGTAATAAGTTCTCAATGCGCACAGTGACGTAGGTTTTTCCGATATCCATAAACGCGGCGATTGTCTGTTGCGTTAGATTTTAATCGGCGGTGATGCATTCCGTCAGTCGGATGACCTGCACTTCAGCAGACACCTTCTTTCGAAATCCGTATCGCTCCGGTCGAATGACTTCGTCTCTAATTTGTTTCTCTATCCTCTTCTTTATAACCCGCTCGAACACTTTCCATAGTGAACCGAGGAGACTGACAGGTCGATAGTTCTACGCCTGCGTCAAGTCTTCGTGGTTTAGTAAGGGTACCACTTCTACCCGTTTCCAAGTATCCGGAAAGTACCGGCACAACATGCAACCATTATATATGCGAGTGAGAAGGACAAGCGCCTTTTGGGGAAGTTTAAGGTGCATATTCATAATTGAATCATATCCCGGTGATTTATTGCGCCCTAGCCTCCGAAAGAGAGTGAGAACTTCACTAGGAGAAACTAATATTGGCGCCGTATTATCTTCTTCGTCCAGCAGACATTCCGTAACTCGTTGTGTCGTCCATTCGCTTTCCCTCTCAGCCACTGTGAGGTCCTCTTCGAGCAAGGTCGTCTGGTGCTCGTACGTGTGAACGAAGACTTCCACCTTAGTTTGTGGGTCATGGACGAGGCCTTGCAAAATAGTTAGAGGATCTCTGGGATTTCTCCTGTGCCGGGGACTCTTCACGAGTTGCCATTCTTCTCTTGTCTCCCTTTTGTCCTCCAATCTATCGGAGCGGCACTCAAGAAGACGTCGTTTGAATTCTCTTTCCGACGCCTTTCGCCTCGGTATCTCAGGTCCCTCGTAGTCTGCTAGCGTCTCCAGTATTTATTTTTCAGTTCGGTCAGAAGGGATGGCAAGTCTTTCTGTTGTCTAACGGCAGTATACGTCATGGTTGTGGCTCTTCTCTCCGTATATCATATTAATTATACGAAATAGATCGCTGTTCTTTTCCATCAACAATGTTGTCTAAATTAATCATGTTAGCTAGACGAAAATTATCGATGACCTTGAGTTTAGTCCACGTAACAAGTAAGATGCCGAAAGTTTTTTACGAACTCGTGAATCTCCAGCTTTTTATTTTCAATGCCGTTTGCTTTCCTTATGCAGATGAGATTTCTTAAAGGTGCATCCGCCATAAGATAAACCGAATAGACGCTGCTTCGACCGACACCCATAGTTTGGCCGTGATGCCAGGGTAGCCGTCTGGCCGGGCCTGCAAAGTGGTCGTAGAACAATCACAGGCAGGCGGAAGGATCGGCAACTGGTAGGGTTGGCACAGCGACCTCTGCAAGAATTAGTGTTCAAATGTTCATAATTCTATGGGACCAAACTAGATTGGTCATCAGACCCTAGACTTAAGGACAACACACATACATCCACGCCCGAGGGAGGATTCGAACCTTTGACGCGGAAGGCCGTGCAATCCTTAACGTGGCGCTCCAGACGGCTCGACTACTCCCGCGCGGCAAGAAATGGTGGCTCTTAGGATGGTGAACATTCTGTTTATTTACCTGCTGTCTGTTTGTGGACGTTGGATCTCCTACAGGCGAGAGCGTATGTTATTCCATCGAGGCGCCGTGTTGTCGGTGCTGACAACTTGACAGGAGTGCCCTATGGCTGGCATTGCATTATCCAAACAGAGAGAGGTAGCTATCACTCAATTACAAAATTTATTATAAACAATACTTTTGGTTACTTGTCCAAGAGCTAGTATGAATAAATTCTTTGGTGATCCCACCCTTGATAAAGTGACATAAAGTTGTCTGAGTGAGAGAAACAAGGAGGTGTCAAATCCAGCCCGCAGTATTTAATAGCGTTCCCTGCAATTGCAGGTCTCCCTGAAAACTGCAGTCTCTTGAAGCTAAAAAATAGATCAGTCGGAAAGAATGGGTATTCGTTGGATGTGCTCTGTTTCATTCTCTTTCTTTTCCTCTAGCTCTATAGAAGTCAATTTCTTTCGCCTACAGCTGTGTGTGCTTCACAGTTCAAAGTTGTCAACAGCATTGTCAGCTTTCAGGAATTTACTTAATCTGACTGGAATACAAGACATTAGTAGTAAATACGTAAATATATTAAAAAGTGTTGCATGATGTGAATGGTTTCAGTATATATGATCTCATATTTATAGAATTACATGTTCTACAAGTTTCCACGTATACATTCATTTGTATAAGTGCTGTATCTCGGTAAAATATGTTGCGAATCAAGTTAGTAGCAAAGAAGTGAGTTTTACGTGATGGGGCGGTTTTCCATTAACGTCACTGTTTGCTTCATTATATCTCATGAAGTACGTGTCGTACTGTAAGACTCTTTCGAAGTTACATTAAGTTGTATGTGTGTATACTGTTTGTAAAAATTCCTGCGAGTTCAATTTGTGGCGTAGAAATTATAACTCGTAACGTTATACCGAATGCCGTAGTTTTACTCCACGAACAGCGAAAAAGTAGTAAGCGAGAAACTTTTTTTTCTTCGCCATTTTGATGGGGTTGTCAGGAAGTACTCTTTCTCATACAGTGTATGAATGAATTCTCTTCGTACGGTGTGGCAGTTTTTTACAACTCCTATTGTTCATGACTTTGTTTCTACTGAGCCATGTGTCGCATGTGGTTGTGACCGTTACAGTAATTCTCATTACACGGCAAGGAATATGTGCACCAAATTTGGTCGAAATCGGTCCAGGGATTGAGGAGGAAATGTACAGTTTTGTCGTTTTAATCAGCAGTTTTTCTCGCATCCCACTGTTTATGACGTCATATATCGTGAACCATATGTTGTACGTGACTCTTACACTTACGGTGACCGTCGTAGTGGATTGAAGCTTACGTGTTCAAAATTTCATAAAGATTGGAACAATACCGTAGATTTGTATGCAATATGTACACACAAACACAAAAACCCACAAAGAGGGAACATTCTGCTTTATATATAACTAGCCAAGTTAGTAATTATCCTATCACTTCTCTCTCTTTCTCTCTCTCTGTCCATCTCCTTTTTTCTAATAGCATGTTATATTTATCAGAGAATATATAAGAAATCAGGCTGTCTGGCATAATATACAAAATTTTAAGAACAGTATCCAAACAAATAAAGATAGTAATCAAAATACAAATGAAATGCAATATTTATACTTTAATTAAATTCGCTACTTTAATATAAACGATATCTCTTGTGACTTGTCCAGTATCTAATATGAATAAATTCTTTGGATAGGTTATTCATGAGCAAGTGACATGAAGTTGTCCGTGTGAGAAACATTGACATGTCAAATCCACTCCACAGTATTTAATAGATGGCCCTGTGATTTGTTAATCGTAATAGAGAATGCAAATCTCGCTGGAAACTACAGTCTCTAGCCTTGAAGTTAAAAAGTCAGATTGTCGCAAATAATGGGTATTGGTTGGATGTACACTGTTTCATTCTCTTCCTTTCCTTGTAACGCTATAGAAGTCTATTGCTTTCAGCTGTAGTCCTGTGCGTTTCACAGTTAAAGACAGTTCAAAGTTGGTTCAAAGCTGTCAGGAGGAGTCAACTTTCCGGAATTTTCTTAAGCTGACTGGATTACAGGAGTGTCTTAGTAGTAAATAAAAAAAATTAAAACGTGGTACATGATGTGACCGGCTTTTACCCATCGTAGTATATGTGATCTTATATTTATTGAATTAATTGTTGTACAATGGTATAATTTTCCAGTTATATATTCATTTGTATAAGTGCTGTACGTCGGAAAAATCCATTGCGAACAGAGTTAGTTGTAAAGAAGCAATAGATTAAAACCTGATGCGTGACGGGCGGGGCATTTCTACCATGAACGTTACTGTAAGTCCTTATATCTCATGAACTACGTATCCTACTGTGATATAATTTCGAAAGTACATTCAGCTCTATGTGTAAAATTTCCTGCGACTACAATTTGTAGTACAGAAATTATAAACTCTGTCATACCGATTGCCGCAGTTTTGCTCCATTAACAACGGACAAGTAGTAAGCGAGATACTTTTTCCTTTCAGTATGTTGATGTGGTTGTCAGTGTTAAAAAGTGTAATAAAGGTTTGAAATTATATTTGAGGTTTGTTTTAAGTCGCTAAGTGCCGCGGAGGAATAGCCATGCACACTGAGCCGCCCTGTTACAACGCGCGCGGCCGTTCCACGTCGGAGGTTCAAATCCTCCCCTGTTCTTAGGATAAGTTATTTTAAGTAGTTTGTAAGTTTAAGATCGATAACCACTGTAGTTAGGTCCCATAACTTTTAAAACATTTGAACATTTGAAATCGCTAAGTACTGTCATTCTCATATACTCTATTTTTAAAGTCTCTCCGCATTATGTGGCACTTTCTCGTAAATCCTATTGTGATATGACGTTATATCACCTGAACCATGTGTCGTATGTGGTTCTTACCCCTACAGCAATTGGTATCTCACGTAAGATTAAAAACATGTACCAAATTTGGTTGAAATCGGTCCAGTGGTTTAGGAGGAAATGTTCAGCATTGTCGCTTGAAGCAGCAGTTTTCCGCGCATCTCATTATTTATGACGTCATATCTCATGAACTACGTATAATTCCTGTTCCTTACACTTACGGCGACGTGCTTATGGATTGAAGCTTACGTATGAAAAATTTCGGAAAGATCGGAACAAAACTAGATTTGTATAGAGCACGTACACACAAGCACAGGGACACTCTGCTTCATATATTAAGAAAATATAGTGTGACATTAGCTATGTTACTGTACTCCTGTATAACCATCTGGCTCATATATTACTGTATTTCTGTATAACCAAATCGTGGTGAACAGGGATGTGTGGAGACAGACACTGCTGACATAAAATGAAGGGAAGTTCTTTTATCAAATGGAGAGGGGTTTTGTCGTTTAATGAAGTAACCTTACCACTTTCCTAAATATTGAACTCTTAACAACCGTCAATACATTGCCCTATTATCAGGATATCGAGTTTTAACTCCAAATTAATATTTTATTGTCAGGATAGCATTTAAAAGGAATCTTGTAAATGTGGGATGTGGGATCTTTCCCTTGGCTCGGGCATGAGGCGTGAATGAAAGCCGGCAGCAGTGACCGAGCGGTCTGCGGCGCGCCAGTCACAGTCTGCATGGCCTCTACTGTCGGGGTTACGAATCCTCCCTCTGGCATGGATGTTTGTGTCGTCTTATGTATAAGGTAGTTCATAAGTAGTTGGTAAGTTTAGGGACTGATGACCCCGTAGTTAAGTCCCTTAAGCTTAACCAAACATTTGAACATTTCGTAAACGAAACAGCATTTACACAAAATACATTTATTAAACAGTTAACCCATACATTTCTCTTACTGTGACTCAGCGAGTGTCGGTGGCTGTAAGGTGTGCGGCGGCGAAGAGGCGTTTCCCAGCGTCGGCTTGTGGTTCTCTAGTAACTGCTTCTCGCTGCCCGCTGGCCAGTAGAACAACGCTAACCGCCGAACTAGCACTGTGCGTTAACAGGCCGTAAATTAAGCGAAATTACCTCGTGGCGGCGTGGTATGATTTTTCCATGTTCTAAAAGTGAAGTGTTGTGCTACGACCAGAGGTAGCGGCGCGACGTGGAGGTTTTGCGCCCTTGACCTGGAGTCGAACCGGCGGTCTTCAGGCTGCGCGTCTTCGTGGGGCAGAACATTTCACCAAGATCGCAGGTGTCTTTCACGACCACACCGCATCCTATCGTTCTGTCCAGTCATCCTGTCTGAGTATCTCTGTTATTGCGGATTTTCCCGAGCGATGTATACTGGCGACCAGATTCCTCCATCTTCTTTCTTCTATCTTCATCTGTCACTGCCGGTGGCTGGACGAAAACTCGACTTCTGTTACTACTGCTGATGCTGCAACTGATGCCGCTACTACCAATCATACGATACTTCTCCATCAATCTGCATCAATCTATCTGTCTCTTATTGTCCGGCGTCGTCTTCATGGCTGTGCTAATTATTGAAAGACCTGGTTGAAGGTGAACCATCTTCGGGGTCGTGTTTTCCTGTCACGTTGTACAGCTTCTAGAAAGGTCGAACGTCACGTTGCTCTGGAGGTCAGTACATTAGGTTATTGGCTTCTGGGCATGTTGCTTCTAGAAGTTACGCTTGACAGTCTGTCTTTCCCGAGAGATGCTCGGTCGATGACCTGATCGCTGAATCAACGCCTTCTGCTTGTAGATAGAGCGATGGACTTCTTGCCACACGTGACCATTTGGCGGGAGAATGTCGTGCTGAATCTGCTGTGTTAGCTGGGTCGATGCACCTGTCGGAATACGGTGCAGGTCTGCTGTTTTACTCGGTCGTGTCTGACTGAACTGAATTTATACTTAAGGTATTATTCATTTTAATTTATTAGTGTGTGTTTTTTACTAGTTGGGAGCTCCAACGTTAGGCGGTGATGGAGCCCCTTAGGAAAATGGCCCCTTAGGAAAATGGCTGCTAGGGAGGGGAAGAAATCCAAAGTGCACTCCGTGTATGCACCGGGGGGAGTCATTCCAGATGTGGAACGGGTCCTTCCGGATGCCATGAAGAGCACAGGGTGCAGCCAGCTGCAGGTGGTGGCTCATGTCGGGACCAATGATGTGTGTCGCTTTGGATCGGAAGAGATCCTCTCTGGTTTCGAGCGGCTATCAGAAATGGTAAAGACTGCCAGTCTTGCTTGCAAGATGAAAGCGGAGCTTACCATCTGCAGCATTGTGGACAGGACTGACTGCGGGCCTTTGGTTCAGAGCCGAGTGGAGGGTCTGAATCAGAGGCTCAGACGGTTCTGCGACCGCGTGGGCTGCAGATTCCTCGACTTGCGCCAAAGGGTGGTGGGTTTTTGGGTTCTGCTAAATAGGTCAGGAGTCTACTATACTCAGGAAGCGGCTACACGGGTAGCGGGGGCTGTGTGGCGTGGACTGGGCAGGTTTTAGGTTAGAGGGCCTCGGGAATACACAAAATGGGTTTCAGTCTCAAAGGGGCAGGTCAGACACAGGAAGAAAGCAAATCTAGAAACCATTGGTATAACAGTTGTAAATTGTCGTAGCTGTATTGGGAAAGTTCCAGAGCTCCAAGCGCTGATAGAAAGTACTGAGGGACAAATCGTTATAGATTCAGAAAGCTGGCTGACGCCTTAGATAAGTTAGGCCGAATTTTTTTCAAAGGGCCAAATGGTCTTCAAAAAGGATAGAATAAATAAAAAACAGGGGGGTGGCGTGTTTATTGCTGTTACTAACGGTTTATCCTGCAGCGAAATTGAGACAGATACTTCCTGTGAGTTGGTCTGGGTAGAGGTTATTCCTGACAACCGGAATAAATTAATAATTGGATCTTTTTATCGGCCCCCTGACTCAGACGATGTTCAAAGAAAGCTTGAATCACATTTCAAATAGATATCCGAAGCATACTGTTATAATCGGTGGCGACTTTAATTTACCCTCGATATGTTGGCATAATTACGTATTCAAAACCAGCGGCAAATATAAAACATCGTCCAAACTAGTACTGAATGCTTTTTCTGAAAACTACGTCGAACAGTTAGTTCATGGTAAGTGGTTGCGAAAGTACCCTTGATCTCCTAGCACCAAATCATCCTGAGCTTGTAAAGAGCATCAAAACAGATACAGGGATTAGCGAACATCGAGTTGTAGTAGCGAGACTGAATGTCGAAATGCCCAAATGCACCAAAAATAAATGAAAAATATATCTATTCAATAAAGCAGATAAAAATTAGCTTCACGCTTTCCTGAGTGATAGTCTCCAGTCTTTCAAAACTAAAAATGCGATTGTAGATCAGTTGTGGCTTACTTTCAAAGACATAATATCAGTAGCAATCGAGATATTTATACCAAATAAATTAATAAAAGAGGGGGCTGACCCCCGTGGTACACAAAACAGATCAGATCACTGTTGCAGAAACAAAGAAAAACGCATGCAAAATTTAAAAAGACACAGAATCCAAAAGACTGGCAATCTTTTACTGAAACTCGCAACCTTGCGCGGACTTCAATGTGAGATGCCTATAGTAGTTACCACAACGAAATCCTGTCTCGTAATCTTGCAGAAAATCCAAAGAAATTCTGGTCATATGTGAAGTACACTAGCGGCAAAACACAAACAATACCTTCACTACGCGATAGCAATGGTAATACTACCGATGACAGTACTGCTAAGGCAGAATTACTAAACACAGCTTTCCGAAATTCGTTCACCAAAGAAGACGAAGTGAACACTCCAGTATTCAATCCAAGAACAGCTGCCAGCACGCGAAACTTAGAAGTAGATGTTCCTGGAGTAGTAAAACAACTTAAGTCACTAAACAAAAATAAATCTTACGGGCCAGATTGTATACCAACTAGATTGCTCTCAGAGTATGCTGATGCAATAGCTCCGTACTTAGCTATAATTTACAACCGATCACTCAGCGAAAGATCCGTACCCAAAAACTGGAAAGTTGCCCAAGTTACTCCAATATTTAAGAAAGGCAATAGGAGTGATCCCCAAAACTACAGGCCTATCTCATTGACGTCGATTTGCAGTAGGATTTTGGAACATATACTATGGTCGAATATTATGAACTACCTCGAAGAGAACGACCTATTAACCAGTAGTCAACACGGATTCAAAAAGTATCACTCTTACGAAACACAGCTTGCCCTTTATTCACATGAAGTGTTAAGTGCCATCGACAAGGGATCTCAAATCGATTCCATATTTCTGGATTTCAGGAAGGCTTTTGACACTGTACCCCACAAGCGGCTTCTTATGAAATTGCGTGCTTATGGAATATCTCCCCAACTGTGCGATTGGAGTCACGATTTCCTATCAGAAAGAACACAGTTCGTTGTAAATGACGGTAATTCATCGAGTAAAACAGAAGTGATATCTGGCGTTCCACAGGGAAGGGTTATAGATCCCCTACTCTTCCTCGTGTTTATAAACAATTTAGGAGACAATCTGAATAGCTCCCTTAGACTGTTCGCGGATGCTGCTGTCGTTTATCGGTTAGTGAAGTCAACAGAGGATCAAAAGCAGCTGCAAAGCGATTTAGACAAAATTTCTGCATGGTGCGAAAATTGGCAATTGACACTAAATAAAGAAAAGTGTGAACTAATACACATGACCACTAAAAGAAATCCGCTGAACTTTAATTACGCGATAAATCAGTCAGACATTAAGGTCGTAGATTCTACCAAATACCTAGGAGTTACAATTACGAACAAATTTGACTGCAGAGAACACATAGAAAATATTGTGGGGAAGGCGAACCAAAGATTACGTTTCATCGGCAGAACGCTTCGAAGATGCACCAGCTCCACCAAAGAGACTGCCTTCATCATACTTGTGCGTCCTCTCCTGGAGTACTGTTGCCCCTTGTGAGACGCTCGCGAGGTGGGACTGACGGAAGACATTGAAAAGGTTCAGAGAAGGGCAGCTCGTTTTCGTTCTATCACGTTACAGGGGGGAAAGTGTCACAGAAATGTTGCACGAATTGGGGTGGAAATCATTAAAAGAAAGACGTTATTGATTGCGGCGTGATCTGTTTGCGAAGTTTCAATCACCAACTTTTAGTTCTGAATGTGAAAATATTTTGCTAGCACCCACCTACTTAGGGAGACATGACCATCCCAATAAAATAAGAGAAATCAGATCGAAAACGGAACGATTTAGGTGTTCTTTCTTCCCGCGCGCTATAGGAGAATGGAAGGGTAGAGAAAAGTTATGAAAGTGGCTAATGAACCCTCTGCCAGGCACTTGAATGTGATTTGCAGAGTATCTATGTAGATGTAGATACTAATTTATTTACACACTTTACGGCACTCAACAGTGCGTATCTTACTGCATGCAACCATAATAATAAAACTGACATTCGAACTGATGGTGCAGTTAATACTACTTTTACATATATGCAGCTGAATCCCCGCCCATTGACATGGAACAAATTACACTTCGTTCTTGTCTTCCATACTCCACTGCGGGCTGTTCCGAGGAGGGACACTTGGCCTCATCAGAGATAATAGTCTTCACTGTGTCTAGATACAGACTAACTTTTGTGGCTGTCTACTGTCATAAATGTCTTCCCTGTGGTTGTTTGATTGAACGAAGTACTTCTGCTTTCACATACAACCAAGTGGGAAAACATCTCTGTGCATTTCATACGCTGGCAGATTCCTATTGGTTGGTGTGAGATTTGACAGATTATACTGGCTTTGATCTAGCAGGTGACTAACTTAAATTTGTTATCCTTATAGGAGGGTTTCGCTCTAAATACGGGTTTAAATTGGAGCTTAACTCACATTACTGCAAGCTTTTGAATAATGCTAGAAGTAAGTTTAAAATTATTGTTTCCTTGCGTTGGAGGCATACTATCGTCCTTAAATCCAAATGTTCAAATATATAGCCTTAACTACTCTGGTCAAGAGTCCCTAGGCTTACAAACTACTTAAACTAACTTATACTAACGTCAACAAATACATCTAAGACAGAGTTAGGACTCGAACCTCCGACGACGACGAGCAGCGCACTCCACAGCTAGGCGCCTTGGAACGCTCAATTAGAAATCTCTAACTGAAATACTTCACCGACTGAAAAAATGTGGAAGGGTCTTACATAAGTCTTATTACATTCAAGACATTTTTACCCACTGAAGAAATTAACATTCAAAAATACAGCTCAGCGGTTGCAAAGCTGGAGGTTAATTATTTTAACCACGGTTTCGGCTTCAGATAACAAAGCCTTCATCAGAAGTAAAAAATGAAATGGACAATAGTTCTTGAGGAACAGAGCTCACATTCAAACTACAAACGTAAAATTTCATGTGTCAGGATTAAAAATCAAAATAATTCATGTAATTAAAACGCTTCGCTATGGGTAGCGGGTGTGGCCAGCACTGTGGGTGGCATCTAACTGACGTCATAGACGCTCAGTTCGAATCGGGACTTGCAACGGGAAACAGTTCTACTCCAGTCAGTGAGAGATATTACAGGTAAAATGTGTCCGACACCATAACAAATGGTCAATGAAGTACATTGCAATCGGTGCAAGGGACGCCGTGATTTCAGCCATTTCTGAAGGAAGAGTTTCACGTCGAATGGATGATCCGGAATACAGAGTGCTTCTCTGACGGTCGTCGCGATCTGTCGTCCTTCAGGACTGGGTGTTGAACCAGCGTTCAACCATTCCTGCCATCACCGCCAAATAGTCCTCTCTTAGATGTTAACATCTATAAATATTACTAATGCGGCTGTCTACGATGCCTCGTTAGTGGTCAACTGAGTACACAGTATGAAATTCACGAACTTCAGGTATTTGTAGACCTGTGAGACCAAATTTCAACGGTCATCAGCTGCTAGACCTAACTACTACTTGCACTAATTTATGCTAAGGACAACAAACCCGCTATGACCCAGAGGACTCGAACCTTCGTCTAGGAGGAACCGCGCACTCCGGAGCAAGGCGCCTTAGTGCACTCTGCCACTCTCGCGCGGCGGAATACAATTCGCAGAGGCCATTATCCACTATATCGCTAGTTTAGGTGCTAAGAATCCAGCCAGAAGTTTCGGCAGTCAATACGTGTGCGAACTAATTGGACTGACAATTATGCATTTTTGGCAATGATACGTAGCGTAAGCTTAAGCGCGATCCAACATAGACCCTCGTCAGAGAGACAGGGAGGTTATTAAAGGATTCTGGTTTACCGCACGGAGTGGTGAAGAAGTTAATACCTCGTGTCGCCAGATCGCCAAGGCTTAATGGATTGCCAAAGATTCATAATGAAAATGTTCCGCCCTCTGTAATAAACAAACTGAGCCAACCATTCAACGAACAACCACCAACAAACTGAAGGAACGACCGCGAACCAAAGATCTAGCAGGAAAAAAAGCGCATTGAGGCGCTATGATACGATGCGGGAGACCGTTTCCCGTTGGGGGTTCAAATCCCCCACTCGTGTATGAATGTTTGTACCGTCTTTAGTATAAGCTAGTTCATAAGTAGTTCGTAAGTTTAGGGACTGATGACCCCGAACGGACCTCCGACGTGTGGAGGCCCGTGAACGAATCATCTATTTTAACCTATTTTAAATTTCAATGTAATCATGTATTAACAGTGGACAACTTACATATTTTATGTCATTTGCTTCATGCAGTGTATTGTTACAGTTGTAATAAGGCCTAGGTTTGAAAATGGACGAACAAGTCCGAAACTAGTTACCAACTTCCAAATAGTGCAACTGTGACGTAAAAATAAAAAAAAATGGTTTTCATTAATTTTACTCTTGATTAAACTTTTCTGGGTATTGGACCGCATCATCAATGTATCAAATGTTTACCGACGTTTCGGCCACTATTGCAAGGGGCCTTTTTCTTGGTGTCACACATTTAATAGATTGACGATGCGGTCCAATACCCAGAAGAGTTTAATCAACAATGACAACGGCCGCGGAAGCCTTCGTTTACAGTTAATTTTACTTTCGAGATGGAAAAGGCTGACAAGCTACCTTTCCTGATATCTTAATTGAGCGGAAGGCAGGAGGTCGGCTGGGTCACTCAGTGCATCTAAAACCAATGCACACTGCGCGATACTTGAACGCCAATAGTTTCCACCACCCTGCACATAAGAAAGCGGTCCCGAACACGTTAGTTCAAAAAGATTGACGAAGACCACTTACAGTCTGAACTGCAGTACTTAAGACGAGTCTTCCGCGACAATGGCTATAGCAAAGGAGATTAACGCTTTCAAAGTCCACCGACGAAAGACGTCTATTAAATCAGCAAAATAAGTGAAAGCAGCTGCATTCCTGCCGTACTGCGGAGCGACCAGCAGCGAGTTAGGGCGTATGCTGCAGAAACCAGAAGCAAGGACTGAGACCAGTGTTCCGACCCGCCCCCAAGACACGAGGTGTGTTGCGGCCTGTTAAAGGTGACGTTGCCCTTAGAGTGCCCGGTATGTGTGGTGTCCACTATGTATGCGGCAGCATGTATATTGGGCAAACGATTCGGTCCGTGGCAGAGCGTTGTACCGAGCACGAACTTCGTATTAAACAAAGGGAGCTTGATAGTCGGCCATAGGTGAGCATTGCCTTAAAAACGGACTTAAAATACAGTTCGAAAATACGAAAGTCTTGGCTCATGCGTCCACATACTGGGATTCCTTTATAAAGCAGGTTGCCGAGATTCGATTGAACAACAACATTTTTATCATACATTGTAATCTTTCACGGTCGGCATTGTCTTCAGGTAAAACTTTCGGGCTGATAGGCCGTGGTCTAGGTGTAAAACTTCCTCCCGACGTTTCGTCTCCAACTCCAGGAGACATCTTCCAGGGTCTTCCGGCAACTGCCACTGTGGTCTGACTGCTCGCTCCTTGACATCCCTCTCTGTGAGGGAGTGTGCTGGGGAGTTTGTGGCCATTTGGCCTTTACTCCTCTGTATACTGTGTGGTGTTTGTGTGACTGTGACTGTTTCTAAATGTCTGTGATTTGTTTTGGAGATTCTGTGTGTGTGACTAGTGCTTGCCCTTGGTGGTGATTTTGGTTTGGTTGGGTAGGATTGGAATTTAGGATGGGTTTTAGGATATTCCTCTTTGATCTACAGATCAAAGATGGTCAAGGGACGCTTATGTTTATTGCGGGACATGTCATACTGACCTAAGGAACGGATAAGCTCATTTCCAGATCTGGAGGAACTTTCGTAGAAAGCCCTTGCCAGATCTTGGAAACGGTCTCTTAGGAAAGGAACTCCAGCTGCAACGTGAAGGTCGTCTGTAGGAAACCCATGGGGAAGGTGAAGAGCCCTCTTGAGGCAGCGGTTCTGTAGAACCTGCAGCTTGTCCAGGTGTATACTGGCTGCGTACGCCCAGGCTGGGCAGGAGTACTCCATTTGGGGACGGATTAAGGAGAGGTAGGTGTTAACACCAACGGAAGGGGATAAGGAGCTGTTGTAGTTTAGGATGGGATACAGGTCGGACATTCTGGTGCAGACTTTCCTGTAGACCTTGTCTATGTGGGGTTTCCACGTTAGCCGATGGTCCAGGGTGACGCCCAGGTACTTGGCCGTTCTGCGCCAGGGGAGTTGGGATCCTTGGAGGTTGAGGAGGAGGGGGGGATTTGGAGGAGGATCGCGTTTCCCGAGCTTCTTTGTGAACAGCATGGCCTGAGTTTTTTCGGCATTGATAGTGATTCGCCATCGACGGGACCATGTGTCTGTGGTATCTAAAACCCTTGGTAGCCTACGTATGACCAGGCCCTTGTTTGGGTTTCTAGTAAAGAAGGCTGTGTCGTCAGCGTACTGTGCAGTGTGCACCAGGGGGACAGTAGGGATATCTGCAGTGTACAAGCTGTACAAAACAGGTCCCAGGACCGATCCCTGTGGCACCCCAGCACGAATACGCCTTTTGGTGGATTTGGATGTTTCGACTTTGACAGAGAAAGTCCTATTCGTAAGATAGCTTTGGATAATCTTTACTATACTTCCGGGGATTCCCCGTGTGTATAATTTGTAAATTAACCCCTTGTGCCATACCGAGTCGAAGGCTTTGGCCACGTCCAGCAGTAGCTGTTTCGATTGAAGGCTGATGTAGCAGCTTCAACTACTCTCATGACCTGTTGGGGAGCAGAGTGTTTCTCCCGGAAACCAAACTGGAAGTCCGGCAGAATGTGCTCTCTTGAGATGTATGAGATGGGTACTAGGAGGAGGCGTTCGTAGATCTTTCTGAGAGTTGGCAAGAGGCTAATTGGCCTGTAGTGCTGCGGGAATAGGGGGTCTTTCCCTGGTTTGTGTATCGCAACCACTTCCGCGTGCTTCCAGCAGGCTGGAAACACACGGGTACGAGTAATCTCGTTGAAGACGTTCGCGAGTAGTGTAATTGCCAATGGCGGGAGGTTTTTAACTAATTGGTTACTGATCTTATCATGACTGGGCGCCTTTCTGTTAGGGAGGAGTTTGATTATTTTTGCCACGTCTTCAGGGGCAAAAGTTGGGGGTTCGTCCTCTGGGTCGTCCTCAGCATTGAGGAAGACTCGCAGCTGACGCCTTACTGTGTCTTCATGTTCCTCGTCCTGGGGTTCTGCTGCCTGAAACTGCTTCTCAAATGAGTCGGCAAGGGCTTCAGCATGGCTGAAGACCAGACCACGCTCACCGTGCAGAGGAGGCAACCTAGCGCGTCTTTTTGTGAATTGCCTTGTGGCATTCCAGAGGGTTTGGTCCTGTACATTGAGGGCTCTGAGGCGGTTTTGCCATTGCTGGTTTTTGTGCTCATTGAGCGCGACCTTCAGCTCCCTCTGTAGTCTGTTGAGTAGCCTCCTGGTGGCTGGATCTCTGGTTATTTTCCAGTCTTTAGCCACTCGGTTTTTGTGCCGGATTTGTGCTAGTAGGTGCTCTGGGAGTTGTATTTGCGGTGGAGGGCCTTCCCTCATTGGGTGGGGGGGGGGTCCTCCGCCGCTTGTAGAAGTGTCCCTGTGAGGTCGTGTAGTGCTTGTTCCACTGTGTCTGCGGTAACAGGCGGAGCACGAGCAATATTCGAGGCAACAGATTCTCGATATTGCTCCCAGTTTGTACGTTTGTAGGACGTCTGGTACCGTGGGAGTTCTACCCACTCTCCCACATCGACCTCAAAGATAACAGGGTTGTGATCTGAGGACATTCTGTTAATAGTTCTCGTGGTCACGAACCCTGTGATCCTCCTAGTGAGTGCTATGTCTATTACATCGGGCCTACCTCCATTTTTTGGAAAGTGAGTGGGCTCGATTGGACCCCATGTCTAAAAGTGGTGGGTGCACGCTAGTTGTTGCAATTTGGCGCCTTCTGGGCATGTTACCTTGGAGTTCCAATCTGGATGCTTTGCATTGAAGTCACCTCCTATTAGGAGTTTACCTTCAATCTGCCCTAATGCTGCTATGTCTCCCTCATCTAAGTGGTTTCCTGGGGATCGATATATTGCAACAACTGTTAGGGGTCCAGTGGCTGTAGCTACTTCTACTGCCACTGCTTCGATTTTGTTGGTAGCAGGGACATAAACCTGGTGGTGCGGGATCCCTCTTTTTATGTAGATGGCCACGCCGACGCCTGCGGTTGGCCTATCTCTACGATAACAAGTGTAGTTGGGAACTGTCGCTTTAACTCCCGTTTTAAGGTGAGTTTCCCCCATCATGCATATGTCGATAGAAAACTCTTTCATGAGTTCTCTGAATTCGACCACTTGATTGACAATGCCGTCTGCATTGAAGGCGCACATTGTCAGGCCTTGGATATGAGGGCGTCTATCCATGATGGGGTTTTGGGGCTACTGGTGTTGTCGCAGAGGGAAGCGACTGCTGAACTGCTGCCTGAAGGGCTGCGAGGATCTGTGTATTTTGTCTCTGGGCCTCCTTGAATTCCTGCATCATTTGCATGATGAGGTTCATGGTTTGGGCCAGAGTACTCAGAAGCTGATCCGAGGGAGACTGGTGGGGGGCAGTTGTGTTGGGTTCCCTAGAACTCTCTCTGTTTTGGTGGACCTGGTCGTTTACCAGTGTTTCCCGGTGTTGTTTTTGTGATTGTGGTTGTTGTTGTGGTGAGGAGGTTGTGGTGACGCTTTCGTGGCCCTTTGTGGGAGAGACCACTTCGGCGTACGTTCGCCTCGGTGTGTCTGGCCTTGGTTTGGACCAAGCCATGTTTGTGTGTGTTCCTGTTTGTTGTTTATCTGTGTGCATTCTGGGATGTGTTGTGTTTCGGCGGCGTGTGTGGGGGGCGGCCTTGGCGCCTTGAGCCTGCATACTGTGAGTTTTGTGGACCTCACAACCCAGGTAGCTCGCTGTGTGGTTTCCTCCACAGAGCGCGCACCTGACCTGTGGGTCCTTAAGTTTTATGGTGCACGTCCGTGAGTCGTGTGGTTCAGAGCACTTTCTGCATCACAGAGGCATGCTGCAGTTTTTGGCTATGTGGTTTGGACCTTGGCACCTGAAACACTGCACTGTTTTCTTCTTGTGGCGCAGTGGCTCGATGGTGACTGGGATTGCCAAGACTGATTTTATTTCCCTCTTGTTTTGAGGGATGTCCGGCATGCAAACCTGGTACAGGGGCATCTTGTCCTGTTTCCCGGGCTTCTGCATCTGAACCACAGTCTTCACGTCGTACCCCTGTGTTATTAGGTCTGTTTTGATCGCCTGTGGGGACAGACGTCTCGGCAGATCCCTAATTACTATATTTTTGTTTCTTGTCTTGGTGGTAGGGAACGTGTAGTGAGGTATGTTGTTGTTTGTGAGGTGTTGTTTTAGCGTGTTGTAGTCCGCAATTGTGGTGACAGTTAGTTTTATCTTGTCTCCCCTGGCAGGCTTGGCTTTGAAGTTATCTCCGCCGAGCGCTGCTTTTACCAGGTCGTAGAGCTCCTTGTAATCACGGGGAAACTCCGCGACGATTGGTGGGAGGTTGTGTGTTTTGTGTGTGTCTGGGTGTGCTGTTGGTTGTGTTGCCTCTGGTTCATCCGCTATCGCCGAAAATCTGTTTGCAGATGGTCGCAAACCTTGAGCAGGAGGAAGATTTGGCTGGGGAAAGGTCTTTTTCGCCAGACCAAACCCCTCCGTGTCATGCTCTTCCCGTTCTGCGGGATCAACAGGTGCTGTCGGCGGATCGGGAACCGCGGTTTCCTCTGTTTGGGAAGCGGGAGAGGTGGTGGCTATGGGTTTCCTTGTTTTCCTACGCATTTCCTTCTTCTCCTTCTTAGATCGTTGTTTGCTGGAGGTGGATTTGAAGGGAGGGGACTTTAGGAATTTGGATCTAAGGGAAGGTGCGGTGCTCGTTGGAGCTTGGTTTGAGGGTTTGGGGAGAATGGAGGTCAGTTGACTGGGAGACTGCTTGCCCTTTGCGAGAGATGTGATGAAGGCTGGGAATTGGTTCTGGGCGTTGGCAAGCAGGAGCGGGCTAAGGAGAGGGGAAGGAGGGGGGGGGGGAGCGCAAGCACTGACGATGTATCCTTTTGTTGCTGTTTTGTGTAAAACCGCGTTGGGTGTATTGGTTGCCATGTCCGGAGCGCGTTGGGGGCTTGCTGCCAAGGGATTGCCAGCCACAGTCGTCGTTGTCACCGTAGGGTATCCCGACTGTGGTACTGGCCGTAATATAATGATGGAGGACGCGGGCGACTGGACGGCAGCGGCAGTTACCATTTTTGCGGCACTGCGGCTGGCTTCCAGGCCCTGGCCCTCAGATTCCCTACGCCTGGGGGGAGCAGAACCTGGTTCTGCGGCAGTCCACGACGAGGCCGGCGCGCCAGTCAGCCTGTCCGCCGCCAAGGAGCACCCCGCGGCCGAGGCGCCCGAGGCGGCCGGCGGCGCGGCCCGCGGCAACAAAAAGGCGCGCTTCGAGCCATCAGCGGACGTCCGCTGTGGCCCCAAGGCACCACTCATACTGACCATTCCGCAGGACGAATACATCAACTTCTGGCTCACTTCTGCCGCTGCTAGAGTCTTCTTGAGCGCCAAACTATAGTTTCGAAAAACAAAGTTGGTCGCTGCTACGTGCAGAGTATACTAGGTTTGACCCCACCTTGGTATCTCCGCGACGTTACCCGAACTTAGCAGGTCAACTATGGCCAGAGTGCAGTACCGTAATGCGCTGCGAAGCTTCCGCGACGGTCCGCACACTACGGCTGTCACTGGGCGAATGACTGTGGTCTGAGGGGCTCTCGCGTTTATAGAGGGCATAGAGGGCGCCACCATACGTCACGTGAGGCTGACTGTGTGGCTCTCTTTGGATGACGTCATTCTCGATTAAAAGTAATCGATTGTCATCTTGTTGGTGCAATGTCGACATCCATATTTTATCCAACTACAGACCTTCTTTTCTATTAAAATTATTCCGGTGTTTGTGAATCTCTACTCCTTCTCTATACATTTGTATACAAAATTCTCTGCAGCTGTGATCAAGTATATAGTGGAACAACTAAAAGAAGCATCAACACCTGCTTAACTGAACATAAAAGGTACTGTCGTCTGGGCCACACGGAAAAGTCGGCAGTAGCAGAACATTTTTTTCAACATGGGAACCATCAAATAAAATTTAATGAAACGAGCGATTTAGCTAGAACATCACAGTACCATGCATGCATTTATAGAGAAGCAATAGAGATTCACAAACACCGGAATAATTTTAATAGGAAAGAAGAAGATCTGAAGTTAGATAAAATATGGATGTCAACATTGCACCAACAATATGATAATCGATTACTTTTAATAGAGAATGACGACGTCATCCAAAGATAGCCACACAGCCTCACGTGACGTATGGTGGTCTCTATAAACGCGAGAGTCCCTCAGACCACAGTGGCAGTTGCCGAAGACCCTGGAAGATGTCTCCCAAAGTTGGAGAGGAAATTTTATACCTGGACCACGGCCTATCAGCCCTAAAGTTTTACCTGAAAACAACAATTTTAATGGAGACCAGGGAAACACCCAGAGCAGGTGGGGGGGGGGGCGCTGCAGACAATGAAATACATCAACGAGGGATGCGCTGTGAGGCGGGAGCGGCGGTCTCACACGTAGCGCCTCTCCGGGCCATGACGTCACGTGACGTCAATGGTGCCGCCGCGGCTGCGCATTGCCCTCCTGGATTTCGCTTCGCAATACCTCGAGATGTAATTTGCGTATTGCTATGTGTATTGTTTATGTGATTTGTAATTGTATAAATTGCTGATGAAATACAGAGGTGTGAAAATTATTAGACTCAAAACGAATAAATTGATATTTCCTAGTTTCTCTCGCTCGAGAATTATTCAGTCATGTGATATTGGCATTATCACTCACATCCATATGACAAGATTTACCTTTGCTCTTGGCAGTACTGAGTTAATAACAATGTTGGCAGTACTCCCTAAGCAGTCAATTTCTTATTGTTGAGACAAAGATTGCAGCTGTTTTCGAGACAGTTTAATGCAGCTGGGACGTTCTTAAGGTTAGTTTTATGTTTAATGTATCACGAAACAATAATTAATTTCTACTTGGACTTTTAGCCATGAAATATAAATATTTTTATTATTATGAATAACTGTTTTGTTTGTCAGACATTTGTTGGTTATGGGTTGTAAAAGTGATCTTTGACCAAAAGTAGTTGCGACTATAAAACTGTTACACGAAGGAAAACGGTATTCAAAGCGAGAAATAGCTAACAGGTTACAGATTTCACAAAAATCTGTATGTCACATATGCCAAGCAGAGAAAGATGGCTTTATTTTAGAAGTGCATGTCGAGGAAAGTGTGGATACATGTCCAGATGGCGAAAGACAACATAAGAGCTACCAGTCAAGATTTGAAGAAGGCTCTGGAGAACTATGGCGTAAATGTTTGTACTTCTACAGTCCGCAGAAAGCTTATTAGTGCAGGGCTTCCAGCTCGTCGTCCACGCAAAAAAGCAAAACGTATCCCTAAATGAGTGCAAAGAGGCTGAAAACGGTACTTAAAGTTAGAAATAAGTTGGGGAGGACTGGAGCAAGGCAAATAAACTTACTTTAAAGCAGTTGAGAATCTGTATGTGAAAATTTCTTTTCAAAAATGAATATTTGTTTTCAAGAAAACATTCCACGAAGACATAGAGAAATTTCCTTTATTACAGTACGGTTCGTATGAACATATAACATCTTATAACGTGTAGGCTTTCACGGCCGGCGTCTTCAGTAATTAAAACTTCCGGGCTGAGAGGCCGTGGTCGAACAGTAGAAATTTCTTCCCCTGACGTTTCGTTGCCGGCTGCGGGCAACATCTTCTGAGGTGAGTCGACGACTGGCTGCTGGGCCGTGGAGATCCTGCATATATAGAGGGCATAGAGGGTGCCACCACTCGTCACGTGATGTCAACAGTAAAACTATTTCTGGCTGGCGTCATTACTCTCGATCGAAGGTAATCGATTGTCACGTCTTTGGTACAAAGCAGACCGCCATATCTTGTCTAACTTCAAGCCTTCTTCCTTTCTGTTAAAATTATTGTGGTGTTTAAAAATCTCTATAGCCTCTCTATTCATACGTGCATAATAATGCGATGTCTTAGCTAGCACGCTTGTCTCACTAAATTTTATTTTGTGGTTACCGTTTTCAAAAACATGTTCCGCTACGGCCGATTTGTCCGTGTGTCCCAGTCGACAGTTCCTTTTGTGTTCAGTTAGGCGAGTATTGATACTTCTTTTTGTTGTGCCAATATAAACCTTCCCACAACTACATGGGATCTTATACACACCTGGAGTAGCCAAAGGGTGTCGCGCATCTTTCGTTGATCGTAAGCATTCACTGATCTTTTTGGTGGGTTTGAATGTTGTTTCCACTCTAAAATTGGCCAGTACTTTCCCAATGCGGTCCGTGATTTTGTGGATGAATGGGAGAAACACTTTCCCCGCCAAAGGTGTTTGTTGGACGTTAGCAGAGATTTGTCTTCTGGGCTGGAGTGCTCGATCTATCTCCTTATCACTGTATCTGTTTTTCTGAAATGCGGTTCGTAAATGATCGAGTTCCTCTTGCAAATAAGCTGGCTCACAATTTTATTAGCCCTTTCCACTAATGTTTTAATAACACCTCTCTTCTGCCTGGGATGATGATTCGCATCTTTGTGAAGATACCGATCGGTGTGCGTATCATTTCTATATACCGTTTGGGCTATTGATTTGTAAATGTGATCTTTTTGTGTACTGCGTATGTACTGTTCCAAAGTGTTTGAGTGAACTAGAAAACTTTAAGAGGGTGTTCTAATTTTCATTTCGGGCAGTGTATATACTACGTGCGTTTACTAGAATAATAAAGGTATTTTCAGGTGCGTCGTAAAATTGTCTAGAACTCAACACCACTAATCCAGGTCCACTTCTAACAGGCGCCAAGTCACTCAGAATAAAATGTCAGAACAAAGCGATATTAGGACGATATACATTCTAAAACCACTAGAGATAGTATCATCATGTTTATTGTAAATGGAAGTACAAGGTGGAGTTGGAAAATAATTTTCCCCTGTACACTGTGGGTAGAGTTGTGTATGAAAGGAAGAGAAGAAGGGGGAAAAATGAGACATTAAAGATAACACATATTTTTATTTTTCTACATAATTTCCAATGCATTGAGCCATTTGTCGAACTGCTTTATAAGCTTCAAAAAAGCTGTCCAGGAGAAAATCATGGCGTTGCATACGGAAAAAGCGTTGAACGGCTATGGGCGAAAGACGACACAGAAGGTGAACGAGCACGAGCGAGACACAGATGCATTGATGCGCAGAGGTCGACGATGAATATGGCAATGACTTTCTGTTTCGGATTGTGACGGGGGGTGATCCGTGGTCACCATTACAAGCCCGAATCGAAGGCCGCATCCATGGAGTGGAAACATCCGTCATCACCTGTCCGAAAGAAGTTCAAAAGCACTCCGTCTGCAGATAAAGTACTACCCATCGTTTTCTGGGACGCAATGCTTCTTCCGTATGCAACGCCATGATTTTTCCTGGAAGACGTTTTGAAGCTTATAAAGCGGTATGAGAAATGTCTCAGTGTACCGGTACTTGGAAATTATGTAGAAAAATAAAGATATGTCTTATCTTTAATGTCTGGTTCTATTTTTTTCCTTTCATAAGAAACTCTGACCACAGGCGACATGGGAAACTTATGAATTTGCATTATTTCATTGCATCACTGTGACGTCTAACTGCTTCGACATCGCATTTAATTTGTAGCGGTACGTCAGTGTGACAACCAATATTCAGCGAAACGATCGCGATTGGTGCAATTAAAGTTTCAGATTTTTCAAAATTGCTATTACTGCGCGATGGAATGAACGAAACATTTCTCGGATTTCAAACCACCTCAGCTGACATCGTATACCAGTAAATAAATGTGATTTGCAATATGAGAAGGTATTATAGCAGTAACAACGCAGCGACTCCTCCATTTACATGCAGTTTTCAAACGTTTTGTATGACATGGAGAATTTTTACATTCAGAGATTACATGTACAGTACATCTAGCGTTCGTCATTAGATTTGATGACGTATTTTTGTGTGTGAAAATTGCAACACATTGTCAGAGGAATCCAAGAAATATGAGCTTGTAAGAGCAGTTACTCTGAAGCAAACTTTTAGAGAGTTTAATTCCATGTTGAAACTGTAATGCTCAGCGACTGTTTCATCTGCATCTACCTCTACATCTAAATCTACATAAATACTCTTCAAATGACAAGTGAATGGCGGAGAATTCATGAATTGCTTTTGTGATATTTCTCAACCGTTCCATGATCTACTAGTGCGCGCAAAACAAACAATTCTTTCCGTTTTCGACCTAATTTCTATTATTCCATTATGATGATCACCTGCTGGCCGCAGTGGCCGAGCGGTCTGCGGCGTGCCAGTCACGGTCTGCACGGCCACTGCGGTCGGGGGTTCGAATCCCCTCTCGGGCATGGATGTTTGTGCCATCTTTAGTATAAGCTAGTTCATATGTAGTTCTTAAGTTTAGGGACTGATGACCCCGTTGTTGAGTTCAAATGTTCAAATGTTTGTAGAGCATATGGGACTTAACTACTGGGTCATCAGTCCCTAAACTTACAAACTACTTATGAACTAGCTAACACTAAGGATGGCACAAATATCCATGCCCGAGGGGTGGGATTTGAACCTCCGACCGTAGTGGCCGTGCAGACCGTGCCTGACGCGCTTCTGTCCCCTCGGCCACCGCGGCCGCTCGTTGATGAGTCCCATAAGCTTTACAATGATTTGAACATTTTTTTATGATCACCTCTCCTACGAGTATGTAGGCGCTAATAAACTATTTTTGCATTCGGAAGAGAAATTTGGTGAAATAATATGTAGATAATGAACAGCAATCATTCGGAAATACGGGGTGATCAGTCAGTATAAATTTGAAAACAATAAATAATGTAGAGAGAGGTAAAAATTGACACACATGCTTGGAATGACATGGGATTTTATTAGAGAGAAAAAAGTTCAAAAAATGTCCGGCAGATGGCACTAGAGAGCAAAACATCAGTGACTGCTACCGTGACGGGTGAGAGGTACACCGATATGTTACAGAATCGCATCATTCCCAGCAGGCTGATAAACACCTGCTGGAACGTACCATTTTTATGTAGGATGGCACTCCACCCCATACTGCTAGACGCGTGGAAGATCTCTTGAGCGCGTCGTTTGGTGATGATCGTGTTCTCAGCCGCCACTTTCGTCATGCTTGGCCTCCCAGGTCCCCAGACCTCGGTCCGTGCGATTATTGGCCTTGGGTTTACCTGAAGACGCAAGTGTATCGTGATCGACCGACTTCTCTAGGGATGCTGAAAGACAACATCCAACGCCAATGCCTCACCATAACTCCGGACATGGTTTACGGTGCTGTTCACATTATTTCTCGACTACAGCTATTGTTGAGGAATGATGGTGAACATATTGAGCATTTCCTGCGAAGAACATCGTCTTTGCTTTGTCTTAATTTGTTATGCTAATTATTGCTTTTCTGATCAGATGAAGCGCCATCTGTCAGACTTTTTTAACCTTTTTTGTTCTAATAAAACCCCATGTCATTCCATGCATGTGTCTCAACTTTTACCTCCCTATCTACATTATTCCGTGATTTATTAAGTTTTCAAATTTATTCTGACTTTTTGATAACCCTGTATTACCGTTACTGTCAGACTTGGATTTCGGTTACTGTGTGACCATTATCAGTGCTTAAAATTTAGATTAAAACATATAAAAGATGCGAATATTTATGTTGAAGATTAAGTTTACCCTATGCAGTTCTGTAGGAATTCTTTAACACCTCCATCAAAATGTTCAAATTTTTGTAAATCTATCGGACCAAACTACGTGGTCATCAGTCCGTAGCTTACAAACTACTTAAACCTAGGTAAACTAACCTAAGGACAAACACACACATCCATGCCCCAGGGAGGACTCGAACCTCCACGGCGAGCAACCGCGCGCTCCGCAGCGAGGCGCTTTAGACCGCTCGGCTACTCTACGGCGGCTAACACCTCCATCAGTGTACACTAAATCTTCAACGTCAAGATTCCGAACTTTGATACAGTATGTGATCAAAAGTATCCGGACACTCCCAAAAACCTAGATTTGGCCGAGGGGACTGAGGCGCTCCAGTCACGGTCTGCACGGCCACTACGGTCGGGGGTTCGAATCCCCCCTCGGACATGGATATTTGTGCCGTCCTTAGTCGTAGCTAGTTCATAAGTAGTTTGTAAGCTTAGGGACTGATGACCCCGTAGTTAAGTCCCATAAGTTCTACAAACATTTGAACATTTTTTTTGAAACCTAGGTTTTTCTTATTACGTGCATTGTGCTGTCACCCACTTCCAGGTACTCCGTATCAGCGACATCGGTAGTCGTCAGGCATCAAGAGAGCAGAATGGGTTGTTCCGCAGTACTCAGGGACTTAGAACGTAGTCAGCTGAATAGGTGCCACTTAGAAGTCTATACGCGAGATTTTCACACCGATAAACATCCCTAGGTCCATTGTTTCTGATGAGATAGTGAAGTAGAAACGTGAAGGGACACGTACAGCACGAAAGCCCACAGGCTCACCTCGTCTGACAGCGTCGGCTGACAGCTGAACAAGATCGTACAGTGTGTATGCAAACATACAATTTTTCTAATGGATGCAGGGGTTCGGCCATTCAGCGACGCTATCGCAGCCTCCGCCCCCCCCCCCCCCAAACTTTGAACGTCTGTAGCCTCCGTGATAAAAATGTCATTCAAAATTCTTTGTACACAGCTGGTGACCATGCTTGATATAAACAACCATAGTTCCATTGGTAAAATTGTATGTTTGCATGAAAAATACTCTTTCTAAGTAATATTACAATCTGTTTTTTGGCTAAAAATGAGCCCCTGACTACCAATTCATTCTGTGAAAATCGCACATCAATCTGAAGTGTTAGGTGATTCACCCTGTATACGAAGTTTGTCGGGAAATTAGTACCCGTTTGCGAATAAAAATAAAAAGTAGGAAATATTAGCAAATATTTAAGTTTTAATGAAAAGAATGTACATTAAACTACTTCTCAACATACTCCCCGTGCAAATCTAAATATTTGTCAGAATGCATGACGAGTTTTTGTACTCCAGCGTCATGTTCGACAGCTAACAGTGTATTAGAATGATTTTCAACATTTCCATGAATAAGTGTTAGTCAAACATTACTAAAATGTTCATAAATTACATCAATTGTAAATCGCCGATCGTTCTTTGCGGTTTTATGAACTGAACCGAGCAGCTGTTAGTAATCCCAGTTGGCGGCCCCGAACGCTCGTCGTCATGTGTTCTCTCTCCCAAAATTGAAGTTACAACATCAGCGCCGAAAAGGCGACTCTTTCACAGTATTTTCTCCGTACACCTCATTGAAATGGCGATTAATGTCGACTGGTCGCGTATTTCTTGCATTGAGAAACCTGAACACGGCCCTAACGTCACTACTGGCGGAATTTTCTATTTTTTAAAACATCGTAAACACTAATAATGAGAATCCAGTCAAAGGGAACGGCATGTAACGTTACTCATAGGAAGCAAACTAACAACTGAGAGCGTTAGATCCTATCCGGTGGTTACTCCATATTCACTAGCGCCTCATACGGCGCAAACGGTTACTACTTCACGTTTACATATAAAGATTGTAAAACATACTCTCGACCTCCTTGGATTGTGTCGTGAATTTTATCCAAGTATAGTATTCTCCTATCACTGATAGGAGAACTGATCGGACTTCGTTACAAAATTTAGTGATTTAACCTCAGTGACACCTCAGTCGAAAGTAGTGCTTCATCTTCGGATGTCATATTTTGAGGAAGTACATTAACTAATTTACGGACAGTTTTAGACCTGGAAGATCAACAATTGATCATATTTTTTGCTTACAACAAATAATTTTTAAAAAAATAGGTCGAGCACAACCTATACATTTGGTATTCGTAGTTGTAGAAAAAGCCTATGATAGTGTGCCTTTACCCAATCTATGGAAAGCTTTACTGTCAATAGGAATTAATTCAACAATAATAAAAGCAATTCAAAATATATATAAAAAATTCTATTTCAAAAATAAAAATTGTTCAATTTCTGTCATCTGGATTCCAAGTCACAAAAGGATTACGTCATGTAGCATGTCACCTACATTGTATAAAATATATACAGAGGTAACCTTACAGAATTGGAAGAAAAAATGTCAAACTATGGGAATACCAATAAATGACAACAATATACTCATTACAATTTGCAGATGACCAACTGATTATAACCCAAGACTTATAAGGACAGAGTATATGACCAGGAAGCTCAATCAGGAATATAAAAGTCAGGTCTAAATGTCAGCATGACTAAAACTAAATACATAGTAATTGGTGGAATAAATGAAGACTTAATATTAGAAGAAGGGATGGGAACAATACCAACTATGGAGGAATATAAATATTTAGGAGTGAAAATTACAAATGATGGGAAACGGGAAAAAGAAATTAGATCAAGAATAAATGCAGGAAAGACGACAATTTCTTTGTCGAATTGAACTCTCAGGGACAAATACATAACTACAGATAACAAAATAAGGATATATAAAACAATAGTTCGGAGCATTATTACATATGGTTCAGAAGAGTGGACAACAAAATGGCAACTGAAATCGAAATGATTAGACACAGAAATGGATTTATGGAGACGTTCAGCAAGATTATCAAGAAGAGAAAGAATAAAAAATGAAGTAATCAGAGAAAAAATGAAATGTAGAAGTTCAATAATTGAATTCATCGAGCACAAACATCTAAAATGGTATGGAGGTCTTATGTTTCTGCCAAGCATGATTTTTTTCCATTTAATCATCTATTTCGAATGGAAATTTTCTTAGGACTATATTGTCAAGTTATTCACCTACTCACCAAATTACTTAGCCGATGAAATCATCATTAACTCTCGTTTTGAAGATACGTTGATTAGCTTTCATACTGCCTAAGTGACAATAGCGCCAAACATTCAGAGTTGTTACCTGCCTCCTGTGCTGCAAGAGTAGTGAATGAGCTTTACCCAATAAATAACTTGTTGCTGAGAGTATTCCTTGCGTGTAGCTGTCTGTAAGTTCCGTGTTAGGTGAAAGCAGCATCGTTTCTTACAGAACAGAGAGACAAAGCAGCTAGTTGTTCTCATTGCTTTACCTATATTGTTCTACCTTATCGCCAGGGATTCTTTCGCGTAAGCAAGATAAATAACACAGAACCCACATGAGCGAAGACAACTTCACTGAATTAGAAGGAAGCCGCTTTATGCTTGTTTAAACGTTCTTTGGACACGAACGCCTTTCTTCCTTTTCACGATAACTACGTCTGCTACTTTATAATGAAACGTCTGTCACACGCAACTCTAACATACTCGCTTTACAATGATGCAATGGATGAACATTAAAGAACTCGCTCGTAACTGCTCGTGGTGTGAAAGCAAGGATGTGCAGTTAATCATTTACTGCCGGAATTTCTGGAAATAACATTATTTACTACTGAGAATTATCCATTAAATAAATTACTCCATTATACTTTGCTCCCTATAAGGGATTTAGAGAAAGTAATATGAACACCATGCTGTGTACTCCGTCTTGTTGTAAGTTGGCACCACTGCTTACGTGTTAACAGTGAGACGTAATCTTGCAGTACATTATACATTTTTCCTGTTTCTTCTGCAAAAGTCAACAAAAACGATCGGTGAAATTTCAAAGAGTCCAACTCGATGGTGCGAAGTTATTGGAAGCACCTATGACGAAAACGGCTTGTGACGATACATATGGTAGGAGTCGCGGAATATAAATGGGAGTAGGAAGATTGATTTTTCTTTCAATTTTAAGACGGAATATTTCCTAATTGATATTTCATTTTTTATCCAGCACATGAAAAGAAAAAATATCTGAGGTAGAATAATTACACAGCTATCATTAAAAACTCTCGTATGAGAAATGAAGAAGATAATACTTTCGTATGTTTTATAATAAATAATCAAAGTCAGTCTTCCGCTGTCTGTCAAATCAGACGGGCGCAATATGTAGAATGTACAAGATATTTATTTTGTGAAATTCAGTTATAAAACTTTAAATAGTGTCTAAAGTTTATTTACAACTAGTGTACAAAAAGTGGCCGAAAAAATAACAAGAATTACTGCAGATGTCGTATTGTTATCAATCTTTACTAGCCGGTAACGTTAAACATTGATGAACAAAAATTCAAGAAACTTATGACTTTAAATATCCATCCATAACATGTTCATTTCTTCGTGAATACTCAATGATGGAAAAATTGTTGCAATTAAAAATTTGTTTGATTTATTAAAATTTATCTTTATCGGATACACGTTTTAACGTTTCACTAGCGGCACTATCCTCAGTAATGACAGTATACACGATAAAGATAAAACATGATTGGCGAAGGAAATAGTGGGCGAAACCCGAAGTTAACTGACCACGACCAACGAGCATTAAGATCGATAGTGGCCATACTACATAAAACTACTTCGGCAAAAGTGACTGCAGAACACAACACTCACTTGATTTTTTTTTTTATGCTCTTTGGGGCCTGCAGCATAATAAAGGTCATATAATGACATTTACTAAAGAAATTCCAATTTGCTGCGAAGTTAAAAAAAAAAACTCACTTGAATAGTACTGTTTCGATAAAAACACAATTACGGCTTGAGATCTTAACAACGGAAGCGAACGCCAAGCTGCAAAGGAAATGGTGTCGCCATGATAAAAACTTGGACACTTTATGTATTCCTTTAGTCAAGTATGGGGAGGTTCCGTCATGATTTGGCCATCTCTATCGTAGTATTCAACTGTTTGTATCATTAACGACTTTGGTCGGATATCTCTGTATATCTTACCATAGGGAGTGGCGGAGAATTGACTGGTAAAGTTAGGCAAGGGTACTCACTTCAGCTTACTTTGACACATCTTTTTTTAACCAAAATGTAAAAAAGAAATCCCTTTTAGAACTAGAGGCTGAAGGTCCGGACAAGATTTTTTTCCCCTTTTTTATTTAAATTTTAAGAAAACCAGTAAACAGTTCAGCTAGGGTGATGCAGGGCAGAAGGCCGAAGCAACCCTTTATAAAAGTAAGTAAAATATGGTAAACAAGACAATCAAGATAACGAACTGAGGGTCCGAAGCAATAACAACATTCAATGAATAATAACAAGCATTCAATGAAAACAACACAGTAAAAGGGAGCTCTATAATTTAAGTAAAATCAGCTCCTTCAAATTATCAGGCAGAAAGCCAGACAATTTTTTTATTTTATTATTATTATTTTTTTTAACATGGGCTAGTAAAGGGCTGAGGGCGCGAAGCAACGTTTTACAATAAGCAAAGGTGAGCTCCAATAACATTTAAATTAAACCAGCTGAATCAGGCTGACGGCAGATTTTAAAATAATTTGGATTCGATTTAGCAAAGGGCTGAAGGACCGAAACAATCCATCTTACTTGTGCAATAGTAAGCAACACCCTGAAAGCAGGAAACTCAAATCCGGCTCAAGGATATTACAAGGCAGAAGGTCGAGTAGAAGAGCTCACACAAGGTTACCTAAAACTAAGGCAAAAACACAAGCACTCGGGACATACTTTTAACATAAAAAATACATGTTTAAACAGCAATGAAAAAGGCCCGAGACAATAACACTTCCAGTGTAATATAAAATTAAATTAAGAACAAGACTGGCTACTCGTTATCTTAATACAAACTGTAACATATAAATCAGATGCGCCGACTCCAGCTCTGACACGAAGGGACTTGTACTACTAAGGGC
The DNA here is from genome assembly GCA_026315105.1 of Locusta migratoria. NCBI lineage: Eukaryota > Metazoa > Arthropoda > Insecta > Orthoptera > Acrididae > Locusta > Locusta migratoria. Next base: position 222,908,561 of record CM048750.1, on the reverse strand, counting down.
TTGGCGCTAAATTACAATCGTGGGTAGGCGATGCCTCACGGAGGGCAGAAGATAAACAAATAAATAAAAGAAATAGAACAATAAAACTATAAAACTGCCGCCCGTACAGATGCGAGCTAGCAGAGGTGTACCAACCAGATAAATTCCCAAGTGACGTTATCCAAGTTAGTGAAAATTGAATACTTGCTACATAGAGCAAAAGAGAGCAGTTGATCCGAACTAGAAGTGCGGCACATAAGTAAACATCAATAGATGTAGTCATAAGCAACGACGGTCCCTGGGGAACGACCTCCGATCCTGATAAATACACACAAACACAAATTTCCGGAGAAGGAATGTACAGATCACTTAATTTCCTGACTCCAAGATAAGTGCAGGCACCCTCGTGATGGTGTAGGATGACATCGTCAAACGCCCTGAAAGCATTTCATGGATCCCAGGTGGAAAGCAACTGGAACGACGCGAGGCGCAGCCAGAGACTGACTGCGAAGTACAAGTTGTTGATTACTACGGCCACTACGGTCGGGGGTTCGAATCCCCCCTCGGGCATGGATATTTGTGCCGTCCTAGTTCGTAAGTAGTTCATAAGTAGTTTTTAAGTTTAGGGACTGATGACCCCGTAGTTAAGTCCCATAGACTATACAAACATTTGAACAACATTTGTTGACTACTCCGGTGCTTGGCGAGGAACCAACGTGGGATCGCACGGCCGCTAGGAACACCGCATGGCCGGGACGATGAGGTAAACAGCCCCTGTCCAGCTGTTGCTGGAACTTGACACAATTCCCTTTGCGTGTCCAGACCTCTTCAGCTGTTCATATCGTCGTACATATGGCTCCAACAGACTGATAGGATGCCACTGCTTCTGCGCATGCGTCGGGCCCGGCCACAGACGGACAATTAATGTAAATAACGACTCTAGAGACGCCGTGCAGTGTATTGAATTAACAATGCACGGTACTGACACTCAGATATTCTCCGCAGCGACTCTCACTGACTGACCCAGTAACCGACCTCCCCGGAACCACTGTCTAACATATACAGTCGCGACACTCACTGCTGTGAAAGTTGTTACCAACTGACAGCTGCTCCTAGCGGTGGGAAAGCCACCACAATTGTGATGTTTGTTTGTAATTACTTTTGTACGTAATTAACGAAGTACTTAGTACAATTTTTGCGTTACAAGCATGACAGACAGTTTTTTGACGTGTATAAACTCGGTGTGGAGTCTAATTATTCGCTCAGTTTTACATCTCATACGTCTTCCTCAAACGTGCATATTATGTTCAGTGTAATTATTTTAGCTTAAAAAGGCGAAGTTTTGATGATTCTTGTCATTTGTGGTTCAGCTGTAGCAACAATTCTGGAATTGTCTTCGCCTCTATTGGAAAACAGTTTCCTTGTTTTTGCCATTTTATTGCCACGTTTGTGACGTGTTTCCTTCAGCTACAACTGTTGTAACTGATTTGGTACGTTACATATTGTAGTTATTGCATTCTATATACGTTTGCTACGTTCAAACTCACTGATTCCACTGGTGTTATAGTGAAGAAACCTTAACGTTTGTTAGTAGAAAAGCGACCTCTTTCTGCCAAAGGAAAGGTCTTCTGGTTTAAACTAGCCATTTTTTATTTTTAGTAGAAAATTGTATTATTTAGCAGAAGCCTGTAGGTAACAAGATAGCGGTAAATAAACTATCCTGTAATGTACCTTTTCGTACCTTTCCAGGGACATTAGGAAACTTAATTAAGACAAATGTAGACCTGTTTGTAAGTTATCACCTATTTTAAGGTATTAAATACGTTTCCTAATGTAAAAACTATGTTAAAATCAATACAAACGATACTATTCGCACTCTTCCAATCTCGTATTCTGAAATGTAGGTTTCCGGCTGCTTGGAGCGCTACTGTCGCAGTGTATAACAAAGATCTGTGGAAGTGTCGTGACTGTTTATGTTATACTGTGCCGGAACTGCGTCGGCGCCAAGCTCTAGTAGCGCCACTCGCGGCAAGGATCACACGAGTAAGAAGACAAGAGACGTGCGATAGATCTAACAGCGCTGCGAGCGGTGAGAGCACAGAAAGATCGATTAATACTTGTGCAAGTAATTTAATAAAGGACAGGGCGAATCGAAGAAACACGAGCCGGGACGGCTCAATATAGAGAACAAATTATTTGTAAGCGGTCCATCTGATGTGCGAAACACTGTTTTTACTTTTCACAGCAAACATGTTTCAGCACCTCTGTGCCATGGTCAAAGTTTTTCTATTCCTTTATAACGGTGACAATAAAAATTAAATAATATTTGCTTGTGTTTCGTCCATAAAAACGCAGAATAAAAATGTGCTCCAAAACAAAGTAATAGACGAATTAGGCTGATGATAGAAATCCCTAAAATTACGTACTAAATATTCGTTTCACACTAGAAATAGCGTGTGCAGTCGTCACAGTGTTAACACAGATTATATGGTTACAGATTACCATTGTCTCATTATGTAAAAAGGGTCCTACATGACCACGAAATGTAAAACCAAGGTTTGTTGTTGGTATGGTCATCAGTCCGCTGAATGGTTTGATGCATCTCTCCACGCTACCCTGTCCTGTGCAAGTCTCTTAATCTGAGAATATGTTCGGCAACCTACATCCTTTTTAATCTGCTTATTGTATTCGTCTCTAGGTCTTTCTCTACGATTTTTACCCCACACACGTCCTTCTAATGCTAAGTTGACGATTCTCTGAGGTCTCAGAATGTCTCTCTCTTTAGCTCTGATTTTGTGTAAGATTCTACTTGCATCATATTGTAAAATGTAAGTGTTTATGGTGAATACGTTTACTAATAATAAGGATGATTTCATTTCAATTTCGTAATTGGATTTATTTTTTCAAGTTCATTTTTCTTTCCCATCAGTAATGTAAGATGCGTTTTATTTTACAGAAAACAACGATTATGGTTACCGCGACCATTTTAGGAAAGAAACTAATTGTTGGAGACGTGCTGATTAAATAATATCTCTTTCGTGGAACTTACTTTTTTTTTATTTATAGCTCTGCTAAAACGTCCCGATATTATTTTATGTCGATTTAATAAATTTATTTCACGATTTTGTGCTAGCCGTGGTCAACTTGGATAAAGTCAGTGAAACATGTCTCCAACAGTTATGTTGAGTTGCGAATACCATCAACAGGATCAATAGAGTCAAAGCTATTTAGTAGATTGATTGAATAGTGCGTTGCTATTGTTGTGCCGATTAAATTTCTATACACTTATGAACGCAGGCACACAACTTTAAATGTAAATGCAACGACACCAATAACTTGGAGTAAATTTCTTGGTTAGTATTTTACGCCAAATACAGCTCTTAACTTTACGCAAATTTTGTGTCGTGTTAGAATACTCTAACAAAATGTTGGAAAAAAGAAAAAAAATATATTTCGTATGTGGCCAGGTTTTTAAGAATATATTTTAAAATATTGCCTTCGTATTTTTTTATTATTTACTTATATTATTTACTAGCTGAGTAAATGGATGAAACATGAACATTCTCAGGGACGTTATTATTCAGGTTAAATTTTAGTTGAAGGCCTTCAACTGGTGCGAGTATTCTTACAATGTAGTCCCACATTAAATGCTATAAAAACAATGTTCAAAGGCAAATGTTATTAATATTCCCTATTGAAGTCAATGTGGAACCTATCCTTTATAATAAAATTATGAATATTATTCTCAGCTACGTATATCATTGAAACTTTAATTGAATGTCCAACTGGAAGTAAAATCGCAAAGTCTGAATTCAATGAAGCTAAATCAAAACTGTCTTTCAACTTTTAGGATATGGCTGTCAGGAAATTATTTAATGAAATATTATTCACTTCTCACTCAGAATAATAATAATAGTCACTCTGAATAATCATGCACTTCGTAATTTATAGATGGTTGTAAGATACCACATTTTACCATACATTACCACAGAAGTTGACGTAATTTTTATATAAGTCCAGTTTGTTTTTGCAGAGCTGAAATAAGAATATAATTTGTATTATTAAGTATTATTTTCTACCCATCCTTGGTTTATCAGTTACGAATTCTATATTTGCCACGTAATGGCAATGCAATCTGTGTCGTTAGCTTCTTGCTGAAACAAATGCTAATGGCGTCCCTTAGCATTTCATATAAATCATCAGGATATTTCTAACTAATTAAAGTTCGTACACTTATTTCATTTAATAACTATATTTTAAGAGTTTAAAAATGTTCAAACACATTTACAGAGCGCATTACAATGTTTCCTTTTTCGGAGGGGCCTGAGCTGTTTGAGAGTGGCCGTCCGAATATACAACACTTCGTGTCCGTATTAAAACCGCCGCAGTTGTAAAGAGAACGACAGTTTAATTAGAAACACTTTAACTTTTTTATTAATGCAATGTGAAAGGAGTTGGTTGCAGAAATACGCATAATCGAGAGGTTTTACAAGCAGTAATACGAATCTCGACACAAACAAGAACATAAGAACTACGTAAGTAACTAAAGAAACAAAACAAAAACAAAAACCTAGCGGCAGGCGCGGAAGCACTTTGACAGTAATACCAAAATAATCCGTGAAAACACAAACGTCTCACTGCACTGTTTCTTCGCTGTCTGCTACACCTTCATTTTCACCAAAAACAATCTCGTCACGATATCTGAATCGACCAAAGCAGACAAGAGACAAGTTACAACCAAAAACAGCAAGATACAATACGATTACATACATTTATATATTTTCATTGTACAAAGATAATAACACACATTAAAATGATTATTCTTTGTTATGAGAGTATTGATTTGATTTGATTTTTTCAGGGAAGCCAAAACAGTCTTGGTCCAACCTAAGTTTATTGTGCGGTATCGCTCCCTGTATATCTAGTACAGCCAACCAATGCCCTTGTACAGTGCAAGGAGTCCCTTTACCAGTTCTTTATTAGACACAATGTCTTCGGGTCTGGTTGTCCCAAATGTTCTGTGCCTTTTACTCCCCAATGCAATGCATTCGAAGATTAGATGTGATGCAGTTTCATCACCGTCATCACAGATCCTACATTTAGGGTCCTCTTCTGTTATTCCCATTGTATGTAGGTGTTTTTTGAAATTCCCTTGGCCTGTCAGCAATCCAACCATGAGTCTAATCTCTCTCCTGTTCGCCGGCCGCGGTGGCCGAGGGGACTGAGGCGCTCCAGTCATGGTCTGCACGGCCACTACGTTCGGGGGTTCGAATCCCCCCTCGGGCATGGATATTTGTGCCGTCCTTAGGATTAGTTACTCATGAGTAGTTTGTAAGTTTAGGGACTGGTGACCCCGTAGTTAAGTCCCATAAGCTATACAAACATTTTCTCTCCTGTTCAGGCCCAGGATTGCAGAGCTTCTTTTAAAACATGGCTTTGGCATCAATACCTTGCCATGTTTTTGTTGATAGATATGAGAGTATACACAGACACCTTTTCTTACATGATGGGTCTATGTTGGTGGTAGCACTAAATTTTCCAATCGTCGATTTCGGTAAGAATTGGAAGGACGTTACAGTTGGAATTTCAATTAATTGGCGGAGCAATTTATTTTTTGCCGCACTTGAATTTTAAACTACCATTACTGTTATCATTATTACAAGAAATAATTTTTACAGCAGAAAGATATAATTTTTAAACGGAACAATAGGTTTATATATCATGCATTGGAATCGTTGAAACCAGCTGCGTCCAAATCAATTTAAACAACATTCCTATCACTGTTTGTTTGGGAGCTACAACCCTTCAAAGTTTCAGGGGCAGATACCACACGCTGTACATAATACATGGCTGTGTGGTGGCGTTGGGGCGCCATGGTCCTCATTCATGGCCCGCAAGGTCGCCCGATTTAACACCAGTAGATTTCTTTTTGTTTGGACATCTAACGGATCGTGTTTATGTCACTGAGCCCACATCCCCAGGTGATCTAAAACGGCGCATCGAGGACGCATGTCGCTCCGTCACACCGGCGATGTTACATCTCGTCCGCAGATCCTTTCGACGGGGCATTGCATTATGCATTGAGGAACATGGACACACATTTGAACATCGCATGTAAATCAACTTCCCACCGCTATACATCTACATCTACATACATACTCCGCAATACACCGTAAGGTCCGTGGCGGAGGGTACACTGTACCACTACAAGGCATTTCCTTTCCTATTCCACTCCCAAATTAAACGAGGAAAAAAAGAATGCCTATATGCCTCCGTACAAGCCCTAATTTCTCTTATCCTGTCTTTGTGATCATTACGTGAAATGTAAGTAGGCGGCAGCAAGATCGTACTACACTCAGCTTCAAATTCCGGCCCTCTAAATTTACGTAACAGAAATTCACGAAAAGAACGTCGTCTTTCTTCCAGCAATCCCCAATTGAGTTGCCGGAGCATTTCCGTGACACTCGCGCATTGGTCGAACCTACCGGTAACAAACCTAGCGGCTCGCTTCTGAACCGCCTCTATGTCTTCCTTTAAACTGATCTGCTGCGGGTCCCAAACACTTGAGCAATACTCAAGACGTGGTCGTACAAGCGTTTTATACGCGGTCTCCTTTGCAGGTGAAGTACATCTTCCCAAATTCTCCCAATAAACCGAAGTCGGCTGTCCGCCTTACTCACAACTGTCCTTAAATGCTCGTTCCATATCATATCGCTCTGCAATGTTACGCCTAGCTATTTGAACGACGCGACAGCATCAAGAAGCTCACTACTAATGCTGTATTCGAACATTATGGGATTGCTTTTTCAACTCATGCGCATCACCTAACAGTTTTCTACGTTAAGAACTGGCTGCCATTCTTCGCATGAACTACAAATTTTGTCTAAGTCATCCTGTATGCTATTACAATCAGTTACAGACGACACCCTCCCATACACCACAGCATCATCAGCAAACAGCCGCAAATTACAAGTTAGTCTGTCCATCAAATCATTTATATAGACAGAAAATAATAGCGGTCCTATCACAATCCCCTGGGGCACGCCTGACGATACACTCGTCTCTGATGAACACTGGCCGTCGAGAACAACGTACTGCGTTCTTTTACTTAGGAAGTCTTCCAGCGAGTCACAAATCTGTGAACCTATTCCATAAGCTCGTATCTTCGTTAGCAGTCTGCAGTGTGGCACCGCGTCGAACGCCTTTTTGAAGCCGAGAAAAAGACAATCCGCCTGTTGCCCTTCATCCATGGCTCGAAAGATGTCATGTGAGAAAAGTGCAAGCTGAGTTTCACATGAACGATGTTTCCAAAACCGTGCTGATTCATGGAAAGAATCTTTTCCGTTTCAAGGAAATTTACTATATTCGAGCTGAGAATATGCTCTAAAATTCTACATGAAACTGATGTCAACGACATTGGCCTGTAATTATGTGGGTCAGTTCTCTTTCCTTTCTTATAAACGGGAGTCACCTGCGCTTTTTTCCAATCACTAGGAACTGAATTAAAGATTCGCGATAAATGCAAGCTAAGTAGGGGGCCAATGCCGCAGAATAGTCTTTGTAAAACCGAACTGGTATTCCATCCGGACCAGCAGACTTTTTCGTATTTAGCTCTCTCAGCTGTTTCTCTACACCGGAAATACCTATTGCTATGTCCCCCATTTCGGAATTAGAACGTTGATCAAATGATGGTACATTTGTGCGGTCCTCGTGCTATAACATCCATCAGCCACCACACAGCCATGTATTATGTACAGCGTGTAGTATCTGCCGCTGAAATTTTGAAGGTTTGTAGCTCCCAAACTAACGGTGATAGTAATGTAGTTTAAATTTATTTGGACGCAGCTGTTTTCAACGAATCCAATGCACGACAGAAAAAACTATTGTTCCATTTAAAAAAAATATCTTTGTGCTGTAACTCTTTGAAAAATGATACAATAAACTATGTTCATAGCTCCGCAGAAAGTGTAACATATCTTGTGTTGACCTACCGCATTAAAATTTCCCGTCACCTATTATTTTATAAGTTACAGAGGCAAACACAGTGAAACACCCTGTATATATATTTCGTAAGTGGCCAGGTTTGTAAGAATATATTTTAAAATATTGTCTTTGTATTTTATATTATTTATTTAATTTGCCAGCTAGCTCAGTAAATGGATGAAACATGAACCTTCTCAGGGACGTGATTATTCAGGTTAAATTTTAGTTGAAGGTCTTCAACTGGTGCGAGGATTCTTACAAAGTAGTTCCACATTAAATGCTATAAAAATAATTTTTAAAGGCAAATGTTATTAATATTTCCAGTTGAAGACAATGTGGAACCTATCCTTTATATTAAAATTCTGAATATTATTCTCCGCTACGTATATCATTGAAACTTTAACTGAATGCCCAACTTGAAGTAAAATCGCAAAGTTCGAAATCACCAAATCTAAATGAAAATTGTCTTTTAACTTTTTAAGATATGGCTGTCAGGAAACTATTTAATGTAATATTATTCACTTCTCACTCAGAATAATAATAAGTCACTTCGAATAACTATGCTGACCTATTATTTTGTAAGTTACAGAGGCAAACACAGTGAAACACCCTGTATATGTCAGACTCAGGCTGGCCGCGGTGGCCGAGGTGACTGAGGCGCCCCAGTCACGGTCAGCACGGCCACTACGGTCGGGGGTTCGAATCCCCCCTCGGACATGGATATTTGTGCCGTCCTAGTTCGTAAGTAGTACATAAGTAGTTTGTAAGTTTAGGGACTGATGACCCCGTAGTTAAGTGTGATAAGCTTAACAAACATTTGACATTTTGTCAGACTCACTATTCGGTCAGTGAAACGCGGCGTTACTAGCCGTCCCTGCCGAAGATGCCGGTCGAAGAGTTTTCGGCGCTGATGTGTAATTACGGAAATGAAAGGGGCGACGGCGCAGGCGCAGATACGGGGGCAGATGTGCGCGAGCTGGCAGTCATCAGCGCGCAGAACACAGCGGCCATTGTGCCCGCCGCCATACACCTCGCCGCCATACACCTCGGAGCCGACTGCGAGGGCGGCTTTAGTCCGCTCGCAATGAGCAGCCGAACAGAGGGGCTTTCTCTGGCGCCAGCAAAGAAGCGACGGGCAAACTGTCAACGCGACGCCGGCGACTGGAGGCACGCAGTTCCACTGCACTTCTGGTGATGCGGCACGAGGCCATCTACATCTACGTGGGATACTCAGCAAATCACATTTAAGTGCCTGGCAGAGGGTTCATCGAACCACCATTATACTCTTTATCTCCCGTTCCATTCTCGAATAGATCGCGGGAAGAAATAACACCTGAATCTCTCCGTTCGAGCTCTGATTTCTCGTATTTTATTCTGATGATCATTTCTACCTTTGTAAGTGAGAGTAAACAATAGATATTCGCATTTGGAGGAGAATGTTGGCGACTGGAGTTTCGCAAGTAGCCCACGCCGCAGCGATAAGCGCCGTTGTTGTAATGATTCCCATCCCAGATCCTGTATCATTTCCGTAACGCTGTCTCCTGTGTGTCACGACAATATGAAACGAAGTGCCCTTCTTTGGACTCTTTCGATGTCCTCCGTCAAACCCACCTGATAAGGATCTCACACTGGGCTGCAATATTCCATAAAAGGACGGACAAGCGTAGTGTACGCAGTTTCTTTAGTAGTTCTGTTGTATCTTTTAAGGGTTCTGCCAATAAAACACAGTCTCTGCTTCGCCTTTCCCACGACACCATCTACGTGTTCTTTCCAATTTAAGTCGGAAGTAATAATAATTCCTAACAGATTTCTTTTCGTACTCATGTGGACAATTTCACACGTTTCATTATTTAGAGTCAATTGCCAATTTTTTAACCATACTGATATTCAGATCGTTCTGCAGTTGGTTTTCATCTCCAGATGATTTTACTAGACGGTAAATGACGGCGTCATCTGCAAACGACCTGAGAGAGCTACTTAGATTTTCCCCTTAATCGTCTATGTAAATAAGGAACAGCAGAGGACCAATAACACTACCATGTGGAACGCCCGATATCACCTCTGTTTTAGTTGATGCGTTACCACCGATTACTACGAACTGTGTCCTCTCTGACAGGAAATCCCCTATCCAGTCGCAAATTTGGGGCGATATACCATAATCACGCAATGTGATTAAAAGCCGTTTGTGAGATACGGTGTCAAAAGCCTTCTGGAAATCAAGAAATACGAGATCAATTTCCGAACCCTTGTCGATAACACCCATTACTTCGTGTGAGTAAAGAGCTAGTTGTGTTTCACATAAACGATATTTTCTAAATTCGTGTTGACCTTGGGCCAATTGATCATTCTGTTAGAGATGATTCATGCAAATCACTACAAATTGACGTCAATGAAATAGACCTGTAGTTTAGTGGGTTACTCCTACTGCCTTTCTTGAATGTAGGTGTGACCTGTGCAACTTTCCAATCTTTTGGTACAGATCCTTCTTTGAGAGAGCGGTTGTATATGGCTGTTAAGTAACGAGCTATCACTTCAGCATAATCTAATGGGTATACAGTCCGGACCAGAAGACTTGTTCTTGTTACGTTAATACTTACAAGTATAGAGTCCACCCGAAACATGATTTGCGGCCGAAACCGAAACTTTCATAACTGAGTTAAAATTCACTAATGTAAAATTCGACTGGAATGTCAATAATATAAGTATATAAGTAGGCGGCAGCAAGATCGTACTACACTCAACTTCAAACTCCGACCCTCTAAATTTCCTCAACAGAAATTCACGAAAAGAACGTCGTCTTTCTTCCAGCGGTCCGCAATTGAGTTGCCGGAGCATTTCCGTGACATTCGCGCATTGGTCGAACCTACCGGTAACAAATACAGCTGCTCGCCTCTGAACCGCCTCTATGTATTCCTTTAAACTGATCTTATGCTGGTCCCAAACACTTGAGCAATACACAAGACGTGATCGTACAAGCGTTTTATACGCGGTCTCCTTTACAGATGAAGTACATCTTCCCAAAATTCTCCCAATAAACCGATTCGGCTGTCCGCCTTACTCACAACTGTCCTTGCATGTTCGTTCCATTTCATATCGCTCTCCACTGTTACGCCTAGATATTTGAACGACGAGACAGCGTCAAGAAGCTCACTACTAATGCTGTATTTGAACATTATGGGATTGTTTTTTCTACTCATGCACATCACCTTACATTTTTCTACATTGAGAGCAAGCTGCCGTTCTTCACACTAACTAGAAATTTTGTTTAAGTCATCGTGTATGCTATTACAGTCACTTAAAGACGACACCCTCCCTCCCATACACCATAGCATCATCAGCAAACAGCCGCAAATTACAACTTACTCTGTCCATCAGATAATTTACACTCGTCTCTGATGAACACTCGTCGTCGAGAAGAACGTACTGCGTTCTATTACTTGGGAAGTCTTCCAGCCAATCTGTGAACCTATTCCATAACCTCGTATCTTCGTTAGTAGTCTGCAGTGTGCCACCGCGTCGAACGCCTTTTTGAAGTCGAGAAAAACACAATCCTCCTGTTGCCCTTCATCCATGGCTCGCAAGCTGTCATGTGAGAAAAGGGATGTTTTGGATATGCGCGCGTAGTTCGTCGTTGCCGATTGCCGTCGTCCGTTGTTAATATCGTCCCATGGTGAAAGACTGTTACATTTCTTCCTCAACACCGGAATCCAGATTTCATTTAGTTTTACACCCTCCTCCATCCTGTTCAAATTATTGGCGTGTTTTACAATTTCTATAGCCACTTTCGTGGTATCCATTTGTGGCTGCTAAAACCTGAGTCTTATCGAATTGAGTAAGGGGGTCCACTTGTTGAAAAACATGTTCAGCAACAACAACCGAGCGAGGTGGCGCAGTGGCAACACACTGGACTCGTATTCGGATGGATGGTGGTTCAAATCCGCCTCCGGCCATCCAGATTTAGGTTTTCCGTGATTTCCCTAAATCACTCCAGGCAAATGCCGGGATGGTTCCTTTCAAAGGGCACGGCCGATTTCCTTCCCCCATCCTTCCCCAAAACTCCGAGCTATAGCTCCGTCTGTAATGACCAAACAGTCGACGGGACGTTAAACCCTAAGCTTCCTTCCTTCCTTCAGCAACAGCACATCTGTCAATCTCTCCTCTTCTACAGTTACCCTTGTGCTCTTCAAGTCGTTTTTTGACTGTTCTTTTTGTGGTACCCATGTATACGTCTCCACAGCTACATGGGATCGTATAAATTCCTGCTTTTTCCAGCGGTTTGCGAGCATCTTTCGCCGATTTCAGGCGATCCTGTATCTTCCGAGTAGGTTTGTAAATAACGGCAACATTCCGTTTCGTCAAAATTTTACCGATGCGGTCGGTAACATCCTTAAAAAAAGGCAGAAAGACTTTATATTTCACAGGAATCTTTTCATCGTCTTCAGTTCTACGTGTCGATCTCAATGCTTCCCTCGTCTCTGTGGACGAATAGTGATTGTTAAGTAAGGCATTACTTAAGTATTTGAGCGCGCATATCCAAAACATCTGACGTGATACCTGTGCGCGCTGGCCAAGCGGTCTGCGGCGCTCCAGTCACGGTCTGCGCGGCCACTACGTTCGGGGGTTCGAATCCTCCCTCGGGCATGAATATTTGTGCCGTCCTTAGTACAGCTAGTTCGTAAGTACTTTGTAAGTTTAGGGACTGATGACCCCCATAAGCTCTACAAACATTTGAACATTTGAACCTGTGTGCGCTAGACCTCGTAAACGGAGTTTGGCTGCAGTCAGTAGTGTACCAGGGTGTGTATCGGACGTAAAAAAGTGCAATGATCCCCCTTGAAAATGTCCTCCGCAGTTGAGGACGAAACGTTGGGTTTGAATAATAAATCGATAAGACCACGGCATAATAGCCCGGAAAATTTCAGTAATATAGATAATCACACATACACAACTTAAATTTCTGGCCATGACCTTCGTCAGAAAAAGAAACACATGCATTCGCGCAATCACGCAGACAAATACACACACACACAATCACCATGACCTGTCACTCTAGCGCCCGAAGCATCTAGACTGTGAGTGAGGGGGAGAGTGAAGGGGGAAGGATGCCGGGTAAAGTTGGTGTGGTGTCGCACAAGTACAAAGTGCGCGCCACCTACTTTCGCCGCGCGCCGCCATGCACGCACGGCGCGGCGTTCTCACGACGACAGCCACGAGCGCCCTCTGCTGCATCCCCGCTCGTGGCCACCACGGAAAGACACCGGTCACTTGGGACTGAGATAGCAACCAGTGAGGACCTTCGTAATCAGATAGGCACCAGTGAAGACTTTGCTATCGTACAGGCACTAGGCAGGCCTCTAACAACTCTGCATCAACATTCTGCAGTACTATGTAAAAGTTAAGTATTGTTACATTCTGTGCAATATATATATCTTTCTAATTTACTCTAGTGTTTATAGTTTCTGGCTGCTCCCCTCCGTACCTGCACCAGCGTGCTCTCTTTATTCCTGTGTCGGTCACATTCCACTCGGCCACCGACACCTACGACGAAATCGGGACACAAAAGTGGCGACGAGGATGGGATACAAAAGTGGCGACGAGGAGTGATAGAACCTTGGACCAGCCCGCTTGCAGCAGCCAGACAGCAGCAGTCGGAGCACGCAGAAATTGCTCCCGCCCACCCACCCTTATTATAAGATTTTTGGGGGAACATTTTCAGTTACGTGTTTGTGGACTTTTTTTGTTGCAGAGCGTCCTCTTTCGTATTGCATTTGTGTTTTGTTATAATTTACTTGTATGCGCGGCGCCTAATCGGTCAGCATGGCCACTACCCCGAACCCAAACTTAATGGAAATTATTCAGTTACAGACGGCGCAAATCACTCAACTACTGCAGGCCGTGTCGCAGTTGACGACACAGGCTGCTCACCAACAACAACAGCCGCCGCTTCAGCAGCCCACACCTGCCGTCGCAACGCTTCCTACATTTCGCCAGTACAACGAACGTGAGGAAGAATGGAGCGACTACTTCGCACAGTTTCAAGAACTCGTCGCGGCTCATCAAATTACAGGTCAGAGAGTGAAGAACCTTTTCATATCGATTGTGGGACCCCGGACCTTCGTATTATTGCAAAAACTTTTCCCTCACGCCTCTCCTCGTGATGTAGACTTTGAACAAATTGTAGATGCACTGAATGCTCATTACGAGAGGAAAGTTCTCGTAGACGCTGCGCGATACCGATTTTTCAGACTTAAAAAATTACCAGAACAGTCACACCAAGAGTGGATTACGGAATTGAAGGGCTTAACCCGCCAATGTAAATTTACTTGCTCTTGTGGACTTTCTTATAGTGACGTGATGTTGAGGGATGCGATTACGCAGAATATTCAGGACCCCAGAATTAGAGCAGCAATTCTAAAACAATCTGACCCTTCATTAGACAGTGTACTGCAGCTTATAGAAGCGCATGATACTTTTGACTTAGCTGATGTAGAAATGCAAAGCCACAGTGTTAATTCAGTGCGCCGCAACGGACGCTTTCCTAGCCGTAGTTCTCAGTGTAGCACTAGTGATTCTTACAATAGTACAGGCCGTGCTGAACAGACAGTGAACAGTAGCCAGTGTAAAAGTGCGACACAAAGGTCGCCCCGTCGTGTTAGAAACAATGATTTGAATAACGGGCGCCAATGCTCATTTCAGAAAAATGTACGTAAATCTTGCCCCCAGTGTGTGTCTCGCCACAAGCGTGCTCATTGCCATAGTCGCAACGCAACCTGTTATCAATGTGGCAAATCAGGACACGTACAATCTGTGTGTATGCAAATTAAAAACTCAACGAATGGTACCGTTAGAAACAGTGCTTCGCAAAGTGCGAGAACAGTTCATTCTGTAAATGTTATACGGGCTGTAGAATTGAACAGTGCTTTCCTTGGATCTCAATTGCAAGAAAGTAGTTCTGCGCCTATGGCAAAACTATATAGTGCACCACGTAGCAAGCGCCGACGAGCGCGTAAAATAGTGCAACGGAAAAGGGTTCGGGACAAGCAAAATGACTATGAACAGTGCATTCCTGTAGTGAAAATAGTGCCTTCTGCAACTGCTCCTTGTAATAGTGCCCAGTACTGTGTAGCTAGTGACAGTAGACTTGTTGTAGATATTGAAAGTAATTTTAGTGCAGTAGCCTCGCACTGCGCGGACGCCGATCCGGCGATAGTGCCATCTAGTGACAGTGTTGTTAATCCCCTGCGTGCCGAGTCTGAGCCGCTTCCTTCACTACGCGGCCCGCGCATACGCAGCACACAAACCGTAGCAGACGTTGCCCACATTCGCGCACCTGTCGAGCGCCGCAAGCAAAAACTTTTTGTGAATCTCTCCATAGAAAATAAGACTGTGCAATTTCAGCTTGATACTGGTTCCGCTGTTACATTAATTAATAAAGACACTTATGAACTTCTGGGTTCACCAAAATTATCGCCGTCACAGCAAGTGTTAACAGCTTATACAGGTCAAAATATTCCCGTGCTAGGAACGTGTAGCCTGCCCGCCTCTTTTCAAGGTGTAACGAAAACAGTTGCTTTTGTAGTTCTTCAGGCCAACTCGACACAGAACATTTTTGGACTAGATGCTTTTGACTTGTTTGGTTTATCAATTCAAAGAGATGTGCTTCAAATTTCGTCAATAGTGCCTCAGGATAAAATCAATGCATTGTGTGACAAATATAGTGACTTGTTTTCGCCGGAACTAGGTTGTGCAAAAGACTTCGTGGCACATGTAACTTTAAAAGACTCTGCAGTTCCAAAATTTCGTAAAGCTAGACCAGTGCCTATCGCATTGCGTGATACAGTTGCCGAAGAACTTAAACGTTGGCAAGATAGTGGTGTGATTTCTCCTGTTTCTGCGAGTCAGTGGGCCTCGCCTATAGTAATTATACCCAAGCCGACAGGAAAACTTCGTCTCTGTGCGGACTTCAAATCTACAGTGAACAGTCAAACAATTGTCGACACTTATCCCCTGCCCAGACCTGAGGAACTGATGGACAAATTAGGACAGTCTCGCTTCTTTTCCAAGATTGATTTAGCAGAGGCATACTTACAGATTCCACTTGATGACGAGTCAAAAAAGTTTTTCGTCATTAATACTCACATGGGCCTTTTTCAATTTCAACGCCTACCCTTTGGCAGTTCTTCCGCTCCCGCTATTTTTCAGCGTTTCTTGGAACAGCTGACAGTTTCTGTACCGTGTTGTTCGAACTATTTAGATGATATTGTGGTATCCGGACGTACAGTTGAAGAACATTTAGCAAACCTGGAGTGCCTTTTCAAAGTGTTGACTGCAGCAGGTCTACGTTGCAATAAAGCAAAGTGTTCGTTTTTTCAAACTGAAATAGAGTACCTAGGCCATGTGATTAATGCCCAAGAAATTCATCCCTTACAGTCACATCGCATTGGATCTCACGATCGACCTATTGCCTTTGCGTCCAAGCTACTGACGCCAACGCAACAGAATTAGTCAGATAGAAAAGGAGGCCTTAGCAATCATTTACGGCGTCACAAAGTTTCATCATTATCTCTATGGCAGAAAATTCTATTTGTTGACAGACCACAAGCCTCTCACGTCGTTGTTCTCACCCACAAAGCCGATTCCGCCCCGTACGGTACAAAAGCTTCAGAGATGGTCCTTGATATTGTCTAATTATCAGTATGAGATTTTGTACCGACCTACAACTAAACATGCTAACGCGGACACACTTTCCCGACTTCCGGTTGGCCAGGATGTATCATGTGATTCTTCAGAAATGGCATGTTGTCAGATAGACTCCAGAGATGCTTCCGCTGTCGCAGACTTTCCTTTGAACTCTCGTCGGGTTGCACAGGAAACAGCTGCGGATGCAGACCTAAGTGTGGTAGCACGTTTTGTTCGCTCAGGGTGGCCTGCCAGAGCCAAAGACATTGATCGGCCTCTGGTTCGACGTTATTTTGCACAACGTCATGCATTATCTTTAAGTCAGGGTGTTCTGTTGTTGCATACAGACAACGACCAAGCAAGAGTGATTGTTCCTCGTTCCCTGCAACGAGAAGTGTTACGCCTCCTGCATCAAGGACATTGGGGCATTGTTAGGACAAAGCAACTGGCCAGACGTCATTGTACCTGGGTTGGTATGGACGCTCAGATAGAGAGCATGACATCACAGTGTACAGTTTGTGCGGAGCATCAGGCGGCTCCTCCACAGCGTTTCTCAGACTGGCCACGCCCCAAGGGACCATGGCAACGTTTACATATTGACTTTGCCGGACCTTTCTGGAATACGCGCTGGTTAATCGTTGTCGACGCTTTCAGCAAGTTTCCTTTTGTGATTGCCATGAACTCCACGACAGCTTCTAGTACAATCAGTGCCTTAACATCAGTGTTTTGCATCGAAGGCTTGCCTGAAACTATCGTCAGTGACAATGGACCTCAGTTTGTTAGTGCGGAATTTCAACAGTTTTGTCGTGTGAATGGCATTCAGCATATTACCACTGCACCTTTTCACCCTCAGTCCAATGGTGAAGCAGAACGTTTCGTTCGAACATTCAAGTCTCACATGGGAAAGATGAAATGTCAGCACTCCAGGCAGCAAGCTCTTCAAATTTTCCTGTCTACGTATCGGTGCATGCCACGTGACGGCCCATCTCCTGCCGAGCTGCTACACGGCCGCCGTCACCGCACTCTCCTTCACCTGCTGCAGCCTCCCACGCACCGAGTCGGTTCGTATGGCGCTACGCGTTTTCAGGTTTCCACGCCGGTGCTGTACAAGGTGTTTGCTGGCAAGAAGACAAGATGGACGCCGGGCACCATTCAGCGCGTGCTCGGGCGCAATATGTATGTTGTACGTTCTTCCACAGGGTCGGAGCTGCGGCGCCACGCAAACCAATTGCGCCTGCATAGGCCGCGAGATCCTGTCTCCGGTTTCTTGATTCCAGACCCAGTTCACCGCCAGGGAGCACAACCACATCGTTCGTCAACGGGTCCAGCGTCCCCGGACTACGAGATCGTCCCGATGGAGATCGACGCGACGCCGCCGCTGTCGCCGCCGCAGATGACAGCGTCACCGAGAGGGACTCCGGGACCGTGCGTGCCGCCGCCGCCTGGGCCACGCACCTCAGAAGAAGATGACCTGCTCCCTCTGGGCGGGGGGGTGCGCCAGGTTTCGGTGGGTTCCCTGGAGGATCGCAAGGCGGATGCCGGGGCGCGGACGGCGTCTCGATCCCAGCCTCAGCTACGACGCCCGTCCCACCAGTAACGCCCCCGCCCAGGCCCTCCTCCCAGTGCCGTCGCCGTGGCCCTCAGCCCTACGCCACGACGGCGCGGCGGTTTGGGGGGGGGGGGGAGAGGTGTGGTGTCGCACAAGTACAAAGTGCGCGCCACCTACTTTCGCCGCGCGCCGCCATGCACGCACGACGACAGCCACGAGCGCCCTCTGCTGCAACCCCGCTCGTGGCCACCACGGAAAGACACCGGTCACTTGGGACTGAGATAGCAACCAGTGAGGACCTTCGTAATCAGATAGGCACCAGTGAAGACTTTGCTATCGTACAGGCACTAGGCAGGCCTCTAACAACTCTGCATCAACATTCTGCAGTACTATGTAAAAGTTAAGTATTGTTACATTCTGTGCAATATATATATCTTTCTAATTTACTCTAGTGTTTATAGTTTCTGGCTGCTCCCCTCCGTACCTGCACCAGCGTGCTCTCTTTATTCCTGTCACAAAAGTGGCGACGAGGATGGGATACAAAAGTTGGGGATTGAAAGTTCTGCAGTGCATGGTGGAGTGTTAAAACTCTGAATGGCGGGGATTTGAATTGCAGCAATGAATACAGTGAAGGGAAGGAGCGGGAAAGGACAAAAGGGAGGTGTAGAGGAGTTTAGGGCAGGAGTGGGGGGGGGGGATTTGAAACGATAAAAATAAAAAAAAAAATAAAAACAGGAAAATACAGAAAAAAATCGCACTGACGTGTTTTACGGCCCACTTTAGATTTGTAATTTTATAAGTTTTTGCAAACATTTTGGACCAAAATAATAATCTAAATAATAAAAAAATCAATTAATAAGAGAGTCTGAAAGCCTTTTATGAAACAAGAATTTAGGTAGTGGCGGGTTCCGAACCACAGACCTTCATCTTCACAGTCCAACGCCTTGCCCACTACGCTACAGCTAACAATTACAAGTTGCGTTCTTTAATCTCACACTATTGATGGCAGTTGTTAACTGATGCTAATATCGTATTTGTAGACACTAGATTATTATTTATCGTACGAAGAACGACGTGTTTATGTTAATTCTTCAGTGCGCCATTGCTTTCAAATGACAACGTGTAAGTTACAATAAGAAAATCATCAAATACGCAACGCAAGATGGCGTATGCCAGAGAGAGTTCTGGGCGAGGAATGTCACGTGACATCTGCGAATGGCTGGTTTTCATTAATTCAATGGAGGGTATCAAAACTCCGTTATTTTTGTAAATATCTCTCAAACGATACGAGATAAAAAAAAAAAAAAACACCATAAGGGAACAGAGTTGTAGAGAATTTTCTCCTCTGCATACTCGGTTATTCAATTTTCGCGTCAGATTAGCGGTTTATTTGCAATTAAAATTACATTACAAACGGCTTTTTTGTATTACTAACGTATTTCTTGTCCACAATATTTCAAAAAGCGAGGTTCTGGTCTTTGGTAGCCAACAATTATGTCTGTAAAATTTGGTGCCGATCGGTTGAACGGTTCGACCTAAAAAGTGGGAACACGTTACAGCCAGACAGACATCGTCAAATCGAAACGGCTTTTTTTGGTATTACTACCGTCTTTTTAGTCCGAAAAATTTGAAAAAGAGAGGTTCTGGTGGCCTACAATCATGTCTGTAAAATTTGGTGCAGATCGGTTGAACAGTTCGTCTTAAAAACAGGGAACACGTTACGGACAGACAGACAGACAGACATCCCAAAATCGCTGTTTTTTTTTAATATCTCTGAAACGATACGAGATATGAAAAAAACATAACAGACCAAAGTTGTATAAAATTTTCTCCTCTACAAATTCGGTTATTCCATTTTCGTGTCAGATGAGTGGTTAAGCCGTTATTTTCATTTAAATTTCTAGCTGTCAAAAGACGATCGCAAAGGCCCACTTTTAGTGTTACTACCATAACCTAAAGTGGACCAAAAGGTAAGAAAACAGCAGAAAATAAACAATAAAATAAAAAATAGATAAAAATAAAAAGTAATTAATTAATGGGATATCGTAAGGGGCAACACACAGCTGCAAGGAAGACATGAATTGGAGAGATGTAGGATAAGGAGTGGGGGAAGGAAACGCCGCGGTGGAGTAGCCGAGCGGTCTAAAGCGTCTCTCTGCGCATCGCGCGATTGGTCGCCGTCGGAGGTTCAAGTCTTCCCTGGGGCATGGGTGGTAGTTTGTTCGTAAGTAGTTTGTAAGTTTAGGGACTGATAACCCCGTAGTTAAGTCCCTTAAGCTATACGAACATTTGAACATTTGACGAGCATGCAGTTTGGTCCGATAGATTTACAAACATTTGAACATTTGATTTGGGGAAGGAAACGAGGGGTGGGACACATGTGTAAGGTGTAGAGATGGGAAGTGGCAAGTTGAGGGCAGGATGGTTGCGGGACCATAAAATGTGGTGAAGGAACAACTCCTATCTGCGCAGTTGAGTGATTGCGTCAATGTATGTGTTTCTTTTTCTGACGAAGGCCATGGGCGAAAATTTATGTTGTGTGTATGTGAATATCTATTTTCGTGCTTATTGTATCGGTGTGGTGTCTGTTCTTTCGGACGTTCGAAAGAACAGACACCACACCAATACAATAAGTATTTAAACGCGACGACGGCGTTACCTTCAGGTATTCCACCGCAGATGTCCTCATACGTCCGACCTCGCACGGGAATCCGTAATGGCGAGTGTAAGAGAGCATGGACAATAGGGGCGCTACAAACATAGCGTGCGACATGTGGGAATTTTAGACGGACGGGAGGCGAGCACGCGTGGCCAATTGGTGGCCGGGCGTCGTGGCTCAGCGCGCCCGGTCAGAGGGCTCAACGCCCTCTGTAATAAAAAAAGCTGAGCCAACAGCACACCGAACAAGAACGAACGAAAACTATCAGCGTCCGCAACGAAGAGAACTACCCATAGAACAAAAAATAAATAAATAAATTGGGGGTGGGCGACCGCTGGCCAGGAGCGGGAGAACCAGATTCGATTCCCGGTCCGGCTCACATTTTCACTTGTCGTCATTGGTTAATATCAATGCCCAAATGCGACCACTGTCAATCCTTTCTTTCCTATCCTTCTTTCTTCCCGTCCTTTAACAATCATTTGCAAATCTATTTTCGTGCCTGTCAGCCTCTTTGTGGTTAGTTGTTTCCTATCCTCCATTATTAAGTTTCATTTTTTTTTTTTTTGTATATTTACGTTACACTAAAAATCACTAGTTCTTCCACGTTTTTCAATATCCCCTCCCTGTGTTAAGCCTTCTTGAGTGTGTGTAAGTTTAATCAGGAGTCCGAAGAAGACGACATAAAATGCGAACCGTTTTAGATAAATCGACGGTACTTTTATTAGAGTACTTCCAAATTGGACTCTTTTCTCCTAGTTCTGACATTTTACGTAATAAATAAATAAATAAAACTAGTAGAAGTTAGACAATAAGTAAACTATACTCGATGCAGTGGAGTCTCATATTCAGAGTGTCGGAATTACGAGTTTACTATAAATACGAGCGTCATAAAACAAAACAACATCTGCGGGTACATTCTATCTTCACAGAAAAAGGCACTTTTATAACGCGAAGTAGGTAGTTTTAAAACTTTAAAACCTTTAAACTGCCAACGTAAATCACTATTTAAAAACTTTGTTAAAAAAAAGACATCATTTTTAACACCTGCATTCTTTTCAATGTCGATTTTCTTCTTTTTTACACGTAAATTTCGATACTTACGTGTGATCCCGTTCCCGTTCACTTCGAATTGACAAGACTGCTGTACAGCTACCACGAATTCCACAGTGTTGCATACTATCTTGTAGGAACATAGTCTCTAGGTACACAACAATCATGCCAAATACATACTACGATACTACAGCCTCAACATGACTACCACAACACAATACATGCAGAAAGTAATCATTTGTTTGCTTCCATAAGTACTGTTTACGATTTTGTTCTTGAGAGCGCTAGCTTTATGTTGCCATCTTCACTTCCGTTTTTTGAATCGACAAACGACTTTAGATATCTCCTTTTTGGCATTTCTGAATACATACCAGCTTCAATCAGTGCTGCAGAAAGTATTTCGACAAATAAAGTCACAGTTCTGACTAACAGTATGGTTGTTGTGGATTTGTTTATAAATAACAATACTGCTACCAGTCACGATTTTTTATTTATTTAGCACGACACGTTTAGAGATATAATTCCCATCTACAAGTGCGTTTTTTGTGCTGTTTCATATTATTTATGATGTTTTGAGTGTGTGAGTGCCTACTTTATTCTGATGTCGTTGCTGTAATATATAAATACGCCCGATTTTACTTTTCGGTTATCTTTATATGGAGTTAATGGTGGAATGTTTTGAAAAGCTTGTTACTTACAGTTTTCCTCTGGTTATCTGTGGCAGCTCTCACACATGTCAAACATGACACACAATATTTTTGCAAATGAGTACATCAGTTGCCACAAAAACGAACATACATATAAATAAACAGTTGAAATGTTCTATTTATATGTATGTTTGTTCCTTAGCCTCATCTAAAAATATTTCAGTGTTGAATTTCAAACCTGTGCTACTCCATAAATTGAACTGGAAGTGCTCTAAGTTAAACATGGTTTAATAACTTTGCATAATTCTTCTTGAAATTCATATACTCAGGTTCGTTATTTTTCTTTGTATATAAACCAGAGAGTCCGTGTGTGTACGTATTGAATACAAACCTACAATTTTATTCTAATTTTAATGAAATTTTGTACACATGAACTCCAAACCAAGAGCACGGTCGCCGTAAGAATTACGCACTACCCATAGGTCCCGAGATATGGCTTCATAAACAATGGGATGCGAGAAAAAGAAGAATTACGCACTACCCATAGGTCCCGAGATATGGCGTCATAAACAATGGGATGCGAGAAAAACTGGTGTATCGCAAGAAAATGTTGCACTTTTCCTCCTAAACTATTGGACCTATTTCAACCAAATTAGGTACACATATTCCTTATTGTGAGGCATCATTTATGTTATGTTAAGAACCACATACGACACATGGTTCAGGAGATATAACGTCATAAACAACAGGAGTTCAAGAAATTGCTACATAATGCGACGAGACTTTATAAGTACAGTATACGAGAAATAGAGTACTTAGGGACTTTCAACAAACTTTAAACATATTTTCAAACCTTTATTAAACTTTTTGTTGCTGACAACCATAGCAAAATGATGAAAGGAAAATAGTTTCTCGCTTACGACTTCTCCGCTGGTCACGGACTAAAACTACGGCATTCGGTATGCCGGTACAATTTATAGTTTCTACACTACAAATTGCAGCCGCAGGAAATGTTACAAACTGTATGCACGCATATAGTTGAGTGTACCTTCGAAATTGTATCACAGTACGCGCAGTACGGGCCAAGTTTTAATCTATTACTTCTTTACTACTAATTGTATTCGCAACAGATTTTATAGACATACAAATAAATATGTACCTGAAAAATTATACAATTGTACAACATATAGCTCAATAAATATGAGATCGTACGAATTTTATATGTCATTTGTATTTTGATTAGTATATTTCTTTGTTTGGATACTGCACATAATTTTGTACAATATGCAAACAACCTTATCTATATATTTTAATGTGAATGTCTTTTCGGTGTACGTTTATCAAGTCCAAATGACAAGACGCAGAGACTTAAATATTTGTACAGTCACTAATTTATACCTGAGGAAGTTTTTAGGCATGGTTTTATATCGATCTGACAAATACATAGTAATATGAAGAATCTAACGCGAAATGCGGAATGATAATTACTCTTTGAAAGTTATGTTTACTCTTTTAAAATGGTTTCATTGGTTGCATTGTTGTCTGAGGGTTGATAATGATAAAGAGGTGGAGTATATTGGGATGGAAAGTTATCGGTGTATATAAAATTCTGCGTGTTTGTGTGTTAATATTTCGCTCTGCAGCGAAACCTACAGAACGCAAACGAATGGTCTGTGTGTAGTTGTTGTCGGAATTCTCCCGTTGTGCACTATAGCAGTTCCATGCCGGTAGCTATTATGGCGTGGAAGATGTGGTAGTTGAAAGTCATCGAATTATAAAAAAATTCGGACTGAAGGCCAGCGATGACGTTTGCGACTCTACAGCGAAACGTGATGCCGCAGACCATATCTTTGGTCTATGCGTGCTACAATGACTTCAGTCTTTCTCTGTAAGGGTAAGCATACGAATAAGGAAATATAAGAATAAATATAAAAAAAGCAGTAAAAAAATTCTTTTAATACATCTCTTTAAAAAAAATATCGATTTGACGTTTTGCGCATTACATCAAGTGATCGATCTGTGATATTATTACAATCATTATTTTTGAATTTCGTGTTTGGATTCTTCGAAACGAGTGCATTTTTACGTGTGATTTGATGTAAATCATTTAATATAATTTTTTTATTTGAATGTTGATTAAAAATGTTTGTTTCTAATGAAGGTATTGTATTTAATTTCATCCTTCAAAACCAGTCTCACAGCACACTACTGAAAGACAGCTTATCTATCCTAATCAACCAACACGCGAGCGGAGCCGTGGGATTAAGCTAGTTTCTTATATATTCTCCGTTAAATATAACAAGTTTTTAGTACAAAGGGACAGAGAGAGAATGGGTAGGAGAAGTACTAACTCATGGAAGGAATAAATAAATAAATACCCGGGTAACACCGTGTTTTCAGCTAGTAATAGATATAGATGAATCATCCTTTCACGTAATAAAAACTGTTTCATTTCAGCAGAATTACTCATGCTGAAAATGTCTCTAGTTGTAGCAACAACGGATGTGGACGGCACAAGGCCTCGCTCAAAACGTCGGATCGCATCGGATAGAAAGGCGACGATTGTTCTAGCCTTTATCTAGCCAATTCTAGCACCAGTTGTCAATTACATATAATTTGTCAGTACTACATGATTCGGGACCAACGTTATCCCATTCTGAATTTCTACCAGAAATAACAAAATTTATATGGCAATTATAGATCTTCAGCTATGCAGTCATGCTTCAGACATTTTTAGCACTTTCTTAAAATTTTTTAACAGTTTTGTATACCAGCCAACCGGTTTTAGGTTCTTGACCTAGGTTTCGTTGTCACTAAGGACAACTTCATCAGAAGAATAAAAGTTGTCACATAAGACACAAGACGTCTAAAATATTACTAGCAGGATTGCTCATGCCATTTACAATAAAAATTAGCATTGTTGCCATAAAAATAAAATACAAATTACACCAGGAATTTCCTTCATACCCTTCACATCATAGTGGTGTAATTTGTATTTTATTTTTATGACCAGAATGCCAATATTTATTGTAACTGACCTAATCAATCCTCCTCCCAATATTTTTGACGTCGTGTGTTCTATGTAACTATTTTTATTCTTCTGAAGAAGTTGTCCTTAGTGGTAACGAAACCTAGGTCAAGAACATAAAAAACGCAACCGATTGGCTGGTATACAAAATTGGATTACAGTTTTCAAAATGACTAGCCATGATCGCACACTAACAAATTATTAAATGACGACCGGTTTCGCTGCACTGTGTCACAATCATCTGGTCACATATATGTTATAATCTGGCCACATTGTTAAAAAAATTGGGTATAAAATAACAAGTGCAACATTGCACTTAGTCACTATATAAAAATATGTAAGTTAAAAACATGACAGCTTACAAAGTATATGTGTGACCAGATGATGGTGACACAGTGTACCGAAACCGGTTGTCATTTAATAAATTGTTAGTGTGCGATCTTGGCTTGTCATTTTGAAAACTATAAAACGATTAGATCGCCTTCAGACCAGACTATGTCTGGTAATCTTAAGGATTACAGTTGCTGTTAATCAGCCATGTTAAAAATTGTACATTCTTAAATAATTTTATTGGAACACACTTGGCCCCGTCCGTAGGAGTCACGCTGTTAGTCATCTTTGACTTGTAACTACTCATATATTATCGCTGAAACAGTGCAGCTAGCCGGCAGTTTACAGTGGTTCTTCAAACCGACAACATGTTAGGTTACTGCATGACAATTAGATTCGATTAGATTAAATTAGATTAGTGCTCGTTCCATAGATCATGAATGCGACACTTCATAATGATGTGGAACGTGTCAGGTTAATGGAAGGTATCTTTACAAATTACTACTTTGTACTAAATATTACATGACACCATTTATTTTTATTTTATTTTATTTTTCTTCTGATTTACTAATTTATATCTAAAAATTCATCTTTAATGTAGAAGGAGTTGGCATTCAGAAATTCTTTTAACTTATTTTTAAATGGTAGAAGGCTACATGCCAGGCTTTAGATGCTGTTTGGTAAGTGACCAAAGACTATTGTGGCAGCATAATTCACACCTTTCTGTGCCAAAGCTAGATTTAACATTGAATAGTGAAGATAATTCTTTCTCCTAGTGTTGTAGTTATGTACACTGCTATTGCTTTTGAATTCGGCGGGATTGATAATAACAAATTTCAAGTGAATATATATACTGTGAAGCTAATGTGAAGATCCCTAGCTCTTGAAATGAGTGTTCAAATTTTTGTAGAACTTATGGGACTTAACTACGGGGTCATCAGTCCCTAAGCTTACAAACTACTTATGAAGTAGCTAAGACTAAGGACGGCACAAATATCCATGCCCGAGGGGGGATTCGAAACCCCGACCGTAGTGGCCGTGCAGACCGTGACTGGAGCGCCTCAGTCCCCTCGGCCACCGCAGCCGGCTGAAATGAGTGTCTGCAGGATGATCTTGGACGGGCTCAAGCAATTATTCTGAGTACGCGCTTTCGTGCAATGAATACTTTTTTACTCAATGATGATTTACCCCAGAAAATGACGTCATACGAAAGCAGAGAATTAAAATAGGCATAGTAAGCTGATTTACTGAGATGTATATCACCAAAAAATTGCAATTACCCTAATAGCATAAGTAGCTGAACTCAAACGTTTCAGCAGATCTTTAATGTTGCTTTTTTTTATTTTTTTTTTCATTTCAACCCCTCATCAATGCATACAACTAAAATTTTTGAATATACTACCTTTACTACAGATTTCTGATCAAAGTGTATATTTATTAATGGTGTCATTCCATTTACTGTGTGGAACAGTATGTACTGTGTTTTATCAAAATTTAATGATAGTTCATTTGGTGAGAACCACTTAATGATTTTCTGAAAGACGTTGTTTACAATTTCTTCAGTTAGTTCTTGTCTGTCAGGTGTGATAACTTCACTTGTATTATCAGCAAAACGAACCAGCACTGCACCTTCATTAATATAGAATGGCATGTCATTAAATATATATTAAGAACAGCAAAGAGCCCAACACCGAACCTTGTGGCACCCCATTTTTGATTGTTCCCCAGTTCGAGGAATCAGCTGGGATTGGATGTACGAAACGGGGAGGAGTACGCCCAATCCCAGTAGTATGTTTTAATGTACTTGTAATAAGGTATCTGATATTTTTCTTTTGACTTAACACATCATGTTGCCACGTTTTTCATAGCTTCTATGTCAGTAGACAGTGCAGAGGGCGCAGAATGATGTTATTGTAAGTTCATTCAAATAATATTTAAATTTAACCCTGAGCCATCTGGCGGCTATTGGACCTACTTTACCGGTTACGATGTTCTCCCCCTCTCACCACATTTTGGTATGGGAATCTAGCTGAACACCGTCACTAGACATCCCAGATGGTGGTTTATATTTTAATTAGTTATCTGCAATAAAATGTGTTTTAATTACCATCGTTTTACTAAAAGTTTGTAAGTATATTTGCATATAATGTTTTTGTGCTCCATGTATTATTATTTTTATTATTTGTACCACAGATCTGATGATGATGTATCGAAAAGCGTAATGATAAAATAAAAAAAGACAATAAAAAATATGCATAATGTTGCTTTGCCACACTGTTATAGCGAACGGTTGAAAGCATGGGGAAATCACAGCTGTTACTCTTCCCGAGGATACGAAGCTCTAATGATGGCATCCTCTCGGATAAAATATTCCGGAGGTAAAATAGTCCCCCATTAGGATCTCCTGGCGGGGGACTACTCAGGAGGATCTCGTCATCAGGAAATACCTGTCGAAGCAAGGCACCTTAAGTAGACGAAGTATCCCCAGAACTACTGATGTCTGTGCGAGAGCAAAACTATTTCACCTGGTGCATAAGAGAGAGAGATAATACCCTCAGACTTGAAGAAAAATGTAAAAATCCCCCTTCCAAAGGAAGCTGAATCAGACACATTTGAAAATTACAGAAACATCACATTAATAAGTCCCGGTTGCAAAATTTTAACACGAATTCGTGTCACAGAAGGATGGAAGAGGTAGTAGAAGCCGACCTCGGGGAAGAGCAGTCTGGATTCAGGGGAAATGTAAGAACACGGGAGGCAGTAATCATTTCACGACTTAGCTTGGAAGACAGATTAAGGAAAGGCAAACTTAGATTTCTACCTTTTGCAGATTCGGAGGAAGCTTTTGAAAATGTTGACTGGAATACACTCTTTAAAATAATTAGGAAATTATCAGGAGTAAAATATAGGGAATAGAAGGTTATTTACAACTTGTACTTTAACCAAACAGCTGTTACTAGCGTTGAAGGGCATGAGGCCGTGCAGGAGTAGCCGAGCGGTCTGGAGCGTCGCTTAGCGGATCGCGTGGCCTCCCGCATCGAAGGTTCGAAACCTCCCGCGGGCATGGATGTTTGTGTTGTCTTTAGTATAAGTTAGTTAATAAGTTGTTTGTAAGTTTAGGGATTGATGATCCCGCAGTTAAGTCCCATAAGCCTTACAAACATTAGAACATTTGAAGGGCATGAAACGGATGCAGTGGTTCGGAAGAGAGTAAGACACCTTTCTCCAGTGTTATTCAATTTGAACATTGAGCAAGCTATAAAGAAACTCAAGGTGGGAATTTATTATTATTATTCTGGTTTTACAATGTAAAGTACATTTTTCCAGTACCTATATTACATTAAGTTACGAATTATTGTTCTCCACTCTTCTCTATCCTCCCATAAGTCCTCAGGAATGTTGTTCTGCTAACTGAACTTCCTGCATCCATGTGGTAGGTAGTCGTCCCTTTTTTCTTCTTCCGTTCGGTGTCCACTCGAGTATGCATTTTGGAAGCCTTTCTTGTCCCATTCTTCTGACGTGTCCATACCATTTTAGATGTTTGTGTTCGGTGAATTCAACATTTGTAATTTTTTTTTTTTTTGGAATTGGAGATGAAATTAATGTTCAGGGTGAAGAAATAAAAACATCGAGTTTTGCCGATGACATTGTAATTGTGTCACAGCAAACGACCTGGAAGAGCAGTTGAACGGAACGGACAGTGTGTTGAAAGGAACGTATTAAATGAATATTAACAATAAAAAAAAATAAAACAAGGGTAGTGGAATGCAGTCTAGGAATTAGATTAGGTAATGAAACAATACAGGTGGTAGATGATTTTTGTTCTTTAGCCAGTAAAATAACATATGTTGGTCGCAGTACAAAGGATATGAAATGCAGATTGGCAATGGGAAGAAAAGCGTTTTTGAAAAAGAGAAGTTTGTTAACATCGAATATTAATTTAAGCGTAAGGAAGTCATTTCTTAAATCATTTGTGTGGAGTGTTGCCTTGTACTAGAGTGAAATTTGGACGCTAACAGACACGAAGATAATAGAAGAATGCTGCAGATTAGGTGGGTGGATCGCGTAACTAATGAGGATGTACTGAACAGAATTGGGGAGAAAAGGAATTTCTGGCATACCTTGACTAAAAGAAGGGATCGATTGGGAGGACACATTTTTAGACATCGATTAATCGTAAATTTAGCATTGGAGGGAAGTGTGTGGCGTAAAAACCGCAGAGGGAGACAAAGAACTGAATGTAGTAAGCAGATTCAAAAGGATATAGGTTGTTGTTCTTACGAGGAGATCGAGAGGCATAGAGTAGGGTGGAGAGCTGCATCAAACCAGTCTCCAGACTAAAAACAACAACAACAACAACAAAACAAGCATTTCACTGGACTTTCGGACTCACAGTAGATGAGAATAATACAAGTAACACTAAAGAAATGCTACTCTCTGATTCTGAGGCACATGTTTAGGTCAAAATGTGAGACACATTTTTTAATACTTGCCAATATGGCCGTCAGCGCTGGTCAAACTGGTGAAACTCCTCCCGAATTAAACGCCGTTGTTATTTTTTTGAGAGCATCCCCGCCGAAACAGCAGGAGACATGTAAAAATGGTGAAACATCATTTCAATTGTTCAAACTGTACTTTACAGCAATGCAATCACATCTTTACACATTTCGATACATTTCGAAATCCTCTTCTTACCCCGCAAATTTTGAAACACTGAAATAAAACAACGAAGAGATTGGTATAACTCATGTTGGGGTAGACCTATTGGTTCGCTTATGATTAGGCTTATAAAGTATGACGGGGGGCTTGTAAACAATACTTATTTCAATTCTGCTGTGCTTGAAGTTGTTCACTTTACATCTACTTTGGTTAATTGTTTAGTATTTAACATCTCACCTCTGTCTTGCTACTAGTTAATCCATTTTGTGATACGTTGACAGAAATACAGTAATCGGAGCTTTTCGTTGATTATAAGTACCCCCTCAGTGAACGCTCAGGCTTATAAAGTATGACGGGGGGCTTGTAAACAATACTTATTTCAATTCTGCTGTGCTTGAAGTTGTTCACTTTACATCTACTGTGGTTAATTGTTTAGTATTTAACATCTCACCTCTGTCTTTCTACTAGTTAATCCATTTTGTGATACGTTGACAGAAATACAGTAATCGGAGCTTTTTGTTGATTATAAGTACCCCCTCAGTGAACGCTCTTTCATAATTGTGGTGATTAGTACGAATTCACGTAGCCTTAACACTAATAACGTGATTAACTTTGGTCCGATGTCACTTCCTCTATTTAGGAAGGTTGTTTAGAGCGCGATAATCGCCCAATCTTCTCAACTTGTAACTGCCACTTTGCTGTACGGGCTCCTTAAAGCAACGATTTGCCGAGTTTTATGGCTCATTCCTGAGTTAATTGAAAGTTTGTTGAACTGTTCCGAGCAGTCTTAGGCTACAGAACTGTATTACGTCTCTGGGATTCAGCTACCGTTGTATGCCTGTTAATAACTACTATTTTAAGTGTATGACTGACGTCTGGTTTAGAAGCATGCGCCATACGTTCTGTTCAGTTGTCGTAGTTGTGGCTCTCGGCGCGGTGGAATGGCCGAGCGCTCTGAGGCGCCTCGCTGCGGAGCGCGCGGTTGTTCCTATCGGACGTTCGAGTCCTCCCTCAGGCGTGCGCCCTCCCTCATGGTTGTGTATGTGTTGTTCTTAGTTCCGTTTAAGTTATTTTACGTAAGAATGAAACTTCACAGAAGCTGTCCTGCGAACCATGCAAGACTAGCACTCCTGGAAGAAAGGATATGGTGGAGACATGGCTTCGCCACAGCCTAAGGGATGTTTCCAGAATGAAACTTTCACTCTGCAGCGGAGTATGCGCTGATTTGAAACTTCCTGCCGGCCGCGGTGGCCGAGGGGACTGAGGCGCTCCAGTCACGGTCTGCACGGCCACTACGGTCGGGGGCTCGAATCCCCCCTAGGGCATGGATATTTGTGCCGTCCTAGTTCCTAAGTAGTTTATACGTAGTTTGTAAGTTTAGGGACTGATGACACCGTAGTTAAGTCCCATAGACTATACAACCATTTGAACATTTTTTTAAACTTCCTGGCAGATTAAAATTGTGTGCCGAAACCGGCACTCGAAAATGCAATCAATATGGATTTTTACTGAAGTAATATTTATTCTCAATGATTGCTGTACAGCATGGACTGGAAATCATTTTGTATTTGACTCTTTGTCTCCATCTGCGATTTTCACCCCCACACTTCCCTCCAATCCAAATAGACGATTCCCTGATGTCCCAATGTCTGTTACTAATCAATCCATTCTGTTAATCAAGATATGCCAGAAATTTCTTTTCTCCTGATTAGTTACCCAATCCATTCATCGAATCTTCAAAATTCTTATGTAGGACCACATTTCAAAATCTTCTTGCCTCTTTATTTTTCCTGGACTTTCAATCGTCCACGTTTTCACTCCCGCATTAGAGGAAACGCAAGAGAAATGACTTCAGAAAAAACATATCAAGATTTAAATTAATATTCGTATCAGCAAATTTCTGTTCTTCAGGGATGCTTTGCTTCCCATTACCATTCTGCATTTTCTACCTCCTGCACACCGACCATTTTACTGCCCAAGTAACAAAACTTATATAAAACCTTAATTGTCTCGTTTCCTAAAGTAATTAACTTACCATCGAATTATTATTTCTTCTCCGTTTGCAAACACCTTGCTTTCCTTTACAACTTGCTTAATGAACGGCTTTAATAATAGTGGGGGAACACTACATTCCTGTCTTACTCCCTTCTTAACCAATTCACTCTTTCATGCCATTCGACTCAAATAAATGGCCTCTGATTTCTGTACAGGTAGTATACAATGTTTTGTTCCCTATATTTTATACCGCTGTGACATTAATAATTTTATAGAGCCTATGCCAGTCAACTTTTCAAATGTTTTCTCCAAATCTACAAATGTATAAACACAAGTTCGCCTTTATGTAACCTATCTTCAACGATGAGTTGTAAGATGAGTATTGCCTAACTGAAAAAAATTTATTACTAAAAGACATCCCGGGATACGATCCCCACGCTTAAATATGCCAACTTTGATTATCCATTACGTGATAATGAAAACACTTAGCGGCTTCCAACAAACTTCACATAAAATCCCCAAAAAATTACGAAAATTTCCCTCGCTGACACTCCACTAAATGATTAACCTCATCTTAAACGATTTAGGGACAATGTGAGCAGCTGCGTTATACTGCTCGCGGATGATGCCGTCATTTATCGCTTAGTAAAGTCACCAGACTATCAAAAGCAACTTCAAAATTATTTAGATAAGAGGAAGCAAAAATTAAATGTTTGTAAATGTATCGGACCAAACTGCGTGTTCATCAGTCCGTAGCTTAAAAAGTACTCAAACTAAGGTAAACTAACCGAAGGACACCAACGCCCCAGGGAGGACTAGAACCTCCGACGGCGAGCCACCGCACGCTCCGCAGCGAGGCGCCTAAGAGGAACCAGCAAGGTGCAAAAATTGGCAGTTGACCCTAAACAAGTGTAAGTCGTTCATGTGAGTACTAAAATAAATCAGTTAACTTCATTTACACGATAAACTAGTCAAAATTAGTGGGTCGTAAATTCAACTAAAAACGATGGAATTACAATTACGAACAACGTAAACTGTAAAGAACACGTATGATAATAATAATAAGTAGGGAAGGTGAACCAAAGGCTACGTTTCATTGGCAGACCATTTTGAAGATGTAACAGCCGGCCGCGGTGGCCGAGGGGACTGAGGCGCGTCAGTCACGGTCTGCACGGCCACTACGGTCGGGGGTTCGAATCCCCCCTCGGGCATGGGTATTTGTGCCGTCCTTAGTATTAGGTAGATCAGAAGTAGTTTGTAACTTTAGGGACATGACCCCGTAGTTAAGTCCCATAAGCTCTACAAACATTTGAACATTTGAAGATGCAACAATTCGACTAAAGAAATTGCCTACACTACACTTGAGTGTCCTAGTTTGGAGTATTTTTGTGCATTGTGGGAGTCCCACCAAGTGGGACTGATGGACGTTTTAGAGAAAGTTCAGAAAAGGTCAATTCGTTTTGTATTATCGCGATATAGAGGAGAGAGTGTCACGGAAACGATTCACGAGTTGCGGTGGGAATCATTAACAGATAGGCGTAATTCGTTGCGGCGACATTAATTTGCGAAATTTCTTACACCAACTTTCTCTTACAAATGCGTACATATTTTGTTACCACTCACCTACATAGGGAGACAGGATCATCACAATAAAAAAGAGAAATCCGATCTAAAACGGAGAGATTCAGGTGTTCTTTATTCGCGCGTGCTATTAGAGAATGAAACGGTAGAGAAATATCAGAAAACCGGTTCGATGAACCCTCTGCCAAGCTCATAAATGTGTTGCAGAGTATCCATGTAGATGTAAAGTACTACCATTATTGGCAATACATTATGGAGGGAATATCAGTGAAGTGTAAAATTATGTCACTCTGTGGCCAGTTGTTTACGAGATATGACGAGATAGACTCATAGTCACATCAAGAGATAAAAGCTGATGACTTCCAATAACATGCACTGTACAAAAATTAACATATCACCTATTATAAATCGGGCCCCACAAAGCTAGAAAGTATTTACACAGAGTTCGTACACCCCCACATGAACACAAAAGGTTTTAACATACCAAGCCGTTATCACACTGCAACTAGAATCACACACACCGCGTTTATCTATTAGAAATCACTGAACTGAAAAACGAGAACACATTTCCGCACACGATTGGAAAATATATTCAAAAAAAATTATTCTAAGTTCCCGAATCTAAGTTAAACGTGCTAGTCAATGAAACGCTACCATCTCCAGAAATAAGAGCAGAACCACGTTACAACACCAGACGACCAGGCCAGAATAAAGATCCAGCGGTCATGAGGCGGGAAACTGTTACCGGGCGCGGGAAGCCACCGGAAGCTGGAAAATCCACGAAAACAGCGGTGGTGGGGACGGACAGCGATACTCGCACTGGAGGGAAAGGCTCGCTCACTAGACTGTAACCAAACGGTGTAGAAACCTCTTTGGTAACCTCAGCAGCTATCGACTCTGAGCCAGACAGAACGATGCAAAGCGAGCTATCACTCCCCACATTCAAACAACAATAGATTCACGCCCACACTTAAAGGTAAAACAACTGCACATTCTCACAGGGACAGTGGCGTAGCGGAGAAGCCGTACTCATGCCACTTTAATTAATATAATAATAAATTATTAACATAACAAAATAAGAAACCCCTAGTAATATTAATTAATATTATAACACATGAAATAAAAATGTTATTCCTCAAGCATTGAAAAGAGTGGGGTTCAAGTTTTAACTAAATGATAATCTAACGACATTAAATAAAGTATAACTTTACAGATATATATAAAAATATATATATGGAAGACGACAGACGGTCGTCTTTCAAAGAATAAATTACACTGTTGTAGGCAACTAAATAAAGAATAATAATGACAGATTCTAAGCGTATGATATAAGCATGATTTTCCACATGGAGTGTACATCAGGGGCGTAGATACATCTTTCGTGTGGGGGGGGGGGGGGGGGGAGGTCCAGAGCCAGAGCTTTATTGAGGTACCCTCACACAGTTGACACGTGCCAAAGCTGTGATGCCCCCGACCCCGCCATAAAACAAACTTACAATTTTTTCTATGCATTCTGAAAATTTTGAGAATAGTTGATAAAAGAATGAAGTGTTATTGAAAAAGATTGTAGACATGAAGAACAGTCTTTATACTTTAAAAATGACGGGCGTTCACCTCCCGAAATACTGGCTGTTGTCGAAGACGTTGCCCAACTATATTCTCGTAAATTATTTGAACATAACATACAGAATAAGCCCTACTTTCAGAACAAAACTAATCGCTGTAGGGATTAGTAAATTAGAAATACCTTTCCGCTGGCTCAAGTCATAAGTTGTCAGCAATAGTAAAAAATCCAAAGCCTTCAGACAAATGACATATAGAAGAGACCAGGAAAATGGCGCCACCTTATGGAAAACCAGTTTTTTTTTTACCATATTAAAAGTGTGTCTTTTTCGTACAGAATAATACCACAGATTCGCCAACTAATACTACTTTACTATAATTTTTTTCAGAGACGTACTTTGTTACGTTTTATTGTTAAAAATGCATTGTGAAAGTACACGTAGTGGTACCAGTACCCTGGGTTCCGGGGTAATGACGCCATACATTTGAAAATCAAGGATAAACTTACACGATGAATGAGTAGTAGTAAATATTACAAGTGTTCTAATTTATACTTTTTACTCTTCTGTATTACACATTTAGAATGCTTCAAGTACTTGTCAACGTAAACTTGGATTGAAAGCAGATTTTACAATTTCGACTTGATTAAGACACCGCAAAAGTCAGAAACAGTTTTCGGCACTTCAGAACTACTACATTGTCTACATTCTGCAACTGCTCATTTGCCTAAATTCCCCACCATGGCGTCATTGCCCCAGTTGCAAAATATGGCTAACAACGTCAATTTAAAACCTAAGATTTTTCGAAATAATTAGGTTAGAGACACGAAATCGAAATATCTACAGATTACGTTAATAGGAGTATTAAAAAGCATTGACAGCCTATAGAGGTACGTATTTCAATAAAACACAGCCGGCCGCGGTGGCCGAGGGGACTGAGGCGCTTCAGTCACGGTCTGCACGGCCACTACGGTCGGGGGCTCGAATCCCCCCTAGGGCATGGATATTAGTTGATAAGAAGTTTGTAAGTTTAGGGACTGATGACTCGTATTTGAATAAAACACAAACTCGAAAATTAGATCCAAAACGTCGAAACTAACAATTCCTTTCACACGATTAATATCTGTCAAAAGAGGAGGAATTTAATCTGTCTGCTATACAATGCTGCCACTTTAGGCATGCGAGCGTGCAGATGATCAGCATCTGTGGAATAAATTATACACAGAAGTAAAAAGGTTGTGATGTCATAAATGTGTTCTTGTTTAATCACAATCATTAAAAAATATATTTGTCTGTGTCACGTACAAGTTTGATGCGCTACTGTAGTAATAAAGTTAGTAGATCACTGAAGATGATAGCAGTAGTAAACATCAGACACTGTGGCCTTCGTTACACGCTAGGCAAGCCTCGTGCGGTACGTTAAACTGTCTGTGGAGCTTGTTTCTGGCTGTAATTCTACAATATTATTCATTGGTACTGAAGGTTAGGTGGTGGTCACCTGAGCAATTATTTTTTTTATTTTTTTTTAATTGGCAAGATTTACAGTCGTGAAAGTTGTGCGCGAAGCTTGCCTAGGCCTCACGAAGTGTTCCGACAACAAGTAAGAAGCCAAAGCTCAACTAATCATCGATTACAGCTTACAGATCCTCTGGTACCTCTCTTTGTTGGCAAAGTTTTCAGTCTAACTCCCATATTCATTACACAAAAAAAAAAGTTCTTGGAGGGGGGGGGGATTTGAACATCCCCTCCCCCCACGTATCTACGCCCCTGATGTACATCCAATGCGTAAGCTCAAACGGAAATCAGTATAGACAAAAGGCAGATATAAAACTGAACACTAGAAATATCGCCTATAGCACTGCAATTTGTTCACTAAATGAAATGTTATAGAAAAACTAGTTCTGAAGAAAAATATAACTCACGTATGGTTCTGAACTCTATTTTATATCCTTTGACGTCCCTAAATCCATAAGCGACGCTAACTTCATCATTAAGTATTTTTTTAAATAATTAATCGTTCATAACTTATTTTCAGAAGACACAAGGCTCAAAACAACAACACGACCTATACGTACAGAGTTGCCAACATAAGTACAATAGAGCGTCACGATTTTCACAGCTCCAAACCACCAAAGTAGTGTATATCCAGTGTTAATAATTGAGATCACTGGTGCACACCCACCATGTAAGTAGAATGGTACAGTGACATCTAACGATGTTTATGGGTAGTTCACTTCTTCTAAAATGTTCATATGTTTGTTAAGCTTATGGGACTTAACTACGGGGTCATCAAAAAAATGTTCAAATGTTTGTATAGTCTATGGGACTTAACTACGGGGTCATCAGTCCCTAAACTTACAAACTACTTATGAACTACTTACGAACGAGGACGGCACAAATATCCATGCCCGAGGGGGAATTCGAACCCCCGACCGTAGTGGCCGTGCAGACCGTGACTGAAGCGCCTTAGTCTCCTCGACCACACGGGGTCATCAGTCCCTAAACTTACAAACTACTTTATACTAAGGACGGCACAAATATCTATGCCCGAGGTGGGGGATTAGAACCCCCGACCGTAGCAGCCGTGCAGACCGTGACTGGAACGCCTCAGTCCCCGCGGCCACCGCGGCCGGCTCACTATTTCTCAGGCAGTGCATTAACAGATTATTCTGTAAACCGTAGTTTTTCTCTAATGTTCCTCTTGCACAGTATGTTAAAAAGCTATACGCGCAGAAAGACCTTTTTTTTTTTTTTTTTTTTTTGCCAATGTAACAACTTCACTAACATTGTATTCGTAGCGCACACCGCTCCACTTGCTAATAAAGCGACTCACAGCTAATGAATTTAATTCCTTCATTTAGCCAATAAATTATCCACCGTACGTTGAATTAAGCGTTAATTAGAGCTGTACTCCACCCCCGTACAGAATTAGCTCCGACAGCATGTAGTAATGTATTTCACGCGTGGGGTCTGAACAGGGGCGTAAAGCCCTGATACTACAGGGCATTTACATTGTTTCGTTACATATAAGGCTTATTGTTAATTAGATGTATCACATTACAACAGATCACGTATTTCATTTATTCGATTATATTATAGACAGCATCTGCGGAGATGCTGAGAGTTACAGGTACATTATTAAAAAATAATGAAGCTGACAAAACTGACGCCCTATATTGAAAATCAACAGATTAGGTGCCTGAGTTTGGTCGTTGTTGCGTAAGTTTCGAAGTTTCCTCTTCTTTAATTTTCATCATCAGAAGACTTAACTAAGCTAAACGAATAAACATTCCATACAGCATACAATTCCAAAAAGTTGGACATCCCAGTGAACAGTGTCGTAAGGTTTAATTAACATTTCATTCGTTACTGTCTTCGTAAAGCAATGTTGTTTTATCTCGTCTCTACGGTTACTATTGTAAGTAAATTTCCAAAAAGTAACTGAAAAATCCTTTAAAATTTGTTCGAAAATAAATGTGAATTCCTCACATTAGCTATGTAAAGGTCCTCTATTAGGTAACAGAAGCTGTTCACTCCGTTAGATGTGCATTGTGAAAGTAAATAGCACTTCATAGCAACAGCGGAAATGGAGGCGTCAAACGCCGGGCGGGCAAATCTTTACACGTTCAGCTTCTTAAAACATTTTCGGTACTGTAAAGGAACACAAGTTTTTCAAACCTTTTCGACATTCACACTACATTGTATATACAGGGTGTCTCACGAAAGACTCCTGTCAGGCGTCCGCGGATCGCGTGGTACGGCTCACGGCCGCCACCACCGCATCCGCCGGCCACGGCAGCGCCAGATTTTCGGACTCTATTTGTGTCGCGGACCCATACACTGAGTATAAATAACGTTGCCATCTGAGTAACCTAAGCTTACCTTTCCAGAATGAAACTTTCACTATGCAGCGGAGTTTGCGCTGATATATAACTTCTTGACAGATTAAAATTGTGTGCCGGAACCGGGACTCGAACCTGAGACCTTTGCCTTTCTCGGGCAAGGGCCTTACCAAGTGAGCTATCCCGGCACTACTGACGATGCCGACCCACACCTTTACTTTCGCCAGTATCTCGCCTCCTACTTTCCAAACTTCACTGAAGTTCTTCTGCGAAACTCTCAAGACTAGCACTCCTGGAAGAAAGGATACAGTGGAGACATGGCTTAGCCACAGCCGAAGGGATGTTTCCAGAATGAAACTTTCACTCTGCAGCGGAGTGTGCGCTGATATGAAACTTCCTGGCAGATTAAAATTGTGTGCCGGAACCGCTTGCCAGTTAAAGGCAAAAGTCGCAGGATCGAGTCCCTGTTGCGGCACACAATTTTAATATGCCAGGAAGTTTCATATCAGTGCACACTCCACTGCAGAGTGAAAAGTCTTGCAAGTTTCGCAGAACAGCTTCTGTGAAGTTTGGTAAGTAGGAGGCGAGGTACCGGCGGAAGTAAAGTTGTGGGGCGGCAGTGTGAGTCGGTAGAGCGCTTGCCCGCTAAAGGCAAAGGCCACAGGTTTGAGTCCCGGTTCCGGCACATAACTTTAATCTGCCAGGAAGTTTTTTTAAGCTTACCTTTATTTACAGTAGATGTTCAAAATGATGTCCCTCTATGGAAAGAGCGGTCTGTCATCACTTTAACACATTTGCGAACCCTCGACGAATTTCAACTCACGAACTCATATACTGTTGCTCGACGTCGTTACTGCAACTGACTGTTATAGTCTGTGCACGATGGGGAAGTTGATCCTGAGGTGCTTTATTTTTCTGATGAAGCATGGCTGCATTTGTCAGGCTAGGTAAATTCGCAGAACAACCGACGTTGGAGCTCAGAACATCCACATGAGTTACATAAACAACCTCTTCATGACATGAAAACTGGAGTGTGGTGTGCAATTACTGCGAGGCGAATAATTGGGCCAATCTTTTTTCATGAAACAATAAATTCTGATGGTATGTGAACAATATCCTGCATCCACTGTTTGAAGAACTTTCACCCAACGAAAAGCTCTACGGTTATTTTATGCACGACAATGAAAGACCACACATTGCCAATGCTTCTATGGCAGCAATACGAAGTGTTTTTGATGATGGGATAGTTCCCTGGCCTCCTCGTTCTCCAGATCTAAAGCCCTGTGACTTTTATCTTTTGGTAATGTTAAAAGACAAGGTGTATACAGTCAATCCCCATACACTCGAAGAGTTGGAAGACAGGATTCGACTAGTCATTTTCCAGATTTCGGCAGCCGAAATTCGTCGAGTGTTCGAAAATGTGTTCAAGAGATGTCAGGACGATCTTTCCATATAGAGACATCATTCTGAACGTCTGCCGCAAATAAAGGTAAGGTTAGGTTACTCAGGTGGCGATGTTTTTTTAGACTAACTCAGTGTTGCGTCCGCGGCACAATAGAGTCCGACAATCTGGCGCTGCCGTGGCGGGCGGATGCGGTGGAGGCGGTCGGGAGCCGTACCGCGCGATCCGCGGACGCCTTGTAGGCGTCTTTCGTGAGACACCCTGTACTTAAAATTTAGGCATCTGATGAAAAGTCCTGGCAGATTAAAACTGTGCCAGAATCGAGATTCGAACCTGGGACCTTTGCCTTCAGCGGGAAAGCGCTCTATAGACATTTTTTTTTATATTTTCTGTTTTGTTTTCGTTCTATTTTTTACTGTTACTTTTACCGATTTCTTTTTTTTTTTTTGCCTAGCTTTCTTTGCTGTAATTTTTTTCGTATTACAGTAGAACTAAATAGCTCATTCAGGACAGCTATTTAAGTAATACGGAGGTTGGAACTTAAATAGTGGCAACTATTTATTCACAACCGACAAAAGCGTTACAATGTTTGCAGCTGTTACTGGCCTTCAAAGTAGTCACCAGCGTTGTATAAAACGCGTTGCCAGCAATGTGGAAGGCGGAGTATACAGTTACAAGAGCCTATTCTGTTGATGGTGGGGCTGCAGCGGTCTACTGCTTATCGAATTTGTGTAACGGTTATGAAG
The DNA here is from genome assembly GCA_026315105.1 of Locusta migratoria. Lineage (NCBI taxonomy): Eukaryota > Metazoa > Arthropoda > Insecta > Orthoptera > Acrididae > Locusta > Locusta migratoria. The sequence goes on along the minus strand of CM048750.1, from coordinate 222,866,870 downwards.
CGAACGCCATGAAGTGATTCCTTCATCTTCGGAATCAAATTAGTCACAAGGATGGTTCGGTACTTTCCAATCCTATCGACCGAACAGAGCAGCCACAGCTAGTGCTGTATGCTCCCGCTCATTGTCATGCAAAAGGATATGTGTGTTGCGCAAAAAGTGTTGCCGCTTCTTTCGCAAAGTTGATCGCAGGTGAAGCTCCAAAAACGAACAGTAACACTGTGCATTGATGGTCTGCGGTGAAGGAACGCAATCCGTTAGGATAACACCATCACAGTAATAAACGAGAATCACAATAACTTTCAGCGTATTGGGAACTGACTCACTTCCGACTTTCCCAGCAACCCATAATGACGCCATTCGTTGGATTGGCGATTCAGTTTAGACTCGTATGATGTGGCTCATGTCTCATCCGGTGTTACGATACCCTACGTGCCACTGTTCTCTTGAAGACCTTGATGACACTGTCAGGCTGTACGACCTCTGGCACATTCAATCCTGTTGTGAAAACATAGTGACACCGTTACGTTAGACTGCTCGCTCACAAGTGACTGTTCAAATGTTTGTAAAGCTTATGGGACTTAATTACGGGATCATCAGTCCCTAAACTTACAAACTACTTATGAACTACTTACGAACTAGGACGGCACAAATATCCATGCCCGAGGGGGATTCGAACCCCCGACCGTAGTGGCCGTGCAGACCGTGACTGAAGCGCCTCAGTGCCCTCGGCCACCGCGGCCGGCAATGACTGTTTCTTTCGATTGTTCGCACGTCGGTGACTTTTGACGGGTGAGTCCATTTGTTGGGAGGTAAGGTCAACAACGTGTGCTATCAGCGACAGTAGTAGATTCCACTGCACATATCTCCACAGCAGAGTTGCCACTGTTTGTTACAACCCTCGTAAATAAGGAAACACGATATACTCAGTCTGAAGGTACTCTTCTGGTATTAGGGGAGAGCGGTCAATGCCGTTGAGTTTCGTAATACCGTGCACTGTTGTTTCTGGTTTGCTAGAGAGCGCCAAGAGCATAGTGGTGCCGCATATCCGAAGGAAACACAGTAAGATCCAGACAGGTTGTGAGCTTTTGACGGCACAGTCGTTACGGCAGTTGATTTCATTTGTTTTAGACTTCATTGTAAAATCAGCAGATCAGGTAACTGAAGTAGGCTAATAGTAGCTGGAAATGATAGCACACGACAGTAATAGGTTCGAAAACGCTATTTCTGATTGTGAGGTAACGTATCTTGAAGAATAGGAAATGTCTCAAATGTTATATGTATGTTGTTTAGGTGTTTATGTGGAAAATCCGATTCCCGTTTTTGGAAATGTGTATTCGTTACCGAGATACGCTACAAAAATCATAATTTTTGATATCAAAAGATCCAATTGCATGCATTGGCAAATCTGCAATTCTATTGATGGCATATCGTCGAACTTTTTACGATGCGTTCTAATATTATGATTCCGGAAATCTTTGAAAGGTTTTCCGATAATACTATCCATTACCGAGATCTGTAGATTCTAAGTTACCGCACATATTCATGATAAATATGCAAGTAGTTATGGTTTTAACTAACGTAGCGAACGTGTAGCAAGGGTTCTTGGTTTGATAGTGTTTAACAATGTTGAAATAGTTAAGCGTGTTTAGCAATCATCTGAATGTGAAGCTGTTTTATTAAAGTAAACTACATAGTCAATTAGGTCTGACGTTTGTACAAATATATCAAGGTATATAAAATACTATCTCAATTTTAGTCACCACTAATATCCTGTTATATAAGCAGTACACTCTGATGTAACAGGAAAAAGACAGGAACGAGCTGAAAAATGCTCATGTCGAAGTACAGAAAAGGTGAATATGATCTCTGACATATAAGTGTGGACCAACTACCTCAATCCTCATTCCGACTTCCTCACCAAAAATTTTGGGAAAAATGAGGATATGGGAAATATGGAGATATGGGAAAAACGCGGATATGGGAAAAACGCGGATATGGGAAAAAAGCGGATTTGGGAAAATGCGGATATGGGGAAAATGTGGATATGTGAAAAATGGGAATATGGGAAAAATGCGGATATGCGAAAAATGCGGATATGGGAAAAACGCAGATATGGTATGGGAAAAATGCGGATATGGAAAAAAATGTGGATTTGGGAAAAATGCCGATATGGGAAAAATGCGGATATGGGAAAAATGCAGAAATGGGAAAATGCAGATATGGGAAAAACTCAAATATGGGAAAAACTCAGATATGGGAAAAACGCAGATATGGGAAAAATGCGGATATGGGAAAAACGCTGATATGGGAAAAATTCAGATATGAGAAAACGCAGATATGGGAAAAATGAAGATATGGGAAAAATGAGGATATGGGAAAAACAGAGATATGGGGAAAAACGCAGATATGGGGAAACGCAGATATGGGAAAAACTCAAATATGGAAAAAACTCAAATATGGGAAAAACTCAGATATGGGAAAAACGCAGATATGGGAAATATGCAGAAATGAGAAAAACGAAGATATTGGAAAAATGAAGATATGGGAAGAACGCAGATATGGGAAAAACGCAGATATGGGAAAAACGCAGATATGGGAAAAACGCAGATATGGGAATTATGCAGATTTGAGAAAAACGAAGATATTGGGAAAACGAAGATATTGGAAAAACGCAGATATGGGAAAAATGCGGATATGGGAAAAACGCTGATATGGGAAAAATGCAGATATGAGAAAAACGCAGATATGGGAAAAATGAAGATATGGGAAAAATGCGGATATCGGAAAAACAGAGATATGGGGAAAAATGCAGATATGGAAAAACGCAGATATCGGGAAACGCAAATATGGGAAAAACTCAAATATGGGAAAAACTCAAATGTGGGAAAAACTCAGATATGGGAAAAACGCAGATATGGGTAATATGCAGAAATGAGAAAACGAAGATATTGGAAAAATGAAGATATGGGAAGAACGCAGATATGGGAAAAATGCAGATATGGGAAAAACGCAGATATGGGAAAAACACAGATATGAGAAAAATGCAGATATGGGAAAACCGAAGATATGGGGAAAAACGCAGATATGGGAAAAACGCAGATATGGGAATATGCAGATATGGGAAAAACTCAAATATGGGAAAAACTCAAATATGGGAAAAACTCAGATATGGGAAAAACGGAGATATGTGAAATATGCAGAGATGGGGAAAACGAAGATACTGGAAAAATGAAGATATGGGAAAAACACAGATATGGGAAAAACGCAGATATGGGAAAAGCGCGGATAGGCGAATAATGCAGATATGTGAAAAATGCGGATATGGGAAAAATCCAGATATAGGAGAAAAGCCGATATAAGGAAAATGCAGATTTGGGAAAAATGCCGGTGTGTGAAAAATGCGGATATTGGAAAAAAGTGGATATGGGAAAAATGCGGGTATTGGAAGAATGCAGATATGGGAAAAATGTGGATATGGGAAGAATGCAGATATGGGGAAAATGCGGATATGGGAAAAATGCAGATATGGGGAAAATGCAGATAAGGGAATAATGCATATATGGGGAAAACGCAGATATGGAAAAACTCAGATATGGGAAAAAATCAGATATGGGGAAAACGCAGATATGGGAAAAACGCAGATATGGGAAAAATCCAGATATTGGAAAAACACAGATACGGGGAAAATGCAGATATGGGAAAAACACAGATATGGGAAAAACACAGATATGGGAAAAACACAGATATGGGAAAACACAGATATGGGAAAAACGCAGATGTGTGAAAAACGAAGATATTGGAAAGACACAGATATGGGAAAAATGCGGATATGGGAAAAATTCGGATATGGGAAAAACGCAGAATGGGAAAAACTCAGATATGGGAAAAACTCAGATAAGTGAAAAACTCAGATATGGGAAATACGCAGATATGGGAAAAATGCAGATATGGGAAAATCGCAGATATGGGAAATCGCAGATATGGGTAAAACACAGATACGGGAAAAACGCAGAAATGGGAAAAAACGCGATATGGGAAAAATGCGGATATGGGAATAAAGCAGATATGGGAAAAACGCAGATTTGAGAAAAATGGATTATGGGAAAAATGCAGATGTGGGAAATAGGCAGATATGGGAAAATGCTGATATGGGAGAAATGCAGACATGGGAGAAATGCAGACATGGGTGAAATTCAGACATTGGAGAAATGCAGATATGGGAAAAACGAAGATATGGGAAAAACACAGATACTGTGAAAACGCACTTATGGGAAAAACCCGGATATGGGAAAAATTCAGATATGGGAAACATCCAGATATGGGAGAAATGCGGATATGGGAAAAATGCGGATATGGGAAAAATGCGGATATGGGAAAAATGCAGATATGGGCAAAATGCAGATATGGGAAAAACGAAGATATGAGAAAAACGCAGATATGGAAAAAATGCAGATATGGGAAACATGCAGATATTGGAAACATGCAGATTTGGGAAAAACGAAGATATGGGAAAAACACATATATGGGAAAAACGCAGATATGGGAAAAATGCAGATATGGGAAAAAAGTGGATATGGGAAAAATGCAGATTTGTTAAAAACAGAGCTATGGGAAAAACTCATGGGAAAAACGCAGATATGGGAAAACAGCAGATATGGGAAATATGCAGGTATGGGAAAAATGCAGATATTGGAGAACTAAACATATGGGAAACTCACAGATATTGGAAAAAGGCAAATATGGGGAAAATGCAGATATGGGAAAAATGCGGATATGGGAAAATGCGGATATGAGAAAATGCGGATATGGGAAAATGCAGATATGGGAAAATGCGGATTTGGGAAAAACGCAGATATGGAAAAAACTCAGATATGTGAAAAACTAAGATATGGGAAAAACGCAGATATGTGAAAAATGCAGATATGGGATAATCACAGATATGGGAAAAATGCAGATACAGGAAAAGCACAGACATGGGATAAACGCAGAATGAGATGGGAAAATTGCGGATATGGGACAAATGTGGATATGGAAAAAATTCCGATACGGGAGAAAAGCAGATATGAGAAAAACGCGATATTGGAAGCACGCAGATATGGGAAAAACGCAGATACGGGAAAAGCACAGACATAGGAAAAACGCAGAATGGGATGGGAAAAATGCGGATATGCGAAAAATGCGGATATGGGAAAAATGCGGATATGGGAAAAATGCGGATTTGGGAAGAATGCAGATATGGCAAAATCGCACGTCTATAAAACACAGATATGGGAAAAATGCAGATATGGGAAAAACGCACTTATGGGAAAAACACAGATGTGGGAAAACGTGGATATGGGAAAAACGGAGATATGGGAAAAATGCGGATATGGGAAAAATGCAGATATGGGAAATCGTGGATATGGGAAAAATGCAGATTTGGTAAAAACAAAGCTATGGGAAAAACTCATGGGAAAAACGCAGATATGGGAAAACAGCAGATATAGGAAATATGCAGGTATGGGAAAAATGCAGATATGGGAAAACCAAACACATGGGAAACTCACAGATATTGGAAAAAGGCAAATATAGGAAAAATGCAGATATGGGAAAAATACGGATATGGGAATATGCGGATATAGGAAAATGCTGATATGGGAAAATGCAGATATGGGAAAATGCGGATATGGGAAAACGCAGATATGGAAAAAACTCAGATATGTGAAAAACTAAGATATGGGAAAAACGCAGATATGTGAAAAATGCAGATATGGGGTAATCACAGATATGGGAAAATTGCAGATACAGGAAAAGCACAGACATGGGAAAAACTCAGAATGAGATGGGAAAATTGTGTATATGGGACAAATGTGGATATGGGAAAAATGTGAATATGGGAAAAATGCGGATTTGGGAAGAATGCAGATATGGCAAAATCGCACATATGGGTAAAACACAGATATGGGTGTGGGAAAATGTGGATATGAGAAAAATGCAGATATGGGAAAAACGCAAATATGGGGAAAATGCAGGTATGAGAAAAATGTGGAAATGGGAAAGATGCATATATGGAAATAATGCAGATATGGAAAAATGCGGATATGGGTAAAATGCAGATTTGAGAAAAATGCAGATATGGGATGGGAAAAACACAGATATGAGATGGTAGAAAAAGCCTATATGGGATGGAAAAAATGCAGGTATGGGTAAAAATGCAGATATGGGATGGAAAGAAATGCAGATATGGGAAAAATGCAGATTTGGGAAAAATGAAGATATGGGAAAAACACAGTTATGGGAAAAACGCAGATATGGGAAAAACGCAGATAGGGGAAAAATGCATATTTGGGAAAAACAAAGATATTGGAAAAACTCAGATATGGGAAAAACGCATATATTGGAAAACCGCAGACATGGGAAATATGCAGGTATCGCGGAAAAGCAGATATTGGAAAACCGAACATATTGGATACTCACAGATATTGGAAAAACGCAAAAATGGGAAAAATGCAGATATGAAAAAAATTCCGATATTGGAAAATGCGGATATGGGAAAATGCGGATATGGGAAAAACGAGATTTCAGAAAAACTCAGATATGGAAAAACTCAGATATGTGAAAAACTAAGATATGGGAGAAACGCAGATATGGGAAAAATGCAGATGTGGGAGAAATGCAGATATGAAAAAATGCAGTTATGCGAAAATTGCAGACATGGGTAAAACACAGACATGGGAAATACTCAGATACGGGGAAAATGCAAATATAGGAAAAATGCGGATATGGGGAAAATGCAGATATGGGTAAAACGCAGATATGGGAAAAATGTGGATATGGGAAAAACGCAGATATGGGAAAAACGCAGATATGGGAAAAACGCAGATATGGGAAAACGCAGATATGGGAAAAATGCAGTCATGAAAAAAAAGCATATTTGGGAAAAACGAAGATATAGAAAAACACAGATATGGGAAAAACGCAGATATGGGAAAAACGCAGATATGGGAAAAACGCAGATATGGGAAAAATGTGGATATGGGAAAAACGCAGATATGGAAAAACACAGATATGGGAAAAACACAGACATGGGAAAAATGCAGATATGGGAAAAACTAAGATATGGGAAAAATGCAGATATGGGAAAAAACGGATATGGGAAAATCGCAGATATGGGTAAAACACAGGTATGGGAAACACGCAGATATGGGAAAATCCAGATATGGGTAAAACACAGATATGGGAAAAACGCAGATATGAAAAAATGCAGATATAGGTAAACGAAGATATGGGAAAAAAGGAGATATGGAAAAAATGCAGATATGGGAAACATGCAGATTTGGCAAAAAGGAAGATATGTGAAAAACACAGATATGGGAAAAAAGTAGATATGGGAAAATGCAGATATGGAAAAAACGAAGATATGGGAAAACGTAAATATGGAAAAAATGCAGATATCGGAAAAACGCAGATATTGGAAAAATGCAGATATGGTAAAAATGCAGATTTGGGAAAAATGAAGTTATGGGAAAAACACAGTTATGGGAAAAACGCAGATATGGGAAAAACGCAGATATGGGAAAAATGCAGATTGGTAAAAACGAACATATGGGAGAAACGCAGATATGGGAAAAACACAGATATGGGAAATTCAAAGATATGGGGAAAAACGCAAATATGGGAAAATCGATGATATGGGAAAAATGCAGATATGGATAAAATGCATATTTGGGAAAAACGAAGATATGGAAAAAACACAGATATGGGAAAAACGCAGATATGGGAAAAACGCAGATATGGGAAAAACGCAGATATGCGAAAAACGCAGATATGGGGAAAACGCAGATATG